>OY982537.1:5420000-7920000 GCA_963859965.1 Ceramica pisi | reverse complement strand
GGAAACAAAAAAATAGGTACAAAGGTGATACTTATTTCTTTTTAGCTATTATAAATGCAAAACTTTTAAAGTTTGGATGTTTGTTACTCAATTATGTCCGATGGCTAAACGGATCTTGATGAAATTTAACACAAAGTAAGATTTTAGTATAGAATAACACATAGGACTTTTTATCCCGGGAGAGTGATCCTTTCGAATAATTTTTGATGTTCATGCGGGTGCCAGGTTGTGATGAAAAAGTACTAAAAATCTGCATAACGTTTCTAGCTATATTGGAGTCGACTTCAAGTCTTACTCGAATAATTTAGCTTGGTGCTATTATTTTATATGGAGCGACTGCCTTCTGACCTCCACAACCCCTGGCACACTACGGTACTACTTGATAAGACTGTTGTCAGATTTTCTGGCTTACCTACCCGTAACGGATTGTACCACTTTACTCCAACAAAAATCTGCAGTAGAATGAAAGAACCGTGAGCCAATGGAGTTTACCTCGACATAATGCTATCCCGACATACAATAGGCCGACAAAAGACTAGGCCGAAAAGGTTCATCACGCCTGAACACACACCTAGCAGTCATAGACATTTTGCGATAACCTTGAATTTAGAAAAACAGGGTACAAACGTACGATAGCGCTATTCGGCCTTCACATTAAAAACATGTTGGCTTCTTAAGAAGTCATGGTATAAATGTAGAGGTAGGCAGAGAGCATAGTGCTGCAGCTTTTCAGCACTTCTGTTAGTTAAAAATAACTGCCACAATAAGGTTGACTGTCCACTGGATCGGAGAGGAGCAAGGCGGAGTTTTGGCAAAATAAGCCAATGTTATTACATAAAACCTCTGCTCCACATCAGTGGGCAGACATTTACGAACTAGTTTTAAAAAATCATACAAAACCGGGAAGTGGAGCGAGGCAGCGAAGCAGGGAAGCAGATAAAAGGTTTTCTTTCCTGTGGCAACACTACAGCTTACAGCTGTTTTGTATTTCTCCTTTGTAATTTATTTGTAATTATTAAATTTGTTTGTTTTAAAGGCCTATTTCCAATTACTCAACTAGTAAATAAGATGTTAACGTGTATTTAATGATGGTTTAATGTGCCAAAGTTGAAATAAGGGTAAAAAAATATAGTGAATCGGTGACAGTTTAGAGGCCCCAGTGAATTTTAACATTGTCATCTTGTTAACAGGTACTTATATTTTAATCTCAGCCCTAATCACTCGTCACGAAAACTCCGCACAGTACTACTCCACTCCGCACTACCTCGCTCCTAATCATCATCTGCCTAGCCTTTTCCTAATTGGGGTCGGCTTCCAGTCAAACCGGATTCAGCTGAATACCAGTATTTTTTTACGTGGAGCGGCTGCCTACCGGACCTCCACAACCCATTAACTGGGTAACACGGTACTCCTTGGCAAGACTGGTGTTAGATTTTCTGGCTTCTGACTATCCGTAACGACTGCCAAAGATCTCCAAATGACAGCCGGGACCAACAGCTTAACGTGCTTTCCGAGGCACGGAGGAAACTCGGTATGTTAAGATGGTCACCCATCCACAGACCAACCTCGGCAAGCGTTGCTTAACCTTGAAGATCGACCTGTGCGGCTGTTATTATTTAGCCACGAGCTCCTAATCAATGGACAGATGAGTCCACAACTCCGGTCCACATTACTCCCTGGCTCCGCTGCGCTTCTCCATTGGCTAATATAGACAAAAATCCGCCCGTTCCTCTTCTCTTCGCTCCAGTGCACAGTCATAGCTCTACCTGATCTTTAATCTTTATAGATTTGAGATCATTTCAAACAAGTTATGTCATCAATTACTTATTCCATCAAACCTGAGCTAATAGTTGTATGATTCCTAGCTCCGTAAACCGTAATCCATTAAAATTCAGTCAGCACATTCCCTTGTAAAAAACGATATCGTTAAAACCGACGAGATGAACGATAAAATATTTTCCCACTATCTTTAATGCACCCATCTCTTATCCCCAGATTCAAAGGAAAAAATACTAAAACGGATTTGCATTTTTATTCAGCGCATTGCAACAGATGCTTATAATGGCATTTCGTATTCGCATAGAAATCTGAATGATGTTTTATTTGTATGAGTTGAACAATTTTACGAGTGTTGTTCACGCGATGATATTGTTATTCACTTACACATATTATATTTTTCCAACTATGTTTATGTCAAATTCCAGTCTTTAGACTGGAATTCAGCTGAATGTCAATATTTTTGATAAGATGGAATGCCAGACTTTTGGGCATCAGCATACGTGATGACTGTCCGAGTTCCATAAATGGTGCACTAACGATCATTATCACAAATACAATTGACCCGTCTGTATTTTTGGTTGTGACTTCGTATTTTAACACCGACTTCTATATTGTGGATGGGACCAATCGAAAAGTACCTATATACATTCACATGAAACATGAATTTTTAGGATGCAGGTTGAGATGTACAATAAAGTTTATAAATAAAAATACAACCGCATTGAGAACCCCCTCCTTTTTTGAAGGGAAAGGTTTGCAAGTTCATCTAGTGCTTACCATAGGACATATGATTTCCATAATTTTCTTTTTAAGAGAGAGAGATGGAGCTATACAGGACTATAGAGCTCCATCTCTCTCTGCGGAATCATGATGACGTTGAAACGACCAAGTAGAAACGCCGATTCATCGACTTAACTTGTTTTCCGAAGTACTGCGTTGCTTACGTGTGATATTGATGGTTATCTTTATCCATCTACGGACCGACTTCATCCAGCGATTATTAACCATGAAGATCATGAGTCTATAATTTGAAATAGACACAAAACTCAAAAAAATCGGCTACTTGCACACGTAGGGTAGTACAAAAACCTGCGTGTGAGAGTAGCCGGTTTAAAAAAAGTTTTGTGTCTATTTCCGAAAAATCACGTCTTTCTTTAATCCAATCCTTTAATTTTTAACTATTGCTAAGCCTCTGCTCTCCGTCCGTCCGTCCGTCTGTCAGCTGGTTGTATCACAAGAACGGTAATATTTTAATAAAATGTTAGCTAAGATTTATAAACCGAATAGGTACAAATAGGTAATAACAGCAATAATAACTAATATACCGTTCTAAATTATTTCATTTATTCATTGCCAAATGACGTATGATCGCTTACAGTTAGACCCAATACAAAACTATAGAATTAGTAATTTCTATGGCTTTGTGTCCATCAACAACCCAATAAAGGCAAATGCAAGCATCTGTCCATGATGTTTATTACATAACACCAAAACCCGTGAAATAATGCTGGTGTTGCTATGCACGCAATTTTAACCAGCATTCTGTGGTAATATTGCCTCGTGTTCATGGTTGCCAAGTTCAAACGTTAATTAGATGCTGAAAATGGAGAATGATTTTACGCTAAATATTAGCGCGTATCGGAAATCGGCCTTGTTTAGATTTGGGATAATGTATCGTTACACGCATGACAAAATTGTGATAACTAGCTTTTGTTGCGGTTTCGATCACCTGACCTAAATCTGTTGCATGAAGTGTACATTGAACGGGATACAAAGTGCAAGTCGGACTCTCACACAAAGGCCATTCCATAAAGAGAAAGAAACACGTTTCGTGTATGGCCTTTTTTTAATAAAATTTAATTTTGATTATTTTTATTATGGCGGGCTGTATCTCAAGAACCGCATTAAGTAGGCAGTTAAAAATTTCACGGTGTGTGTATTTTATTGCTACTTTATCACTAAATAATAAAACGTGTTTTTTTCGCTTTATGGTGCGGAACCCTTCGTGTTAGAGTCCGACTCGCACTTGTCCGCTTTTTAAGTATTAAAGACAAACGAACTTACTACTTGCAATTTTGAATCTTTTTAGACAGTGAACAAATTAAAATAAATAATAATCAAACTTTTCCCAAACTTTCTATTACATACTCAGTAGATGTTTGGGTTTGCTGCCAAATACGAGTATCTTTTTGATGTCACTAACACAGTTTCTTTACACAGTCTTTAACAACACAATTCACACGCCAAATACAATCTCCCAGGAAAAATAAAAGGGACGCTAACAAAATAGCTACCATTAATAGACCATTCCACTTATCACCTTGTTATCCCAAACAAGTAAGCGTTGAACGCGTTATCATCAACTGTAATACTGTTGGCCTCACAAAACGTCTCCGAGGTACTGTTAAGCCCCCAGATTTCAGGATTTGGTCACACAACAATAGTTTGCACGAACATTACAAATCTCACCTGGATATCTGCCTACCCGCTTTGGAGATAACGCTTGATGAATAATAATATACAGGGTCGTATGCTGGATAGTTTAAACTATTATCTTGGGTATAATGTGTGGTATTTTTGGAACAGTCGTTATGGTTATGGGTTGGACATGTTTTTGAAAGGCAATTTCGAGTAGTCAATAATTTGGCATGTTTGTTAACATGAAATAATTATAGATTCTAAAAATAGATGGTTCTTAAAATTAGCTTCGATGTGCAAATATACTTAGTCTCAAATGAGTTCCCAACGTTTTAAGTAACATGTTATCAGGAAGTTTGGTTTTCCAAACTCTAGGCATTAGTTTTATGGAAAAACTGACAAAAAAAATGGAACTCAAATGAAACCAAAGCATATTTCAAATAAACGATTTACGGGTAGTTTTGATTGAAAGGTCGGTCAGTCAAAATCGTGAAGCACGTCCCAAAGCGTAGATCGAGCCTACCCAGGTGGCTCTAAACCAAAACTTTGATGGCTGAGCAAAGCTCCAGGGTTGCCGAATCGTTCGAAAGTGTTACTGCGACCGTGGCTCGCAAAGGGCATTTAGTTTTTGGGGCAACCCCCCACACATTCCCAACCACTGCAACTCCTGAAAGCTAGAATCAATAGTGGCGACCACCAGAAAAACGCCGAGCCAATGAAGCCCGATGAGTCCCGAAGAAACGATTCAACTGTCTTGGATCCCGCAGCAAAATTAATCAGAAAAGTACAGCGGAGGAAGAGGAAAAATATAAATATAATTTCCACTTAGAATAGAGCTAGGCCAATAAGCACCAAGGACATTTGAAAGAACAAGGGTGGGTTGTACTCAGCGCAAACCTGACACTCTTTTTCGCTGCGCCCAGAGCGGGAGGAATCATTTGATAATTTGTCATCCAAAAATATTAAAAGTTGGCTAAGCCAACAAAGCTAAGAACGTACCATACGAGTTGGTCATACCACCGAACTTCGGACGTCAGTTATGACGCAAATAAAACACTATTTTAAAATATAAACGATGAAGGTAATCTACGCTTTATTGTTTTAAAAACACAAACAATACACAATAGAAACACAAATCACATAACTACCACATCCGCATTAAAGCGCAAAAAACGGAATCTCAACACACCATTCTTCCTAAGTTAAAGAAATATTTCTTTTTATCGAGTTTACCGCATAAAAAACTTCTAGAACAAGTTTTTTCTACTGGAATAGTAACGAGCGCCTTGTCTAAGTTATAACCGCTTTGCATTGTTTTAATCACCCCGGACCGGCCAAACTACGACTAGAATAGGACAAGGAAAGATAAATCATTGAGAGAACGCAAGGCTTTTTATTTTTCTTTCTTTTGGTTGTGAAAGAAAGGTGAAGTTTATAGTCAGAGAAGTTTTTGTCGGTTTCTACGAAAATTTCGGTTATCCTTAATCATAAAATGATCCGTTATTGACAGACAACGCAGTCGAAACTACAGGTCAAAGGTAGCTGAAATTGGGCATGTAAGTTCTTTGAGGAGTGTAGGGACTTTTTTTCCTTCTTCCCATTATAATATAGGGTCAAATGAAATTAACAGGTGAATCTACAAGGTGAAAAATATTTAGGCGGGATTTGCACAGGACAAACAACAAAATAATCGTAGAATTCATTGATTCATTAAAACCAGTAACATTAGTATTCCAAAACAAACAATATAAGAGGCCGATCTTAGCATGTGCAGCAACTTTAAAAAAATAACGTATTGCTAATATTCTGACAGCCCTTTGTCTCTACAGAATAAAAAAACAAAGTAATAAAAAAAACTTTAACATTATTTAGTTTTATCGATAAACATCACGTCTAAAAAAATTTGCTCATTCATTTGTCCCGGTATCGCAGACCTTGGCAACTGATAGCTACGAGCATGGTGTGCTACGAAACGCTACGAACTCCCATAGCGTGCTACGGGACTTGCGTAGCAATTCAACCCCGTAGACCCCAACAAACGCAGTACACACTATGCTTTCCCACAGCTTATATTTTGTAAATGACTAGTGAGTTTAGAACCTAACATGTGGAAAATTTGCTTTGAGGTATGTTAATAGCAAAACGTTAATATTTAGTTATTTGTTAATAAAACGCAATTATTGATTTTGATGTGCTGATGTGATGTGCTTTAAAAGTGTTGTAAAATACATAACATCGTGATAGTAATTCCTAGAGTTAAGGCACCGTCAGGTAGGAACCAGACCCGGATCCACGGCGCGTAGTATATTACACGCGTGTCTTTAAAAGATGTCAGCAAAGTAAACGCAGCCGGCTAGAACTAATACCTGCATAGTTTGCAGAATTTATTCAACAGATTCACCGCGGTTCACGAAAGCAGAAGGCATTTGGAGAAACATGGTTGGGTTTTAGTCAGAAAGAGTTAAAACTCCTTTCCGCACCGCCCAGAACGGAAGTCATTTAATAGGAGCAAGCCAATTGCCATCATCAGAGCAAAAACCCAAGCTGCTACCGACAAATTCCAGGTACATTCTTGATATGAAAAATACATTAAATTATTTTCACCATCATTGCAGTCAATGATTAAAGGTTTTACAGACTACACTTTTGACGGAGTGATAATCCTCTTACCCAGATCGTGAATTGTAAAGAAATCGTCTGTTTTGCAGGCAATATCTTGGAGATATTTTTAGTACCAAAACATAACATTGCGAATGCTACGTAGGAACCGCTACCCTTTTCATAGCACCAGAGATTAGATCAGATCGACCGTAACTTGTTTGATCGGAATAATTTCTAACTTAAATTGAACTCCTCCAACTTTTGAATAAATTATCAAGAAGTTATTGACTTTTATTCCGAAGCCCTGACGCGGTTTAAAAATAGAGCTCTTTCTTAAAGTTTTTCCGTTAGTTTGAAAATCGAATTTATGAGTTATCTACTTTTTATTCGTAATTAATCTTGAAGATATTGGTAATTTTCTTGTTTCTGAGCGGGAATATTCCAAAACAGAGCGCTCAGTCCATTTGAAAGAATTTATGCGGTTGTAATACAAGCTGATTTGTTCAGTTCAAAGAACAGTAACATAATAATTCTAACTTTTTTTGTTTTCGTGTTGTACTTTCATATTTATATCTGTAATGTGCGATTTATGTGTGGAATAATTATTTGTTTTTCTATCTTCCTTTTTAATTACTTACTTGGAAAATGAAGAAAACCCGGATTTCAGCTCAGAGTAGGGATTTGTGTGCATATAATAAAAATAAGAGTGTCAATAGGTTAACTTATAATCTTTATGTAAGTAGGTACAAATAGCTTCTGCCAACGGCTTAACCCGCGCGATCCCTAGGGAATATACATACTCCCCGGATAAAAAGAAGCCTATGTGCTATTCCAGGCTAACTTTTTTCCAAATTTCATCCAGATTCATTCAGCCGTTCTGGCGTGGTTGAGTAATAAACATCCAAACTTTCGCATTTATAGTTATACTAGCTGACCCGTGCAACGTCGTCTGCGTAACATTTTTCATTACTGCTCTGCTCCTATTTGTCTTAGCGTGATGATATATAGCCTATAGCCTTCCTCGATAAATACGCTATCTAACACTGACATAATTTTTCAAATCGGATCAGTAGTTCCTGAGATTAGCACGTTCAACCAAACAAACGTTCAAATTTCAAAGTTCAGCTCGATTGCCGAGGTTGGTCTGTGGATAGGTGACATCTTAACATACCGGGACCACTCCGTGCCTCGGAAAGCACGTTAAGCCGTTGGTTCTGGCTGTCATTTGTACATCTTTGGCAGTCGTAACGAATAGTCAGAAGCCAGACAATCTGCCACAAGTCATCCTAAAGAGTACCGCGTTATCCAGTTAACGGTTTGTGGAGGTCTGGTAAGCAGCCTTCCGTTAAATACTAATATTCAGCTGAATCCAGTTTGACTGGAAGGCGACCCTAATAGAGTTGGGAAAAGGTTAGGTAAATGACTAGGATACCGACCTGCCAATACCCACATAACAACAAAGTCCTCCGCCGCATCTGTCGGATTGTCTGTTCGGGATAAACTCAAAAACTACTGCACCGATTTTCATGCTGTTTCACCAATGGGTAGAGTGGTTCTCGAGGTAGGTTTAAGAATAATTTGTCAACCGATATCCATGCAGGTGAAGCCGCAGGCATCAGCTAGTAGATTATAAGCCTGAAGTAATGTCTTCTGATAATAGGGTAGCTGACTAAAAAAATCTAATTAGTCCGTCAGTTAGATGATCAAAAAATAGTTGACCCGTGTTTTTTCTTTTGTTACGGGAACCAAAATTGACGAAGTTACGACGCTTTTAAAATTCTCAATACGTCACACCTTCGCATAATTTTTACTGACACGTGACGTCACGAGCCCCCACTCGCGAGTTTTGGTGCGTTTTATCTTTGTCAATATTCATTGATTTACAAAAACAAAAAATACGTGTCCATTATTTTTCAATACTCTAACTGACGGACTAAATAGTTTTGCAATGTGTGGATGATGGAATCTAGCCTATTAATTAGTCCCCAACCGTCTCATTCTTATGTTTATGACATCAGAACAAGCGATCATTTTCCCAGTAATCTTATACGCTTGACCTTAACTTGTTTATCAAGTTAAGAATAACGTGTTACCCCGGACGTTGTATTGTTTACTGTGAGGAAACCGATATTCAGAAAAACAAGACGAAAACGTTCATTAGGATAAAGTTTTGGGGAAAAAATATCACTACTCACTACATATTATAAAACAATGTCCTTAGCCGCGTTTGTCTGTCTGTCTATTCGTGATAAACTAAAAAAATACTGCACTGATTTTCATGTTGTTTTCACCAATGGATACAGTGGTTCTCGAGGAAGGTTTTAGTATGAAATTTGTTAAGCGTGCGAAGCAGCGGGCGTGAGCTAGTTTTTATGTAACTCATACCTAGATATTTCTAATTGTATGTTTTGGTGGTTTATGGTTTTCTTTAAATAAATATAGAAAGTACTTTAGGCATTTATAGAATTAGAAGTGAACTAAGTTACCACAAGTATGCAAAATAAAATGTATAGTAAAAAGATGAACCTTTTACAGAATCTTTTTGATTGTGATTGGTTCGTAGAATTTATGCATAGCAGAACACAGGCATTTTACCATCTAGTAAAAAATAACACGAAGATAACAATTGTTACTAATACTTCCAATAAACCTCAACGCTGCTAACTTCACAGAAATTTAAATGCAACGACATTGTTTAGATTTATCTGTTAAACAATTAAAAAATTTCGCTCGAGTTTCCATCTGACCGATTTGAACGAATGAACAAAATTGAACGAGAGCGCTCAGCGTGGTCATTCGGAACTTTAAGATGGAAAGTATTAATTGCTGCAGTTGAACACTCTTGAGTTTTATTCAGAATATCCGGATTTTGGTGGTTAGATTTTTGATTGGCTTTTTGTTCGCTGGTATTAGAGAAGAATGCTGTTCGCAGGTAATATCGTATTTTTTTTGGTCATTAGGATCATCGCTTGGAATTGTCTATGGAAGTATGCGAGACGATATTATAAGGCGTCGTCCTTACTGGCCAACGATCGTACAAGTTTTCGAAATCATCGCGCTAGCACAGTAGGTACCCAGGATCGAGCGACGAAATCGTGTCGATAATTCGTATGATCGTTAGCCAATTAGTACGACGCCTCAGAATGTTTGAAATTTTGTGAGATGAGTGCATGACTGTGTATTATGCTCTATTTATCTTTTCAGTTAACTCATTTCTCTGATCTGATTCATTAATGTATATTGTGTACAAATAGGGTATTACAAAAAAAAAACCATTTCCGACATTAGGAATGTCTCCTGCCGGTCGATTCTGTTGGCATCTCACCGTGATCACCTAGGTGGAATGAACGACAAGTGTGCTGTCATTCTTATCTTGTTTGTATGGTTTGACAGCTCAATTGTCGTTCACTTCGCCTAAGTGTTCACTTCGACATGTTAACAGAATTGCACTGCTGTATCGTAGGTGAGTTTACAATCATAACATTTACATACACAAACAACCAGATACGGAAAAACTCTCTGTAGGCCATACCAATAATTTTGTTCTGTTTGGGAATCGAACCCGCGACACGCAGCGCAGCAGTCGATCGCTCAACTGCTGCGCCAACCGTATCATCAGTTTGACTTCGGTCGTTCTGTGTAAAATAAAATTTAGCACGATCGTTTTATCTCACGTTAAATGATGTCGGTGCAGCAAGACTATTTCTTCCTTCTCCATAATATTCATCTGTCACGCTTTCATACAGTCTCTTTTTTAGGGTTCCGTAGCTAAATGGCAAAAAATGAAACCCATATAGATTCGTCAGGTCTGTCTGTCTGTCTGTCTGTCCGTCTGTATGTCACAGCCACTTTTTTCCGAAACTTTAAGAACTATGCTGTTGAAACTTAATAAGTAGTGCGCGAGTTCGACTCGCACTTGGCCGTTGTTTTTTATAAAATACACCGTTTTACTTGTTAAAAAATACATTTATTTTATATTTATACTTTGATTTATAAAGTTTATTGCCACTCGACTGTTTTGTATAGTATACCCTTTGCCATAATAATAGTCTTAGGGCGGGTTGTTTCAACTACACTTAACGCACGCGTAAACGTTAAAAATGGTGCTAACTATCGTCAAATATAAAAATTGGGTTGTTTCACAAAATGTCAGCGTTAACGCACGTAAAATATAACGTTTACGTTAACAGATGGTCTGAGCACTCATTAACGTAACTTTAGTTGCGTCAAATAGAACAATATTCTGAAAATTCTTTTGAATTCCTCAATACCAGTTCTTCTGATGACACAAATAAGTGGTGGAATGCAAAAAAAGCTATTTAGGTAGGACCCGTGTCAATAACTTAGCTATTGGGATGAGCAGGAATTTATACCAGAATGATTTGAAACAACGCTTCTAATTTAACGAACGTCAAACATCGTCCGTAATCGTAACTTTTTGACGTACGTATGTTACGTTAACCAACTGTTTGATACAACCCGCCCTTAGTACTAAATAACCCTTACACTTTATTAGAACTAATAACCGTCTCCTCGGAACATCTCTGTGTTCCTAGGACTTCGTTAAAAGAAAATAACTGTGGGCATAATACATGGAATGGCACCTTTTTTGTCAAGATTACGACTATTTAGTCTGGTAACTAAAGCCTAAATATAAGAGTATGTAATACGAGTATAATAAACGTGGTTTTAGAAAATCTTGTTACTGGTTTCTAACTATACTTGATTCAAAATAAAGCCCTGCCACAGAAAAATGAACTAATGCAGTAGTTTAATACTAAAGTTTTGTATCATTTCATTATGGCCAGGAGTACAAATGCCAGTTACTAATTGCTTTGTTACTCGCATACTTGCAAGCTACTTGCCTATTTGCAAGATGCTTGCAAGTTACTTGCTTACTTGCATGGTACTTGCAAACTACAAGTATACTGGCAAGCTCCTTGCATATTTGGAACATACTGATATCTGCTTGTAATCTTGCAAGATACTTACAAGTTTCCAAGATATTTGCAAGCTACTTGCATATTTGCAAACTCCTTGCAATCTGACACGAAGTTTTCAAGCTACTTGCAAGTAGCTTGTATTTTTGTGATAATTGCATATTTGCATGCTACTTGCAGAATTTCTATCTACTTGCATACTAGCAAGCTAACATGTGTATGCCTGGCTTATATCAAGGTTGAGCGCCCACATTGACCTATACATAATTTTAGTGTCTGGCATGAAAACCTACAAGTTTGTTTTCATTGCTCGTTTGTATAATATATGTCACCGGAAAGTGGCAAATTTTGTAAGATTATGAAACAACTTGAAAGTTTGTAAACGTTCGATAAATTGTCATCTGAATATTCGGAATACTTTTTTACGCATCAAAATTTTCATTGTTTATAATTTCTCGATTTCATTCCGAGAATTTGTGAACTATAATAAAATGACGACCAATCGGAGCAAAAATCTACAAGAAACTTGTCTCATTGGTTTGTTTAGATGAGACGTCACATGTACGTATAGAGTTACGAATTCAATTAAGTTGATTTCAATTTTGCAACATAAAAAAGACCAAAGAAACAAAATTGATTTTTTTCGTTTGTTTAGTACATTCTTATTAAGCATAATATTGTTCTTTTGATCTAATTATAATCATCTTGTATAACTGACATTTGATCTAACCGCTGAAAAAAGAGATACCACGCCAGCTCGGGTACTTAGGGCACCCCGACTCGGATAGGTTAGGTTTATGTTAGGTTACACAAACCTACTTTAAACCTTGCAAGCAAAAATAATAGTCCCACCCAGCGGGGCCCCGACAACTTGCCCTGGTCACAACCGTAATTTAAGCCGAATATATATTCATATTAAAAATTAGTTATGCCTAATCTTACACACCCAATGTTAACTCCACCAACATCGGACAACGGGAAGTCCATTTTATTCGTAAAAATGGCGTACATGTGACGTAACATATGAACAACCAATGAGAGCCTGTTTCTTGTAGACTTGTGCTCTGATTAGTCACCGCTTCATTTCATTTCACAATTTCTAGGAACGAAATCGAGAAATTATAAACTTTCAGATTTCGAAGCGAAAAAAAGCATTCCAAATGTTCAGTTGACAATTTATCGAAAGTTTACAATCTCTCAAGTTATTTTATTGTCTCACGAAGTTTGCCACTTTCCGGTGACATAAACGTCAAAGTAACAACTTTGACGTTACGAATACTTTCAAAGTTGACCTATCGCCGAAATGCCAACTAAACCCAGGCTGAAATAATAAACAGATAGCTTTTATCATCTTAAATCTAATGTAATTCCGATAGATTCTAAATTTTCAAAGTAATAATCAATCTAGCTATAACGCATTTTATTATACATGGTTTTTGCAAGTGACCCCATATTACCAGTATTTAGCAACGTGTACTACTATATCATTGGCCTCAAGTCTTGTGTGGTTCATTTCAGTTAAGAATCCATCGACAAGAAATGAAGAAGATACAAAAATCAGAGACATTTTGAGTCAAAATATATACTTGCAAGTATACTAACTACATAAATCCTATATCAAACTGGTTTTACTGCCACCAGTCTCCATGATGGACTTCAATAACGCAGCCTGTATAACGTTGTGCGAGATGATTGCCTTCCTATTGTGTTCATTGACATGACCAGCTCTTTATCACACCATTCATGTGCGCTTAGCTCGCTGGCAGCAATGGGATCGTCTGATTAGTCTTCTAGATAGCTTTTGTATTGTACTAGATATTTAGCCTAGATATAAAAGCCTAGTAATTTAATACAAAAACATATTATGTTTTTGTATTAAATTACTAGGCTTTTGTTACGCCCTGCCAAAGAAGAGCTCGTGGCTAAATAATAGCCACATAGCCGTATAGCCGTATAGTCGTAGCCTCATAGGTCGTTCTTCAAGGTTAAGCAACGCTTGCCGAGGTTGGTCTATGGATGGGTGACCATCTTAACATACCGAGTTTCCTCTGTGCCTCGGAAAATGTAAGTCGCATACAAGTTTAATTACATAACGGAGCACGATCGTATGGTTTATTTTAATATACCTTGGTGGCAATGAAATAAAAGGTGGTTACAGGTGAAAAAGAAGCCTTGGCATATATTTTTTCATCCTTTCACCTTTAAGACTCATTCTATATATTATATTTATTTGGGAACTATCCTTTTTATACCACACTAGCTGACCCACGCAACTTCGTCTGCGTCACATTTTCCATTAATACTCGGCTCTTTTTAGTCTTAGCGTGATGATATATAGCCTATAACCTTTTCGGATAAATGGGCTATCTAATACTGAAAGAATTTTTCAAATCGGTCCAGTAGTTCCTGAGATTACCCCCAACATACAAACTTACAAACTTACAAACAAATGTTACCTCTTTATAAATTAGTATAGAATAGATGAATATGACCATTCAAATCTGTAATAGCATGAGTCGTTTCGAATTTCAACGAGAGTGAGAAAGTATATGTGTTAGTTTTTGAACTTCAGTAACTTTTTTTTAAATTTTATGTTGATTTATTATTAAAGTATCGGTCACTCAAGCTGCTAAAGGAATATCAGCTGGTCGATTCTGTAAACACGTCGAAGTGAAGGCTTGGGTGGGGTGATCACGAAGTGAGCTGTTATTCCATCTTGATTGACAGTTTACTTCGAAATCCATTCACCTAAGCTTTCACTTCGACACGTTTACAGAATCAACCTACTGTTAATTTCAGTCTACATATTTATGGCGTCAGAAAAATGTACGTTCCACCCTTTTTTTTTTAGGGATGGGAAATCATCAAATGACTTTGGGCGGAGCGAGATGGTGCCAGACTTTTACCGACTAAAACCCATCCATGTTCCTTCATTGCCCTTTGTGTTCCGGAGCCGCGTTATCTCTTTCGAGTACTTTCCACCCTGCTGTTACTTAGTCATTGGTTGTAGTTAAGTTTTTATTTCGGTAACCGTGGTTATATGCCGTTGCTACTACTTTATCTGTAGTACCTCTTAGCCTGAATCTGTAAACAATCTGTCCCTCTAAACCCAGCCAACATTCCGAGAAAGTACTAATAAAATCTAACGCATCCATTTCAGGCGGCGTAACTACTAACATTTTTAATTTTACAAAGGCGTGCGCCATTTTCTTCGGTGGGAATAGCCGCCGATTAGTTTTAACGGCGTGCCGGTGACGCTCTTGGTATCAATTAACGGTTGGGAATAAAGGCGAGTTTGCCGTGATTTTCTTTGGAAGTATATGTTGTGTGAGTCTGATAGGACATAATAGCAATGAATACAAGGTAGGTTTTTGGTTACTCTACAGTCTATATAGCCATTGTCACACCATTGGTATCTGAATCATATAAAGTCGAGCATCTTTTATTCATATTAGACTGAGTGCCAGCACTTTTTGAACGTAAACGTTTTACATAAACACAGTCTGCGAAAAACGCTCACCTGTCACCACTTCGTAGTGTTTTAGTGGCAAGAAGAAAGATGTGGCGCAACAAACTCCCCAGCATACTTTCTGTTCATAAATGCATATTTGAAGCACATGACTAAACCCTGTTTAAGTAAATTTGGGTATTAGTTTAACAAAATTGAATTGTAGCATCGTTGCGAAGAAAGAAATCAAAATCTGTCAGAATAAACTCATAGCGTAGAGCAAGATTCTCAACCCTCAAAACTTATACTGCAATGTCCATCCTCTTTATTATGAGTATTACGTAGAACTGCATCCACAGCGTTCAATTATCAAGTAATTGATCTAACTGGTTGGTTAGACTAGTCGTGTTCCACTTGTACTTGTATTAGTGCTGGTTATAGCATTCCAACATGTTGATTACTTCGATATTGTGTTTGTCAGCCTGTATGAAGATTGTTGGTAATAAGTACTATGTTATGTAAATGAGGAAACGGGACATAGCTGCAGATTAATTTTGGTAGATCTTGGATATAGTTGTGGTGGTGTTTTGGCATGGCTAAAGCGGTCATTCACTCATCTAAGTGAAATTGAATACGGTATTATACAAGAAAAAATCAAATTAGTTCGTCAGTTAGTTTTCCGAAAAATATTGAATCCGTATTACTTATATCGAAGATACATGTGCGTTGATACGAGTTCATTGAAAAATCGGGAGACGTGTGACGTATACCGATTTTTCCACAAAAAAAAAAAAAATACGTGTCCAATATTCTTTTAATTATAGCTGAGGAACTAGTAAGACTTTTTTAGTATACTTACGTATTCTTTTTATCAAAGAAAGTAAACAATGAAGCCATTTTGAATGCGTATCCTTCAAACCGATATCTTCATTATTTTTCGCTACTGAAATACTATACCGAAATGTTTGAAGTTTCGGATTCCTTTAAAAAAATAATAATAATGGGGCAATGATCTGCTACTGCTACGCCAAAATTAAACAATTTAAAGTGCTAATAGGGAATATGCATAAAAAAAATATTTATCCAAACACTTTATCTAAAAATATACAAAAATAATAAATTACTAACAGTGGAAATAGAATCAAAATTGCTCGAAAAACCAACGAGATATAATTATTTTAAACAAATATATCTGTCCCTCTCGCGAAAACGCTGTTTTCTATGGCAGATGTATAGACGTCACGTAATGTGAAACGTCAAATTCCATGTCGGACTTCTCGTTCTAAAAGTAAAAAATAGTATTTCTCGTTCTAAAAGTAGTATTTGAAGCGTTATAACTTCATCGCTGATGAAGATATTTAAAAAATATTTATTCCCTATTGTGGATCATGAGTAAAAAAGTAACATTTTTGAAGTATATCCACATGGATACACTTCAAAACATTACATGGGAACACATGAAAAACATTACAAAGAGTACTTTCTCTTTGTAATGTTTTTCATGTGTTTCCATGTTATCTTCAACAAATTCTGTCATGAAATAAGTACTTTTTTATAAGTACACACATAATTGTTTTCAATGGCGACTGCAGTTAATGTGTAAAATCTGTTTTTAACGATAATATGGATATAACTATACTTTTCTTTAAGCAAGAACCATCTGCATTTAATTCAATCATAAGAATAGTTTTAAGCTAGTTTTAAGATTCGAAAATCGTGGAGAAAAGAAAAGAGACACCTATGTACAACCGTGGGCAAAGTCTGGCAATAGATGATGATGATATATGGTAGACACCAGACGAACCTGCAATCTTCCTTTTGTAAACAGGAGTCAAGGGTTTAAGCTGACAACCAGCGCTCAGCAACCCACTAGGAAACTTAAGCATAATGCTGGCGATTGAACCTTTTGCTTCCGGTATTACAGTTTTATCTATGTAACGATACTACTAGCTGTAATACTGGATACCTACAATAAACGTTATTCTATTCTATTCTTCTTTTTGTTTTTGATTAACTCTTACTAAATTTTGTCGAACCAGTGTTGAGTAATCTGTACAGCTTTATCTTTGGCCTCGTTGAAATCTTGGATGAAATAGGTATTTTTACATGACGAGCAATTGAATAGGTGATGCATGTCCTGTGAATGGTACGTATCAAAATCCCAAATTTTAAAATACCGAAGGACGAAATCCCGATAATTGAAACGCCGAATGGTTGTTTGGTCGAAAGTTTAAAATCCCGAAAGTTCAATTGCCCGAAAGTTTAAAATCCCGAAGTATAAAATCCCGAAGTTCGAAATCCTGTAATTACATCCCAAAGCCTAAAATCTCTAAGACAATGACAAAAAAGGAGCAAAATAAATTACCTATGTTTCATCGAAAAGAAATTGACAAATTATCACTTTCCAAACAATTTTCCGCATAATTTAATTTGCCAAATTATTACTTTCCATATAATCTAGTCATTTCTGCCACTTGCCGGCCGCTGCCGCGGCACCACTCGCTTCGCTCGCTCGGCTCGTGCGTAGGAGTTCACACTTCTAACCTAACCTAAACATTTTTCTTTTTATAATAAACCCCGTCTAACTAGTTTGGTTCTTGATACCATCTATGAGTAATCGCGTGAACGTCGCCGCTCTTTGGGATTTCATCCATGGGTATTTCGTCCATTCTGAATTTCGTCCTTTCGGGCATTTGAACATCGGTATTTTGTGTTTCGATATAACAACTATCGGCATTTCAAACTTTTGGTTTTTTGAATTTCGGTGTTTTGGACGTCGGTATTTCATTCATAGGTATTATGAACTCTCGGGATTTTGATAAGTACCCCCTGTGAAAAGGCTCCGCACAGCCACTGCGTTTGGGATTTTTTTTTAAACAAAACAGGTAAACTTTTGCCCCAAATCTAACCTGATGGAAAGTGATGATTAGCCCGAAGATGGAAGCGAGCTTTACCCGGAATCCTCTAACACAGAAAAAAATGGCTATCATACCTCTAACTGCCTGAACTGGCGACAGATTTAGATAAGATGGTGGTAGCTTGCCAGGCGGACTTAGAACAAGTCCTACCACCAACCAAACCGAGCAAAACATTTGTCCCCGCTGGGAATCGAACCCGGGACCTCTGGGTCTGAATCCGGTGGTATAACCACTAGACCACGGAGGCGGTTAGTGTCACCTGTTTAGCACCACCCGGGGACAACGTGTAGGGATTCGCTAAAGAGTATTCTCCTAAGGACGCGGGTGACTCGGCCCCCGAATCGATGTAGAATTCATCCCCATTTGAGCGGGTCATGTTTACAATGGCCAACCAGGGTCCGCAGTTGGTTAAGAGATTTCCAGCAGTGCCATTCTGTAATCATGTCGAAGTAAAAACTTAGGCGAAGTGAGCGATCAAACCATACAAACAAGATGGAATTACAGCTCACTTGCCTTTCACTCTACCTAAGTGTACACCTACACGGTGAGATGTCGACAGAATGGGCCGGCTGATTGGCCCTTGGAGTTCGCGTCCAGGGGGTGGATGTTCTGCCGGGGGAATGAAATATGGAGGGAAGGGTGTTTGTGCAGTAACGGTCACTGACCCGCAGACATTTTTTAACTTTCTAAATTAAAAAAACCGAAATAAATACATGAAACTCTCCTGAATCGACTTCTATGGTGTTCCTTTACGTTTTTTAGTATGGTGTGATAATACGGTTCCCAATTTATTGTTATGATACCTATCTGCCTCCGTGGTCGAGAGATTTAGGCGTTTGCCTTGTGACCTACTAGGTCATTCATGGGTTTGATTCCCACGGGAAAAAATAGTTTTTTAAGTTTTTTTCCAGCTTGGTTAGGACATTGTAGGCTTGGATCAGTCGATTATCTGATAAAAAAGATGATACCGTGCTTCGGAAGGCACATATAAGCTGGTGATCCCGGCCGCCACACGGCGGTCATCAAATAAACAATATCAGAGGCCCTTTTTTTAGGGATGGGAAATCATCCAATGACTTCTCCCGCTTTGGGCGGAGCGGGAGGGAGTGTCAGACTTTTACTGACTAAAACCCATCCATGTTCCTTCATTGCCCTTTGTGTTCCGGAGCCGCGGTATCTCTTTCGAATAGTCCCGCATCTCCGGCAGGCGTCGGCCCTTTCGGGCCCCTCCTAATGCTGACTCTCTTTAGGCGCGCGTGGAACACGAACGCGCCGTCGACACGGCCTGTCGTCATAAGACGGACGGACGGCGAGCTACCCACACCACACACACCCACCCCACAGGCCCACCAGGGTGTGTAGGGTCCTTAGACCTTACTGGAGACACGACAAGGAGGAGATAAAAAGGATACCTTTCTATGAAGGGATATTAGTAAAAGGTAAATGTACTTTATTGCAAGTTTATTTGGCGCTTACAGTGGTAGGCGGACTTTAGATGCTCAAACTCTCAAACTCAAACTCAAACATATATTTCAAATAAACCATTTACAGGCACTTTTGAATTGTCACGGTCGGTCGGTCCAAAAAGATGAAGCTATTTGCACGTTCCAAAGCGTAGATCTCTATGGAGAAGAACGTGCAAGAAACTCCACGGACACTCTTTTAAAAATAATAAATTGTTACAAAGTTTTGTTGACATCGTGTTGAAATTATACATACATGTGAGAACGATGTGACGAGCATGATAAAAACATCCGAACTAAAAAAGGAACAATTCAAAGAAATAATTAAAATAAGCCATGGCAGCTGAGAAATTACCAGTCCCAACCGACGGCGCCATGACATGCGCCAGGCCCATTCGTCTCAACCATTTTGAATGGAGTCAAATAATTTAACGCATACGCCACCATCAGCTAGGCTTTTGAGTGAGCATGACACTCCCAAACGCCAGGGTACTTGAGTCTATACAATGCAAACATACACATATTTAAAAATGTTGGTACTATTGATTTATCAAATAAAGAACAATAAATCAGTGTGTGAGTTAAATTAAATATAAAAGTCATTAAAGACATCTATAGAAATACTAAAAATATTAATACAAACATTATCAATAAGTTTGACTTTGTTTACTACACCTTAGACTGTCCTATGGAGCAGGACCAGCATGTTTCCAAGCATTCTTATCTTGAATATAATCATCTAATTTGTAATATGCTTGTTTACATAGTGTGCTTTTAACATAATTTTTAAATTGTCTTTCATTTAATTCTAATATGTCACAAGGTATTTTGTACAGTACCCCATGAAAGATAATAATAATAATAATAACCCTACCGCAGTATCTCTACGTTGACGTCGTGGTGGGGCTTGCGTGTCCCGATAGACCTTAGGTCATACCTAGGGTGAGGGGCCAGACAAAGAGAGATACAGTCCGCAAGGCAGTTTTGTGGCGAACTGTTGGGCAGTAGCGACCCCACGAACCTTATCTCCCGGGAGAAGTCTTGATCCTCATCAACGGCTTGCCTTTATTGGCTGGCCAGAGTGAAAACTGACGAGGAACAGAGCTCCCACCTCTTTCTTGCCTTAATTGGCCGGTCTGAGTGGAGATTCGCTAGAGCATACGTGCTCGGGAGAAGGATGTATAATCCAGTAAGATGCTGGTAGGGATCTTGACCGCACTTCCGGGATTGTCCTGATAGCCGTGGTATACCTCTCCACTTCTCTAGCACCTCAGGCCATGTTGCCCCCTTGGCGCTACGTCACTTTGTGCTAGCGACCGTTTTCGGGGGCCCATTCATTGAGTGTGCAAGTCACCCCCTGCCATTTAAAAGCCGTGTATATTGTTAGTGGTCAGGCAGGGGCCAAAAGTTCTTCTATTATAAACGATTATCAGTCCACTAAGCCACCCAAACCCATAGCGTTTAATTTTTTGTTTCCATATTCTGCAATAGTACTGCTCCAACCGGGGATTGTCCTTGGGAATACTTTCAGTGCATACAGGGATAATCGCCGGTTGGTGCTCTATTACATTTGAAATTTCTAAAGGGGCCTCGGCGAGTTGGTTTCGGCCCCTCGTACGCCTACCATAGGACCGGGTCTCCAGGGACCCGAGAAAGTTATAAAAAAAATATAATAATAATAATAAAAAAAATAATAATAAAAATATTTATTTACTCCAAAAACAGTAGGTAGGTACAGTACATTCTTAGAAATATTAGGCTTACAGTTTAATTAAAAATAAGAGAATGAGCATCCGCAGCTGAACTAGGCGTGAGCCTGTATCTCAGCTAACAGCGCCGTTTCCCCTCAGAAACAGTACACTAGGTAACCTAAATTAGCAAGAAACAAGAGTGGACCATTACAAATCAAAGAAACAAGAAATTAAGGTAAACTAAAATTAAATTACTAACAATTTAGTGTGTGTGTGTGTGTGTGTGTGTGTGTGTGTGTAGGTGTAAGTGTATACATATGTCTATAATAATATAATATATGCACAGGAGTAGAGTGAATATACATATATATAGATATACAAACAAACACATTAACTGATTATTTGAATAAATTTTTCAGTGTCTTCGTATGACAGTTTCATTAAAAATTCATATGCCTTTTTTTTACAGTGGAATTTGTTAAGAGAAAAAATATTTATGGATTTATTAATTTTATTATACACATGTGGTGCTAGAAAGACGAAAAATCTTTTTATGAAAGAGGTTTTTGGTTTATGTATGCGGACCACAACGTCATGTTTTCTGCGTTTCTTTGTGAGATCGGAATCATATATAAGTTCACCATGTTGTTTTAGTACAATGTTGAGTAAGAACAATTGTCTCACTGTAAGGACTTCGCATGTATTGTACAAAATGTTTGTGGGAAAGTACTTTTAGAATTGCACGCTGAGCTATCTCAAGGCCTTTTAGAGTAGTTTTCGTAGCTCCTCCCCATACAATTATGCCGTAATTAATAATGGATTGACAAAGAGAGAAATAAACTTGTTTTAATAATTTGAGGTCAGCAACATGTCGCAAAGTTTTAAAGATATAAATTAGTTTTCTTACTCGTCCCGACAAAGCTTTAATATGTGCCTTATAGGATAAATTATGGTCTATAATCAATCCTAAATATTTCACATTGTTGACACGTTCTAGAGGTACACAATTACAGTTATCTATTCCATGACAATTGTGAGGAATAAGGCAATGTTTTGTAGTAAGCAGTTTAGGTGGATTTCGTATGCTGAAAGTCAAGTATTTAGTTTTATCACTGTTCAGTGTAAGTAAATTATTTTGTAGCCATTCCTTTACGAGATTAAGTCCACATTGTGCAACGTTAAATACCTCATCCCAATTGTCGGCGTTAAATAGAAGAGCAGTGTCATCTGCGTAAGAGATTATTTCGCCTTGGGGTATAGATAGGTTCGTTAAGTCGTTTATATAAACGAGAAAGAGGGTAGGTCCCAAAATGCTACCCTGGGGAACTCCGTATGAAATAGGAAGATAAGAGCTAGTGCAATTTCCTATTCTTACACACTGGTATCTTTCCGACAGATAGCTCTCAAAAAGTTTAAGTTGATTGCCTCTTATACCGAAATTCTCGAGTTTTCGCAAAAGGATGGGGACCGAGATCGTGTCAAATGCTTTGGCTAGATCCAAAAAGATGGCAAGGCATTTCTTTCCAGAATCTAAATTTGTAGCTATACAATTATTTAATTTGAAGATGGCATCATCTGTGCTTCTGTGCCTCCGAAAGCCAAACTGTGTACAAGAGAGTAGGCCCTCACCCTCCAAGTAGCTAACAAGTCTCTTGTTTAGTAGTTTTTCAAAAACCTTCGACAAGGAAGGTAGGATCGATATCGGCCTGTAGTTATTAACACGATCACGGTCACCTCCCTTATGAATAGGGTGAACCTCAGACAGTTTGAGATTTTTCGGGAATACACCATATTCTAAGCACCTGTTGAAAATAAACGTGAGAGGAGGAACTAAAAGCTCGATATTACTTTTTATTAGGTTCGATGAGATATTGTCACAACCTGTGGCGCAGTTTGATTTTAATGTAAGGATTGTACGGGTCACTTCTTCTTCCGTCGTTTCTTCACATACAAATGATCGCGAATGGGAGTCGCATGAATACTTTGAGGACCTATTATTAGATGTTGACGGAGAAGGGTTAAGAGGATACTTTTCTGCCAACGATTGACCTACTTTTACAAAGTGGTCATTAATAATATCAAGTGCGGTGTTATTGGAGTCACTCAGTTTTAACAATTCCACTGGATAGTCAGTGGTTTTGACACAATTTGTAATTGATTTTATAGTCTTCCAGAGTTTCTTGGGATTATTCTTTGCAGTATCTAATTGAGATTTCTTATATGCTCTTTTTACTTTCTTTAAAATTTTGGTACAGAAATTGCGGTATCTAATGTAAGATGTTTTTAAAATGATATTATCCGGAGCCGTCCTATGCTTTTTGTGAAGAAAGTCCCTATTTTTCATACATCTGAGAAGACCAGGCGTAATCCATGGTTCGAGTATTTTTTTTGCGCTTCGACACAGTGAAAGTTTTTGTGTTGTTAAATATGGCTGATTGGATATTAGTGATAAGGTAATTTGTGGAAAAATTGGGGTCTTTTGATTCGAATATGGGGGTCATGTCTATATTGTTAATGTCTTTGTTCAAGCTTTCTGTGTCTATTCTAGTTATAGTTGATTTAGTCATTTGCCTAGGGTTTATAGAGATGCACTGTGGACTTAATTGCGTCAAGACAGGGAAATGATCTGTTAAGGTTGATTGTGGCACAATAGTCATAGCAGAAAACTGGGTCTTAAGGAACACGTGGTCCAGGCATGAGGAGCTGATTGCACGGGTTATTTCAGTGTGTGCAGGTAAGAGACCATGAGAAGCGGCGATGGTTAAATATCTTTCACCCGATAGATCCAGCCTGGAGGAGTTAATGGGAATATTAATATCTCCAATTAACACTAAGTTATTGAAGGAATTTAGTTTGGATATTATATTGTCTAAGGAGTATAGAAAGTTGTCAATGTTTCTTATAGAAGGAGAGCGGTATATAGATATGATTGCGGTATGTTTGTCGAGTGTAGTAACTAAGCAGTTGCCGTCTGTGAATTCTGGTTCCTCAACATTTACATTCAGCGAGTTACTTATATATATTACCACGCCATCATTTTGTCTGAGGTGGGTTTTAGTGGCATAAGAGCGATAGCCGTCGATCTGTGGAATGACAGAAGCATCCAAAAGCCAACATTCGGTAAGTACCAGAACATCACATTCTATGTTCAATCTCCTTAACAAAGTTTCAAAGCCAGCTATATTGCAATTGATACTGCGTATGTTTTGTGTTAATATTATAAGACCACTGGATGGTACCTGAGTTATATGTTGCTGACATTCTTCTAAGTCACATGTGAGGGATTTAGATACAGAGATTTCGTCTATATCATTTGTTATATGATTTAAGTTATCGAATTATAAAAGTTAATAAAAGTATTTCACCACGTTTAATTTGAAAGTAAAACGTTTTCAAACGGTTTGGTCCGGTATTTATCTGTCCCTTTAGAATTGGTATACGTTTAGGTATATGTAATACAAGTGATATGTGACAAGGATTATCTAAAAAATGATAAGCATCGGGCCTGAGCTTATTTAACTGCCATTTTAAGGTTGATATAAAGTGAAATAACCATGAAATATTTAAATAAAGTGGATGTAGAAGACTTACAAAAATTAATATTAATTTAGCAGTGCAAATAATAATATAAATTGTGTACATGTGATATGTATGGTTTGTAAATATATTTATGTAGGAATTGTGTATAGTAAGAAGATGTATATTTGAGTCAGTTGTTAAATCAAAAAAGAACCCAGAGTGTATATTTGTAGAGAGTGGATGTGTAATGTACTGTAGTATGTGATTTGTATGGTAATAACATAATGAGAAGTTGTTATCTGAAGGTAAATGTCTTTTAATTATAAAGTGATAGAGTGTGGGATAAATGTTTACATAATGTTCATTTTTTGAGTTATAGTCGTACATACTTAAGTTTAAACAAAGCATTTGTTGAGACGTACTTAAAGTGAGCTGTTTACATTTTCCAATAGAGACAACATAATATAGTCATACTGTTATGGTTTTCTTTAGGTACTCTAGGTCATTGAGGTCGTTTATTCGAGAATAGGAAGCTCCTTCATGCTGCTTAAGGTACACAATTCCATTTGATGTCCAGCAGAAATTAAAGCCATGACTTGTTTGGAATTGCCTCGCCAGATAGAATAGTTTCCGGGTTTTGCTGGTTAATGATTCGGATACATATAGCGGTTTTAGTTGATATTCCTGGTTAAGATGGGTAGTATTTAGTTTGTTTCCTTTTTGCTTAGTTTTATTAAAGTTTTTAACCGCCTTAAGAACCTTCTCCTTCATTAATACGGTTGTAAAGTCTACCACGACAGGGTTTGAGGGGTCCTGAGACTTGGTTCTATAGATGTCTTTAATTGAGTTAGCATCCATTATCACATTAAGAGTTTTACCTAATTTTATAACTTCGGTTTGGAGGGATTCTTTCGTCTCGCCTGAATGTTTGGGTAGATTTCGAATTTCTATACCTACACCACGCGTTTTTCTCTCCAAGTTTTCCAGCTTTTCTTCCAACTCTTTTATTTTTGACTTGTCGGCCTTGCTTTCATTTTCTAAAGACAATATTTTTAATATAAACTCATCATATTTATCAGACATGAAGTCAATACTCGCCTTTAACTCATTAAATCTCTTATCCTGCTCTGCGGAGAAGGAGAAAAACATTTCCTTTATGGTTATTAGTAAGTCCGTACCTTCGTCATTGTATTTTCTTTTTTTCCTCTCAGTAATGTTAGCTAGAGTGTGAAGATCAGGCTCAGATTCGTAATGCTGTAATGGTGACTTAATTTTGTCTGCATTGACTTCAACTGACTTAACACCCGCTAACTCCGGTGCCGGCGTAACCGCTTTCAACGGCGGGGTGGGGGAGGGGGGAGGCGGCGTACGTCGTACTGACATTATTCAAAAGTTTGTAGTGTAAGGCAAGATACCAGGGCAGTAGAATAGATTAGACGGTGTGGGCAAGCGCTGACAACTTGACAGGTCAACTTAGCTGGTCGGTTATGGATGAATCTCAACAATCTCTCGTTCCGTCCAGTGTAAGATGATCCCAAGCGCGTAGACAATGGTTGCGTTGTTTATGTGTGTAATTACTAACCATGCGTAAGCGTCGGGGTGAATGGGATCTGTCCAAGTTGAAGATCTCTACAGCGGGTGTGTGCGTAGAACTGCGTAGTCCTTGATGTAGGTGTGCTTCATTCAGTCCGCCGCCGCGCTGGTGTTGCCGTCGCTTGACTCGAGCTGATGGCCTCTTTGTACTTTATGAACTCCTGGTACTTCGACTGAATATTACGATGTTTATTTTGAATTACTTGTTAAATGAATAAAAATTTAATACGGAAGACACGTCTAAACGCTTTCGCGATCCAAGGGGAAGGAGATGTTCGTACTTTGGCGAATCTATAAAATGGCTAATCTAATTTATTTCTATTTCTAGTATTAAAATTATGTCTATCACTAATTTTGCTAAAGAGATGTCGATTTTTCCTTACATACATAATATTTTCATAAATGAATTGACATGGGACTGTCATAATATTAATCTTTTTAAAGACTTCCCTAAGAGAATCGCGTCGACGTAGATTGTAAATGGCTCTGACAGCACTCTTTTGTAAAATAAAAATATGGATTCAATGTCAGCAGCCCGACCCCATAGCAAAATACCATACGACATAATGCTGTGAAAGTAACTAAAATAGACCAAACGCGCAGTTTCTACATCTGTTAACTGTCTTATCTTTCTAACAGCATAAGCGGCTGAGCTTAGCCGCGCCGCAAGAGATGTTATGTGAGGTCCCCATTGCAATTTCTCGTCTAAAGTGATTCCCAGGAAAACCGTCTGATAAATAAATTCCAGTTTTTGTCCATTCAATACGATGTCACATTCGTTACTTTTAACATTTGGTAAAGTAAATTTAATACATTTGGTTTTTTTCATCATTTAATACTAAGTTGTTTGCCGTAAACCAATCTTGAACTTGATGAATAAAGTTATTGACATCATCAAGATTTTGTGACCGTCGTTCTATCTTAAATATCAATGATGTGTCATCAGCAAATAACACCATCTTTGGCTCATTTTGAAGCAATTGAGGCAAATCGTTTATGTACACTAAAAAGAGGAATGGACCCAATATTGAACCTTGCGTAACGCCCATTGTCATTTCAGACCCCAGTGAGTTCACGCCGTTTACCTGTACTTTAACCTGTCTGTCTTTCAAGTACGATCTAATCAGATTCAGAGATGTATTCCTAATCCATCCTCCAATGAATGCTCCAGTTTCAACAAAAGTGTTTCATGGTTAACGGAATCGAACGCCTTCGAGAGATCGCAAAAAATTCCAATGGCGTCTTGCGAATCTTCCCAGGCATTAAAGATGTTCTTTATTAGAGTGACACCGGCGTCAGTTGTACAACGCCCTTTGGTGAAACCGTACTGATGTTCATGAAAGATGGAATTTTCATTAAAATATAGTAACATCTGGTTAAGCATTAACTTTTCAAACACCTTACTGAGAACCGGCAGGATTGAAACCGGCCTGTAATTGTTGGGTTCTTGACTATCACCAGATTTAAACAGTGGAACGACTTTACTGTGCTTCATGAGATCAGGAAATACTCCCTGGTCTACACTAGAGTTAATTATAAGAGCTAAGTGGGGAGCAATAGTTTCAATAATAGATCTACAGACTTTTACAGACATTCCCCAAAGATCTTCTGTTGATTTATTTTAAGATCTTTAAAAGCTTTTATTATAGCTAGGGGGTTTATATGATTAAAACTTGAACTCTGACGGATAAACCTTGACATTCTTCCTAAGTAAGGCAGCAGAGAGCGCGGGTGACGAGTTAAGAGCTTCTGTAGTTTTACGAGGAATATCAGCAAAGAAGTTTTCAAATTCCTGAGCTACCTCTGCATCTGAGTTTATGGGACCATGTACGGATTTTAAATTAAATTCAGTTTCACGCTTTTTCTTCCTACCTGTTTCATTACTAATTATTTTCCAGGTAGTTTTTATTTTGTCATCTGCTGATTTTATTTTATTGCTAATAAACAGAGCTTTTGTTATTTTGCATACACTTTTAAATGTTTTTGAATATTTCGCGACATACTTATGAAAGCTTATATTATTCACATGTTGCTTAAGGCCATATAGTTTGTATAGCTTTTCCCTACTTATTCGAATGCCCGTAGTTGCCCAATCACTGAATATAAACTTTGTGTTAACACTTTTTGACTTTATTGGAAAACTATCATTATATTGAGCGTTTAGTAGGTATTGAAAAAAATTCGCCGTAAAACTCATTTGGGTCTTCTATGTTATTAAAACTTTGAACACATAATTTACTGGCCAAAGTATTATTAAATTTTTCTCAATTTTTATCTGTTATTGGTCTAAATTGAATTTGAATTTTTGTAAAGGTATGTAGGTACAAAACGTTATAGATTGTCCACTGTGATCAAAGGGCAACTTATTAACAATCTCTTTATGTAAGTAATCACAATTACAAAATATGTTGTCTATGCAAGTCGCAGAAGAAGCTGTTACTCGGGTAGGTTCAATAAAAACATTTGATAAATTATATGATTTAAACAGACTCAATAATCTGATACTATTTGAGTTAGTTTCTAATAAGTTAATATTAAAGTCGCCACATATTATTATTGTTTTATTGCTGGTACAAACTTTTTTTAACACATCTTCCACTACAGAATCAAACACAGATAGATTCTGGTAACTTGGAGGTCTGTAGACACATACCACAACATGTTTATCCAACTCAATACAGGACAATTCAATGGTGTGTTCAACTGAAAGTTTAACAATGTCTTTTCTTTCTTTAGATTTAATGTAACTTTTAATTAAAATTAGTGATCCTTCATGTATCATACATTGTCGGCTGAAATGGCTAGCTACATAATAATTTTCGAAATTAATGGATCCTACTTGGTGATCTTTTAACCAATGTTCAGTTAAGGAAACTACATCAAACTTTGTTTGTTCTATAAAAAATTCTATTTCGAGTAATTTGGAAGAGCAACCTTGAATATTCTGATTAAACAATTTTAAAGTGTGTTGCCCCTCCATAAGATGTTTACCTGGAACTATATTACTAATGCCATAAGATACCTTGTTACTATTCATTAATAATAATTGGTTATTAGAAGAGGTAGCCTCTGTTGTCTTGCAGTTCAGTTTAAAGAATTATCCGGAGCAATCTCCACAGCTAAAATTGAGGAGTTTAAAATGTCTGGGGGTTTAAAATGGGTTTCATCAGGAAGAGAATACTCTCTCTGATTGGAAGAGGCCTCAAAGAATGTTGACATTATAATTATGTGGGTCCTCCTTCGTACAACACAAAGAATCACAATAATAAGTCCCTACGCTGTAAGAGCAACTAGAAAACATAGGCTCGTCACTTAACCTAGAATTTGTTATACTACCTATAACATCGTTAATATTATATGCTATCAGCATAGCAATCTTATGTCTACAGTTACCGGACAGAGATAAAGCTCCCTGAGTTAATTTAAACATAATATACCTACAAACTATCTATGATCTACACATTGCTGTAAGTAGACCGCTTCTCCTTAAACCCTTAATCTTTCTTGGCCACCTCACTCTACTCTGAATGTACCACGGGTATATTGAACTACGCAATACATTGATATAAGTAGCTAACCGAGCGATTTCTCAAGTTCTCTTAAAAGGGACTAGGACCCGCCGCGCGACAAATAAAATTTAATAGACCCTTACAAGGTTTCCTTTTCACAAAATATTTTAGCTACATTTGCATTACAAAAGCCTATTCAAATGGGACGTTGTTGGGTTTACATATACATCTACACCTACTTGTATTTAATCTTGAAACTGGTCGATCAACCTATAAGTTTGTGCTCGTCGCAAATATTTTTTTTTTCAAGTAGTTTTGACTCGACGCCCGGCTATTGCAACTTGAAATAATTTCGTTGTTAGAAAATTGTTGAGTTTTAAACTTCTCTTCAGGATAATTGACTTGAATTCACTGAAATTCACATTATAGCTTGGTAAACAACTTTAATAAAACCTGAGACCAGTATTTTTTACTTTTCATAGGCACGCGTTAGACCACTATCTCACCTATTGGCATGCGATGATACAGTTGAAGATGGAGCATGCTTGTCTAGAAGTAACCTATTCACCCTTGACTAAAAAACCCCAGGTTGTAGCTATCAGGAAACACAGACTTGCAGGAAATTCCCGCTAATGAATTACTTTTGTTTTCGGAAATCTGCTTTTCAACCTATCTCCATCTCCATAATTTTGAAAAGAGTAAGAACGGCGTGAAAATAAAACTTAATTTGATTCACAGTGCTGAAACTACCTACCAAAAAGCACACTAACGTACCTCAAAAAACATCTCCAAATCGAATCAAAAACTTAAAAAATAATATATCAAAGACTTAATCCCACAATCCAAACGCTTAGCTCACACTTCATTGCACAAACTCCCGCTTTTAATGACTCCGCTTAAAGTTGTTTAACTGACAAACATTGATCGCGTCCTGACTTTATCTTCCGTAACTTTATAACTATAGGAATAGTGAAAGTTGCAATACTACCCGGTGTTGCATTTAGCGTTAAGACTGTCATATTATGATCAGTATGTTAAAGTCAGTTGGGACTATAAAATTTTACGAACGTCATAGACTAGGCCTGTGCTTCCCGTTTCATTAGTTCATAGATCCACCTCACGAGGGACGATTCACGTTTTGAATTATGATGGGCACCAGATAAACTTGCGACAAAGAACGTTGACCTTCCCTTATGTCAATGACCGTTATTGCACATTCATCTGGCGCCCCCCAGAGTTAATAACACTATTTGGCTAACCTTTTCCGAATAATATTGGCGTCGGTTTTCAGTTCCCGACTGCCTATATGATCTCCACAACATACTAACTCGGTAGCACAATTCTCCCTGCCAAGATTGTTGTTATCTACTACTTGAATAAAACTATCTTATTGATTTATTTACATTGGCTGTAATATAAATTTTTTTCCGAAAAAATATTCTTCCAAACAAGAAAATATCATCCAAATCGGTTGAAAATTGGCAAAAATATCGCTGAACCATCACTTTTCATGGGATCCCATCATCAAATCCTGACTTATACCTTCCAGCATCAGCTTAGCAACATGAAATGATGATTACCAAGCAATCTGAGTTGCGTCAAAAAGTATTTATAAAAACATTGTATGTGCGGTTATAAAATTTGAAGTTTCCCAAATATATTGGGGTCGGCATCCATTCATACTAGATTCAGCTGAATACCCACTGGTACTCAGCTGAATCTGGTATATTTTACGTAGAGCGGCTGCCTACCAGACCTTAACAACCCATTAACTGGGTAACATAGTACTTCTTGCTAAGACTGGAGTCAGATTTACTGGCTCCTGACAATCCGTAACGACTGCCAAAGATCTACAAATGGCAGCCAAACCAACGATACATTTACAGCATATCGACTGGTTAGGTTGACTCAGGTACACCAATTCAGTTCAGCCTCTCTACATGTGGTGGACAAATGTGTATATAGTGTGATTTTTTCATTTTTATTTCCGAATTTCGTGTTATCTGCAATGTTGGTGAATGTAAGTAATTGGAGAGTTGAAAAATTATTAATTAATAATTGATGTTGTTGTTGAATTGTGTACTTTTTAAGGGGTAATAATATTAGTCCCGGAGTATATAGTTTCGTTTATAAATAACTAGCTGTCCCCCGCGGCTTCGCTCCCGTCAATTAAGCATTCATTGCACATATCGAGTTTTCATTGTTTTTAAAATGTGTACTGCTATTCGGGTCAGAGACAAATCCAACGAATCAATAACCATCAAAATTGGTTCGGCAGATCTCGTGTTATAAGTGTTGTAACAAACCCGTCTTTGTTTTATATATACAGGGTGTAAAGGACAGCCTTCCACAAATTAACAGGGTGCAATCAGCTCCGTATTTTGAATCATATTCCAGTGGAAATTTCCTCAGGATTTTTTTTTTTTTTTTTTCGATTTTTCATTTTTTTTTTGCTTTATTTCAATGTAAAGTTACATTATCTGTATGCAGAAATTATCTCCATTAATGTAAATAACACAGCTAAAATGAAAAAATAAAAAAAAAATAAAAAAAAATCTCATGAACGACGCATGAAATCAGCTGTTAAAACGTAGCGCGGGCGCAGCTATCCTTTCGAAAGCTCGCTGCGCTGCCGTTCGCTGCGTGCGTTTTGCAGAGGAAGCGATACATTGCGAGTGAGGTAATTAAACAAATCAGTTTTATTGGATTCCCATAAAGTTCCTGAAATAATTTCATGTACCGGTCAACTTAGTACGATATACTGAAATCACCCTATCAGTTTGAGGAGGGCTGTCCCTTACACCCGTTATATATAATATAATAAATGTTGTTTAAAACTATCTATACTTATAATATTATAAAGCAGAAGAGTTTGTTTGTTTGTTTGGTTGAACGCGCTGATCTCAGGAACTACTGGTCCGATTTGAAAAATTATTTCAGTGTTAGATAGCCCATGTATCGAGGAAGGTTATAGGCTATATAACATCACGCTAAGACAAATAGGAGCGGAGCAATAATGGAAAATGTGACGCAGACGAAGTTGCGTGGGTCAGCTAGTGTTATTGTAAAATTCTACGAGACCGTAGTCACACCGCATACAGATGAGAAATATTACCTACTTACAGTTTATTTTTCATGCACACTTGTTTAATTTCTAGTTTGTATTTTAACAAAATTGGCTTTAGTTCTCACCTTTGACAAAATAAAGAAGTCTAGTGCAAAATTTCAAGTTTTTGGACTCAGTTTGTGAGATATTTTTATTTAGTGGATACGTGTAGGTATATGTGTTTCCTGATTGCTACAACATGAGAGTCTTTATTTCAAGAGTGAATAGGTTACTTCTAGGCAAGCGTAATCCATCTTCGGCAGCATCATCACTTACTATCAGATGAGATAGTGGTCAAACGTATGCCTATCAATCTATAATATAAAAAAAACTTTTTACAAAAAAATACAACCGACTTCCAATAAAAAAAAATACAAAGTAAAAAATAACTTTAATTCCGGAAGTCGGTGTTTTTGTTACTTTCTTCGTATTTTGACACCGACTTCCGAAATTAAAGTTATTTTTTACTTTGTAGTTTTTTTTTATTGGAAGTCGGTTGTATTTTTTTGTAAAAAGTTTTTTATTTTTCACTTTTTAGTGGTCCCCCACACCTAACAACACCACTGCAAAATCGCAGAAAAGCAAAATACGCAATTTCGATTATCAAAGAATCATCTAAATAGTCAAATTCCAAGTATTTCGATTTAAAATCCAAAGTTCGTAACCGATTTTGATATTATTTAAATGGGACCAATCTGCAAGTATATCCTTTCAGATAAAATAAGAATTTTTCAAATCGGTTCATAATTGTCGGAGTTATGAGGTAACAAACATAAAATACAACCGAATTGATAACCTCCTCCTTTTTGGGAAGTCGGTTAAAAAATAATCGCTGACTGTGTTGTTAAGCGCAAATCTTGAGAACGGCTGAACCGATATCGCTAATTCTTTTTTTGTTGTGTTTGTTATAACCAGGAAAAGATTCCTATGTAAAAAAAAAAAACAAGAAAGTTGCCAGTTGACGGGGAACAGCTAATTGAAGTAGAACATAAAAATCACTTGCTGGTCATTGCTGAATCTGAATCAATGCTGGTCGTTCGATTAAAGTTTTCTCGCACAGCACACAAACGCCAAGTGCTATAATAAGCACCTCTAAACATAAGTCCTAAGTCCTAAGAAAAAGAATCCGATACGATACGAACTGGGGGAAGGAAACTAAGAGAAGTAACTATACGATTCATTCAATACAATACGACTGTAGCAATCTCGCCGCGATTACGTGGATTGGAGGTTCAATTTCAAAGCTGGCTTCATATAACGATATAATTTTTATTCTTTATCCGTATTTCATACTTTATATTTTATGAAAAATAAGATGTTTCTCGAAAACTCGTTAGTTTGATCGTCTTTGAACTTTAAACAATGTGATATTCTATGAACAACAACGGTTTTCAAAATTCATGATCCACATCAAGTTTCGGGTGTGCATGTCAATCCTCAACTTTTATGGACTGTTTGAGTATCGTTGACGTAATACGTATTAACGTGGTAAAACGATACCTTATTGCCAATGCCTCCTATTTTTTTTTTTTTTTTTAAATAATTTTATTCTTTACCATGGACAATTTTTTAAGCAACGTTCGCTTTTGTATCTGTCAAAAAAGTATGAAAAGTCAGAGTTGTTTGACAGATTGCGAATGTGTTAATTAGTAGACCATACATACCAGTAATTTGATCAAACAGGTTGGTTCAAACAGTTAATTTAATCGACATGAATATCTATAGGAAAATTTTATGAAAACCAGCCAAGTGCGAGTCGGGCTCGCACATGATGGGTTCCATTCTATAAACCTCAATTTTTATTTTTATTTTTTATAACGGCAATAGAAATATGAAAATAAAATGTTTGAAAATTTCAACTGTCTACCTTTGACGATTCTTGAGATACAGCCCGCTGACATACTGACGGGCGGATGGATGGACGGACGGACGGACAGCGGAGGCTGAGGGTTACCCTTTAGGAAGGAACCCTAAAATTGAGTCGCCAAAAACAAAAAAAAATTAAAAAAAAAAATACAAAAATCTTTATTTCTTTAACAAATTACTTCTTATAATCAGTTGCTGGAGTCTCCTTTTAAGCATGTAAATATGCCTGTGTCAGGAGGCTCCGCTCTTCCTTATCGTATTAACAGAATAGCAAGAAACTTGTTAACATAAGTTTTGTATTTTAATTATTTAGTAGGTACGAAATGTGTGTGTGTGTGTGTGTGTGTGTGTGTGGGTGGTGTGTGCGAAATGGCATGTAGAAATACGAAATTTCGTATTTTTATTGGGTCCAGTCTGTTTGATCATATTACTTGATCGTGTATGGTGATAATATAATGAATGTTTGCCAGTTTTTCGGGCATTTGACTCATTCTGACGACACGGTTGGCGTGATTGTAAGATTTGTAAGAAGGGTTTAATAAACATAGAAAATAGTATGCATGTGTTATTTTGAAAGCTATCAAAAGTTTGATTTACTTAATATGGGGAATTACTTTTATTTTTCTACATGTGTAAATAACCCAGATTAAAAAGTTAAAATGACATCTTTGATTTCGAAAATAAATTGTCATTGAAATCGGGGTAGATATGACCCAGGGTCATTGCCGGCGTAATTTTTTTCACGTCATTCACGCCGGGTTAGCATTTTATCATTCTTTTACATTTAGACTTTTCGGGCACTTTTTTGTTAAAGGATGTTGCCCACTAACACTTGGAAACGTTGCTCCACAAAAATTAACTGCGGTGTGGATTCACCTAAATGAATAAAACCATCATTTATACGACTGTCATTGGGACATCGGTGAAAATCGTATGGGCTAGTAGCATTGATATATAAAAATGTAAAAAAGGGTTTTTATATATCAATGGCTAGTAGGCTTTAGAAGTTATAAAACTTGACTGACACCTGTCAGGAGTACAATTTTATCACAATACTAAGTTTAGGTGGCCAGATAGGTCTATTTATACTTAATTTTATAAAGATGAAGAGATTTACTTGTTTGGTTGATCGCGCTAGTCTAAGGAACTACTGTTTCGAATTGAAAAAATCTTTAAGTTGATGGATAGGCCATTATTTAGGCGGGCTATATAACATCACGCTACGACCAATAGGAGCGGAGTATTAATGAAAAATGTGACGCAAACGAAGTTGCGCGGGTCAGCTTTTCATTATATGAAAAACTCTTAGGTATGGCATGCACGTGACATACAACCTTGAGGTGATGAACAATTAATTTCCCTGACTGTACATAATACGTTGAAGGGGTTTGTTTGGGCTTTTTACAAACAAAACGGGTTGATTGATTGTAGAATTTTGCATATAAACTGGTTTTAGCTGGGTGTGTTGTGTTTTGATTACATTTTAAAATTTGGTATAAATAAAATTTTCATTTGTTCGGAAAACCATCAGAGGCTCTGTATGTTTCAACATGTTGTTGAACCGACCACTCCCTAAGTAGGTATTACCTACGTCATCATCGCCCTACCATGAGCCCATCATGATTCGAGTAATACGGGAAAAGGTCCCGTATTACTCGAATCATGATGGGCTCATGATGGTTCCTCCTTTCCATTCCGTCTTGTCAACTGTCTTAATCTTCTTTCAATTCATTCACTCACTCACTCACACACCCAAAAGTCTTCCTCGTCCAAATTGAGATAATACGAAAAACTTACAGAAACAAATGATTCCAGTTTTATCCCGAATGTTCAGTTAAATTGTTCGGTAATATTTTCCAATTGATTTACTTTAAAACCTTATTTGGTATTGTATTATCTATCATGAGTTATTATCACGATACAGATTTTAAAAAAGGCACCTTATATTTTCTTTCTTCTTTTTCCTTGGAAAACGTTGCCCCTCACTAGGAATTTCTACTGCAGGTACCATGGGTGCGTTCACAAACATACAAACACCCAGACCCGGAACAACTATCTGCAGACCATAAAAACATTGTATTCGTGCGGGAATAGAACCCACGCAGCGCAGCAGTCAATCGCTCAACCCTGTCGTACCGGTTTTTCGGTTCTCCAGTGATGCGATTAGGGACAAACAGCAATTCATTTCATTTAAATAGATAACTATTTCAGCCTTTACTGCTACTTGTAGAAGCTATTTCATTGCACTCCAGTAACTGTACCACGAGTCGGTGCGGTTGCGGCGATGAGCTAAGCTGCACAGCCTGGCTCATCGCCGCAAGGCTGCCTGCTTGTCGATCTACTACAGATTGTATTTCAATGAGTGTGCCGAAGAACTCCACGACCTCATCCCACCGGCTCCCTTCAACACTCGGACATCCAGACGCATTGCAACTTATCATCCCTACCTTGTTGCCATACCAGCAATTCGCACTAAGCGTTTCCAAACGTCTTTTATCATGCGCACAGCTAAGGAGTGTAACTCTCTGCCTGCGTCTGTGTTTCCGAACGCTTAGAACCCTAATCTCTTCGAAGTTAGAGTGAACAGGATCCTTTTGGGTAAGCTCGTTCCATCGTAGACTATGTCTCTGTCATCTCTGACCAACACTAGAGTCAAGAGCAATTTGATTTTATTATTTGTAATTATGGCGGCAAAACACTGACATTTCAATTGTCTGCCAATTACGGCGCTTCAGATACAGCCCGCTGACAGACCGACGGGTACGAAACCACAAAAATTAATAAAACCTTGTTATTTAAAGACAATCACAATCAATCCATTTCTATCAGCAATATCATAAAAATCACGATAAATAAGAAGCATACCTGCATCACAACACCGCATACCTCAGATTTTTATTCAAGATGCATTCTTGAAGTCGGAAAGCAATTTAAATCTCGGTTCTTTTCCCATCTCTACTGTTTGCTCATTTTTTATTCATTACAGTAAATAAAATTATACGGCATGTCATTTCATTAAGGGATTAACATAACGGATGACAAGGTTTTTGCAGTTTCCCCACGCTTCATTTTCGGGGATGTTTGCTTGTTTTTTTAAACCTTTTAGGGTTCCATAGTCAACAAGGAACCTTTATGGTTTCGCTATGTCTGTTTGTCTAACCATGGTTTAACTCAGAGACGTTTAGTACTAGAAAATTTGTGATTTGGTATGGGTTTATTATTCACGCGGACGACAATATTGTAAAAAAAATAATTGAAAAAAAAAAATGAATTTGTCACTCCCCAAAAGGTGGTATGGGGTGTCGCGGGTGTGCGATAACCATTTTCCATCCAAAGATCCGTTTGATAAATGTTAAGATTTATGCTCTTTACTTTTTTAAGAGTCAAGCAAGAAAAAATCATGGTAGTAGCATAAATAACGAATTTAAATGTAAACTATCACAGCTAAGTAGGCTTACAAGTTACGACTGTTACGAGTAATAATTGATCAACCTATATAATGTTACAACTGTGACGTGCAACTACGAAACCCTACCTGCACTGCACGTAGCACGACACGCATTTGGCCGGGTTTTTTTTGGTTCTCTAAGTTTGTAAAAAGAATTCAAAAATATTTTTGTTTTAATTAAGTCACTGCCACGTTTCTTATTTTAAACAAAATCGTTTTCTGAATTTTAAAAGTAACTTGTAAAAAGTTTCTGACTTTGAAGGGTTTTCTATACTTAATATTCTTTTACTGTTTTTGTTGGTTTTACATTGGTTGAATTTATTAAAAACTTTTCTTTTGAAAGTATTTTTAGCCCCTCGAACTATTGGCGCTCTCGCCCTCGCACCCATCTCCACGAGCGAGAGAATCGAGGTGATAGTATCGTTCGTGCCACGTATTTCTATAATAACTCTATGAATGAACGGCTCCACACGGCGATATTATCGCAGCGATTCGATGTATGAAAATACGTCAACTTGCCGCGATTCTCTCGCTCGTAGAGACGCCCTTAGATACTTAATTACTCTTAGAGAGGCCATGGTGGTGCGAATGAATTTATTTTGTTCGTCGACAATCTGAGTGCGAATTCTAATAATTTTCACATTCACACCGCATTCGCATATCAATCGCATAGTACTACTCTAAAAAAAAGTATGAAAATTAAGGCTTTTTTGACAGTTTGCGTTTACTGACACATGCGAATGCGAAAGTTGCTTAAAATTTAGTAGAATTGGCCCTCTGGTGAAATTAAATGCTCTGAAAACACAGGCATGTCTTTTTACATATAAACAGAGTCCTTTTCAGTTATCTCCTACATTCTAAGATACTGGGCATGGAAAGCTTTTGGGCATGGAATTGCCGTCTGATCTCAACTTCGGTTCAACCATGTAGTCAAAAGCACAGACTGTAGTCAATATGTTGAGCATCCTGAATCGGGTAAGGCAATACTTCACAGTTTCTACGTCTGTACAAGGCACAGGTCCGTTTTTATATGGATCATTGCAGCCACTTATTTGATGGTTCAGCAAATACCAGGTTGCTGCATTGGACTCGGTGGAACGCAGAGCAAAAAGGCTTATAGGTGACGAGACGTTGGTGGCTCAGCTTCACAGCCTAGCTCATCGGCGTAGTGTTGCCTGTCTGTCGGTCTTTTATAGATTGTACTTTGGTGAGTGTGCGCAGGAACTCCACAACCTGGTCCCACCATCGCCCATTTACTACCGGAATACCGACTAACCCCGTCTGCTTTTAAAGCAAGACTGAATGCAAGACATCTTCTGGGCAAGCTCGCTCCATCATATTATACATCATCCATCGCTTTCCATTAGACTTGATTAGGGTCAAGTGCAATAATAACAAAAAAAGGCCAATATTTATACTTAAAAAGTGATCAAATTCAAGTTGCATTATTTAGGGTTTAGATAGTATTATTACCTATAATTCTTTATTGGATCTATGGTGATCGATTGGAGTTTGCGACCGCGATGCAAATACGAATAAAATTTTAAATGCGATTATTCAGAGGAGAACGATAATTATGTCTTCTTTTACTTTATAATTTTATTGGAGTTATACAAAAAAAAAAAGTAACGACTTTTCTAGTAATAACTTATTTAGCGCAATCAACGTCAATCCTGTTTTTTTTTATACAAAACGGGGAAACTTTTTGCCCAAATCTCACCTGATGGTGAGTGAGTGGTTTGTTTTCAAATCTGGAAGTTTATTTAAAAAAATATACTTAGTGTTTGTTATTACAACAAAAAGAAATGATTTTAACATCGAAACAACATTTTTTAAATAAAAACAGGCCAAGTGCGAGTCGGACTCGTGTGTGAATTTTTTTTTTTAACATGTTATTATATCACTTCATACTTCTTATATGTCTTCAGTAATCTTTAGGTATAGAACTATTATGTGCATATTTCTCAAAATTTTAGGCTCAGTAGTTTTGGAAATATGGGGACAAAATGGTAATTTTTGGTCTAATTTCTTGAATAACTTCAAAACTGTTTGTTTTAAAATGATGAACAACAATGTAATTAAAACCCGCCACGATACAGTTTGAAAAACTCTTTTTTTTTATTTCCTCGTTTGGCCCCCAAAACTGAGCCCCATAGGTACTAAAAATTTTGGGTCACAGAAGTTCATTCATAAGTATACCAAATTTCAACAGTATCGGTCCAGTAAATCCGAAGAAAACTGTTTGTGACAGACGGACAGACACCTGAATGATCCTAAACGGGTTCCGTTTTATGTTTGGAACCCTAAAAACTAGGTATTCCACAGTTTTTTGGGGGCCGAGTCACCCGCGTCCGTAGGAGAATACCCTTCAGCGAATCCCTACACGTGGTCCCTGGGTGGTGCTAAACAGGTGACACTAACCGCCTCCGTGGTCTCGTGGTTATACCACCTGATTCAGACCCAGAGGTCCCGGGTTCGATTCCCAGCGGGGGCAAATTTTTTGCTCGGTTTGGTTGGTGGTAGGACTTGTTTTAAGTCCGCCTGGCAAGCTACCACCATCATGTCTAAGTCTGTCGCCATAACAACAATGTTAACAGCATTGTTGTGTTCCGACAGTTAGAGGCATGATAGCCAGTTCCTCTGTGTAAGAGGATTCCGGGTGAAACTCGCTTCCATCTTCGGCCTAATCATCACTTTCCATCAGGTGAGATTTGGGCCAAGAGTTTCCCCGTTTTGCATAAAAAAAAAAAAAAAAGTTTTCGAAACATGAAACTCGGACAATGAATGAAAAAATATTATTGTGATAAAACGAGTGGTGTCGCTATTTCAGAATTTAATAGTATTTGGAACGAAATATAAAAAAGCAATCTGATATACCAACATAAATGTTTTGCATATTATTTTTGTTAAAACTGGTAATTTGCCACAGCCTACTCAGATAAACAGAAGTAACTTTAATACAATATCAATAGCACCTTTGATACGTCGACTTGGAGCTTTATCAATCAATTTATTTCTGACTAGCTGATGCACATTATATAGTAAAACCTTCCTCGAAAACCACTCTATTCATTGGTGAAAACAGCATGAAAATTGGTGCAGTAGTTTTTGAGTTTATCGCTAAAAGACAGACAGACGCGGCAAGACTTTTTTTTATACTATGTAGTGATAGTGATAATTATATAAAATTATTCCGTTGCTGAGTGACTGACTGACAAACAACCCACACCTGAAACTACTGGTCCTCAAGAAGAAAGCTCAAATATTGTTAGTAGATTTCTTTGGGAGTGTAAGGGAACACACACACACTAAGAGAGGTTTTCCCGATATTCTTACAAAGCGGGATATGGCGGCGAACGAAGTCGCGGGAAAATATTATCTTTACTATATTAATACGGTATTATAAATGCAAAAGTGAGTTTGTATCACTTTCTAATAAGATCTTGATCTATTCTATTCTATTCTTGGTGACGTCGAAAATCTGACTTGGCAGGTTTTTCTAAAAAAATCGTTTAGCTTTAACGTTTCCGGTGAATACGAATGTTGGAAGAGACCTGAAGGCTTTTTAGTGCTAGTAACACTGTTATGTAAGGAGAAATTATAAATATCAAAGTTTAATTAATTTACTATCAGTACAGTAAGAAGGTCCTTAATTGCCAGTCCAGTCAGGCCCGGGTTGCAGAATTGGTTAGAAATAGTCACCACGGCCCTGGAACGCAAAGGGCATTAGGAGGAACTCGGATGGTTTTTAGTCAGTAAGAGTCTGACACTCCTTTCCGCTACACTAAAATATGTACCGATATCATTTAAGCTCAAAAAAACACCAAGTTAGGGTCAACTGACAGTTTATCTTTTACCACAAAAAAAAAAAACAATACAATACACGTGGACCACAGATACAATTATCCTGTTTTACATAAATGTAATTAATTTTAATTATCTTATAAGCCACATTTTAATCCCTCGTGGTGAAAAATTAGATAACTTCAAAGAAAATACGTAAGAACCACCTAGTTTCATTCTATCTTTTTGACAAAAAATATCGCTGAAATCTTCAGTAAATTTTTTTTATACAAAAAGACCAATAAGTAAATACACATCGAGATTACAGGAACCCGTTTGAATTACTGATGGCCGGTACCATCCAGTGCCCATGTCGAACGGTATTAACTCAGGCCCGTACAGAATTCTCTAAATTATTACCTTGTCACATGCAGCCGTGTTTAAAAATGTACCCATTTAGAATGGACTAGATTGTTCCCGGCGGCGAGAGGGGCGGACGGTATTGTTGCCATCGCGGATAGAACTTGGATGAGACTGGCACAGCAATGTGGGGGTTGGCACAAGAAAAGAGAGGCCTAGAGAAGTCTGGCTGTGGATGATGATGACGACGTTGTTCATGGCATCGTTCGGGGATTAATCTTTCAGTAGGTAAAGTAGTATTTATGAATTTGAACAACTTTTCTATGAACTATTTTAGGGGGCCGAGTCACCCGCTTCCGTAGGAGAATACCCTTCAGCGAATCCCTACACGTGGTTCCCGGGTGGTGCTAAACAGGTGACACTAACCGCCTCCGTGGTTAACTGGTTATAACACCTGATTCAGACCCAGAGGTCCCGGGTTCGATTCCCAGCGGGGGCAAATTTTTTGCTCGGTTTTGTTGATGGTATGACTTGTTATAAGTCCGCCTGGCAAGCTACCACCTGTCTTAGTCTGTCGCCGTAACAACAATGTTAACAGCATTGTTGTGTTCCGGCAGTTAGAGGTATGATAGCCAGTTCCTCTGTGTAAGAGGATTCCGGGTGAAACTCGCTTCCATCTTCGGCCTAATCATTACTTTCCATCAGGTGAGATTTGGGCCAAGAGTTTCCCTGTTTTGTCAAAAAAAAAAATTAACAGACATTTCAAAAATAATTTTACTGTTCCTTTCCATTTCGCTTTACACGAATACAAATAAAGACCTGATATTTTTTTTCTAAATATATTCAGTATTGATCATATTCATCTGTATCTGAAATCTTGCCTATAAAAAATGTCATCCAGCATAAATCAATGTACAGAGTGTCCGACATCCGGAAAAAACAATCAATATGAGAAACACTGGCTCAGTTAGAAATTAGTGTCCTGAAATTGTTCAGTTTCCATACAAAACAAGTTCAAAGTAGCAAAAAGTTTTTCCGAAGAATAAAAAACCGCCAAATAAATAATGACTGTGGTGACTAATACACTCCTCGTGTAGGTAAACAAAAAAAAAATTGTAAGGAGTATTTTCTTGCAAACTGAGGCAAAAAGATCTTTCAATTTACTTAATGAATTAATAATACCATTGAAGTCCCAAAAACCGTTTTGAACAATACGTCTCCTCACAAAATCCCCTTGAACTCAAGTACATAAATCAAATCAGGACAAACGTACACAAAGATACTGTATTATTATATACAAGCCAATTTTACTTGACAATTTTATCCAGTTCTGAGTGGCAAGATAAATTCCTCGTTCCCCGAATTTAATTCATTTGTTGATGAATGTGGCATATTAGGTAAAGTATTTTGTATGCCTCGATAATTTTTCACGTGTGACTTTTCTGGTACGCTTGTTATTTTCATGTTTTGAATTTGTTTCAATGTTTGTTGAATTTCTTTTTGCATTTTGAATTCTTGATTTATATAACGAGAATTTGGATCAGTCTTTTGATATGCTTTGCTGGGACTAGTGATTTATACGGCTTTCTACTAATAAAACAAGTGTACTATTTGTGGTCTTATTGTTCAAGGCAATCTCACAGACAACCTTTGGATTGACTAAATAAAAGAAAAGAAATAGATTTAGGGCTGTCAGAGCGTTATTTCTCTCTTTATTATTTTTTCTGTCTGACGAGTTTGAACTAAAAAGTCGCTAAAGATTTAAGATAATCATGAATGACACTAACCTATCAAGCAGGTCCAGAAAAAAACGTACGTACAATTATTGCAAGAAGGGTCCAACATAAGATTTATCAGTAAATCCAGCAGCCTATAAATACGGTGACATTTTTTGTAATGTTCATTCAATTATTTCAAAAAATTTAGGTCACAGTCGCCCCGTGTGAGATAATGTAATTTTTTACGCGAGTTTTTCGAGAAAATGTTTCTCTTTCTGAGTTTACTCTACTGGTACGTAGAGTGTTTACACTCGTCGAGTGGGCAAATATGCACGTTGGCCAGTGTTGCTAGTGGACAAATATTGCGAGGCTTGCGTACGTCTATGTCTAATTTGATGTGGTTTCTGTAGGCGTCTTCGCTATTGTCCGTTCGGACACGGTTTATTTGTCAACCAACGGTTGCTGCGTTGTGTGTACAGCTTAGAATACATAGGAGAGAGGCATCATGAGATGCTCTAAGCCAAACATTAATTACAAAAGGAATCATCAAGAGCTCGAGGCTAAATAATAACAACTGCCCGGGCGATATTCAAGGTTAAGCAACAAATTTCGAGGTCAGTCTGTGGATGGGATGATTTTTATTTGCCATAGACTGGCAGTCAGAAATTTAGTTTCTGACCAACAACTACTGTGAGAGATCGATACGATATATCAGATGACGAATCTCATTAGGTTTACATTAGGTAAAATTGCGTCAAAATATTTAAATATTCCTAAATGAAAGATCAATTCCATCATGAGATTAAAAAATTATCTGCGTCGAATCATGGAAATTAAATAAACGTAAAATTCGGATGATACCTTAATTACAAACACAGTAACTGCGAGTGTTCCCGTAAAATTATCATAATGACGTCACCCAGCCGTCAATTGGCAAATTGCAAGCCATTTATACTGTGTATAATGAAACCGATGCAAAAAAAGTTATATTTTTGCCGGTTCAAAAAATATCTTGTTCACCGGGCAAACTACTATTTTCTATATTATTAAATGTTTTTAATTTATATATTTTTTTTTTAATATATTATTAGGCATACTATAGTCCGATACCAAAAATAAACGTTAGTACTCATTTTGCCGGTTTCAAAGTTATCTTGAAGTAAATATTTATACAAAACATCAACATTGAGATTAAGTTAGTGTTTAGAGAGAGGCGGAAATTTGAAGCCACTACGGTAAATTGAGCGATAGCGTTTCGTTATTCTATCGAGTCAGTTTAGTTGTTCATTGACTTACCTAGGCCTTATGTTTCTTTATTGTATTGACGAACCAAGGTTTTTTTCTATTTTAAAAAAGTAGCTCTCTAGATTCATCACCCCGGTATAGAGAGTAGGTGCCTGTCAAGCTGCTTTCAGACTACGCTATAATATATAACATAGAGTATATAGCTTATAGCACAACAGTATCGCGCACCATACATTGACAATAATTTATATAGTACAGTACAGTGTGAACGTGTTCATAACAACGTATGGTGCGCGATATTGTTGTGCTATGAGCTATTTACTGTATGATATTATATTATAGCATAGTCTGAAAGCAGCTTTACAGTTTGGCTTGCATTTGGTGTTCAAAAATAACAGCATTGAAATACATTGCATGAATTATAGTATTTGTTCTTGTGTTCCAAGGCTCTTTTGAAACATATTTAAGCACTAGTCATTACTATATTTATTATCCGTTGTCTAGGTAACCAAAATCACAGATGTATCAATCCTCCGCCGCAAATTTTAGTGTCACAGCTCTAACCTGCAGCATTTGGTCCACATGCCGTCGCACTACCCCTCCGTCTCCAGCTCGTATCTCATAGTAGACTAGCCCCAGACGACGCGATGCCTTTTGCGTTTCGATATGTGCGTAGTTGCACCTTGTTTGGGTTCATATCCCATCTTCGTCGCCAATTATTATATTTTTCTCAAACATGCTTGGAAATGTGAGCATTATTTAACAGCCTTCTTCGAGATTAATCAAAATTGCCGTACTGGCCGAGCAGCGGCCGTTAAAAACTGTATGAAAATCCATATATATCGTGTTATGTGGCCAAATAAATTACATACTAAACTCATATATCTATCGTGTAATTTAAAAACGAAACGATCTTATATTCCGAAACATGGCAACCAAGGAGGTAACTTATCCAAGGTTTTATTTAAATTTCGAACTGGCTTGCAAATAGAACGCTGTTTATTGAAATAAAAAATTAACACTTACGCGGGAATTATTATTGTTGTTGGTTAGCCGACATTGATTTTGAAATCTCTCTTTTGATGGCCGCTGCAGTCTGTACTATAATCATTTGAACATATTTCGACACAAGTCAACACTTTAATAATTTATTTACTGTCAACTCGTTGTCTAGCCAAACCAAAACGACAGATGTGTCAAGAATGAACACTAACTACCTTTACCTTTTAAGGGCAGATTTCATCAATCTGAAATTGAACGCGATCAGCATACGAACCACGTTTATCAACTGTCAGTGTCATTATTTCCTATGGAATATTGACACTGACAACTCTTTAACGCAGCTTGATCGAGATCAATTTCATTGGTGAAATCCGCTATAAGAGGTTATTCTACTCATCATTATGAACCACTTTCAATATGAAACCCTGGACTGGAAAAATATAATGAATTTTCAATCCATACATTCAACATTTAATTGTATGTAGTTCACCTCGGGCTCACTGCACCTAAGTTTTAATTGTGAGAAATTTAACAAATACATCGGATTTTCAAGGCGCATGTCTACTTGAGGAGGCCTATTACTGTAGGTAGTGGATATCTTGCGTATGTTGAATGATGATGATGAAACCCTTTCAATCGATGTTTAACTGTCGCAGCATACACTTGTTTGGGCACGCCACACTTGCGGCGATAAGTTCCCTTTTTAAGAGCGTGTATTCCGTCCACTAGCGCCGCCAATCGTTTTTTATTATTTGTGGTAAATTTAAGACACGTAGATAAAAAACCGCTCTGTAGTGCACTGAAGAAATGTATTTATTATGTTTTGAGAGTTATGTTTTGTACTTTAGAACATAAATAGTTGCCAAAGTCGATATTTTTGCTAAAAGTGGCCACTTTTAGCAATAATTGCCGTTTTGGCTATTTAGCCATGAGTTATGTAAAAATAATAGATACATTTCTAGACTACAGAGCGGATTTTTATCTACGTGTCTTAAATTTACCACAATTCATAAAAAACGATTGGCGGCGCTAGTGGACGGAATACACACTCTTAAGAGTCCTATTACATTTTTTTACGGAAATTCATGATTTTTGACGCTGTAATTTTCAGCAGCAGTAAGATATTTTAATTATTTGATCCTGAATAACGATAGTGCCAGTCTCTTTCTTGTAAGTTAGAGTTACACATTTTCATTTTTCTTTTCGTGTAATTTACTATAAATATTTTATGAACTCAGTTTGCAAGAAAAAATGTCGGCGATGGAACTTTGACGGTCAAATTCACATTGTTACAATCAATTCTTTTAAAAGCTGAAATAACTAAAAGGTAAGTTGAATGTTTTACTTGTTTATTGGAGTTCTAGAATTTTTTTAAATTCCTTGAGTTTTCACGGAAACAACGTAAAGAAAGCCTAATTTAAGCCAGAAATGTCTTGATTCAGCGTCCATTATATTCCAAATAAAAACAATTTTATCAAATAAATCAATATGATATAAAATTTCAATCTACAATGAATACGTTTCATTAGTTTTCGTTTGTCAATATAATAAAACAAAATTACAATAAATAAAACTAAAGTACTTTAAATTCTGCGTCAATTGAGCGCGCGCGCTCCTCAGTCTCGCGCGAGCGCCCAAATAAACTATAATCCTATTCAGACTAGTAAGTATCAAAATTGTTTCGCGGACTATAGATGTACTCCCAACGCAGATCAACGTAACTTCGTCTATTGCAAACGAGCATTTACGATTCGTAATAGGACTCTTAAGGACTGGCTAGAGCGACGCCACGGCATCCGCCTGACGAAGGTGCTCACCGGACATGGATGTTTCGGGATATTCCTATTTTGGATTCAGCGATAGGACACGTCCGGGTGACAACACTGCAAGGATTGGCTGGAGGACAGGGTGGAACAAACGGTTGAGCTATGGCCCTGTTTGGCTGAAGCAATGCCGTGCCCTGCTAGGACCAGTGCCTACCAGGTTTGCGGAATTTGTTCGACAGAGTAACCGCGGCCCTGGAGCGCAAAGGGTATTAGGAGGAACACGGATGGGTTTTAGTCTGTAAGAGTCTGACACTCCCTTCTGCTCCGCCGAGAGTGGGAGTAGTTATTTGATGACTTCCCATCCCTAAAAAAGCACACACTCGGTATTCGGGAAACATTTTCCAACAATGTATTGTATTGACACGCTTTCTATTTTCGTTATAATGTTAATCGTCTCCATTTATTAGCAGTAAAAACGTTTAATTTGTTTGTGGTGGTCCGGTAAAGCGGTTTACGAGCCAACGTGATTACGGAATAGGTTTAACGATGCTCCTGAGATCTGGTTTGATATACACCCTTATTTATTACCATCGGTATAGAGTAATAAAATTGTGTAGAAGCGAGAGTCGTATCGGTACTTTCTTGTGTACCTTATATCATGTATTGTACCTAGGAGGAGCTCGTGGCTAATAATAACAGCCGCACGGGTCGATATTTAAGGTTAAACAATGCTTGCCAAGGTTGGTCTGGGGATGGATTAACATACCGAGTTTGCTTCGTGCCTCTGAAAGCACGTTCAGTCCCGGCTGTCATTTGTAGATCCTTGTCAGTCGTTACGGATTGTCAAAAGCCAGTAAATCTGACTCCAGTCTTACCAAGAAGTACTGTGTTACCTAGTTAATGGGTTGAACAGAGAGAGTTGGGAGAAAAGTCACTGGTATTCAGAGGAATCTGGTTTGACTGGAAGCCGACCCCAAAATACACTTGGAAAAAGGCTAGGCAGATGATGATGATCTTGTGTTGCACCTAATTTCACCTGTCTTCCATCAGATTGTCAGGTATGTCCGGCATAGGCTTCTATGCCACGCAGCATATTGCCGTACAGTGCAGATGACTTCAAGATGCTGACGGCAGCTTAAAACAGATTCCATATCGTTAGAGCTGACGCTAGTCTTTACCGATAGCGTTAAATAGAAACCTCCAAGCCTAAAAAAGGAATATCTAAATAGCCCGAAACGTTTCACGGTGAAAGATATTTATTCACCCTATAAATTAATAATCCTTCTATAACACAGAACTTCTTGGGAAGGAAAATGCTGTAATCTACCACATGGGCCAAATGGTGGTGGTAGGCTCAGGTTAGTGGATGACATAATTATTCCTTAAAATCTCACCATGTTACAAAGTATGGGATACACATGCAAAATACTGCGTTGTCCAGTCCTGACCTACGTTGGTGTTCCAAATTAATTCAGATCAATAGTTTCTCTTCTGTCCATAATTTTAATTCTTTGCCATCGGCCTCCTTTTATATTTTGAATAGGATGTTGGTGTAAAGGGGATTCGTGTCAGCTGTTCTCGTAAGCAAATGTTTTTGTTTTGATGACCTAAATGGCTCTGGAGTGTCCGTGTTCTATCGTAAGAGACGGGGCTTGATTTCCGATTCGCGACTATTTGTTGGCAATAAAATTGAACTATCCCGATTTTTTTACAGCGAATCTATTTATTTGGGAAAGTGACTTCACTTTTTATGTGTGTATCGTAAGTCTTTAATCATCTGCCTAGCTTATTCCCAACTATATTGGAGTGGGGTGGGGGAGTGGCTGCCTGCCAGACCTCCAGAACCCATTAACTGGGTAACACGGTACTCTTTGGTAAGACTGCTGTCAGATTTTCTGGCTTCTGACTATCCGTAACGACTGCCAAAGATCTCCAAATGACAGCCGGGACCAACAGCTTTACGTGCTTTCCGAGGCACGGAGGTAACTCGGTATGTTAAGATGGTCACCCATCCACAGACCAACCTCGGCAAGCGCTGCTTAACCTTGAAGATCGACCCGTGCGGCTGTTATTATTTAGCCACGAGCTCCTCTTTTGTTGTGTATCGTAAGTATATAAATCATCTAAATCAAGCAACAGCCTGGAAAAAAAGCATCAAAAGTTTTGCATAGGCCAAAATCCTGCCATGTGCGAGAAGGACTCGTACATAAAGAGTTCAGTACCATAAACTGAAAAAAAAAAACTGTGTGTTTCACTTTCAATAACGATAAAGTAGACTCGTTTTTAAAAAAAAAGTAAAAAAAAAAACTGAACCAAAATTGTCACTTTGCAAGCTTTTAGGTCACAGATAAGTGAGTAATCTTTCCTTGTCATTGGCATGAACAGTAAGTTTTGCAAACATTTTGTACAGAGCTCGTTTTTATTCTTCACACTTATGAAACTTTGCTAGGTTTTTCATTAGTTCTTGCCGTGGGAACAGCGAGACTAGATGGATTGCCCCCATTCGTCTCCGCATCGGGCGTTTCTTTAATTTGCACTACACTGCAGCGACAAATGAAAAACGACATTGAAATTGTGCCAAAAATGAGCTGCACTTTTGAACCCAGGCGTTCGTTACCCCTTAACATAACATTTTGATATTACAGACAAAATATTAATAAATCAAAATGATATACAATACGATTATGATAATTATTAAAATAATGATTGAGGTGTTCAAAATGCAATGTAAACTTGAATAAGATCACTTGGGTAAATATTTCTTTTTGCCAGACTCCTTCATGACATATCGTTATGTTGGAAACTGTTACTGGTGATGATATTCAATCATCGACGTATGTAAAATATCCAAAATAGATGGGATCAGCGAAATATCACGCGATCAGTCTGTCCGTCTGCCAGTTGAATATATCAAGAAGTACTAATACTAACAAGGAATAGTTTTAGATTTAACTTTTGCTCAACTATTATGAAAAAAAAAAAGTTTTTTTTTGCAACAACGGCTCAAAGGGGTTCTTGAAAATTCGAAGTAAGCCGCAAGATTTTCACTTTTGACGAAATATGTAAAAATTTTACAGATCCCCCTTATCATCAAAATTTGCATATAGAAAGTCTGAAATTATTCTAAGTGATTGAATTTTATGTAGAGATTACAGGAAAAATAAAACAATGTCTCTAAATAGCACACTTGTTCAGAAATCATCAACAAATATTACATTCGTTCGAGATGGCGCTATCGTTCTAAAACTACACCACAGTGTTAAAATTCTCTGTTCTCTGTTTGAGTTTTCATAATTATCAAATGATAGTACGGAACCCTCGGTGCACGACTCCGACACCCTAATGACTGGTTTTATTATTCAATAGCTGACCCACGCAACTTCGTCTGCGTCACATTTTCCATTAATGCTCGCCACCTTTTAGTCAAAGCGTGATGATATGTATAACCTTAGCCTTCTTCGATAAATGGGCTATCTAACACTGAAAGAGTTTATCAAATCGGACCAGTAGTTCCGGAGATTACCCCCTACATACAAACTTAAAAACTCACAAACAATTGTTATCTCTTTATAATATTAGTATAGAAGTATAGATAAGCATCGTCACTATTTCAATACAAAGAACCAGAATGGCACTTTATTTCATTACTTCCCAAGAACTAAATTAATGTCTAAGACAGATCGCCCCCATTCGTCTCCATATTGGGCATTTTCTTTAATTTTGTCCCGTAACTATTGCGGTGCGGTGCGACCACTATTTGTTACTTTATCAATGTCAGAGGTGGCCTAGGAAATCCACTGTGGGTGTAACTTTGATCTCGGAGTTAGGATATTGGGTTTTCCTTAATCGATACTACGTCCTTAATTATTTTGATTTTGTTGATGATATTCTGTGTAAGATGAAGAGTTTTGGGTAGTGGAAGGGTTAAAGTTGTGTATTAGTAAAACTAGCTTTTGCCGGCGGCTTCACCCGCGTCATTTCTTGGGAACATACTCTCGGGATATGTATAGCCTATGTGTTATTCCAGACCCAGACTATAATCTACCTCTGATCCAAATTTCACAAAGATCCTTTCAGGCGTTCAGACGTGAATGAGTTACAAACATCGATCCATCCTCACAAACTTTCGCATTTATTATATTAATTAGAATTTTAGCAACATATGTGTTCTTGATAAACAATCAACTTGGGAGTCTTTAAGTCAAGAGTGAATAGGTTACTTCTAGGCAAGCGTGCTCCTTTTTAGACCGCATCATCGCTTAGGTCAGGCGAGAGGTCAAACGTATGCCTACCAATAGAAAAAAAAACAAAGAACCAACGAAGGAATGGATGGAATGGAACAAAGGCTATTGGATATATAAATAAGAAGGAGACAGACGGCTAAATTGTTGATTGAGTTTTATTAAAACCCTTTGTCCTTTTTGCGAGATATAATATTTAATTAAACATGAACGAAACCAAAAGAGAAAAATTTATCTTGACGTAATTTTTACCTCTTACTTTCTCTTTTTTCTTTTTTTTAGTCAAATATAAAGCAATAGTCAGATTTTGAAGTGTGATTCTGCAAAAATGTCGAAGTGAAGCTTTTGGTGAAGTGAACACGAAGTGAGCTGCCAATCCATGTATTCAAAATGGAAAGATAGCTCACTTTTTGATCACCACACCGAAGCCATCACTTCGACATGGTTGCAAAATCGAGCGGTTGAATTATATTCCAAAGTTCAGGTTGCTACGGTTTCCAAAGAATTTTGTGTGCAAAAATAGTAACCGGTTTTGTTTCGCTCCAATTTCTGTTTCTTATTAAAACCTTCTCCCGGTTAAAATAACAACTATGGTTGTCCTTTTACCAACAATACATGAACAAGATTTTCCAAGTAATTTTGATAAAAACCTTTTCAAAGAATTTTATTATTCTTGGAAAACGATTAACATGTATCCGATCCAAAATAGCAAGAAACATTGCTTTTATAACAATTGTATTGTTGTTTTAAATCAGTAAAAAAGTTAAGCAAACTTCAGTGAATATTGTAGCCAACTCAAGGCATTTATATAGTTTCATTTATTTATATAAAATGTATTTTTGTATTGTAGTCACATTGACATTGACACGGATCAGTCCGAAATAAATAAATAATTATTATAGCAGTCATCTTTGCATAATAATGACAAACGATTTATTTTGTAGCTGCTGACACTTAACATTTTTAATTGATTATTACATAATGGCGCAAAAATATATGTTAGCTATATATATGGCTATATGTATAGTAATATTTGATTACAAAATCGATGCAGCAATTGCATGAAAAATGCGATTGCATATAGAACCGGTTAAAATGTCTACTAGTTGTATCTGGGACCCATATCAATCTATACTAATATTATAAAGAGGTAAAATTTGGTTGTATGTAAGGGGTAATCTCAGGAACTACTGGTCCGATATGAAAAATTCTTTCATTGTTAGATAGCCCATTTATCGAGGAAGGTTATAGGCTATAATATCATCACGCTAAGACAAATAGGAGCGGAACATTAATAGAAAATGTGACGCAAACGAAGTTGCGCGGGTCAGCTAGTAATAATATATAATAACAAGACCTTCTCTAATAAGCTCTTTAGGTATTTGTACTAATTAAAAATTAGTGGTGTATAATAATCCCCATCCAAATTCAATAATTTCCGTCTTATTTAGAAAAAACAGTTTACAATTTCACGCGATATTTTACCATCTTACAGCGTTTGCCGCTTTCCGGTGACATATGTATATAAAATTCTTCCGTTTGTGAAGTAGGTGAATGACAGACAACGCACAGCTGGAACTACTTGGTGTCTCTAAGGTAACGCTAGAAATATTTAAATAATTTTCAATGTTTGCGGAGTTTCTCTCAATAAATCGGCCTCCGGTCGTTATAGTTCTAAACTTCAATTCCTAAAGCAACAGTACAGCCACCAAACAATTATATTATATTGTATGGACTATACAAGTGGCCTTGTTAGTTTCAAACTTGTTTTATTGGTTCATACTAGGGTTGTAACAAAACCTTGCCTCCGTCTCCGTAAAATCTAAGGCTCAATTCACATTGGCGCAGAGTCGAGGCGCCGCGAAGCGTCACGTTTTTCAACTGTTCTAAATTCATATCTATTTCTCTATAAATACGGTACGAATTTGTGTTGCGAAAATTTTAAAACGCTTAGCGACGCGCGTCTGCGCGCAAATGCGCCCATCTTCGCCTACAAAGGTCGCTCGGGTTCGCGTGTCACCGCGCGTCAGCCGACGCCAACATTGGACGAAGCATAGTGCCCAACTGAGTGGAGACAACGCGGCGAATTATTTCGCGTCGCGACGCTTCGACTCTGCGCCAGTGTGAATTGAGCCTAAAATTTTCATAAGAAATCGTACCACCACATCATTCTACACGGGGACTACGAAAATGAAACTGTGAAATGAATTTTACGGAGATCTCAGAGCCTTTGCACTGTGGTGATAAGTCACCTCTTTGAGGAGTGGCTGAACAGCAGTGCGATTCTGTAAACATGTCCAAGTGAATACTTTGGCGAAGTGAACGACAAGTGAGCTGTCAAACCATACAAACAAGATGGAATGACAGCTCACCTTGTCGTTTACTCCACCTAAGTGAACACGGTGAGATGTCGACAGAATCGACCGGCTGCTCCACGACGCGGCATCTTCACCTCCTGACTGAAGACGCAAGTAGGTACTCTACGGACACGGATGTTTCGGGAAATACCTGTTTTCAATTCGGCGGGCGGGACGACACGTCTGAGTGTGTCAATCGGCACGGGTACTACGAAACTGGAACTGGGGAATAGTTTTAATAAAAAAAAAGCTTTCAAAAAATCATATCCTTTAAATGAAGTGCAGGGATAACTCGTAATTTCATTCAGCCGCCAGATACACACCAAGTGAGCAGCTGTGTAGTGAAGCTTATTGATTAAATCCACCTGAAAAGTTTATCCTTTCTTTTCACGAGGTACTCATAGGTTGATTTTATCTCTAACAACACATATAACAATAACTTATGCCCGCGACTTTGTTCCCGCAAAATTCCGTTTTTTCTCCTTACTATAAGAATTTCGTGTCAGTCACTAACGGTAGAATTTTAAGTATAAGGAGGATTACTGCGCCCCGCTCTCCCTCCGTTCCCCGTCGCCGTCGTTGGCCGACGAATGTTAACACGAAAACTCCGGCACGTGCTTTCTAGGCTGCCATTATTGCTACTCTAGCAAAATAACAGCGGCAATCTAAGCAAGTGAGGGATGCCCAGGTTCCCTCCGATCTCGTTCGGATCTCATTACCAGTGGGAAGAAGCCAAGGACAGGCCGATGAAGAAGGCTTCATTCATGTGGTGAAGAAGAAGAAGTCTATTAGTCGCAATCAGTACGGTACCGCATTGACCGAACCAACGGTGCTGTTGCGTCTTGCTATTCCATCGATGCAGTTGTACGTGTCACGCCTGCATCATACGATGAAGGTAGAGGATGTTGTAGAGTGCATCAAGATGAAGACTACATTCACTTTGAGTCGAGCGGTTGGAGTCGCGCAACAAAATTAACTTTAAATCTTTTGTGTTGCGTGTCAACATTTTTTATTTCACTAAGGAAAGAACACTTATTCTATACATTTCTTTTAAAACCGCAGTCTACAAGGGCTAGACCAGACTAATATCAATACACTAGCGTCTACGATGGGTGCAGCAGTCTTCTTCGAAAAGTTATGGCCGCGTGACCTGTTCATATAAAACCTATTTAATTCTAAAAAAAAACGTTAGATTGCAAGGCGCAGCGGGTGATTCAAAGAGGGACGCCGCATAAACATTGATGAAACGGGAATAAGGAATGCAATTGTGTAAGTAGACCACAAAGAAAAAGGGTCGGGTAGAAAATCTTCAACATCTTTAAAAGTACCTGACCTAGCTTTAAGGTGAATGCTCCAACCAGCCCGCAAAATTCAAATTTTCTTACGTTTTTTGCAATTTGCAGGCCAGTGCTTTTTTTTTTTTTTTAGGGATGGGAAATCATCCAATGACTCCTCCCGCTCTGGGTGTAGCGGGAGGGAGTGTCAGACTTCTACTGACTAAAACCCATCCATGTTCCTTCATTGCCCTTTGTGTTCCGGAGCCACGGTGTCTCTTGCGAATAATCCCGCGACTCCGGCAGGCGTCGGCCCTTTCGGGCCCCTCTGTGTTGCTGACTCTCTTTGAGGTGCGCGTGGAACACTAACGCACCGTCGACACGGCCTGTCGTCACTAGACGGACGGACGGCGAGCCACCCATAGCTCGCCGTCCACAGAACCGCGCCTACGGTGGCCGGAGGTCACCAGGTGGTGGCCCCCGACGCCCGTGGCGTCTACCACGGCGGCCGGGACGAGAGGGTCTCCTCTCCCGCTCCGCCACCTCCTTCGCTAGCGTGACTGCTTCGCAGAAGGAGGCAACAGCGTCCCATTCCGTCTCGCTCCGGACCATGGCTTGGACCAGGGCCGGACGCGAGAGGTCGCCGCCGATCGCCGTTTCGAGGGCACGGCGGTGCGCCGCCCAAGCGGGGCACACCTGCACAGTGTGCTCCACCGTGTCCTCCGGTCGATCCTCGCAGTGGTGACACCCGGGCGTTTCCTCCCGCCCGATTCGGTGCAGGAACCTCCCGAAACATCCATGTCCGGTGAGGACCTGCGTTAGGCGGAAGGTGAGGACGCCGTGGCGCCTTTCAAGCCACTCCTCATAGAGCGGACTTATCGCCACTATTGTGGCGTGCCCTGCGCTGGGTTGCGATAGTCGTCGTCTCCATGACGCCATGAGATCGCGCCGGAAGTCCGTCCGCTGCGCGACAATTTGCCGCGTCAGCAGAGTTTCCCCCCGGCTTAGTACCTCCGCGCGCCAATCATGCAGGCGCGCGAGGACCACCGCCTCCAGATCCCATGGCAGCAATCCGGCAAGGAGACCCGCCGCTTCGCGCGAGATCGTGCGGTACCCTCGGGTGCAGGCCAGTGCTAGGTTGTATGTTGATTAAAATATTATTTGCGGCTGTAAGACATAATGTAGTTACAGAATATAATCATCAAAATCATCAATACAACGCTCTAAGTTCATAAAACTCTAGGAATGACTTTCTGTTTTTTTTTTGTTAAGTTATTCTGAAGTCATCATGTCGTTAACCCCTGAAGAATGTATCAGGATCCTGACAATGGTTTAAGATATGCACAGTCAGCGAAATACGGTTAGAACTGTTGGTGTGACTCTTTCTACAGTTCAGCGAATACTTCAGCATTTCTATGAAACTGTATCCAATCTTCGAAGACCATGAACAAGGTGCACGATGAAAATTCTTTTCCCATTTAGACATAAAACACCGGGAATCATGTCTAAGTGCAAAAATAAAAATTGTGTTACAATCAAAGTACTTAATTATAATTAAGTCATTTGATTGTAACACTAGACCGCATCATCGCTTACCATTAGGTGAGATCGTGATCAAACGCGTGCCTATCAAAAGTAAAAAAAAGTTGGGAACACATGAATTTTCTCTCCACCGATTAGAAAGCTTTATTTTAAAAAGAAGTTGTACTGAAAACATGTAACTATTACAGCAGGTAGCTTTAAAATGGCAATAAATCAAATACGTCCAATATTTTCAGAATATGAAACGGACGAACTATATAGAATGATTATTTACGTATCTAGTAAAACACCAACCAAATAACGACGAAAATGCATACAAGCAGAATTTTAGTTATTTCAATTTCAACTAAAAAATACCTATGTAAAAAATAAAAAAACACAACATGGACATAACGGATCGCAAATAATTTTAAAGTAATCTGCCGATGTAAATATTACCCTGATTTTAAAATGTCAACAACTTCTATATTTTGATTTTTATGCCCAATCTGTGTTCTGTTTTAAAATAAATTGGACGATATACAAATGAATGGACGATGTCAAAAGCTGTATATTTTAACAAATTGGACGAACATTATTTCTTCGGACTCTTTTTCGTTTATTCTGTTTATGAATAAAACTCATCAATAATAGTTGTTAAGAGAGGAGCTCGTGGCTAAATAACAACAGCGGCATGGGTCGATCTTTAAGGTTAAGCAATGCTTGCCAAGGTTGGTCTGTGGATGGGTGACCATCTTAACATACCGAGTTTCCTCCGTGCCTCGGAAAACACGTTAAGCTGTTGGTCCCGGCTGTCATTTGTAGATCCTTGGCAGTCATTACGGATTGTCAGAAGCCAGTAAATCTGACACCATCTTGCCAAGAACTGTTACCCAGTTAATGAGTTGGCGAGATCTGGTAGGCAGCCGCTCCACGTATAACACTAGTATTCAGCTGAATCTGGTTTGACTGGAAGCCGACCCCAATATAGTTGGGAAAAGCCTAGGCAGATGAATACTAGTTGTTAACAAATTATTTATAATTAATTAATGCAGGTGCCAAAAGAAATTGAGAACGTAAAATTTTAGGACCGCATTCTGTACATAGTTTTGAACTCAGAAAAGCTTGCAGATTATGATTCTCAATGTTGCCAGGAGGTTGTTGGTCCATTTATTTTTTATACCCCATACCCTTATATCAAGTAAATAAACCTTTTTTTTGGATTCTGTGTCTTTATTAATATATATATAGCTAGCCAGTTGAAAAGAAAAACAAAAAAAATATTCATTGAATAATTATAACACCTTTACAGATGTAACTGTAAAGGTGTTATAATAAAACCAAGGCGGTGTTATATAACTAAAACCTATATAAAATAAACATTACAATTATATACATATATTAAATTCAGTCACTATTTATACGTCCAGAACTTTTCCATTAAGGTTTGCGTTAAATGTTAAAAACTAATTAAATAATTGTTGCTAAAAATAAATAAATAAAAAGTAGGTATATTATATAGTTTTCAAAGAGTATTATATACAAGAATTTTATCACCCTTTACTTAAAACCCACAGGGCACGAGGCATGATAGCTAAGGATCGTTACATTCAAAATAAAATTATACTACATTTTAAGCAAGTAATTTTCCTTAGAGATCCTTTTATTCTAATTTTATTTCATGTACCTACCAAAGAAATAATGAGGTCTATACAGCGTAGGAAGAATAGCGAAGTTATTATATTTTTTTGTATAGAGAGTAAGTTCCTGTTTCATTCTTAATAAAACGAATATACAGGGGGTCTCAAAAGACCACTTTAGCAGAATCAGAAAGTACATCACGCTACCCGCCCCTGTAAAATTTTCCCAATCAACCTTGAACCTAATGCGTTAGCGATAAGGATTAAAATGAAATTAGGCAGATTGTTGTTTAGTTAATAATTCTAATGTGATTCTGCTTAAGTGGCCTTTTTACACCGGCAGGTTGACTTTTAATCGGTAAAGTTTAGCGGTTCAAAATTAAAACAATTTTTATTGTGTTTAAAAATAGATATCAATTTATCGATACAATTTGTAAAATTTTTACAACTGAAAAGTCTTTAATAGCTGAATTTTAATTATATTTCAGAGATACCCATGTGTGCAAGGCGGAATGATCTAAACTACTTCCAATATAAGTGACCAATATTCTATCTAGCACGCATACTTAAGAACACTAGACTTAATCATACGAATATTGATAGTCATAGACAAAATAATATTATTTTGCGAGTAGGTATTATTAACATCAAATCTCAGCACAACGTCATCACACTTTGATAAACCCATCAAAACCCAACCAGACAATTTCCTCCTTCAAAGCACGAAACCTCATAACATTATTTTCGGTGTATTACCTCATCAAACTGAATGGCTACCTCTCATTGAGGATAAACAGAACATACACAAAAATAAAATAAAAACAAAATGGCGTATCAAATATCAATATTACGTCATATCCGAAATTCCGGATTCAATACGGCAGTTTTCAATTTAGGATATCCGTGTATGAATGTATATACTTTTTGTTGTTGTGTGTTGCACGGACTATGGACTGGATCCACGGAGGATGTATCCACTAGTGACGGCGGTAGGTATTACGCGTTGATGGTATTTCTAGAAATGAAAAAATTTGTCAATTTGTAATGTAGCAAATAAACAATGTTTTTTTTTAATAGTAACGTGTTATTTATGTTATGCCATTTGTTAGCTGACCACCTAAACATAAAATTATAATGCGAATCTAAGTTTGTTACTCTTTCAAGCCTAAATCACTTAACTGTAAAGATAAAGATAAAGATAACTTTATTTTGCAAATATGGGTAAGCTCAAATGGTGACAAAAAACATAAAATAGTACAGCCATATTTTACCACGTAGGCATGCAAAAGATTTATAACTTATAACTAACTAACTAACTTGTTTTTTATAACTTTTGATAAACACGCGTTTGACCACTATCTCACCTGATGGTAAGCAATGATGCGGTCTAAGATGGAACACGCTTGACTAGAAGTAATCTATTCACTCTTGACACGTTTTAGAAAGCAGGAAAGATAGATTTGGACGAATTTTCGTATAGATACGTATAGATATGGATAGAACCCTAGAGACATTTATGCTCTCGATATTTACGCTAGTCAAGTTGCAGGAAAGAGGCACATTTTAATTATTTTTATTTACTAATTCCTTTTGAAGTAATCCTGATTTACGTTTGTTATGTCTCTCCATTTTTGCGACAGCATGTCCAAGCCTTACTGATCACGGTCCATGCACAAGGCATATGGATAGACCAGGGATTACCGATATGAAACTCGACTGAATGAAATCGTTACATATATTCGATACCCGTTTTGAGGGATTTTAACGAAGCACGAACAAGTTTCTGGAGAAACATTTTTCGTTTAGACATATCTTGACTTGAATAGTTTTTACTAGTAAATCAATTTTTATGAATAGTAAGATATCGACATTTTAATATAAAAACTGTTATTTGTGTAAGTGTAACATAAGATGATAAGTAAAGCCAACTATAAGTTAACATGTATGTAAAAAATAACCATGTCGAATCTAAAACCTTAATTTATCGTATTTCAGGATTACCTATAGAACTTGGTGCCCGTTTAGATCACAGTTCGTTTTTTACCGAAGTCGACAATCACGAGTGACTTTGAACTTGGCTCCCTTTTTTCACATTTATGTTTTTGATGGATCCCATCTTTTTGATGGATAAACGGGCACACATGAAAAACTCCAGTTACAATTTTTGCAGTTGACGATGATGACTACAAATTAGATGAGCATCGTGGCTTTTTCGACGGCGGCGGCGTGGAGGCAAATTTTCTACGGCTGCCCTTGACCAATCGGTGAAGGTGCACATTTTTTGAAAAATAGCCTTCTGTTGGGTGGCATGAAGTTTAAAAAAACTTTCTTCGAAATTCAAAACCCATTTGGGCTCTGGCCCTCATTGTCATCGTCAACCTACAGCAGTCCATTGCGAGCATGGCGCCTCCAATTGCCTGCACTTATCTCGATTCTCGACAACTTTCATCTAGCTGATGTCACCCTGTGAATATTTTGATCCCTCAGAGCATATCATTTTCTATAGCTTGCTGAGTTATCTTCGAACCGGAAAGTATGTGCTGTGTTTTTATATATTATCCAATGCGTTTGTCAACCTTGTCGAGTAACTTACATACAGCTGACTCACTTCTCGATGTAGTGTCTATGCTATGTGCAGGCCTTGAGTTTAAACGTTTATTTTCAACACATAGTTTAACGGGTATCTCAGTACTTACCTACTTTTGAATATAATTATGGTCAATCGACTTATCAAAACTATAAGAAAACTTAATTACACAGCCTACACTGTCCCACTGCTGGGCAAAGGCTTCCCTCAAGTTCATCCAGATATTTTTTGTCCCGAGTCAGCTCAAACCAACCCTGGCACTTACTGTCAGGTCGTCTTGCCACCTCTTTCTTGGTGTGGCTGACGTTAATTATATAATTGACATTTTTAACAAAAAATCAATGTTCTCATTTTTAGCGTTCCGTAGCCAAATGGCAAAAACGGAACCCTTATAGATTCGTCATGTCTGTCTGTCTGTCTGTCCGTCCGTATGTCACAGCCATTTTTCTCCGATACTATAAGAACTACGCTGTTGAAATTTGGTAAGTAGATGTATTTTGTGAACCGCATAAAGTTTTTCACATAAAAATAGAAAAAAAACAACAGATTTTGGGGGTCCCCATACTTAGAACTGAAACTGAAAAAAAAAAATTTGTATCTTACCCATACGTGTGGGGTATCTATGGATAGGTATTCAAAAATGATATTGAAGTTTCTAAGATCATTTTTTTCTAAACTGAATAGTTTGCTCGACAGACACTTCACAAGTGGAAAAAAAAAATGTGCCCCCCCCCCCTTAACTTCTAAAATAAGAGAATGATAAAACTAAAAAAAAATTATGATGTACATTACCATGTAAACTACCAGCGAAAATTGGTTTGAACGAGATCTAGTAAGTAGTTTTCTTTTTAATACGTCATAAATCGTAAATCGCAACTTCTGCTTACGGAACCCTCAGTGCGCGAGTCCGACTCGCACTTGGCCGGTTTTTTTTTTAATGCTTGCATACTTTGTCGCTGTTACGAAAAAAATTCTTCGCGGCGGCGCGCTGGGACATTCCGCTGGCCATACCTTCAATCAATCAATCAAGTCAGTCAAGTGCAGTCCACTCTAGATAGCAATGTCACAATCCTTTTAGTGATTCGATCTAACGTTAGTGAATTTGAGCTTTGAAAACAGGAAAACGTCGAACTGGCCTTACTATACTCTGACGTATGCAACCAAGTGTGTGATTCTCAGAAAAAAAAACCAGGTAAGCACGAGTTGAATCGGGCAATTGGTTACAAACGAATTCTTTTTTAACCGACTTCCCAAAAAGGAGGAGGTTATCAATTCAGTTGTATGTTTTTTTTTTTTTTTTTTTTTAATGTTTGTTACCTCATAACTCCAACAGTTATGGACCGATTTGAAAAATTCTTGTTTTATCTGAAAGAATATACTTGCAGATTGGTCCCATTAAAATTTTATGAAAATCGGTTACGAATTTTGGATTTTAAATCGAAATAGCTGGAATTCGTCTACTTGGATGATAGTTTTATGTCATCCAAGTAATCGAAATTGCGTAATTTGCTTTTCTGCGATTTTGCAGTGGTGTTGTTAGGTGTGGGGTACCACTAAAAAGTGAAAAATATAAAACATTTTACAAAAAAATACAACCGACTTCCAAAAATAATAACACTACAAAGTAAAAAATAACTTTAATTTCGGAAGTCGGTGTCGAAATACGAAGAAACTAACAAAAACACTGACTTCTGAAATTAAAGTTATTTTTTTACTTTGTAGTGTTACTTTTTTTGGAAGTCGGTTGTATTTTTTAGTAATTGTCTTCTTACTTTAAAACTATAGACTTTTTGAAGGTTCTGGTGTTTCTATCAGTTACTCTTCTAATCAGTACTATTTTATGTACTTTTTCAAACTTTTTACTCCGATATTCCAGAGATGTGGGGAATGGTAAAATATCTATTCAACGCAATAAATTTACAATTACATAATTTAAAATATGTTTGAGACCCCCACCCACATTCATTCAGCTAATAGAATGTCACTTGCTCCACCATTCCTGTTTTCATTCGCACTCGAAATTCAAATTTCAAAATGACAAAAGACGGTTTACCACACTTCCGTAAGACAAGTTATCAACTCAAAAGCCTTGGTTCCAATCCCAAATATGTATGTACCTATCATTAAGATAACAACAGACTATCCTGCAAACAATTCACTTTTATCTAAGTGATTGTGAATACCGGTGTGTGTAGGTCACGGGAATGTTCTGCAAACGTAACGGAATCGGAACGAGCGGAAAGGGAAAATACGGGTGCGTATTTAAAATAATTCGCGGGACTTTTAGGTGGTATGATTTTCATGTTGAAAAAGGTTTGATCATAAATATCAACTTCAAACTTAATATTATATAGTTTATCCTTTTGTACCTTTGAAAACACAGTTTGTTTTTTATTATCATCATCTTCGTAACATCAGCCGGAAGACGCCCATCGCACTTCTCCCACAAAATACGCGATATCGACCGGCACTCGCATCCAGTAGACTTATGTGCCTCTAACTCAATCATCGACCAGTTTCTGGGAGTGCTTCCTATTCTGCGGCCCCTTAAATACTGGCGTCACCCCAGAACCTTCTAGTCATTTTCTTCAAGCCATATTTACCATCCGGTCTGCGACCCAAGTTCTCTGGCCTGCTATACAAAATCATAGGTATGCCTGCTAAATATTCAGCAACAAATCAAATTCGAAATTTCTCCAGAACAATTTGTAAACGAACTATAAAAATAACGATTCGAGATTATATTTGGCCACAGCAAATTTAGTTTACCACTTAATTTACGAACTTCGGATCTAAAACCTAACAAATATTAATTAACAAATTGGAAATGTTGGCATATTCTACATTAATTTAAAGAGAAACTAACCGAACTGTGGTAAAAGTTATTAACTCAGTATTTTACTTAACGTGTCTTTGTTTTTAATTTTTTTAGCATAGATAATCAAACACAGTGCCAGTGTGGACCCCTTTTACAGGACATGCTCCACCTATTTTCCTGCCCTATATGCCCTTCCACATGAACCTTCCAGGATCTGATTATGGCTGTCGACAAAGCGGTCCAAGCCACCCCATATCTACTGGGGCTAGAGCGTGGTGAAGCGAAATCGATTTGTCAAAACGTCAAATGTTTTTATCTGTAAACAAAGCTCTCTTAATAAACCGAAACAATTTTTTTAATCCAATATTAAATTAAATCATCGATTTATTGAAGAAGTAAATTTCATATTTATACCAATAATGCAGTTGTAGTTTCTCAGGCCCGATGTTGATGAAAACTATAACTGCATCACTGATTTTTGAAGAAAAAGATATTTTTTTTATTTTTATTAAAAAAGTATTAAGTTAACAGTGAGGTCTTTCCTTAAGTTTTCCATGTGTATAATATTATAAGTAGGATAGTAGGATACCTTCATATAATTGTTATTCAACTTTTACAATATATTTGCAAAATTTATGTATTTGGAATATTTGCCTGAAAATCTTCTTAAAAATTTTGGAACTTGCACATACTAGTGTCGCATCGGATAGTTTAAATCGTCCCAAATGACACGGTGTATTATTTCCATAAACACTAAACTAAATAGCACGGTAGTTTCCCTTTTTGCGGTGGCTTAGAACTAGTGTTCCGTTATAACGTTATAACACCACCACCACCTTTGTACCTATTTTTCTGTTTCCTTCTTCTCTTGTTCTTGTTAAATGTGTACATAAATGGTTAAATAAATAAATAAACATTCCGACATAGTTTTGAACAAAGAGAAACTTGAATTCATCGAAGAAACAGTTTACCTGGGGTACAAGTTTGACTCAAGGCTACAACGGGGTCCTCATTTAACATCTCTTGCAAATGCTGCCAGAAAAATCCGTCAATTTACTGATATAGATACCGCGAGTTGGAGACTTTCATAATATCATGTCTTACGGTATTTTATTATGGGGACGTGCTGCAGACATCGAGTCTATACAGTGCGAGTCTTTATAATGTGCACATACGAAAATGCGGTATAGATTCCCGCATTTTCATATGTGCACATCATAAGGACGCATACTGTATTTATTCTGCAAAAAGAGCTATCAGAGCCATGTACAATCTTCGTCGGCGCAGTTTCTTATGGGAAACCAGTCTACTAACTAGTCTAACTACTATATAGATCTATGTTCGGAGAAACCTTTATCTTTTTAGCAAAATTAGTGTTAGGCATAACTTTAATACTAAAAATCGGAACAAATTAGATCAACCCCGATTCAGATTAGTTCAAGTACACACTTCTTTTATGGTGTACTATGCTAAATTTTATAATAAAATACCAATTGATATTCTCGAACTACATAAAAGAAAATTTAAAACATAATATAAAACGCACACTAGGTATGAGATAAGTAGATTTTAAACTGGAAGATTATATCCTTGATTCTGTTCCACAGCTACAGCCGCATGTGTTCATTAGTGAGGTTTTTTATAATTTGAATAAATTCTGATCCTTTTTAACCGACTTCCAAAAAAAGGAGGAGATTCTCAATTCTGGAGGTATTTAATTTTTTTATTGTATCCCGATTACTCCAAGGTGTAAAAACTTAATTCAGTTTTGCTCAATAGATTTTATGAGCATTTTTGCTTTTATTTTATGAGCATTATTGCTTTTATTTTATATATTTCTATGTAGACGAAAACATCGTCCAAGTCTCACCACTTAAAAGTAAAAAGTATTATTTTTTTACAAAAGTATATAACCGACTTCCAATAAAAACATTGCAAATTATAAAATAGTCGGTATTAAAAAAACGAAGATACATGACCTAAAACATTGACTTCCAAAATTAAAGTTATTTTGTACTTTGCAGTGTTTTTTTTTTTTAAAGTTGGTTATACCTATTTTTTGTAAGAAAGTTTTTCTTTTGTTGTCCGATATCATATTTTTTATTATTATTTGTTTGCAATGTTGAATTACTAAGGATTAAGTTTACACAGATAAAGCAGTTTTTTCATTTCTTAGTTACTTGGTTACATATTGAAAACTATAGTTTTGTATTATTATTATAATGTAGAATCATATTTTAAAATGGTTGTTAATGTGATTACTATGAATCCATTTACATTATGTAATTAGTAATAGAATATGTTATTAAACTTGTTTGACATGAACGAGTGTGGCAGTTGAGAGCTTGTCATGGTTCGCTGATGGCGGCGCGTGTGTTGGATCATTATTGGTTCCCTTCAAAATTGTTGAGCTAGATGGAGCTGATACATGCGTAATGTTCGTGAACGGGCGCCGTCAGTTGAGACTGGTCATCTCTTACTTGCCACTGGCTTATTTTGTCATCTGTACCTACATTTTGAATTGTTTATTTTTTTTTTGTTCTTTGCTTTGTCCTCACATATAAAAGCAATCAAATTAATGTTACCAAGATTTTTGTAATACTCCACAATTGCATGATTTAGAAGAGTGTCGGTGGAGTTTGTCCACGCTTTGAACGTGCAAATAGCTTGTTTTTGGCTGACCATCTTATATATAAAAATGAATTGCGGTTCGTTAGTCTCGCTAAAACTCTAGAACGGCTGGGCCGATTTCGGTAATTCTTTTTTTGTTTAGTTTGCCAGAATACAGAGAAGGTTTAAAAGCAAAAAATAAATAAAAAAATTGCAGTTGACGGGAGCGAAGCCGCGGGGGACAGCTAAATGCTTTGAATCTTGAATAACTAGGTATCACCAATCACTACTATTTATTTATTTATTAAAAAAGTTCTACGAAACTTAGATCATTTATAAGAGTGACAATACGCAACTTTTGATTTTTAGGTTTTGTTTTATTTACCAAATAATGCAAGCATATTCACAGCCTTTGATGTACCCGCTACTGGAACATAGACAACATAAATCTACTGCTCCATACATTTAAAGGTATTCATATAACTCCACAAAATGTAGGTACAGAACAACTGCTTTTTTTTCGCGATCTTTCACGATGGGGTTACATTGAACTCGTTTCAGGTATTGTGTAAATTCTTCTACACTTTGGATAGCTCCGTCTTAAACCACACGCTTTTTTAAACGCCTCAGTCCGGGACACGATAAAATTGAGAACGTGAGCGCTTTTCAATCTTTTCTTGGGAAAAAAATAGAAAAAAATAACAGTTTCTGCCTGCTTCCAAAGAAGACATTCTAGACGTTTCCAAAAAAAAGTACTCGTACTTCAATGAAAATAAAACAAGGTACTACACTTTTCTAAAACAGGAGGCATTATGTCTGATGACACTGCAGTCTTATACGTCACCGTTATCTCAATAAATGCAGGTCCCTCTCTTACTGGATATCGTCCTCTGATTTATGACATACCTTAGACTCTGATGGATTTATGTGTCGTAAGAAAATGGTGGCACGTTCGTGAATGAAAATTTGAGAGAATTCGGTTTTGTAGCCGAAGTAAATTTGACCAACGGGTTTAATATTTAAAGTTTCATTAAAATAGATGGACTTTTAACACAGGCAGCGTTCATTATGTCTGACCAAAGATATCCAAGCAAAAAAAAACACTGAGTAAAGGGATTTTATTTTGTCCTATAATGATAAATAAATAATACCCTATAAATAATACAGTGCCGGCGGCACACTAGAAAAAACATCTGTTAATGGGTAGATGTTGCACTCGCATTATTCTCAAGTATTATTTTTTTACCAGTTTCCTTATATTGATGGTCTGAATGGTTTCTCGAAGTCTAAGTTCATATACTTTAATAAGACCTTATTTATATTTGACAATAAAGACTACTTCTAGCCTACTAATGACTGCTTGAAAGTTATCGAATGATTTTCAAATGAATGAAAAGTAACAGATTAAAAATTAAGTTTCACTTCGACTTATGATTGTGTCTTTACGGTACCTATTTGAGTTCTTTAAAAAATGCACGTGTACAAATAATTATTTTATAAGCCAAAAATCGAAAAAAAATAAGAAGCACGGAGTAGAGTTACTTTTGAAGTTTGCCTACTTTCTGTCTGTGTCACACAAAAAGTATTTTATGTAGTGTGTAGTGGATGACGCAAATTCACTATAGAGTGACTAGCAAGTGATGTTACACTTAATTATTGCAGTCTCTGTTTATCATAGACTAGCTGACTCGCGCAACTTTGTCTGCGTCACATTTTCCATTAATGTTCAGCTCCTATTTGTCTTACCGATATGTATCCTCGTTAAATGGGCTAACTACCACTGAAAGAATTTTTCAAATCGGACCAGTAGTTCCTGAGACTAGCCTGTTCAACCAAACAAACAAACATAAAAACTCTTCCGCTTTATAATATTAGTATAGATTTTGAAAACACTCTCAACTCCGACATTTTTGAGATTTTGGCAAACATTTTTTTGTAGTATTGAAACCGTATGGTATGACCGAAGTAAGAACACTTTGTACTATCATGAACAGTACGCTCTCAATCAGTCAACGAGACCGAGTAGCACAACAAAGTAGCCTAATATACCCAAAGTCATACAAACAAGATTTAATTAAACAACTCACTTTATGACAACCGTACCGAGTCACAGAATTATACCAAAAACAACGTGCACAGTGGTGTCTCACAGACAAAAACAAATGAACGAACTAAATACGAACGAACAGGAACATTTCTCCAAAAAGCGGTATATAATTTTAATTATAGAATGTTACAACGATGCAGCACCAGCTTTTGCATATAAGCTACACCACAGACCACTGAATCACTTCGTTGGCCACCGTTCGATATGACTTTGTCCAAATTGACCATACACAAAAAGCATGCAAGAGAAGCTGGTGGCTAAATAATAACAGCCGTAAGGGTTGTGCTCAAGGTTGAGGAACGCTCGCCAAGGTTGGTCTGTGGATGGGAGATCATCTTAACATACCGAGACTCCAGAAAGCACGTTAAGCCGTTCGTCCTGGCTGCCATTTGCATTTCTTTGGCAGTTGTAACGGATTGTCAGATGCCCGAAAATCTGACACCAGTCTTGCCAAGAAGTACCATGTTACCCAGTGAATAGGTTGTGGAAGGCTAGTAAGCAGCCGCACCTCGTAAAATGCTGGTATGCAGCTGAATCTGGCTTGACTGGAAACCTGGATTATAATAAATCGGTAGATAATAAATTAATGAATGTCCCTTTCTTTTCATAGAAAATTGATTTATTTTTCAATTAGATTACACAGCTTTGACAAACTTCTTTCCTAGAAGTGACGTCACATACGCCCATTCTATTTTGATACGTTTTATCTTTATCAATTTTTGTTGCTAGCTGGTACCTACCACAAATTCCACTTAAAGTGACCAAATATGTAATTTAAGATACATAGATTTCCAGTTATATTTCCGGTATTACCCACAATCTTTATTAATTTGATAATGAAAAAATTAATATTGGTAAAGTTAATAATACATTTTTATCAAGGAAACATCTTGACTGCGTGGTCGTGAATATTATAATTATCATTAATGGCGACTCCAGTAGCCGCTGCCAGCGCAACGTTTTGTGCTCTGTGAGCAACAAAGCTACACCAACTACCGAGCTCGCGGTTGCACCGAACTTTTGTAATGGGTACAATAGCGAATTTATACGTATGGACTGGTTTTTGCGCCTGTTTTATTACGCTTTTTGATGTTTTTATTTGCTTGAATTATGACACAATGTACGATTGTAAGATGCTGTGGCAGTCTAGGAAACTATTACATAATCTTTTTGCTCATAATGAATATAAATATGACGGCGGGGGCTGTTCTTTATCGCTCATTGTCTCGAAATAATCTACTGTGGGTTAGGTAGGTATACGTAGCTTGGGGAACACGTGATGATTTTAGTATCGTCCGCACCGGCCGACCACTACTTGAGAAGTGGCCTGACGCGCCGCTCGCGCCGGTGCATTCCAACACTAACTTCATCTAGCGCCACTAGGTGGCGCTGGCATTCCGGAAACCGCCACGATACCACCGATTTCCGACACGGCCATCCTGCTAGCACACGCCCTCGTGTGTTGATCAGCCTGGAATAAAAGAAAAAGCCCCCAACAATACCTTATTTCACTAGACTCCTCGCAAAATGGAAAGCAAACGAAATCTGCGTTTTACACTTTGTTTATTTCATGGGCTCTACAATAATCTGAATCTTAACCGTCATTAATCCCAAAATCACAACAATTCACTACACACAAATGCCACAGCCATGTACCATCGTCGTCGTCACAACCAAAATAGTAGACGTACTCTACTAAAACATCAAATTACAACCAAGCTTATAGGAACCCTCAGGTAATGACCTCTAACGCCACGGCTCTCCAGCCGAACAGCAATCACATTGCTCTCTCACAGTACGCATATCCATCAAGTGGATCGCCCGTGTACACCACCCCTGCGGTGACACGCTACGGTCTCCATAGACCGCGACCTCCGCCAGAGTTAAACGCACACCGCGCACCCACGGACTACTTGAGTTGCCTCAAGAGACACCGATTTCTACCGGGCTACGACTACGAAATAACTACTGGTACGGTCGAAACATTACGGCCGATAGAGTCATTCACCCAAGTCCCTTCAACCACTTAAGCTTGAACTTCATCATTACCAACAAGATCATCGTTTAAATCAATTTCGACTGGTACATGACGTTCTGGCATTTTCCTTAACCTATCGTGAGCATATTTGTAGGTACGTTTACAATTCAAAGCTTTCAGTGTGTAACGATCACCTTCCAATACTTCAACAACCTTAAATGGGCCTTTAAATTTCGGATCTAATTTTGTCTGATTTCGCTCCTCGTTTTCTAAAAACACAAAATCACCAACCGAAAAACTGTTAACCTTCGCTTTTGTCATGTCAAAACGGGACTTATCATATTCCGCACACTTCTTAATATTGTCAGATGCTATCTTACGAATTTCGTCAATATCAACGTCAGTCCCTACATCACTACTACACATCAACGATAACGGCCTCGCAACTTTACCAATTAAAAGCTCCAGAGGCGAAGCTTTTGTAGTTCAGTTCATCGTACAACTTATCGCGAGTTGTGCCTCACCTATAGAGTCTTGCCACGACCTATTATCGCTAGTCTCGATCGCGGTTAGCATAGACTTTATTTAACACACTCATGACGCGCTCTACCTGCCCGTTAGCACGAGATGAGCCTGCCTGTATGAGATGTAAATTGATATTCTTACTCTCGCAAAAATCACGAAAATCTCTACTGGCGAAACATCTCCCCTGATCGGCAATAATGCGGGTCGGAGCACCAAACAGAGCTACGCTTTGAGTCACCGCGCAAATACTACTCTTAGAGTCAATGTTTGTCGTATGGAACAAAAGAACGTACTTCGTAAAAGCATCAATCAGAACGAAAATGTATTCCTTCTTATCATTTTTACCGCTGAGTTTACCCGTCGCGTCTATGTGAATCGTGTGCCACGGTATCGTCACTTTAGGGATCGGATGCAGTTCCGCTTGAACTTTTCCGGAATGAGATTTCGCGACTTTACAAGTGACACAGTTATCTACAAACTTTTTAACATACTGTGTCATTCCCAGAAACCAGTAAAAGTCAAAAAGCTTTTCAGTAGTTTTCTCAGCTCCGAGATGAACAATAGAGTCGTGAAAATTATTTACTACGGACCATCGGAGCGCACGAGGCAAGTAAGGTAAACTTTTAGACCTACCGTTACGTTGAATAGTACGATAGAGTATACCCGATCGAAGTACATACGTTTTAGCCATTTGTTCGTCTAAGTTGCCTCACATCTAATAGTTTGTAAGTCTACCTCAGTCCCTAAATTATCACATGGAGCTATTCTACATCTTCACTCTACTGACTAGTCGGTCACTCAGTCAGCCTTTTGACAATTATTCTAAAGAGGCTGTAAACACTAATTGAACTAAATGCTTCAGGTTTTATTCGCAATACGAGAAAACTAGCTATTCGTGATTACCAAGTCCAAGTACCACTAAATCGAACAAACAAACAACAGGTTTCTTATTCGCAGTCAACAGCTATCTCATAGCTCAGCAAAACAATTGCCACACTCGCACTTCCCCACGGGAATGCCGAGTAAACTCTTGACTACACTACCTAGAGCTACCGTAACGATACCCTGGCCTAGACTCTCCCGTCTATGCCATCCAGGGCTACCGCTCGATACCCTGGTACAGTCACCGACTCACAGAACTCAGTACCTGTTCACACAAACTAAATTGATGCTGACTCATCATCTACTTCATATTCCAAAACGTCAATTGGGTACTTGGCCTCGGGCATCTTCTCGACAAAGAGATTTTAAAACATACCGATCGGTAAGCTATGCACATTGGACCTTGTAAAAAGAAGAACAACTAGGCCTGGCAATGTTTGCATCTAACTTTCATATGAACATTCACGAATAAGTCTACTATTTAGGTCATCGAATCAATGTCATTTTAAACTAACTCATATTTTCTCACATACCTAGTAGGTAACCCGGTTGTAAAAACGGAAAGTCTGTTTAGAAATTATAAAAACGCAGAATTCTCTGAACCCGTCAAACAATGTCAACAAAATCAAGTTATCGTTCATGATCGTTTACTATTGAATTTGCTAACTGTTATTATGCAAGGAAACCTAGCCTAACCTAATGCCTAGGTCTAACTTTTCACTTAAATCGAAAAAAAAATCTAAGTCGAAACAAAACATGACCTTGTGGCAATCATGCCTTACGATATCTGATTCAGCAGTTTGCACTGCATAACATTTTGAAACTATTACCAGCAATGGGAAACTCTAATAATCATAGTTTCGTTCTAAGTATATCAAAATTACCTAGCAATGTCAACCTAACCACTGAATTGATTTGAAAAACTTTAAAACTTTCAAATCACTATCAAAATAAACTGGCAACGACTCACCGGGAACTTTAGTCGGCCTTGAACGCTTCCAACTCCAAAGATGTCGCATCATGTCAACATCTCGTTTGGCTACTGCAGCCTTCAAACTGCTTGCTGACCTTCGATCCGTTACGCTCGGAACTGTTCAGAAGTTGTTATTTCTCAGCAGCAATAGCTGCATGGGAACCTCTAGCGCTATCTGCTGGCTTCTTCCAAGGTGATACGATATCTGAAAACTGAAAAACACCACGAGAGTACAAGTCCAATCAAAGCTATGACAGGAGTATAGGCTTCAGGTTAGCGTAGTAGCCACAGTATCAAAATCAATTAAAACCTGAAACTAATCAGAACATTGGGACTAGCAAGAAGGTCTATGCCCAATAGTGGACAACAGCCCCTAAGATGACTCACTGACTCAAAGTTGGGCTATACATGGTTATGATGAAATAAAATACTGCATTAAAAATCCTCTTAATTTTTAAATTTAACTGTTAGGTTGGTAGTTTGATACGATCTTGTAACTGTTTCGCTGTAAGGTCCAACAATAGCTCTGAACTGGCACTGCACTACCTTACACAACCAGCGATAGCAGAATAATATTACCGCTTCATCGGCATTATTTAAGACGCTATTGCTTAACTAGCAACATTTAACCTATAGCGCCTAAACTACTACTACACTAAAGCGTTAGCCAACATGAGAATATCAGCCACACTTTAGAATAGAGCAACAAAGCGACGAATTAATTAGCCAACATCGATTATGACTAATCTCGTGAGACCATAGCCCTTTGTAGTCGGTCTCCACAGCATAAAATGTTCCTAGTGAACAATAACAAAGTAGAAAAATGTTAACCTACGAGCAATCAGCTTCACTGCAGTAACAAAATGAAAATGACTCACCAGATTAACATGACGAACCTCACTCACGTCTATGCACTTCTTCTGGACCTTGCTAGCTGTTTTGAAGTTGCTTGCCTCCGTTCCGGACCAGTTTTTCATTGTTCAGATTGATGAGGGTAGCCGCATAAAACTTGACGAGTAGGAATTTGACCTTGGAATGCTTCTTTAATTGGTCCCACGTAGAACCCAGATAGGTTATCTATCATAGGCATGTAGGCACGATGCTCTTCAGCGCCCGCACAACACTGCGATCTCGACAAATCATAGCACCACGGTGACACACAATGACCGCGCATCGATCTTAGGTTTATTGGATCGATTTTCACAGCACACATCGAGTGTTTTAGTGTCTGCATAAACGCACGCGTTTTGAAAACAAAACCGCAATTTGTACTTAAACTGACACTACGTATTTTGCATTTGAAAAGGAAACCGTGACGTAAGTATTTCACTAGCATTGCCACGAATCTTCATGTGGGCCACTTGAGTTGCATCGCACTTCTGATGACGGCGGGGGCTGTTCTTTATCGCTCATTGTCTCGAAATAATCTACTGTGGGTTAGGTAGGTATACGTAGCTTGGGGAACACGTGATGATTTTAGTATCGTCCGCACCGGCCGACCACTACTTGAGAAGTGGCCTGACGCGCCGCTCGCGCCGGTGCATTCCAACACTAACTTCATCTAGCGCCACTAGGTGGCGCTGGCATTCCGGAAACCGCCACGATACCACCGATTTCCGACAAATATATTATTTTTTAATATTGCGACAAAATCCTTTCAGTTATCTTAAAACAAAAATATAACCTAATATGTATTTAAAGAAATCATTTATAAACCCGTTTAAAACCAAAATAAAACGGTGGGCATCAAAAAAATAATCCACATCGCTGTTAGTGGCCAAAGTTCCCAGATCACTGGGAGCATTGATGTGCTGAACAGCAATGCTGATACTTTGTTCGAAGAAAAGCCCAGCCCTTTGGTCACGTGAACAGTCAACCAGTTTTATACAGATGTTCAGGTGGTTAATTTAACTTAATCATTTTCTTATGTCGTATCAATGTTCCACAAAAGTAGCAGGTGAAAAATTTAATGGCATCTGTGTGGGTTCATGAACCCACACCTAAATGGTCATTTGCGTCCAAAAACCACTTAACAATATTGTGTTCAGTTCATACTTGTATTGTAAAAATAAAAGACATTTTTTTTTAATACGACTATTTGTATCTAACTAAAAGGCCTGTCCCTTCAAAAAACCTGTGTATCATTGAAAATTAGCTTCTCAGCTCCGTAAAAGGGTGTGGAGTACAAATTAAAGTATCTTCTGACAGGCCTGTCGCCTTTTCCGATCTGCAGCACCAAAGTCTCCAAGAGGGTCACCAGACCTGCTGTTCTGGAACTGTAAGTGAAAGAAGAATTTGAGTTGTGTCTTACTATTTATTACTACGCTTTATTGATATAGGCTGTAACAAAAACCCAGTTGTCCCCTGTAGGGGAGTTATCAGAATCGCAATCCGATGGTAATTATGTAATTAGGTATTTGGATAAAAAAAACTTTATCATTTGGTCATACTTGGCAAGAAAAACTGATTCTTAACCTCTGCACCGGTCAGGAAACAGAAATATAAAACATTTTTTTAAGCTTATTACTTCGACAGCCAGCTACTTAAAGCATCAGTGGTTTGTACGGACGGTTCAAGATACTTCTTCATTACTTGATTTCAATAAATACCCTTTCGTTTAGACATTTTGCTTATTACTGATATTCCTTTTTAAGACAATGCCACCTACATCTTTTGACGATATCGTCTTGTGCTTACTTTTCTCATTCATCAACGTTTACATAAAAGTACACCAATCATATAATATGTCTCTATAAATCGAGATGCATTTAATAAGATACACAGAACGAATAAATCAGGGATTCCACGGGTTCCTTTGGGAATAACGAAATCACGAATGACAGTTGACTTGATTCCGAATTTACTGGGTAAAATTGGTGAATTAACTTTATTTTCCTTTTTTCTACGCGACCAAATTGGAGAATTTGCAATGTATTGAACTGTGAGCAAAGAAATGTATGCAGGGAATTTGGTTCTGAAAAAATAGTGACACAGGAGTATCGTTTGAAATAATAATATATACATAATATGTACATGTTTTTGATCTTATCTGGCTAACCCAGCAAACTTAAAATGCGAAAATAATGTCATGCATCAGCGTACAAAATGTTTGAGAAAAAAAATTGCTTCATTATTTTTTGCAGATTTAACTGATGTTTTTATTCGGTCTCTGCCCCGTACTATTAAAACATCACAACAGATCCAAAAAATCAATAATGATTAAAATTGGTCCAGCCGTTCCTGATTTATAAATGGTGTATGGAACCCAAATGTGTTATTATAAAGAGAAGATTATATAAGACTAGCTGTCCCCCGCGGCTTCGCTCCCGTCAACTGGCTATCCTACCTACCCATTTTCTTTTGCTACCTTTTTTGTATTCTGATGAACTAAACAAAAATAATTATTTAACTCGGCCCAGCCGTTCTTGAACGAACGAACAGCAATTAATTTTTATGTATAAGATGAATGTCCTGATATATAAAACTGTTCGGTTAATGACTGATTTAGTGACTGAGTGCCTGACAGACAACACACTGCCGAAACTTGTGTTCGTAGAAACTTGTGTTCGTAGAAACTTGTGTTCGTAGAAACTTGTGTTCGTAGAAACTTGTGTTCGTAGAAACTTGTGTTCGTAGAAAGCTGAAATTCGGCATGCAGGTTCTTTGGGGAGTTTCGGAGAGCACTAAGAGAGGATTTCTCGGAATTCCTACGGGAACGAAAAAAAACGGGATATTTGTGTGTGAAGTCGCGGGCTTAAGCCAGTTCTATCCATCCATCTAGAATTGCAATGCTCATACAAAGTAATGGCGTTATGCAACACCGTTGATATTCAATATTTTTAACCGACTTCCCGAAAAGGAGGAGGTTCTCAATTCAGTGGTTTTTTTATGTTTGTTACCTCATAACTCCGATAATTATGAACCGATTTGAAAAGTTCTTGTTTTATCTGAAAGGATATACTTGCAGATTGGTCCCATTTAAATTTTATCAAAATCGGTTACGAAATTTGGATTTTAAACCGAAATAGCTGGAATTCGTCTACTTGGATTATGGTTTTATGTCATCCAAGTAATCGAAATTGCGTATTTTGCTTTTCTGTGATTTTGCAGTGGTGTTCCACTAAAAAGTGAAAAAAAAAACATTTTACAAAAAAATACAACCGACTTCCAGTTAGACTCGCAGTAAAAAGTTTTTTGTTATTATAACAACAAAATGTAATACATTTTCTTTGTCAAATTAGAATGACATCCTCCACATCACAAATACACGATGTTTAGGCAACAACTTACTGTAAAATAAGTTAATGTTAGGTACCATGTTGGTCCATTTTCACACATGATATATTTTTATTACAAAATGTGTCAAACTCAGCCGGATTAAATTAAAAGTTGGACGGTAGTTTGCTTTGGGGGACGTTAAAAAAATTGCAAATATTAAAAAGTTTAAATTGCCAAACCTGTGCGGGCTATGTTAAAAGCTTGGCACTTAACACCAAACGTGGGTGCTCATGCATATTGTGGGGAATTAATGCATATTTAATTCTGCAATGACATGTTCTGTCTCGTGTTCTTGCAATTAACTGCCAACCTGCAAGCCAAAATTCAGCAATGCTGTTTGGCTTTTATACAGAGTGAATTTTTAAAGTGTGCCAAAAAAAAACACTGAAAGGAGTCTCCTGCCCGATTTTGATCAAAACTAAAACTGCATCATTGAATTATTTTATTTTTAATCGTTGTTCCTACCCAGGAATCGAACCGGTTGATTGTAAAAAAAACACACCTTAAAAACACAAATTAAAGGAAAGCTCTCTTTTTTAAAAAGTTGGAGTAAAAGGTGAATTATGTTTTCATCATTGACTGCTTAGCTTATAATCCCCACCACCCTCGTCACGTTGTCGTCGTGGTGGAATTTGTGTGTCTCAATGATCTTGGAGCTTTGCCGGTAGAGTTACTCATGCCGGAAAGGTCTAAGTGAGAGACCAGTCCAAGATCCCGGTATGTCACCGGGTAGGGATTGCACCTGATCGATCGGTGGCAGTCGATCGACACAGGACGTGACCATGCCGCTACGGTGCCAGCGCACTAAAGAGGCGCAGGTTTATCTCCTTGAGGAGAAAACTATCGGCGGGTTCGCTGAGTCTTGTTGGCCGGAAACGGGGGCATGTTTATTGCCGCCGCCAGGGGCTTGGCTTAATTACCTGGCCCAGAGGAAGGACACCTCTAAGATAAAAAAAAAACATCTAAGCGCGGTGAGGGGGTGAATGGCTGGAGAGAGTCCAGTCGCGAGCGCTTCCCCTATAGAGCACCTACCGCACTCTGCAGTATGTAGGCTTACCCACGTAAATAGGCTCTGCCTGGGTAGACATTGTTTCCTTACCACTCGTGGGAACAAAATAAACAATTCTCAAAACAAACAAATTAAACCGATGTTGTGGAGGTACCGCTTGCCGGCAACGGCAACAGGAGCCGAGGAGGCTCCCAATCCTCCATAGAGGATCCAAATATGTCTGACCAGGATTAGCGCGGTCGCTCCAAATTGCTCTGAAGACCAAAAATACCGCTCCAGGACCCGATGGCTTACCTGGGAAAGCCTGGGTCATTTGATGATTTCCCATACTTAAAAAATACCTTATCATAACGGTGTCCATTTCTTTAAAAAACGTGATTGTATCGTTTGTTGCATCCACATCAGTCTGCATACCAATCTGAAAAAAAAAAAATTTTTTTTTTTGTAGTAAAATCTTTTTAACCGACTTTCCAAAAAGGAGGAGGTTCTCAATTCGGATGTTTAAATTTTTTTTTTTTTATGTTTGTTCGGGCATAACTCCGTCACTTGCCAACCGATTTTAAAAATGTTTTTTTTGTTGGAAAGGGTATACTTCCCAAATGGTCCCATGATAAGGAAACCAGGATCTGATGATGGCATCCCAGAGAAGTCGAGGGGAACTTTTGAAAATCGTATGGTATCGATTTTGCAGTGGTTTTGTTAGGTGTGGGGTACCACTAAAAAGTCAAAAATAAAAAACTTTTTACAAAAAAATAGAACCGACTTCCAAAAAAAAAACTACAAAGTAAAAATTAACTTTAACTTCGGAAGTCGGTGTCAAAATACGAACAAACTAACAAAAACACCGAGTTCCGAAGTTAAAGTTATTTTTTACTTTGTAGTTTTTTTTAGTGAGAAGCTCGTGGCTAAATAATAACACACAGTTCGATCTTCAATGTTAAGCAACGCTTTCCGAGGTTGGTCTGTTGATGGGTGACCATCTTAACATACCGAGTGTCCTCTGTGCCTCGGAAAGCACGTTAGGCTGTTGGTCCCGGCTGTCATTTGAAGATGTTAGGCAGTCGTTACGGATTGTCAAAAGCCAGAATATCTGACATCAGTCTTGACAAGGAGTACCATGTTACCCATTTAATGGGTTGTGGAGTTCTGGTAGGCAGCCAGCGGAACGCATCTTCAGTGAGTGAACCGCCTAAAAGAAAATCTCAGTAAGTACTAAGATTCCTGATACCTTTTCCCACTATTTATGGTTACATAAGGTGCTAGGAAAGATCGCAGTAACTATTTAGGTATACGGCGACTTGTGATATCGCAGAAAAATACAGTATGAAGTAAAAACCCGTTTAAGAGTTTACATATTTAATGCAATCAGTATAGCCAGCTCCTTGGGAAACTTGGCAGAAAATGGCACAATCATGCTTTATAAGAGCAAGTGTCGTCTGTGAAAATTCTTTGAGCTTGTATTTTAAAGATATCGTCGAAACAATATGGCTCCTTTTTTAATACAAAACGGGGAAACTCTTGGCCCAAATCTCACATGATGGAAAGTGATGATTAGGCCGAAGATGGAAGCGAGCTTCACCCAGAATCCTCTAACACAGAGTAACTGGCTATCATACCTCTAACTGCCGGAATACAACAATGCTGTTAATATTGTTGTTATGGCGACAGACTTAGACAAAGATGGTGGTAGCTTGCCAGGTGGACTTAGAACAAGTCCTACCACCAACCAAACCGAGCTAAAAATTTGCCCCCGCTGGGAAACGAACCCGGGACCTCTGGGTCTGAATCAGGTGGTATAACCACTAGACTACGGAGGCAGTTAGTGTCACCTGTTTAGCACCACCCGGGGACCACGTGTAGGGATTCGCTGAAGGGTATTCTCCTACGGACGCGGGTGACTCGGCTCCCAAAAATACAACTTGTTATACAACACCCTGTGCTATAGGTATTATTTAGTGATGTTTATGCTTTTGCTTTGCTAGTTTGCCTTTCCGAAGCAAACCAGCTGAGGATACAACTGGGAACAAGCTCAGATGAGAGAGAGAGATGATGACCTTTGTAAACCTTTGATGATTGAATCAAAACTTTATTCAAAAGAGGATAAAACTGATTGTTTGAAGGAAAAAACAGGTCAATATTTGTTCTGTGGTTTGAAAAATGTAACCTTAGGAAGGAACGTTCTGGTTTTGAAATTATTTCAATGGTGTAGGGCAATACTATCGCTGTGAGATATACCAGAATAGTGAAATATCAAGCATTAGAACTCACCCCTTGTGTCCATAGTGGGTGCGCTTAGCAGTGGAGCAAAGCGTTCGAGAAATTCATTCGATTCTTTCAGCTCGTTGAGACCACACTGGTAGGCCTAACCACCGAGCCTCGTGGCCGAAAAAAAATAAAACCGACTTAAAACACCACAAAGAATAAAATAACCTTAATTTTGGAAGGTGCTTTTGGTTTTGTTTTTTTGTTTCTTAACACCGACTTCCGAAAACTTTGTTTGGAAGTTTGTTACGTTTTTTTGTAAAATAGTTTTTTTTTTTACTCTCAAATACTTCAAGACTATCAAGTGGGTGATACTTGAACGAAGTCTCTTGAAAAAAGCAAAAATGCTCATAAAATAAAATCTAGTGATCAGATACTCATTAAATCAAACTGAATTAATTTTTTTACGGGACCAAATGGCTAGTATCGAACTAAAAAGAATCACAGAAATTGGATCAAAAACTTCGGAGTAGGTAAACGTTTAACATACAAAAAAACCTAGATACAGAATAGAGAACCTCCTCCCTTTTTGGAAATCGATTAAAGGAAAAGCCTCGAAGCCGGGAAGACAACCCAAAAAAAAAAAATATAGCACATTAAACACATTTCGCTGCTGCTGTAGCCAGTAGCCACCTCACCGCGTCCACTATCGCTCCCGCCTCCATCTACTTAAGTACTGTGTCCTAAGTACTTTTTGGAAGATCACATAATTATGTTATTTTTGACCCCGGAAAAATTGTAGGTGGAGTTGCTGTAGGGTAAAGCGTCGTCCTAGTTGGTTAAGTATAATACGAGTTAAAGGTACGATTTCGACGTGCGATGAAAATAAATCCTGTGTTCGCGCGATCATTTACAAACTTCAATTAGAACACCAAAGCAATGTGTGTGTTTAACGTCGTGCGGCTAAATGGCACTGTTAACTCGTACGATCGTTATTCAATTAGGACGACACCTAAACCCTTAAAACTAAAAAAAAATCTACACTGTGGTATTGTTCGTACAATTGCGAAGCCAAAATAAAAAAGATGCTATTTACCAGACGTATGATCAAATAAATAGGTACAAAATATTTTACCACAGCAAAAAATACAGCACTCTGAGCTATACGTAATATTTTGATCTTCATTTCTCCACACACAATACAAACAAAACGTTTGTAGAATTCTTTCTTCTTTTTGTTATTAACATTTTATGAGCATTTTATTTTCTTTGTAAACTAGATGTATTGCGTCTTAGATTTTTTATAGTTTATTCTTTATAGGTTGTAAAAAAGGGTTATTTTTCTTGTACTTGTGCCTACAAGTGTTTCTTTTGTTAAAAATCGAGTTGTTTAACAAAAATTCTGGCACACGCAGGCTTCATTAACCAAAAAAAAAATCACGTGGCTTGTATGACCTTTGTTTGTAATTTTTTACTATTTTTTATAATAGCGATAAAATACACACTTGGTGAAAATTTCAACTGTCTACCTATTGAGGTTAATGCGATGCATCCCGCTGACAGAAGGCGGAATCATAGACCAGGAGGGACTTCCACTGGGATTTAAAAAAAGGTTGAATTCATATTGCAATCGTTAGAGTATTCCGTTTGTATAGGGTTTGTGCAGGGTTGTGTGTTAGGTTTGTGCTTATACAGGGTTATTTGGAAAACACTAACAACCTCTTAGGGAGTGAAAGTAGGTACAACACGTAGAGCCAATGCCTGCTAGGGTTGCGAAATATCTCCGAAAGAGTTACCGCGGCCCTGGAACGCAAAGGAACATGGATGGGTTTAAATCAGTAAGAGTCTGGCGCTCCTTTCTGCTCCGCCCAGAGCAGGAACTCATTCCGCTCATTTGATGAAATTCCATTCAAAAAAGAAAAAACCATCCTTTTTTTTAGGGATGGGAAATCATCCAATGACTCCTCCCGCTCTGGGTGGAGCGAGAGGGAGTGTCAGACTTCTACTGACTAAAACCCATCCATGTTCTTTGATTGCCCTTTGTGTTCCAGAGCCACCGTGACTCCGGCAGGCGTTGGCCCTTTCGGGCCCCTCTGTGTGCTGACTCTCTTTGAGGCGCGCGTGGAACACTAACGCGCCGTCGACACGGTCTGTCATCACTAGACGGACGGACGGCGAGCCACCCATAGCTCGCCGTCCACAGGCCCGCGCCTACGGTGGCCGGAGGTCACCAGGTGGCCTCCGACGCCCGCGGCGTTTACCACGGCGCGGCGGCGGCCGCGACGAAAGGATCTCTCCCTCTCCTACTCCGCCACCTCTTTCGCTAGCATGACTGCTTCGCAGAAGGAGGTGGCGGTGTTTCACTGTCCGTAAGGATTAACTGTCAAATTCTCGCATCTGTCACGCCACCCTTGAAGGGTCGCAGTTTTTTTCGTAAAGATAAAATTGACAGTTCGTCCTTAAGGACACAAACACAAACGTGAAATGTTTTTTAAGTTTTAATCGACGAGGCCATAAAGGACTCTCGTCAAATAATTTTTAGACTGCAGTGTATATTGTAGTTTTAGATCAGCGCCATCTCTTAACTGCTAGTGGAACTAACGTAACTTTTGTTAATGATTTTTGAAAAAGTGTGCTATTGTTTTATTCTTCCCGTAATTTTTACATAAACTTCTACTACATAGAATACTTACAGATTTTTCTCTATGCAAATGTAAACATTTTGATTTCTTTCTTATTTGCAAAATAGTTGAGCAAACGTCACAATCTATTCCAAATTACAAGTTGATAGCATTCTTGAGATATCTAGTAGTGACGGACGTACCGACTTAGTCACACCATAATGATTCCTTTTTACCATTTTGGTGCGGAACCTTAAAAAGCTGTTTATTTTTCTATTTTTGAAACAGTTATATTTCACTTTTTTGTACAAATAAACTTACCTGATTTGCTAGGTCGCATGTGTAATGTACCTAATCAGACACATAACAGCACAGTGTCACCTACTGAAAGTTGTACCCGAAAAGTTAGGGATAAGGATAATTTCGGAGACAGAATATGTTTATGGCTGACGGTATTAGGTCTCTTGTGGCAAGGAGCAAACCTATTTGACAATGAAACGTATTCTCTTGTGATCAAACAACATAAATAAACTTTACTTTGTCCTATTTGGGGAATTTAACTGAACCTCTCTGTTTTCTTTTTTTGTATGAATTATCAGCAAATGATTCTTTGGCGGAAAGGGAGAGTCAGACTCTTACTGACTAAAACTTACCCGTGTTCTTCCGAATTCCCTTTGTGTTCTAGTGCCGCGGAATTTCGAACGACTCGGGTATATGCTCGAGCAATTCCAGCGAGTTGTAAGTCCAGTAAACTAAATAAAACCCACCAGTTTTGAAGATTTGGATCAGACTTTACTACTTCCTGAAGATCAGACTTTACTACTTACTTGAATCAAAAGTAGCTCACAATTTAGGACCCATTAATTTCATCGTTAATATATAATCCGTGGTGCTTGGCAACTGGGTTTAACTCAGTTGTCCCTTGGTGACTATTGGCCTAACTCAAATCTGTCTCCTGCTTGATAAGGAGGGAAGTGGAAATTATATTTATTTTTTCCTACTCCTCCACTGGACTTTTCTGATTAATTTCGATGCGGGAACCAAGACGGTTGAATCGTTTCTCCGGGACTCGTCGGGCTTCATTAGCTCGGCGTTTTTCTGGTGGTCGCCACTGTTGATTCTGGCTTTCAGGAGTTGCAGTGGTTGGGAATGTGTAGCGGGCTTGTACTTCCTGAAGGAAAGAAGCAGATGAAGCTACGCCATCCAAGCACGACTGCGGCCAGTTATGCCGTTCATCTCTAGCGAGTTGTCGTAGCGTGCGGAGCGCAAAGAATGGTGAATTCCGTAGCTGAACTTCTATACTTAGTAACCAATCATCCTGCTTAGCCTTTTCCCAACTAACCTTACAGCTGAGAAGTATTTAACATGGATCGTCTGACTAACAGTTGCAAAAGTTAGTCATTATAAGATTATACCTACATAAATTGAAAATATATATATTTTTTTAAGTATTCAGCACAGTATAAATAATGTTTGCACTTTTCCCAACTAACTGGATGCAGCTGAGAAGTATTTTACATGAATCGTCTGCCTATCAGTTGCAAAAGTTAGTTACTATAATATCAGACATACATAAATTGAAAATATATATATTTTTAAGGTATTCAGCACAGTGTAAACCATGTTTGCATTTTTCCAACCTAACCGGATTCAGCTGAGAAGTATTTTACATGGATCGTCTGCTTGTTAGTTGCTAAAGTTAGTCACTATAACATCAGACATACATAAATTGAAAATAAAAGTTGTTTTTTTATGGTATTCAGCTCCGTAAAAGTGTACAATTTTTACACTTTTCCCAAGTTGACTTTTTTAACTGCCTGATTGACTGCTTTACATGAGGAGACTGTCTGATAGACCTCCCAACACAGTAACGGGAAAACATGATGACTACTTTTGTACAAGTTACAACCGTGATCAACGACTTGTCGTGCTTTCCAACGTAGTCACCCATCCTCGGACTGACATCAGCAAACGTTACTTATCCTCAAAAATCATGAGTTCCCTGAATTGTAACTTCTGGTGTTCAAAGAACATAAGGTGTTAAAAGAACATAATTTAAACATTACTTTATCCCATTGGGGATTGTAACTGAATCTCTGTACTTAGTAACAGCGCTTTGTAAAATAACGGATCTGTGAGTAGGTACTATGATGCAAGGTGCACGTTCCGTTGTATATTTACTAGCAAGCCACACGTAGCATTGAAGATTTAAGAGTCCTATTACATTTTTTACGGAAATTCACGATTTTTGTCGCTGTAAATATCAGCAGCAGTAAGATATTTTAATTATTTGATCCTGAATAACGATAGTGCCAGTCTCTTTCTTGTAAGTTAGAATTACACATTTTCATTTTTCTTTTCGTGTAATTTACTATAAATATTTTACGAACTCAGTTTGCAAGAAAAAATGTCGGCGATGGAACTTTGACGGTCTAATTCACATTGTTACAATCAAATCTTTTAAAAGCTAAAATTACTAAAAGGTAAGTTAAATGTTTTACTTGTTTATTAGAGTTCTAGAATTTCTATAAATTCCTTGAGTTTTCAGGGGAAAAAACGTAAAGAAAGCCTAATTTAAGCCAGAAATGTCTTGATTCAGCGTCCATTATATTCCAAATAAAAACAATTTTATCAAATAAATTAATATGATATAAAATTTCAATCTACAATGAATACGTTTCATTAGTTTTCGTTTGTCAATATAATTAAACAAAATTACAATAAATAAAATTAAAGTACTATATATTCTGCGTCAATTCAGCGCGCGCGCTCCTCAGTCTCGCGCGAGCGCCCAAATAAACTATAATCCTATTCAGACTAGTAAGTATCAAAATTGTTTCGCGGATTATAGATGTACTCCCAACGCAGACCAACGTAACTTCGTCTAATGCAAACGAGCATTTACGATTCGTAATAGGACTCTTAACCCTTAGCTCCTGGGCATAATTTTTTTCGACTTCTTAAACAATAATCGTCATATTATTTCAGCCAGTTTATATAAACCAAAAAGTTTGTTTGTTTGGCTGAACGCGCTAATCTCAGAAACTTATTGGATAGGTTATATAAATCACGCTAAGACCAATAGGAGCGGAACATTAGTTGAAAATGTGACACCGACAAAGTTACACGGTTCAGCTAGTGAATTATACATATAAAACTACTGTAACTCACTCCGTCCATTGGTGTAAACGTGTAAATTAAAATTCGAGCCCCAATGGTTTCTGTCACTTATCATTGTCATATAACCATCATCTGCCTAGCCTTTTCCCAACTATATTGGTGTCGGCTTTCAGTCAAACCGGATGTAGCTGAATATCTGTATTTTACATAGAGCGGCTGCCTACCAGACCTTCACAACCCATTAAATGGGTAACACGGTTTTCAGGCAAGACTGGTGTCAGATTTTCTGACTTCTGACTATCCGTAACGACTGCCAAAGATCTCCAAACAGCCAGGACCAACAGCTTAACGTGCTTTCCGAGGCACGAAGGAAACTCGGTACGTCAAAATGGTGACCCATCCACAGACCAATCTCGGCAAGCGTTGCTTAACCTTGAAGATCGACATATGCAGCTATTACTATGTAGCCACGAGCTACCTAAATAACTACCAAAATATAACCATACCCATTAAATAACGTATTTCGACAAATCCTCTAACCGTTTGCGAGGATAACATCTCTATACCATAATATTGACATAACACAAGAAATTCATATTGTAACTCCTCCCTCCTTTTCAAACGGGGTAGGTACGGACAAAAACCACCTGAAACGAGCTGTGCAAAGAAAACCAAATCCTCCGGAATTGAGCGTCACCCTAAAAACGTGATGACAGTTTGATCCATCGGATTGGTGCACCTAGTTTGAAAATAGGGGTGAACTATGGGTATCTCACATACCCATTAGGTGTGAAATTGTGATGATATAATGCCGAAAGTGGTTGCTATATTCTTTAGAATTTTCCATGAAAGAAGATGGATCTTCTATATTTTTCTTGTATGATCGGGTGTAACAATTCCAAAAGGTTTTTTTGATACTAATTGCAAGAAAATAATACGGAAAACGCTTAAGTAATACTAGCATCGATTAATGACTTAATGACCGCCTTAAAATCCATCAAACGAACTTTTCTCGTAGTAACATTTTTTTTAACCGCAAAAATGGTATTCCCTTTTAAAATGATTTTCTATTTTTTCGCAGCATTTCATAGGAATCTAGACGGCGGGTTTTCATAATGCGTTGCATTTTCTGTACGGAGAACGAGGGGTCATTAAAATCTGCTGGAGCGAGATAATGATAATTAGTGCTGTGCCACACCGGGAACGTTAGTCGACAGAATCGACTAATCGATGTTGCAGCTTTACCGAGTGATATGAAAAAATGGAAGTTTATCTTTATTCAGAGCCGGATATTAAAAACCGTGTATCAAAACTAACAAAAAAGCTAGCTGAGCTGATTTTAATATTTTTTTCGTTAATTGAAACTTGAAATAATATGCATAAGTATAAATTCGTATCGTTCGTAGTCGATAATTATTTTCTATTTTGAACATAGGAATATTTTGCATATTTAATTTCTAAATACACGCAACCGGCCTGCGTGCAAGTATAACAATAGGGGAAATTCCCGTATTTTAAGGAACGTTTGTCTTCATATCGCAGTAGCAAACTTTCAAAAATAACTCTTATTGCCCTTCATTGTGCCATCGTGGTGAGATGATGTTGCAACTTAAATTTGGACGCTTTTTTCGCGATACTCACTTTCAGATATATTAATACCTACCTACATGACGCAAAAATACCACACTCTAACGCAGGTGGTGTTTATAAGTTTCTGCCTACACAAATGGGAACAGTCTTTGGGAAGAATTGCTTACAAGATAATAATTTTGCCTAAAATTAAGATTATCATCATCTGCCTAGCTTTTTCCCAACTATATTGGAGTCGGCTTCCAGTCAAACGGGATTCAGCTGGATACCAGTATTTTACGTGGAGCAGCTGCCTACCAGACCACCACTCCCCATTAACTGGGTAACGCATTAGTTCTTGGCTAGACTGGAGTCATATTTACTGGCTTCTGATTATCTGTACCTCCGGAGGAAACTTCGGTATGTTAAGAAGATGATCACCCATCCACAGGCCAGCTTTGTAAAGTAACCCTTCTTGGGTTGCTTTACCTTGAAGATCGACCCGTGCGGCTGTTATTCATTAGCCCCGACTTCATATAATTAAGATATTTAGTCGATATTCCTTCGTTCACTATCGACAGAAAACAAATACTAATCATCACATCCCTAGCAGTAATGATCACGATTGCAGACGTTCGCCGTGTAATTGATATATAACGAATTTTAAATTATAATGGCGCTCTGAGACCTCTCACACCATTATATCTTAAAGCATTATTACGTACCTACTCATCATAACGAAGGCCCTTTGGAAATGTTTTATCGATAATAATATAAGAAAACTGAAATGAGAATTAGAGAGGGATGTCATTTTTATAATAGACGCGATTGAAATGTGTAAGGCAGTAGGTGGTGTTGGTGTGTGTGTGTCTTAAAATTCTAAAGACGAAGTTATTACAATGTTTTGTAATGCATGAGTTATAGGCCAGTCATCAACAAGTTTTAGTGCGCAATATTTTGGACCCTCCTGTTTTTTTGGGTTTTTATTAGGGTAGATGCCAGTAGAATACACCCAATTTTTCATGCTCACTAGCCCTGTGCTAGGTGCTCGGAAAACTTGAAAATTGTCAGTCGGTAAAAAGTCAATCGGTAAACTATTAAAGTAGACAAAATTTGCAACAATTACAGTGCAAACGCATTTGAATTTGTTTTACAGGTATAGCACAAATCAAACACGAAACATTTTTTTTTGTAAAAAATCGAAACTGTTGTTTAAAAAATGGAGGACGTGATTTACTAGACTTTCGAAAAAGATCATATGTTAGATAGCTCAGTAGACAATGTTTCGTATCATATAAAATGAAATCAAATACAATTTAAAAATACTATAAATTTATCGATTTTAAATATTGCACATATCGTTTCACATCTTCTTAGCACTTTAACTAAAATTCACTATAACTAAAATAAAATAGGCATAATTAATTTACATAGAAAAGGGCATAGAACCATTGTGACATAGAAATCCGCAATTTTGATTTTATTTCAAAGTTTCGGCGCAAAACCTAACATATGTATATGGGTAGAGGAAACTTCAGCAAATAGTAAAATGTTAGGAACGTGGTGCCCTAAAGTGCCACGTTTATGAGATAAAATCACCATGAGACAACAAACATATGGAGTTACTTTTCCATATACAATAAGTTAATAGTTGGATTCATTCAATATGAGTTACTGAGGAGCTCGTGGCTAAATAATAACAGCCGCACAGGTCAATCTTCACGTTTAAGCAACGCTTGCCGAGGTTGGTCTTTGGATGGGTGACCATTTTAACATACCGAGTTTCCTCCGTGCCTCGAAAAGCACGTTAAGCTATTGGTCCCGGCTGTCATTTGGAGATCTTTGGCAGTTGTTACGGATAGACAGAAACCAGAAAATCTGACACCAGTCTTGTCAAGGAGAACCGTTTTACCCAGTTAATGAGTTGTGGAAGTCTGGTAGGCAGCCGCTCCACGTAAAATACAGGTTTTCAGCTAAATCTGATTTTTTTTTATACAAAACGGGGAAACTCTTGGCCCAAATCTCACCTGATGGAAAGTGATGATAAGGCCGAAGATGGAAGCGAGTTTCACCCGGAATCCTCTTACACAGAGGAACTGGCTATCATACCTCTAACTGCCGGAACACAAAAATGCTGTTAAGATTGTTGTTATGGCGACAGACTTAGACATGATGGTGGTAGCTTGCCAGGCGGACTTAGAATAAGTCCTACCACCAACCAAACCGAGCAAAAAATTTGCCCCCGCTGGGAATCGAACCCGGGACCTCTGGGTCTAAATCAGGTGGTATAACCACGAGACCACGGAGGCGGTTAGTGTCACCTGTTTAGCACCACCCAGGGACCACGTGTAGGGATTCGCTGAAGTGTATTCTCCTACGGACGCGGGTGACTCGGCCCCAAAAATTTGACTGGAAGCCAACTAGCCGACCCCAATACATTTGGGAAAAGGCTTGGCAGATGATGATTCAATATGAGTTACTGTCGACCACTTCAAATGAAAACCTCAGTTACTCATTCGTTTTATTAATACATTCTCATTCAGTTTTCATTTAGCATCCATCTAACTTCGCGCAAGTAAACAGTTTCCAAGTTTGTCAGTTCCGAACTGTTCCCCAAATGCACAGTCACATTTATCAAGTAATGTATGTGCCCCTAACACTGATATGACATCTAAATCTTCAGGGATGTTTCTGGGGAACTGACTTCTATGTCACCTTTACTTTAGATCATTCAACCGAAATAGTAATGCTTTAGGAGGCACCTGGCTCCTGGTCGAACTTCTAGGTTAAGCTACGTTTGCCGAGTTTGATCCGTAAATGGTGATCATACATCACATGCGAGGTTATATGTGTTTAAAAAAACCAGTCAAGTGCGAGTCGGCCTCTCATACGAAGGGTTCTGTACCATAAACCGAAAAAACACGTTTCTTGTTTGTGTTAATTTAAAGATAAAGATAAAGATAAAGATAACTTTATTTTGCAAATATGGGTAAGCTCAAATGGTGACAAAAAACATAAAATAGTACAGCCATATTTTACCACGTAGGCATGCAAAAGATTTATAACTTATAACTAACAACTTATAACTAAATACAATTTTAAAATTATGAAACACTAAGTACAGTTTTACAATATTATTTAATTAAACATAATCATGCACTAGGTTAAAAACTGTTTCTCCATTAGGATAATTAATTAATAATTATTGGTTAATTTTTATTATTTGTTGCTATAGCAGCAATAGAAATACGCGCCGAGTGTGAACCGAAATAATCATGAGGAACAGCCCGCTGACAAATAGACGACGACGGACGACAGTGAAAGCTTAGTAATAGAGTTTTATTGGCTACCCTTCGGGTACGGAACCCTGGAAAAACAGTCGTTTAAGCATCTTTGACAGTCGATCATTTTGAAATGTTTAAATTATTTAGCAACTTCTGCCTCGCTGATAGAATTTCACTTCATCTAGCTAGAGCCTCTAATTTTTATTTTTATTTATTTTGGAAAATAAACGGTTACAGATTGTATATAACAAACAATATTAGCAGAAGCGAAACAAATGCAAAACCAACAAAATTTTCCACATAATATAAACTTATTTTATAAAAATGTCACTTATATAGAAACTAGGAGTCTATTAGAAGTTTTTACATCGTCATTAATTTTATTTCATTAATTACTGTACGAGTAACTAGAAGATCTCAAACTAGTTCATAAAATCGCTCAACTTAACTTCTAATTATATTATTTCAACTACTTAGGTCTCTTTCAATTATATTATTTCAACTAAGTTTAAGTGCTGATGATAAACTCGCCAACAGTATCGTGACGTCACTTAACACAGCATTATAATTTTAAATCCTGAATCCTGAAGCGCTCGTAACTTTAATGTGATTAAAAGTTTATGATAGGTCCAGTGCTCGGCAAAATACTCAACTTTATAAAATATTTAGCAGTTTGTTCCGTGCTGTGTTTACTTTTAACGTATAACAGAATAAACTCAATACCTCTTAAGAGGGCATTGTACTCCTGCCGGAGTCGCGGGACTATTCGAAAGAGATACCGTGGCTCCGGAACACAAAGGGCAATGAAGGAACATGGATGGGTTTTAGTCAGTAGAAGTTTAACACTCCCTCCCGCTCCGCCACCAGCGGGGGAAGTCATTGGATGATTTCCCATTCTTAAAAAAAGGGGTCAATATACTTACTTATTATTATGAACAAATTTTAGTAGTGCCATTTCCCCCTCCATGTTTTCTAATACTGTTTTAAGAGTGTTGATGAAATTATTACCAAAAAATACTCTTCCAAACAAAACAAGAATCATCCAAATCAGTTGACAATTGGCAAAAATATCGCTAAACAAAACTTTTTTCATGGGATCCCACCATTAAATCCTTACTTATACCTTCCATCATCAGCTCAGCAACATGAAATGATTATACCAAGGCATAAATATCTGAATTGCGTTAGAAAGTTTATGTTTAAGACATTGTGTGTGCCTATAAAATTTGAGGGTTTCCCTCGATTTTCACGGGATTCCATCTTCAGATTCAGACTTGGTGACAATGAGAACACCTCAGGCGTATTGGCTTACGAATACAAACATGTTTTTAAATCCGTCCACAATTGGCTGAGTTATAGGTGAACACACAAAAAAAATACATACACCCAAACATATAACCTCCTCCTTTTTGAAGAAGTCGGTTAAAGATGAATCATACCTACCTGGGTTCACGACCCATAAAACTCAAACGAAAGCCGCGGCTGTATCTACCATTTCGAATAACCACAAAATTAAATAACTCTTGGAAAAGTCTAAAAGACCATTACTGTAAACCATACAACCAATTACAATTCGATAACTGAAATTCCATTCATCTCATTCACCAATATTTTAATACTTCAAAAATAATTCCGAAAGAAAGTCTTCATAATCGGATGTTGTCCATTATGTTGGTCGACGCACTTTGAATACAATATCGCCATTACTTTGATTCCGATATTCGTTGCACAATGCCACTAGCGTTTTATTTTAATCTGACTGGCATTTTGGTGAAGGCACAAAGGATTGTTTTTAAATTGCTAAATGCCTCATAGTTATTGAAACATATAATCATCATCAACATCAGAGAGGAGCTCGTGGCTAAATAATACAAGCCGCACGGGTTGATCTTCAAGGTTAAGCGATGCTTGCCAAGGTTGGTCTGTGGATGGGTGACCATCTTAACATACCGAGTTTCCTCCGTGCCTCGGAAAGCACGTTAAGCCGTTGGTGCCGGCTGTCATTTGTACATCTTTGGCAGTCGTTACGGATAGTCAGAATAAGCCAGTTAATCTGACACCAGTCTTGCCATGTATAGTACCGTGTTACCCAGTTAATGGGTTGTGGAGGTTTTGTAGGCAGCCGCTCCGCGTTAAATACTGGTACTCAGCTAAATCCGGTTTGACTGGTAGCCGACCCCAATATAGTTGGGAAAAGGCTAGGCAGATGAGAGAGTCATCATCAACATCATCACATCAACTGAAATACCTCTACTGCTGAACATAGGTATCCCTCAAGTGGCGGCACTACAACTGGTCCTGCGCATCTCGCGTCCATTGGCTACGTGCAACCCTCACCAGGTCATTGGTCCACCTTGTGTGCGCCGCGACTTTCGGTATGCGGTCACCACTCAAGAACTTTTCGGACCCATCGACCATACCTGTTCTGCGAGTAACGTCGCCCTACCCTCTGCCACGTCAGAAAACACACATGCAATAAACACGTAGTTAAGGTAAGCAATTAGCTTGAATTATTAATTAAAACAGATGATTACTTCGATGCCAATAAAAAGTTCATGCAAGTAAACGAATTTCAGCTATTTAGAATTAAAAGTCAAACTACTAATTCGATTTTGATGAAACTACAGATACTTTCACATAAAACAAGAATTTTTCAAATCGGTTCATAAATGACGAAGTTATGAGGTAACAAACATACAAACTGAAACGAGAGCCTCTTCCTTTTTTGAAGTCGGTGAAAAATAAAATGCCAATGTAATTATAAGAATAACGATTACTAAATAAATTGAACTATTGGTTTAAAAACAGAGTTATTTGTTTATCATTCTGTAAATAACTAATTCGATATCGAGCTTCACCTGAGTGACAAAACTCACAAAGTGAGCTTTATTACACACAATATAAAGGTCTTACGTTTATACGAAATTTGATACTCACCTCGGATTCTGTGTCTTATGAAGATATTTATTTACTTTGTTTATTTATCTACCTAAACTGTTCTAGTGTAAGTGCTTCAAATTTCCAAAAAAGAATCGTTTGTTGAGGACGCCATTTTGATAATCGAACTTAAAATAGGTACGAAACTAAAATAGAAACAATCATCTCAATCTCTAAGTACCAAACTCAGCTCATTTATTTTTAAGTCTAGCCTTCATCTTATCCCACACTTAATTTATCAAACTTTTTTAACATTTTCAAGGTTCTTGATATCAAAAATGATTTATTACAGATTTGGAGATTAGTTTGGATGTTTGTGGTTTAAATTTTGTGCTAAATCCCTACAAATTATAAATAAAAATTATCCGCCGCGTCTGTCTGTCTGTTCGCAATAAACTCAAAAACTGCTGCACCGATTTTCATGCTGTTTTCAGCTATGGATAGAGTGGTGCTCGAGTAAGATTTTACTCTATAGTTTTTAAGCGGCGAAGCCACGTGCATTAGCTAGTCTATACTCTATACATATAAATAAAATTGGAGTGTCTGTTTGTAATATTGAAATAACGGTTTTTTTACTACATGTAAACGATTATAATAATATAACGGTACATACACCAAAATAACATTTTTTTCAATTTTTGTCTGTCTGTCTGTCTGTTTGTTCCGGCTAATCTCTGAAATGGCTTGACCGATATTGACGGGACTTTTATTGGCAGGTAGCTGATGTAATAAGGAGTAACTTAGGCTACGTTTATTAAAGAAAAAAAACTGAAAAATTAAAGAATCGAGTGAACGAAGTTCTTCGGGTCAGCTAGTAAATAATAAATATAATTGATCGTTCTGTAGTGTTCTTTTTCTGCCTTTTTCATTAGTTTTAAATGTAAACTTTGTTCCTTGCTTTATTTAAAATTTATTCTAATATTTTTATCATGGTTTTGTGCGAGTTAATGACCTGGGTCTTTTTAGTAATTTGATGTTGTTAAACAAAATAACTCTTTGTGAAAACGGTTACAGTAAGTTTATTTTTTCCAAATCCTTCATTTGTAATTATAAATTAATTTAAGGAAACCAATTACATCTCAACTCTCATCGCACATACCTGTAAGTCAAACCAATTGACACAACTTTAGTGACACACAGTTCATAGTGACGTCATGGAATTGAAAGTTCGTCCTACGCAATGTAAACACTTGCCAATTACATCCAACAATCATCCAAAGAGTAAATAACTCAACAATCCACTTTCAAGAACAGCTTCAAAATTATCAATTATTCACAGTCAATTTGAACTTCAAAACACAATACAACTAACATCAAATTAGCTAGTTCTAAAATTTTTATAATATGTTTGTATCACTTAGGTTAGGGTGACGTGAATCCAAAATTGTAAATTTGAAAAGCTTGAACTCGCTGCGCAGCACGTGATAAACTGGGAATTTCTTCACTTACATCGTGCTTTAGGATTTTAGCCTTTTTGGCGTCGATTTCTACTTTAGTCGTAGTAAGATGGCTTTTTGACACGACCGGAGAAAGATCAGGCGCAGGACCAACTTTATGTCTTTTCTAACATAGGAGGATCACCAACCTCCAAACTCCGGGCTGTTACTGAGAAATTACTAATGGATCTTTTTTTAAGGATGGGAGCTCATCACTTGAATCCTTCCGCTCTGGGCGAAGCAGATTGCAATGTCAGATTCTTACTAACTAAAACCCATCCGTGTTCCTTCTAATACACTTTGGGTTGCAGGGTTGCGGTGATTCTTTCGAACAAATTCCGCAACCCTGGTAGGCACTGGCCCTAGTCCCGACTTCCAATTGAAGTGGAATCCAATCCCATGATCAACAGTCGCGCTGGCGACCGTATGTAGGCCTTCTTATGTGGCAGTCGCCATGTTCCTGTGCTAGTCTCATCCAGTCTATGGATATTTGTGTTTATGCATTGAAATAGCCATTTGTACGGTGACAATAAGAATAGTCGGAGTATGCGTGATATTACTTTTCATCTGCGTTGTTTTGTTCCAGCAAAGTAACGCAGATGAAATGAAGCTTATAAAAGCAAAGGCTTGTCGTAAATGGATAACCTGCTATTCAATCCTACGCAAGCGAGCAGTTCACCTTGGTGCCTGTCTGTTATTGATACATGTTTGCGTTACGTATTTAGAAGATAAAAATACAAGATCAAAAACAAACCTTTTCAATATAAATAAATTAACAAAACCCTTTAAATACATTAAGGTGAACTTAGATAAAAGAGGGGATATACATATAAATAAATTCAGACCTTTGATAATATATGATTACAAAAACAGGTGGCACCCCAATCTCATAAACAATATAAAATGTCATTAATTTGTTACCAGACCCAGTATGTAATCGCATGAATTATTAATAATGGAGTATCGATACTCGTATAAAGATAATTCATTGATTAAATGACGTTGTTTTATAGGCTATAAATTATACTTATTGGCAATTGATATTGGTTGCAGTATATTGTCAACAGACTGGTGTATAATCTATACTTTTAACTTATCTATACTAATATTATACGCTGAAGAGGTTTTGTTTGGTTGGGCACGCTAATATTAGGAACATCTCCTTAACATAGGGGCGGAGCATTCATGAATATGTGACGCAGACGGAGTTGCGCGGGTTAGCACGTATCATTTTTCTAAGGAGGTTTAATAAGTCAGTGACTTTTTTAATTTCTCGCGCAATAACTTTTAATGCATCAGTGCTGGCGTCAATTGCCATATATTACAGGATCGTAACATGGGCTCATCGGTAATTATAGGGTCGTTGAGACGAAGCTGCAAATTCTTGAGCATCGACACCGAGTTGCTAGCCTGTCGGTTTTCGATTTGTCGGTTAATGTGCGACGGAATTGTATAATTTAATTCCGCCAAGCCCTTTCCATCATCGGACCTCAAGACGAACGGCGATGCGCCACCGGTACATGGTGGACATTCCCACCCACACGCACAAAACGTTCAACAACACATTCATAGTGCGTATAGTAAGAAGTGAAATTCCTTGCCTGAGTCTGAGTTTCCAGATAGCCACAACCTGGGAGTCTTTAAATCAAGAGTGAATAGGTTACTTCTAGGCAAGCGTGCTCCATCTTAGACCGCATATCATCACTTACCATCATGTGAGATAATGGTCAAATGCGTGCCTATCAAAAGTAAAAAAAAAACTACTACTAGTTTGTTTGTTGTAACAATCGTTGCACATTTTTCATTCCAAATGGAAGACGACGAATCTTCCTATCTGCATATAATCTGTCAGGGCCCGCAAATTCAAAGAACAATAGTAAGACAATTTTAACTTTGTCCCAATAGAGCCTTACGGGCGTTGCACGTTGATAGTTGGAGGAGGACGGATGGTCCTCATTATGATCAACAAGGATTCCAACTTCAGCGTGTCTTTGCAGGTATGCCACGGTCTTTTGCTGAAGCTCAGGCACAAACTTCTGTCTTCAACGAGCCCAAAAATTAAGATTATAGAGAATAGAAATCATTTTAGCTCTTAGTAAAAATAAAATAAAATAAGCCTTCATTGCTGAAACTTAATTTTAACATTTCCTTAAATATGTTGCACAATTAAACTTTATATATATTAATTTTTTATCTTTTTCAGCTTGTCTTTCGACAAAGGCCTCCTCTAATGCTTTTCGTTTTATCCTGTCTTTTGAATACCTGTCCATTCTGGACCAGCTATCTTTTTTATATCGTCTTTCAAGCATTTAGTTTGTCTGTATTTGCTTCTTTTACTTCTCTATCCTTTCTCTTAGTATGTGTCCTGTACATCTCCATTTACAGGCTATTAGGCTTTTATATACTTAATGGATATTAAAAAAAAATTATTTGCCCGTTATATTTTTCAATTACTTCTTTATGTGCTCGTAGTATGGGGCATGTAACCTGTAATGGTTACCTTCGGGTCTAAAAAAGCCACTTTAGCAGAATTATTATAAGAATCACAATAGTACCCATACAGCAATCTATTACGCTAACGCATTAGGTTCAAGGTTGATTGGGAAAATTTGACAATGACGGGTAGCGTGATGTGCTTTCTGATTCTGCTGAAGTGGCCATTTTCGACCCTCTGTACACAATGTCCGCTTACATAGTACGTGCATGTCGTTCAAATATTTTGTCCGTGAATGTAGCCTACAGGCTTAACATTTCTAATTCAATGCTTTAGTTATTAGCTTTGAATACAAGCTCATAATTCTAGACTGCGCCCTGCAGCTGTTATCAGACATGTTCCTAAAGTCTGCTAATAACCGCAGGGCACATTATGATTGTTGTGAAAGTTGTTCTGCATCGGTTTAAACTAATTGATAATTGAAAGACTAGATATCAAGTTTCCGTAGTGTAGCGGTTATCACGTGTGCTTCACACGCACAAGGCCCCCGGTTCGATCCCGGGCGGAAACAAAGATCCTTTTTGCATTACGACGGTATTTTTTTTTTCTTACAAGTTGTGTACCATTTTCAAAAGCAACTCTCACTGTCTACAGACAGAGAGATGTCTGATGACCAGGCTTAGGACGTAAGATAGCTTCTTATTCGGGGTAAATTATGTTCTTTTGATATAGTAAATTACTTGTCACGCTGGAAAAGTCGCGAGCAGGAGTTAGTTTTAAGAAACGAAGTTGTATAAGAGACAACTGTCCCTATAGTAGGCGCCAGATAAATGTGCAATAACGGTCATTGAACCAAATACTTTGACTTTCATAATATCAAAAACAGAAATTAAGACAAAAAGCCGTACTGAATCGACTTCTATCGTGATCATTTACGTTATCTGGTTATAAAAAAATATAATTTACTGTTCGGGTATCTACGAAGGATTACTATAGAAAGGCCAATATACCTATCTTAGCTGACAAAATGTTACTTTAAGATTAGTTTTAAAAACTTTAGTTACTAAACAGAGTAGACTATTGTCCAATAAATTAAAAGATCAAGAGTAAGATAATTCCCTAGCTGCTTCAAGTAGCTACCAACTCGTCTATTACAGCTTTATAAGGACTAAAAAGTTTTGCGTACCAGTCATAACTTCTAAAGAAGCCTTACTCGTAAGTCGGTACTTGAAAGAAAAGTTCTGAGGACAATTTTACCTGTAAGCACTTCTTGAGAGTTTAAAATTGCTTTATGCCTTGAATAAGTGTCTTGGTTTTGAAACAAGTAAAGATTCAACGACGAAAATGAATCCGCGATCGCCACATTAATTTGTACGGCAAAGTATTTGGACGTACCCTTTGATAACCTATGCAACAATACTCAGCATATGGGGATACGTCCAGAGTCGAGCACGCTGCCTTCGTCTACTTCATGGAAACAGAACAGCCACGCCGGCACACAAGGAAAAGATTGAGATGGTCCCAAGTCATACTCGACGGGATCGTCCAACGGAAGGGCCAACAAATGCCGAACAAACAGATTTCCCGGAACTAGAAGAGGTCACCGGACATCTTCCTAACCGCAACAAGGTGGATCGCTAAACGTCGCCCTAATAATAGCTAGCCTTACATACTTTACTTACCTTTAAGATAATGCATTTTTACTTGTTATTTGTATTTTTATAGTCGGCAGGATGTACGAGCATCGAAACATGATTTCTATTGTTTTAGTTTTTACCTGAACAAGCAGTTGCTAACTCACCGATTTATGTGTATTTGCTGACTAGGTTATTACGCCCGCCACAAGTCACCTACTTTTGGTATTATATAATTTATTGTTTTACCTAATAAATGGTCAATCATTATCGGACACAAAACAGTGAGTTTATTTTCCTGTACACATCCCGAGTGATTCGTCCAACTACAGAATACATCTCAGTGTGCGGAGCTAGTGCCCGTACATTTTGAGAGATCAAAGGAGGTGCAGATACCTAAAGGTTAAAGAAAGAAAATAAAAGAAAAGAAAGAACAGAAAGAAAAGAAAGCAGAAAAAGAAAAGAAGGAGAAATTGTTATTTCCTCCCAAACAGACGCACTTAAATAAACAAAAACAAAGAAAATCAAATTGAAAAAATTAAAATAGGTCGAGTTGATGCGAATGACTAGGCCCATGTCAGGGTAACGGTAAGGCATAACAGTTATGACGTTTCTAACGCGGTTACACCACAGACAAAACAACATTCACCCTGTCAACTCTGTGGTACTGAAATCGCGTTAAAAATACTTAGGTACTAGTCAAAGGCACTTACAATTCTTTGAACATCTTTCTGGAAATCTCTGACCAAGACTAGAGTCAAACTCATCTCAAAAAAAAGAAACATTATTCTGAAAAACTTTTGCCATGTAACTAAATCTGTGTCACATGTTTACAGAAAAGTTGATATTTTTGTACTCTTCTTGAACAGAGACTGCAACTAAACCGCTACGAAGGACGAGCGGATCAGTACCGCTAAAACCATTTGCCAATTAATATACGGTTGGTTAGTTAGTTCACTAATATATCTATTTTAATAATTTTTGCATATACATTTTATTTTGTAATATATCTATTGTATACTAGTGAACTAACTTTATTCAATGCAGCAAAAGACAAATAAATGTCTAAATTTTCTCTCTTCGTGTGATTAATTGAAAATTACCTCATGATCTGGTAAATATAAATATAAAATTGAAATTCAGCACTTTTAGCAGTTTTATTTTAAATTCTTATTTTAAATTTAGTTTTATTTTAAAAAGTAATAAAATAAGACTCGAAATTATTTATACAGTATTAAGACTTGGGGCACGCCTACTCGGACAGGTTAGGTTACAAGCAACATAAGAAAAGAAACAATTCGATGTTGTCACTAAACCAGTCATTGAAATAGTTCCAAAGCATTTGTTCAGTCCATTCACTTGATATCTAAGGGGATTGGTATAAAAAGGAATGACTAACAAACCTGGCAACATTCAGAATCATAATTTGCAAGCTTTTCTCAGTTCAAAACTAGGTACATAATGCGGTATTCATACTTTGCATACTCAACATCCTTTGGCACCTGCACTGAATGTACAATGTCATAATGTATCTAGTTATTGTACGGTCAAAAGTGAAAGTAGCTGCAGTTGCGATTGTATGATAGTTGATTGAACCTACAGGTAATAAGTTTCCGTAGTGTAGCGGTTATCACGTGTGCTTCACACGCACAAGGCCCCCGGTTCGATCCCGGGCGGAAACAGTGCCTTTTTTCATACAAACATAATTATCAACTTTTTTTTTTGAAATTTTGGTGTAAAAAATTGGGAAAACAATACGTCTGAGACTTACAAGGAAGCCAGTAGGTGATTACAATATATATTAACTGGTTTAAACAAAATAATGTTATACTTTCCCAAAAAAAAATATCATCTGTTTCCGCCCGGGATCGAACCGGGGGCCTTGTGCGTGTGAAGCACACGTGATAACCGCTACACTACGGAAACTTATTTATTGTGTTCATAAATAACTATCATATAATAATCAAACCAGAGCATAACTTTTTACTTATCGCACTGTGATTGCGGCAGTCATATAAAAGTTCAATGAACTCGATTGATTGCTTGATTTCTCGGCCAGCATTTTGAAGACCACTATCACATGTAGTGACGGCTGTCTATCTCAGGGCCAACCCTAATAATTTTTAAGTAACTTTCGCATTCACATTTCAGTCACAATCTGTCAAAAATACAGGGAAATGAGATTTTTTTAAAAAGCTTGCGACTCACATATGAATGCGGACGTTGTTAAAAATTTATTCAGTCCGTCAGTTAGAGATTTGAAAAATAATGGACACATTTTTTTTTTTGTTTTTGTAGATCAATGAATATTGACAAAGATAAAAGGCATCAAAACTCGGGAGTGGGCTGGTGACGTCAGGATGAACTAAACATTATACCACGGCGTGACGTATTGAGAATTTTAAAAGCGTCGTATATTCGTCAATTTTGGTTTTCGTTACAAAAGAAAAAATACGGGTCTTGTATTCCTTGATAATCTAACTGACCGACTAATTAGCTGTTTTCAGTGGATAAGCCTATTGACCCTTCAGACTACCCGTACCGACTGTATACAAAGATGTAGGTACCAATAGCAGCGTAGCCAAAGGTTTCATATTCTTTCCGTGACACAGACAAGCCTAACTATGTATACCTACTACTGAATTGTCACCCATCCAAAAATTTACCACAGCAGCAAAGATAAAGATAAAGATCACCCCGTGCCATTGCTTAATCACAACTCTTTAATGCTTTATTTGCATTAAATTATTTACCGAATTCAGTATTTCCAGTAACCGTCAAGGCAATCCAACGCAATATTAATATTTTACCAATATAAAATTATTTCGTATGTGTGTATGTCACCGAACTGTATCTATACAGCTGGATTTTTTTGTGTGTACTTCCTATTTGGTCCTTTGACGGTTTGTTTTTTTACCAAAAGCCAACGTTCAAGCAGGACATTGTCTGGCGGAACCACTATATATTGTCTTTGTGTACCTTCAGTAAATATTCATTTTTCTGTACACGAGCTGCAGTTGTCGTGTCGGTTACGTCATTACCTACATCAACAACACAGTTAATTTAGTCATCAATTTGACCGACGTAACACTATTATTAATTAATTATGTCACTCTTAATCATGCTCATTATGTCGGTAAGTGAATTAGTAGGTTTAGATAATTGATTTTAGTCTAAAAGGTGCCACCTCCACGAGCGAGTGTCTCAAGGCGATATTATCGTCCTTACCTTATTCTATAACAATTCTGTAAACATGTCTTTACATAGGTGATTTGACGAGTGACAGCAAATATGAGGACTATCATAATATGTAGGTTGTTATTTTACGGGTTCCTTTCATGTTTGTCTGGCAAGATCATTTGGGTAGGCCATATAATGTACTCACATTATATGGCCTACCCAAATATCCTAACGTTGGTATTGTTCGTCAGAACGTTGAGCTCCTCAAAGATATGAGTTGAGCTGCAACACGATGACTGACAAATGCTTGCACTGTCTGACCAGGTCCACTCAAATCTGTGTGGCTCTTTCTTCAAAACCTCCTCGAAAATGATCGTACATTATTCTCTTGCGATCTAACAATGGGCTTGTGTCCTGAAAAAATCTAATTAGTCCGTCAGCTGTTAGATTATCAAAAAATATTTGACCCGTATGTTTTCTTTTGTTACGGGAACCAAAATTGACGAAGTTACGATGATTTTAAAATTCTCAATACGTCACGCCTTGGCATATTTTTTAGCGGGTCGTGACGTCACGAGCCCCCGCTCCCGAGTTTTGATGCGTTTTATCTTTGTCAATATTAATTGATTTACAAAAAGAAAACATACGTGTCCATTATTTTTCAATACTCTAACTGACGGACTAAATAGTTTTGCATTATGTGGATGATGGAAACTAGCCTATTGCATTGTATAGACCCAATGTCTTTAGTATTGTATATTTTGTTGGATGAAGTGCAATATGTGATAATTTTGTAAACATTTACTGATTTAAAAGAGTGTCCGTGGAGTTTCTTGCAAGTTCTTCTCCATAGAGATCTACGCTTTGGAAAGTGCATCTAGCTTCATGTTTCTGACTGAGCGACCTTGACAGTTCAAAAGTGCCTTTTTAAAAACTAGCTCGCGGCGTTTCAGTCGCTCATGAAGGTGGCGCCTAAATAATTTATTTTGGGTTGGTTCTAAATAAAAACCGACGAAGTGCGATTCGGACTCGCGTACCGAGGTTTCCGTATAAACCTGTAGGTATATATTATAAGCAAAAGTTGCGGTTTATAATTTATGACAACTTAAAAAAAACTACTTACTAGATCTCGTTCAAACCAATTTTCGGTGGAAGTTTACATGGTAATGTACCTACATATATTTTTTAGTTTTATCATTTTCTAATTTTAGAAGTTACGGGGACAAATTTTACCACTTTGGAAGTGTCTCTCGCGCAAATTATTCAGTTTAGAAAAAAAGTATATTCAATCAATTCAATATAATTTTTGAAAACCTATCCATATACAACACACGTATGGGTTCGATGAAAAAAAAATTTCAGAGTTTCAGTTCTAAGTATGGGGACCCCAAAATTTATTGACCTTAGCTACTTATATGTAACAATTTAATTGAGGTCTGTAGTATGTTTTCTTCTACCACAATTTTCTATTTGCAATCATATCAAAAGTAACCTCCTGTCTGGTTAACACTATCAACATGTTAGCGATTACAGGATTCGTCCTACGACCGGTCTAATAAGAACGGAATGCATGTGTAAGGCTAAAACACAAAAAAAAAACTGCTGTGAGAATTCTTTCAAGCCGCAATGAATAATAACGAGTATTTTTTTCAGGATGGGTAAATCCTCAAATGACTCCTCCCGCTCTGGGAGAAGCAGAAGAGCGTGTCACTTGTCAGACTTTTACTGACTAAAACCCATCCGTGTTCCTCTTAATGCCCTTTGCGTTCTTAGGCCGTCGGTGACTCTTTCGAACTAATTCTGCAACAACCAGTACCTACAACAGAAAAAATCACGGAAAGGAAGCCTTAGGCAAACATCTAATCAAAAATGGCTGCTCCAACTGATTCCAATAATACAAAAGCAGATAGAACAGAAAGCGGATAGGACATTACTGCGAAACCCTAAACATGGAAGTATCTGCGAACTGCAAAGACCATAAATAACTAGAAGTTTCTATAGTAAGTACAGACGCCAGCACATCAAGCGATATCAATCTCTCAAATTTCTTTAATAGATTTTGAACTTTCTCAAGCTTTAGGTTCTACATTGATTGGAAAAATTTGACAGTTTCGGGTAGCTTGATGTGCTGGCTGGACTTTGGGATTTGGTTACTCTACAACCCACTTTCGTCTCCGAAGCCTTTTCTCTACTTTGGTGGGGATTGTTCGCTTCTAATCCTTCGTCAGTCTTGTAGGTTTCTGAGTAGTAGAAGTTACCATTTTAACTGGCTTAGATATTTGTATGACAGCCGGGACCGACGTGAAGGCTTCGAACAGAACACACACCATCACATCATTGCTGTATTTGTTTTTTTGTAAAAAGTTTTTTCCTACATGGGATTTAGGCTACGTTTCCACCAGAGATGTGCGAGGATTCGTAGCGAGAGATGTGTTTGTTAAGGACCAATATAATCGTGTCATTTACCTAGACTCGCTCAGCGTAAGCGATTCTATTGGTTCTTAACATACTCATCCCTCGCTACGCATCCTTGCACATCTCTGGTGGAAACGCAGCCTTAAACGCAACTATCGACATGAAAACCTCTCTGATTAATCCACTAAAGAAATCAAAATTACTTTTTTTTCCTAACTCAAGTCAACATAATAGGAATTCAGAGCTGTATATTTAAATCAATCCCAGTTTTTCCATTGACGATTTTTCGATTTCGGAACTCATTTTGTTTTGACTCTAGTCTAGGTGAAAGGTGACAGAGACAAAGTCGTCATTGGAGCGAGCTCACCTAGAAGTAGCCACTCTAACTTTGAATATATATATATATATATATTTTTAAGTTGACTGACGTTTGTAAAACTAGCTCTGAGTGTATTTTGAGGTAGGTAGCTTCCAGAGGAGTTACATTTTTCTTTAAATTCTAGTTCTAAAGTTTTCGTGGCGGCAGGATTTTTAAAAAACAAAATAGCGCGGACAAAGGAGAGAGAGGTCATTGACAAAAAAACAAAGCGAGATATTAAAGTCAAAATCACCTTTTTTTTTAAATATTATAACTAGAAAAAACATAACCCTATCAAATTATTATCTACAAATACAACAAAAGTATCTTCGTAAACTTAAGTGCCAAAACATTGGAAAGAAAAGTAAGTCTCATATCCAAGATTTAGATTTAGCGAGGCAAATGCTACACAGCGGAGGCTTTATCTTCGCAAGACCCTGGCCCAACAAAGCTTCTACGGTTAGAGTAGTTTGAGGATAAATTGAATTTTATTTAGTTCCTTTCTCGCTTGAAAACAGGTTTCTTCTTCCCTCAATGTTATTGGAAACGTTGGTTCGAATGTTAGTTCAGTTATTCTTTCATCATTTTCTCAATTTGATGACTGTGGGAACATACTTGTGGGAAGTTTGAAAGTGGTACTAGTGATCTTTAATTTTCATTAAGTAAAACTGTAAATGCACTTAAATGAAAAACTCTTTACGAAGTAAAAACTAAAATATGGTGTCGAACATTTTTGTTAATGTACCCAAAAGGCTGGCAGCGTGCTAGTTTTGATTGATATAATTTATGTATGACGAGGCAAAACGGAGCCGAGTCACCCGCGTCCGTAGGAGAATACCCTTCAGCGAATCCCTACACGTGGTCCCCGGGTGGTGCTAAACAGGTGACATTAACCGCCTCCGTGGTCCAGTGGTTATTATACCACCTACTTCAGACCCAGAGGTCCCGGGTTCGATTCCCAGCGGGGGCAAATCTTTTGCTCGGTTTGGTTGGTAGTAGGACTTGTTCTAAGTCCGCCTGGCAAGCTACCACCATCATGTCTGAGTCTGTCGCCATTACAACAATGTTAACAGCATTGTTGTGTTCCGGCAGTTAGAGGTATGATAGCCAGTTCCTCTGTGTAAGAGGATTCCGGGTGAAACTCGCTTCCATCTTCGGCCTAATCATCACTTTCCATCAGGTGAGATTTGGGCCAAGAGTTTCCCTGTTTTGAATAAAAAAAAAAAAAACTGACCAGAAGAGTTCAGAATGAAATAAAATATTTTTTAACATGTAACTTTGAAACCATAAATTCTTATAATTTTCCTGGAATCTATAAGTAAATAACTTTGATCTGATTTTATTCAAAATTTTAACGTTTTCAGTACCTAGTAGTTACGGAGACATGTACAAAAATGATTTTGAATCAATTTTATTATTCTCTTCAGAATTGAATGTTGCAAAAATAAAAATACATTTGGAAAAACCGTTTTTTTTGCTAAAAGTGACTCCATACTGAAAAATTATGTACCTAGCCGTTTTTTTGAGTCATGGAAGTTCATTGGCTGTGACAGACAAACAGACACACAAAAACAATGTCGGAATCTGTATTAGTATTACAGTAATTGCCTCCGTAACTAACTTGACATCTAACATTTTAACGTAGTTAAATAGAAATAAAAAAAAATATGTTGTATGTCTTATTAGCTTTAATCAGAATTTAAGAGAAATTGACATTTAGGTAATACACTTCTTATTAATTTTTCAAAACCTACTTAACTTGTGAAGTCAAGATGTCAAGTTATTCAGAGCCACTTAGCGCAATATTTTTGTAAATATTTTTTAATATCAAACAAAATACGGACTGCTAATAAATATTTTAAAATATATTAACATTTTAACTATCCATTATCCCCAACTAAGGTTGTGAGTTGCATTTATAACGAAGAATTTAACATATTGAGTATTCAATCATTTTCATTAACAACATTAAAAAAAATGTCAAAAAATATTGCTGTCATAAGAATTTGAACATTATTGTTTTTATACCTATGTCTTAATAAGAAAGTTTCGTGATGCTTTTGATTGATTTATTGCTGTGTTTTAATTAATTTATCGTGTGTTGTTTAAACTAATATTATAAAGAGGAAAGATTTGATTGTTTGTTTGTTTGAATTGAATGGGCTCCGAAACTACTGGACCGATTTAAAAAATTATTTCACCAATGTGTAGAATGGACTGTCCGTATGAACATAAGCTACTTAAATTTTATCTCGTTAAAATAAAGGGTATACTATACCCGTACGAAGTCGGGATGTGCAGCTAGTTGTTTAATAAAAAGGCATAGAACCATATTCTATACATTATCTAGGTATTGTATAGAATACCTGGATTATACAAATTGCCGGTAACATATATACAAGAGGACTTTTCTAAAATATATCGAGATAGTTATAGTAATCTAATAAACATTTAAGTACTACAAATTTACCGAGTTGCAGTCTTCCGGTAACATTTCCATCAAAATTATGTAGTATGATGGTATATTTTAAATCTATTTTAGCACAGATACTCTTATTGTGTGCTTTTTATAGGACTATTCTAGATGTTGTGTGTGTGTGTATGTGTGATGGATCGATGATTTGAAGAAGGTGACTGGCAGCAGATGGATGCAAACTGCTCAAGATTGGAATGGTTGGTGCTCTTTGGGGGAGGGTGGAGACTTATGTTCAGCAGTGGACAGTGGACGGTTTATGGTCGTTTTACCGATTAGATAGTATTACTTTAGGCACTGCTTCGTGTCCGGGCCAATTGCTTTTTTTTTTAATTTGAGATGGATTTGCTCTTGACTTTCGTCTTGGTCAGAGATGACAGAGACAAAGTCTACGATGGAGCGAGCTTACCCAGAAGGCGCCTCTGTTTACTCTAACTTTGAAGAGATTAAGGTTGTAGGCGTTCGGAAACATAGACGCAGGCAGAGAGTTCCACTCCTTTGCTGTGAGCATTATAAAAGACGTTCGGAAACGCTTAGTGCGAATTCGTTGAATAGCAACAAGGTAGGGATGGTATGTTGCAGTGCGTCTGGATGTCCGATGGTAGAAGGGGGCCGGTGGAATGAGGTCGGGGAGTTCTTGGGCACACTCACCGAAGTACAATCTGTAGAAGACCGACAAGCAGGCAACCTTGCGGCGATGAGCCAAGCTGTGAAGCTTTGCATCCATCAGTTTTTCGTTGCCGATGAGCCTCTTAGCTCTGCGTTCTACCAAGTCAAGCGCGGCAAGCTGGTACTTATCTATATCAATCATAAACTCGTTTGACCACTATCTCAACTGACGGTAAGCAATGATGCTGTCCAAGATGGAGCACGCTTGCCTAGAAATAACCTATTCTAGGCAAGCGGCTGTTGTTGACTTAAATACCTACCTCCAGCTAGTAGCCGTCAGGAAACAGACATGGGCAGAGAATTCCAGTCCTTATCTGTACACACAGTGAAAGTAAAACGTCTTGTGTAGTATGAATAACAATTTCCTCCTTATTTCCAAGAATATTCACAGAAATATCGTGAAACAATCTTCTTTCACTCTCATCAATAGGTACCAATATTCTCTGACACAAGTGATTCCAATCACGGTGCTAATGAGTCCCTCAATCAATGGGGCTATGGAACTAATCCATGTAATGCCGAGCATCTTATCAAAGCGGCTCCGGTCCAATATAACAAAGGGGTGTTTGCTTCGCCGCGCCGGTTACACAAGGGTATTCGGCTGTTTAGACCACAGGAATCTAAATAATGGAATAGAACTGGTATTGTGGGGATTTAATAGTATTGACGGTATAATAACTGGCACGAGTCGTGAGTACACTCTACATTAGTCGCTTTGACGACGACAGCTCTGACGCTTCACGTTATTGGTTCGTCAATCAATACTGGTCAACTATTGCGCTTATAAGTTTCGTTTGCCCACCGTACATTAGCGAGATCACCCTGCTGCATTCATGTGTGTTCACGACTCGTGTCGGCTACTATAAAGCATGAATATTCAATAATACCTAGTGATGATGTTCTCTGTCATAATTATTGTTAGGTTTAAGTACAGTCAATAAAGCTCTCTGGTATGCAGGCAGCCTAACCTATCCGAGTCGGGGTACTCTGAGTCGGGATGTTAGTGGGGCGGAAACTTACTCTCAAACTTCGTTTTAAGCGTTTCGAGATTGTGCGACGCCGACATTGCAAGTACGTGCAATCAACCGCAAGGAAAGATGACGCAATACTAAACAAAACATTGCCACGTGTGGGCGCATTGTCTCCCCACCGCCCCCTCAAGCCCTCCGCCGGCATGGCGCGTTCATCGAATACATTTTTAGCCGTTCCGTTTCGGTTAATGTGCACATTAGCCGGCTAAAGATGGAATATCACGACACAAACTAACATGATATCGAACTTTAGCTGCTTCTCGAAGATAAACCTAAGTTTAGCCGGCTAATCTTAAGTTTATGTTCACACCCACCTTTAGCCGTAGTAACATAATATACAAAACGTGTGCACGAAATCGGTGTTTCAGTACCTGCCAAGTAGTCGACAGGTAATTAAATCGATTAACTCACACAATAGCTAATTCCGTAAGCTAAAATGTAATCAGCTGACCAACTTCGTCTGCGTCACATTTTTCAGTAATGCTCCGCGCCTATTAGTCGTAGCGTGATGTTAAATAGCCTATAGTCTTCCACGATGAATGGGCTGGTAGTTCCTGAGATTAGCACGTTGAACCAAATAAACAAACAGACTCTTCAGCTTTATAATTTTAGTAAAGATAGGAGAGATAATTACTATGATGTGCTGGTCAAACGTCACGCTGGAGTTCGACAATTCAAGTAGGATTTTTCTCAAAATTTTGCCAATAGACAGTCCAATAGCGCACTATTGGACTGTTACGTCCTTTGTCATTCTAAGTCAGCACATAGACCGGTCCTGTGCTTCTCGCATTAGATGTAGTTCGATTAATTTAATTTATTTAATTCGGACGACAAAATATACTATTTTGTAAGTAAAATATAACCGGAGTCTGTGTTTATTTATTTATTTAGGCTTAATGCACAATAGTGTTACATGGGCGGACTTAATGCAACTCCCTTCAGGAGTCACCTGTGGTCTTGTCGCTAAGAGCGATCTTTTCAAGACAACCTTTGGCAACATTTTTGCAAATCACTGCATGGAAGCCGTAAGTTTCTGAGCAAAAATCTCCGATGCGCTACAAAACCGGAGCAGTTTCGACAGGATTCTAAAAACAAAACAAAAAAAACTGTGAAATATTTTCCGCACCAAACCACATCTATTTGCTTATACCTACCTCTACTTCTACCTTACCTCCCTGCGGTTCAGACCAAGATATTAATCATACGCCTATGCTAGTAGAGAACAATGAAGTTTTGGTAAAACTACGGCTTGTTTCAGTAATTCGGTTTTGCTCTTGTACGGGTTTTGGGAAATGAATGAACTTGATAAGGCTGTGTCTTGTGAAGGGTTGGTCCCTAGTGAGGTAAACATAAGTGAGTTTGTTTAATCTAATGTTATTGTATGTTGCTGTTATATGTTTTAGTGTTTCGAATTTGTATGTGACAAAGTTAACGCAACACCTAATAAGAGACATTTCTAACAACTTTTTATAACCAACCACGAAATCTGCATTGACTATCAAATTAACTGTTCAAAAAATAAAACAGACTTCAAAAACAAACACTACAAAGTATAAAATAACCTTAATTCCGGAAGTCGGTGCAAAAAAACAAAGATACAAAACCAAAAACACCGACATCCGAAATGATTTGAGGTTATTTATACGTTGTAGTGTATTTTTAGGTTCTATAGTTTTGGAAAACCGTTTTTTATTTTTCACTTTTCTGTGGTCATCCTTTGTCTACACAGAAATTGAAATAAGCAAAAATGCTCATAAAACCAAAACTATTGAGCGAAACTGGATTTAATTTTACAAGGCCTAATGGCAAGCATGCTGCATCGAACTAAAAAATAATCACACAAATTGGATAAGAAACCTCGGAGTCATCGATGTGGTGTACACACATAAAACAAAAAAATACCCGCCGAATTGAGAACCTCCTCCTTTTTTGAAAGTCGGTTAAAAACAGCAATAGAATTACACACTCTGGCAAAATTTAAACATTACGAACAGATGTATGGACGTACTGACAGAATAAGGTTTCGTCAGTTACTCTTCAGGTACGGAACCCGGGAAATCAACTGTTTAGAAGTAAAATACATGGGGCTCAGTTTTTTTTTTTTTGTTAAAGTTTCTGATTTCATTCTGATATTCGTTATGTAAAAATATGACGCAAAAAATGGCGGGGCTAGCTAGCTAAAATAAACAGCCAAAGCTCTTCTCTAATCTTAATATTTGGAGGCCTCCGCCCAGAATTAGGATGAAACTCATCATCATATCAGCCGAAAGACGTCTGCTCTAGCAGTGAACGTATAGGCCTCCCCACAACAAGTGTCGCCACAACAATCAGTCCTGTGCGTCTCGCATCCATCGACTATCCGTGACCAACTAGTCTATTCTGTAAATAACCATTTCTATATCGACTTCACCTGAGTGACTAAACTTACAAAGTGAACTTTATTTCACACATCATAAGGTCTTATATTTATACGAATTTGAAACTCACCTCGGATTCCGCTGTCGAGACACGAAAATCTTGTTAGAGAATAGCACTGCAGGTCATCGGTCGACCTTGTGGATCCATCATAGGCCTTCCAACGCTGCGTCATCCGATTCGCGGTCGCTACTCCAGAACTTTCCGGCCCATCGACCATCTGTTCTGCGAGCAATGTGCCTGCCCACTGCCACTTCAATTTGGCGATCTTTTGGACGATACTGGCTGACATTAATCAATTAAGACCTAGAGACGAGCAGCTGAGTGGGACCCTGCGAATGCTAGATCGTACTGCCGGTCGATTCTGTCCACATCTCACCGTGCGCATGATCACTTAGGTGGAGTGAACGATGAGTGAGCTGTCATTCCAATTCGTTTGTATGGTTTGACAGCTCACTTCGCCTAAGTGCTCACTTCGACATGTTTACAGAATGTCTTCTGCTGTTGCAGACCACGACAAATATGCGGACGCTTGAGTCCCCAATACCTTTAAATAGTAGTGTGTAGAAAAGGGAAAAAGCTCTAGAGAGGAACCACTAGATATGTAGCCAAATAAGCCTTTCGCAAGACTTTAGAACTATATTTACAAACTTTAACCACCGTTTGACCTGGTACGGCTCGAAGTTTAGCGAAATCTTTCCTTAGTACACCTCAACAGTCTCAAGGGACATACTTGCCAAAATTCATGTTTATATCTTCAGAGGTTATGGCTCTGCGTAATCTATAACTCGAGTCAATGATCTGGGGCCCGAGTCTGCTATTACAATAGTGTCAGAATGGTCGTTCACTGATTTCAAAATGGTTGATTTTGACAAGTTTGTTAATCTACTAACATAATGGCATCATAATGGCGTCATTATGACATTCCAATGATCTATCACTGACACGCCATTGAAAGAAAGCCATATGAATGGTAATCTCGTACATAATGACAGATTTAGTATTTACGAACTTCTCACTACTTCAGATTGCTTATAACATTAATAAATAATATGTAAAACTAAATATAAATAAAATCTGGCATGAATAAATGCTCAAATTTAGCTCGGTTTTATAATAATGGCAATACGGCATTCCTACCGCAATTCTATTACGAGACCATTGACGTTCCAGTGACCGGCCACTGACGCGCCAGTGATCGTGCGATTATGAATTTAGCAGATTACGAACTTTTAGCAAAATGACAATGGCATGACAATGGGATCTTGTCGGAATGACAAATTTATAAAAATAGCAGACTCGGGCCCCTGTTTAATATGTATAGCACATAAAACATACAACGTATAGATTGAGATGGAGACGCTTATATGTGCCGTAATGTAAATCTGTTCGACATAAGTACATTGATAAAAACAACGTTATGATTTAATAAAAATATGAGGTATAAAATATATAGAGCAAGGCATCGAAAAGAAGCTTCAATAATAATATTTTTTTACGCAGAAATATCCCGATATTTTTTTAGATACTCTTTCGATGAAAATGTAGTGCGATAATATTTTCAAGACTATAGTAATCTAGATTCCTTCTCTTAGAAGAAAACACTCCAGATTCTGGAAAAAAATCCTTCACGAAATATTAATATTGTTAACATTATGTATAATCGAAAACCAGTCAGTTTTGTTTAGTGGTCTGTACCAAATGAGTAATCAACGGAACCCTATGATAAAGCCACCGCTGTCCATCCGTCCGTCAATGGGTTTAATTATTTTATAGCGTTGTATTGTATTATAGAGGCAATAGAAATACACAGTCTTTGAAAATTGCAGCTGTCTGCCTATTCCGGTTCTTGAGAAACATCCCGCTGACAGACAGACGGACGGACGGACGAACAGCGGAGGCTTAGTATTAGGGTTCTATCCGTTACCCTCCGGGTACGGCACCATAAAAAGCGAAATGTAAAACTAAGCCCAAATGCCGAAAAAACTTGAAGGTGTCTAAAGCAATGATTGTAGAATCTTAAAGAAGTTCAAGGCTATTACAAATTAATTGTCCAAATTAATTTGATTTCAAAGAAATTGCTTCAAAGTAAATTGTAACTCTGAATAACGACGAAAAAAACATTATACAAAAGGAAAGTTCCTAGCAATTCAATCATTTTATCAGATTTCCTAGCAATTCAATTAAAATCTATTTTGCTGAGATTATTAGATAGAAGAAGGTCAAGAAGTCTAAAAGCGATTGACTAAGAAATCCTATCTCCGAATCCGAGATCCTCAAAGCCGGCTATCTATACAAATAATCTTAAAGACATTTTGATTGAATTGTTCAGTTCTTTGAATGATAAAACTAGCTATTGCCTACGGTTTTTCTGGTATCTGTTGTTTTCACACTTTTTGTTCTCCGATAAAATTACCCATTTTTTGATGGTCCATCGTCTCATTTGACTTTGTTTGATTCATCATCATCACATCAGCTGAAAGACCACTGCTGGACATAGGCCTCCCCCAAGCGTCACCACAACGTCATTCTTCTAGGTTTTTAAAAATGGAGTTTAAAAAACCGGCCAAGTGCGAGTCGGACTCGCGCACCGAGGGTTCCGTACAAACCTGTAGGTATTATACTATAAGCAAATGTTGCGATTTACGATTTATGACGTATTATAAAAAACTACTAACTAGATCTCGTTCAAACTAATTTTCGCTGGTAGTTTATATGGTAATATTATACATCAATATTTTTTTTCAGTTTTATCATTCGCTTATTTTAGAAGTAATGGGGGGACACACACACCTTTTACCACTTTGGAAGTGTGTCTCACGCAAACTATTCAGTTTAGAAAAAAAATATAGACCTATCCGTAGACACCACACACGTAGGTATGGGTTTGATGAATTTTTTTTTTTTTTTTGTTTCATTTCTAAGAAATACAATAAATTTTGGGGGTCCCCAGACCCCCAAAATTTATTGTAATTTTTTTCATTTTTTTTTATACAAAACCGGGAAACTCTTTACCCAAATCTCACCTGATGGAAAGTGATGATTAGGCCGAACATGGAAGCGAGTTTCACTCGGATTTTAGTCTGAAAATCTTTATGCGGTACACAGAATACATCTACTTACCAAGTTTCAACAGCATAGTTCTTATAGTTTCGGAGAAAAGTGGCTGTGACATATGGACGGACCGACAGACAGACAGACATGACGAATCTATAAGGGTTCCATTTTTTCCATTTGGCTACGGAACCCTAAAAAGGCTCCTATTGTCTCTATAAAATCACATTTTCACACTTCCCACTAAATCTTAAATCATATTTATTTTATGCAAACAGGTAACATGTACTAACTTTTTTACACGTCAATATCTTTTGGTCATATTATTCTAGATGAGGCCGATAGCTGAGGTCATAGTCACTATCTAGTACTTTCAGTAACTATTACAATACGACTGAAATGTTGAGCATTGCGCCCTGTTTTCTATTGCCCGCTCTGGATTGTTGGATTGTTACTCTCAGTAGCAGCTGGACTTTTATTGTATTCTCTTTTCCATCGTGGAGTTACTCAGCGCGTATTTTGCATCAATGAACTCAAACCTAATTGGTGAGAGCGCTAGATGCAAGTAGCTGGCAGATGAAATCTATTCCTGGAACTGATCGCAGAATCCGATATGGCCGCCATTTGTGTTTCTTTTTAGTGCTGTCTAAAGGCTGAATTCATAAAGTGGGCATGGATGGCAAAATTCGAGTCTATGTGGAACATCCAAAAACACTGAAACGAGTCTCGAGCTCGATATTCTTATTAGTAGCCAGAAATAAAAACAGTTGATTTTGTAAAACTTGCCTTACGCCATCCGAAAGAGTTTATGGGCGATTTTTATAAATTAATTGAGTTTATATATACTTGATTTGATTTTATACACTTCTACAGACTTTCACAAAACATAAACACGCGCGGATACTTAACTTCTCATATTAAACTTATGGTACTTATAGAGAACTCTAAATCAATTAAAGTAAGACGAGCTTTCTTCAGTAAAACTCAATTTCTTTGTCTACAAAATAAGTCTGATTCGTGAAGACGACCCACTGAGACAAGCTCGAGATTAGACCTTTAATTTATTACCTAAGGACGCTGGTAAAGTCGGAAGCGGAGTTTCATTGTGTTCAAATTACAGTGACATGGAATTCTTGAGTGGTACGAGTTTAACCGCGAAGGGATTTTAATAGGAAGCACGGGTGAACTTTTGTTTGTGAACGAATAATGTTCTAAAGATTAAGAACATTTTTCATTTGGGAACATTTTTGTCAAAGTTTCATTAAAATTTCGAATGTAAGATCATTATTATAGGTTCTAAATACAATAGCTTTGAACAATAGCAGGAGGAATGCCTTGGCATGCCACTAGTCAGTCTGTTTTTTAATTTTATTTTCTGTTACTGCAATTCGAATTAAGAAACTGATATTCATTGGTTAAACAAAGAATAATATAATATTAATAATTTATAATAAAATTATGGTTCAATTTTTTAACGAATAAATGATCGTAGTTTGTTGTTCCTCTTAACTTACTCTTCAGCTTGATAGAAAATTATATAATTTATTCCCTTCAAGTTTCTAACTAAAGTACAATATAATCCTTTAAAAGTCCATTAATCTCTTTAAACGTACGATCACACTTAAAACACTTCACAACAATTTAAAACCAAAATAAAGTCCACTGGAAACATTTTAAAACCACTAAATAGAAAAAATCTACGTGAAAAGCTTTAGGTGTCAAGTAGGGGTTGTAATTGAATACCCCACATCACATTTACATTTATTAGGTGGAGAGGTCAGGCGACTAACAAATACTAGAATGTGCTAAGGAATGGTTGAATAGGAACCGTAGTAATATATGAATAGGAACCGTAGTAATATATAAATAGGGGCATTCTTCAGCTGTATTCGGTTTGAAACTGTGTAGTAGTGTCTATTATGTACCTACAAAGTGAGATTATTTTTGGTTATATAGTCATTGGGGTCGAAAGGTTTGAAACGTTAGTCAATGCGGGTATTGTGAATGTAGGTGGAGGTCACCAGTCTTCGATTTTTGAATTTTGTGACCTGCACCGTTTTTGAAAGCCGAGCACACATGATGTAAACTTCGCTCTTTTGTGTTCATCATACCCAGAAGACACAACCGTATTTTTCTAGAAATTTAAAATGTACCTACCAATATTAATAAAGGTCTAAAATTAAAAACTAAAAGAATAAATAATAAGAATTCACAAAAAGTAAGCATAAGTGCTTATCAGAATGCGACCCTACTACGGCTGGCCCTACAAACAGGCTGGTTCAAACTGAACGACTCATTTTTTATCAAAATTATTCCATAGACATTCATTTCAATTTGACAAAACTGTTTGAACCAGCCTGGCCATACACGTTCAAGCAATTTGATCAAACAGGCTGGTTTAAACTGGACGACTCATTTTTAGGGTTCCGTAGCCAAATGGCAAAAAACGGAACCCTTATGGATTCGTTATGTCTGTCTGTCCGTTCGTATGTCACAGACACTTTTTTCCGAAACTATAAGAACTATGTTGTTGGAACTTGGTAAGTAGACGTATTCTGTGAACCGCATTAAGATTTTCACACAAAAAAAAAAAAAAAAACCACAAATTTTGAGGGTTCCCCATACTTAGAACGGATTTTTTTTATCACACAAACATTCTTTCCAATTTGATATTGTCGAACGTCCCGCATAAACTGCAGCTATTATCATGGTCCAATTCTTTACAATCAGTTTTTTTAAATTGAATAGGAAAATTTTGTAAATAAAAAAAATTAAAATACCATGCAGACAGTAATCTGATTCGCCAGAACGTTTATATACTTCGATTCATCAAGCCTTAATTGATATTCAAAATTATATCGATTGTAAACTAATTTGCTTGGATCCGATATTGCCTCATTATTCCGTCAGTTTTCCGAATCTGTAATTATGATTTACGTGTGTTATTTCACACTAACAATTATTATTATCATAAATTATAACCATATTCAGTAGCTATTAGGAGGCTACATGAATAGAAATACATTTCTGAATCTCTCTAAAAATTAGATTTCGATATAAATCTATATTATTATTATTTATTATATTATAATTATATTATATTATATTATATATTATTATATTATAATATTATAAAGAGGTAACATTTGTCTGTAAGTTGGTATGTAGGGGGTAATCTCAGGAACTACTGGTCCGATTTGAAAAACTCTTTCAGTGTTAGATAGCCCATTTATCGAGGAAGGTTATAGGCTATATATCATCACGCTAAGACAAATAGGAGCGGAGCATTAATGGAAAATGTGATGCAAACGAAGTTGCGCGGGTCAGCTAGTATGATATACTTTAACCCACTAAAAACCCGGCAAAGTATTTTCCTGTAAGATTTTCTGGAAATCCTCTCTTATTTCTCCCCCACACTCCCCAAGGAACCCACATGCCATTCAGCTTTCTTCGACCAGTAGTTTCAGCTGTAAGTTGTCTGTCAGTTACTGAGTCACTCAGCAACGGAGCTGTTTTATACAAATTGACTGTATTGTCTTCCTGCACCTATACTAAGTTATACTCCTAATGTAGACTCGGACTCCATCTTGCAAACGCTGGGCTACGTCAAACATTTTAACTTAATTTCAGGCTATTTCAATCTGCTGGTAAAAGCTGCTTCAGTTGTTAGATAAGCACTTTAAGTTGCAACACTAACGAAATTTCCGCTAACTCGGCTCTTCTAAGAGTATAAGCCATATTATGGTAATTTATTACCATCGTTGCGTTGTCCTAAGAGATTATGGGTATTATGGTTCTATGGTAGACGGTACAAAAATCTAAACACTCTGGTTTTTCTTAATCACTGGCAACTACAAAGAAAATCCCTTGCTTTCTTTGCGTGGTACAAGGGTTTCGTACTCGAAGTAACAAACGGAACGGGCGAACTCTGTCTGACGGCGGGCAGAATCGAAAAAATCCTTCGTGTGAAAGTCCGACTCGCACTTGGCTGGTTTTTAATTTTAACTACTCTTCGTGTCGTGCCGAAAGATTGTGAACAGACAATTTCAGTACAGTACAATATTATCCAGGCGCACGTCAGTGCGCCAGGCCAAGTTCTGGCCTCACGCAGTGCTGATATTTATATGAAACATTTCGAGCTGTTTTTAACCCCCTCATAACTTTACTTGTAATAATCGCAACTTGATGAAACTTGGATTTATCACTGTCATAGTTGAAGAATACTGGAACGTTTCAGAAGATTAGGTTCGTTGAGAAGTTACAGGGACCCAAAAGAGAAGATTTTACTACTGATTCACTGACTGACTCATCAAAATTATGAGACACTTCCAATCATGCTAAGGTTAAATTTTGGTGTGAAGAAAGGTCTTAGGCTACAATTGAAGGAAAAAATAGGAAAAGGGCATTTTTTTTTAAGTTAACATGTTTATATCAGGGTTGGTCCTCATGTGCTAAAAAGTTATGGAAAATTGATGAAATACTCGAAAAATCGTTTTCTTAGAAATAAGATTCCCTATTTTCAACTTGGCAAGTTTTTTTTCTTTATTAAAATGATTGATGATGAAATCAATGTTGAAAATAAAACTTTTTTCGAGTGTTTCATCATTTTTATACGGTCTGGAAAGATCGAAGCTATGTTTTCACTGGTGTTTTCAAAAATTTCATTTTAGATTCATGGACTTTCTGAAGTTCTGAAATGCTTGGCCTATTATTTATTGACCTCACTATATATAAAGGCCGAATTTTTGGGGAGAGGAACTTTTTCCTTTTTTTGTTTTTTGGATCTGCAGTGCGATTCTGTAAACATGTCGAAGTGGACACTTAGGCGTAGTGAACGACAAGTGAGCTGTCAAACCATACAAACAAGACGGAATGACAGCTCGCTTGTTGTTCACTCCACCTAAGTGATCACGGTGAGATGTCGACAAAATTGACCGGCTGATTTACTAATTATACTTCTTTTTGTAATTAATCACCAAAATGTATCAACAAGTTTTCAACCAACAGACATTTAAACTTCGATCAATCGTTACTTTGATGACGACTGTACATCTTGATATTTAAATAAAGCACTTAACAACAATTGTGCTCTGCAAATAAACACAGCCTGATCTTCAAACGCTTAGGTTTCCATTAACGCGCTTAGAGGAAATAAGTCGGTCACTGACCTCCTGGGATCAAGGATATATCTTTACTAAAACTGTTTTTGGAGTTTTGTTTCGCAGAGTCCGGTTTGTCTAGAACAGATGTGGTGACTGCCCTAAGACTTCGTTCCGGGCACATACCGCTAAACAATTTTGCTTTCCTGATGGGGAAATCCAACTCACCAAATTGTGCTGAGTGTGGCGTGGTTGAAGATGTTTACCATGTGTTGGCGGAGTGTGCCCGGAGTGAGGCTGAGAGAGTCAGTTTAATGCTCGAATATAATGTAGACCTACGGGAAGTGGGCATATGTAATTTGATTCTAGCCAGTCCTCTTTCAGATGAAGCAAAAACAATTTATAAATTAGTTAAACTAGCCAATAAGCGTAGATAAGTTAATTTTGTGAGGCCTATAAGGGTGGCATGATCATGTTTGATCAAACCCTCTATAAAATAAATAAAGAGTAAAAAAAAAAAAAAGATTAAAACTAATTTTACAAAACCGACCAATTGATTTTGGGGCTTCGCAATGTATAGGTAATATATAATGCACCCAAGGCGGCTACCACATTTGGTTTAAATGAATTGATTCATCGAATTGGGCTGTTAACATTAAGTCGGTCACCAAATACGGCGATCGTTTCCGTTTAAGTTGTCGGTATAACGGATTCAAAAAACGGTCTGCAGCTGAATACGGCAAACTGAACTAACCAGTTCACAGTATTTGGTGAGCAAATATGGACTATGGTTGAATACGGCTGACCGAAATCCCGTTTACCCAAGTCTGTGACCAAAAACGGGCTGCAACCGAATTGGTCAAAGCGACCTTCTGTAAATCAACCATAAGGTTTCGTTGCATAGTTACCCTTATAACCAAAAAATAAGACCCATCCCATATCAAGAAATGGACATGACTGGGGCTAATTTGGAATTTAATATCGAACCCATTTTCGTGATTGTTAACCTGTTTTTCGTTGCTACCATCTTTGATTTTAATTTTGAGTTATCAATTATTTCCAACATTTTCGTAGTCATGAGTATCTTGATATTAATGTTTTGTGTAATATTTTCATGCATTCTTCCACGTAACTTTGTTTTCCCACCGTCACGTTGCTTTAATTATATTTGCATTTATATCGCAAGCCAACCGTTTCTTTTCCCTCAGAAGCATTGCATAAAAAGCCTAAATCCAGAATATTTAATATGAATAATATAAAACAACCACCACCATGTGCCTCCGCAATATTGTGGTTTTCAACCCAATTGTTTAAACCATTTTAACTGTTATTATAATATTGTTATATAATAGTTTCCATACCGTGGGAAATTGGATTCTCATAAAAATGCAAATGAAGACAAAATAATAATAAGAAATATTTATTATTTTATTTTTATTGGATTACTAATAAAAAGCAATATTGTTTGCGATCATTATCAGAATTTATCATTACAATAAAATAAATTTAATTATAGGTATTTTCAATTTTGTATGGGATAATCGATACTACATTTGATTCCAACCATTTATCGAAACTTTATATTGCAACAATGACTAGTGCCATCTGGGAAAAGTGATTAACCAGGTGGACAAAGTATACAGAGACTTGGAGTAGGTTGAATAAGTATTGCGACTAGATTTTTAGTTATCTGCTATGTGTTCCACGCGCGCCTTGAAGAGATGCCAGCTTAGCGGAATTAGTCTGAAAGAGTCACCGCTGCCCTTGAACGCAAAAGGCATAACAAGGAACACGGATGGGTTTTAGTCAGTAAGAGTCTGACACTCCCATCCATTTCACCCAGAGCGGAAGGAGTCATTTGATGAATTCCCATCTTTAAACAAAAAAAAAAACCATTGTTAACGGCGCCCGCTATGGCCAGTGCCTGCCAGGGTTCCGGAATTGTCCGAAAGAGATACAGCGACCCTGGAACGCATATGGCATTTGAAGAAACACTGGTGGGTAATAATAGCATTTGAAGAAACACTGGGGGGTAATAATGGCATTTGAAGAAACACTGGTGGGTAAAAATGGCATTTGAAGAGTAACTCAGTAACAGGCCCACACTCCCTCTCGCTTCCCCTAGAGCTGGGAGGAGTCATTTGATGAGCCCACAAAAATAAAGTATGGATATACGTCGTCAGTGAAATTCAAAAACGTGACTATTCATAACATATTCCAGTGTTCGTCCCCATAGCAACAACCTTACGACGCTGAAGAGTGAAGGTTCTGAGAAATTATTAGGTACGTAATTAATTTGTTTAATATTAATCCTACTAATCTTGTAAATGCGTAAGTTTGTGAGGATAGATGGATGTTTGTTACTCTTTCACATCAAAATGCCTGAAAGGATCTTCATGAAATTTGGCACATAGGTAGATTAAAGTCTAGAATAACTCATAGGCTGTATATATCCTAGGAGTACCTATGTTGTAAGTAATGACATATTCATTTGTTAAACTAGCTTCCATAAAGCGGCTTCGGGCACGTGATGCCTAGGGAACATACTACCGGGATTAAAAAGTAGCCTATGTGTTATTTCAGACTATAATCAACCTCAGTGCCAAATTCCATGAAGATCCTTTCAGGCGTTCTGATGTGTAAGAGTAACAAACATCCATTCATCCTCACAACTTTCCGCACTTATAAAATTATAGTAGGATACGTAGGAAATCAAAATTATTATGATTCGGAGAGTCAGTAGGTAAGATTTTTCAGATTGTCAAATGTTTTTCTTTCGAAATTCATCGAATAAATTGTAATTAAGTAAAAAAAAAGTATGACAGCAAATTAACAAATCGCAATCGCTGTAAACATCAGTAAATTTTTAAAATAATCCCACAAAAACAACCCTAGAATAAATAAATTTGACTCCAATTAACAAAATAATTACCAGCCCGGAAAAACGAACGCAAAAACCGAACCCCAAACATTTTTGCACGTGCTTACCCAACGCTTCCTCGTTTATTATGCGGATGATAATAAAAATACACCTTCGGGACATGTTCGTTAATCCTCGGAATATTCCGTCGAATTTAATCTCAGTGATTATATGAATTTGCCCCATCCCTTAACTGAAAGGTCGACGCTAAGGCCCCTTACCCTAATTTATTCTGGGTACCTACTTCGGTACGGTATTAACCATATTTTCATTGTGAACGGATACATTAGCTGAGATAACTCATGTAGCTCTACCGTGGCTACAAATAATATATGTTGATAAATTTTAGTACTTTCAACTAAATGTTTTGCTACTTAAAAGTACCAAATTTAACTATACTTCTTTCGCCATTATTGTAAAGATAAACTTGCCGACTCAGCAACGTTGTTTTGCCATTAAAAGAAAAAAAAATAGCCTTAGATCTATTCTCAGACCTACATTAAATTAAAAAAATAAATATAAAAATCGGTCAAGCTGTTTCGGAGGAGTTCAATGACCAAACACCGTGACACGAGATTTTTATATTTGAAGATATTCCAATTCTTACTCCTTTATGTGTGTGTTAAAAAGCATGGGTCGAAATATACAGTTTAAAGATGTAAACGGTTCGTGAAGAGTTTTTTAGAAGAAAATATTTGTACTGCAGCCCTGACAAACTTAAGTCAAGAAAAAAATCAAAACAGTCCAAAATTCAAGCATATCCATAATCAACAATCCCTATAACAAAGCCCAGTTAATCCATGAAACGATGGCAATTAATCCATAACCGATGGAATGACTAATGTCAACACATATCGCAAATAAGCCAACACACACTATATGAACAGTACAAGGGATAATCACCCAAAATCAATCCTCACGATTGACAATTTCGGGGCACTAAACCTTTGGGAGGAAACACAATATCTTTGCGGGGGTAATAAACTATAGGGCGAGTATTAATCATCTTGAGGTTACGCGCCACTGCTGCCCTTATGAGGGAATAAATAATTTCTCGATGTATTTTATGAATGGATTCGGTCAAGGGTAACGGTGTATAGCTGAGTAAGAAATGGTCTTGATTGCGGATAAAACTTGATGATGGAGAAGTTTTTAACGTTACCCCACACTTGGTGTTTCTTTTGTAAAAATAAATAAAATAAGTTTATTGCCACAAAATACATTGGGATACAATAGCAATTTCAAAATAGGTACATTGGATACTGGAAAAAGGCTGCACAAGTAGTGAAAAACCCTGCCTCCTAAACTAGGGGAACCCTGTGACTTAGGAGTCAGTGTTCTACTGAAACTTCGTGTACAAAAGAAACCTTTAACTTTACATGCGAGTGTGTGTGTGTGCTATAAACCTATAATGTCCTATGAATATAATGACCTATAAACTATGAATAAAATCTATGAGTTTGTGTGTAAAAGGGGGATGACTGTGTGAGTGGGATGGGGTGTGGTGTGGTGTGGTGTAGTTTAATGTAGTGTGATGTGATGTGGTGTGGTGTAGTGTGGTGTGTATCGCGTATGCGTTTAAAAACATTTAAACGTACATACATAGACTGCCAATTACTTTTTTAACAAATGTTTGTCCCGTGCGGAAATCGAACCTGCGACACGCAGCGTAGCAACTAATCGCTCAGCTACTGCGCCGAACGTGTCAAATTGGTATTCAATTAATAATTCAAACTGAACTATTCCACTTTTTGAGATTAAAATTAAATATGAATGGAAAGAAACACAGCTTTCTGCTATAGGCAAATAGGAGGTTATTTTAGACTTATGTAATTTAGGAGTAGAATGTTGTTTAATTGACGCTTTTGTACTTGTATTTCCCAGAATACTTAATTGCGAACTAGGAGGCAATACAAAATTCATAAAGCCAATGAAAACCCTATTCATTGTAGGTACACTAGAAACACCGTTCTGTGCAATTTAATCAAAAAGGTTAAGCGTAACTTCAAATATAAAATTATTTATAACTAAAACCAATTTAGGTGTTAGATACTTTAACATTTCACACATTTCGGTTTGCAAACATGAAAATTAATATTCAAACTAATTTAAAATTACTTTTGCTCGTGTGTGAGTAACATTGATCTGTTTTAAAACATTCTGTTGGTACATGTTTGATCAAAGGCTTAGACTCGCAAAACATAAGATTTTTATAATATTATTTGTTTTGAAAATGGTCAGAAGCCAGAAAGATGTCAGCAGACTTGGAAAGATGTAAGCTGCTGGCTTTTGGAGATGAGATAGGCAGTTGCTTACTGTAAAATACTGGTATTACCGGAGAGACTGGAAGCCGACTCAAATATGTTTTGGAAAAGGCCAGGCAGACTTTTTTTTATTTTTTATTGGTGCAAGCCCGCCACACATTCCCAACCACTGCAACTCCTGAAAGCCAGAATCAACAGTGGCGACCACCAGAAAAACGCCGAGTTAATGAAACCCGACGAGTCCCGGAGAAACGATTCAACTGTCTTGGATCCCGCAACGAAATTAATCAGAAGAGTACAGCGGAGGAGTAGGAAAAATAAATATAATTTCCACTTCCCTCCATATTAAGCAGGAGACAGATTAGAGCTAGGCCAATAGGCACCAAGGGACATATACAACTGGGTTAGGCCCAGTTGCCAAGCACCACGGATTATATATTAACATTTAAACTAATGGGTCCTAAATTGTGAGCTACTTTTGATTCCAGTAATAGGTATGGCAAAATCGCCTGAACGCACGGAAATTTGTTCTGGTTTCTACAAGGTCCGTATAGTAAACTACTCCAGATTTGACCTGAATACTATCTAACATAACATTACGTTCAGTCTGCCAAAGAATACACTCCCACAAGATGTGATGTGCGGATTGTTCGTATTCAAGGTCAGCTGTAGAGCATTGACATAAGGCCAGGCAGACTGATTGTTGGTATTTCCACCCTGTTGTGATTGCTCAGGAGAAAAGGTTCAATCTCCAGCAAGCAGAATAGCAATCTAGCTCGCCGTTCCATAATAATAAGAACCCTGTGTGGCTACTCTCTAAGCCCGAAGTCTGTAGTTTCGGGGTATTCTACTCCATATCATATGACCACTAAGAATTAATGACAACACAAATTCATTCTTTCTTCTTTGTCATTCATTCTTAGTTAGGGTTCGGGACTAATCTTAAGTCCGTAGGTGATACGTTATAGAATACGACCGCAACTAAGCCCGGAACCACGGTCTTTGTACTGAGAGAGTAGCCTCCCTGGCCTGCGTCGACGCGTTGTGTTTCACGCGCGTTCTAAAAAGGTGTCAGCATAGTAGACGGGGCCCGCTAAGGCCAGTGCCTGCCAAGGATGCGGTATTTGTTCGAAAGAGTCACCACGGCCCTGGAACGCAAATTTCATAAGGAGGAACAATGAAGGGTTTTAGTTAGTAAGAATCTGAAACTCCCTTTCGCTCCACCCATAGAGAAGAAGTCACTTTGATGGAAATCATCAAAGTGACTTCTTCGTTAACAAAAAAACTTTATCTGTCAGCGCACGCAAACTAAGAGAACAATGTAAGACAGTACAACTTTGGCTCAATAGAGTCTTACGGGCGTTGGTTGTTTAATTTTATATTATAGAATTCTCAGTCGCAACCTATTTGATTTGTGCCCAGTTTATTTCATGAAACTTAACTATAGCTGGCGAAATACTCGTATGTACTGAGTAGCTCTACAAAATATGATATCCAATAAGTATTAACGTCCAGGTAAGCTTGATTGTGTGCTCAAATTGTGTTTGTGTTAGATTTTCGGGGTAACACAAATTTATTAGCGATAAAAATCGATGGCAAGGATGCTGATGAGGACAATAGGCGATGATGAACAATAGATGTTTACCACAATATAAATTGGATTCGATTCAGGCAAGATAATTAAAGACTTTGTATATAAACTGAAAATGTAGCCTTTAATAGAAGTACCGTTAAGAATTCGTAATTATAACTAAAGTCCAGTCGCGGAGCAGGAAGAATTTCGTACAATGACCTCTTTACCTACTGACAGTGGTCACAAACATTTTTGTATTGAGTGCGGTTTACATGAAATATTTGAAAGAGAAAGAAAATTTACCAACTTAGAAAATAAAATAATGTTGTTATTATATAAATTATTTATTTAGATTTTATATTATAAGTTACAAAATCGAGTTACAATTACTAATACGGCAGAAACAAAAAAATTAAATAAATCATAAATAAGAATCCGATTCCTCTACCCGTATCGGAATTACTGCTTTCCGAAGACGTCTCGCCTATCACATTTATTACATAAGAATCAACAGTTTTGTCTACATTAACATCTAGTCTAACTAATTTCGATTCCTCTTTTTTTACGGGATTTACACAATGCAAACAAGAAAACCTTACACCATTAGGTAAAAGGTTTCCAATCCCTGAGGACGGCGGCCATTGCATCTGTGCGAGCGAGACACAAACTTTTAACGCGGGAGTGATAGAGACAGGTAATAACAGGTCAAAGGACGAAATTCTTCCTGCTCCGCGGCCGGACTTTAACGTTTTTCCATTCCTGTATGAAAATTCGGGAAATCCTCTTAGTATTCCCCTACACTCCCTGGTGAAGCTACATGCCAAGTTTTAGCTTTCAAGGACCAGTTTCAGTTGTGCGTTGTCTTGTCCGTCAGTCACTCATATTGACGACACGGTTGGCGCAGTGGTTGAGCGATTGACTGCTGCGCAGCATGTCGCGGGTTCGATTCCCGCACGGAACAAATGTTTGTACGACCTACAAGTATTTGTTCCGAGTCTGGGTGTTTTTCTATCTATAATATGTATGTATTTACAAAAAAAAAAAATTATATATGTAGTTTATCAGCCATTTCGTTACCATAACACAAGCATTAGGTTGCTTAGCTTGGGGCTATATGGCGTTGTGTGAAATGTCCAAGGATATTATTATTATTATTATTACTCAGTCAGACATCAGTAAATGAAAAATTTTATATAAATACTAGCTGTCACCCGCGGCTTCGCTCCCGTTTAACCCGCATAGTACCCATTCCCGTCGAAAAAAAACTATTCTATGTCCATCTCCTGGTTCTAAACTACCTCCCCACCAATTTTCAGCCAAATCGGTTCAGCCGTTCTTGAGTTTTAAATAGTGTAACTAACACGACTTTCTTTTATATATATAGATTAGGATTTTAGAACCAAAAGTTTAGCCCTCGTTAAGGACTCGGTAGTACGCTTTTAAAACATGTAATATATTTGATTGGGTACTCACAACCTTTATTGTGAAAAGTTAGTTCTTGCCTTATCTTGTTCATAGCTAAGTTTTGATAAAACAAGCTGTTAACAATTACAGAACAACATCAAATGTAATGTTATTTCACCAAACCAGCACTGAACGATCCATGTGGGGATGCCTGAAGAAGCTTATGTCCAGCAATTGATGTTTTTCAGTTGAAATGATCAAGTGAAGTAACTTGATAATAAATATCCCTGCAAATGTTGCACACAAACAAACAACTCCTCACTTACTAAACTGGGAGAAACAAACGAAATAAAAACACACACCATATTATTGTCGCCGTTCACTTTAGTATTCAGTACCGCTTCCCAGCTGTCGACGCCATTTTTAAAATGCCAACTTGTTACAAATTAGTGTGCCTTCCGTTTTAAGCTGCGTTTCTGTGTCAGCGGATCGAGCAAGCGGAGCTAAATAGACTATAGGCATTATATAAACTGTTATAATGATTAACAATACTGATTGTTGAACAGTTAAATGTAAGGGATTGACACGTCAATCCCGCACTCAACGAACATTTTGACTATTTATATAAAAGGCATATAAAAAGGCAAGCCTGACTCACTGACTTTTATATATAAACGCCAGCCGAAACTACAGTTAGTTGAAAGCTGAAATTTTAGCTACCTTAAACTCCATAGGGGTGCACTAAGAGAGGATTTCCCGAAATTCTTACGGGAAAAGGAAAAACGGGATATCGCGTACGAAGTCGCGGGCGAAAGATAAATACATATAAAGTTGGAAATGCTATTTTGTTTTAGATTATAATTAAATTTCATTTATTTGCAAGAATACAGTCCTGCTCTCCGCCTTGAGAACGTCCCCCGAAACAAAAGAAAACAAAATTCAACCCAGATAATATTAACATCACTGAGCAAATAGAAAATTGTGACAAGATTGAGTGCTTTTCAATTGAAGATGCTTCATCAACTCATGCTCTTATAAATACAGCTTCAGATAAGGGTGCTTTTACGGTCCTGGCAGTAAACATCCGTAGTATCAAAAAGAATTTTGACTCTTTAATCGTATTCCTATCTAACATCGGCATAATAATTGACATCATAGTTTTAACGGAATGTTGGACTGATAGCACTTCGCAGATTGAACAAATAAATAATTATTTGCAATTCAACACCCATAACAGCCATAACCAGAATGACGGAGTGGTTGTGTACGTGAATAAGAACCTCAACAGCGTGAAAGTTCAGGAGTACTTGATGGTGGACGGTAACTGCCTTGTAGTTGAGGTCAACAAAGTGACAGTGATTGCATCGTATAGACCTCCCTGCTTCACAAATCCAAATAATTATATTAACTCTCTAAATGACCTACTCCTCAACACACATTGTGAAAATATTATATTTGCTGGAGACATAAATATAAATACCCTATCAGAAACCTCTTGTCACACCTCTGAGTATTTGAACATGCTAGCATCACATGGTCTTAGACAGGGCATTGATAAACCAACAAGGTTTGATAATTGCCTTGACCACTTAATGATTAAAACACGAAACAAAGTCAAAACGTTCGTGTTTAAGCCGCTCACAGATCATAGTCCAGTTCTGCTAAACATGGAAAAGTTGAACACCGTGAGATCACATGCGAAACTCTACAAAACAACAATCGACTACAAACAATTAGAAACTGACATTAACAACATCAAGTGGGACATCTTTTTCGACATTCAAAATGTAGACGACGTAGCAGACTATCTTATAAAAACGCTACAAGACGTGATCACTAGAAACTCTACCACAAAAATAATTTCTAAAAAGAAACAACCACTTAAACCCTGGATAACCCCTGGTGTCATCAAATGTATACGGAAAAGAGATAAAATGCACCTGAAACTAAGAAAGGCTCTGAACAACGAAGATTTAAGAAAGGAATACACAAAGTACAGGAACACCTGCAACAAAATCATTCAAAACCTAAAACACCTACACTATCGAACAGAACTGGAAAGGAATCAAAACAATATCAAAAGAACATGGAATACCATCAAAGAATTGTGCTATGTGAAAAATGACGCTAAAAATACCTCGGAACTGTTACAAACAGAAGAAAATCCTCGCACTTCCTTAAATAATGCTAACAGATATTTCACGTCGATTGGAAATGAACTGGCTAGAGAAACTCTCACAAAGCTCAACGTGGACGAAAATAGACTGGCGGAGCTCAGCTCGAAGTCATATAGCTTTATAAACTCGATGACACTTGGACCAACAGATGAGATAGAGGTTATTCATGTGGTCACTGGCCTTAAGAATGGTAGTGCTCCTGGGTGGGACAACATTCATGTATCCGTATTAAAAAAATATAAGCACAAACTAGCTGCGCCTCTTGCTCACCTCTACAACATGAGCTTCACCCAGGGTATATTTCCAACCGCATTTAAAAAAGCCGTTGTATGCCCCATCTTCAAGGCCGGCGACAAATCAAAAGTGACCAACTACAGACCGATATCTCTCTTAAGCACCATTTCAAAAGTCTTGGAAAAACTGGCGAATAAGCGACTCATTGGATATCTAGAGAAAAATAAACTGCTATCGGATAAGCAATACGGATTCAGATCTGGACGCTCCACAAACGACGCTGTTCTAAAGCTTACCACGGAAATAGCGAACTGTCTTGATAGAGGAGACAAATGTGTTGGTATCTTCCTCGATCTACAAAAAGCCTTCGATACAGTGTCAATTCCCATCCTACTGAGTAGATTAGAAACCATTGGAGTGAGAGGTATACCCCTGGAGTGGTTTAAAGGCTACCTGTCTGACCGGTCCCAAAGGGTTCGCATTGATGGGCAGATGAGTGACGAAGCGCCATGCGCCTATGGTGTTCCACAGGGAAGCTGTATAGCCCCAACGCTTTTCCTGGTGTATATTAATGGACTCTGTGACCTTCCAATCCATCTAGCCGAACTTACAATGTTTGCCGATGACACAGTACTTCTTTTCCACCACTCGTCCTGGGAAAGCCTGGCACTTGTAAGCGAACGAGGGCTTGCTAGAGTGACTGCCTGGCTTGAGGACAGCCTGCTATCAATAAACGCAAGCAAAACAAAATACCTTTGCTTTAGTATGTCAAAGAAAGGCAGCCCCAGTTCAGACATTAATATGCCTATTCATACGTTCCCTTGTAATAGAGGTTCATGCTTTAACGTTGCTTGTTCTTGCCCTAGACTTGAGAGAGTGAACAAAATAAAATACCTCGGCGTTACAATCGATGAAAACTTAAAGTGGAACCATCATATCACAGCCACAGCAAAGAAAACACGCAAGCTTGTTTTTATCTTTAAATCCTTGAGACATGTTGCCAGTCGTAAGCTTCTCATACAAACGTATAATGCTTTGTGTCACTGCGTACTAGGCTACGGCATTTGCGCATGGGGTGGCGCCGGTAAAACGCACATGATAGAAGTAGAGCGATCTCAGCGCGCAGTCCTGAAGGTGCTTCTGTCCCTAAACTACAGAACTCCTACCAGTGTGGTGTTTAAGGAGGCTCAGGTGCTTAGTGTCCGGAAAATATTTATTTATGAGTGCCTACGGAGATATCATCGACTCACAGTCCCATATCTGCAAAGTATTAATAAAAGAACGGACAGATATCCTGTACCATGGACAAAAACCAAGTTTGCCAGAAAACACTATAACAGTTTAGCGCCACGCCTTTACTCCAAAATTAATCAAACAAAACCAGTAAGAAACGCTTCTAATTTCCAAATAAAAAAGGAAATTTTACTTTGGCTTCAAAACTTTAGCTACGATGACACTGAAAACTTAATCAGTAAACTAACCTAATAACATAGCATACTCAAAACCTCTCACATACACACACACACACACACTTCTCTCCACACGCACACTTCACACCACACACACGCTACCCCATTTCCTCCTTAACTTTTTTTTTCTTTTTTTGAATTTTTTTTATTTAATTTATTGTTAACCTTTTTTTTTTGTATTTAGTATTCTGCTTTAAGCAAACCATTGTGCCTCTAAATATAAGCTGCAGTAATCGCTGTCTATAAATTCCTCAATCTGATCCATGTAACCGGATGAACCTCGACCCCTGTCATACAGGTTGTCCTAGTTCAGGGGTCGAGACCACATTGATGTAATGTACATATGAAGTTTGAGAAATAAATTGTATTGTATTGTATTGTATTGTAAATACGAGTATGTACTTTTCTCCCTTACCTTGCTCAGCTACCCAGGTTCAAGTACATATATCTCAAAAATCACTACTCCAAAGAATACTAGATTTATGAAATAGCTCTACATTATCAAGCTTCGCTCCGCTCCACGCCATGTAATCGTACCCTAACATGGGAAGCGGTAGAGCGTGGCTTCTTATAGCCATTTGTGGAGGCAAATGTGATCGTTTACCGTATAAGGTGAGGAGTTCTAAAGACGTAGCTGCTCATTAGTGTAGGGGTAAGTAGGTTGTACTCGTATGGAGACCGAAGTGGTTGTAACGGTCGGGAAATGTTGAAGTGAGGTTTTCTTCCGGGTTATATCTGAATACTTAAATGTATGATACAGGGTTAAGGCTTTTGAGACTATTTTCAGATTCATTTTTTTGTTTGTGTTGTACATGTCGAAGGCGAAGTGAACGACAAGTGAGCTGTCAAACCATACAAACAAGATGGCATGACAGCTCACATGTCGTTCACTCCACTTAAGTGATCACGGTGAGCTGTCAACAGAATCGACCGGCTGTACACCCCAAGGTCACTTTTACATCACGCGATTTAAATGTGACCTTAGATGATTTCATCTTAAATCCATCCATCTGTTAGTCCCGCTGTCAGACTATCGGTATAAACATAATATATACCGATAGAGTAAAGCATTAAAAAACTTAAAAGCTTTGACTGTAGTATCAACCAACAGTCAAAGCTTTTTTTTTTTTTGTAATGAGCAAAGTAACGAACATGCTTTTTAACCGACTACCCAAAAAGGAGGAGGTTATCAATTCGGTTGTACCTATGTTTTTTTTTTTGTTTGTTACCTCATATCTCCGACAATTATGAACCGATTTGAAAATTTTTTGTTTTATCTGAAAGGATATACTTGCAGATTGGTTCCATTTAAATTATATCAAAATCGATTACGAACTTTGGATTTTAAATCGAAATCGCTGGAATTAGACTATTTAGATGATTCTTTGATAATCGAAATTGCGTATTTTGCTTTTCTGCGATTTTGTAGTGGTGTTGTTAGGTGTGGGGCACCACTAAAAAGTGAAAATAAAAACTTTTTACAAAAAAAATACAACCGACTTCTAAAAAAAACACTACAAAGTAAAAATAAAAACTTTTTACAAAAAAAATACAACCGACTTCTAAAAAAAACACTACAAAGTAAAAAATAACTTTAAATTCGGAAGTCGGTGTCAAAATACGAAGAAACTAACAAAAACACCGACTTCCGAATTTAAAGTTATTTTTTACTTCGTAGTGTTTTTTTTTGGAAGTCGGTTGTATTTTTTTGTAAAAAGTTTTTTTAGTGAATGAGCTCATCATGAAAAACAACGTACCTTATAACATAACGAAGTTTATATATTAACATGCCAAAAAGACTTCAAGCCCGTCTCCCGTCACATCAGCGCAGTTCCGGAGTTCCACAGTTCCGCCATTATGATAATTCGCGTCACAACTATGACTCGCCGGAAAAATCTGAAAATCCCATTATTTCACTACGTTTGAGCTCGTGAGATTCGTTATTTGTATCCGAGTTATGCAACTGTCTGTTTACTGAAGATCCTATTTGTTATTCAACAATCTATTCTTAGTACATTTTATTGTTTTGTTTTGGAATAGGAACTGGAGTCTGTAAAGTAATCAGTGTTCGAAAGTTTTCGTTTATTTTCACTGTCATCAGTTTCGGTAGGTAAAATAACTCATATACAGTTCCATGTCTGTCCATTGATGATGCAATTTGAATTCAAGAGTCACCCATACATTTAGGAAAATACTTATGAACAAATATCTGGATATATTTTTTCTACCTCTTAAGATATTCACATTTATTACGAAACTTTAGTAATATTACCAAAACTAAAAATATTAGAAAAACACATGCAGTTTTTTTACTTAGGCGTCATCCTAATTGGCTAACGATCGTATAGTTAACAATGATCTGATGCGATTTCGTCACACAATGAGATTAAACACACACATTTCATTAGTCTTCTAATTGAGCTTGCAAATCATTGCGCGAGCACAGGAATCATTTCCATCGCGCAAAGAAATCGCGTCATTAATTTATACGATCTTTTACTAGTTCGGACGACGCCTTACAATACCTTTATTTTCTAATTTAAAAAAAACGCCTGTTTAAGTATACAGCTGTTGATAAAAACCTAAGAAAATGCACGAACACGGTCAAAAATCTAATAAATACAACGATAACAAACTATTTATTTATTTATTTATTTAATACTTTACGCACACATGTACAGAGGCGGACTTAATGCCTTAGGCATTTTCTACCAGTCCTTTGGGTGATGCAGAGAATAATAGTGGTAGGTGCAAAATGGATAAAGAGAAGCCAAAAACGCGATATTTAATAGTAAAAATAATACAAAGATAAATAAATACATATTAAACTATACATACAATAAAATACCAACTTATAGTCAAATTAATAAACTAGTTCACGAATATACTTGAACAGTTTATGTAAACCAAAATTAGCGTTGTGACGATACCTACTACTGCCAACTTCCTACGAATGTGCTCTCGAACCTTAACTTTGAAGGATAATCGGTTGTTTGCCATCCTAATTACTTACTATTATTATTACTATATTACTATATAGCAATGAAAGGAAATAGAGCTATAAATATTTCAGGGTTCAACGAGGAAAAAAGCATTTTAAACAAAATCGCTCCTCATAATACTTAAACGGGGTTGTTTAAAAGTGTTGACAAAGTTAGTAAAAAAGGGTCAGTACACCATTTGTACAATGGACGACACAACGTAATCGGCCATTTTATATAATCTTTGTTAGCATAATCCTTTCGTTTATGTTGTTAGATTAGTTAACAGTATTTTTGTAAAAGTGATATTATTTTTGTATTATAAGCACCACTCACAGCATTTCGGAAAGTGAATTTTTGTCAATGCAAATATTTTTCGAATTAAATAAGTATTCAATTACATAATTATATCCTTGATACTCTCTTTTCGATAATAAAACAGTCCAAAACGTTTAGTGTCAAAGTGTGTTAATTAACTACTTTATGAATTTAATTGCTTAAATAAACGAGTTGTTTGTTTCTAACCATTACGTTGATACTAATAAAAACGAAATAGCTAGTGACGAGTTTCATTAGATCTAATTATCTTTTGTCATAACCTTGACTAGTTTAAATCCTATTGACAAGGGTTCCGTGTTTAGTTTTTTCCATGACATGAATAGTACAGTAAAATGACAATATTCACGATCAAAGATAACCTTGCAAAAATGAATTCCTAATTTGAAAATGACGCCATCTACAGACAATACAAACATCTGTTATAACAAGAAAGAAAAAATACATTTTAAATAAAGAAAAACGTTACGATAAAATTATTGTTACAGCCATGAAAATACAAAAGAGGGCAAATGACATTTATTTCACAAATAAAATAGTAAAGTTTGCGAAACCACTACTACAATATTATCTTAGAAACTATCTCCTTTTTTATTTACTTATTTTAAAACCCAAGAGTATCTTACGTTTGTCTAATTTTACTAAGAGACTGTAATAATTATTTAAATGATAAAATCATTTTTCTTCTACTACAGAGAATTAAAATTAAAATTTTTATTCAATTTTTGTGTAAAACAGTAAATGCATACTACAGAAAATTCAAATTCAAATGTTTTTTTTAATTTTTGTGTAAAACAGTAATTACATTTTTTGCCAAGTTCACGGGTGTTATGTGCCTGACCTAGCACATCCTGTGTTTCAGGCGAAAGAAGGTAAGTATTATGAAATAATCACGGTAATTATAATAAAATAGTCATCAATTCACAGTTCAATTTTTTTTCATACGCAATCAAAATAGAATGGAATTATCATTCTATTTTGATTATACATGCGTTTGCTGAATTTTACCGGCTATAATATATTTTATTTATTATGTTCAATCAACAGACACTAAAATGCCAATTCTACTAACTTTAAGCTACGTTCGTATTCGCATCTTATTTGCAATCTGTCAAAAAAGCCTCAATTTCCTTACATTTTTGGCAGATTGCGACTGACATGTGAATGCGGTCGAAATTTTAAAATTAGTATCCGCGTAGTAGGTATCCTTAGACAATTATGAAAAAGAATTTTATTTATTTATTTATTTATTTATGGACAACTAACAAAGCATACACCAAAATACATGATGAAGTACACGTGATGAAGTATATGTACATTCTGTAGTGTAGCCTTAATTATAGGCTGCCACGGCATGCATTGAACATAGTATTAGGAAATTGAAGGTTGTTACAAAATTGATTTGATTTATTTAGATAGGTTTGATTAATCAAAACAATAAACCTAGTACGACGTTATAACAGTAAAAAAGCAAAAAATACAATATTTTTTTGAATATTTCAGTTGGTGAAAAATACAATAAAAAACAACGGGTTGCAGAATTGAAAATATGAACATTAACGTCTTGCACTTTTGAAGCATCCGTCTTACGAATTTTCGATATCAGTCTGAAAATGCCTATGCAAGATAGACTTGACTTTATGTAAAGAGTAAGACATATCGATATCAAGACTAGGTGAACATGACAGGCGACCAAACTGCCCCTGCATTCTGTTAATGGTGGAAAAATGACCAAGATTGGTTTTAAAGCTCTTAGCGCAAAACAACCGATATCTAGACTTACGAGCAAGCTTGTAAGGCACATTTATATTTATCTGGCTCAGTAACCGCGGACAATCAATGTAAGTGTTAATGATTTTGTATAAAAACAGGTGATCGTGGATTGTGCGGCGGTTTTCCAGACTCATAAGTTTGAAATGATTCAAGCGCGAGCTGTAGCGAGTTAAATTTCTTGCCATATTGCAGTGTATACAAGTGCCAAAGAAATCTTTTCTGCACTGATTCTAAACGACGTTTATGTATTTCGTAGAATGGGGACCAAACTATACTGCAATATTCTAAGCCTGACCTGACTATTGAGTTAAAGATTGCAATTTTAGTTGAGACGCGTTTAAAATCTTTACAGTTTTGATGATCTACATAAAACAAAATAGATAAATACCAGAAAATAATATAAATATCAAATAGAAGTGGATATTGTTAATACGAATGTAAAAAAAAATACAATTTCACTTTACGTCTTTGAGACGTTTTGTAAACACTCATTATTACAGGGTTATTACCTGTGTAAACTTTAATTGCTATAAAAAATTATTATCACTTAACGTTATCCAAGCAGTCGCCATCAACTTTGACAACAGAATGGAGTGGTTAGTGTTCATAAATTTAACAATTTATACGTTTTTACAATAAAAAAATACTACATTACTACAATATCACGGTCTTGAAACTGTCACATTTAAGACCTAGATTATTTTTTTGAACTAGAATAAAGCACTTCGTCGCGTCTCTTGCAATTGTGTCTTTAAGTGAAATAATAACTTAAATTTAACTGCTTCTAGTTACAACGCGTCATGTTTGACTCCAACGACGGGAACAGCTCCTCAAACCTTCGCAGCAGCCTTACAGTTCTTCGCAGCAGCACAATGTGCGATTACAGAAGGACTGATTCCAGATGCTAATATCACAAGTGAGTAGTCTGAATTGTTATTCTCAAATACTTTACATATTCTTCATATTTCAAACCCCTTTTTGGGGTTCCGAACAAAAAAACGGAACCCTTATAGGATCACTTGGGCGTTTGTCTGTCTGTCAGTGTGTTACAGCCAGTTTCCTCCGTATCTACTGGACCGATTCTGTTGAAATTGGTATACAAATGGACTTCTGTGACCCAAACATGTACGCGTTACGTAAATAAATTTTTTTATTTTATTTTGGGATTCACTTTTAGGGGTCAAACTAGAAAATTTATAAATAAAGTTTTATAAACTATATCGTGTGACATATCAAATGAAAGGGTTTACCGTGAGGATTTTAATTATATTTTTTTCATAATTTTAAAATAAATGGTTTTGTAGTTAGTCAAGAAAATATAATGAAAAATGAACATTCCCCCCTTATCTCCGAAACTACTGAGCCTAAAAATTTATCCCTAAAGATTACAGGGAAACTTATAAGAAGTCTGCAATGTTAAAATAATATTGCTTCGGAACCCTAATGATAGTCATGATTGTCATAATATGATAACTAAAGTTAATATCTCGGCATGCGCTCCTCAAATAGATATTACAGTAATTGTGACGCCAGCGCCAGTGCCTGCCAGGGTTGTGTGTCACAGATGGGTTTTAGTCAGTGTAAGAGTCTGACACTCCCTCCGGCTCAGCCCAGAGCGCAAGGAGACATTTGATGATTTCCAACCCCAAAAAAGGGAGTTAACATATTTCAAATATACTAAAGTCCTGTGTAAACCTCATTGCAGATTATGAGACGTTCGACTTCATAATAGTTGGAGCCGGTACAGCTGGTTGCGTTCTGGCAAACCGACTAAGTGCAGTGGCAAAATGGAAAATATTACTCATCGAAGCTGGTGGTGATGCACCAATAGAAGCTGATGTAAGTCTGAATATTTATTAATTAAGTAACCAGCTTTTTTTGTAGTCTATTGTACAGAAAAGTTGCATATTTTAGATGAAAATGTTACCCTTCACAGTCGGATAAAATGTTGCACTCAGCGATACTTAGTGTTGCTTTCATAACCTGAACAGTAGTTCCAGTGTATTTATCCCATGTTTTTTTGCCTAATTTTAGTTGAGCTTAATTATCATTAGAGATTCCAGGTCTGGACAAGGGAATGTTTAAAACCAGATTTGATTGGAGCTACTTGACAAATAATAATGGCATATCTAACGGAGGTAATATAAACGGATCAATTAACTGGCCACGAGGCAAAATGATAGGTGGAAGCAGCAACCTGAATGCTATGATTTATATGCAAGGAAACGATAAAGATTTTCAAAACTGGGTTGACCTCGGTAATCCTGAATGGGCTGTCGAGGAAGTAAGAAGATGTTACAAGAAAGCAGAAAGTTATCAAAACATGGAATTATTGAAAAATCCATACATCAAAAATCATTATGGCCACGATGGGCCTTTATTTTTAAATACTTTCAATAGCACTATCAGACCTATTACCAAGAGACTTCTTTCTGCTTGGCATGAGGTCGGTTTCAAAAATGTCCCAGATATTAATGTTGCAAACATGTTAGGTTCGGGCATCTTAACAGCCACAGCTACTGGTGGAGAAAGACAAAGCCATAACAAAGCATATTTGAATCCAATACTGCACAGAACAAACTTGAAAATTATAAAGAATAGTTTGGCCACAAAAATTTTAATTAGACGTGCATGTAAAACTGCTTATGGTGTAGAAGTAGAACGTGATTCAAAAAAAATTACGTTTAGAGCAGCAAAGGAAGTAATAATAAGCGCAGGTGCTGTAAACTCTCCACAGCTCTTAATGCTGTCTGGAGTCGGCCCAAAGCAACATCTTCGTTCAAATAATATTTCAGTAATAGTTGACTCACCGATGGTAGGAAACAATCTACAAGATCATTGTACCATTCCAGTTATAATTTACGGTGATGAACCTGGGGAACAGAACCAAGCTGATCAACAGTTTAGTGTCTTGCAGTATCTTTACAATCGTACTGGTATTTTGGCACAAAATAGTTTCGCAGATGTCCTTGCATTCTTTTCTGATAAACCAAATGCTACTTACCCTGAATTTCAATCTCATTTTTCACTATTCTATAGAAACAGTTCCGTTATCAAACAAGCTCTGACACAACGATTCAGATACAAAGACGAGATAGCTAATCCAATAATTAAACTGAATCAATATCATACAGTTTACATGCTCCTGTTCAATCTTTTACATCCACATTCTACTGGAAGCGTTAGAATAAAGTCAAATAACCCAAGCGATCCTCCAATCATAAACATGAATTATTTCGAAGATCCCAGAGATTTAGAGCTGGCAGCCACAGGTCTTAGAATGCTCACAAAAGTAGTAAACTCTACTGCCTTCACAGAAATCAATGCATTTTTGGGAAGAATGGAGTGGACACCATGTAATATTTATGAATTAGATAGCAGAGATTATTGGAAATGTGTTTGTCTAGAGATGACACTGACAGTATACCACCCTGTCGGAACATGTCGGATGGGACCAAATCCAAAGACTTCGGTGGTGAATTCTCGGTTGAAAGTTCATGGAGTCGAGAATCTCCGTGTTATAGACGCTAGTGTAATGCCCACACTGACTAGTGGTAACACTAATGCACCAACTGGGATGGTTGGTGAAAGAGCAGCAGAACTGGTGTTACAGGACTACGAAATATACTGACATAAAATAAATGCGACCAAGAACGTCAGTTATAACTGTTGAGATAGTTGCAGTTTTGTACACTCTTACACTTATAAAATCTTTATTTTATCCATTCTTCTGAACGCGGTATAACTTTTTGTTTTTAAATTAGAATAAACTTAATTGACTTGTAAGGATTGCAGTAGTATCAAACAATAAAAAAAATGATCTGAAAACTTTAACCCATCGTTTTAATCACTGCCTCTTTTACCCTTGTTCCCATTCTAATAAAGATTTATTATTATTATTATTTATTTATTTAATGGGACCAATGTAATGTGGTCTACAACATAACACTAATTTGTACTTATACCTAGAGTTTTTGTCTTTCGAGAGACAACGAGCGTAGTTATTGTTTAAAATCATCTTGTCTTCTTATTGTCTTGTTTTATGATAAACTAGCTTCTGCCCGCGACTTCGTCTGCGTCACATTTTCCATTAATTCTGCGCTCCTTTTTTACTTAGCTTAATGATATATAGCCTATAGCCTTCCTCGATAAATGGGCTATCTAACACTGAAAGAATTTTTCAAATCGGGCCAGCAGTTCCTGAGATTAGCGTGCTCAACCAAACAAACAAACAAAGTTTTCCTCTATTAGTGTAGATAACTCAGAGGTTCTCAGATTTTGTTGTGCAAGGCGTTGCGAACGTTCGACACTCGACTCTCGTGCGCGTACCTGAGAGTTTCTCTGATTTTGTTCAGCAAGGCGTTGTTCATGAACGTTCAGGTGAAGATTCTCCCATACGGCGTATTCTTGCTGCCCGTGCTTGAGAACTATGTTAAGTAAATTAAGACCTGGCTCTCTTCTTATTTTCAAATGTTTAAGAAAATGTTAATAGCGTGTAATATTCTAGCTCTGAAAAGAACTGTTGTGTAGCCCTGAAAAGAACTGTTGGTTAGCCCTGAAAAGAACTGTTGGTTAGCCCTGAAAAGAACTGTTGTTTGGCTCTGAGAAGAACTGTTGTTTAGCTCTGAGAAGAACTTTTGCGTAGGTGTAGTTTTAAGAAAGAAATCTAAAAAAAATCGCACGAATATTATTAGAATTCGCGCACGACCGCTGCGTATGCAGCCGACCTCGCGTCATATATATTACTATACTCTTTGCTCGCGTCTGAGCCGCGCAGGTACCTTACTCATAGATCTAAACTCCCCTTCCCCACGCGCACCCCCGCCTTGGTGACGTCCACTTCGCAACGGGCCGTGCAGCAGAAATCGTAATATTTAATTTCGCCATAACTTCAAAACCAATCGTCCGATTTTAATCATTCAAAGACCAAATATTATCCACATAAACTGTACTTAGTGATGAAATACTTTATTTTGATAAGGATTAATAGCATGAGTAAAATAAACGCGTTTAAATGTAGTCCAAAAAAAAATCAAGTATTTAAATTAAAAAAATGGTTGTTGTGCCTCACTCAACATAGATAGGTATAGTGTGTCACGGACTTTTTTGTAGATATTTATAAGATCTACAATTAATTAGAACAATTCATGGTTCTATCTTTTATAGTTTAGGCAGCGTACGCAAAATAAGTAACTTTTCTGGTTGATTTTTACACCTTGTGTCCGAAAAACCCAAATATCTTACGGAACCCTATTTTTTTCCAAAATAAAATATAGCCTATGTTACTCGTGGATAATGTAGCTTTCGAATGGTGAAAGAATTTTTAAAATCGGTCCAGTAGTTTTTGAGCCTATTCATTACAATCAAACAAACAAACAAAGTTTTCCTCTTTATAATATTAGTGTAGATAAACTAGCTATCCTGCCCGCGACTTCGCTCCCGTCAATTGCAACTTTCTTATTTTTTTCTTTCATAAGATCCTTCTCCTGACAGTATCAAATACAACAAAAAAGAATTAGCGAAATCGGTTCAGCGGTTCTCGAGATTTACTCTTAGCAACACATTTAGCGATTCATTTTTATATTATAGATTACCCTTTTAATACGGATTACATATTAGTATTATTACGGATTAGAGAGGATACGATGACTTAAAAAACCATTTCTGTTTTTTAAGTCGTCGTAGTCAGTCTAGCCTTATAGTAGAAGGCCAAGACTTGGACTGCAGTAAGGTCGATCACTGTACGATAAGATAACGTAAATGCCTACCTACTTATCAAAAGTGGATATACTAATAGTTTTCCGAAGCGGTTTTTGTTACTAATGTTCAGGTAAGTGAGACCTGTACCAGAACCTTAGACTGTATTAACCACAATAAGCTGACCTTTGGTAATGAACATGAGTATGTACTAAAGCGTTGTAAAGTGGAAGTGAATTTTGAAAACTTTGTTTTTTTTTTTTTGTTTTTTTTTCTTTTTATGTAGTCGATGATTTTGGTCCACGGTAACACAATGAGTTTATGTTGGCATCAACTTAAAATATGTAAAAACTATGTGTATTTGAATGAATAAAAAATAAGTAACTAAAGAAATGTTTGTGTTTATTCTCGTCGTACGCTGAAATCGCAAAATGAATTCGCACTTTCGTTAGCCAATTAGGACGACGCCTAAATTAAAACCACTATGTATTATTCCAGCAAATAAAGAGCAAATTCAACAAATGCTACCTATTCTATTTTAATGTACTGTCTTAATTTTCCTAAAAAATGAATTAATTGATCCAATATGAATGGAGGTTGGAGGATTTAAAAATAAATAATATATATTTATTTTGTTTCTATTCATAAATTGTTACTAGTTGACCGGGCAAACGTTCGATACAAACACCGTAGCACGAGATTTTATATGTATCTATATTACATCATGATTACAAAAATGCGTGGATTTCTGTGTAGACATGATCGACATTCATTAATTAAGTGATAATCTTGTCTCAGGTCTGTACACTACCTAAGTCCAATTAATCATGAAAAATAATGTTTTCAGTGAGTTATAATCTTATTTATTGTTTTAATTAATAATTATTATTAAAATCATCCCATCCCGACGACGAAGTAGAAGAGTTTTATGACCTACTTGATAAAGCGTGTAGTGAACATCGAAGCACCTGGAATATTGTTCTAGGTGACTTCAACGCCAAAGTGGGCCAAAAGCAAGCTATGGATGATGAGTCAATTGTTGGCCCGCATGGTTCTGGAGACCGAAACGTACGTGACTCTAGACTAATTCAGTTTGCTTTTGGACAAAGCTTATGTATAGGTAACAGCTTCTTCTACAAGAAACAACAAAGAAGATGGGACATGGATTTCCCCTAATAAGATTACAAAAAATGAAATAGATTATATTCTCGCATCCAAAAAACAAATTATTAACAATGTTCAAGTTATTAACCAACTTAAATTTAGTTCTGATCATAGGCCCGTGCGCGCAATTCTAAAACTAGACACAAAAATCCATCGCAAGGATATATTTAAAAATAAAATCAGAAAGTTGAATAAAGAATCCCTTATAGCTTGTAAAAAAGAATTTAATTTAGATTTAAGAAACAGTTTCGATATTTTAAACGAGGAAAACGAAGAAAAAAGTGTAGATTTACAATATAAAGAAATAATTAATAGCATATCAAAAGCCAGCAAAGTAGTCAAACAAAATAAAAACAAAATTAAAAAACTTTCAGGGGAAACTAAAAAACTTATAGAAGAGAGACAGGCTTTAAATGTTATAAATAGAGATTTACAATACAGGTTGAAAGACAAAGAAGTTAAGCGCAGCATCAGAAAAGATATAAGAAATTATAATAAAAAACTAATTCAGGATGCTTTAGAAAGAAACCGATCACTTAAAATAGCAAAGCAAGGAATAAGCAATAACAAATCGTGGAAAACATGTCTTAAAGATAGCAGAGGTGTTAAACAAATCAACAGAGACAAAATTCTAGACATTTGCACAGAGCCTTTATTCTGAAACACTTCATACGCAGCCACCATCTACCTATTCATGTTCCGATAATATATTTCCCATATCTCAAGCTGAAGTTCGTGATGCACTCAGCAAATTAAAATATAACCGATCTTGTGGTGAAGATGGTGTGAGTACTGAAGCCTTAAAAATGGGTGAACCATCATTACTCTTCTACCTGACTAGGTTGTTCAATGACATCCTACATACTGGTAACTTTCCTACAAATTTTTGCCATGCCAACATTATACTTCTCCACAAGAAAGGTGATAAGTCCGATATAAATAATTATAGACCAATTAGCCTTATTTCCCACATTTACAAAACATTTATTAAAATCATCGAAAAACGCATAGCTGATCAACTGGATGAAAAACAACCCCCAGAACAAGCTGGTTTTCGTAGAGGGCTTTCTACGACAGACCATTTATACACCATCAACCAAATAGTCGAAAAATTTCAAGAATTTAAAAATCCTATATATTTTGCATTTGTAGACTATTCTAAAGCCTTTGACAGCATCACACATTCTGTGATACTCAGTGCTCTTACGAAACAACAAATAGAACCATCCTATATACATTTACTGCAAAACATATACACCCATAGCACAGCTGCCATCAAGCTAGAGAGATTAGGTCCTAAGTTTGATATTCTTAAGGGAGTCAAACAGGGCGACCCGCTGTCCCCGAAATTGTTCACCAGTACCCTGGAAGAAGTCTTTCAGACACTGGCAGCCAAATGGGAGGAGAAGGGTATAGTCATCGGTCAAGCGAGACCAACTAATCTACGTTTCGCTGATGATATTGTCCTTTTCTCTCCTACAGCCACAGAACTAGAGCAAATGCTACAAGACCTTAGCTATGCGAGCCTTGAGGTTGGACTTAAGATGAACATGTCGAAGACCAAAATCATGACCAACAGCTCCAAAAGGAACATACACGTAGGCGGGGAGAATATACAATACGTCCAAGAATACATCTACTTGGGCCAAGTAGTATCTTTCCAGGCAAGGCAAGAAAAGGAAATTGCAAGACGAACGGAAAATGCCTGGAAGAGTTACTGGTCCATGAAGGAGCTATTTAAGGGCACTTTGCCTATGACACTAAAACGCAAGCTGATGGACATGTGTATTCTCCCCATCATGACCTATGGTGCACAGACTTGGTCCTTGACTAACATCCAAAAGTCCAAACTCAAGGTTTGCCAACGTGCTATGGAGCGCAGTATACTAGGTGTTAAATTGACAGACCACGTCCGAAACACTACACTGCGCTCCAAAACACAAATCGTCGATGTGGCTCAAAAGGCTGCCCAACTTAAATGGGACTGGGCAGGACATGTATGCCGCATGCCGGACAAACTGTGGGCCCGTAAAAAACTGGATTGGAACCCTGAAACAGCGAGACGAGGCCGCGGCAGACCGCAAAAGAGATGGCGGGACGACCTGGATGTCTTCCTTAAGAATTGGAAGGAAGAGGCACAACACCGAGAGAATTGGAAGGAATGGAGGGAGGCCTTTGCCCAGCAGTGGGACAGTACAGGCTAGTAATAATAATAATAGATAATTAATAATTAATTTACTTTTATAATGATAACAAAAATGAGATCCATTAGAGTCAAAAAGTATTTTCTTGCATCGTAACTATTTTTTGAGTATTAAAAAAATATTTTACAATGTTTTTTTTGTGAGTGATAGGCTTGTCTCAAGTCTACGCGCTGCTTCATTCCCGTTAATTGTTCAAATACTGTTGTTTGGTATGTTCATTATTCAAATGTTATCTACTGTTTCAAATAATAATTAGCTTCCTCTTTTACATACAGTGTAAAGAAGGTGGAAACACAACAGGTTGTGTTTAATGACTTAATAAAAACTAATTACCTAAATAAACGAGAATCAAGAATTATTTGTAACAACACAACTCATCAACCTTGGTTGGAGAATGGAGTGGTAAGTGATAGTAACTAATAATATATTTCACTCACATTATCCATCGCTTAACCTGGCAATCATGAAAGAATGTTTGCAGAAAAACTTTTTGTTCTTGCTTCTATTTGAAAACTCATTTAAAGCCGACAGTAATTTATATAATCATCTTGTGCCCTTCCTTTTCTCACTTCATCACCTTGCAGTGGGACATAGCCCACGGGCGTAGCCAGGTTTTAGTATCGGGGAGGGTTCAAGAAAATTAAACTACTGAAAGTGAATATTCATGAGAGCCAAGCCGCTCAGTCTGTTTTTACTCGTGTTCCGCAAGTAGTTTTTAAGTCTCCGTAGGCTTGAAAAAGTGCTTTCTGGTGTAGCAGTGGAAATAGGCATGGTAGCCAATATATGTAACAACGTGTAAATATTTGGATCTAAGCATTTCTGAATCTATCTTCAATTTTAGAACTGACTGCAAAAATTGAAGGTAACACACCAGATAATGCCAATACTACTTTACGGTGTTTCGCTAACCTCTCGATTAATAATATTGTTGAATTGTGTGCTCTTCAAATGGATGAAATAAATTTTGTAATACGTGCATAGGTATATCCGACGCAATGTTAGAGCGATTCAGTTGCCTTCCAACGAAACGTGGCACTTGTAGTATACCACCATTTTCTTTGAGCATCACCTTTGCTTCTTGATACAGATGACGGTACTCTTTGTCAACTTTGAACGAGTAAAGGAAGCAGTTGATACCTGAAGTTTTCGGGGGGGGTTTGAACCCCCAAAACCCTCCCCCTGGCTACGCCCGTGACATAGCCTATATTGTTATAGTAAGATTAGGTTCGATCATCCTGCCCTTATCTCATATATTACTTGGGACAACAAGGTTTCTGTTTGTATTCCTTCCCTTTCCAATATTAATATAACGAGAAATTTAATTTGAAAATGTTCGTTTCTCTAACTCTACCAGTTCATGAAAAAAAAAACATTTATTTATAAGCACAAATATTTTAACATCTATACCAATATTAAAAAGCAATTAAGCAGAGGAGTTTGTTTGTTTGGTTGAACGCGCTAATCTCAGGAACTGCTCCAATTTGAAAAATTATTTCAGTGTTAGATAGCCCATTTATTGAGGAAGGTTATATATCATCACGCCAAGACAAATAGGAGCGGAGCAATAATGTAAAATGTGACGCAGACGAAGTTGCGCGGGTCAGCTAGTTATTACATATTCTTTCTATTCCTGACGTTTATCTTCGGGTAAGGTCAGCCGTGTTTGTCTTTGCCCTTCACCTTGCTTTATCATTGTGTCTATTGTCTGTCTGTTTGTTCAGTGTCTGTCTGTCTACTTTCTATGTTTGCTTTGTATGTTTGGTTGCATTTAATGTTTTTTTGACTTTCATAACTGTCTTTTGCATGTCTTTGAATGATGCGTCAATGACCTGAGGACCGATTCTACTAATTTTCACATTCGCATCGCATTCGCACCTCAATCGCAGACTATCAAAAATATATGAAAATTAAGGCGGGGTTGCAGTACTTTTTAAGATTTTTGAACGTCTGAAAATCTAATTAATTATGAGTTTTTTAATAATTAAAAATCATTACATAAAAATTGAACATACCTTCAAGTAAATCGTAAAGATAGAAACGCGATTTAGAATGATTGGCTCGATGCTTTTTTTTATCAAACATGACACTAAATTACAATTTTAAACGTGTACTGCTAAGAGATTTTATCACGAATATTTATAAAAGTTATATCAATAGATAGAGCTTTTTATTTTGAAGTAAATGTTGAAACCAGATTATATTATTTCTTTATCAGTTTTCGCCAAGAAGAAAAAACAATCAAAATTTAGGCATTATTTCGCTCGCCGGACAGTCGCTGTTGTTCGTCAAAACACACAGTAGGTACTGCAATTTGACAGTTTGCGAATGCCATGCAAATGCGAAAGGTGTTTAAAAAATTAGTAGAATTGGCCCTCAGATGTATAAATTCATTATGGTCGTGTTATGCTTCACTGCGAATATGCAGATGCGGTTCAGATTGGATATCTACAAAGTTTATGATGGCAAGCATTATTCAAACCACTAATTTGCAGAATATGGCAATTGTTTTTAAAAATCATTTTCTGTAACCAGCAACATTTCATCATGTCTTACTCCAACAACGGGAGCCGCTTCTCAAACCTTTGCTTCAGCCTTCCAGTTCTTTGCAGCAGCACAATGTTTGATTACGGAAGGCTTGATACCAGATGCTGAAGTTCATAGTAAGTAGTCTTATTTTTTTCTTTTTGGTTTTTGGTTCACGTTAGTTTTACGCTGCCAACTGACTTATGATTACTAGAAAAACCAAAACCGCAAGGTTTGACGTCTTGGTATATAGAAAAGTGACATTATGTCAGAAGTGGCGTAGCAAAGGCGATTGTCAAAACGTCCAAAATGTAATGGATTAACAATCCTGTTTAAATGTCAAGTATACTTATATAATCCTTTTTTTAATTAATAATAATAATTAATTTTTACTTTCGTCTTTCGTCAACCGCATTCGCTAATTAAATGGCCTTTTGTCTAGAGATTCTAGTCTCAGACTTTTTACGGTAAATTTTGCGATAAAAAGTCGGAAGTAATAAACCAATATTAGCAATAGGCACTTTAGTGAAATCGCTGGTCATTCTACAAATGCATTAAATAGGTTTTACTCTGCCAACTGACTTATAATTACTGGAAAACCAAAACCGCAAGGTTTGGCGTCTTGGTATATAGAAAAGTGACATTCTGACAGCAGTGGCGTAGCGTAGGCGATTGTCGAAACGCCAAAAATGTATAGAATTGACAATCCTATTGAAATGTAAAGGATTGACAATCCTATTGAAATGTATAGGATTGACAATCCTATTGAAATGTATAGGATTGACAATCCTATTGAAATGTATAGGATTGACAATCCTATTGAAATGTATAGGATTGACAATCCTATTGAAATGTATAGGATTGACAATCCTATTGAAATGTATAGGATTGACAATCCTATTGAAATGTGTAGGATTGACAATCCTATTGAAATGTGTAGGATTGACAATCCTATTGAAATGTCATGTGAACAATTTCTTTTATTTTCTTGTTTCCACAATCGCATTCACTACTACAATGGCCTTTTGTCTGGAGTCTCTTGTCAGTTTACACTTTTTATCGTATTTATTTATTTATAAAGAAAAAATAAAAAGGAAGTAATGAACCAACAATAGTGAAACCGCTGTTCTACCTACAAATGCATTACATAGGTTTTAAGTATGTGCCTTATGGTGTCTTGAAGATATCATTTATTATAGTAAAATCGAGTCAAAGAGTAAATTAAAATGTTTTTTTTGCAGACTTCGATACATTTGACTTCATAATTGTCGGAGCAGGTACAGCTGGCAGTGTCCTGGCAAACCGATTGAGTGCGATTTCAGACTGGAAAATATTACTAATTGAAGCTGGCGATGATGCGCCAATAGAAGCTGATGTAAGTATAGTGTTAAATGTTGATTAATGAGAGGCTCTAGACAAGGGACGTTCTGTTAAGGTCCACACCGCAATTACTTTCTGTGGAGCAACGTTTCCAAATGTTAATGGGCAACATTTTATAACAAAAAGTTTGTGCGTAGTACGTTTTTAGTATATAAGTCATAAATTGGAGGATATTACCTTATATTATCGTGTTGCATTCTTTTGCTCCACAAAAAGTAACTGCGGTGATTTACACCGCAGTTACTTTGCTTTACTGATGCGGTTCAGATTGGATATCTACAAAGTTTATGATGGCAAGCATTATTCAAACCACTAATTTGCAGAATATGGCAATTGTTTTTAAAAATCATTTTCTGTAACCAGCAACATTTCATCATGTCTTACTCCAACAACGGGAGCCGCTTCTCAAACCTTTGCTTCAGCCTTCCAGTTCTTTGCAGCAGCACAATGTTTGATTACGGAAGGCTTGATACCAGATGCTGAAGTTCATAGTAAGTAGTCTTATTTTTTTCTTTTTGGTTTTTGGTTCACGTTAGTTTTACGCTGCCAACTGACTTATGATTACTAGAAAAACCAAAACCGCAAGGTTTGACGTCTTGGTATATAGAAAAGTGACATTATGTCAGAAGTGGCGTAGCAAAGGCGATTGTCAAAACGTCCAAAATGTAATGGATTAACAATCCTGTTTAAATGTCAAGTATACTTATATAATCCTTTTTTTAATTAATAATAATAATTAATTTTTACTTTCGTCTTTCGTCAACCGCATTCGCTAATTAAATGGCCTTTTGTCTAGAGATTCTAGTCTCAGACTTTTTACGGTAAATTTTGCGATAAAAAGTCGGAAGTAATAAACCAATATTAGCAATAGGCACTTTAGTGAAATCGCTGGTCATTCTACAAATGCATTAAATAGGTTTTACTCTGCCAACTGACTTATAATTACTGGAAAACCAAAACCGCAAGGTTTGGCGTCTTGGTATATAGAAAAGTGACATTCTGACAGCAGTGGCGTAGCGTAGGCGATTGTCGAAACGCCAAAAATGTATAGAATTGACAATCCTATTGAAATGTATAGGATTGACAATCCTATTGAAATGTATAGGATTGACAATCCTATTGAAATGTATAGGATTGACAATCCTATTGAAATGTATAGGATTGACAATCCTATTGAAATGTATAGGATTGACAATCCTATTGAAATGTATAGGATTGACAATCCTATTGAAATGTGTAGGATTGACAATCCTATTGAAATGTGTAGGATTGACAATCCTATTGAAATGTCATGTGAACAATTTCTTTTATTTTCTTGTTTCCACAATCGCATTCACTACTACAATGGCCTTTTGTCTGGAGTCTCTTGTCAGTTTACACTTTTTATCGTATTTATTTATTTATAAAGAAAAAATAAAAAGGAAGTAATGAACCAACAATAGTGAAACCGCTGTTCTACCTACAAATGCATTACATAGGTTTTAAGTATGTGCCTTATGGTGTCTTGAAGATATCATTTATTATAGTAAAATCGAGTCAAAGAGTAAATTAAAATGTTTTTTTTGCAGACTTCGATACATTTGACTTCATAATTGTCGGAGCAGGTACAGCTGGCAGTGTCCTGGCAAACCGATTGAGTGCGATTTCAGACTGGAAAATATTACTAATTGAAGCTGGCGATGATGCGCCAATAGAAGCTGATGTAAGTATAGTGTTAAATGTTGATTAATGAGAGGCTCTAGACAAGGGACGTTCTGTTAAGGTCCACACCGCAATTACTTTCTGTGGAGCAACGTTTCCAAATGTTAATGGGCAACATTTTATAACAAAAAGTTTGTGCGTAGTACGTTTTTAGTATATAAGTCATAAATTGGAGGATATTACCTTATATTATCGTGTTGCATTCTTTTGCTCCACAAAAAGTAACTGCGGTGTAAATGCACCTATAGGGCTTATATGTAAGGTGATTTTAACACATCGACGATGCACAGGAGACGCGCGCTAACGCGCTTTAAACAAAATTCTGGCCCTGACAGTGCGGACACTGATTTTTGTTGGTCACCTAAGCTGTGCTGCAAGCGCACGTTCGTAATACGTTTGTCGTCATTGCGTTAAAAATACGACATGTGCATAACCTCTTAGCTGTAGCAGAGGCGAAGATGATGGTCATAACGTCAAATAAATGTACTTATGGGATTGAACAAGCTGTCGAAGTGTCACATCCTACATTTAGGCATTTCGACAATCGTATTCGCTTATAGAATAACTGGGCAGCGGGTCTTATCATGAAATACGACTCATGACCATGATCAATTTTTTTTTTCTTTATTGATTTTGAGGGATTTTTGTACATAAAAATGACACGATAAGCGCGCGCGCACCTCGCGCCCCACCCCACCTATTGGTACTCAGTAATAAACCAGTGGTCACTATACACGGTCGTTTCATTGCTAGTCGAGTACCTACCCTACTTACATACATGTCATCTGGCGACGAACTACCTGCGCGTGAAACAAAAATGTCTCAACTCATCGGGAGTGTTAATGAATTCGATTATAAAAGTCAGGATTGGCAAATATTCCACAAGAAATTGACTAACTTCCTAAAATTAAACAAAATTGATACCGGGAACTGGAATTCAGTATTAATCGCACATCTATCTGATGAGTCGTACCGGCTGGTAAGGAACCTCGTGCATCCAAAGGAGGTAGAAACGGTACCGTGGACTGAGTTGGTTCAAGTACTCAACGGACATTTTCAACAGAAAAGATCGACTTTTGCCGACAGGGCAAATTTTATGAAGCGATCAGAATGGACGGTGAAAAAGTCGAAGATTGGGCGGCACGTTTGAGAGGACTCGCCGTGCACTGTGATTTCGGAACAGAGTTGGATACGTTGCTACGCGATCGATTTATCATAGGTGTAAAGGTAGGCCCGGAAAGAGATCGATTGTTCGAACAGGACTCGAAGTCCTTGACGCTAACTAGGGCTATAGAAATAGCTCAGGAGACAGCATGTGCTCGGGCAGCGAGAGCTTGTGTCGGTGATGGCGGTGAGCAACTTATCAAGCAAGAGATGGTGTATCGAGTGGGCGAGCGTCGCGGGCAGGGCAGAGCCCGCCCGGGTACGGCGCAGGCGGCGGAGCCCTCGGCCGCGCGATGCGCAGTGTGTGGGTTAAAGGGTCATTGCGTTGAAAAGTGCCGTTTCAAAGATTATAAGTGCATGATTTGTGGTGAAAAAGGTCATCTTAAAAAAATGTGCAGTGCTAAAAAGGACGGACACGAGTGCAAGGAATGTGATTTGTATAACTTGAGGTATGTCCACTACGATCCTATTGAAGTGAATATCTCTATAGATAATAAGTTATATTCTATGGAACTAGATTGTGGAGCTGGACGCAGCGTGATCTCAGAAAGTTTTTATAAAGAAAATTTCCAATGTTACAGATTAAAGAAATCAGATGTAGTTTTTTGTCTTTATACTAAACATAAAGTAACGCCCATTGGTTATTTCGACTGTAAAGTGTGTTACAATGGTATTAGGAAACAAATTTCTTTTTATGTAATTACTGAAGGTGGTCCACCATTGTTGGGTCGTGACTTTATGGCACAGTACAACATGAGTTTAGTTTCTATGACGAGTAACAACAGCTTATCAGTTAGGGCGGAGTGTCAAGAGGTGCAACAAATTTTGAATGAATTTCCTGATATTTGGCGCGATGAATTGGGTCGTTTTAATAAATTTTAATAAATTTGAAGTCCATCTACATTTAAAAGAAAACGCAGTGCCAAAATTTTTTAAACCGCGTCAGATACCGTTTGCTCTTAAGGACAAAGTCGTGGAAGAGTTAGATAGGCTCGTTAGGGTAGGTATATTGATACCAGTACAATTTTCAGACTTTGCCACGCCCATTGTACCAGTTCTGAAAGAGAATGGTAAAGTGAAAATAGCTGGAGATTTTTCTTGCACCTTAAATAAGGTATTAAAAATCGATCAATACCCACTGCCACATATCGATGAAGTTTTTGCTAAGCTAGGGGGCGGGGAACATTATTCGAAGCTAGATTTAAGCAACGCTTATAATCAATTATGTTTATCAGAATCCTCACAAGACCTAACAACCATCAATACACCGAAAGGCCTTTTCAAATATACGCGCCTAGTGTACGGCCTCGCTAATGCCCCAGCTATTTTCCAGCGCACCATAGAATCTCTGGTTGCAGGTATTGAAGGCGTGTCGTGTTGGTACGATGACATTTGTCTCACGGCCCCGAACAGAACACTTCATTTAGAAAGACTACGTATTTTATTAGATAGGATTCAGGACGCCGGTTTAAGGCTACAAAAAGAAAAATGCTCATTTTTCCAAGACAGCGTCACATAATATCTAGGTTTTAAAATAGATAAAAACGGCCTTAAAACATGCCCGAGTAAGGTAGAAGCGATTTTAAGGGCCCCTGTCCCTACAAACGTACTAGAATTAAAACGATTTCTAGGCGTAATCAATTATTATAGGAATTTCATTCCGAATGCGTCTTCAATGTTAAGCCCGCTAAATGAACTGTTAAAAGACAATATTGAATGGCATTGGGACAAGAAACAGCAGTCTGCGTTCGATTCCGTGCGTCGCGAACTAGCTTCCGACCGCGTGTTGGCACATTTCGATCCGCGAGCGCGGCTGGTGTTGACCGTGGACGCGGGTCCCACGGGTCTCGGTGCGGTACTTGCACATTTGTCCAGTGACGGTACGGAGAGACCGATCGCGTTTGGTTCGCGTTCCTTATCACCAGCGGAAAAGAATTACAGTCAGATTATGAAAGAAGCGTGCGCTTTGGTGTTCGGCATAAAGCGTTTCCACCAGTACTTGTATGGGTGTCAAGAACCCTTCGTATTGAGAACAGATCACAGGCCGCTTCTCTCAATCTTTGGTAAAAAGGACGGCGTATCCGTGACCACCGCACTTAGACTACAAAGGTATTCAATTATGCTATCCGCTTACAACTACGAAGTACAGTATATCTATATCTATTCTATACTTATAATAAATCTGTAGAGAGGTCAATTCTGTACATGAAATATATTTCCAAAATAACTATCAGGGGGTGATTAGGGATCGATACTGATGCCAAAAATGCAATCAGTGCAATTTTTGTCTGTCTGTCTGTCGGTCTGTCTGTCTGTCTGTCTGTCTGTCTGTATAACCGTTATAGAAACAAAAACTACTCGACGGATTTTAACGAAACTTGGTATAATTATTTTTCATACTCTTGAGCTGGTTATAGTATACTTTTCATCACGCTGCAATCAACAGAAAAAATGAAAAAAAAAATGAAAATGTGAAAGTTTGGTTTTCTGTTACTCAATCACGCCAGAACGGCTTAACGGATCATAATGAAATTTAGAACAAAGATAGATTATAGTCTGGAATAGCACATAAGCTACTTTTAATCCCGGGAACATGTTCCCTAGGGATCACGCGGGCGAAGCCGCTGGCAGAAGCTAGTTAGTAATAAAAATAATATTGTGGCAGATTATTTTTCCCGCGCGCCTTTATCTACCGAATCGAGCGGATCAGCTGATCACAACGAGTGCAAGGATCTCCCAATCGCGCTGTTGTTCATGAATGCAACTCAAGAGCCGGTCTCGTTCGAACGAATACAGCGCGCTACGGCCGATGATAAAATTATTAAAACCGTGATTAATTATATGCAGCATGGTTGGCCGCGCAAGATTAGTTGCAGGCAAATACTACCATTTTTTATGTGCAAAACGGATTTGCAGGTTATCGGGGGTTGCGTATTCCGTGGCCATAGAATCGTAATTCCTTCAATATTTCGCGAACGTATGTTAGAAGAATTACATAGTGCGCACTTCGGTATCGTTAAAACGAAGAGTGCGGCGCGAAGTCGAATGTGGTGGCCGGGCATCGACGGTGACATCGAACGGATGGTGGGGAGCTGCGGCGTGTGCGCGGCCCAGCGCAGCGCGCCGCCCCGCGCGCCCCCCTCGCCTTGGCCGCGCCCGCCCGCTCCTTGGCACCGTATTCATATAGATTACATGTCTATAGGGCAAACGGTCTATCTGATTGTTATTGATGCATTTAGTAAATGGCTAGAATGCATTCATATGAATTGCGGCACCTCCACTAATGCGTTAATATTAAAATTAAAAGAATTGTTTTCTGTTTTCGGAATCCCGAACGAAATTGTATCCGACAATGATATTAAGATATGCTCCACAGAATTTCAACAGTTTTGTAGAAATAACGGGATAAATTACTTAAATTCACCGATTTATCATCCGGCCAGTAACGGCCAAGCTGAAAATTCAGTCCGCACTTGAAATGTATTATCGAACAAAACAATAGTAATAATAGTTTTAACCCTCGCATAGTTCAAGAAAAATTATTTGGCTATTTGTTCGAATACCGAAATAATATTCACTGTAGTACAGGCGCAACGCCGTCGAGCTTAATGTTCGGACGTAATGTTAGAACCAGATTAGACATAGTTTTGCCTACCAGTCACGTAAATAGTAATTTAGAAACAGAAAATAAGGAACTCTGTAAATCTAGGAAATTCAAGATAGGAGAAGTAGTGTGGGCAAGATGGTTCACTGCTAGAAAGGGAAGTTGGATGAAAGGAATTATTACGAATATTATTGGTAACAGAATGTTTCATATTAAATTTAAAAATTGTAGTTCATTATGTGTAAGACATTTAGATCAGATTATTAAGTGCACAGACGCTAATGAAATTGTGAGTGATGTTGATTCTGCTGGAAGTGCATCCTCGTTGGTCCCGGATCAGCTCGCGACAGCAGCACAATCAGCATCGCAGCCGAACTCCGAGCCAGCACCGTCCTCGCCCGCGCACACGGCTGCAGGGCCGGCGCCGGCGCCGTCGCCCCCCGATGAGTCGCAAGCACCGTTATCAGATAATGTACAGGGGGAGGGAGAGGACGGTGATGAATGGGAGGAGGCTAGTCAAGAGGTCACAGCTGTACCAGCTGGACAGCCGACCGAGTGTAATGAACCTGACAGTCCGTATGTTGTTTCAACTGATACAGATAATGTAATACCGGAGGGTGCGTCCACTAGCGAACACCGATTTGGTCGATCATTGCGCCCAAGAAAAGCCATAGACTATAAGAAATATTTTAAGTTATAGTATCTTAACTAATAAATTGTTTGTTTGTATAACAGGGTTTCGAAATAAGGTGGGAGGAGTGCAGTGTTTGTAATTGTAAGCGCGCGCGCACATCGCGCCCCACCCCACCTATTACCTACCCTACTTACATACATGTCACAATCCCATCGTACCTTATACTACTGTCTTATTCTATTAAAAGTAATAATTAACAAAACATGATCAGATAATTCAATTTTTATTTTAATTGTTCTAGTCTACTTTGACAAATACTAACGTCATCTATCTTAGATTCCAGGTTTTGACGTTGCTTTATTCGGACCCAGATTTGATTGGAAGTACCTTACTAATAATAATGGAATAACAAACGGAGCGAACATAAATGGGTCTATTAATTGGCCACGAGGTAAAATGATTGGTGGTAGCAGCAACATAAATGCTATGATTTACGTACAAGGTAATGATCAAGATTATAAAAATTGGTACGACGCTGGTAGCACGGAGTGGAGTGTAGAAGAAGTACGACGATGCTTTAAAAAGGCCGAAAGTTATCAAAACCAAGATATGTTAGACAATCCAGAAATCAGAAACCATTATGGACTTGACGGACCATTAGTTTTAAACAATTTCAATAGCACCTACAGACCTATTACCGAAAGAGTTCTATCAGCTTGGGATGAGATTGGTATAAAGAATGTTCCAGACCTAAACGTCGCGAATGTTTTAGGTTCTGGAATTTTGACGGCTGCAGCGGCTGATGGTGAAAGACAAAGCCATAATAAAGCATACTTAAATCCCGTACTGTACAGAAAGAATTTAAAAATTATAAAGAATAGTCTAGTAACAAAGGTGTTAATAAGTCACTTGACTAAAACTGCTAGTGGGGTGGAAGTGGAGCGTGGTTCAAAAAAGCTAACCTTGTTCGCGAAAAAAGAAGTAATTCTAAGCGCAGGTGCTATAAACTCACCACAACTTCTAATGTTGTCTGGAGTAGGCCCTAAACAACATCTTATTTCAAAGAAAATTTCAGTGAAAGTTGATTCGCCGATGGTAGGACAAAATCTACAAGATCACTGTTTCATTCCTATAACCATCTATGCTGACGATCCAGGTAAAAAAAATAAAGCTGAAGAACAATTTGATGCTGTACGATATCTATATAACCGGACTGGCTATTTGGCACATAGTCATGACGCTGACATCCTAGCATTTTTCTCCGACAAGCCGAATGCTACTTATCCTGATTTTCAATCTCATGTTCTAATTATGTCACAAAACAGTTCTAGGATTGAAAGATTCTTGAAATCCCAATTTAGATTAAAAGACCAAGTAGCTGATCCAGTCATCAAGTTGAATGAAAACCATGCAGTTTACTTTCTCAATTTTAATCTCTTACATCCATATACAAGAGGAAACATTTCTTTAAATTCGAACAATCCCAAAGATTATCCAATCATCAATGCAAACTATTTTGAAGATCCCAGAGATTTAGAATCAGCTGCTACCGGTATTAAAATCCTTACAAAAGTAGTTAATACGACAGCTTTTAGAACAATTAACGGCTTTTTAGGAAGAATGCAATGGCCACCATGCAGCGGTTTTGAATTAGACAGCAGGGATTACTGGAAATGTGTGTGTATACAGATGACACTGACAGTATACCACCCTGTTGGAACATGTCAGATGGGATCAGACCTAAATACCTCAGTTGTAAATTCTCGGTTGAAAGTTCACGGAGTTCGCAATCTCCGCGTGATAGACGCTAGCGTAATGCCAACAATTACTAGTGGTAATACCAACGGTCCAACGGGTATGATTGCGGAAAGAGGTGCTGAATTAGTACTACAGGATCATTACCATCATCAAAAACTGTAATAAATGAATCTTCGGTAACGGACACCTTTACTTAACACTGGCCGAGAACCTCAATTATTTTAGCCAATTTAGTTAGGTACGTAAATTTTGCCTTTTTTATTTTGATCGTTATAGTTTTATAATTTGCTACTATTTACATGTAATGATTAATGATATAATTAATATAACTAAAGCTATGTTACGATTTCAAGGTTGCAATGTGACCATTGTTAAATTTGATTGTTGCTGTGTTTTAATTTTTAATGATATTTTTCGATTATATTAAAAGTGTGTTAAATGAGTTTTTTTCTGTTGTACATAAGTTTTAACTATCTCTAAATAAAATAAATCTTCAAGGGTAAAAAAGAAACGGCCAAGTGTGAGCCGGACTCTGACATGAAACGTTCCGTAACATTTTCCGAAATAAAAGTAAAATTAACAATTTTAAAACCCGACAAAAAATAAACTCTAAAAACTAACAAATAATATTTTAAACTTATTATAATTATAATCCTCACATATGTAAGTTCAAATATTTTTATTTTCCAAGCGTCGTCGTGTTGGTGGACCGATTTTTTATGGATGGACCCAATTCATTTATTTACGTAAAGCGGTCGTGTTTGGGTCACAAAAATCCAAATGTGTACCAAATTTAAACAAAATCAGTACATTAGATCCGGAGAAAACTGACAGTGACAGGCGGACGGACAGACACTCAAGATGATAAGGGATCCGTTTCTTACGGATGTTCGGATCAAAAATATGACACCTGTGTAACTAAGAGATATTGTGTTACCCAGTTACTGTGTTTTGGTGGTCATATAAGCAGTAATTCCATGAACAAAACTTTTTACGAAAAAATACAACCGCTTTCCCCAAATAAAAAGTCGGTGTTTTTGTAAGTTTCTTCGTATTTTGACACCGACTTCCGAAATTAAAATATATTTTTTTCTTTTTATTTGGAAGTCAGTTGTATTTTTTGTATAAGTTATTTATTTTTCAGTTTTTAGTGGACACACAGTGGACACACAGACACCTAACAACACCACTGCAAAATCGCGGGAAAGCAAAACCGAATTCAGAACCTTCCCAAAAAGGAGGAGGTTCGGTTACACTGAAACTGATATAGTGCGGCTGCCTACCAGACTTAACATGGTAAATCTTGGTAAGACGAGTTAGATTTACTGGCTTCTGACTATCCGTAACGACTGCCAATAATCCACAAATTACAGCTGGGACCAACGGCTTAACGTTCTTTCCGACGCACGGAGGAAACTCGATATGTTAAGATGGAGAGGATATTGAAAGCTATGGCACCAAACGTGATTTTTTCGTGTGGGAAATGGCATAAAAAATAGAGTACCATCGAAGTCTTTTCGTGTTTTGACCACCGGAAATGGTTGTGTTGTTGACCACCTAACCATCCAAGATTCCAGTAATAAAATGCTTCTTATGTTTTTTACAGATTATAAGTAGACATAATACGATTGAATGATTTGTTTTTCAAAAACTGACAATTGTACATATATTTAAGTTGCCTAAGTCCCTTTGCTTGTATGGTGTCGATCCACTGTGCATTGGAGACTTTGTCTCTGTCATCTCTGAATAAATGATAAATGATATTTATTTGTAAGTAGGTTGTAAATAACACTTTCACACGTCAATCTTTTGTGGTAATTTTAAACTAGATGAGGCCGGCGTTTCCTAGCTGACTGCTCTGAGAAGAAACGCCGAAACAAACTCAGAGGTCAAAGTCTCTTTTAAAGTCCATACAATCGTACTGGTCAAATCGTATGAGAGCCATGTAGGTTAATGTCTGAAGTGGCATTTTGAGGAAAGGACCACACAAATTTGAGTGGACCTGTCCAGACAGTGCAAGCATTTGCCTAAGACTAGAGTCTAATAAGTTTAGGGTCAAGACCAATCCCACAAATTAAAAAAAAAAGACTATAGTGCCCTTTTTAGACCCGCTGAGGCACTAGACATTCTGTCAACAGTAGCGTGTCGAAGACGATTGTCAAACCTTCAAAAATGTACCATGATATCAAACAACGTCTCTCAAAATAATATGTGATAAATTCCTAAAATTTCGACAACCACTTTTTTTTTATACAAAACGGGGAATCTCTTGGCCCAAATGTCACCTGATGGAAAGTGATGATTAGGCCGAAGATGCGACTTTCCCGGAATCCTCTTACACAGAGGAACTGGCTATCATACCTCTAACTGCCGGAACACAACAATGCTGTTAACATTGTTGTTATGGCGACAGACTTAGACATGATGGTGGTAGCTTGCCAGGCGGACGTAGAAAAGGTCCTACCACCAACCAAACAAGCAAAAAATTTGCCTCCGCTGGGAATTGAACCCGGGACCTCGGTCTGAATCAGGTGGTATAACCACTAGACCACCGAGGCGCTTAGTATCACCTGCTTAGCACCACCCAGGGACCACGTGTAGGGATTCGCTGAAGGGTATTCTCCTACGGACGCGGGCGACTCGGTCCACTTCGCTAATAGAAGGCCATTTTGTCTAGCTCCTCTGTTACTTACAGACTCCAAATTATTAAGAATACAATAATAAGTTAACAAAAACGCGAATATCGGGTCCGTTCCTCTTCTTAGTACATAATAATATTAATGATCTTCCCCATCTTTTAAAAAAACATCCTAAAATTGTGTTATTTGCTGACGATATGTCCTTAATTTTTAAGATGATAGGCGTGCCACAAGCCTTGAAGCCCTTCAGCAGGTCCAAAATTGGTTTACTGCTATTAATTTCGTATTAAATGAAAAAAAAATCGCAGTGTATCAGATTTGCTTTACCAAATGTTAAAAGTAATAATTGCGACATAGTATTGAACAAGGAGAATCCTGAATTCGTCGAAGACACGGTTTCCACGAATCAAACTTTATTATTCCGACCTTGTTTTAAAATGAAATTGAAATTAAATTAAATTCTGGTAAGTATCAGCAAAAAACTACCATGGTAGTGACATACTAGACAAACTCGTTTGTTGACGAATTAATTTGCAATTCAAACCACGCCGATGAACAAACATCTGTTGAAACAATGACTATAATAAATTATTATCTTTCAAAACCCCGTGTATTCTGAAAAATTAATTAAATATGTTTTATTAGTGACATGTCTATGAATATACGTCGGATAGACGTAAAAAAAAAAATACAAAGCATTCATATTCTGCACTTTTATGCTGTCTGTCTTAGCTAAACTGGAATTTTAAACGGCGTATGAGGCTGAGATGCTGTAATAAGGCTCCAACAATAATTCCTGTATGTACTACGCAAATGCACTTGAACAACCCCCGATTTGTGCAAGGCTTTGCAGACCATGCAATAAGTGAACGTTTGCCCCGTTTTATCACAATCTAAGAAAATCACAAGAAAAAATACCTATCCAATCTCGGATAGGTATTGTTTCTTCTGCGGATTGTTTCTATTAGAAAATTTTTGCAGAAAACGGCCATAAGTTGGTAAGCGAAACTCGTGGACTGAGTTTTTTTCACAATTACGGGACGTACACCTACATAATTTTAGTTCTCCGAATCTGCAATACAGAACATTATATTCTATTCTACTTGCATTTGTTTAATTATTTTAGAGTAGTTCAGTTAATACCCTATTAGGTATGAAAGCCTGGATAAATCCAGGTAAGAAAATCATAATCTCCTAAGAGAAAAATTAATGATGCGTCTTTGAGAAGTGTCAGGTTCTAATAAACCGAATTTTAAATTACAGCTGTAGTTTAGTGTTAATGTTTGCGTAAATAATTTAAGTTACTTATAAACGAGTGACAAAAGTATTCTCACTCACACTTCATCAATTTCGGTCAAGAAATGGAGTGGTAAGTATTAATTGTGTAATTAATTAATTGAAAATTTTCATTACATTTATTTTCATTACGATTCCTGTGTCGTGACTACACTACACACAGGAATCGTACGGTGTGTGTTGTACTTATTGTAAACTTTTCTCCTTTTTTAGTTTCAACGCTTCGTGTTTGACTCCAACGACAGGGGCAGCTCCTCAAACCTTCGCAGCAGCCTTACAGTTCTTTGCTGCGGCGCAATGTCTTGTATCAGAAGGATTGATACCTGATGCTGATGTAAAAGGTAAATAATTATCTCCTCCATAGTTTCAACGTTATTTGCTAGATGTGGCTGTGTGGTAAGGGCAAAATACATGAAATGATACTGTGATATTTTTTGCAGATTTGGATAAATTTGACTTCATCATTGTCGGAGCAGGAACAGCTGGTAGCGTTTTAGCGAACCGATTGAGCGCTGTACCAGAATGGAATATATTGCTTATTGAAGCAGGCGATGACGCACCAATGGAAGCGAATGTAAGTTTTCATCATCTACCTGCCCGTATCCCACGTCTTTTTTCTTCCGTTCTGTCTTTCAGCCGTCAAGCCTCTTTTAGTTACAATGCATTTTATTTTTGTAGTAATTGTGAACTCAGAAGCACTAAAATGTTAAATCTTAGATTCCAGATCTAGATAAGGCCATGTTTGGATCAAAATACGATTGGAATTATGTAACTGCTAAAAATGGAAGAACAAACGGAGCAAATGTAAATGAGTCAATTATTTGGCCACGCGGAAAAATGATGGGTGGTAGCAGCAACCTCAATGCTATGATTTATATTGAAGGAAACGATCAAGACTTTCAAAATTGGGTTGATCTTGGTAATGAAGAATGGAGTGTTGAAGAAGTGCGTCGATGCTTTAAGAAAGCAGAAAGTTTACAGGACATGAATTTGTTGAAAAATCCGGAAATCAGGAATCATTATGGTCTTGATGGACCATTGGTTGTGAACTCGTTCAATAGTACTTACAGACCTTTAACTGAGAAGGTTCTTTCTGCTTGGGATGAACTCGGTTTTAAGAATGTTCCTGATCTAAATGTCGCAAATGTTATGGGTTCGGGTATTATGAGATGCACAGCTGCTAATGGAGAACGACAAAGTCATAATAAAGCGTATTTAAACCCGGTGCTTCACAGAAATAATTTGAAAATTATTAAGAATAGTTTGGTAACAAAAGTGATAATAAATCCTTCAACCAAAATTGCTCTCGGGGTAGAAGTCGAACGCAACTCAACAAATTTAACGTTTTTCGCGACAAATGAGGTTATCCTAAGCGCAGGTGCTATAAACTCACCACAGCTTTTAATGTTGTCCGGAGTCGGCCCCAAACAACATCTTTGTTCAAAGAACATTTCAGTCATAGTTGATTCACCAATGGTAGGTCAAAATTTACAAGATCATTGTATTATACCCATAGTAATTTATGGTGATGAGCCTGGTGTACAGGATCAAGCTGAAAGAAAGTTTGATGCTATACGTTATCTTTACAATCGTACTGGGTATATGGCGCAAAATACTGCTGCTGACATCCTTGCATTTTTTTCGGATAACCCAAATGCTACGTTCCCTGATTTTCAAACTCATCTTGTTATAATGTGGAGAAACAGTTCCGACGTTGCACCATTTCTGACACAACGGTTCAGATTCAAAGACCAATTAGCCAATCCAATTATCGAACAGAATAAAAATCATTCAATTTACTTGCATACATTCAATCTTTTACATCCACATTCAAGGGGAAATATTTCTTTGAGTTCAAACAACTCTAAAGATCACCCGATTATCAACGCTAACTATTTTAGTGATGCCAGAGATTTGGACAAAGCAGCCAGTGGTATCAAAATGCTTACAAAAATAGTAAATACCACAGCTTTCAGAGAAATCAATGGATCTCTAGGAAGAATGGAGTGGTCACCATGTGACAACTTTGAATTAGATAGCATCGATTACTGGAAGTGTGTTTGTATAGAAATGGTACTTACAATATACCATCCTGTGGGAACATGTCAGATGGGGCCAAACCCAGAAACCTCAGTTGTGTGCCCTCGCTTGAAAGTCCACGGAGTTAAAAACCTCCGTGTGATAGACGCTAGCATAATGCCCACACTAACTAGTGGTAACACCAACGCACCAACTGGAATGGTTGGAGAAAGAGGTGCAGAATTTGTGCTACAGGACTACAACAAATTGTGAAAAAAGTATACTTGTAACATTTTACGTCTCCTACAAGTGATACATGCTCGCACAATATTTGACTTTAATTTCTATAATTGCAATAAATAAATTACACTGAATAAAAGTTTTTGTTTTAATACAATCTTCGTGAGCCTGATGTCGATTTTCACTGTGTCTGTATCAGCACATAAGTTTAAAAAAAACTTCCAAAATACTATTTATCATCTTCTACCACCAGTCTTCCCCAAGTGAGACTAATCAGAACCAAACATATTTTATTTTGTTCTTTAGCAAATGAAACATATTAAATGATATATCTTTAACTTTTCTTTCACTCTAAACTAATAATTATTCAAATGCGTAAAAAGAAAACTCATTTGTCATCAAAAAAAACATTAACGTCACTATCAATGAGAAAAGCACCCAAAATAGAGAATTATTGCCACGTTGATGGGCAATGCAATTTTTATTAAAGAACTACTGTTGTCTATTCTATTGTCTTCGTTAAATATGGACAAACTGGTTGCTGATGACCCCAAGACTAATTTTTTAACACCAAACGGTTCATTCATATTTTTCATGATGTTAAAATTTATATAATGCGCCGTTAGAGATTTCTATTATAAACGTGAATACCATCGAAAATGTTAAAAATAAACACTACTTCTACTGAAGTCTGCTTTAGCAAATTAAGTTTCGACATTCCAGTTTTATCAGTCGTTGAATTAATGTCAGTTTCTACCACACATTATTAATACACCAGTGTAGTAAGTGCCTGCTACTGTAACACATAGTGGGTGGTATGTTTAATAGTTGGCTCAAATATAACGAAAATTATTATGAAATCGTTGAACCATTGTCGAGTGTAGAAAAACAAGATAAATTGTATAAACTTAATATTTTTATTCTACGTCATATCAGATCACTTACCACTCCATTCTCCAACCAAAATCGACGACTATTGTAAAAATAACGATTACGAGCAATCGTTTTTGAGGCAATAATAAGTTTAATATTTAACGGTTTAATTTAATTGTTTGGTTGGAGAATGGGGAGAATGGAGTGGTAAGTGAACTGATATGACGAATAAAAATGTAATATAATAATTTTCGTTTTATTTGAGCTATCATTGTTATCTCTCTAATCAGCATTTAGGCAGGCATATCTCACCTCCCGATAGTAAATCCCTCAATAGTTGCTAGACCCGACTTCTTCATCGTTGTCCTTCAATACGCTCCATCTTTGTTCAAATAATTAACATAATCAAGTTTACTATGTATATTAACTTTTTCATCTAGTTTTTTGTGTTTTCATAATTTAATATTACTTAATTTATTTGTAATTATTTTAGATAAGCGTGCACAGATCCACCGACAGGAAACAAAACTCCATAAAGTCATTATTTAATTTATTTTGCGTTAACAAAGACCCCAGTCATAGTTTCCTCCAATATATTCTATGTACATATAACGGTCGGCTCGATTACGAACGTTCTATACCTGTTTCCTTAAGCTACAATGCATCATGTTTGACTCCAACGACGGGAACTTCTCCTCAAAAGTAGTTGGAATATAGGGTATTCAGATCACAAATCGTGATCTGAAAAACCCTATATTCCACAGTTTAACCATTCGAGTATTCCTATATTTCACTATTCGAAATGAGACTTTGACTAAATACATTGAAAGTAGTTTCATGTGAATGAAAAGAGCAGTCACTTCATATCAATCAATGGATCATTCAGTAGGAATGGTCTATTCAGAATGAAAAGAGCAGTCACTTCATACCTATCAATGGATCATTCAGTAGGAATAGTCTATTCAGACATCAACGAGTTTGGAGTGGAATGTGCACAGATGTGTTCCTCCGACACCTTATATAGGGTAGCATCTAGTTACCTGTGTAAAATGCAGGCTTCATGTATAGTTATTGTGTAGATAAAATTATATTGCGTTCGAATTAACACACACTTCGTTGTGAAATGGCTCTTGTTCTCAAATCTTATTTGTTTATATAACATACTAGATTGCGTCCTAGTTTTGGTATAAGAAGTATATTAAGATCATGCAGACTACATCTTCATGATGGCCCTCAGTCTTGACTATAAGATACTGAATCATCTCTAGGTCAAATAACTCTTTTGTCTGGCTTGTATCACTATCCTTGTGATTAGATGAGCTTACATTCGGTATTTTCAGGTCAGTCTGCATATCTTGAGTAAATATAATTTCACCGTTAGCATTCTTGCAAATAATTTTACGAATGCCTTCTAAATCAGATTTTAATGGATTAAACATTGTAATGTTAATATTTTTTCGCGAGAACCTTCACACTACGAATTGTAAGAATGTAATGTCGTCTTAACTGATTGTAAGCTATTTATAAGTAACTCGGGCTTTAATGCTCATCCCATATGTAAACGCATCCATTGTAAATTGTCATTGAAATTTATTCACTGTCCTTGTCCCACAAATTTTATTGAGAAGATATGGCAGGCAAAGTCATCGTATGTTAGTAGTTTACCATTAATCATGAGTTTTGCAATGTAAGTAATTCTTTATAAGGAGACCGATCAAAACAAAATACAATCTCCACTCGCGCAAGTGCATGCGTCCCACATCTATGTGTGCGTGAGGTGAGGTATCGCTCGTTATAGGAAGCTGGCGTTCTGTGTCTAATTATCATACTATTGCTACGCTCGGTTTTACTTACTATTTTATATCTAAGTAGTATTATAATGTCAATTAAAATACATAAATTCGTTATAACTGTTTATTATCTAGGTTTATATTAATACCTAATTAATTACATTTGATTTAGAATGATACATAGTTTATACATTACAACCATTATGTCTAATGTAAATTGTACATACGCAACTACATTTTCTTTTGAATTTTATTTATCATATCTTTAGCACAGTCGTATATATCATCAGTAAATATATTATCAACAATATGTTGAGCACATATTTTAGCTTTACAAGTGCATAATTTAGAACCATTGAGTTCTTCACCCTCAAAGATTTGAATACGTATTATTTTACGGTGTGGACCCTTTACATACTTTCTAACATACGAATACATCATTTTGCTCCCTCGTCTTTTATCATTGACGGTTTTCCTGGTGGTATTGGCGCTGTTCAACCTTTCTTCTAACTGGGGTGATGTTTCTCTCTCCCGATTTTGATTCAATGGTGGGGAAATTGGAGAGTACGATATAAACGGTCTCTCTCTTTCCAAATAGTTCATCACATTTTGACGTAATTGTTGTGGTGCTGGATTCGGTGAGTATGACGGGGTTGAAATAAAAAGTTGCTCGGATTCCTGAAACATAAGAATGAATAAGATAAGTTAATATACAATTATGATTACTTATTAATATCGGCAGCCCAACTTCATTATTCATAAAAACTAAAATTATATTTCTATGTAAGTTATCATAGAAATTGCGAAAAAATAATTAATTTAATAAAAGTGTCGCTAATTTACTTACCGACATTATTGGTGAAGAAACGCTAGCGATGATGTGATTATTTTTTTCGAGATTGTACTGATTTTATACTTGTTCAGATTTATTTGATTTTTGTAATAAGGTTCAAAATTATAAGATATAAAACAAGATTATTCTTGTATACCGAAATATGAGATTCTGACTCGTCATATCTCCACTTCTCCACATGTCTAGGAGTTGCATGCGAGCGTGCAAACCGCAGCGTTTGTACCGTCGCCGTCATCGACGTCGAAAACATTCAGCAAAAAAACAACAACCTACAAACATTTTTTATAATTGTAAGTAGGTATGAGCTTCCCCTATTGTTGATTTAAGTGAGTACCTACACAAGATTCAAAATCGCTTTTTTATTTGTCTTATATAAAACGCTGTAAACTTAAAACCTTAACCGCTACGATAAATACGCTCGTATACGCAATTGACAATTTTTGCAAGTATGCAGTTTTACAAATTTGGACTGAATGACGTGATTTTAGGCCTATAAAAACGCTTCGCAAATTAGTCTCCGGCACAATTCCTCTCTGGAACGAAACCTGTCTGCAAGGAATCGAATCCAAATCGAGACCTAGAAAGTCAATAACCTGTCATAAATGTAAAATTGAAATACCAGAAAATCAGTATTCCTATCATATGAGAACGAATATACACAAAGCAAACTGTTTATTGAATACCAAGTTCACAGATATTCATATTATTGCAACAGCATTCAAAACCAGATTAATGACATACAGATTGAATGTCACTCAGGAAGACGAGTACCTCGGTTTAGAGGCGTTCCTGGGTGATCATCTAATAAATATAACAGAATTGATAAAAATGTCACTTAATGAACACAATTGCATAAAATTGAATTTCGAATTGTTTGCCTATTTTATGTTATCAAAATCAGACGAACAACAATTAAAGTCGTTTAATACCAAATATGAAATTATTTATAAGAACACTGATTTGAATGAATTATTAATCAAAGTAATAAATAAACTAAATAATAAATTAACCGAGTTCCAGCACTGTCAATCTGGTTGGACATTTGTTTCTATGAGTCATCTCGAAATTAATGTAAACAAGTATTCCCCTATGAGAGGTGGGTCTTATATACAACTGCCGTCAGCTATTAAGCAGTCTAAAAGTTGTATAAATATTAAAAATAAAGATAATTGTTGTTTATTATGGAGTATAGTTGCTGGATTATACCCAGCTAAAATTAATGTATGCAGAACAAGTTCATACCCCCATTATACCTCTGTTTTAAATATTGAGGGAATGTCATTTCCTCCTACGATTAATGATATTAAAACGTTAGAAAAAAATAATCCCAACATCAGTTTAAATATATATGGCCTACAAAATAATACTGTGACCGGACCTCTTTATGCAACGCAAAATAGAAGAAAAAATCATTTTAATTTACTTTATATCGAAAAAAATTCTATCGGACACTACTGTCTAATTAAAGATTTAGTACGTCTGGTGCGACGTCAAGTGACTCGTTCTAAAGGAAAACATTATTTATGTGATGCATGTCTACAACTATTTAGTAACGAAAATAGACACAAGACTCATAACTGCTCTAAGATTTTGACTATATTACCTGAAAATAATTCTGTACTAAAGTTCAAACATTACGAGAGGCAGCAAAAAATCAATTTCATAATTTATGCTGATTTTGAATGTATGTTAATAGACTGTAATGAAAGTAGCTCTTTGAATACACAGAAACTAAAAACACATCAACCTTCATGTTTCGCTTATTATATTTGTTGTGCACATAATATTTGTTAAATATTTAATAAAAGACGTTAAAAATATACATAAGATTTTAAGTAGTAAAAAGCCAATGACCCCATTATCGGCGGAGCAAGAGATGGACTATCGAAATTCGACTACATGTTACATATGCAAACTATTATTATTGAATGATAAAGTCCGAGATCATGATCATATTACATCTGAGTATCGTGGGGCAGCGCACTCCCATTGTAATTTGATGTATAGAGTTTGTTCATTCATTCCTGTTGTCTTTCATAATCTGTCTGGATATGACTCACATTTATTCATTGAAGAGTTAGCAAAGTATGAAGGTTCTATTAATATAATACCGAAAACTAAAGAAAAATATCTTTCAATAATAAAAGTAATTAATACGGAAAAACACAATCACCCTATACAAATAAAATTTATTGATTCCTTTCACTTTCTTAGTTCTAGTCTAGATGCACTAAGTCAAAGTTTGTCAGAAAACGATTTTTTGAACTTATTGAGAGAGTTTACTGATAAAAGACAATTTGATTTAATGAGAAAAAAAGGTGTTTATCCATATGATTACGTTGATTCTTGGTCTAAATATGATGAGACGAAACTTCCCTCGAAGGATCATTTTTATAATAGTCTGTGTGAAAAACATATAACTAAAGAAGAATATTTACACGCTCAAACAGTTTAAAATAAGAAGTATATATACTCGGGGCATGTCTTATTACCTCACATTTCACAATGAATTTCGTTAAGCAATCACATACTTTTAAAATAAATAATATAAAATTAGAAAATCATTCACAAAAAGTGAGACATAGCACACTCTTACCTAACACTATAAGATGTATTATATGCGGTCCATCTAACTGTGGAAAAACTAATATAATGCTTAATTTACTATTACATGAAAATGGAGTAAAATTCAAGCATATTTATTTATACTCGAAGACAGCTTTCCAGCCAAAATATTGTTTTTTAAAACAGGTCATCCGGTGCATACCCAATGCAAAGTTATTTATCTTCCATGATAATAAAGAAGTTATACATCCTAATGACGCCTTAACCAATTCAATAATGATTTTCGACGATGTCGCATGTGAAAATCAAATAAATATTCGTAACTACTTCGCAATGGGGAGACACAAACAGATAGATTGTTTTTACTTATCACAAACCTATTCCAAAATACCTAAACAACTAATACGAGATAATGTTAATCTTTTGTTAATCTTTAAACAAGACGACATAAACTTAAAACATATTTATAATGAACATGTAAATACGGATATGGAGTGGCTTCAATTTAAAAAACTTTGCTCTACTATATGGCAAGATCGGTTTGACTTTGTATTGATAAATAAAGATTGTTCTCTAAATGAAGGTAGATATAGACAGGGGTTTGACATATTCGTAACTTTTGAGCAAACATAATAAAAACCATAATACTGTAAAAAAAATATCAATCGTAGTCTACAATCTGTAAATAACGGTTGGATATTGTCGGGAATCATTATGGAGGTCAATATAAAAGAACAATTGATAAAATCCGTAGATAGTATAAAAAATAAAATTAAAACAATACAAAATGCAGAAGATGTCGATAATTTGAAATTTAAGAAGCTTTTTAAGCCAATAACAGATCCTCTAGAGACTTTAATTAAAGTTAATGATAAGAATAGAACTATATTGGATACGAGTGAAGGTGATAATAATATAATGAGAAGATGTAGCTCACCCGTAGATTTTGAAAATTTCAAAGGATTTATAGAGAAACATTCAAATGATGGTTCTGCATCCTTTAGCTGCACAGGTGATGATAGCGAGAACGATACATTTATGTCACTTAATAAAGAAGATATGATTGAAATCTATGATAATAACATGAATGTACCTTTCGGGATTCGAAGTGAAAACAAAAATTTGATGATGGGTAACTCTAAAGTATCATTTTCTTTTACAAACAACGTTAACAATTCCCTAAAATCAATTATAGCCACAGTTAATGACAAACATTATGAAATAACTCCTGGACTTAAAGAACTTTTACTACGTAATAGACCTGACCTCAGTCTGGTAACTGAAACTGATAAAATTGTTTACAAAGATATGCTCCATAATACAAATGCTCACAAACGTGACTTTAATCCAAACGGCCAATTAAAAGGTGATAAAGGTTTGAAATACCGTCAAATCATAAAACCTTTGTTTTCTGAACAAAATTACATTCAACATGCAGAACAAGTCATTAAGTCAAAAAGTGGTGGCTACTTACCTAAATTGAAAAAAAAGTATAAGAGTAATACAGATTATGTTTATTGGGATGACCCTAATGAATTAATCGATAGATTAAGACTATTAATGGCTTCAAAAAACGCTGGTAATACTAATCATGACAATGAAATTATATCAATTGTTGAAGAGTTAAAAGAAGCCGGTATAATAAAATAATAAAAAGCATTGTATCTAATTTTATATTTAGTTATTTAGAGAGTCTGAACCATGAAGGTTCATACAAAACAAACGTCGCTGTCTTTTAATGAAATAAGCTCTGAGCATATTGAGATCTTAGACAAATCAACCGAAACTGAATGCTGCAAAGATATTAATAAATACAAAGTTGAAATATTAATTAAAATAGAACAATTGAACAAATTAATTAGTGGTTTAAATAGCAGATTAAATAACATTGAAAAGACCATTGATTTAAAAGAAATAGCAGGGAAGTTAAGCAAGCATTATGAGCAAAATAGACGTCATAAATGAAATCCATAAAAACGCTAGAGTTAATTTCCCAAGAAGAAGTGTAATACTTAAAGATATAGATGACCTTTGGCAAGCAGATTTGATGGATATGCAAGCAATATCAAAAGTGAATGCAGGTTATAAATACATACTGGTGATTATAGACACTTTTTCAAAATATGCTTGGGCGATTCCACTTAAACAAAAAAATAAGCAACAGGTATCAGAGGCGTTTAAAACGGTAATAGAAACAGGACGAGTTCCAAAAAATTTGCAAACCGATCTTGGGAAAGAGTTTTACAATGATCAATTTAAAAGTGTTGTTAATAAGTATAAAATTAATCATTATTCTACTTATTCTACTAAAAAGGCCTCAATTGTTGAAAGATTAATAAGAACGTTAAAGAATAAACTATACAAGGAATTTAGTTTGAATGGAAATTATAAATGGTTTAACGGTATGTTAGAAAAAAAGTTACATGAGTACAACAATGATGTTCATAGAACTGTCGGTCAGTCACCTGCTTCAATAAATCAAAGGAATAAAACAAATATACTTCAAAGATACTTAGACGCAGCTCAGTCTCGAAAAAAAGTGAAATGTAAGAAATTTAGTGTAGGAGATTTTGTGAGAGTAAGTAAACATAAAGGATGTTTTGATAAAGGTTATTATCCCAACTGGTCCACTGAAATATTTAAAATAACAAAAATTCAAGGAACAAATCCAACAACTTATTTAATAGAAAATGGTAGATGTCGACCAATACTAGGCGCATTTTATGCACAAGAACTTCAGAAAACCAATCATCCCGACATATACCTCGTTGAAAAAGTTTTGAAACGAGAAGGAAAGCGAGTATATGTTAAATGGTTGGGGCTGCCGACCAGTGAAAATAGCTGGATTGATAAATCAAATGTATTATAACTCCTGAACAATATTTAAGCATTTTACAAACAATTATCTATTCACTTCCACTTTATTCTTAATGCAATAAAGACATACTTTATAATTCAGGTTTATGTAAAATAATTAAAAAATATAATAACAATGAAAAAAGCACGAGGACTATGTACAAGCAATAAAGAAATCGCTGGTTTATCATCTTTCAAAATGGATAAAGTAAGATCTGGAGCGGGGTTTAGAAAAACCCTTAAAAATATTGTATCACATACCAAAAAACACATCAAGAAACTAAAACCCACCTGTAAGAAAGCGTTAATGGAATTAGCCTGCGCTGCAGCTCATGAATTTGCATCTGATTTACCCATAAAATCACCCAGAATTATACCAGTACCTAAAACTGGAGGATTTCTTCCTTTAGTACCAATATTTGCTGGTTTATCTGCCGCTGGAAGTTTGGCTGGGGGTGCTGCTGGGATTGCGAAAGCTATTAATTCATATAAAACAGCTAAGAAACAGTTGCTTGAATCGGAACGTCACAACAAGCAAATAGAAGCTTTAATTATTGGAAAAGGATTACATCTTAAGCCTTACAAAGAAGGTTTAGGAATTTTTGTTACAAAGAAAAAAAACTAAATGGTCGGCTACCCAATAGAGCTTTAACTAATATTGATATATTGAAGCATTCAAATAGTATCCCATTCTTTCGAGGTGTATTTATGAGAGATGAATTACCAGGTAACCCATTACCATTAGAATGTGGAGTGATTAATCTTGATATTTCTCAAAACTCTGGCACTCATTGGGTAGCCTATACCAAAATATACGATCACATTGAATACTTTGACAGTTATGGTAACTTAAAACCACCTAAAGAATTAATAAAATATTTAGGAAAAAATATTCAGTACAATTATGAAAATGTACAACATGATCACTTGTATAATTGTGGACACTTATGTTTAAAATTTCTTAAATTATTTTGGAAAAGTAATAAAGGAATTTATTAATTAAGTGAGTGATTTTTATTTCTTACGTCTCCAAATTTCGTTAAACTATAAAAATATAAATGACATTGCTAGTTCATACGCATACATTCTTTCGTTGTTGGTGATAAAAGTCACTAGTGTTGAAAAAGGATTTTTTATTACCTATTTAAAGTAACCTCCTTCGTTTTATTCATACCAACATCATGCTTGTTCTTAATAAAACTCCTAATGAGAGAGGGAAATATAACATAAGACTGCCAATATCCAAAGAAGTGAGACGTGTCAGTGCAGTGAGAATTAATAAAGTTTCAAAGGAAAACAAAAGATTTCTTCAAGATATTGGTTTTAAAATATAATATGCTTCAAATTACAGATTTACCACAATATGATACCTCTATTGAGGGTTATGAGATCCACAGTTACAATCCATACAATAATAGCTTTAAAGAAAATGATGAAATTAGAATACCCATACAACAGCAAGATTTATATGTATTGCCGTCAGGTAGTTCCATTTACATAGAAGGATATGTAAATGTGTCAACTAAAGATGCAGCGGGAAAATTAGTAAAAAAAGATGTTGATTTTATAAATAATCCCATTTCATATTTGTTTCAAGATATTAGATACGAAATAAATGGTGTTGAAATAGATCGGATTAAAAATGTTGGTATTACAACCACCTTAAAATCGTATATCTCAATGAATGAAGGTGAAAGTAAAGCTGCAGCAGTCTGGGGATGGAACTTAGGTGGTACGAAATTAAGAAACGAATATTTTAGTGTTATCGTGCCATTGAACAGAATACTGGGATTTGCAGAAGATTACAACAAAATAATAATCAATTGTAAACATGAACTTATTTTACAGCGAAGCAGCTCAGCATTGAACTGTGTGCTTATAGACAAAAATGATAACGTAGAAATAGATATACAAAAAATACAATGGCGTGTGCCGCATATAAAGTTTCTGATCGTAATAAATTGTTATTGCTCAAAAGCTTGGAGAGAGATCGTTCTATACAGATAGCATTTAGAAATTGGGATTTGTATGAATATCCATTACTTCCAAGAACAACAAAACATTCCTGGTCAGTAAAGACAACTTCCTAGCTAGAAAAACCGAGGTTTGTAATATTTGGTTTGCAAACAGCTCGAAAAAATAATAAAACCAGAAGTTCTTCTATATTTGATCACTGCAATGTAAGCAATATTAAATTATATTTGAATTCTCAATACTATCCGTATGACTCACTTAATCTGAAATTTGATGAAGGTAAATACAGTATATTATATGAAATGTATGCTAATTTTCGTCAGTCGTATTACAACTTAGGCATTGATCCATTGCTTAGCTTAGACCAATTTAAAGAAATTGCTCCACTTTTTGTGATTGACTGTTCAAGACAAAACGATTCACTTAAAACTGGACCAGTTGACGTGCAATTAGAAATTGAATGCTCTGAAGATATTCAAAATAATACATCTGCCTATTGTTTAATAATAAACGATCGACTGTTCGAATACAAGCCGTTGAGTAATATTGTGAGAAAACTATCATGAATGTCATCGTAGATGTTCAAGGGTTTAAGAGTGAAGAAAATGAGTTTATTCCAAAAGAAATAGCAATAATGTACAAAGGACACGTACAAGTACTGTTGATACAACCACCACGACCATTTTATGACTTGACGAGGAAAGAACGGTTACAAGTGGCTTGGATTGAAAAAAACAGAGGAATAAACTGGAACGAAGGCTTTGTACCATATTTTAATTATCAAGCAATCTTTGGGGATTTTTTAAAAAATAAATCTATATTTACGAAAGGAAACGAAAAAGTGTTATGGATAAAAGATAATATATTCCGAATTAATAATGTATACAATTTAGAAAGTAAGAACTGCCCGAGTTTGTTGACATTATATAACAATTATTCAGATTCATCTGACATTATAAGTTGTATGTATCATACCAATATATGTGCCTTAAAAAATGTGTTTTGCTTAAATAAATGGTGTAAAGAAAATCAAGTGTTTTGTCAGTAAGATAAAATAAGAACGATCTTAGTTTTACGAATAAATGATTATAGAATGTTAAACCTACAAACTTACTTACACATATTCTATTATTTAGGTTAGTGAAAATGTAAGTAATAGTAATGTAAGAAATGTATCATTGCTTATAAAACAATATTTGAATAATATAGAAATAAATATTTAAACTTGACCTACTTGCGAGTTTTATTTCTTTAACACTAAAAATATTAATATAGTTAACCACCTGCCAACCACATATTATAGTTCGACATCGAAAGCAAAAACAGCTTGTTATAATGAGCAGTTCATACTGAACAGCTTGTTAAAGGTAATGAGCAGTTCATACTGAACAGCTTGTTAAAGGTAATGAGCAGTTCATACTGAACAGCTTGTTATAATGAGCTGATCATACTGAACCGCTTCTTATAATCAGCAGTTCATATTGAACTGCTCTGTTTATTTACACACTCGAACAGATGCTACTGATGAGTATGCGACTACTATACAGGACTTTAATTTAAAAAAAAAAAATATGTTTGAATAGAAAACTATAAATGTTATTAGTAGACCATTTTATGACTTGACGAAGAAAGAATGGTTACAAGTGGCTTGGATTGAAAAACAGAGGTATAAACTGAACGAAAATTTTGAATAATTAAGTATATTATGGGGTTACAGAGGAATAATCTGATACTCGAATGGTTTAACTGTGGAATATAGGGTTATTCAGATCACGATTTGTGATCTGAATACCCTATATTCCAACTACTCTCAAACCTTCGCAGTGGCCTTGCAATTCTTTGCAGCAGCACAATGTGCGGTAACAGAAGGTTTTATACCAGATGCTGATGTTACAAGTAAGTATAGCGATTTTTGTGAAACTGTAATGATTGTGTGCGTACACGTCACCTGACATCATAACGTTAAATTAGTAGTCAGACATTCTAATTGCTAAATATGGTTACGATATCAGATAACAACATAAATCTCTTTTGTTATCGTAAAATATCTAGGGCCATACATAGGAACTGATAGTGATCACGGTAAGCGCAGTTCCTCAAAGTGATGCAGATGATCTTATCCTCTGTCTCCTTTATTGTTTTCTATTTCGAAATCATCTACATTACTATACGGACCTTGTAGAAACCAGAACAAATTTCCGTGCGTTCAGGCGTTTTTGCCATACCTATTACTGGAATCAAAAGTAGCTCACAATTTAGGACCCATTAATTTCAGTGTTAATATATCCGCGGTGCTTGGCAACTGGGCTTAACCCAGTTGTATATATCCCTTGGTGCCTATTGGCCTAACTCAAATCTGTCTCCTGCTTGATAAGGAGGGAAGTGGAAATTATATTTATTTTTCCTACTCCTCCACTGTACTTTCTGATTAATTTCGATGCGGGATCCAAAACAGTTGAATCGTTTCTCCGGGACTCGTCGGGCTTCATTAGCTCGGCGTTTTTCTGGTGGTCGCTACTGTTGATTCTGGCTTTCAGGAGTTGCAGTGGCTGGGAATGTGTGGCGGGCTTGTCCCAAAATCGTCCCTGACGAAATACAAACAATCTTAAAGGGTGTACCCTTTAAGATTGTTTGTATTTCGTGGATTTATTTTTGCAGGTTACGAGAAGTTTGACTTCATAATCGTCGGAGCAGGGACAGCTGGCTGCGTTTTGGCAAATCGACTGAGCGCTGTACCAGAATGGAACATATTACTCATCGAAGCTGGTGATGATCCACCCGTAGAAGCTAATGTAAGCAGTAATATTTCAATTCAGTGTTTGCTTAATGCGTAAAAAAATAAATAAAACAATGGTTGGAGGATACTTGATCATTCTTAGATTCCAGGTTTGGATAAGGTAGTATTTGGAACCAGGTATGATTGGAATTACTTTACTTCTAACAATGGAAGAACTAACGGAGCATTTGTAAACTGATCTATTTATTGGCCCCGAGGCCGTATGATTGGAGGCCGTATGATTGGAGGCAGTAGTAACCTCAATACCATGATATACAAGGAAATGATCAAGATTATCAGAATTGGGTTGACCTTGGAAATGTCGAATGGAATGTTGATGAAGTACGTCGATGCTTTAGGAAAGCAGAAAATTTTCAAGACATGAATTTGTTGCAAAATCCGGAAATCAGGAATCATTCGGACATGACGGACCGTTAGTTATAAACTCGATCAACAGTACTAACAGACCTAGCACTGAGAGGGTTCTATCTGCTTGGGAGGAAATTGGTATCAAGAATGTTCCAGACCTAAACGTAGCGAATGTGTTGGGTTCAGGAAAAATGAGAGCGAAGTATTCCCGTTAGAGCACCAATTTTAAGAGCACCAATGTTTAGAGCACCAAAACTATTCCCATGAGAGCACCAATCAATATTATATCAATATTAACAATATTAGCTTCGAACTCGAAGAATGAGAACGAAGTAAGTAATTGTGTTTTGAGAAACCGAGCAACCAAAACAATTTTAAAGACCAACAACATTCAACCAACTACGTACAACTCACCTACCAAACGACAAAAGTTAAATAATAACTGGAGAGGGTCATTAATCCGCGGAAAATCTTAACACCACTATTCAGAAAAATGACGTAATTGCACAACGCCGTCTATGGGTAAATGGATAAGCGTCCGTAAAAAGCATGTTCTAGTCTCAGACCAATTGGTCTGAGGTTCTAGTGCGGTTCGTGAGTGGACGGCGCGGGCGGCGTTTTGCGATTTAGTAATTTTATATTATCTTCGAAACTATTCAACCAATTGACATACTGTTTTGGGCAAATCGTATCTCTATGATGTTTTTGTGATCATTATAAAAATTTTTTCGATAAGGTTTAATATTTTGTTGTTTAAAAAATCGTCCAAAGATAAGTACGTCGAAAAATACTTTTTTTTAACACATAAAAGCTACTATATCTGCTAAAATATAAAAGATAGAAATATGGTGCCGCGGACTTTTTTGTAGAACTATTATAGGCAGACCAGGTTGCCATACATTATTTTCAATTATATACAACTGTTAAGGCAGCGCACGCAAATAACTCTGTTGTAAGAGCTATTTTTTTCCGCCTGGATAGACAAAAATTGAGATAGTTCGAGTAATATGCATGATATCTTTATAATTTATAGCCTATAGCACTCACGAATAATGTAGCTTTCTACCAGTGCAACAATTTTTTAAATCGGACCAGTAGTTCCTGAGATTACCCCCTACATACAAACTTACAAACAATTTTACCTCTTTATAATATTAGTATAGACTAGCTGACCCACGCAACTTCGTCTGCGCCACATTTTCCATTACTGCTCCGCTCCTATTTGTCTTAGCGTGATCATATATAGCCTATAGCATTCCTCGATAAATGGGCTATCTAACACTGAATGTTTTTTTCAAATCGGACCAGTAGTTCTTGAGATTACCCCCTACATACAAACTTACAAATTTACAAACTTACAAACAAATGTTACCTCTTTATAATATTAGTATAGACTAGCTGACCCGGCGAACTTCGTCCCGCCTAACAGTCGATTCTTTAATTTTTTTCTTCTAAAATAAACGTAGCCTAAGTTACTTTTTATTACATCAGCTACCTGCCAATAAAAGTCCCGTCAAAATCGGTCCAGCCATTTCAGAGATTTTGGTGGAAAAAAGGTTTTGGTGTATGTACCGTATACATATATATACATATCATGTAGGTACATGTAGTAAAAACGGTTATTTCAATATTACAAAAAAACACTCCAATTTAATGCATATTATGTATAGATGTATAGATTATTATGTATCGATTTATAGATTTTGCTTTTGGCATTAGTCTTGGTGGCAGAGACGAAAGTGACAATGGAGTTAACCTACCAAAAAGTCTGTTCTTCTCTTGGTAGGTAGGCAGTCAATAAATAGCTGGCGAGTATAACTACCTATTAGTTGTAAGCATAAAGTCTGCTGAAGACCTAATTCTTCAACCAAGTTTGGTATCCAGGTATACGGACGCTTATGCTTTCACTTCGAAATTTGGCTACGTTGTGACGTGCAAGCAACTTAACTAAATACCGGGACATGATCGAGCGATTGACCACGTCATACCTCGGTAGCCCTCAATGTGACGTTACTTGCATGCGAGCTGGTTCCAGGTGTAAACGTGGCTTAACAACAGACGACTTAGTGTAAGTTATAAAGTGCATGATCCAAATCAGATAACACCTTTATTGAACACTAGCTGACCCGTGCCCACTTCGTTGGGCGGTAAATATTTTAACTTCTGATGAAATGATGAGTGTGGTTCGGTTAGTACTGAGTGCTATGATTTATTTCCTGACTGCCAAAAGGAGGGTTTTGTTTTTATTGCTTAGGTATGTAGCTAGGCTAGCGAGCCGCTGCGAGCGCTCAGCGCTAGACTCCCTATCCATTGTTGCAGAGACATGCTGCTTTAAATCACTGAGACGCTGTGCACGTTCAGCGCTAGATTCCCGAGCACGGACCTGCGATGTTCTCCAGCTTTGGTTAGCAAGCCGCTGTGAACGCTCGGAGCTAGATTTCCCAGCGCGTGCTTGCGAAATATTTTCTCTATTCCTCGAGAGGCGCAGATGATTATCAAGAGCAGACTCTGCCGTACGGCGTACTCGAGCTGCTCTTGTCTCATGTCTGGGATGTCTGACGGGAAAGTTGAGATTTCCTTTTAGGCATGATAAACAATCGCTGAAACTGTCCGATATCCCAAAAACAGGAATATCACAGCAGGCTTCGAACTCGAAGAATGAGAACGAAGTAATATTGTAATTGTGTTTTGAGAAACCGAGCAACCAAAACCATAGACCAACAACATTCAACCAACTACGTACAATTCACGTACCTAACGACAAAAGTTAAATAATAACTGGAGAGGGTCATTAATCCGCGGAAAATCATAATACAACGATTCAGAAAAAATTACATAATTGCACAAAGCATGTTCTAATGCGGTTCGTGAATGGACGGCGCGGGCGGCGTTTTGCGATTTAGTAATTTTATATTATCTTCGAAACTATTCAACCAATTGACATACTGTTTTGAGCAAATCGTATCTCTATGATGTTCTTGTGATCATTATAACATTGTTTTCGATAAGGTTTAATATTTTGTTGTTTAAAAAATCGTTCAAAGATAAGTACATCGAAAAATACTTTTTTTAACACATAAAAGCTACTATATCTGCTAAAATATAAAAGATAGAAATATGGTGCCGCGGACTTTTTTGTAGAACTATTCAAAGCGGACCAGGTTGCCATACATTGTTTTCAATTATATACAACTGTTAAGGCAGCGCACGCAAATAACTCCGTTGTAAGAGCTATTTTTTTCCGCCTGGATAGACAAAAATTGAGATAGTTTGGCTAATATGCATGATATCTTTATAATTTATAGCCTATAGCATTCCTCAATAAATGGGCTATCTAACACTGAAAGAATTTTTCAAATCGGACCAGTAGTTCCTGAGATTACCCCCTACATACAAACTTACAAACTTACAAACTTACAAACTTACAAACTTACAAACTTACAAACAATTTTACCTCTTTATAATATTAGTATAGATATTCACACACAATCTTTTAGACAGTAAGGGCTGATTTTTCAATAGTCAGTTAACTTTTATTGGAAGAATAAATAAGTCATATTGACATATTTTCAACACAAAAGCTGTCAATCGGCCATTTTTCTTCCCCGGGTAAAAGTTATTGGACTATTTAAAAATCAGTCCTTAATCGTGAATAATAAAATTCGACGTTTACTTTATTATTCTGAAATAAATGCTTTACTAATTAGTGCTAAAGAGTATATTATTAACATAATAATGTTCGACAACGTTTAGCACTTTATGTGTTAAATGTTAACAGAAACTTAATTTTTAATTTTATAACTTTCCTTTTGTCAGAACTGTTATTTAATGTAATACCTAAAATGGTCTGCAGTAAAATAAATATCCTACTACTATTATTCATGGTGTCTGTTTACCGAATCGAATTTATAAAAGATTTATTTGTTTGGTTTTTTTCTTAAATAAACATTGCAAGTTTTATAAAATTTAAGTAAATTATTAAATTGTGTCACAGGGCCAATAAATTGTTCTAATTTATATAACGTTCGCGTTTGCGTATGATAGATTGATTCGTTTTGCCAAAAGCAAATTCTGACATCTCAAATATTTTAAGAGGAACGCAAGAACCTTAAGAGTGTGTATTCCGTCCACTAGCGCCGCCAATCGTGTTTTTATTATTTGTGGTAAATTTAAGACACGTAGATAAAAAACCGCTCTGTAGTGCACTGAAGAAATGTATCTATTATTTTTTGACAGCTATTTTTAATACATAACGCATGGCTAAATAGCCAAAACGGCAATTATTGCTATTTACGAAAAATATCGACTTTGGCAACTATTTATGTTCTAAAGTACAAAACATAACTCTCAAAACATAATAAATACATTTCTTCAGTACACTACAGAGCGGTTTTTTATCTACGTGTCTTAAATTTACCACAAATAATAAAAAACGATTGGCGGCGCTAGTGGACGGAATACACGCTCTTAAAAACAGTTCAATAACCATTCTATACGTCCCATAGATTGGTAAAGTGGAAGTAAATTATTTCTGCTAACCACAAAGATGAATAGAAACACCTTACAAAAGGTGTTTTCTACTAACCTACATCGATTCTTCCAGTTGTTTAAATGAGTAGGAAGTGCATTGCCGACCGTCTTTTGTCTTTAGTAGACAATGTCGTTTTCTGCGGGGCGTTCGAGAAAAAAGAGCTCTTCAATGCTTCGCAAATACACGACGATTTAAATGCATACACAGAAAGTCACTCGGCGAAATTCTACTGTCTTTGCTGTGTGTGAATTTTGTACGTTATTGGGTTTAGTTTATTGGGGAGTGTTTGTTTTTAGAAGGATATATTTTTTTACTGATTTTTCTTGTGTTCCTGTTCAATTTCTGTTGGTTATGTCACCGGATAATTGCAAAACATGTAAGTCTAGAAAATATCTTGAGAGATTGTAAACTCTCGATAAATTTCCAATTGAACATTTGGAACACTTTTTTACGCATAAAAATGTGAAATAACATGGTGACCAATCTGAGCACAAGTGTACAAAAAACTAGGGTCTTTTTAGTTACGCATTGAATGGAGTCGTTTTCAATTTCGCAAAATAAAAAAGACCCATAACAAAAAAGTTGGGATTTTTTCGTTCGTTTTATATATGCTTATTTAGTATAATGTTCTTTTAATCTAATTATCTTCTCGTTTAACAGACATTTTGATCTTGCCGCTGAAAAAAGAGCGACCGCGCCAGCTCGGAAACTTAACCCCGACACGGATAGGTTAGGTTCGAATGCCCATTCGTCTTAATTTTTTTTTTTTACTATTGATAAACTCAAAAATAAAGAGCCAATGTCATAAACTCAAATATTTATAACATTGACAACTAAGTATTTTATACGGTTGATTGTCATGGATCTGATTTTGTGATTTACCGACCAATCGAAGAATCTGGTTTATGCCTACAGATAATTGTTTTTACTAATAATTATTGTACACACTTACTTTTTCAATCTACTTTAGGTAGACATAGGCTGAATAGTCGACATCGGCTTTGTTTGCCATATTTAATCTAATATAATTATAAAAATCTTGTGTCACGGTGTTTGTTATCGAACTCCTCCGCAACGGCTTGACCGATTTGTATGATTTTTTCGTATTACATTCATTAGGTCTGAGAATAGGTCGTAGGTTTCTAATGGCAAAACCACATTTGCCGAGTCATTTAGTAAAAATATAGAATAGCATAGACACTGTGATTGTCACATATTTTAGGTACATGTTATTTATTGCACTAATACTTGTATATTACGAAAAAGTATATTCATAGGCAAAGACAGATGTCCAATCGTTTATTTAAATCGTGTATTTTTTATTTAATAAACCATTACGTATTATTTATTCTTAAACGGTCCAAATGATCGTACACACTTTAAAGTGCATATTTATCGAATGCTTGCTGTCATCAATACGAAATGTCCAAAACATATTTTGAACCATCACTCATTCACTTTATTCAACTAAAAGAAACAAAAAAAGACTGTCATTTTCATGCACCTCTGTAAAGTGGTTTAAATTGCGTGGTACATTGACCGAGTAATCAATTTAAAAGGCTTTTGTAAAATGATGAATGGTATTTGTTATTTGCGAATATTATATTATAATAATAACGAACGGTCAGTGTCTTGAGACGAGAGCCTTTAGTGATAAAGGTCATTATAGTATGTGTTCGTCACGTCAGTCCGAAGATCATTTATTTATTTACTTATTTGATAGGAAACTCAACAACAGCTTTACATAGTAATGGAACTATACTTTAATAATATAATAAAGAGGAAAGATTTTTGTTTGTACCGCGTACAAATAAACAAAACTACTGAATCGATGTTTACCATTTTTTCACCAATAGAAAGCTAAATTATCAAGAAATAACACAAGTTATAAAAATTTGATATTATACAAAACCTGCAGCGTGGACGAAGTCGCGAGCGAAGTGCTAGTTTTTTATAAGTCATAAATTCGGTAGTTTTCAAAATTAATTGGTCTTGGTACGTTTCGAATGGCCGTCTATCCATTAATCATCAGGTTACTTGATTCATCCCTCTGGCCATTTCTCAGATGCTGCAGTTGATCACTGTTTCAGAATGTTTTCGTTCTTTCTCTTTCCCTTATTGTAGTTATAACAACAATGCTAATTTTATCTAAACCCATACATGCCAACTACCATCGACATAATAAAACAAAACAGAGGCTTATCCCGCCGTCTAGCATTTTGCCCCAACAGTGCCTATTTAGAATACATGCCATATTTCCCCCAGACAGCACAAACCCTCATTTATACCATTTATTCCGGGACCCCTTTACACAAAACTATCTCTTGACCCTTTATTGACATTGAAAATGGGAAGCTTTTTTCATGATTGCGGTCGAGAGAAACTATTTACTTTGCTATAAGCGAGAATGGGGCCCATTGTCTTCTGTGGGCCGCGAGTATCAATATATCACATGCATAAACATGTTTCGATATGGACGCTGAATCGGTAAAAGGAAATAAATGTATCGGGCACTTATTTCGGGGTAAAGTAGACCGTTTGATGGGGAAAATGGGCTACTGTCTTATTGTTTGCGTATATGGGTGTATCTGACCTATATGTATAGCCATAATGGGTTTTCGTGCCGTCGTTTGCGTAGCCTTCTTCCAAGTAGCGTGCGGTTGGCTTCCAGTTTGTAAATATGGCATTATGTTTTTGTTTTTTTTTTTTTCATTTTTAGGGTTCCTTACTCGAAGGGTAACAAAGGAACCCTATTCTAAACTAAGCCTCCACTGTCTGTCTGTCTGTCCGTCCGTCTGTCCATCCATCCATCCGTTCGTCTGTCTGTCAGCGGACTGTATCTCAATGAACTTTAATAGGTAGACAGTTGAAATTTTCACAGATTGTGTATTTCTATTGCTGCTATCACAACTTTAATAAAATCATTAAAGTTTATGTTATGGAACCATTCTTGTGCAAGTCATCAACTTGTAGTGATTTTCTTTCGACCTCCAGACTTGACACAGATTCATTTAAATCGGCTTTCAGAGTCAACCCTCAAAGCGTGTTATTAATTACTTCCCAGAATTTGAACCTTATTAGCTACATTTTCGGATGGTGTAATAGTACAAATTATTTTCCTTTTTCAAAATCAACAGGTTCGATTCCTGGGTAGGAATAACGATTTAAAAAAAATGCGATAAAGTGTTAGTTTCCATCAAAATTAGGCTCGAAACTCCTTTCAGTGTTAAACTCCTTTCAGCGCTTTTCGATATTATTCATAGTTTCGGATTTGCTCATCCAGGCACATAAAAATACACTGACCGATTTCGGACCGTTCGAAATTCACTTAAAAATCAGTCAAGCTAGCTCTTCGAGCCAATTTTATGAACGTTTCTGCAGCTTCATCCCATTCTCTTATTTCCTTTATTCGGCTCGATTTTCCCGATCTCGCCACTCGCATAGTCCCCGAGAGAAATCCTTGAAAAGCTCTAGTGTTCCTGTCAGTATGTATTGCAAAAATACGGAAAGTATCATTGCGTTTTTCCCTAAAAATCTTCTAAATATATTTTGAGGAAAAAACAAATCGTAACGCACTATTCTCGCTGGTTAAATGACGTCCCTATTACATGTTTATTTTTATAGGCTATTATAAAGGAAACGTGGCTATTCGCTTTCAAACGTTATCAGGTCAACCGTGACTTTCTCCGGTTTTGGAAAAACAGGTCAGTTTACACGATGATTTTGTGGAAATAGATACTCAGGGCGATTTTGTGGTGTTCGACCCAAATAATAAAAATGTTTTCGGGTCGTTTTCCCTTTGCTTAGGTTTTTAAAGAAGGGGAAATTATTACATGGTATTCGTAGTAGGTATCTATACTAATATTATAAAGCAGAAGAGTTTGTTTGTTTGGTTGAACGCGCTAATCTCAGGAACTACTCGATCCGATTTGAAAAATTCTTTCAGTGTTAGATAGCCCATTTATCGAGAAAGGTTATAGGCTATAATGGAATGGGTTATAATGGAAATTGTGACGCAGACGAAGTTGCGCGGGTCAGCTAGTAGGAAATAATACTCATATAGCTTGCCCGCTGCCTCTGATAAAAAAAAAACAATAGACATTTTCGATATCGTCCCCTGTTTTTTTTACAGGCACAAAAGACAAGAATGTTTTCCAACCGCAGAAAAAACCAGTCATAAATACTTTCCTAATTTTACATCCACACCCAAATCCATTCATAGTTTATCTGTAAAAATACCGCAGTGAAAACCGTGGAAGAATCTAGTCTCGCATGTAATCTGCTCAAACATGAACCGAAGAGCACAATACTCGCGTGCGATGCGATGTCTGTTTATTCCCAAAATCCTATCGTTTTCCTTCTGAAATTATTTCTAACAAAGGCACCTGTATTTTCACATGAGGAGATGTGAAAGGCCTTACACTGCTGCGAAAATCATTGAATAGTTTACTCGAAAGGGTGAGCCGGGCAAAATGAATTGGGCACTATGATACGGTGAATCGAATCGAACCTCAGGCAAAAAGCGGATCGTTTGATGTTTTGACCAACCCTGATTTAGGTCTTTTATCGCGTTTTATAGTTCTGTCGTATCTAGTGAGATGAAAGGGGATTATCTTAAGGTAGAGGCCTCGTTGGATGAGTTTTTTATATGGGTCGGCACGTTTTTGTCAGTTTTGTGGTCAACTTTCGAGGCTGAGCTGATGTTTTGTAAAGCCTTTACCCAGCGTTTTACAATGGACTTATGACACGCTTCACACACACACGGATTAGTGGTATCCACTGGACACCGGAGTGGTGGACTGGTGGTAGATATTATATTGCCTGAAATAGTTTGTATGTCACGTTTGGAAGTAGATGGCATAGATTTTTTGCTTTTTTTTACTTGAGATTGGTTTGCTCTTTACTCTAAGCCAGAGCTGACACGACGATGGAGTGAGCTTACCCAAAAAACGCCTATCCACTCTAATTACTTTGAAGAGACTATTGTTGAATTCGTTCGGAAACACAGACGCAGAGAGTTCTCACGCCTTTGCTGTGCGCATTATAAAAGACGTTTGGAAAAGCTTACCTAGTCCGAATTGATGGATTAGCAACAAGCTCAGGATGGTCATTTTGCGTCTAGATGTCCAATGGCAGAAGGGGGCTGGTTGCTTTGAATTTGATTTTACAGCGAACAACAAAACCTCCAGGAAATAGATAAGCACCTAAACAAATTAATCTAAAATAACAACCTTTAACAAAGATACCATTCTTTTAAGAAGTTGAGAACTTTTCGAACGTTTCTCGTAAGGCATACATCCAATCTGATCGCATCTCGCGAAACTTTAATCAGATGCGTGAGAAAAACGGCACCTATTTGTACACGTCACCACAAAACGCCACAGCCTAACTTTTTTAACACATACGTTTTTACTTCTGTAATACAGACAAAACGCTTGAAAAAAATGATTTCAATGGCAAGCCTGATAAAGGTTCTGGTTGTTAAGGCTGTTTTCTTGGTCAAGATTACCGTTCCTTTAGTGATCCAGAATAGGCTTGTGTCCTGAAAAAATCTGATTAGTCCGTCAGTTAGATTATCAAAAAAAATTTGACCCGTGTTTTTTTTTTGTTACGGGATCCTAAATTGACGAAGTTACGATGCTTTTAAAATTCTCAATACGTCACATCTTCGCATAATTTTTAGTGAGTCGTGACTTCACGAGCCCCCACTCCCGAGTTTTGATGCCTTTTATCTTTGTCAATATTCATTGATTTAAAAAAACAAAAAATACATGTCCATTATTTTTCAATACTCTAACTGACGGACTAAATAGTTTTGCAAATTGTGGATGATGGAATCTAGCCTATTGGCTCCCAGTTCATCATCGTCATTTTCTCAGAAAAAAACTCTTGCACTGATAGACATAGGTTTCCTATAAGACCGAACCTATGCGTCTCGCATCTAACGGATTCCCGCACGCTCGGCCCATTGGGTCGAGGGAATTTCGGGACTGAGACCGCGGCCCCAAACCCCATCTAGTTATATTATTTTTGAGTGGAACTTTAGGACCACAAATAAAATAAACGCAGATATGTCTTGGAATAATACGGTCAACCAAAAACTTTTGAAGTTATACAAGTAAAACTATTTTATAAAACGATGAAATGTTTCTTTTATTTCACAAATGGCAGCCTTCTGTTAAAATCAAACCTAAAAAAAATATTCACTAAGTACGAAATATACTTACGAATTATAGTGTTGTCTTGAGTACCTACTACTAAAAAATTCCATTACGATTTAATGAAAATCACCTTTCTGTTTATTATCCCTTAAATGAAGAACTTTTTTTGTTGACTGTGCTTTACTTTATTTTTCTTGTGATCCCAAAGTACCACTCAAAAACAATATATGAAAAGTCCGAAATACCCTCGACCCGGTTCATTTACCTATATAGACATTTTACTGTTTATTGCAGCAAAATGACCCGCATCAGGTGTGATAGAGGCATCATCGTTTACAATCAGGTGAGATAGAGGTCAAACGTGGGTGCATCAATAGTAAAAAAAAAGATTTTGTGATGAATTAATAAATTTTATTAATTTCATCAAAAACGTGGATGGGTCTTTATACACGGTGTATCTGACATCGACGCACAAACGATTTCCATGGGTCCAGGGCATGATTCTGGACACCCCAGAGTTGGAAATTTTCATCGGCTTTTTTCTCATTTTTCCAGTTTTTTCAAGAGTTTTTTTTACTTTAGACTACTCATAATCGTTATTCTGACCTAACGCAATGAGATTTTTAATAAAAAAATAATTAATTAACTAGTTTCACTAAAAAGAGCAATGTAAATAAAACCACAAATAGGTATCAGCTCAGCTGTGCTAAAGTACAAACGAAAGGTCAACGCAATGCATAGTAGCTGCCCACACACTAACAAGTATGCATGTGTGTCACGCGTGTATGATTTGTTAAAAGCATGCCGCCTAAGACTGCATTCCAAAGAAAATGAAACGTATCATAGCAAAACGAAGTAGCCGATTTCCAACATTAACGTAATAGGCTAAGGTTGAAAATCGGTTACTTCGTTTGGTGTCGATAAAACCCATTTTCTTATTGCGGCGGCAACGCGTAGTGCGCGCTCTTTGACCTTTGACAAACGCCGACGAAACCAGGGCCGTATTTGGGTGTAACCGGTAAAACGCTTTTTAATAAGCGTTTATTGGAGCGTGGAGTCATGATGATACTCGACCGAGAAAATAATCTTTTTTTTTCTGTTTCCTTCTTATGTTCTGATACAATGTTTGTACATAAATTGTTAAATAAATAAAATTTACAATAAGTAATGTGATGCTTATTACAATTGGATCTTGCTATACCCATTTATCGCTTTGAAACAATTAATGTGATAGAATTTTAAATACGGCAAAATTCTATCAACACGGGTGTTGAAACTTAATCATGACGATTGATGACCCTAATTTGTTTCTGTTTGGTTTAAAAAAAAAGTTCAGTTTTACAATACCAAAATTATTCGATAAAAAACATTAATAAATTAAAAGCAAAAAAAGGAATTTTCATACTATTATCATCGCAAGCGCGGCCCTGGCACTGTAGGTCCAATGTAGGCATCTGTCGGCGACCTCAAAGGATAGATCGAAAGAACATTTTTAGTGATGGATTTTTGTCAGTTCCTTGTTGACGCTGATCGCGAACGAGTGCTTTTTTTTGCAAAAATCATTTTTCGAAACGTTAGAGAAGACAAGTTTTGGTTTCTTTCTGTGAACTTGCGTGTTTTTGTGTGTCTTTGTGTTTCATTGAAAAATGTCATCTGGACTTAAAGAGAACTTCAGTGCCCAAGAATACGGTAACATGTACGTGGGAACTGTGAGGAGCTCGTCATGGTGCTCCCCCTCACGTGAGACGCTGCCTTACAGAATCATTAGGGAATCGGTGGATTGGGAGATTCGGCTGGGAGCCATGGCCAGCTCGCTCACCAGACTTGACCCCATTAGGTTTTTTCTTTGGGGTTAGGTACGTCAAAGACAAAAGACAAGGTGTTTGTGTCCGAGTGCGCAGTGTTCCGCAGCCGAGATGAGGAATCGCATCGTGAATTTGTTTGCCTCTTTTGCGTGAGGAGTGTGCCCAGGACCCAACGTTTCTGCCCCGTGACCACGCTGAAACTCTGCGAGCATGCTGGCGGCGGCCACTTCGAACCCTATCTGGTTAGGGGTGAGCGAGCTTAAGGTGAGTTAGGTAGTTACTAGTTAATACTTACATAATCAGTTCTCAAAGTAGGTACTTGCAAGCTTCTTTTTTGGATTCCGTACCCGAAGAGTAACCAATGGAACCCTATTACTAAGCCTTTGCTGTCCAGCCGACTGTCCGTCTGTCTGTCAGTGGGCTGTATCTCAGGCATGGTATCCCTATTTCTGCTATAATAACAAATAATAAAATAAAATTTACAGAGAGCTCGCATACAAGAAACGTGTTTTTTGTGTATGGTTATGGTACGGAACCCTTTGTGTGAGAGTCTGACTCGCACATCGCCGGCTTTGTTGTCAATCCTTATCGGAATTGTGTTCGTGAATTTAAGAGACGTAAGCTTGTGGCTCCTTGACTTCTGCATAAACATGATAGTAGGTAGGTATTTTTGAGTGACTAAAATTATTTTATGTGAAAGTATTGCCGTCGGCGGAGGGTTTGATATTCGTAGGTATTGAGGTAGGTACATTCAAAGAGAGTTAGGTAGTTCGTAGTTCATTAGCTACCTGCGTACTCGGATTTCGATGTACTTACAAGCTTATTTTTTGTAATTAATCCTTATCGGAATCGTGATTTTAATTATAAGACTAAGCTTATGGCTCCTTTTCTCTTAAGCTTTTCAAAAACAAGATCTTAAGCATGTTCCAGAAGGATGTAATGCAGTGTTCTATTCAAGGTGACCTTGCTTGTTGCCATCCATCTAGCTAGACGGTAGGAACCTACCTAGATGCAATAAAAATTCGAACACAATTCGCGGATAGAAAGCAAGCTCCGACCAAGGTCAGCTTTTTTTCTCTTAAATTCTGCATAAACATGTTCCTACCATCAGCAGGTAGGCACCGTAGTTATTTCTAGTGATTAAATAATTTTATCTGGTACCTATTAGGCGCGTTAGTACATGCGCGTCGCCGGCCGCGGCGTCCCAGACCTGTGTACCGCTGTGTGTGTGCAAGACGTGAGGTATGTATTGCGTGCAACGCTCTCACGCGTTTAGATCGCGTTGTTCACAATACATTGCGCGCTCGAAAATGTCAATTTCTGTAACCGTTCATTAGCGAGATTAATGACTTCCACAATTTGGTTAGTGGCATGAGGTGTAGCCTTTTCCCGAAGTTTGCGTTACGATGTCAAATACGCCCTGTATATAGGATTTTTAAACTGACTGCGCTTTTGTTACAAAATATCTACATAATTTCCCAAATTATAAACAAATAGGGCCCTATTTGTTTAGTCAATTCAAAAAGCAACAATGTTGGTTTCTAATAAGTTTTTTTTTTTCTTAAATAAAAGCCATTTTCACAGTAGGTACCTACAACAATATTTATCATGACTGGCATGTTCAGTTTTCTACTGTTTTTACATGAAATTTAAATAACAGCGGGACGCAGTGAAAACATGCCAATGACTAAAGTAATGTTTATAATAGTGGTCGAATTTCCCGTAAAATGTCAAAATGTTTGAACGTATTATTACGTAGGAATGAGTTCAGAGAATAGCATAATTATAATGTTAATTTTTAATTAAGAGTCTAAAGGTAACGTGAAAGCAAAATGTCACGCAAGTGTCATGTTGTGATGGCTCAATAATATTATCAATATTGATATCTTCTATATAAAAATCTCGTGTCATAGTGTTTGTTATCGAACTCCTCCGAAATGGCTTGACTGATTTTTATGATTCATTTTTATGATTTATTTTTGTGTATATTTGGCAGCTCCGACAATAGGTGATAGGGTACTAATTTTTATTTTTATTGTGTCAAAACAAAGTTTTCCCGGTCAGCTTGTCTTCTATATAAAAATCTCGTGTCACAGTGTTTGTTATAGAACTCCTCGGAAATGAGTTCAGAGAAGTGCATAATTAATTTTTTTTTTTAATTATGAGTCTAAAGGTAACGTGAAAGCAAAATGTCACACAAGTGTCATGTTGTTATGGCTCAACAAAATTATCGATATCTTCCATATAAAAATCTCGTGTCACAGCGTTTGTAATCGAACTCCTCCGAAGTGGCTTTACTGATTTCATGAATTGTTTTGTGTATATTTGATAGGTCTGAAAATAGGTCGTAGGCTTTTTTTATTTGGCAAAACAACGTTTGACGGATCAGCAAGTATCTTATGAAAATGGGCACCCATGTTTAGTTTCTTCTTGTTTTACTACCTGACCCGCGCAACTTCGTTTGCGTCACATTTTTCATCATTGCTCCGCTCCTATCGGTCGTAGTGTGATGTTATATAGCATTTAACCTTCCTCGATAAATGGGCTATCCATTACTAAAAAATCATTCAATTCGAACGTGTAGTTCCTGAGATTAGCGCGTTCAACCAAACAAACTCTTCAGCTTTATAATATTACTAGCTGACCCGCGCAACTTCGTCTGCGTCACATTTTCCATTAATGCTCCGCTCCTATTTGCCTTTAGTCTATAGCCTTCCTCGATAAATGGGCTCTCCATTACTGAAACAATTTTCAATTCAGACCAGCAGTTCCTGAGGTTAACGCGTTTAAACAAACAAACTCTTCAGCTTTATAATATTAATATAGATTTAAATTAAATCCTAGATAGATAGCAACAGCTAGGTGATTGCGTTTAGTCGGGTCTTAATCCTACATTGTTATTCATTCAAAGCTTCCCAGGGGACACGTGTAGGGAATTAAATGTAATCTCCTACAACCGGGAATTATATATAGTACCTACTCGCTTGTATCAATGACCGCAATGTTTCTCATTATATCGAAAGGGAGGGTCGTGTTAAAACAAAAAAAATCGTATAAAACAATAAACAAGAAATCTGAAAAGAGGTCATTGTATTCATATATCATTACGTAGCCTTTTGCTAAGGGTCCGAACTCACAAAAAAAACAGACTTCACATTTAATTTTATGTGAGCATAACTTGACAAAATGTACCAGTTAATTTTTATTTGCGACTAGATTCTGCCAGCGGCTTCGCCCGCGTGATCCCTAGGGAACATGTTCCCGGGATTAAAAGTAGCTTATGTGTTATTCCAGACTATAATCTATCTTTGTTCTAAATTTCATTAAGATCCGTTAAGCCGTTCTGGCGTGATTGAGTAACAAACAACCAAACTTTCACATTTTTTTTTTCATTTTTTCTATTGATTGTAGCGTGATGAAAAGTATGCTATAACCAGCTCAGGAGTATGAAAAATAATTATACCAAGTTTCGTTAAAATCCGTCGAGTAGTTTTTGTTTCTATAACGGTTATACAGACAGACAGACAAACATTTTTTTTGATTGCATTTTTGGCATCAGTATCGATCCCTAATCACCCCCTGATAGTTATTTTTGAAAAATATTTCATGTATAGAATTGACCTCTCTACAGATTTATTATAAGTATAGATAGATAGATATAGATAGATATAGATATAGATTTCAGTGTAAAATTTCAATGGTTCAAAGTAAAATTTGTACGTAATGATGAGAACAATCACCATTTTTCTGGTTTTGAGTTTATTCTATGACACAACGCACCACCATCCTTTTGTTAAAAAAAACACGATAAATACAAATAAATTATTCAGTACATTTGCCCTATCTTTTTGCAGATAGCAAAAAGATCGGGCAAAATAACAAACACTTTGTCAGTCAGTTTGCAGCCACACAGTTATTCAACAGAGTATATTTCTAGCTCGGAACAGTACGACAAATACCCTTACATATGCGAACTGTCCTGAACCCAAACTTGAATTGTGACCGGCGTTCGAATGTTCTAAAATAGGATACAAAACTTGTTTATTTCCTAACGTTGCTCTTGGGCGGAATCCAATAACTGGACTGGAATTCTGGAACTTGACCACTCGGACGTCCAATTCAGGTTATTTTTTTACAGTAGGTATGTATACTTACTGTAAAAAACCGGTGTTTTTAGTGAATACAGCAAAGCGTTAAGTTGTTAAACGGATAATACCACTTATAATAGAATAAACGTCTAAAAAAGTAATTGTTCTAATAATTATGAACAACTTTTATTGCGATTTCATAGTTGGTCCCATAGTAAAAGTTTATTTATTCATAATGATGAGTAAAATCCCCATTTATTAAGTAATACGTTTATTCTATTGCATGTTGTATAATAATAAGGTGGGTATTGAGTTTTTAATCTATAATGAGATAGCCTGCTGATCTGATTAGAAACAGTTTAAATCTGAAACCAATTTTTTCAAGGATTTTTTTTCGTTATTCTGTTGTCCACAGCTGGAGAAAGGCGTTCCCCATTTGTTTCCAGCTAGTTGTATAGCCTGTTTTTTTCCTTTTAATCCGTCAGTTACGAGCCGAAATCGTCACGCCATTGCGACAGCTTCTTTAAGGCCTGCCTAAGTTGCAACGTCCATTTTTAAACACCCATCGCATGACGATTCCGTTAGAATTACGATACACAAAAAAATGGAGATAGTTTGTCTCATAATACTCGTCACACATTAATTTCTTGGTAATATTAAATACCCAAAGTCGCACAATGCAAAGATACTATAGTAATAACCTTGTCTAGACAATGTATGTATGTAAATACAGAAGACGAATACCTCAGCTACGTAAGGTAGGTCGAATTTAATCTACCTAGCAACAAGATATTAGCATAAAGACATACTTGCAATTCCACGAATTCAGAAACGGCAAAATAATGAAACAAAACTTGACGCATACGTTCTGGGTGGATGTTTGGAATAGCTTGATTTCAGTTCCATGCACACTATACTTTATTCTCGTAGGGAACTGAGGCTGAACTATGAAGTGCCAATACCATCTTGATCCCTTTGTGAGAAAGGATATTCGCCCGGAACAGCTCCGTCTGTTTCTTACACCGGAATCGGGCTCTCCACAAAGTGACATCTACCAGCGATGGTCAAATAATCCAGAATTTATCGTGGCCTTGCGCCTGATATTTTTTTAGCGCATGTCAATCCAATTTTGGAGTATTTAATAATCGTTAGGCTAAGTGAATGCTAAGATTCAAGTGACGTAGCACAGCACAGTACAAATTTTGCAGGGCAGAGCAGAAGAGGCAAACATTGGCGTCTGCGTCACTTGTGCCTGCGCCGCAGCGTGCACTGCTCCTAATACTTTCATAAATTACAAAATCTGCTCTGCCTTGCGCTGCGTGGACCTACGTCACCTACGTCTCAACATACGCTTAGCCTTATTTCTGATGGAATGACACTTTACAAACTTACGGTCGCCACAATACGTCATGACAAAGTTGAATGCACGACGCATTTTTGGAACCCTAAAATAATTAAAATAGGAGTGGTCGATGTGGCAAGGCTTAGGACCTGTTTAAACGTAACGACTTTCGTCCCAAATGATGAAATAAAGCATGTCGTGCAAAATTTGCACAGCAATGTGACGTAACCCTATCGTGAACTGTATGTACCGAATTGAGTTGTTGCGGTTTTGTTCGATAACTCTGTGCATGTTGTCAAACGGAGTGGATGACGAATGTCAGCGATTGGTTCGGGAACAACTTCCGAAGCTCTGACGTCGGGTTTGCACTGCAGGGATTGCTTTGGTCGTGGAACCGATTGTAACAGCGGGTGACTATAACGTTTAGGCAGCAGTCACACCGTGTCGTGGTGATTTTATTGGTTACATATTATGGTGATTGACAATATTTGGACATGTCCTATAAATATTGTGGAAATTATATTTATATTTTCCTACTCCTCCTCTGTACTCTTCTGATTCATTTCGTTGCGGGATCCAAGACGTTTCTCTGGGACTCGTCGGGCTTCATTAGCTCGGCGTTTTTCTGGTGGTCGCCACTGTTAATTCTGGCTTTCAGGCTTTCAGGAGTTGCATTGGTTAGGAATGTGTTTCGGGGTTGTCCCAAAAAAAATGAACTATAAATTATAGCCATATCCAATTATATCACTGATTACCAATTAAAGTGTTGTATTAAACTTTTTGTTTTGTTTTTCTACTGTGTCCCACTTCTGGGCAAAGGCCTCCCTATGGGTATGGGGAGGCCTTTGCCCTTCCAGGAACTCTTTTCTTGTGCCACTTCGAACCAGCCTTACCGGATCGCTGGGCAAAGGTCTTGACGCAATGGGTGTGACAGGAAGGACGAAGTCGCCGAGGCCGGCCCAGATACCGTGGTGGCGAGATGATATATGGACGCACACAGAATACCGAATAAACTATATTTTGTCAATCGCTGACTATGTCGTCAGAAGGGCAGTTACCAACCATGCACAACTAAAACAATTTTACGTAACAAAGAGAAAATCTCTCACTGTTATAAATAAATAGTAATACGTATTTTTTCAAAAGTCTATGTCAAAAATATTTAAAAGATTAAAACTGAAATTTGTCAAAGCCCAGTGGACAGGTTCTGTTGAAACAAAGTATGCGTTTGACTAGCACAAATGCAATGCTTGCTGAAATACTGAATACAAGTTTATTTTCGTTGCAGTCACAGCTGGCCGCTAGCTGTGAGAATTTAAACTGTTAACTTTTAGTACTCATGTGTGGAACTGATTTTATAGCTGATTTGTATTCCTTCTATAAGTATGAAAGAGGAAACATGCTGCGCCGACCCTACATATAATAATTAAGGGGTCATTGTACTTATCGTTATGAACAACTTTCACTATGGGACCAACATTTTAAGCGCTAAAAAAACACTTCAACAAATGACCAATACACTAACATTAAGAGGCTAAAAACAATCAACAGAAAAATATTATAACAATAACACTTGTTCAAAAGAAAAACGAGAGCTGAAAAGCTACGTGTTAGCAGCATTATAATGGAAAAGCAAACATTTGATATAAGAAAACAACATCTGCAATTGCAATATTAGCAATCCCCATTAAAAACCTTAAAAAAAAAAATACATAAACTACTGACCGCCGATTTTCATGCTGTTTTCACCAATGGATAGATTGAAAGTTCTCGAGGAAGGTTTTAGTATATAATTTGTCAAGCGGTTGAAGTCGCGGGCATCAGCTTGTGAAAATTAAAGTCATTTTAGATACTTATTTACATAGTTAAAATTATTTCATATTTACCATTTTAGCACTGTCATCGAAAAATGGAAATAGTAAAATTCAGACCACTTGTCACACGGCCAACTGCATTCAAAATAAATGTATATTCAAAATGTCATACAATATCACAAAAGAAAAAGAAATATAAGAGCAGTTAATATTACGCATAAACTGCATTTCAGTCCGAGAATGTGCACTCGGCTTATAAACATACAAAGCTAAATATGTCTTGAATGAAATTAACTTCTCGCGCCGCGATTTAGTATGCGAACACTTTTCACATTCATTTTCTTATTTCAGTTAATTACAAGATTTTGCACAGTCACTGGTGTTACTGGGTGGGACGAATGTTGAAGACAAAGGAAGAATGTTGGTTGTGAAAGATAAAGAAGGTATTTTAGCCTCGACTGTCTTTTTGCACATATATTATGTATGAGGAATTTGTTCGAAAGAGTCCCCGCGGCCCTGGAACGCAAAGGGCATAGGAGAAACACAAATGGGTCAGTAAGGGTCTGACTCTCCTTGACAGAGACTGACATCAAATGACTCCTTCCGCTCTGGGCGGAGTCATATTTTCATGAGGAGTCAAGGAGGTATACGTATCTTTGACAGTCAACACTGAAATCCCAGTCTTACTAGGGGGATATCGTGCTACCCAGAAACTGAGTTGTGAAAATAAGATAGAGAATGTGAAATACTGCTATTTAGCTGCATCCGGTTATACTGACAGTCAACACCAACATAAGAAAAGACTAGACATTAATAAAGTGTGTAATGTGTATGCATAGATAGCTACTGCTCGATTTTTTAACGTAGAAATGTCAATAAAAATCATGTTGACTCTATATTCAGGTGCAGAGGTCGGCAAATATATTATAACTATAGGAAAAAAGACTAAGAGAACGATGGATAGATTCAGTAGAGTTTGTTTTTTGAGTTTTTTTGTTTGATAACACTTGACAAATAAGATAAACCATGTTCTGCCCAAAACAAATATAAGAAAAGAAAGGGCATAATGTTGATAAAGACAAAGTATCATCTGTAAACGTATCTACGAATCCAGGAATAAAAAAAAGAAGTAGGTACTTTAATACATAGGTAAGTAAAGTTTCCCCATAAAAGGTGCTAAATAAGAAGCGACTACAAATTCGATCAGAAAATTAAACTTCGTAAATCTTTGCAAAATTAAGTAGCTATCTGTGTTAATTATATTTCAGAAGTTAAAAGGATCTTGTAATTGATAACGGAATGAGTTTATCGAAGTATTTTAGAGATAAAATTTCGGCGTTTGTGTCGGATATTAAACTTTTTAAGAGAATTAAAAATAATACCAATTAAAAGTGTTATTTTTCATGAACATTAAAAACGGGGCAATTCATTTTCAGTGAATGAAAAAGTCATATCGATAAATTTATAAATCTTTTTAATGTTATATACCTATTTTTTTAAAGTTTCCCAACACTAGGAATTTCTTTTCCTACAATTCCTGCTGCTTTGTTCTTGTATGTAAAATTTATCTAAAGAAATATGCTGGTAAAAAAAGATTGTTTGTTTATAAATTTGGAAGTGCTGATCCGATTATAGACGTTCTAGCTCATATAGGCAAATCGGTGTCCTTTTGGGGTGGCCCAAAAGGACACCAATTTCCCGCCTTGCTGAACTGTTCCAGTGGCAGTTCTTTGCCTTTAACGGTCTTCTGGTCTTCTCCAGACACGGAAACGTCGGTTACCTGGATGATTCGCGATTCGTCAACGAAGAGACAGTTTTGTCAAATGTCTTCTTCTTCATCTTCTTAATTTTGCCGAAGCCTAGCCCACTGCAATTTCCGTCGTTGACATTGCCGGGAATTCAGAGGCACTCGCCAAGACCTTCGTGCTCGTAATCCAGCCTGGTGCAAGCCATTCTGAATAGTTTTAGTGCTAAGTTCAAGCCCAGAGGCAGCCCGAACTTCTGATTTTATTATAGTAGCGTTGATTGTTGGGTCACGGGCTGCCAGCAATCTAATATAGCGCTTTAGGGCAGCAGTCCAAAACTCCAAACAGGCGACCACTGCGGGGTCGGTCAGCTAAATTACCCATCCCGTGGTACCTTTGCAACGTGGTCACGACACAGGATTGGGATATAGCAACTCTGCGTGTTATTTCTCTCGTGGTGTATCCTTTTCCTTCAAAATTACTATTCTTGCTCGTAAAACTTCTGATAATCCTCTTGGTATTTTTTCAATTACAAATTTCCGCGAAAAAGTATTTTAAATCCGTGAATATTGCCGTAATCAGAATTCTGAATGAGCGTAAACTAGGACTGAAAACCTTTATAAATAGAAAAGCAATTGAACTGTTTTCTGGTTATATATTTTAATTCTGTTTGTTTAAATAAAGAATCTAAAAATAAATCTTAATACCTATAATCTGCCGTATCAAAAAAGTTTTCGATTTTTCAAAGTGATCGCAAACCTTTTTTAATGTGTGTGTATTTAGGTTTCTTGGGGAGTGTAGATGAGCACTAAGGGAGGAGTTCTGGGAATTCCTACGGGAACTCAAAAAAACGGGATATGCGCGTACAGAGTCGTGGGCAAAAGCTAGTTTTGAAATAAAAACTTTAGCCCCATAGTATTTTGGTTGAATTTTATGAGACACACAATATGTATCACACAAAAATATGATTAAAGTAACTAATTCAATTAAATATTAACTGATTGCGAAACGAGTAATAGATTTATAGTCAAACTATATGACCCGCGCAACTTCGTCTGCGTCACATTTTCCGTTCCTAAATAATATTGCAACAAATAATTGAGATGCAAGCTACCCTATCTTTCAAGTTGGATCAAACTGCACACGGTGTGCAAATTTGATTAAAATCGGTTAAGTAGTTTAGGAGTCCATCGCGGACAAAGAACGTGACACGTGATTTATATACCGCGTGTATCTGACATCGACGCACAAACGATTTCCATGGGACCGGGGCATGATTCTGGACACCCTAGACTTAGAATTTTTCGTCGGCTTTTTTCTCATTTTTTTATTTTTTTCAAGGGTTTTTTTTACTTTAGACTGCTCATAATCGTTATTCTGACCTAACTCAATGAGATTTTTAATCAAAAAATAATTAAATAACTACTTTCACTAAAAAGAGCAATCTGAATAAAGCCACAAATAATATCAGCTCAGCTGAGCGGATACTTTGTAGTACTCTTAAAAAAAATCAGAAAAGAACCGACGAAAAATTCCAACACTCGGGTGTCCAGAATCATGCCCTGGACCCATGGAAATCGTTTGTGCGTCGATGTCAGATACACGCGGTATATATTAAAGATTTAACGTTACGTTACAATACATCAGTAAAAATCGTGCTAGTTCCTCAAATATCACATGATAAAGATATCAAAACTTCATAAATATAAGAAGTCGTGCTTTCATTTTCCTGCAATGTTTACCAAAATTGAAATCGCGGAAGTCAATGTAATACAAACAAGCGCCTTACGGTTATAAAATGAAGGCAACATTTTTCCTTTCTCCGTAGAAAAACATAAAACAGTGAAAAACATGATTCATGGGCACAATGTTCTATAAATTCGTACAGCATAACATATCTCTTGTTCTTCAAAAAAGAAAACAGTTTTGCGTCTGTATACATGCTGGATTTTTTATCAAGTTGCTTTTTTTGTACCTACTACAATTTCGATTAGTATAACAAAAGTTTGTTTGTGTGTAGGTATACATCCAAAACAAACATTCCAGCTCTCCTGTCTTTGACACACGCTTTACCAAAAAAATTATCACTCCAATAAAACTTCACCACTAAAAATAAAGCGAAAGGAATTTATTTAATAAATTTTCCAACGGAAAAAAAATAATAGGCATGTATTCAACCAAAAATGTGAGTCATCGGCCAAGTTTAACGCGTTAAACGTTCGACAAAGCTATGAAAAAATTGCAAACGCGTCCATTCGGGGCGTCATTCGTGGATTATTAAAATTGTTCAGCCATATTGTTCCGACATATTGACAAAGTTCGGCGGTTCCCAAGTTTTTCTCGTTAATTTAAATGTTGGGATGACATCAAATATTTTTACAGCATGACGAGCTTTCTTTTGAAACATTGACGGCACAAAATGTACATACGCTTTTGGAATTTAATTATGTTACAAGCCGGTAAATGTTAGGTCGCGCCCACCCGTGGCGAATGTTTGCATAATTCAATGAATACATCTAGCGTATAACGGAACCCTTTTAAAAGCAATTTCATATATCCGAAGTACCTTTTTGATCCTTAATGTGACTAGTTTTCGCAAAAATATTGTATGAAGGTGTATTGAAACAGTAGCCTTCGCAATAATAGGTATATTGACGATGTATATATTTTATTTCATAAAATAATTTCCCTCTCATGTGACCACAATTTCAGAAGCTATGACACCAAAACCAGTAAAATTCAGGTATTTAACGAAGCACTAACTACTCACAGCGGTTGTGCCCACGTCAAAGTCAGATATGATCCTAAGAGAACATACTCCCGGAATAAAATAGCCCGTGTCCATAACCTATGTCGGTGCCAAATTTCATCCAGGCCCATTGAGCCGTTCTGGCGTGATTCAATTACAAACATCCATGCATCCGATCACTCAAACTTTCGCATTTATTATAGAAGTAAGATAAACACTAAAAGGGCTAACATTTTTGCCCGGAAACATTAAATCACATTGGCCTTTTGTTTTTCTCTCCAATAAAAATACGCTCATCTTTCTTTCAGCTTACTTCAAAATCGACAGGACAGGCAGGTAATGCAATACCTAAACCTTACCGCAAAACAATGGGGTCTAAAACAAAGCCCCCTTTGTGAACCAACCTGTCTTGAAATCTAATCATCGGCAGGTTGGTACTTTAACATATTCAAATATAAAAAAAAAAAAACATTTACATATTCCCCGTATCGAGGCAGAATCTCTTTTTCATGAGCCCATTTGGCAACCCTACGTATGTAAGACGTAAAAGTTCAAATGGCTGCTTTATACAAACAAGCCTATGATACGCACAGCCCGCGAGAGAATCCAGTTATGTGAAAAGTTTAATACACGGAATATAATAATATCATCATCATCTAGGTACCTAGCCTTTTCCCAACTATATTGGGGTCGGCTTCCAGTCAAACCGGATTCAACTGAATACCAGTGTTTTACGTGGAGTGGCTGCCTACTAGACCTCCACAACCCATTAGCTGGGTAACACGGTACTTCTTGATAAGACTGGAGTCAGATTAACTGGCTTCTGACTATCCATAACGATCCAAAGATCTACAAATGACAGCCGGGAAAAAAATAAACGGCCAACGGCTTAACGTGTTTTCCGAGGCACGGAGGAAACTCGGTATTTTAAAATGGTCACCCATCCACAGACCAACCTTGGCAAGCGTTGCTTAACATTATACATCGACCCGTGCGGCTGTTATTATTTAGCCACGAGATCTTAATACAAGGAATATAAATCGGAGGAATTAATTATAATTTAAATTTCAAAGTGCCATTTAGGTAGGTTGTAAAGTGCAAAATGATAGGGGCTGTCAATCTGTTTTTTGAACCAAAACAGGTTCGCCTACTTAACATTTTTACCAGGAAAGATCATAAACAATTCATCTGAGACAAAATCGTCGCCTTTATTAAGCTGTTGAATGTTGCTCGTCTAGTTCGTTTTAGGGTTCCGAACATCCGTAAAAAACGAAACCCTTATAGGATCACTCGGGTGTCTGTCTGTCTGTCTGTCTGTCTCGTTGAAAGTTTAAATTTGATATATTTATTATATGGACTAATAAGACCCAAACACGGACGCTTTACGTAAATAAATAAATGTTTTGTATTAGGGTCACTTTTGGGAGTCAACTCGCAAATTAAAGATAGGTATTACTTGTATTTTTGTGTCAGTTAAATTTTTTTCATAATTTTAAAATACATCATTTAATTATTTTTTTCATTCAATTTAAGAAATTAGACCAAAAATTATGAAAAAAAAATGCAGATAATAGTTCTATACCTTCAGATTACAGGAAAAAAATTGGTTCGGAACCCTTTGCACGCGAGTGTGACTAGCAGTTGGCCAGTTTTTATTTAAGGCTTGTTTTCTCGCATATTTTATACCATTCAAGATTAAGTTAATGCAAATATTGACAATAAAGAAGAGAAAACATTTAATTTATTTTGTTCGTAAAAATATGTTTTTACGTTTAAAGTTTATTTTACCAACAATATTATAACATTTAAAGTCGTTGAGCTAAATCTTTCAATAAAAACAATGCTAAGTAGAGAATAGTAACTTCAATTTCCCCCATTACTTAAACTGTCAACATTATTACTTTGGTTTATAAATTACTAAGTAGACCTAAAATGGTTTTACCACAGTGCAGAAAGCCTAAATATGTTCAGAAATACCTAAAGTACAATTTTCTCTTCAAATACTATGAATTCTTTAAGTAATTCATCAATGTCAATGAAAACCACTGAATCATTGATTATTGAGGTTTCAGGGTCACTCCTCGACGCTGTCAGAAATAAGATGTTTTTCCAGCGAAGGAAATCAAATTCTGGTGGATTGATTTTAACCTTAGCTGTTTTTTTAGAAGTTCTTCTCGAGGTCAGGAAAATAAATTGTTAAACTACACTAAGACCATAAAATTTCAGTTTTCACCTTTTTATTAAATAAATGTAAGTTGTTACGATAACTACAATAATAATAATAGCCAATGGCTTAATAGCCACGAGCCTCGACCAACACCTTAGGAGGCTCTCGTAAGGCAGCTGGATCAAGGGCTTGATTCAGAATGTGGTACTTCTAGACACGGCTCGCATTGTTACGAGGTTCCTCTGTCACAGTGCCGGTGGGCTACTATTTGTTAATGTTATATTTTTAAAGGTAGTTTTTTTATATATTTGAAAATACAATCAATAAGCATAATTACATGAATAAAGGAATAATAAAAGATAAAATATATATTTTTTTAAATAATATGTCTTTCTGTTTGTTCCGGACTTTCACAAGCATATATTTGCTGTTATAAGGAGTAACTTAATAAGGCTTATATTTTTTTTATTTTAAAAAACAATGACTTCCGTGTCAGTCCCATACTAAAAGTTGTTCATAATGATGAGTTCTGTTCTTCCTAGCTTATTTCTTCTTCTTTTCCAATGAAAACATTAAGCATGATATTTTGCAGTAAATAAAGTTTAATTAGAGTATCTAGATCAAATTAATAGTAAATAAATATACGAATAAATCAAAATAACGGTTGTTGTTATGCAATTTCCCTTTTTAGTAACCTGTAGTTAATGTTCTTCTTAGGACTTTGGTTTTTTTGTATGTTTTATAGATAGCTGGTTAGTATCGGTGAACCTAGAAGTCAGGGCTTAGTTAATAGAACAATGTAATGGTCTAGTCTAAATTAAATACTTACCTATAACTAGTTGACCTTTGCAACTCCGTCTGCGTCATATTCTTCATTAATACTTAGTAAGTACTTAGTTAACTTATTTAAAAATAACGGATTGTTGCACAAAACTATTTTTTTTTCAATGTAAGTAAATCAACCACGAATTTGTTACTGTTTTCTATAGCACAGGTACTTACCTAGTTCAAGTGACAGTGTTAATATTGTTAACAATTTATTTTAGACCAATAAATGTTATTTATTATTATTAATTCGCCGCTCCTATTGCTTTATTTAAACAACACTACTCAACCAAGGAATCGAACCCACCTTATAAATGTTAACATACTAGCTTTTTCCCCGACTTCGAACCCCCCCCCCCCCCCTTTTTTTTTTTTTAGGGATGGGAATCATCCAATTACTCCTCCCGCTCTGGGTGTAGCGGGAGGGAGTGTCAGACTTCTACTGACTAAAACCCATCCATGTTCCTTCATTGCCCTTTGTGTTCCGGAGCCACGGTGTCTCTTGCGAATAATCCCGCGACTCCGGCAGGCGTCGGTCCCCTCTGTGTGCTGACTCTCTTTGAGGCGCGCGTGGGACACTAACGCGCCGTCGACACGGCCTCTCGTCACTAGACGAACGGATGGTGAGCCAACACTCATACCCCGTTTTGTCCAGCTTCCGTAGGAATTTCGTGAAATCATCTCTAAGCGCTACCCTACGCTCTCCAAGGGGAGCTTTTCACGATCAGTCGTTTTGGCTGTACTCTGTCTGTCAGTCAGTCACGTTCGCCATTCACGCACATTCAGTCACAAGTAACGGAAGAATTCTTGCCACCGGAGAATTGCAAACTCCGTAAAATTGGATTAAATCTGTATTAGATTATAATTATTATGAAAACATCGTACAGTAAATCCAATTCAAATTCAATGGTTTAAAAGCTATGAACTGCTGAAATTATTCTAAAAAAAAGTTTAACTATACTCAGTACCAGAGATGTGACTTATCTTAGATACAAGTATCTGAAATACAGATACGTATTTCCATTTTGTATCAAAAATACTTTTTAAAAATTCATTTCGTATCTTGCATTTAAATATATTTTGTTTGGTATCTTAGTTTTTTATAAATAATTTTTCTAATAAGGTACTTCTAGTAATATGTTAGTAGACATTTATGTTAGTAACATAAATGTCTACTAACATATCTACATACATGTCTACTAACATTTATGTTAGAAACATAAATGTCTATTAACATATTCCAACACCACATTGATAAATAGCGACTCTTTCTTTCCACTAATTTCATAGATAATTATGCAAGCAATGACAAGGTACAAGAACAATTAATTAATTTTTGTATGTTGTCAAAAAATAGCTTTTGTGAGATTTGAAATCTGTTTTGTGTGCTTTCTTCTCTTCTGCACCCGACATTGGCAAAATTGCGTAGGTAAACGCAGTCAAGAAATTCTTTTATATTACGAAGTAATAATAAAGTCTTTTTTTCTGATAAAAGTATTTTCATCATACGAATTATTTAGAAGACACTTATTTTGTATCTTGAATTTTGTATTCCAGATACTTTGTACAGGGTATTTTGTACACCTCTGCTACCATTGATATTAAAATGTTATTACATAGCCTCCGTAGACATTGCAGAGAAAATTGTTACCCCCTCTACCCGTTCGGAATTACCCACAGACCCCAACTTGTTCAATTAGGATTCCTGTTCCAACTATGAACAACTTCGTCGTCCGTTATATATTGTTAGATTGTATGAAAATAATACGGAATGGGGTAGTTATAGGAAACCTAGTTGTTGTTCGGGGAAAGTATCGTATTTTTGGCTTGTCCTTGAGACTTGGGTATCAGTGTGGATTTTGTGAGGGAATTATTTTGGAAGCTGGCTGTTAGTGTTCTTACAAATAAAATGATAAATGCTGTCCGTTACTTTACTTATCACTTGACGCATTTCTGTAAAGTAACATAATAGACACAAGGTTGTCCGTACAATACTGCAAAGTTTTGAAAATACTGAAAGCACATACATTTGGTCCATGATTCCGAGGTATTACAATATTGCATTCGGGTACCTACTATGCCTCATTCTCGTGATATTTTAGTAAATTTTAACATTTAGGTACTATTTAACTCAAGAGCCTCGTTTCCAGTTTCAAATAGTTAATTCACTTTTCTAACTTACTGTTAATAATCTAATTTAACTTTGTTCTTGGCTTTGAATAAATGATAATGATCAACTGTGTCCTGTGTCTTGTAAAACTTTTATCAAATATGTAGGTTTCAAGCGATTTTCAGCTAGCATTGTGTATGTCTGCATGCATCTTATCGGTTGCGTATATATTTGAGGAGCTCGTGGCTAAATAATAACCGTGGCTGTTACTATTATGGGTTGATCTTGTTGGGGAATTGTTTCATAAATCATATATTGTTTTAAACTTTAATGGTCACTAACATTAGAATAGTTAATAACGGGATTGCTACCATGTACCTTTTTATTTGCGAGTTTAATTTTGTTTGCGTATCGGAAACTCGCAAAAAAAAGGTACATGGTAGAAATCCCGTTATTAACTATTCATAAATCATATTTATTTTGCAAAACGTCTTTTATAATGCGCACAGTAAAGGAGTGGAATTCTCTGCCTGCGTACAGACGCTGACGCGATGATTAAGGGATTAGGGTTATAAGCGTTCGGAAACACAGGTTTCCGAACGCTTATAACCCTAATCTCTTCAAAGTTAGAGTAAACAGGCTCCTTCTGGGTAAGCTAGCTCCATCGTAGACTTTGTCTCTGTCATTTCTGACCAAGACTAAGGTCAAGAGCAAACCCATCTATCTATCTATACTTATAATAAATCTGTAGAGAGGTCAATTCTGTACATGAAATATATTTCCAAAATAACTATCAGCGGGTGATTAGGGATCGATACTGATGCCAAAAATCAATCCGTACAATTTTTGTCTGTCTGTCTGTCTGTCTGTCTGTCTGTATAACCGTTATAGAAACAAAAACTACTCGACGGATTTTAATGAAACTTGGAACAATTATTATTCATACTCCTGAGCAGGTTATAGTATACTTTTCATCACGCTACAATCAATAGGAGCAGAGCAGTGAAGGGAAATGTTGGGAAAACGGAAGAAGTTACTCCATTTTTTAAGCTTCCGTCGTGTGTGCAACCTTAATGGTGAAAACTACACAGAAATCATGTATGACGGAAATGTTTTCTAATTATGACGGAAATTATATAAAAAATATCCAACGACAGCATATGTCTATCTTTTATGATTGACGAACAATAACACGTGTAACTCCCGATAGCTTAGCAGTTCGAAGCTTTCTGATTGTATTTGTCTACTCATACGTTTATAAAACTCTCAGTCGTCCCTAATTAACATTAATAAAAGTTAACATTATTAACTATTCCATAAAAAAAAATCATAGAAATCGGTATAGAAACACAAAAGTTATACATGAAAAACGCTAATAATAAGCCATCGTGCGTGAATACTGAATCATGCTATAAGGATTATTTTTGTGGTCGCGAACATAATCTATGGTCGCGCCTGGAGGCTAGCGAGTAGCTTCGGAAAACGGCTTACGACAGTTTGCAATATCCTTTAATATTTATAATGTCGAGGGGAAGATGGTTATAATTTCGCTTTACACCAAACGAGTAATATTATAAATGTGATAGTTTGGTTGTCTGTTTCTAAATCACGCCAGAACGGCTTAACGGATCTTAATGAAATTTAGAACAAAGATAGATTATAGTCTGGAATAGCACATAAGCTACTTTTCATCCCGGGAATATGTTCCCTAGGGATCACGCGGGCGAAGCCGCTGGCAGAAGCTAGTAACTAATATGATTGCATACGAGTATTATAAAACAAAATCCGTAGCCGCTCCTCGCCTGTGTGTCTGTAGGTACGTGATGTACTCCAAAAGTGATATACCTACTCAATTAGTCTATAATTTATGAAGGTTTCGTAATTTCGTATAAATTGGCTACTGTATAAGATTATATTCATATTTGTTGAAGACATTGGAAAAAATCGTGCCATCTAAGAACATAAATTAAATGGCTTTTTCATTTTTATTTTAAATACAAAAGTTTGGATGGCTAGATAAATGTTTTTGTTATTCAATCACGCTTATACGCTTTTTATCCCAGGAGAAAAATAATGCAGCCAGATAATTTTCGAAAACCACGCGGGCGAAGCCGCTGGCAGAGGCTAGTCTCAAATAAAAAAAATAGGTTACATGTTTTTTTTTTTTTTTTTTTTTCAAAACGGGGAAACTCTTGGCCCAAATCTCACCTGATGGAAAGTGATGATTAGGCCGAAGATGGAAGCGAGATTCACCCGGAATCCTCTAACTTAGAGGAACTGGCTATCATATCTCTAATTGCCGGAACACAACAATGCTGTTAACATTGTTGTTATGGCGACAGACTTAGACATGATGGTGGTAGCTTGCCAGGCGGACTTAGAAGTCCTACCACCAACCAAACCGAGCAAAACATTTGCCTCCACTGGGAATTGAACCCGGGACCTCTGGGTCTGAATCGAGTGGTATAACCACTAGACCACGGAGGCGATTAGTGTCACCTGTTTAGCACCACCCGGGGACCACGTGTAGGGATTCGCTGAAGGGTATTCTCCCACGGACGCGGGTGACTCGGCCCCCAAAACGTACAATGACATGTAACTCTTTTACACGACAATATTTTTTGGTCATGTTATTCTAGATGAGGCCAAATGAAATCAAAAGAGTCACCGCGGCCCTGGAACACAAAGGGTATTAAGAGGAACTCGGATGGGTTTTGGTCAGTAAGAGGCTGATACCCCTCCCGCACCGCCCAGAGCCGAAGAAGGATTTACCTTAACTAGAAGACTAGACGCTGACTAGATGCTGTAGTAGGCATATTTGTTCCATGTGAGTGCTCGTACTTATTCGTTTGTAATTGTTAATAATTTATATAATATGTGTTTTCTGTTGTAGTTTTTGTGCTGTATTCTATATGCTTTGTGAATCGTTTTGTGATGTATTTTATATGCTTTTATGTATCATTTGTGTATTGGTTGTCTATACTTATATGAGTCTTCGAAAATGATATTTAGGTTTCTCATATAACTTTTTTCTAAACGGAATAGTTTGCGCGAGAGACCCTTCCAATGTGGTAAAATGTGCCCCCCCCCCCCCCCCCGGAACTTCTAAAATCCATTTTTTATTTAGAATGATAAAACTAAAAATAATATGTGATGTATTATCATGTAAACTACCAGCGAAAACGAGAACGAGATCTAGTGATTATTAGTAGTAAGACGGCAACGACATTATTGGCTGTTAATAGATCCATCGAATCACAGCACGGAACCCGCTGTTGATAATTTGTCACATTAACTGTGCAATAATCACCATCACTACTTATTATAAAACTAGCTGACCCGCCCAACTTCGTCTCCTGAGTCGTCCTCCTCTCAATCTTGAGTTTTACTCTACTCGACGACGAGATCCTGGTCCAGTTAGCTACCCAACGCTAAATACATAAAGGGTAAAATGCTGTGTTGGTGAAACGGAGTGTTTTAGACTCAAAAAAGTTTTGACGAGACAAATTTGCTGGTTTCAATTTTATAGTTTACTAGCTGACCCGCGCAACTTCGTCTGCGTCACATTTCCATTAATGCTCCGCTACTATTTGTATTAGCGTGATGATATTATATAGCCTTCCTCGATCAATGAACTATCTAACACTGAAATAATTTTTCAAATCGTACCAGTAGTTTTGGAGCCTATTCATTTCAAACAAACAAACAAATGTTTATTCTTTATGATCATCTAGCTAGTAGCTAGTATGATATCATCATACTAGCTGACCCACGCAACTTCGTCTGCGTCACATTTTCCATTAATGCTCGGCTCCTTTAAGTCTTAGCGTGATGATAAATGGGCTATCTAATACTGAAAGATTTTTTCAAATCGGACCAGTAGTTCCTGAGATTACCCCCTACATACAAACTTACAAACATACAAACTTACAAACAAATGTTACTTCTTTATAATATTAGTATAGATTAGTGTAGACAAAGTCTGCCGTCGCGTCTGTCTGTTCGCGATAAACTCAAAACCTACTGCACTTTTCATTCTGTTTTCACCATTGGATAGAGTGGTTCTTGAGAAAGGTTTTAGTACATAATTTGTCAAGCGGGTGAAGCCACGGGCATCAGCTATAGTTTACGCCAGATAAACGTGAAATGAAGTACATTGACCCACATACATTTATTGACTTTCTTAAGATCAAAATCAGAAATAGTGACATAAAGGTGTCCTGAATCGACTTCTATCGTGATCCTTTACGTTCTCTAGTAATGACAAACAGTTCTTAATTTATTGTTCTAGTATATACGAAGAGATATTAGGGAAAGGTTAATGTACTTTATTCCACGTTTATCTGGCATAAACTATAGTTGTGCATATATCAGGGAGCCAAATCTACATTTTTTTTTGCAACGTTTGCAGTCGCATTTCTGTCGCAATCTGTGAAATGAGTTTTTTTCAAGTATATTTAAAGCTGCTTTCAGACTACGCTATAATATATAGCATAGAGTACATAGCTCATAGCACAACAATATCGCGCACCATACATTGTCAATAATATATGGTACTAGCAGCTGACCCACGCCACTTCGTTTGCGTCACATTTTCCATTAATGCTACAAACCTCACGGAGCCCGAGACCTTTTCAATGAATGCGTGGAAATCGGTTCGTGAGTTCTGGAGTTATAGCGTCAGGAAGGGAAACCCGACTTCCCAAAAAGGAGGAGGTTATCAATTCAGTGGTATGTTTTTTTTTAATGTTTGTTACCTCATAACTCCGACAATTATGAACCGATTTGAAAAATTCTTGTTTTATCTGAAAGGATATACTTGCAGATTGGTCCCATTTAAATTTTATGAAAATCGGTTACGAACTTTGGATTTTAAATCGAAATAGCTGGAATTCGTCTACTTAGGTGATAGTTTTATGTCATCCAAGTAATCGATATTGCGTATTTTGCTTTTCTGCGATTTTGCAGTGGTGTTTTTAGGTGTGGGGTACCACTAATTTCGGAAGTCGGTGTCAAAATACGAAGAAACTAACAAAAACACCGACTTCCGAAATTAAAGTTATTTTTTACTTTGTAGTGTTTTTTTTTTTTGGAAGTCGGTTGTATCTTTTTTGTAAAAAGTTTTTATTTTATTTTATAGATAGTACATAGTTGTATGGTGCGCGATATTATTGTGCTATGAGCTATTTACTGTATGCTATTATATTATAGCGTAGCCTGAAAGCAGTTTAAAGTTAGAGAGCATCGACTTTGTCTCTGTCATCTCTGATCTAGACTAGAGTTAAGAGCAAACCAGAGAGAGATAGAGCGACTGAGATGCGACTAAACTTGTTTCCTTTATTTTTACTCCTTTTGGTCGTAGCGTGATTAACATAGCCTTACTCGATTAAATGAGCTACCCGACACTTAAAGATTTTTTCAATTCTAACCAAATCCTGAGATTAGCAAACTTTTCAGCTTTATATTATCTTTTACGTACACAAAAATCCTTTACTTCGCTAACTGACATCGGATCCGCCCGTAATAATCTATTCTGCAATGTTCGCGTTATCTCCAAAGGTCTTGCTACCACAAGCGACCGAAAGACACCAGTCATCGTATCCTTGTCACCTTGTTTAATTACTTACAAGATGCCGAGAGCAGCGGTCCTTCTGCTGTCAACAACAAGTCAGGTTTGTGTTGAAAATTCGCCTTGAGGTTCCGTGGGTTTAATGGATATGTGACTGGATTTTTATTATATTAGGTACGAAAAAAAAAATACGCTGGTATTATTTTTTTTCTCTGGCAATTAGGATTGAATGGTTGTCAATCAATATGCCCCAATAGATCATTTGTATTGAAAAATACCTAAAAAATATGCATTGCAATGGAACTAATCGGAATAAAGTTTTTGCAAATAATGTCCCAAAACATAAAAATTTATGAATATGTTTTCTAAATTCAAATTATGCATTCTAAATAAAAAATGGAATTCTGAATTCAAATATGGCAAAATCTCGTTTTTTCATAAAACAACGTACAAATAGCTAACTCAGCGTAGGTTTTTGGTGTTGATTTTTAACTGTGGAACCGTAAAATTTTCCCAGAAACGGCTTGGTTGCTTGTTTTTATTTCCGAAATGTAAATATGAATTTTGGCCCTCTGATCCGCAACCATTTGATATAAGTTTGTGAGTTTGGCGTTAATTTATTTCTGCTTTAGTATATTCGGTATCTAAACACGTTGTGATAAAAATAGATTTTCGAAAATGAAATATATATGTATACTAGCTGTCCCGCGCAACTTCGTCTGCATCACATTTTCCGCTCCTAAATAATATTGCAACAAAAAATTGAGATTTAAACTATCCTATCTCTCAAGTTGGATCGAACTGCACATGGTGTGCGAATTTTATTATAATCGGTTAAGTGGTTTAGGAGTCCATTGAGGACAAACATTGTGACACGAGATTTATATATATTAAGATAATAGTAGCTGACGGGGCAAACGTTGTTTTGACAAAAATAAAAATGATCAAGCCCTTTCGGAGGAGTTCGATAACAAACACAGAGACACGAGTTTTTTTTTTTATAACAGAAGATGAAACAAGCACTTGTTAGATTCAAAGTAAACTTTATCTATCTTCTTCTATTCTATATTCTATACATATAATAAAATCGTAGAGTTGCCGTGTCTGTACATTGAATATTTTCGCATAAAAAATACATAGAAATGTCAGAAAAATGACATAGAACACAAAAAAGCAGTTTTTGAAAGTCTTTTCTGTTTGTCTGTGCGTCTGTTTGTCTATGCGTTTGGAGGAGTATCACGCATAAACCACTGATTGGATTCAAAATTTAGGTACTTCAAAATACTAAGTGATAACCGGAATAACATTTAGTGTTTATTTCATCAAAATCGACCCACAAAATCAAAAGATATCGAATTTTAAAGTTTACGAAGAAACTTCATCGAGCGCTAAAATAGGTTGTTTTAATTGAGACTTCAGATACTTGCAATGCCATCTATTGAGAAAATTTGTGATAAGAAATGTGTGAAAAGACCCTGAAACAATGTATTTTTGAGTTATTTTTTAATAAAACTTAAACTGTAGCAAAAAAAGGTGAAAATATTATTATATTATCATTATTTATCGTAACGTGTAAGCTTCTAAGTTCGAACTTATGAGTATAAAGACAGTTCAGTTACGTTGTAAATCGATAGATGGCGTTTTTGTGAATCACGGTGTTAAGATTCTCCGCTAAGTTTCTAAGTTCGAACATAATTATGAGTTTAAAGTCAGTTCAGATACGTTGTAGATATATGGTATAGCTATGGAAGTATGGGTTTGAATGACTAGATTTTTTTCGAGCTATCGGGACTTCGGGAGGAGAGAGTAGACTTGGGTCGTACTTGCAAAATCGAGTACCTACAAGGGCTTCCACTGTACACTTGTACCAGGGCTTCCAGTACGTCTACCGAAACTAGGGCTCGGGATACTTTCAAGTATTTTCTATATGGATAGGAAATTGACCCGTAACTTTCTAGGAATAAGGAGCACAATCGCGTTTTCAAATAAACACCTTACGACGATTCAAGTTTCTACTTTCTACTTCTATTTCATCCAAAAGCCCTGTTGGAAGAAAAAATACTTGCATGGGAAATTGAACCCTGACCTATTATTAATAAGGAGCACAATCGCGTTTACAAATAAATACTTGCAAAGACACCATTAAAGTAAAAACCTACGGCTGTTACAATAAGGAGCATGATCGCATTTCCGAACACTAACGCAGTTATTGAACTATTGAAGATTGTGTTGAAAAACTACGTAGAATTTATGAATTTTGTAAATTAAATACCGCTACTCAGTCTGACCAGGTGGTAGGTAAGTAGCACGGTATTAAATTAATAATTAACGAAACCATTCCTTCCTACTTAAAAATAGGCTTAGGACTGTCAGCTGGGAAATATAATATCATTATTATGATTATTCAATGATTTTATTCAGTGGTCTACAATTAGCAATATTGTCAGTAAAAATCGGAGAAAATGAGTTTCTTTTTGGACTGTGCTGGACGAAATTAAGAATCCACTTGATTCACCAACATTCGTTCGATAGTCGGTTTTGTTGATTTTGATTCAAGATAAGTTTGTACCAGGAGATTAGGTACCTGGGCTGGTCGGCATTTCAAGCGATAGAGATGATACAGTGCCCTGCATTAGGTACCCTCTTCATAATTATATTCTTAATTCGAGAGAGAGATCAGGATACGTAACTGAACGTAAATTTTGTATATGCAATCTATACTAATATTATAAAGCAGAAGAGTTTGTTTGTTTGTTTGTATGGTTGTACGCGCTAATCTCAGGAACTACTGGTCCGATTTGAAAAAATCTTTCACTGTTAGATAGCCCATTTATTGAGGAAGGTTAAAGGCTTTATATCATCACGCTAAGACAAATAGGAGCGGAGCAGTAATGGAAGATGTGACGCAGACGAAGTTGCGCGGGTCAGCTAGTGAATAAAAAAAAACTTTTTACAAAAAAATACAACCGACTTCCAAAAAAAAACACTACAAAGTAAAAAATAACTTTAATTTCGGAAGTCGGTGTTTTTGTTACTTTCTTCGTATTTTGACACCGACTTCCGAAATTAGTGGTGCCCCACACCTAACAACACCACTGCAAAATCGCAGAAAAGCTAAATACGCAATTTCGATTATCAAAGAATCATCTAAATAGTCAAATTCCAGGTATTTCGATTCCAAAGTTCGTAACCGATCTTGATATGATTTAAATGGGACCAATCTGCAAGTATCCTTTCAGATAAAACAAGAATTTTTCAAATCGGTTCATAATTGTCGGAGTTATGAGGTAACAAACATAAAAAAAAAAACATACAACCGAATTGGTAACCTCCTCCTTTTTGGGAAGTCGGTTAATAAAATAATAAATCTGTAGGTGAAAAGTGAAGAACCTTAAGTCACATTTTATAAAGTATTCAGTAGAGCTCATTAATTATAAAGATGTCCATACCTGAAATTAGAAACTAAAGTGGACAGAGCATAAGAAGTAATTAGCGTATCATTGTCGAATAAAAAGTATGATTATGATGGTTACTTAAGCTATTATATTGAAATGTTTTTTTAACAAATATAGTTCCATAAGGCTGTATTATCGGACATAAGGTTTTTTAACTTTGAGGCTTTACTATATACCTTACAGTATGACGGTACTTAGGTACGTCTCTCCTGCATCAATAATGTATAGTAAATTTAATATAATTTAAAAGTTAGGTAAGTACGATACAATATCATAGAAAAATATATTAAAAAGTTTTAATGACCAAAAAAATGAAATAACATTGTACATAGGTACTTAATATTTTTTATTTAATAAAAAAAAAATGTATTTTAAAATCTTTATTATAATAACTGAAAATGAAACAAAACACTTAAGGTGGCACTAGTCGCGGGCTCGAACTCAGTGGTAGGCATGGCCAAAAAGCACGCTGTCTCACCTCGCATCATGCCCGACAGAGATAGTACCAGTGATGAGCAGTTAGACGCTAGCCTTCATGCACGTCTAGTTCGCACGCACACAAACATCGTTCCGAACCGTTCCGAACTAAATCGAAGTTACACGATGCACACATACCGCCACCGCGCGCCGCTGCGCATAGTCGCTCGACCACATGCTCGACGCTCGCCGAGAAATCAGCAACTACCTATCTAAAAACTCTTACTAAAAATAGTAGGCGCTGTGTTATCGTTTTATACCTCTACGGCCCTATAGGTACCTAATATGGATTGCTTATTCTATTGTTATTATGTTTAGTTTTTCCTTGGTGTTAATGCAGCCGCCACGCCGCCACCGACGATGCTTACTTGAATAGTCATCGCAGTTTATGTCCGTAGGTACTAGATACATCTACACTAATATTATAAAGAGGAAAACTTTGTTTGTTTGTTTGATTGTAATTAATAGGCTCAAAAACTACTTGACCGATTTTAAAAATTCTTTCACCATTCGAAAGTTACATTATCCACGAGTAACATAGGCTATATATTATTTTGCAAAAAAATAGGGTTCCGTAAGATATTTGGTTTTTTCGGACACAAGGTGTAAAAATCAACCAGAAAAGTAACTTATTTTGCGTACGCTGCCTAAACTATAAAAGATACAACCATAAATTGTTCTAATTAACTGTAGATCTTATAAATATCTATAAAAAAGTCCGCGACACACTATACCTATCTATGTCGAGTGAGGCACAACAACCATTTTTTTATTTAAAAATCTAGTTTTTTTTGGACTACATTTAAACACGTTTATTTTACTCATGCTATTAATCCTTATCAAAATAAAGTATTTCATCACTAAATATAGTTTACGTAGATCATATTTGGACTTTGAATGATTAAAATCGGACGTTTGGTTTTGAAGTTATGGCGAAATTAAAATATTACGATTTCTGCTGTACGGCCCGTTGCGGCGGTCACTAAGGCGAGGGTGCGCGTGCGGGAGGGGAGTTTAGATCTATGTAAGGTACCCGCGCGGCTCAGACGTGAGGTAGGTAGGTAACAGTTTTTCTCACGGTTTTTCTGTAGTGTATTTAGTATCAGCATTGCACCCGTGCGAAGCCGGGGCGGGTCGCTAGTACCTAATAATGAAATTAGTTCTACCTAAGTACCATCCTATAAATTTTTATCAAAATTACTTACTTACCTACCTGTCTTCTTAATTTTTAGGGTTCCGTAGCCAAATGGCAAAAAACGGAACCCTTATAGATTCGTCATGTCTGTCTGTCTGTCTGTCCGTCCGTATGTCACAGCCACTTTATTCCGAAGCTATAAGAACTATGCTGTCGAAAACTCTAAACTTGGTAAGTAGATGTATTCTGTGAACTTACTACCTACCTAAACCTGTAGGCCGGTATAGTATGGATAGGGGTTCTAAAATGATATCGAGGTTTCTAATATCATTTTTTTCTAAACTGATTAGTTTGTGCGAGAGACACTTCCAGAGTGGTAAAATGTGTGTGTGTCGTGTAACTTCTAAAATAAGAGAATGATAACACTAAAAAATATATGATGTACATTACCATGTAAACTACCAGCGAAAATTGGTTCGAACGAGATCTAGTAAGGAGTTTTTTTAATAGGTACGTCATAAATCGTAATCCACAACTTTTGCTTATATTATAATATTTGTACGGAACCCTCGGTGCGTGAGTCCGACTCGCACTTGGCCGGTTTTCTATTTTTAGTTACCCCTATTGGTTGACACAGACGTGTTTAGATTTGCATTCATTATTAGATTGCTTTAAATTATCAGACAAGTGCACAGTATATTGTGACAAACTGACAAGTGACACATAAAGATTGTTTACTTAGCTCCTACATACCTACCTACCTAACGTTAAAATTTTAGTGTCTACGACGCCAACGGTTTGTTTTATGGCATCTTTGCTTGTAGGTAAGTACCTACCTACGTTAATATAACAGTAGGTACCTATTAGGCAGAGAGCTATGTAAACTATGATGTTGCAGAATTTGTTCGAAAGAGTTACCGCGGCCCTGGTAAGTACGGTACGCAGAGGGCATTAGGAGGAACACGGAAGGGTTTTAGTCAGTAAGAGTCTGACACTCACTTCTGCTTCGCCCAAAGCGGGAGCAGTTATTTGGTTTCCCATCCATAAAAAAGTCTTGTCCGCCACAAAAGTACCTACGAACACAAAATTAGGTTTGTCAATTGCATAAAACTATTTTGAAAGCAAATAGAATGAACCCAGTAACAAACATTACATTGACCCTGGCTTGAACTTTGGATTTCGCTACCTGCTACCTAGGTACTCAACTAAACGAGCGACACGTTGCCGCTGGCGGCCGGCAACCTTTGTCGTTGGCTGTCGACGGGCGCTTCAACGACCACCAACGACGCGTGCAGTTGTCCCTGTCGTAGACGCGTGCGGCGGCGGTGGCACGGCGGCGTCATGTCGCTCGATTGTAAGAACGCTTAGCCACCGTACGCACGGACTTAAAAATATTCCGTTCAGCCGAGCGTTGAGAACCCAGCACTCAGCAGAGTTAATCCCAACGCGTCAAAAAAAGACACCGTTTCAACTTATAATTATATCATTGTTTCAACATCGAGAGTTGAAAATTCATTGCGCGATAGCATCCCGCCGCGATGATTTTACACTGCAGAGGGCGCGGGCAGCGACGCGGTGTCGAAGACCCGGTCACGACGCCAAATTATGACTTTTCTACCCATTGTTTATAATATGTGGTTTTTAAAACTTTTTCAATGATTCAAAACAATGTCACGTACTTATGCAGCGTCCACTCAAAGCAACAATAACAATTTCAAACGCAAATACGGAGTCCAAACTACAGTGCAAAGTCAAACAGATATAAAATATAATGTTGAAATCCAAAAATCAAGCCAATGAGTCAATATAAATTAGAGCGCAAGTATAGTCTACCTACGTATGTAACGTATGAACGACATAGGCCACAGGCCACAGCACACCGCAGCAGACACAGTCGTAACTTGAATACGCACGTGTGCGTGAGCATTGTCCCCCCGCACCGCACCGGGGGGAACATTATTCAGTGAGAGGCACGATATTTCATAGTAAAACGCGCGCGTAAAAAAATATGAAAAGGCCTTTCGTAAATCGAGTTTTATGAAAAAACTACTGTATATATCGACTAAAAATAAAAGTTATTGAATTCTTCGATAGTTGAGCTTTGTCGGTACCGACTTGGTTTTAAAGATTTTACATTGTGTTTATTACTTATTTACGCCCAAAGATGCGTTAAAATTGGCAAGAAAAACGAAACTTTGGTGGCTCATAACTTTTTAATGGCGTGTTATTTTACCATTCTGTTTCCATACAAACAAAACTAATAATATGACAAAACGATATTATGTTTAACTTTTGATGTACTCTGTCAAACAGCGGAGTAATACCCTCCCGAAGTTTGTATGGAAAAAATATCGACTAGTGCCACCTTAATGCTATTCTGGTAAGTCACATGCTGTGCCGTCGTGGGCTAATCATCATAATCTGCCTAGCCTTTTCCCAACTATATTAGGGTCGGCTTCCAGTCAAACCGGATTCAGCTGAATACCAGTATTTTACGTGGAGCGGCTGCCAACCAGACCTACACAAACCATTAACTGGGCAACACGGTAATCCTTGGCAAGACTGGTGTCTGGGCTAATCTTAATATATTAAATCACGTGTCACGTTGTTTGTCCGCGATGGACTCCCGTTTTGTAACCGTAACTTTTAACCAAATTTGCTTACCGTGTGCAGTTTGATCCAACTTGAAAGATGACTCAGCTTACATCTCAATTTACAGTCGCAATATTATTTAGGAGCGGAGCATTCATGGAAAATGTGACGCAGACGAAGTTGCGCGGGACAGCTAGTTACCAAAATAATATACAGGCTAAAATAAACGGCGGAAATATAGTAGCCTTATTGGCAACAACATTTTTGAGCCGTTTGTAGTTGAAACTCTTGGACCGTAGGGTCCGAGTGCTTACGTCCTATTTAAAAATCTAGCAAAACACTTAGTTGACGCTTCGCGTGACCCAAGGGCTGACTTTTACCTTGGGCAGAGGATTAGCATTGCCATACAACGTGGCAATACAGCCAGTCTTTTGGGCTCACTTCCAGTTGATAGCGATGGGGACGAATTTTTTGACGCCATATTTTAGTTAGGAGTTTTATTTTCTTTTTTAAGTGTATATATATTTTGTCCTTTTCATTATTTTTTTTTTCACATAGAATAAAAAAATATATACAGGCTTACTTCAAAGTACATAGTATGTAAGAAAATAAGAAATTAAAACCAGTACTAAAAACTACGCTTAGTATTATGAAGTAAAAAAGTACACAGTTTAAGTTTATTAAGTACTTTATCCGCAAGTTTAAATAACAAGTTCAGCTTATTACGATTTCAGTTAAGTGGAGGAAAGTAAATTGGTCGACAGTGAATTAGCTATTGTTTTAACTTATTTTTAAACTAAAAAGTATTAAAACCGGGCAAGTACGAGTTCGACTCTCAGACTAAGGGTTCCGTATCATAAAGCCTACTTATAGCGACAATAGTTATACACACTCTGTGAAAATGTCAACTGTCTACCTATTACTATCTTAAATACAGCTCGCTGACTGACAGATGGACGGAAGGACTGCGGAGGCTTAATAATAGAGATCCGTTAGTTACCATTTGGGTAGGTAGGTACGGAACCCTAAAAAAGGTTTTTTTTTCATACAGCTCAGATCGACGTAATCCAGTCAACGTCGCGTCGGCTGTCACTGAAAACCAGCACTGTGTGTGTCTGTCTTGCCCACGAGCCCCAAACTATGGCTGACCGTCAACTTAGCCTAAGGCTGATGGTCCATTGGAGCGAAGAGGAGAAGAGCGGAGAAATATTAACCAATGAAATTGCAACGCGTACGTACAATACGTACAACAATTTAGGATGCTGTTGTCGCTGCCACGTTTTTGTAGCGCTTCAGATATGTTTGCGGCAGCGCTTAAACACGATTTTTTTGCGATCGGCCGCAAAAGATCAGCATCCCTGTTGCGTCGTGTGCGTGGCAGCGGTAACAGTCTTTTATACGTTGTTGCCAACAGTGCCCTGCATTAGGTACCCTCTTCATAATTATATTCTTAATTCGAGAGAGAGATCAGGATACGTAACTGAACGTAAATTTTGTATATGCAATCTATACTAATATTATAAAGCAGAAGAGTTTGTTTGTTTGTTTGTATGGTTGTACACGCTAATCTCAGGAACTACTGGTCCGATTTGAATTAATCTTTCACTGTTAGATAGCCCATTTATTGAGGAAGGTTGAAGGCTATATATCATCACGCTAAGACAAATAGGAGCGGAGCAGTAATGGAAAATGTGACGCAGACGAAGTTGCGCGGGTCAGCTAGTGAATAAAAAAAAACTTTTTACAAAAAAATACAACCGACTTCCAAAAAAAAACACTGCAAAGTAAAAAATAACTTTAATTTCGGAAGTCGGTGTTTTTGTTACTTTCTTCGTATTTTGACACCGACTTCCGAAATTAGTGGTGCCCCACACCTAACAACACCACTGCAAAATCGCAGAAAAGCAAAATACGCAATTTCGATTATCAAAGAATCATCTAAATAGTCAAATTCCAGGTATTTCGATTACAAAGTTCGTAACCGATCTTGATATGATTTAAATGGGACCAATTTGCAAGTATATCCTTTCAGATAAAACAAGAATTTTTCAAATCGGTTCATAATTGTCGGAGTTATGAGGTAACAAACAAAAAAAAAAAAAAAAACATACAACCGAATTGGTAACCTCCTCCTTTTTGGGAAGTCGGTTAATAAAATAATAAATCTGTAGGTGAAAAGTGAAGAACCTTAAGTCACATTTTATAAAGTATTCAGTAGAGCTCATTAATTATAAAGATGTCCATACCTGAAATTAGAAACTAAAGTGGACAGAGCATAAGAAGTAATTAGCGTATCATTGTCGAATAAAAAGTATGATTATGATGGTTACTTAAGCTATTATATTGAAATGTTTTTTTAACAAATATAGTTCCATAAGGCTGTATTATCGGACATAAGGTTTTTTAACTTTGAGGCTTTACTATATACCTTACAGTATAACGGTACTTAGGTACGTCTCTCCTGCATCAATAATGTATAGTAATTTTTTTTATTTTATAAGTTAGGTACGATACAATATCATAGAAAAATATATCAAAAAGTTTTAATGACCAAAAAAATGAAATAACATTATACATAGGTACTTACTTAATATTTTTTATTTAATAACAATAAAAAAAGAAGTATTTTAAAATCTTTATTATAATAACTGAAAATGAAACAAAACACTTAATGCTATTCTGGTAAGTCACATGCTGTGCCGTCGTGGGCTAATCATCATAATCTGCCTAGCCTTTTCCCAACTATATTAGGGTCGGCTTCCAGTCAAACCGGATTCAGCTGAATACCAGTATTTTACGTGGAGCGGCTGCCAACCAGACCTACACAAACCATTAACAGGGCAACACGGTAATCCTTGGCAAGACTGGTGTCTGGGCTAATCTTAATATATTAAATCACGTGTCACGTTGTTTGACCGCGATGGACTCTGAAACTACTTAACCGTTTTTAACCAAATTGGCTTACCGTGTGCAGTTTGATCCAACTTGAAAGATGACTCAGCTTACATCTTATAGCAACCCAGAGACCCGCGAGTCGTCCAATAAGAGCGTCCCGCGGTCGTGTGCCGCTGCGATATACAGAATAGGATGTATCGCTCTCTCTTTCCCGCGTGGCGGTTGCAAACGTGTGAACGATGCGCGCGGCGCATCGCCAGTCCGCTGCTTACGCGCAAGGCACTCGTACGTGCCATATTTCCACTTCCCGCGCAAGTCGTAGTGACGCCACGCGCCATTATTGTCCGCGAATACTTATCCGAACTTTCTTAAATGTAACACTGTGTGTGATTAAACTGTTTTAACTATAAATCAGAGACTAGTTTCCGTTTTCCCTGAAACCTCCTCTCATATGTGGCGCTCCAACGTGTTTTTCGTGTGACAATAGTAGGTACCTAGTGCATAGTGTCTAAATAGTGAACGTTTTGCAGTGACTAACTAAAATGCCTGTGACAAGGAGTAGAGCGGCTAGTTTGACTCGGAGAGATGATGCAAACGACGCATTACCCGTCCTCTCGCGACCAAATACACCGCCAGCGGCGTCCACCAGCCAAGATGGCGACGACGCGTTCTCTTCACCGCGCGCCGATGCCAACGCTACGTTCTCTAATGAAAACGTGGCGATGATTATTGCTTCTCTCCAGCGCTCTCAAACAGAAGCATTCAGGGAGTTGCTCACCTCGGTGTCGCGGGTGAATGCATCCACCCCGGAATCACTCGCACTACAGGGGCACAATACCCTAGCCCGCTGCAAAGCAACCTTCTCCGGCCGACCGAAGGAGTCGGTCGAAGCTTTCATAGACGCTATAGAAGCATATAGCGACTGCGCGCAAGTTACGGACTCAAACATCATACGCGGTTTAGCCTACTTATTCAAGGACGAAGCGGCGACTTGGTGGCAAGGCATAAAATACTCTGTGTCTTCATGGCTAGAAGCCAAGGATAACTTGATAAGTGCCTTTGGTGACCGCAGACCGCCTCATCGAATATACCTTGAAATATTTGCCACGCCGCAGGACAAAGAAAACACCGACATATTCGTAGCGCGCATTCGCGCCCTTTTCGCTCGCTTGCCCAAGGGTGATTGTTCTGAGTCGGCGCAGATAGATATGACGTACGGTCTCCTGCACAGTAGAATTAAGAAAAGATTACGCAGAGAAGAATGTCATAACTTCCATGATTTACTCCGCCACGCACGGAATGTAGAAGATTCCTTCGACGAAAAAACCGTCATGACACACGCGGCGAGTGAGCGGCGAACACAACCGCCGTCAACATCAACGCAGTCTACACAATCCGCCTCGCGTGATAACGTTGGCGCTCGTGATAACAGCCGTGTCCACGCGCGCGACAGCGCCCCCGCACGCACGCACACCTACAGCGGCGCGCCCGCCGCCGCTGCGCCGTTGCAGGGCCCACCCGCTCCGCCCGCGCTTGTTCCAGCTGCGCCCCCCGCGCCTTTTCCACCGAAGCAGGACTCCACAAGGAGGCAACGGCCTACCTGTGCTTACTGCAGGAAGTTCGGCCACGTCAAGGAACAATGCCGTAAGTTACAGGCGGTGCAGAATCCAGGTGAGAGTGATAAACAACCTAGTGGTCAAAGTTTCTATTCGATGAAATCTCGCGCGTCTGACTCTTTTTACTCTATTGATAACTATAATAATAATGCTGTGTGTGAAAGTGATAATAACAGTGTTTCGTGTCCCATACAAAGGGCCAATATTATCCCACAATCTTTATCTAATAATGTTCAACAATGTTCTCGCAATATTTCTTGTAATGATGTAAAGGATAATGGGCAAAAATGTTCTCGTAATATGTCTTGTAATGATGTAAAGGATAATGGGCAAAAATGTTCTCGTATTAATATTTCTTGTAATAATGTAAAGGACGATGGCCAAAAATGTTCGCGTAAATTTTTTCGTAATAATGTAAATTCGAATACCCATTTATGTTTAACCGATGCATGTTTGTGTAACGATCGTTCGGGACCCTCTTTTGGTCGCGATTTACGACCAATTTTTAATATTTCAATTTTAGGGTTTACCGGTACCGCGTTGATAGACACGGCTGCCAAACATTGCATTGCGGGTTATACGCTATATACTCTCCTTCTACGTCAAGGTCATCTCTTCAGCACTTCGACACGCGAAGTTAAACTTGCCGACGGTGTAATCCGTACGATGGATGTACTTACTACCACGTTAGACGTGTGCTTAGAAACGGCAGTTATAACGATTCCTTTTTTAATTTTTCCAGACTCGACAAATAACGAGACGTTGTTAGGTATCGATTTTATAACCGCCGCGGGAGTAGTTATAGATTTTTTCAAAGAAGTCTGGTATTTCAGTAACTTTGATACAGTCAAATATAACTTGTACTTCGAACCTACCTCGCGTGACGTGTCCTGCGCCTCCACAGATATACTTAGGGACGATGAAGGTACTCACCTTAAACCAGCTGAGCGACAAGCGCTCGCTGCCGTTCTCACCAGGCACGCACCCGTCTTTAAAGCAGGGGGAGGTCCAACACCGTATGCGGAACACTGCATTGATACAGGTGAGCACCCTCCTATTGCTGTTCCTCCTTACCGGCTTAACCCTTCGAAAAAGGAGCTGATGAAAGCTGAAATAGGTAAGATGTTACAAGACGAGATTATAGAAGAATGTGAATCGGCTTGGTGTTCACCGGCGCTGATGGTGCCGAAGTCCAACGGTGGTATCCGCTTCTGCGTCGACTACAGGCGTTTGAATGCAGTCACCAAAGCTGACACATATCCGATGCCACGCATCGACGAGTTACTTCAGAGCACAAAACGAGACTGCTACATGAGTACGCTAGACCTTCGATCCTCATACTGGCAGGTGAAGGTTAGGGAAGCTGACAGGGACAAAACAGCTTTTGTCTGTCCTTTAGGTACTTACCGATTTAAAAGAATGCCGTTTGGTCTCCGCAACGCGCCAGCCACTTTTCAGCGTCTTATCGATCGTCTACGATCCTGCTCTGCTTTACAAGATGTAACTTTATTAGCATATCTGGATGATCTGTTGGTTATATCTCAGGGATACCAACAGCATCTGCAAGACCTCGAGGCAGTTTTTAAACGTCTGACCGAGTTTAACCTCCATGTAAATAGGGAGAAGTGCGCTTTTGCTCGAGAAAGCGTTAAATATCTCGGTCACGTTATAACACAAAAAGGTGTTTCCACCGACCCAGGGAAGGTGAGTGCTGTCCTTGAGATGAAGGTACCAGGTAATCTGAAACATCTGAGAACCTTTTTACAAACATGTTCATGGTTCAGAAAATTCATACCTAACTTCTCAAAAGTCGCTGAACCATTGACTCGCTTGACCAGGAAAAGTCAAGTCTGGTCTTGGGGCTCAGAGCAGACCCAAGCGTTTAATGAGCTGAAGAGTTTTTTGACCACAGCTCCAATACTGGTGCAAGCCGATTTCAGTCGTCCCTTCATTCTGCGAACTGACGCAAGTAACTACGCCTTAGGCGCTGTTTTATTACAGGGCGACGGTAATCAGGAAAGGCCTATCGAATATGCCAGCCGACTCCTCAACGCAGCTGAGCGCAACTATTCTACTACAGAGCGGGAAGCTCTCGCTGTAGTGTGGGCGGTGGAGCGTTTTCGGTCTTACCTCGACGGTCAACCAGTCGTGATTGGCAGTGATCATCAGCCTCTACGCTGGTTGCTATCACTTAAATCACCAGCAGGTAGATTAGTCCGTTGGGCTCTGAAGCTCCAATCTTTTGATATCCAATTCCAATATACTCCAGGGAAGGCTAATGTCGTTGCAGACACGCTGAGTAGACCGATTTGTTCTAGTGATACGAGTGACAGTTGCGGTGTCTGTTCCGTTATCTGCGATCTACCCGCCAAGACACCTAGTCAGCTTCGCCTAGAACAAACTTCGGACCCTGAAGTGGATAAGATTGTTAAAGAGCTAGAAGGACCTGATGATGTTGCATCTAAGAGATGGTTAGAAAGGGGTTACCTCATGGATCAAGGAGTTCTGTACCGTTTCAATCCGGACTCCGATAGCGAATCCCCGCAATTAGTCATACCTGCCGGCCAAGTTGCAGCCATTTTGAAGGAGTTACACGACTCTCAAACAGCTGGTCATCCAGGCATCGATCGGACATACCAGAAGGTAGCACAGCTGTATTATTTCACAGGGATGCGGAGAATAATCACTGATTATGTCTTAGCCTGCATCCACTGTCAGCGATATAAGGCTAACAACACCAAACCTCCAGGCCTACTCCAAACACCAGTCATGAGCCAGCGGAACGAGGTGTTGGCCATGGACTTGTTCGGCCCACTGCCGGAAGGAGACCAGGGGGAGCGGTGGATCTTTCTCGTCGAAGACACTGCTACTCGATGGACGGAGCTGTTTGCTCTAAAGGAGGCAACAGCTGAGGCCTGTGCTCATGTCCTCATCGAGGAATATTTCATGCGGTTCGGTTTGCCTCGCAGGATTATTTCAGACAACGGTGTCCAGTTCGTTTCCGCAGTGATGCGACAATGCATGTCAGTCTTAGACATCAAACAAAATTTTGTCCCACTTTATCATCCACAAGCTAACCCTGCCGAGCGAAAAAACCGTGACCTTAAGGCAATGCTGGCCCATCTCGTGGCAGATGACCACACCTCTTGGCCAAAGAAGTTACCAGTGATCCGTTTTGCTCTCAATAGCGTGAAATGTCGCACAACGGGCAAGTCACCGGCTTATTTGACTTTTGGTAGAGAGATGCGGTCACCCACAGAGGTCGTACACGATCTTCGTGCCATCACAGCCAAAGAAAACTTTGTCCCACAAGTGTCCCCTTACCTCGAAAACTTCTTGCATTCACTGTCAGCTGTTCGGGAACGCGTCGAGATGCAGCAGGACAAGACGAAACAGTACGCCGACGCTTCGCGCCGACCATCTGACGCCTTCGAGGTAGGTGATTTAGTCATGCTGAAATCTCATTTGTTAAGCAAAGGGTTAAAAGACCTTACTTCTAAGTTCTACCCTCGTCGAGATGGCCCTTACCAGATAACTAAAAAGGTAAGCCCAACCACATATACTATCGCGAGCACAGAACAGCCACAAATTGAGGTAGGGAAATATCATTCGAAAGATATCACACGTTACCGAGGTAGGGACGACTCCATACCGAAACCCGTTCATCCTAAAAGAAAACGCGGACGTCCAGCTAATGCTGACGTTGGTCATATACCAGTCCCGGAGCGTGGGCGTTCTCCAGAACTGGAGGGGGAGTATATAGCAACCCAGAGACCCGCGAGTCGTCCAATAAGAGCGTCCCGCGGTCGTGTGCCGCTGCGATATACAGAATAGGATGTATCGCTCTCTCTTTCCCGCGTGGCGGTTGCAAACGTGTGAACGATGCGCGCGGCGCATCGCCAGTCCGCTGCTTACGCGCAAGGCACTCGTACGTGCCATATTTCCACTTCCCGCGCAAGTCGTAGTGACGCCACGCGCCATTATTGTCCGCGAATACTTATCCGAACTTTCTTAAATGTAACACTGTGTGTGATTAAACTGTTTTAACTATAAATCAGAGACTAGTTTCCGTTTTCCCTGAAACCTCCTCTCATAATCTCAATTTATAGTCGCAATATTATTAAGGAGCGGAGCATTCATGGAAAATGTGACGCAGACGAAGTTGCGCGGGACAGCTAGTTACCAAAATAATATACAGGCTAAAATAAACGGCGGAAATATAGTAGTCTTATTGGCAACAACATTTTTGAGCCGTTTGTGGTTGAAACTCTTGGACCGTAGGGTCCGAGTGCTTACGTCCTATTTAAAAATCTAGCAAAACACTTAGTTGACGCTTCGCGTGACCCAAGGGCTGACTTTTACCTTGGGCAGAGGATTAGCATTGCCATACAACGTGGCAATACAGCCAGTCTTTTGGGCTCACTTCCAGTCGATAGCGATGGGGACGAATTTTTTGACGCCATATTTTAGTTAGGAGTTTTATTTTCTTTTTTAAGTGTAGGTATATATTTTGTCCTTAATTAGGTAAATTAGTTTTCACATAGAATAAAAAAATATATACAGGCTTACTTCTAAGTACATAGTATGTAAGAAAGTAAGATATTTAAAGCCAGTACTAAAAGCTACGCTTAGTATTCTGAAGTAAAAAAGTACACAGTTTAAGTTTATTAAGTACTTTATCCGTGAGTTTAAATAACAAGTTCAGCTTATTACGAGTTCAGTTAAGTGGAGGAAAGTGAACTGGTCTACAGCGAATTAGCTATTGTTTTAACTTATTTTTTAAACTGAAAAGTATCAAAACCGGGCAAGTACGAGTTCGACTCTCAGACTAAGGGTTCCGTATCATAAAGCCTACTTATAGCGACAATAGTTATACACACTCTGTGAAAATTTCAACTGTCTACCTATTACTACGGTTCTTAAAGACAGCTCGCTGACAGACAGACGGACGGAAGGACTGCGGAGGCTTAATAACAGAGTTCGGTTAGTTACCTTTCGGGTAGGTGCGGAACCCTAAAAAAGGTTTTTTTTTCATACAGCTCAGGTCGACGTAATCCAGTCAACGTCGCGTCGGCTGTCACTGAAAACCAGCACTGTGTGTGTCTGTCTTGCCCACGAGCCCCAAACTATGGCTGACCGTCAACTTAGCCTAAGGCTGATGGTCCATTGGAGCGAAGAGGAGAAGAGCGGAGAAATATTAACCAATGAAATTGCAACGCGTACGTACTATACGTACAACAATTTTGGATGCTGTTGTCGCTGCCACGTTTTTGTAGCGCTTCAAATATGTTTGCGGCAGCGCTTAAACACGATTTTTTTGCGATCGGCCGCAAAAGATCAGCATCCCTGTTGCGTCGTGTGCGTGGCAGCGGTAACAGTCTTTTATACGTTGTTGCCAGCAAAACAGAGGATCAGACGTGCCCAGAAGATTTTGTTAAGGAGGTAGGATTTAAATAAAATTGTTAATATACTAACATAGTTTCTAAGTCAAAGATTTATTTATTTATTGCATAAAATCTCTGTAACCGAGACATTATCCAATTCCATTGATTAATATTTTCCCGCTCCTTGCCTCTCCACTCCAGTGGACAGTCAGCCTTATGCTGAGTGATGGGCGTATTTCTTTCTTTTTAGACATACTACTACCCAAATTCCTTTCGTATCAATCTGTTTCCAATCTAACCGGAAGCAACAGTGTACCAGTATTTTACATGAATATAATACCGTATTTAAAACGAGAGGCCTTTGCACACGGCGTTTTTTTAACGCGACGACGCGCTTTAAACGAAATTCAGAGGCAGACAGTACTGCTTTGTGGTCATCTACAGTGCCGTGAGCGCGCGTTCGTAAAAGGTTTTTCGTCGGCGCGTTAAAAATACGCTGTGTGCATAGGCTTTTGTAACGTAACTTTTAACACATTCTCATTTATGTATTGTATCAGTTTGTCGCATGTTAACATTTACTTGTTGAGTCGATTACAAAATTCGTTTACCTGCGTTTACTCTAACTAAAACTGAGGAGACCTAAACACACAAAATATTCGAGTGTAAGCACTACAGCGTCCCTAAAACATTCACCGACAGCTTTCAGCTGTCAAAACAACATGTCTGAACATTTTCGTTGAAGGATCAACAAACACAACAATGTACACAAGTACAGATAGGAAGGAGGAGCTCGAGTTTAAAGAATAACAAACTCACGGGTCACGGGTCCACATTCAAAGTTAAGCAGCACTTGCCGAGGTCGGTTTTTGGATGGGAGACCATTGTACATATCGAGATTCCTCTGTAACTTGAAATCACGCTGTTGGGCTTGGCTCTCGCTTGTAGATTTTGAAAGTCGCTACGAGTATTCAAAAGCCAAGAAATATGATACATGTCTTGCAAAGGTGTGTTATCCAGTTAATGGGTTGTGGAGGTTAGATAAGCAGACTCTTCCATGTGAAATACCAGTACTCAGCTGCACCAGGTTAGACTGGTAACTGGCTCTCTGTCCTGATAAATACAGGTATGTTAATCAATTGTGTATGTAAGTAAATTGACGACACGGTTGGCGCAGTGGTTGACCGGTTGGCTGCTGCGCTGCGTGTCGCGGGTTCGTGTCCCGCCCGAAAACAATATTTGGATGGCCTACAGATAGTTGTATCGGGTCTGGCTGTTTGTGCATGTGACTTTGTATCTTTGTGAACGCACCCATGATACAGGAGAAATTCCTAGTGTGGGGCAAAGTTTTTTGCTTATTTAATAAAAAGAACACAATCTAGCTTATTTTATCCCACTACTGGGCAAAGGCCTGCCTCTCCCTTTTCCACAAAACTTTGCCCTTTGCTAATGCGGGCCAGTTTTTTTTTGCCGGAAATCGGGCTCGTCTCGTATTTTCGGGTCGTATGCTAGATGACTTCGCGGCAGACCACTTCCGCGAAGTCGTCTGGGAGTCGTCATTTAATGGGAGCCATTCAGTGGTTTTTTTGCCACCATCTTGTCAAGGAGTACCGTGTTACCCAGTTATTTTTTTTTATTGGGACAAGCCCGCCACACATTCCCAACCACTGCAACTCCTGAAAGCCAGAATCAACAGTGGCGACCACCAGAAAAACGCCGAGTTAATGAAACCCGACGAGTCCCGGAGAAACGATTCAACTGTCTTGGATCCCGCAACGAAATTAATCAGAAGAGTACAGCGGAGGAGTAGGAAAAATAAATATAATTTCCACTTCCCTCCATATCAAGCAGGAGACAGATTAGAGCTAGGCCAATAGGCACCAAGGGACATATACAACTGGGTTAGGCCCAGTTGCCAAGCACCACGGATTATATATTAACATTTAAACTAATGGGTCCTAAATTGTGAGCTACTTTTGATTCCAGTAATAGGTATGGCAAAATCGCCTGAACGCACGGAAATTTGTTCTGGTTTCTACAAGGTCCGTATAGTAAACTACTCCAGATTTGACCTAAATACTATCTAACATAACATTACGTTCAGTCTGCCAAAGAATACACTCCCACAAGATGTGATGTGCGGATTGTTCGTATTCAAGGTCAGCTGTAGAGCATTGACATAAAGGTGAGGCCACAAGCCTAAAGGAAAATAATTTACTCTTAAAGTTGCCATGACCTGTGAGAAATTGGGCAACACAGTGATCCACCTCCAGCCATGTCTTCTCCAGCCGCTCACGAACGGATGGAAAAAACTGGTGGAGGTGTCGGCCCTTGATGGAATCTTCCCACCTACATTGCCATTCGCATAAAAGTGCCTCCCAGACGTCAGTCTGGGGTTTTAATAATCTAGAGATCTTAGCACGGTCGCGTTGCGGTAAAAACTCTGGGTCCGTGATCTTTCTAGCGTAGAAGTACATTGCAGCACGCCGCTGCACCTCAAGATCGACTGGGAGAACACCCGCCAGCACCGGTAAGGCTTCAGTACTAACTGTCCTATACGCCTTGCATAAGAATATCAAAGCCAAACGCTGGTTTTGAAGTAATTTACGTCGTACCGCCCCTATGGTGGCCCTATCGGCCCAGACAGGTGCCCCGTAGCACATACAACCCAAGTAAGTAGCCCCATATATAGTTTTTAGGGTTTGAAATGATAGACCCCAAGTAGCCTTTGATATTCTCGTCAAGGCGTAGAAGTTCTTTTTTGCTTTTTCTCCTACTGTTTTTATATGATCAATAAATGAAAAGTTTCTTTCTAGTAGCATACCGAGGTAGCACACGGATTCTTTCCTTTTAACGGGTACGTTATTAAATTTTATACTAGGCCAGGATTTAAGGTTTCCTTTTAAAAGAAGTTGATAGGTTTTATGCGGTGCAAAGGTCAGACGGTTTCGATCGCCCCACTGAGATATTAAACGTAGGCATGTGTCAGCCAAGTTCTCGAGTCCAGCCCGAGTACTTGCCTGAATGAGCAGCAAGCCATCGTCCGCGTAACCGGTTAATGAACAGCCGTACGGGAGCGGAAGCGCGAGGAAATCATCGTAGCCAAAATTCCATATATATGGACCGATAACTGAGCCCTGAGGACATCCCATGGTTAGAGACTTAGTAATGGAATGATGTCCAAGTTTGAGTTTCGCGGAGCCATTTAGAAAGTACGAACAAATCAGATTATAGATGTTTTTGTAGCAACCACGGGTTTTCATTTTAAGTAGTAACATCGGCCACCATGCGTTATCAAAAGCGCCAGAAATGTCGAGAAAGATTCCAACCACGTATTTATGTTCCGATGAGTTGACAATTTTACGGACAGATAGAGCCGCATCTACAGTGGATTTTCCAATAGTAAAACCGTATTGATTTTTATGAAATTTAGGTCCGTTCGGTAACAAGCGCGGAACAATCAGTCGCTCTAAAAGTTTTCCCAAAGATGGGAGTAGTGTTATGGGCCGGTATGACTTAGGGTCGTCCGAGGGCTTGTCGCCACTCTTTGGAATAATGCGTATAAAGCCTTGTCGCCATATTCGAGGAAAAATACCTTCCGCAATGCATCGGCTGTATACTGATAAAATCGCATCGCTCGACGTTTTACACGCTTCTATAATCATTCTATTAGATATTTTATCTTCACCGGATGATTTGTTGAGAGGTAGCTTGACAACGTTTATGAATTCGTCAGTGGACGGAAGGTCTGACTCTGGTGATTTAGGTGGTACCGCGGCCCACGCCCTGATCTGCTGATGGTATTCATTTTCATTTACTGATGAATCATCTGGTATAAGAGAATCAAGCAGAACATCAGTTGTTTCTTCAATGCCGGTGGTATGTGTATTATTTACTTTAATGTTCTGAACGTATGCAAGGTCGACCGATCTATTAGCCTTAAACTCGTGATACAAAGGAGACCACGGACCCTCCTTATCAAGTTTATCAACAATTTTCCGGAGTAAATTACCCTTAGATTTTTCAACCGATGCTCTGTAACGCGACTTGGCAACTCTAAAAGTACTTATGGCAAGATTAAAAACGTCTCCGGTAACATTACGTTTTTTAAGCTTATTAAGCTGTCTACGCGCTCTGCGATAGCTCTTACGTTGTTCAGCAAGGTAGTCACTCCACCAATCACATCTACGAATATTGGTCACAGATGCACGACCAATAGCAATGTCAGCACAGTAAGTGAAAGTGTCTGACATTATCTCAGCACTTTCCTCAGCTGACAGTCCATCGCGAGTGAAGTCTTTGGCATGACAAGCAAAAAGTGAGCTAAAGAATTCCCAATTCGCGCCCTTACTCTTATATCTAAAATTTCCAATTAAGTGTGAAGAACCTTGAGTAAGAATAGGAACAAAATCGTACACGATCAGGCGATGATCACTACAAGACGCGTCAGGAAGAACACGCCACCTATCCAAGCGTACGTCTGCACTAGAAAGTGTGACGTCAATACAAGATTCGCCCATTTGGCTACAAAAAGTAGGTGGTGCGTCTGGGGTGTTATGGATTGATAAGTTCATCTCAGCAATAAAATCCTCAACAGCACAACGTCGTTCGGAATCTGTGGCCCGAACTTTGCCATACCACAGGGAAGAAGATGCATTTACGTCAGCACCAACTATAACCTTGCAGCCCGCGAGCGACCGCAAGACGTGACGGAGATTATGTATATGAGGAGTGACAGGGTCAGAATACTGAAAGTAGCAGCTCACAACGTAAACCTTAAAGGTAGGCGATGACACTTCCGCCACGGCGCAATGGGGCGTCATGAGATTACGTATAGCTGTTACAGTAAAGCTCGAAGAACGCTCAACATAAATTCCGGCACGTGACTTGCTGTTCAGCTGGACCATCTTGTGACCCAAGCGCGCGTTTTGATACTGTTCCTGAACAAGTACTATATCTAGATTATAATCCACAATCAATTTATCCAGCTCAGATGTCGCCACCCTATCGTTATGAAGGTTTAATTGTCCTATGGTTAAACTATCCATTATTAATAATTAGTGTTTAGGATTAATTGTTCGAGTTTGAGTTTGTAGGTAGTACACTCTTGAGATCCGCAGCGATGATCACACGGTTTTTTAAAGCGTTTACACGCCACGCAAGTTGGTTTAAAATTTAAGTCGTCATTGTCAATCTTTAGTTTCATGTGCCTCTGAACAATTAGCACAGTTGCCCAGTTAATGGGTTGTGGAGGTCTGGTAGGCAGCCGCGGCTCCACGTAAAATACTGGTATTCAGCTGAATCCGGTTTGACTGGAAGCCGACCCCAATATAGTTGGGAAAAGGCTAGGCAGATGATGATTCAGTGTTTTTTTTGCGCCGCTGTGGGAGAATTTTAAATTAAACTGACACTTATCTAATCATAGGTAATCTTATAAAGACAAAACAATCTGATTAACTCATAATATAGGTCATGACTTTCAAGTAGTTCTTATTTCAATTTCCACCAATTTCCTGAAAATTGATTTATTCAATGAATACTCTGTTGACGAATGAATAAAGTTTTGAGTTTAGCTCGCTCTAAAATCACTGCCAATAATATTAAATGTCATATGTAACTAAAATATATTTGACTTGGTCAGTGGGTTTAACTTGGTCGGAGATCGTACTGGATAGAGAAGTTTGAAAGTAAAAAGGCCATGAGGCGCAATTTAGGCTAGTATAAAACGACGTTTAAATTTCATCCCGGTGTGATATGCTCACAAACAAACAGTATAAATGACTTTGACTCAAGTAAATAACAATAAAATAAACTGGGTTATCCTGAAAATGTATCCATCACAAGTTATTTTCCCTTTCTTGTTGTGACTAGAACTCATTTGTCATTATTATTAACACGGAGTTATAAAACTGGTAAGAGAAGAGTTAGGCAGTAGTGGCCTTGTCTGAGTAAGCCCAATACGATCATAGAGTAATGAATTTTTCTGGCTTATTCATATTTACTAATATTATAAAGTGATATTATAAAGCAGAAGAGTTTGTTTGTTTGGTTGAACGCGCTAATCTCAGGAACTACAGGTCCGATTTGAAAAATTCTTTCAGTGTTAGATAGCCCATTTATCGAGGAAGGCTATAAGCTCGTATATCATCACGCTGAGACCAATAGGAGCGGAGCAGTAATGAAAAATGTAACGCAGACGACGTTGCACGGGTCAGCTAGTAAAAAATATAACGAGTAATAAGATTACTTCAAATACGATTGGCAGAATCTAAATTAATATTAAATAAAAAACATTTTCTAATCAGTATTCAAACCAACCCTGTGGTTAGATTTTTTACATAAGGCTGACTATAAAAATAATAAGTAAAGAGACAGTACTTTGATTGAATATGTTGAATCTTTTCTAAAAGGTTTGGATTTTTCGAAGTTTGTTACTAAGGCAGGTCCTAATAGCTAAAGGGATTTCAATTTTTGGTGGACGTTTGAGCACGTCCTAATAGGCAATGCCCGTCACGCCAAGTCTGGATTAACTTTTTAACGCAAAATAAGTCGGGCAAAAGCTACACAGCTTTAAAATGTTTGCTGTCAACTTTATTGAAAACTCACAGCAAATTTTTAGCTATGGTTTAGTACTTTCGATTGAAAATAATAGCTCTATACACTGAGCTTATTTTAATTTCAAAGCAATAGATTTCTAGTCTTCTAGAGAAACTAGCTCGACCTGATTACTCAAAGATTCAAAGCATTTATTTCAAATAAACCATTGACAGGCACTTTTGAATTGTCAAGGTCGGCTATTGAAAAACATGAAGCTATTTGCACGTTCCAAAATACTGGTATTCAGCTGAATCCGGTTTGACTGGAAGTCGACCCCAATATAGTTGGGAAACGGCTAGGCAGATGATGATTTGCACGTTCCAAAGCTTAGATCTCTATGGATAAGACCGTGCAAGAAACGCCACGGGCACTCTTCTAAATCATGTGATGTATTACAAAAATCATGGTAACATATCTTTGATTGCTCCTATATGTGGGGACAATGCAAGGAATTAGAAAATATAATTATAAAACCATTCAAAAAGTACAGATTAGAAAAAAAAAAAAACTATATTTTAAACCTGGTTCACGCATAAAAATTACAATACTCGTTTTACATAAGTAGCGAGGTCCGTTAGTCTGCCCGTTCGGTATGCCCGCGAACATTTCCAAAAGTGAATTCCCAATCTCAGCACAGCAATGGAGGACAAATGAATGCAGCGGGAGTTCTCGCCAATGCACGGTGGGCGAACGAAACTTAAAAGCCTAACAGTCGATGAGCATTGACTGACGAACCAATAACGTGAAGCGTAAGAGTGTTCTCACCGACATTTTCCTGTGTTGAAATCACACAAAGTTTTTCTGCGAAAAAACATGATGGATGACTGTTATTATTTGTTTATTTGCCGTTAATTTCGCCGAAAGAGTTGAGGGGTTCCAACAAAATGCTTATGTGTTTTTCCTGTTTGCTTATTGACGTGATTTATTTATTGCTTGCGTTATGGATTGATTTAGGAAATGGAACTTGCTGTTTTTTTGCATTTTATTTTGTAGTACACCCAAGCTGGGAGTTTCAATAATTTACAGTTCGTCGTTTACAGTCTTCAATAATGATCACAAGATAACTAAACGATGTTCCACTCACCACTGTATTACTTATTAAATAAATTAATGGTAAAAAAAAAAACATTTTAAAATCAAGTTTTTATACATCTTGGATGGTCCCCCATATTTTGGATTTAATGTGACGATGTATGTTTTCGTGTATCAACAAGCCCTTTTATTTGATCCGCCATATTGGAATTTGAATGACGTCACATAGTTCAGCATTCATTGTCATCCAAAATAAGCGTGTATACCAAATTTCAGGTCAATCGGTTAAAGACATAGACTTATATATTACTCGGCTTCCAGTCAAAACCGGATTCAGCTGTATACTAGTATTTTACGGTTAAATACAACTGATTTAAAATTCAGTTGCAAGATTCCACACGGAAAACATTTATTGCAAAACTTGTAATTAAGTCACAATTCTTCAAATCAATGTCAACATTCGTGATCGATTCCACCGATTCCACCAGACTATTGTTCACTTTTTGGTTGGTTCGCTAATACTAGGTCTTACGTCAAGTTGACATCTGTCAGATTCGTTCTAAATTCAACCACGTAAATCTCTCCGTCCTCAAACCGATTCACTATGTTTAAGACCTTGTTTATATTGGAGAGACAGTTGAAAGAGACTTGTGTAAAAATATATTTCTACGTTTAAATTAAATGAAAAAGATATCGGCAACTATAGTTTTGAATTACTGTTTGAGGTAGAAGAAACCTTCGGGCTGCGGGGGGTCTTGTGCTAAAAGCCTTTTCAAACAAATTTCGAAACGGCTGGTGGACAGTTACCGTGACTGAAGAGCTGGCTTTTATTTTGGCCAGAGGCTAAGTATTGCCATTCAACGTGGCAATGCTGCCAGTCTCTTGGGCATATTACCAGCAGATAGTGTTAAGGAAGATCTTTTTAATCGTATGTTTTTGTTTCTTGTATTTGTTTAGTTATTATTTAAATTAAATGTCTTTTGAAATCAAATAAACCGGGATGACTTGTTTTATTTTTATTTTCGAGTGCTATCAAAAAAATTGGCATATTAATTGTGCCTTTGTCTTTCGTTAGTTGCGTACTTAATAGTGTTAACCTAATTTAGACTCTAGACTACATCGGATTTCAAAAGTAATATATATTCTCCTAGGTGACCCGCACAACTTTGCGTTTTTTGCATGACTATTTTCATTAATACTCGTCTATTTTTGGTAGTAGTGTGAAATTAAATAGAATTCCTCTATTTATGGGCTACCCAATTTTAAAATAATTTTTCATTTGAACCGGTATTTCCTAAGATTAGCGAATTCAACCAAAGAAACATATCATCAGCTCTAATATTAGAATAGCTAGACAGATAATACTATACTTTTGACTTTTCTTGGAAGATAAATTGGATTTTTTTCGGGAAGTGAAAGTGTTTAGGTAATTGCCCGCATAGTAAAATCATATTAATAACTGCGTTCTGTAGAAAAATTTAAACGTATTTTGTAATTCTTATTTTTATTCCAGAATTATTAAATTCGTTCACGTCTTACCTAAGAACAACAAAAAACGTTTGATCCACAAAAAAATCTCATCAAAATTCTACGCTTGGTATAAATTCTATGAAAATAAAATCGTCGCGTGACCTTTTAACCTGTTTAGCTTCGGTATCATAATGACCATCCATTAAGGGGTCGGTAGAATACATCACCGTAATCTGAATGACCTGAAGCAACTTATTATACTGATCGTTCAATCTCACTTCGCAATGGACCTTTGTTATAGATACTATTACTAGGAAACATTTTTTTTTTTTGTTTATTAGCCTGCACTTGTGTCCCAGTTCTGGGCAAAAGGGGAGGGCCCTTTTCTGCTTCCAAAGACGTAATAAGTAAAGACGTAAAAAGCGTCCGAATCCTTTTAAATGTTTTCGGAAAGTTTATTTCTTATATATTTTGTATTGTTTTCTCGTTTCATTTTTGTTATGATTTAATGCTACCTTGTGGCATTTTAATTATTTAATTGTATTTTTGCATTTTAATGTTGTAAAATGCATATGGATTCTTACAAAATAAATGAATTAATAATAAAAGTTTTAGTTACTGGATATACCCAATTTTATGACTAAAGTTTCTCTGGCGGTTTTACGTGCACGTCTTTGTACATCATTTTCACACATAATATTGTACAGACAAAGTATCAGATAAAACGAAAAAGCTGAAAAATAGTGCTGTTGTTGTAGGTAGTCATGATTCTGAACAACTATTACAATCGTGAAAAAAAACGACTGGCCCCTTACATTTAGTAGGTTTGCATAACTATACAAAACGTAGGTCTGAACAGCTGGTTTTTAGTGTTTATCCTAAGGTAAAATTTGATCGTAATCATATTTTTAAAGGTTTTGAGTAATATCTGACGAAGTAACTGACCAAGGTGACCAAAGTGCGTTGAACCTAGGTTCTTACAGAAAGCTTTTAAAACCACTCGGGAGGGCTCTTAAATTACTGCCCATTTGCGAAAAAACTGCTCCAGTTCAAAATTTGAGTTAACATCCTGTAGGTAGGTATATACAAGGACCAATCACTGCTCCCTTCGAAGCCGTGAAGACTTAGCTCTGACAAAATCAGGTCGTAGACACTCGCACGCGGTGTCATATTTTATATATTTTTTTAAAGTTCTTACAAATTCCTCGTAATTCTATTAATCTGCCATTTTTATGTTTCGATCCCGGGAACCCGGGATTATCAGTAGACAATCCCGAAATCCAGGGATTAGAAAAAGTAACCGAGATTGACATCTGTAATGACAAGAAGTCTCATAAAAGATCTTTCAGCCAACAAGACTGCGGCAAGATAACCGACCTGGGCCCCAGAGTATGTGGAACCTTCCTAGATTCCACATACTCTGGTGACCAGTACTTACCGAAAGTCCTCTGACGCCACTCGCGAAAGCTCTTTAAATACTACCCATTTATGCTCAAAAGGCCCTCATTAGTTCAAGTTTAGAATTTACACCCTGTAAGTAGGTATACGAGGACCAATCACCGCTCCCTTCGAAGCCGTAAAGACTAAGCTCTTACAAAACCAGGTCGTAGTCACTCGCACGCGGTGTCAGATAGCTTATTAGTTTTAAAATGAACATTTTTCCTTTAGATATTGTGCTGCCAGAAATATAAGTGACGGAGTATCGTTTTGTAGCACTTTTAATTAAGTTTTGGCGCATTTTTTTGTGAAATATTTTCCTTTGATACTTTTTCATGGGTTTTGTGCGCGTAACTTCCAAACGGGCCATAAAACAAGCAAAATTTTAACGTAAGTAGTTAAATAAAATGACACAGCAGTTACGTTGCTATCCCTATTGCCTCATGAAGAGATAGTACTCTTTATTTAGGTACATAAAAGGATCAATTGGTTTAAAAGTAATTATAACATGGATAACAAGAATTCCGAATATAATACCTAAGTTTGTAGATATTGTAATCGACCTCAGCTTAATGAAGATATAGATAGACCATTTACTTAACAACCAACTGATTAGTTTTAACGTTCTTTACTTTAGTTAGGACTTCAATAGAACGATATATACGTATAAACTTAATAGTAACTTTTATAAATAAATGAAGACCGATTTTTATGGTTCCGTACCAAGATGATAAAAAAGAACCTTATGATGTGACTAAGTTTGTCATAGGTGGATATCTCAAGAACTCTTAATGCCATCAACTTGAGATTTTGAATAGTTTTAGATGGCGTTTGCTTAACTATTTTGCAAATAAGAAAGAAAAAAAGATGTGTAAAATTTTTTTTCAACAGCGACTACTAAAAGGGCTTCTTAAAAAAAATCTAAATGACATGATTGGCACTAAGGCATGTAGCGTAAGGAAAAAAAACATCCGTTGAGTTCAATTTATTATATTTACTTGCAATCATCGGCAAAATTCACGGAGCCGCTGATTTACATTCTTTTGAGAGTTGTTCTGCCATATTATTCTTCATATCCTTCATTGAAACCTACCTAACGCCTGGAAATATTTTTGATATTGTTAAAAAATCTAGTAATGTACAAATAAAACCTATTTTAGAAATGTTACATCCAATTCGACAATAAAAATGCTACGACTAAGGCACTACAATAGGGAATATGCATGCGATTTTTTTATTTGCAAAATAAATTACTTATTAGCTCTAGTAAACAATCATTATTTTTTAAATACCTTTATTATTTAATAAGATATAAAGCTTCAAAGACTACAGTTAGAAAGAGAAGTCCGATACGTACTGTGACGTCAAATTACACGACGACTATACAGCTGCCATAGAAAACAGCGTTTTCGCGAGAGGGACAGATATATTTGTTTAAAATAATTGTATCTCGTTCGTTTTTCGAGCAATTTAGATTCTAATTTCACAGTTAGTATTATATTTTCCAATACATTTAGATAAACTGTTCAGATCATAAATACTTTTTTCATGCATATTCCCTATTCTCAACACAATTACCAATTCATTATTACTAAATCAGATACATCTCATACGCAGCTGCACATTTGAACAACTATAAGTAGTCATTGTTATCCCATTTGGGTCCTAGGAACGGAACGGCGACATTTGCATTTCAATTTGAAGCAATAAAAAAGCGTGAAACTATCGAAGTAGATCGTCCATTACGGACGTTGGCTATGAATTTATGAAGAGAAAATGCTGAAGCACGCATTGGAGAGATATTAAGTAATTTGTTCTCGTTCCTCAATAATAATGAGACTATCTGTGACACTTTTCAGGGACCCGTTTTTGACATTAAACGGAGCTAAGTGCCGCAGACTTATCATTTTGATATGCCCATGTTTATAAATAACATTAAATGGCCCCTTGTTCCAAGTGACCATGCACTCTTGCTCTTTAAAGAACCTGTAGTGCAATAGGCTTGATCACTGAAAAAATATAATTAGTCCTTCAGTTAAATTATCTATCTATCTATACTTATAATAAATCTGTAGAGAGGTCAATTCTGTACATGAAATATATTTCCAAAATAACTATCAGGGGGTGATTAGGGATCGATACTGATGCCAAAAATACAATCAGTGCAATTTTTGTCTGTCTGTCTGTCGGTCTGTCTGTCTGTCTGTCTGTCTGTCTGTCTGTATAACCGCTATAGAAACAAAAACTACTCGACGGATTTTAATGAAACTTGGTACAATTATTATTCATACTCCTAAGCAGGTTATAGTATACTTTTCATCACGCACAATTACAATTACAAATTACAATCAATAGGAGCAGAGCAGTGAAGGGAAATGTTGGGAAAACGGGAGAAGTTACTCCATTTTTTAAGCTTCCGTCGCGTGTGCAACCTTAATGGTGAAAGCTACACAGAAATCATGTACGACGGAAATGTTCTCCTTAAAATTATATAAAAAATATCCAATGACAGCATATGTCTATCTTTTATGATTGACGAACAACAACACGTGTAACTCCCGATAGCTTAGCAGTTCGAAGCTTTCTGATTGTATTTGTCTACTCTTACGTTTATAAAACTCTCAGTCGTCCCTAATTAACATTAATAAAAGTTAACATTATTAACTATTCCATAAAAAAATAATCATAGAAATCGGAATATACTGAATCATGCTATAAGGATTATTTTTATCATTTTTGTGGTCGCAAACGCACAGGCAGGCGGCTAGCTTGGCACCTAGCGCTAGCGCTAGGCTAGCGAGTAGCTTCGGAAAACGGCTTACGACAGTTTCCAATATCCTTTAATAATTATAATGTCGAGGGGAAGATGGTTATAATTTCGCTTTACACCAAACGAGTAATATTATAAATGTGAAAGTTTGGTTGTTTGTTACTCAATCACGCCAGAACTGCTTAACGGATCTTAATGAAATTTAGAACAAAGATAGATTATAGTCTGGAATAGCACATAAGCTACTTTTCATCCCGGGAATATGTTCCCTAGGGATTACGCGGGCGAAGCCGCTGGCAGAAGCTAGTCAAAAATAAAATGTTTTTTTTTTTTTTAATTTTGTTAGGTTAACCAAAATTGACAAAGAATCGAAGCTTTTACTATTCTCAATACGCCGTGGTTTAATTATTTGTGCGTCTCGACGTCACGAACCCCCATTCTCGAGTTTTGATAAGTACGTTTATCTTTGTCAATATTCATTGATTTAGAAAAAAGAATACGTGTTCGCGCCGCTGCATTGGCGCTCCTTTATTTTAGGTATAGTTTTCATTCTACCCGCTTTTTACTTTATATTTTTGATTTTCGCTGCTTGGTTTTGCACTGAGGTCAGATGGACGACCGACACCGCCGCCGCCGGTTGGTCGTGTCCGTGCCGCTTCATTTCTTGTACATCCAGCATCAACAATTTTGGATTAAACCGCTTTGAGGTCGTTTCGCGCCGTGCACGACCCTCATATCGTCCTAACATCAAGAAGACCGAGAAGAGCGCATCAAGGTCACAGCAGCGTTGGCACGTGGAGCGAGGCCCTGAACCGGACCGCCCACCGTGGTGCTAAGGTTAGTCAACTTTCTTTCCTTTGTTGCGAGACCAGCAGCTTTTCTCAATCTTATGTTCTTTTGCCTTTTTCTGTTTTTAATAAAACCTATGGAGATACAACCACTAGCCAGCTAGTACCCACCCGCGCACACATTTTTTTTGGCCTTCGAGCCGCACTTTACATACTTTTCGGCCTTAAAGCCGTATTATATCACATTTTTTGTTCGAAAAGTATACCGCTATTTGTTTTTCCGCTTAGTTTTCATAACTAGTTATTCTTTCCGCTTAGTTACGAAGGTAATTTACCTACTGTAATTACCTACCTACCCGCTATAATTTATCAGTATCATTTATTCGTGTTCCATTTTCAAACGGATAAATTTCATTCCCTTTGGTAAGTAAGTATCTAATCGCATTTATGTTGCATTTTTGTCGAAAGTTTTAAGCTAAATTATCGACGGAGCTTAGGCAAGAACGTGTTATCGCCGGCCGTTTCCGAGCGTTCCTTTGTTCTCGAGGTTGTCTATGTTGCAGTGAGTAACGCTGTTTCGGGTATTTTTAACTTAAATATTTTTAACAAATCTCATCATGGCTCCGGGTTCTAAGGAAGAAGAGAAGCATAATTTAACCATTAAAAGGCTCATAGGGAAACGCGAGGAAGTTTATACTAGGCTTCAGAGAATTTATGACTCAAGAAATGAAATGATTACGGACCCTAGTGATAGTAAGGTGGAGAATTTTCTCTGCAGCATGTTCACCATTGATACTATGCGTGACGAATTCATAAAAATTGTCGATGAGTTGAATGCGGTGAATTTGATGTTAGATCCGGATTTCATACCTAACTATCAAAGTTTGTCTACATTTGAGGACTTATACTGTCGTTGCAAATATGAAGCCAACAAAATATTTGCTAGTCGTGATAGGCCCAAAGTTGAAAAATTATCTTCATCTTCCAGTAACAGTAATAAAAAATCTAACTTGAATCTGCCCAAATTAGAGTTAGTGAAATTTTCCGGTTCACCCGCAAATTGGTCGACCTTTTACGAAACATTTAAGACTACTATACACGAGAATATTGATCTTACTAATAACGAACGTATTCAATATTTAATGGGTCAGTTATCGGGCCGGGCACTTGCTACTGTGTCGGGAATTACACCGAACGCTGATAATTATACTTTGATATGGACCACGCTGGTCAAGAAATATGAAGATAAACGTTATTTAGCTACCGCGTATTTGGATCAAATGTTTGAATTCAAATCTTTTTCCGTTGCTAACACTAAGAATTTAGACTCGTTTTTAGAACATTTTGCGTCTGCCGTGTCGAGTCTAAAAACGTTAAAACTTAGCAACTTGTCCGATTTTATTCTTCTTTATCTCGCTTTAAAGAAAATAGACCCGGAGACCGCTCGCGCTTTTGAAATGTTTAGGCGAGAGACTGCTTTGCCTAGCTACGAGGACTTGATCACATTTCTGCGTGAACAATCGAAAATATTAGATCGCACTTCGGCAAACGCTATGACGAAGCGCGTCGGTACCGACATAAACAAAAATGTTTCTAAGTCTACCCATTCCTTTGTAGGTACTAGCGCGCCGTTGCAGATAAAAGATAAAATTAAATCTTGTCCGTTTTGCGACTTGGCAAATCATTTCAACTTGTTTAAATGTTTTAAATTTCAAAAATTACCGCTCGATGACAAATTTAATTTTGTCAAAACTCGTAATGGATGTACGAACTGCCTCAGTTTGTCTCATAACAACGTCGCTTGTAAATCGGAAGTACGTTGCCGTTATTGCGATTGTAAGCACCACTCACTGCTTTGTAGAAAACAACAGCTGACTCCCCCCGCGCCCGCCTCAGCGCCCGCGCATAATGTTACTCCGCCGCCGCCGGCATCTACCTCCCAGCAGGTGCATACCACTGCTTTATCAGCCCTGTCGTTGCCAACTCCGGTGCAAAATAATAACCGACGTGATAATAATGTTACCTGTCTTTTAGGCACGGTTCAAGTTTTAATACCTGACTCTGCGGGTGTGTTGCACAATGCTCGCGCGCTTATTGATTCCGGATCGCAAAACAATTTTATTGCAGCGACATGCTTAGCAAAACTTAAATTAAATTTTAATCGAATAACGCGCGCTGTTGTAAAGGGGATCGGTTCATCGCCTAATCCGATTAAGGGTTCCGTCAGCATTGATTTGTTTTCGAACAATAAAAATATTTTACTCACACTGGACTCTTACGTCATTGATAAAATTACGGATAATTTGCCTTCTGCTCGTATCGAGCCCGCTTCGCTCAGTTATTTAAACCACGTTCAGTTAGCTGACAGTAGTTTCCACTCGCCTGGGGAAATTGACATCCTCATCGGTGCACCACAGTTTGCCGAAATTTTACTGCCGGGACGCGTAAACGGTCCACCCGGGTTACCTACCGCTATTGAAACGATTTTTGGTTACATAATCGTAGGAAATTGTCCTATTAGTAATCCGTCTACTGAGTTCGTTTCTTTATGCTCGTTTGTACAGAATGAGCCTCCGTTATCAAATATGTTAGAAAGGTTCTGGCAGCTCGAAGAAATAGCGTCGAAGCGCCCGCTGAACGCCGCGTCTAGGGAGTGCGAGAAGCTGTTTATCTCAAGCGTGTCACGTGATGACACAGGACGTTATAGTGTGGCGTTACCTTTTGCGCGCGACTCCTCTGAGCTCGGTGACTCATACAAAACTGCTATGCGTCGTTATATGTACTTGGAGCGTAAGTTAACCGCTACCCCAGAGTTGCGTTTGGAATATGACGCGATTATTAAAGAATACCTATCGAAGGGTTATATCTCCTTACTTGACGATGCTGGTTCGCTACCTACGGGTTTTTATATACCACATCATGCCGTTGTTAGGCAAGATAAAGTAACTACAAAGGTGCGAATGGTTATGGACGCCAGCGCCAAAACTGATTCGGGTAAATCACTCAATGATTTGTTACATCAGGGTGAGAATTTACAAAACGACTTGTTTTTAATTTTACTTGACTTCCGTTTATATCCCGTGGCTTTTACCAGTGACATACATCAGATGTTTTTACAGATTGTAGTTAACGAAGATCACAGAATGTTTCAAAAAATTTTATACCGCTTTGATCGTTCTTTACCGCTTGATACCTATCAATTTAACCGCGTTTGCTTTGGATTGCGCTGTAGTCCTTTCCTCGCCATGCGAGTTTTAAGACAACTTTGTGACGACGCACGCGCATCCTACCCGCGCGCCGCGGATGTTGTTGTGCATAATTGTTACATGGACGATATTTGTTACTCCGTTCCCACCGTCCAGGACTCCTTGCGGCTCAAGGATGAGCTGTTAGGATTGTTTATGGCCGGGGGCTTTAACCTTATGAAATGGTCCAGTAACTCAACAGAGTTACTCGAATCACTGTCTGATACTCACCGCTATTCTTCCAAAGTAAATTTCGATGAACCTAATCAAAGTCTAAAGGTTCTTGGCCTAGAATGGTCTCCAACCACAGATGTTTTTTCCATTTCTGTCACTCTTGACAACCGTCCGTGTACCAAGCGCAACATCTTATCGGTTATTGCTCGCCAGTTTGATGTTCTAGGATTGATCGCGCCGACTATTCTTTATGCGAAATTAATCTTACAAAAGCTCTTTGTTCTCAAGCTGGAATGGGATGACATGCCGCCCCAGAATGTAATGATCCTTTGGGAGAATTACCTTCACGAATTGCCCGCATTACGGGACCTAAAGATAAAGCGTCATCTTGAGGTGTTTAGAAATTACCTCGTCACTATTATTGCATTTTCCGACGCGAGTGAACGAGCTTATGGAGCCGCCATATATGTCAAAGTCCAGCAGGATCCCCACTCCCCAGCGGTCGTCAACCTGGTGTGCGCGAAATCTAAAGTCGCCCCTCTCAAAACGATATCGGTTGCCAGACTTGAGCTCTGCGGCATTTTACTTATGTCCAAATTGGTGCAACGAGTTAAGAATGCTTATGAATCGCGTCAAAAAAATTGAGAATATATTTTGTTTCACCGATTCAATGGTCGCATTATATTGGATTCATTCTGATCCCCAAACTTTAAAAACATTCGTCGCTACGCGTGTTACAAAAATTTTAGATTGCCTTCCCGCGGAACATTTCTTTCACGTTCCAGGTACCGACAACCCTAGCGACTGCTTATCGCGAGGTTTGTCTCCTAAGCAATTGTTGTCGCACCCGATGTGGTTCAGTGGACCGTCGTGGCTTCAACAGAGCATCGATACGTGGCCTGTTACCTCTGTCGACACTAGTGCCATCGATGTACGATTGCCGGAAACCAAGGTGGTTTCATTGCCGGTTGTAGCAGTAGTAGACCCGCATCCACTTCTTGCATTGTCACATCGCGTTTCTAAGTGGACGGTGCTGCTTCATTCCGTTATCTACGTTTACAAGTTCTTAGGTAAACTGCCACGATCTAAGCCGGTTACCGCATCAGATATGATTTTTGCTGAAAGGATGTTAATTACCGCGTTACAAGAATTTTACTTTTCTGACGAAATCGCATGGTTAAAAGCAAACGGAAATTGTCGCACCGCGTTAAGACGCCTCTCCCCCTTTATCGATAGCGAGGGCTTATTGAGAGTCGGTGGTCGACTCCGTAACGCTGATTTGACCAATGAACAACGGCATCCGTTGCTGCTTCCGCATAAAGACCGTATCACCGATTTGATCGTGTCGCACTATCATCGCCACAACTGTCATACTGGTCCGGTGGCTCTTATGTCAATATTGCGGCAAAGTTATTGGATACTGTCTTGTCGTAATGTCGTGCGTCGTATCGTGCATAAATGCAATTTCTGTTTCCGCGCTAAACCCAAGGCCGTGCATCCCTTCATGGGGGACTTACCCACGTGCCGCGTAACGGAAGCTAAAGCCTTTACACGCACGGCTGTTGATTACGCGGGCCCTATAAGTATTATCCCGCAACGTAAACGTGGCGTTCGCTCTATTAAGGCATACCTATGCATTTTCGTGTGCTTAGTCACTCGCGCTGTTCATGTCGAGTTGACTACCGATCTTAGTACGAGTACCTTTCTCTCAGCGTTTAAACGATTTCTAGCGAGACGGGGTGCTGTACAAACTATGTACTCTGACGCAGGAACTGTCTTCGTCGGTGCGAAGAACGCTCTTTCGGACATCTACGCTTTAGTAAATTCTGATGAGTATCAAACCGCGTTGTCTAACGAGTTGGCCGAGCAAAAAATAACGTGGAAAATCAATCCGCCGCGCACTCCACATTTCGGCGGACATTACGAGATATTCGTTAAGGGCTTCAAAACTCATTTATATAGGACTATAGGTTCTCAATTGCTAACCTACGAAGAGATGTTAACTGTTTTAACACAAATTGAATGCGTTTTAAATTCGCGTCCGCTCACGCCCCTTAGTGAGGATCCGTCTGAGCTAAGCGCGTTGACTCCATCGCATTTCCTGATGTCTACGCCGCTAAAGAGTTTACCCGCTTGCGAAGCTACCGGTGATAACACAAGTTTAAAGAAACGATACGCTTTGTTAGATCAATTCGTGCAATCATTCGCAAAACGATGGAAACGTGAATATCTTCACCTTTTGCAATCCAGAGGGAAATGGAACACTCATTCAGATCCTATCAAGGTAGGTAGCGTCGTGGTTGTAGTTACTGATAACGTTGGACCTCTATCTTGGCCATTAGGTATAATTCTTGAAACCTATCCCGGTAAAGATGGGATCAGTAGAGTCGCTCTTATCAAGACGGCGACCGGGATCTATAAGAGACCTGCCGTCCGCCTCTGCCCTCTACCCTCGCAATAGCATCTCTTCCGCTCCCCGGCTTATAGTTTAGTGTATTTTTAAAAACCGATGGTTTTAAAGCCGGGAGCATGTTCGCGCCGCTGCATTGGCGCTCCTTTATTTTAGGTATAGTTTTCATTCTACCCGCTTTTTACTTTATATTTTTGATTTTCGCTGCTTGGTTTTGCACTGAGGTCAGATGGACGACCGACACCGCCGCCGCCGGTTGGTCGTGTCCGTGCCGCTTCATTTCTTGTACATCCAGCATCAACAATTTTGGATTAAACCGCTTTGAGGTCGTTTCGCGCCGTGCACGACCCTCATATCGTCCTAACATCAAGAAGACCGAGAAGAGCGCATCAAGGTCACAGCAGCGTTGGCACGTGGAGCGAGGCCCTGAACCGGACCGCCCACCGTGGTGCTAAGGTTAGTCAACTTTCTTTCCTTTGTTGCGAGACCAGCAGCTTTTCTCAATCTTATGTTCTTTTGCCTTTTTCTGTTTTTAATAAAACCTATGGAGATACAACCACTAGCCAGCTAGTACCCACCCGCGCACACAATACGTGTCCATTATTTTTCAATACTTAAACTGACGGACTATATAGATTTGCAATTTATTGATGGTGGAAACTAGCCAATTTTGTAAACTGAGACTTCTGTAGCTACCAGATGTTATTTATAGATGTCCAATAATCGTTACGGGTAGGAGGCAGAAAATCAGACAACAGTCTTGCCAAGGTGCCCAGTTACTGGGTTATGCCGATCAGATAGAAAGTCGCTTCTTGCTAAATACTGTTACTCAGCGGTTATTTGTTGCAGTTTTTCCAGAATAAACGCAATATATCTTAAGGGGTCATTGTAATCATTAATATGAACAACTTTCACTATAGGATCAACACTGAAATCGTGAAAGAAAAATCGACTACTCCATATATTTATTTTCGCACTAGCTTCTGCCAGCGGCTTCGCCCGCGTGATCCCTAGGGAACATGTTCCCGGGATTAAAAGTAGCTTATGTGCTCTTCCAGACTATAATCTATCTTTGTTCTAAATTTCATTAAGATTTGATAGGCCGTTCTGGCGTGGTTGATTGTAGCGTGATGAAAAGTATACTATAACCTGCTCAGGAGTATGAATAATAATTGTACCAAGTTTCGTTAAAATCCGTCGAGTAGTTTTTGTTTCTATAACGGTTATACAGACAGACAGACAGACAGACAGACAGACAGACAGACAGACAGACAGACAGACAGACAGACAGACAGACAGACAGACAGACAGACAGACAGACAAAAATTTTACTGATTGCATTTTTGGCATCAGTATTGATCCCCAATCACCCCCTGATAGTTATTTTGGAAATATATTTCATGTATAGAATTCAACTCTCTACAGATTTATTATAAGTATAGATAGATAGATAGATAGATAGATAGATAGATAGATAGATAGATAGATAGATAGATAGATAGATAGATATAAATAACTCAACGAAATATACTGAGTGGTTGATTTTTTTAGCGATTTTGCTGTTGGTCTTTGGAATATTGACGTACATGCTCGCCGTAATATGAACGGGCCTGTCTTATTTGGTACGTTCCCAAGGCGAATAAAATTAGATCCCTGTATTCTAAAACAGGACAGTAAATATTATTTCTGTCTGCAGTTATGCGTTGAAAGTTGGATGTTCTCCTATTTAAATTAATAGCCTCAACCATACTAGCCAAATTGTTTGCTAAATTCATATTTCATCTAATAATGCTTTATATTTCATTTGCATTGACATTGTCCTGCAGGCGAGCACCAAACTTAAGAGGTATTTTGTTTATTCTGTTGTACGTTGTATAGTTGGAAAACGGCCAGGTAGATTGATTTTAAAGGTTGTGTACACTGGGAATAAATAAATCATTCGATCAATTTGTATCTATGTTGAGATACTGGTTTTCAGGTGTATCCGGTTTGACTCAAAGCCGAGCCCACAAGCTCGTAGTTAGGAAAGGCTACGCCGACTGGTTGATTGAATTTTTGAGTCTCACGCGGGCGAAGCCTCCGACATAAACTAGTCTACTCCTTTGTACCTACTGCTACCTAAATTAGAGTCTCACAGCCGTTTTTTAATTAGTTTGAACTGAAAACTTAATAGAAATGTACACTGAAATTCAATCAATCATTCTACCAATTTTCTATATATATTGTGTACAAGATATTGGTTTTCAGCTGCACCCGGTTCGACTCAAAGCCGACTTACTCGTATTAAGGAAAGGCAATCAATTCAATTCATATATTCAATAACGATTTTTACATCGTGTGATGATCAGGAATGATAATATCCGCAAGAGAACCAAGGTTACCGACATAGCCCGAAAGATCACCGAACTAAAGTGGCAGTGGGCAGAGCAGATTGCTCGCAGAACAGATGGTCGATGGGGACGAAAAGTTCTGGTTTGGCAACCGCGTACCGGAAGACATAACGTTTGAAGGCCTCCCGCAAGATGGACTGATAATCTGGTGAGGGTCGCGAGTAGCCGATGCATATGAGACGCACAGAACCGGTTGTTGTGGCAACATACTTGGGCTCCCCCAAGTATGTTGCCACAACAACCGGTTCTGTCCCGCCTCCGCCTCCGCCTGTCTTGAGTTGCGGCACTATTCGAAAGAGATACCGTGGCTCCGGAACACAAAGGGCAATGAAGGAACATGGACGGGTTTTAGTTAGTAAAAGTCTGACACTCCCTTCCGCACCGCCCAAAGCGGGAGAAGTAATTTGCTGATTTCCCATCCTAACCCTTAATAAGGCAAAGGGAATATATTTCCCACCATATTTTTCAGCGCATTAATTAAATAATGGGTTCCTGATAGGTATTCCATTGTTGTAAAAAAGCTATTTAAAGACTTATCAATCACTCATTAAACATTTAAAGAACAAAATTTTTTGTTTAAAATTTGAAATTAATTTTCTACCAATAATCGAATAATCGAATAATCGATAAATAATGCTTATTTCGCATTATTTATCGATTCCCAGATTATTATGCCCATAAACGGGTTTAAAAAAAACGGGGAGCCCTATTTCCAGCAGTGTGTCTTCCGCCTGATATGATGCCGCAGACTGATTACAACTCTCACGCAGGCAAAGCCGGTGACATAAACTAGTCTCCTCCTATACCTGTCCCTACTGCTACCTAAATTAGAGTCTCACAGCCGTTTCGTAATTTGTTTGAACTTAAAACTCAATCAGAACGAATTTAATTACGAGCCCTGATGAATGAAAGTTTATTTGTTTTAGAAAGCGGGCGTCACCTTATCATGGTGATTGCGACAATTTGATAACAAATTCTGTACGCTGGCGACCTTGACGAATTAAGGCGACACGTGTTAAGTTATGCTGCGTTTACATTGAGTTAGTGATTGCTGATTTCTTCTTTGACTTACTGTTTTTTTTTTTTTTTTGTTTTGAGTGAGTTTTGATGTGGTGGCTTACAAAAATAGCATCTTGATTTTATGTTCTAATTGAATTTCTCAAATCTCGTTTCCATCCTTTAGTTCGATTTAAAGGAAGATTTGTCTTTTTCTGTTGATCAATCAGTATTATCCATATTTCATAAATGCTACAAAATTCTGAAAAAACTTAAAAGACTTTTATAAATGTTTTTCCATGCTCCTTGACAAGACTTGTGTAAGATTATCTTCTTGCATAGATGTGCAAATAAGCCGGGAAAATCGGTTCAACGTGCTTTCCGAGCCACTGAAGCACGGTCTTGGTATATAGTGATTGGTAACCTTTCCACGAATCGACCGCAGCAATCCTTGCTTAATCTCGAATATATCGATCAGTGCGGATGTTATAATTTTGCCAAGAGCTTTAGAATCCTCTAGTCTAAACATCCCTGTCCCTATCTAAACACAAGAGAGAGACAGAGATATCATAATCAAATCCGTCGGCAATTACGGGTACTTGTTTGAGAACAAACGCTGAATATTTGCGACACCTGTTACGTCACAGATTGCTCTGGAACTGCAATTTGCACTTCATTTACAATTAACTATGTTAGTGGCATGACTTGAATGGAGACTGCTCGGAAATATTGTTTGGTGAAGATTTGTAGAACCAAAGATGGTTCTGTTGTTGATGTTGATGCTTACATGTTTCGAAATTTGTTCGAATGCTCTATGCGTTCCAGGGTCAGCATTAGTAGGAACACGGATCGATTTTAGTCAATAAGAGTCTGACACTCCCGTTTGTTTTATGATTTACCATTCTTGAAAAAAAGGATTCTTCCTTACATCCATTGTTGTGAGTATAGAATATAGAATAGCATTAGTAGGTACCCTCTGCCAACATCAATATCTATCTACTACAAGACAACAAGACACGATCGTTGGTACGTTTTACGGCAATGCGCTACCATGACATGTGTTAACTATTATAAAATTTACTGTAATTTAAATTCTTATTAAATTAAATAAATCTATACTAATATTATAAAGCAGAAGAGTTTGTTTGTTTGATTGTTTGTTTGTTTGGTTGAACGCGCTAATCTCAGGAACTACTGGTCCGATTTGAAAAATTCTGTCAGTGTTTGATAGCTCATTTATCGAGGAAGGTTATAGACTATGTAACATCACGCTTAGACAAATAGGAGCGGAGCAGTAATGGCAAATGTGAGGCAGACGAAGTTGCGCGAGTCAGCTAGTTACTAATACAAAATAATCAATGTAAATACAAATGTGTATGCTTTAGTGTTCCGGACCAAAAGAGGCCGCTCCGCTGGTGCACAGCCGTTATATAGCCTCTGCGCCATCGTAGCAAGTGACATTGGCAGCAGTATCTTAGCTGTAACCGTCAAGATGGCGACGTAGAGACGATGTTGCCAACACATGGTCAATTTCCCATCCATAAGCTCAAAATGTTTTGGGAAAATTTTCAATGGGTCTAGTCACTTTATATTTTAACCAACTTCCAAAAGGAGGTGCTTAATTCGGTAGGGATTTTTTTATGTGTGATCGATTACTCCGAAGTATCTGATCCGATTTTTGTGATTATCTTTTAGTTCGATGCGATGATTTTTACTTGCCATTTGGTCCCGTAAAAATTCATTTTGGCTTAGTACTTTTTTATTTAATTTAAGGTAATTTTTGCTTACTTTGATGATTTGTTATTGCATAGACGATGACGTTGCGTTCGTCGTTGCACTAAAAACTGAAAACATTTTTTTTTTCAACTGTAAATGAACGTTCAGATGTGTATTTTATTGGTCTAATCAAAATAAATAATTTGGTTTTGTGCGTACAACAAAAGAGTGGAATCCCCGTTGGAGTCTGTTTCCTGATAGCTGTTACCCAGAAGTTAAGAGTTTAAATATGTAGTACACACGGTTACCTTGAAGTAGCCCATACACTGTAAAGGCTACTTCAAGGCAACCGTGATCTAAATTGGACCGCAAATCTGCTTACTGTCAACTGAGATGGTTTTTAAAGCGAGAAAAATAAAATTATCAACATGTCGATGTCCACTTTATCCCACTAGTGGGCAACATAGTGTGACAGAATGTTATAATAAAATATCGTATCGTATGTTAGAGGCTCTATACTTGCATCAAATTATTATCAAAAAATTGCTTAATCTTTTATAGTTTACGAAAATTTATTTTCTTTACATTTTAGGTACAAGAAGTCAATGGGCCGTATTCGTGATATAATAACATACATTATGAGCAAACCGAAAACCAATAAAACATGTTCCTTGCCAAAACATAAACATGAGCGTGTCCTTGACATAATTATGGTGTACGACAGCTATATATTTTTATTTACAAAGCAAGGTCAGTGCGGAAGAAAGTAGTAGTAGCGAATTATACTTATGTATATGTCTAGACAAAATACGCTTAAAGGCAAAGGATTGTTTCATATTTAGTTGTTGAGATAATATAATGTGCTCGCTGATATGTGCCATTAATTTTAATGTTTTAATCTGTTCAATAATCTACTCTAATATTATAAAGCTGAAGAGTTTGTTTGTTCGTTTGTTTGTCCGCTTTGAAAAATTCTTTCAGTGATAGATGCCCACTTATCGAAGAAGGCTATACGCTATATAACGTCACGCTACAACCAATAGGAGCGAAGTATTAATGAACAACGTGACGCAGACGAAGTTGCGCGAGAAAGCTTAGTACCTTTATATATTCTTGTTCCTCAAATTTAATAGACAGTTGTGTTGCTGGGGAGTTTGTTGCGCCACGTCTTCTTCCCAGCTAAAACACTAGGAAGTGGTGACGGACTGGCCAATTTGCGGGACTGTTTTCGTATAAATTTTGTCGTTCAAAAAGTGCTGATTTTCAGCCTTGTTTGAAATAAATGTCTTTTAATTGAAGGAAGACACATTTCACAGTTGCGAGTACGAATACGTTGAAAGAAGACCGCAGAAAACATTGCTGGTTATCTTACTACTGATTGGATGAATTTTTTTACTCTTTGTTGGCACGGTTGGCGCGGTGGTTGAGCAACTGACTGCTGCGCTGCGTGCGCGGGTTCGTTTCCCACTCAGAACACATATTTGTATGGCCTTCAGATAGTTGTTCCGGGTCTGGCTGTTTGTGTATGTGAGATTAAATGTATGTAAACCCGATACAGGAGAAATCTATACTAATATAATATAATATATAATATATTAATATTATAAAGCAGAAGAGTTTGTTTGTTTGTTTGGTTGAACGCGCTAATCTCAGGAACTACTGGTCCGATTTGAAAAATTCTTTCGATGTTAGATAGCCCATTTATCGAGGAAGGCTATAAGCTATACAGGGAAATTGAAAAAATACCCGAAACCTCTTAGGCAGTGAAAGTACACATGATTATAAGCAACTTTTGTTTTGGTAAAACTCCGAAATCTCGAAAAAAATATCAGCTGTTTCATACATTTTCATTGGCTGAATACTGCATTTTGTATGAAACAGCTGATATTTTTTTCGAGATTTCGGAGTTTTACCAAAACAAAAGTTGCTTATAATCATGTGTACTTTCACTGCCTAAGAGGTTTCGGGTATTTTTTCAATTTCCCTGTATATCATCACGCTAAGTCAAATAGGAGCGGAGCAGTAATGGAAAATGTGACGCAGACGAAGTTGCGCGGGTCAGCTAGTTCTTAATATGGGGCAACCTTTTAAAAAAATCAGGCCGGAGCAGTTGAACGGATCTGGTTGAAATTTAGCATGAAGATGTCGAGATTGTCGCCTAGAATATTAGTCCATGTACCTACATATCTTAACTTGCTACAATATTCAGGAGGACTTGTTGACGGTCGCCTGTCAAAATGGATTTCGTGAAGTCTCGAGAGGAAAGATATTGGAAATCAATCCCATTGAAGTGAAAATAGAAATGTAAAGAAGGTCGGTTTCAATATCTTCGAGGGACGTTTTTTGTCAATTTGTGTGCCCGACGTTGTAGTAGATTATGAGCTAAAGCCGAAAAGATTTCACGATTTTTTTATTTAAGTAGGTAAACATTTTATTTAGTATAATACTTTTATAACAGAATTTGAAGTGAATCTGCCACAATCTTGTCTGGATATAGCTTCCTAACATTAAACGTGACACTACATTCACATCATAAACAGCTGAACGGATATAGACAAAATTTGGCACAAAAATACACCATTAGTTTGGTTAGGTCAGAGGACCAATCAGGTTAATATTAACACATTTCTGTGAAAAGGACGATGTGACGATGAAAGGATATAGTATAAAAGAAAATATTTAATTAGTAAAATATCGCATGAAATTACAAGCTGATTTTTCGCTATGAAACGAATATATTGGAAACTGTTGAATTTAGTATCGAAATTGGTCGGTTCATATCGAGAAATCTAGTAGTCTAATTATGATTTCTCATAATCTTACGGAGTTTGGAAATTTTCCGGTGACATATTTATACAAATCAGTTAGTTATTGGCCCGTCTACTGAAGACTGAATCAAATTCGACACGTGGTCGGCAATCTAGGAGTGCCGTGGAGAAGAAGAAGTGGTCGTGTTCTAAAGACGTTATAAATGTAGAGTATCTTGATGTTGAATAAAGCAGGACGGTTCAATCTTTTTTTTTTTTTTATATTAACAAATTTAGTAAATATTTATGAACTAATAGACGAGGCAATAAACACAATTATGTACAAACGCATATAAAAACAAAATGAATCAATGGGCATCAAAAAAATTATCCTCATCGCTGTCAATGGCAAAAGTCCCTAGTCTCTAAGGCTCTAGACAAAATTTCATTCTATAAGCGATGGCGATTTTCATAATAGCAAAGTACATAATCACGCTTCACGATTCATATCATGTCACGATAGATCACGTGACATTTTGGCAGCGTTAGTCAATCCCATACATTTTTGTCGTTTTGTCAATCGCAGTCAACACGGTACCGCGGGTAGAATGTCACTTGTCTAGAACTTCAGAATACTAGCAGCATCTATTTAAATCTATGTACGACTAGCTCCTACCTGCGGCTTTGCCCGCATGATCCCTAGGCAGTATATTCCTAGGATACAAATTATCTTATGTCTTACTAGCTGACCCGCGCAACTTCGCCTGTGTCACATTTTCCATTATTGCTCCGCTCCTATTTGTCTTAGCGTGATGACATATAGCCTACAACCTTCCTCGATAAATGGGCTATCTAACACTGAAAGAATTTTTCAAAATCGGACCAGTAGTTCCTGAGATTAGCGCGTTCAACCAAACAAACAAAGAAAGAAACAAACAAACTCTGCTGCTTTATAATATTACTAGTTGACCCACGCAACTTAGTCTGCGTCACATTTTCCATTAATGCTCGGCTCCTTTTAGTCTCAGCGTGATGATAAATAGCCTTCCTCGATAAATGGGCTATCTAATACTGAAAGAATTTTTCAAATCGGACCAGTAGTTCCTGAGATTACCTACGACATACAAACTTACAAATTTATAATATTAGTATAGATATAGATATATATAATAATATATGATATAAAATATAATATATAATATATTTAGGTTCCAGGAATACAAATCATTAAAAAAAACAAATATCTTACACCTTAAGAACCGTTTAATTACAAAAACAAAATAGTAGCTAATAATCTCCCTTCAAAGGGACTTTTACATAACCTCAAGATTAAAAAATAAATCACCAATCACTTATACAATTGAAGATATCATGTACTTACAGATTTACCAGCGCAAATTATAATTTACAAGTACTCACAAATCGCGTCGACAACTACCGTTCCGTACGAAAGCCAGCGAGCAAATGACCGATTCTTGGGCGCGCACCGCCTTTTATAGACGTTGTCTAACAATAGGGATGTGTTCCCTAAATCGGCCTATCCTGACGAAGCGTCGTCCTCGACGTGGTCTTCATGGTGCTCGGCGGGTACTGGGTCCAACTCTGCAGCTGGAGATTCGCCACTGGGTGCAGCCCTCTCAGTACCGGGTTGAAGGGACACTGATGATGACCCTGTGTTGAGTCACGTACTTCGTTGTCTGAAATATGAACACATTTTAGACATTGCCATAACATTTTATAGTATGTGGCCACATGCAATTTTGTTAGTATAAGAAAGCGTTAAAATTCATGAGAGCTCTCTTGATCGTGTTCCTGTCTTCGTAGCGAGTTTTCGCCGATCCGAAGCTGCATCTGTGAACAAATCAGACAGAAGGCGTCCCCTCTGTCTGAGGTTGACGGAGGCATCTCTGAATCGCACGTCAACACTTCAGTACTTTGTTCATAAACCAATACCTCTCAGTATAGGTACTAGTATGTCTGTTTGGACGTAGGCATCTCTGAATCGCGCGTCCAGTGTACAACGCCTTTGTCACAGAAACCAAAAAAGGTTTTTATACTAAGTGTGGACGGAGGCATCTCTGAATCGCACGTCCTTAATGTAACGCCATAAATTATCACATAATTATGCAATTGTGTGCATGGAGGAATCTCTGAATCGCACATACAACACAAAAGTCCATCATTTAGTTAAATGCATCGATCGACCAGCGAGTTAGTGCGCCACAACTTGATCATTTAAATGAGAATAATAATTAAGAGAGTAAATTGAAACAGTTTTATGAAAAATAAAACAAAGTGCACGTGGAAAGTTTAAGGCGAAGCAACTCACCAATTCTCCGCATTACACTAATTCAATACTCACCCTCGAAAAAGGCTGCACATGAATCTGGACACCACTCTCCGTTCCAGGGTATCATGTGTTCGGCAGCAGCTTGTGTGGTTTTGCCATATGAGCCACTGATGAGTTTCAACTGATAGCGACCATTGGGTAGCACTTTAATCACCCGATAAGGTCCGCGCATACCAGGGTCTAGTTTTCCTGTAGACTGAGAATATTTGATTACGAAAACTAGGTCGTTAATTTTGTATGCACGTGGTGCTCGCCGCTGCTGGTTGACACGAGAATCTTGTTTGGCTTGATTTTGTGTCAACAGTTGATGAGCTCTTGTTCTGCACAGCTCTCGCCAGGCCTCGTGGTTTTCAGATCTCTCGATTGCGATGTCACGAATTAGTGATCGCACAATAGGCGTCGTAGCGTCAGTGCCCACTAAGAGCTTCAGTGCTGAAGCTTGAGTTGTCTTCTGCTTAGTTATGTTAAGGGTGAGCTGGAGTCTCCATAGTTTTTCTGACCATTCCGCATGTCTATGATTAGTTTCAATACGAATCATGTTCAGAACGGTTCTGACGTATCTCTCTACCTGTCCGTTAGCATTGTGCATTTCGGGTGTTATAAAATGGATATCACAACCGAACTCAGTTAACAGAGTAGAGAATTCGGAGGATTCGAACATTCGTCCGCGGTCAGCTACTAAAAGCTTAGGAACGCCAAAGAGAGAAATCGCGTTGGTGAACGTGCGCTTAAGCTCACTTACATCCTGTTTACGAATTGGAGACAGTAAACAAAACTTTGTAAAGGCGTCTATTATCACTAACACAAATTTATAGCCGTTAGATTCCGGTAACGGCCCGAGGGCATCTACGTGCAACGTTTGAAAAGGAAGACTGGGTTTTTCCCAGGATGTTATTGGTTGATGAGGGGCTCTAGGTACACGTTTACAGGATACACACACAAGGCAGTGTTTTATATACTTTGCTACAAATTGGCGAAGTCCGGGAAACCAAAAATATCTGAGGATTAAGTCCACAGTTTTCTCCGCACAAATGTGCTCGTGTTCGTCATGAAAAATCCTCAATAAACTTAACCGGTGTCCTTTGGGGATAAAACAAAGAAGTCTGGCTTCCTCACCCACTGGTGTATACCGATAATAAAGTATTTCATTCTGAAGGACATCGCTGAGAATCTAATTCTCCGTCCTGTAATTTCTGTAAAATACCTTGCGTCTCAGAATCTGCTGACTGAGCAGTTTGTGCCCAGTTGCGTGGCCTAGATATCTGATGTACTTCGTTAGTGACTGGGTTTCGACTTAGATAGTCTGCATGTGTCATCATGGTGCCTTTTCTATAATCAATGCTGAAGTTAAAATCTTGTAAATAGATCCACCACCTGGCAACGCGTGGGAGCAGATCCTTTTTCTTTTCGGTGGCCTTGAGAGCATTGCAATCTGTGATTACTTTAAAGTTAATCCCTACGAGATAGTGACGGAAATTTTGCAACGCCTTCACGACCGCCAAGGTTTCCAACTCGTAAGAGTGATACCTGCTTTCGGCACCCTGTGTGGCTTTACTAAAGTAGGCGACTACATGCTTCGTACCATCAGCCTTTTTCTGCATCAGTACTGCACCATAGCCGATGCTGCTTGCGTCGGTGTGAACTTCTGTGAGTAAGGACTGGTCGAAAATAGCTAATATTGGTGAACTAGTTAAGCAACTTATTATCTCCCGCCTAGCCTTCTCCTGTTCCGTACCCCAGCAAAAGCTCACGTCCTCCTTCATGAAACGTGCTATGCAAGCGGTCTTTGTCGCGTAGTCTCGAATATACCTTCTAAAATATCCCGCCAAGCCCAAAAATTGTCGTATTTGTTTGACATTACGAGGTACCGGTGCATCGACTAGGGCTTGGATTTTATGTGGACTCGGCCTGACCTGACCTTGACTAACTACGCGCCCCAAGTATTCAACTTCCATTGACAGAAATGAACATTTTCGTAAGTTTATCGAAAAGCCAGACCTAGTTAACGTTTCTAGCACCTTTTTTAATAAACAAATGCCCTCATCTACGCTGTCACTCATGCAAAGGACGTCATCGACGTATACTAAGACGTTGCCAGCCTCAATGTGACCGCGAAGGGTGTCGTTAATAATTCGCTGATAAACTATGGGCGAGTTCGTCAAACCATAGGGCATTCGGAGGTACTCAAAATGTCCTTCCGGTGTGACGAATGCCGTCTTATGGATTGAACCTTCTTCAATGGCAATCTGGTGGAAGCCTGTGGCCATATCAAGGCTGGTGAAATATTTAAAGTTGCCTAACCTATCTATGTGATCGTCTATCAGTGGTAGAGGATATCGGTCCCGAACAGTTAGTCGATTGAGTGCCCTATAGTCTACACACATCCTATCGCTCCCGTCCTTTTTCTTAACTAATATTATGGGACTCGCATACTCGGAATTAGACTCGCGGATGATACCCTTATCTTTTAGGTCACTCACGATTTCTCGGACTTTGAGTTTTTCTGAATGTGACAGCTTGTAAGGTCGGTAAGCGACGGGTGTGTCGTCCGTTACTTTGATAGACATCTTGCCGGTGGTAACGGTAGTCGATGCAGTACCCGAAATGAAATATTTTGAAAATTGTTTTATTAACGTTGTAAGACGTTCAAGGTCGGTACCTTTAAGGCGTGTATTGATCTGCGAGCCCTCATCAATGGATACTGCATGAACATTCCTGTCGGCTCGAGTCAGATACTGCATATCTTTGGTCCGTACGTATGTGATACCGTCGCGGTTTAGGATATCAGTTCCTATAATTACGGGCGTAGTCATACAAGACCCTGGTACTACCACGAAGTCGGCCTCAATAGAGATATCATCAAACTCGATCGTTAATGTTACAAAAGAATCGGCATGTATGGTAGCGTCGCTAATTCCCTTCAAAATATAATGTTTCGGCTTCCGTTCGCATGTAAAATGTTTCAATGCTTCAGAGGAAACTAATGAGACGTTTAAAGCACCACTGTCAATTAGGACATCTACCGGGATACCCTGTATAATTGCAGTTTTAAGGTCATTATTTTGCGGGGAACCAGCCACGTGTGTTCTACATAAATAAATTTATGTTTTTCTTATTACGAGTGCCTGACCTTTCCTTAGCAAAACATACATCTTCACTATGTCCTGGTTTTTTACAAAAATTACAGACTATTTTGTTAGCATCGTTAGTAGGGGGATTAACGCTAGAAGTCTGATCGGTTTTTGGCCTTTTGGGGCAATGGTGAGACTTATGCCCATTTTGTCGGCAAATAAAACATCTCAGATGTGACGGACGATTAGGAGGCGTTGGCTTAGAGACAGTATTCCGATTCTCGGGTTTAGTGCGGGTAGGTTTCACGTAAATAGACAAAAATGAAACCAAGTCATAGATTTGCAAGTTAGCATTAACAGCCGCGGCCCTGACTTGAGGATCCGTAATGCCGCGAATTACTATCAGGGTTCTCAGTTCGTCACCGAGTCCCTTAACAATCTTAAGACGCAATAATGTCCTTCTTGCGTATTCGGCGTACGTGCTGTATTTATCAGAGGTAGCATGCATTGTATCATATAGGATATTCGCATAATCGAGCTTTCGAGGGCACAAAGGTTTGAACTCCTTAACGAAACTGCTCCATGTTCGGTCGCTAGTTACCCACTCATTAAGCCAAGTACGCACGTCACCTTTGAGGCATATTGATACGCGTGAGAGGCATTCTGAATCACCCCAGTTATTAGAAGACCTAGCACGTTCAACTTCCTCACACCATGCGTCTATATCGTGAATAGTTGGGTCAAAGTTAGATACGAAGTACTTTTGTGTTCTGTCTGAGTTTACGGATCTAATTGCTTCAGCTAATATTCGAGCCGACTCCGATACTACCTGTACGTCGTGGCGGTTTGTATCAGTACTCGATCTTTCCGGGGCTGTGATCTCCGACACGGGTATATTTAAAGCGGTGATAGAGCTGGGTAACGGTGGTTCAGACGACGGTACTGTGGCCTGAAGGGCCTGATTATTCTGAAGTTGCCCAAGCGGGGGCGTATATGATCTTATGGTCGTACTGTTTTGAACTAAATGGTTATTAGTTGCGTTACATAAAGGAGAACGTTCAGTTTCTAATGTATTTAGGCGAACCAGGATTGATTGTAATGTTTGCTGCATGGCCCCGTTTTGATCACGAGTATAATGGTTTGATCGCGAACGCGTTCTACTTCTTGATCGTGATCCGTATCGAAAATTAGTTCGACTTCTATTCCGAGAACGAGATCTATACCGAGAACTACGATCCCTATCGTGTCGACGCGACTTGCTGCGAGAGTTATGTCGTCTATCAGACATATTCACACACAAACAATGATTAGAAAACAGAAAAATTAACCGTTAATTGGTGTTTTATTTTTTTTTTACAAATCAAGAGGGTAGATGCAGTATGAAAATTAAAATCGTGGGCGTTATTTTTCTTTTCGAAAATGAAGGTCACTAATCACACTTCTGAATTTAGGTTCCAGGAATACAAATCATTAAAAAAAACAAATATCTTACACCTTAAGAACCGTTTAATTACAAAAACAAAATAGTAGCTAATAATCTCCCTTCAAAGGGACTTTTACATAACCTCAAGATTAAAAAATAAATCACCAATCACTTATACAATTGAAGATATCATGTACTTACAGATTTACCAGCGCAAATTATAATTTACAAGTACTCACAAATCGCGTCGACAACTACCGTTCCGTACGAAAGCCAGCGAGCAAATGACCGATTCTTGGGCGCGCACCGCCTTTTATAGACGTTGTCTAACAATAGGGATGTGTTCCCTAAATACATATAATAGTATAGATTCTAGACTACAATCTACCTTTGTGTCAAATTTCATGAAGATCCTTTCAGGCGTTCTGCCGTGAAAGAGTAACAAACATCTTTCGCATTTATAATAATACTAGCTTCTCCCAGCGGCTTCTCCGATTCCTAGGGAACACATTCCCGAGATGTATATAGCCTATGTGTTATTCCAGACTATAATCTACCTCTGTGCCAAATTTAATGAAGATCCTTTCAGGCGTTCTGACGTGAAAGAATAACAAACAACTATCCGTCTATCTTGTTTTAGTTAAGTTAATACCTGTAGTCTTTTTAAAGTTTCCTTCTCTGTTTCTTGACACACTGTGTCTATATTTCTGATTAAATTCTTCTGCCGCAGGTCTGCTGATAGAAATTTCTTTTAAAATAAGCAGTACCTTTGTGCTCTTTTCTCTATACTAAAGCTTATTTGTTAAGTATATTGTACTAGAGGCCGCCCGCGACTTCGTCCGCGTATAAATTCTCGTTATTCCCGTGTAAATCCCGATCCCTCGGGAATTCCGGGTAAAAAGTAGGCTGTGTATTCTGGGTCTTCAGCTACCTACATACCAAATTTCATCGTAATCCGTCCAATAGTTTTTTCGTGAAAGGGTAACAAACATACATACACATACACATACATCCATCCTCACAAACTTTCGAATTTATAATATTAGTAGGAAGTACATAAATAAATAAATATTGACTCTCACAAACTTTCGCATTTATAATATTAAGTAGGATTAAGATAAGTACTTAATAGGATAGGATATAATACTCTTACCACATAGCAAAGTATAGCATGCCAGGACCGCTCACCCTGACCAGAGCTTTCGGGCTTATTACATTCCCACTCACTCTGAGGTAAAAAGGGAGGGTTGCCTTAATTTGTATAGCTTTGTTACCCTAAGCAAAGTCATGTCTCCACATTTCTGAAGAACGAGGATAATTGTGCGTGTTTCTGTGTGTTCCGTCCTTTTCCTGTTTCGGGAATTTCATGAATGGAACAAGATGTTAGTTAGGTAGGTATGTAGATTTTTGGCTGAGTTTGTATGTTTCGGGGCCTTTTGGTGTCGCCTGTACCATGTGGTTAGGAGGAAGTTTGCAGATATTAAGAATAGAATAGAATAGAATACTCTTTATCAATCAATATATATAAAATCTATGCCACTTTTCGTTGTAATTTTATAACTCAAGAAGGGCTGGGCCGATTTCGGTAATTATTTTTTTGTTTAGTTCGCCAGAATACAGGGAAGGTTAAAAGCAAAAACAAATGGGTAGGTAGGGTAGCCAGTTGACGGGAGTGAAGCCGCGGGGGACATCTAGTTATGTATGTTTTTTTTTGTTGTTAATTGTGTATGTTTTTATTTTGTGTTTTTTTGTTAAGTTGCCTGATAGTCGGACTACTACACCAGGGTTTTACTGGCCTTTGAGGAGCTGGGGTGGATCGAATGATATACTTGTCCCACCCGTCCGCAAAAAACGTCATCTTTATACCTATTTTTAACCGACTTCCCAAAAAGGAGGAGGTTCTCAATTCGGTAGTATGTTTATTTTTTTATTTTTTAAAGTTTGTTACCTCATAACTCCGTCAATTATGAACCGATTTGAAAAAATCTTATATCTGAAGGGAACACTACACTACGAATACACTTACTACTTACAGATTGCTATACTTGCAATCTGTAATAAATGTTTAAATGGGACCAATCGGTCCCATTAAAATTTTATCAAAATCGGTTACAAATTTTGGATTTTAAATCGAAATAGCTGGAATTCGTTTACTTGGATGATGGTTCTAAGTTATCCAAGAAATCGAAATTAGTTTGCTTTTCTGCGATTTTGCAGTGGTGTTGTTATGTGTGGGATACCACTAAAAAGTAACTTTAATTTCGGAAGTCGGTGTCAAAATACGAAGAAACTAACAAAAACACCGACTTCCGAAATTAAAGTATTTTTTTACTTTGTAGTGTTTTTGTTTATTTGGAAGTCAGTTGTATTTTTTTGTAAATAGTGATTGTTTCCTTCTTCTTTCTACATGTGTGTACATAAATTGTTAAATAAAACGCAATGGGACGTGCAGTTGTTGACACCAACGCGATTTACACAATATACATTTATGAAGTAAATAAGTCACCGGAAAATGGCTAACACCGTAAGATTGTAAACAATTTTTCTATAAAAGACAAGGATGTATTGGAAAGTATTGATTTGGATGAGCTATATTAATATATATGTACTAAACGATTTTCTCATAATATATCGAGAAATTATAATCCAATCAAGATTTATTGCAATGTTACGCAGTCTGCGATTTTCCGGTGACATATACAATAAGCTACCGTTTGCATTTGTGATACTCTCAACTCCATTAATACACGCTCGCCTTATCATCGCTGAAGTTCTAACAGTGCGTAAGTCAAAAAAGTCTTCTTTTCAGGAGAGTAACAAAACTATAAAATACTTGTTAGCAACCCTTAACGTGGCTATACATTTTTGGAAAAAGTATTAAAATCAGTCCGGTCAGCAAACACATGAAAGCACAATTCATTAGTCATGTAAAAGCAAATAAACTTATATTATCTTCATCAAATGGCAAAAATTCGCCAAAAAAGACTTATCACTGTTGGAGCTTCACCGACATTATGTTACTGCAAACATAAAAAAACCGTTAGAACGAAGACATAAAAAGTGCTAGTCGGGTGAACACATCGGACACAAAACAAAAACACGTTTCTTGCATGAGCCCGCCATCCATATTATAAGAAAAATTGTTTTTTTTTAATAGGAGCATTGTTGCTTATTTCAATTTAATGCGTACGATCACGTCGTCCAAGTTTTACCATTTAAAAGTGAAAAGTTGTTAGGATATTTTTTTATTATTTACTGTTATAGCGGCAATAGAAAGGAAAGAGCTCGTGGCTAAATAATAACAGCCGCACAGGTCGATTTGCAAGGTTAAGCAACGCTTGCTGAGGTTGGTCTGTGGATGGGTGAACATCTTTAACATACCGAGTTTCCTCCGTGCCTCGGAAAGCACGTTCAGCTGTTGGTCCCGGTTGTCATTTGGAGATCTTTGGCAGTCGTTATGGATAGTCAGAAGCCAGAAAATCTGACACCAGTCTTGCCAAGGAGTATCGTGTTACCTAGTTAATGGGTTATGAAGGTCTGGTAGGCAACCGCTCCACCTAAAATACTGGTATTCAGCTGAATCCGGTTTGACTGGAAGCCGACCCCAATATAGTTGGCAAAAGGCTAGGCAGATGATAGCGGCAATAGAAATACACACTCTGTGAAAATTTCAACCGTCTACCTATTACGGTTCTTGAGATACAGCCCGCTGACAGACAGACAGACGGATAGACGATAGCATGGACGGACGGACAGCGGAGGCTTAGGTACCCAACGAAACCTTATTGTTGGTTGGTTACCTTCGATAACGGAACCCTAAAAAATATCCCATAGAAACTAAATTCTCTGAGAAAAAGTACACCTGAAACAATAACTATGTACTTTTACTAACAGCCGAATAACTCTAAATACGAACAACACTGAAGATTTGAATGATAGGAAGATTCGAGCGAATTGAGGTCTGAGGGCTTAACGAAAGCTCAAGGCGGAATGTTTCCTCATCTCTCGTAAACGCTATAGTAAACATTTTTGGCAGATGGCCGCGAGAGGAACTAGGGGAAAAACTCGTTGGACGATTTCTTTTTTTACAGCCTAATATAATCGTAGAGAAAATTTAACGTCCCGATTTTTTCGAGACAAAAAAGCAGGTTCGGACACGGTACTAGCTTGATGAAATTTTAATTTGTATCCGTACCTAAAACAAGTTCGGTGAAATCCTTCATTGGATTTTCTAGGAAAGTTCCACACAAAAACCCACAAAAGTGGCAGAGAGTTTTGTAACTAAGTATAATTTATTTGATTAGCATTACTCGTTCTTTTAAAAACATACCAATTTTATTTCGTTCGCACCCCTACGCTTCGTTGTGCGTATAGCTAGGGAGTGGAACCGGAGTCTGTGTTTAGTGATAGCTACAACTAGGGGTCTTTAATACAAGACTGGACTATTTCTAGGCAAGCGCGCTCCATCATCGCTTTCCATCAGGTAAGCTTGTGGTCAGACGCGACTACGCCTAAGCTATCATCATGTTACGTGTGTCACTGCAGGGTACCATCTGAAAACCAGCGCTGAGTGTCTGACGCCCAGCACAATATGCTGAGACGGTAACCCTTTCGGCATGGGCACGCTCAGCACAATTATGTTTTGTTTTTTTTTTGTACCTAATTGCTTGTTTTGTTTTTGTCACTCTTTTTTATGTGTTATTTTTTGCTGTCTGTGTCGAATAAATGTTTTCTATTCTATTCTGTTCTGTTCTGTTCTGTTCTGTTCTGTTCTGTTCTGTTCTGTTCTGTTCTGTTCTGTTCTGTTCTGTTCTGTTCTGTTCTGTTCTGTTCTGTTCTGTTCTGTTCTGTTCTGTTCTGTTCTGTTCTGTTCTGTTCTGTTCTGTTCTGTTCTGTTCTGTTCTGTTCTGTTCTGTTCTGTTCTGTTCTGTTCTGTTCTGTTCTGTTCTGTTCTGTTCTGTTCTGTTCTGTTCTGTTCTGTTCTGTTCTGTTCTGTTCTGTTCTGTTCTGTTCTGTTCTGTTCTGTTCTGTTCTGTTCTGTTCTGTTCTGTTCTGTTCTGTTCTGTTCTGTTCTGTTCTGTTCTGTTCTGTTCTGTTCTGTTCTGTTCTGTTCTGTTCTGTTCTGTTCTGTTCTGTTCTGTTCTGTTCTGTTCTGTTCTATTCTATTCTATTCTATTCTATTCTATTCTATTCTATTCTATTCTATTCTATTCTATTCTATTCTATTCTATTCTATTCTATTCTATTCTATTCTATTCTATTCTATTCTATTCTATTCTATTCTATTCTATTCTATTCTATTCTATTCTATTCTATTCTATTCTATTCTATTCTATTCTATTCTATTCTATTCTATTCTATTCTATTCTATTCTATTCTATTCTATTCTATTCTATTCTATTCTATTCTATTCTATTCTATTCTATTCTATTCTATTCTATTCTATTCTATTCTATTCTATTCTATTCTATTCTATTCTATTCTATTCTATTCTATTCTATTCTATTCTATTCTATTCTATTCTATTCTATTCTATTCTATTCTATTCTATTCTATTCTATTCTATTCTATTCTATTCTATTCTATTCTATTCTATTCTATTCTATTCTATTCTATTCTATTCTATTCTATTCTATTCTATTCTATTCTATTCTATTCTATTCTATTCTATTCTATTCTATTCTATTCTATTCTATTCTATTCTATTCTATTCTATTCTATTCTATTCTATTCTATTCTATTCTATTCTATTCTATTCTTTTCTATTCTATTCTATTCTATTCTATTCTATTCTATTCTATTCTATTCTATCTTCCCTAATTCAACGTTACTTGGAGTCAGCGCAACTCGTTTTTTTCTATCATTCTGTTCTATCAACCTATCCTACCTGTTTCTGTGCTATCACTAACTCCCGCGAGCCTATCAGTCACAATAAGGTAATTTATGTTCCTATATTCTACATCCACATTCATCCGCTTTTAATAAAAGAATTGCTACTTTTGAAACAACGAGAATGTTTCCATATAGTATAATTTTCAATCTGTCTCAGTTTTTGACTGACCGACCTCAGGCCAATTCTACTAAACAACGTTCGCATTGGCATGTCAATGGCAAACTGTCAAAAAAGACTTAATTTTCGTACATTTTTGACAGATTGCGATTGAGATGCGAATGCGATGCGAATATGAAAATTACATAGTAGAATAATTGGCACTCTTGACAGTTCAAAAGTGCCTGTAAATGGTTTATTTGAAATATATACTTTCATTTTATTTGATAAGAGTAAGGCTTTCTACCCAGTTGACGTGTAAATTAATGATTCCACCAGTTTCTCCCTTAACCTCTTACTTATTCATAATCAAAAGACCCCTTAGCAACAAACTAAGGTGGAAGTAGGAATCACTGATGCCTCACCAGCTCGATACACAACTCCACTAGGTAGGAGTGAAAAGTTTTCTTCGAAGTTCCACTCTCAAGGGGATACAAAAGTTCTTAGGATGATTGCTGTTAGTGTTTTTCTAAGTATAGCAATGTTTTTGTGAAGGTATTTGGCTATTTCGGCTTAATCTAGTTCCGTTTTCTTGTAGATACTTTTATTTGATTGTACTTTTAGTAATTACAAGTATAACACAGTGGAAAAGTCTCGTTCGTTCGAAAATATTCTGTTCGTTGAATGGGTGTCTGGTCAAGAGTGCTAGATAAGATAATGCCGCTTACAGGCATGCTCTCCAGAAACTGGATCTAGATCAATGATATTATAAGTAAAAAGGTGTAGATAGGTTATAAGCGCTCAGCAAGCGACACGTTAAAATGTGGCTAACCAGCCACACTTTACCTCAGTGTCGCGTTGCGCCGTCAACGGACACACGTCACGTAGGTTTCACGTTTTTGAAGATCGAATGTTGTATAGGTAAACAAAATATTATATTAAATAACTGTCAAAACGCTGCACATGTTGTCAGACACTTAGAAGGATCAATTTTTTTTCTTTTAATGGTAAGTGCCAGCCTGTCACTTCATTTCGAGAATTATAAAATATGTTATCCGTTTTAAATTGCTTAACATGATAATTTGGCCCTTAGGACCACATGTGCCAAACGGTTGTTGAAAGAAGTTTTAGGACAACAACCGTGATTTTCATTTGAGGAAATCATCTGATAATTTTGATTTACGTAAAAATATCCAAAGGACTCCATTTGTTAAGTGAAGCAAAATATTAGATAACTTTAATTATTTTACAACGAAAAGAAAAATATTATTATTCACTAGTTTTTCCTTTTTAGTTCTTTGTCGTTGTCTATTCCACAAGCACCGTGATTTTTTCAGGTAATAAAAAAGCGTTCAGCTGTAATATAGCTTTCTATTAGTGAAATATTTTTCGGTATCGGATCAGTACTCCCAAAAGCGCCTGTATCAAACATACAAACAATTTTACCTGATGATGATATTAGTAGAGATGTATTACTACTAAAACATTACTAAACTTAGATATTTTTTATGTACTTGTATAACTAACATTTCAAATCAAAATCTTAGTCTAAAATATTTTTATAAAAGCGTCTTATATTGAAAAAAATAATGAGCTTCGACAAGGCGTCGCCGATCAAAGGTTCATGCAAAATACTTCTTATTGATTCCTTCACTTTGATTAAAGGGATTTTTATATTAATATCTAAGGCTTCATTTTTTCAGTGCTGGTAACTGTTTCGTAATTTCTTATAGTACCTACCTATTCTCTTTGTATTGTTTATTTGAATGAATTGTTGGACGCAGCTGAAAAAAACTTATCAACTTACTTTTTTATAAAAACCGGCCGGTTTTTATAAAGAAAGTACGTACGTTAAACGGTGATGATGTGATTGCATTTTTTTGGTTTCAGAACGCGTGAAATTTCAGCATTTCCATATTTGTTTTCTTAAGTGTGGAATTTTTAAACAAATCACAACTCGTGGTGAGCTGTTTTTGAGCGATTTCGGTCTTTGGACGTAACATAATATATGTTTAGGTAAAAACTATAAGTAGAAACAAAGATATCTTATTCTGTAAATTTGCGTCATACTACACATCTGGATCTGGATGTAGCTTAACTGTGTCAACTTATTTTTTATAATAGTTGGTTTTACTTATTTTACTTTTGTGTGTATTGTACATTGTACAAGTACCGAATTTATAAAAAAAAAACTTTCTCTTTTCTTTCTTTTTTTCCTTTCATACAACCATTTTGGGGTCTAAAATTTTAATCCATTTTAATTTACATATCTTTGTTTTTTTTTTCAAATCATCTTTATTGTGGATCATAGGTATATAATACAGATGGTGTTATAATTAAATATTTAGGACCAGCTATGTCCTGCCCTTAGGGCGTACAATAATGTATTACATTGCAAATTATTAGATTCTTTAATCCTCGTTAATTATTATTATTATATTATATGATTATCTTTATCTGCGCAGAACGCATCATGACTCAGGCAGATTGTATTTTAATAGTGATTTGTCATCAAAAAAATCTTTCACAGAGTAATAACATTTGTTCACTAATAGTTCATGGAGTTTCTTTTTAAATGCTTTTATTTCAGTAATTGCTCTTATAGGCCTTGGAATATTATTAAATATACGTGGAGCAGAGCAGAAAATACTTTTGCGCAAGAAATGAGTCTTACTAGGCACTATGTCTAGTTTGTCCTGATGCCGTATACGCTTTCGATATTTGAATAGATCATTATTATTTTTTACAAAAACTGCGACCTCAAAAATATATAAACACGGTAATGTTAATACATTCATTTTTTTTAAATATGGTTCACACGAATCAGTTTTCTGTAGATTGAAAATTGCTCTGACACACCGTTTCTGTGCAATGAACGCGCGTTCTTTATCAACACTATTACCCCAAAATATCAGGCCGTATCTAAGGTTACAGCTGACGTGTCCATGGTATGCCGTTATTAATGTTGGTAGATTTGCAATTTTCCTTAGTCTGTAAAGGGCATATGAGAACTTGCTTAACTTTTTACAGACATAGTCGACTTGTTTTTTCCAATTTATTTTGTCATCTACGTATAACCCTAGAAATTTTGTTGTTTCGGTTTCTTCAATGTTTTTGTCTTGATACTTGATATTTAAAACGCCCGTACGTCGTGTTCTTATATTAAATTCATTATTTTGGTCTTGTCAATATTAATCATTTATTTATTTGAATTAAGCCAGTCATTTACTAATAGATATTAAAGATTTGTTAATGTCAGATTCTAAATTAATTGTATTTTATTTTTATAATAATACGTTATTTAACATTAATACAAATCTCAGTAGCTGCTCTATACTACTTCTGAGATTCCTAAAATCACATAACAGCCGAAAAAAGGCCAAGTGCGAGTCGAACTCGCACACGAAGGGTTACGTTTAATTGTTATTATTAGCCAAAGAGATTGCTAGTATATAAATTTAATGTCTTTGTTATTAGCTGTTATAGCGGCAATAAAAATACACAATCTTTGAAAATTTCACCGGTCTACTTATTACGGTTATTATTGAGATACAGCCCGCTGACAGACAGACGGACGGACGGACGGACAGCGAAGGCTTAGTTATAGGGTTCTGTTGGTTACCTTTTGGATACGGACCCTAAAAATACAAAGATAAAACTGTTATAAAACTTAAGAAATAATTTCCAAAGATAAATTTTTGATCCGAAAAAAAACACCTAATCGGATCAGACATCACTTGAAGGTGACTTATAAAAAGTAATTATTATTCTTTGACGTAAATTTTATAACACAAATTACTTATCTATAATTTTTCTTAATTACTTTTGCAGAATATTCATTGAATTCAATTAGGTGATTTGAATTATAAAAGAAATTGATTCGTCGCTGTAATTGTAAAGTCGTTAATGAGATTGACTTTGAATAATATTAAGCTGCAGAGGGCTGGACTTAAATTTTAATTGACTTAATCTATATTGTTTTAAACTTTCATGGTCACTATCATAAGAATAATTAATTACGGGATTGCTACCATGTACCTTTACACCTGTACTTAAAATGATTATGAAAAATGCAACCGACTTCCAAAAAAAAACACTACAAAGTAAAAAATAACTTTAATTTCGGAAGTCGGTGTCAAAATACGAAGAAAGTAACAAAACAATTGTTAGTATTATCGTGTAATTTTTTAGAGTTCCTACTTATTTACGTAACGCGTTCGTATAAAGTCACAAAAGTCCACATGTAAAACAAAATTTAGCGAAATCGGTCGAGTAGATCCGGAGAAAATTGACTGAGACAGACGGACAAACAGACACCTGAGTGATCCTATAAGGGTTCCATGTTTTACGGGTGTATGGAACTCTAAAAACTAGTTCATAATATTAGTATGAAGATGTACCTAAACAACGCGCCTACGATACAGCCCGCTAACCGATTAAAACTGCCGGTCGATTCTGTTGACATTTCACCGTGATCACTTAGGTATAGTGAGCTGTCATGCCATCTTGTTTGTATGGTTTGACAGCTCACTTGTCGTTCACTTCGCCTAAGTGTCCACTTCGACATGTTTACAGAATCGCACTGCTGTATATTTCACAACTAGCTGACCCGCGCAACTACGTCTGCGTAACATTTTTCATTACTGCTCCGCTCCTATTGTACTAATTTATTATCAGCTATTCCTTCATTAGGAATAAAAATTGTAACTTGAATTTGAGGAGGGTTTGCTGTAGATAATGCAACTCTAACTCGATTTTATACTTTTCATTTTTTATTACCATTCATTATTTTAATAATAACAATAATTCATCTATTATTCCTCCATCAAACGTCTAAGCGTGATGATATATAGCCTATAGCCTTCCTCAATAAATGGGCTATCTAACACTGAAAGAATTTTTCAAATCGGACCAGTAGTTCCTGAGATTAGCGCGTTCAACCAAACAAACAAACAAACAAACAAACTCTTCTGCTTTATAATATTAATAAGTATAGACTAGATGTCTATTATAACATATCGGATAAAAGGTTAGGTGTCGTCCGCAAAGCTTGTTAGTGAAAGGTCCTATCAAAGCCTGTAACGATGCCTATGCCCTTTATTGAGTTATCTTGAGATGAATGTCAAAGGGTCAAGAAGACTTAGTGGGAAATAATTATTATGCTCCCTTGTTTGAAGTTACGGACTTATAGTTAAAAAGAATGGTCCACTTCTTCTTTCGAGCTAAAACATTGGGAAGTGGTGACGGGCGTTTTGGGGACTGTCTTTATATAGACCTTTGACGTTCAAAAAGTCCTGGCACTCAGCCTAGTTTCAATAAATGACTTTGGACATACACACCCTGTGAAAATTTCAATTGTCTGCCTATTACGGTTCTTGAAATACAGCTCGCTGATGGACGGTCGAACGAGCTGTAAACGGATGGACATTCGGAATTTAGTAATAGGGTTTCGTTGGTAACCCTTTCAGTACGGAACCCTAAACAGCATTTCCTGTCATACTTTCATATGTATAGTACGAACAAAACTGGCTGGAGATGGATCACTGTACGGACTTTACTTATAGTTTACTATACGGACCTTGTAGAAACCAGAACAGATTTCCGTGCGTTCAAGCGGTTTTGCCATACCTATTACTGGAATCAAAAGTAGCTCACAATTTAGGACCCATTAGTTTCAGTGTTAATATATAACCCGTGGTGCTTGGCAACTGGGCTTAACACAGTTGTATATGTCCCTTGGTTCCTATTGGCCTAGCTCTATTCGGTCTGAGTGAAGTGGAAATTATATTTATTTTTTCCTACTCCTTCGCTGTACTCTTCGGATTAATTTCGCTGCGGGATCCAAGACAGTTGAATCGTTTCTCCGGGACTCGTCAGGCTTCACTGGCTCTGCGTTTTTCTGTTGGTCTCCACTGTTGATTCTGGCTTTCAGCAGTGGCAGTGAAATATATGTATTTATAGTACGAAACGCAGCTAGTAGTTTATAATTTTAGTAGGATCTTCAGCTCGTAGCAGAGTAACAAGCTACCACTCATCAAAACTTAAAGTTATTTAACAAGCCCAGATTACTAGGTTTTTCATCACTAAATAACTTTTGGACATAAATCGCTACCTTTTTCGTCAGTTCACATATGAATAAGGTACTTTTCATGAATAACTCGCATGTAGGTAGGGTACAGGTACAGGTCTATGAATATAAATGAGATTAAAAAAGTTTTTTTTATGACTTGTTCAATTATTTTGTGGAAGTTATTATGTGTCGGCCTTACTTTTAGAGGCTTTTAAAGTGGTATTTTTGTAGATACGCGTATTTACTACTACATTTTGTTCGCAACTTTACTCGACTCACCTATCTTGGAAAATAAGTTATTTTTTTCGGTATTATAACAAGCTCGTAGCGATAGTAAGGTTTAAAAAAATGTTTATGAATTTTTGATGGAATTTCCGTGATTGTAGCTAATTTCACAGATTATAGATTGACGAAGAAGCGGTGGCAGTGCCAGCCATGACACAAATTACAAACTAAAAACGGTTGCGGTCCATTATTTTCGTACAATGTTCACCAATTGCCAAATTATTGATGAGATAGGTTTAGATCTCTACATATTATTTTAATTTGGTGTACAATAAAGTATATATAAATAAATAATTAAATATTATAAAAAAGTCCTCCGCTGCGTGTGTCTGTCTGTTCGCGATAAACTCAAAATCTACTGCACCGATTTTCATTCAGTTTTCATCAATGCGTAGAGTGGTTCTCGAGGAAGGTGTTAGGTTAGGTAAGGAGAAACCACGGCCATCAGCTAGTTTATTATAAATTAAATAAATAAATAAATAAATAAATATCCTTGGACATTTCACACAACGCCATATAGTCCCAAGCTAAGCAACCTAATGCTTGTGTTATGGTAACGAGATGGCTGATAAACTACTTATATACATTTTTTTTTTTTTGTAAATACATACATATTATAGATAGAAAAATGAAATTGACGCAAATGTGACGATGATTATTAAAGATATTGGCAGAAACCATGCCGACTGTCTGCTACTTACGAAGACAGGGCGTGTTGCTAGTACCTATAGAGTTGTCCAAATTTGTATTGATCATTTTGATTTAAGGCGTTGTAATGATGTGTGTAATGATTTTTACCAAGCGGCAAAATTTTGTTTGACTGAAAAATTATCCTTATTTAAAGTTTTCAACATTTCATTTACATTACAGTTCATTTACATTAGCCTCCCTGTAATGTAATGTAAACAGCCGGTCTATTCAGTCAACATTTCACTGTAAACTTAAGTGGAGTAAGCATGAAGTGAACTATCATTCCGTCTAGTTTGTATGGATTGGCAGCTCACTCCATGTTCACTTCACCAAAGCTTACCTACACGATGAGTTGTTTACAGCAGTGCGATTCTTTAAACATGTCGAAGTAAACACTTAAGCGAATTGAACGACAAGTGAGCTGTCAAACCATACAAACAAAATGGCATGACAGCTCACTTGTCGTTCACTCCACGTAGGTGTACACGGTCAGATGTCGACAGAATAGATCGGCAGCTGTTGTCGTTCACTCCACCTAAGTAATCACGGTAAGATGTCGACAGAATCGAACGGCAGAATCACATTGCAGACACAGAGTTACTACTACTTACACCGAGACACACACACACATAAACACACACACATAGCGCACACACACACACACACACAGAGTACACACACGCACACGCACAAGGCACAGTGCTACTTATATCTGAAGAAGTCTCTTCCATCAGGCAAAACTTTAATCTCACTTATACTGGCTAGACTATTTCATAATTATCTCATCATGCACACTTTAGGACACTCAATTTCTCCCACACTACATTCATTTCTCTCCCCAGTTCTGTATAAAATAATAAATTATTTTAGCCACTTAAAACTTGGCGTAGTTAATTATTTAGTTTGTAAAGGGCTTCAAGTTCTTATTAGTTTTTTTGAGTGTTTCTCCGAATATTATTTTATATAAAAGTTGTACCATATAACTTTATTAATTACATTAAATTATATCAAATAGATTCAAGATTACTTTTAAATTTTAAGGCTTACTAAGACGAACCCATTTTTAAAATCAAAATTTGAGATACCTACTTGTAAATTTTCAAATGCCATTGCAATCTTTACTAGTATTTTATGCAAATGATTACTAAAATATACCCACTTAAAAGCTCATGTGCTATTTCAGACAGTTATTATAATCTCTGTTCCAAAAATCCATATCCGTTCTGTTGTGATTGAGTAACAAACATCCATTCAAACTTTTATTTGTATATATATCAGACTAGCTCACCCGTGCCTACTTATTTGGGCGGATTTTTTCGTGTCAATGTTTATATCCTATGACTCCACAAATAAAAAAACCTGGATGTTAACATCAATTCAGCCAACAATCATTCACAAAATACTATTACTACTATAATATACTAATTATAAAGAGGTAATGTTTGTGAGGTTATCTTTGGATCTACTGAGTCGATTTTGAAAATCTTTTTCCACAATAGAAAGCCACGTTATTGTTACTTTAAAATAATATTATTTCTTCTGTTCTGATCTTCTGTCTGATGAATCAATATTCCTTTTAATAATTAAAATAATTATTTTATTTTCAAGCAACTGAGGCCCATAGATAAAATAACACAATTATCTTAAATAATTATAAAGTAAACATCAACCCAACCAACCATTCTTGGGTGGGCTTCCAATTTACGAAAATGTACCTGAGTATCAGTATTTACAAGGAGCGTCTGTCTATCTGGCTACTTCCCAGTAACTGGGTTACAGGATACCCCTTTGCAAAGCTGGTGTTATTTTTTCTGGCTTCCGACCAACGCTTTAACGTGCTTTCCGTGGCATGGAGGAGTCTCGTATGTAGTGGATAGTCACCAATCCACAGATCAACCTCGGCAAGAGTTCTTATTTAGTCACGTGTCTCTCTTTTTTTCTATTATTCCTGTTAAAAATAAATTAAATAACACGTGCACACAATGTCTACTTTCAGACGCAATATTGTTTTCACCAATTTCGAAATTCCATTACATTTCATCGGTGACTGAAGTGGCCGGAGTAATTGTTCGTTCTTCACATTGAGCTGAAAGTAAATGTTTTGGGGCGCGGAAAATAGCGACAAACAATGTACCTACAACATACGCAAACTACCTACTCCAAAATCGGTCCCAATGTTTAAAAACAAGACCAGAAGCGACTTATCCAAATAAGCTGTGAGCTAGCAATTTTGAACACGTAGTTTGAGGCTGCCTTTACGTAAAACTTACGAGTTTTACGTAAAGGCAGCCTCAAAATGTTTGCCAGTCACCACTTCTTACTGACTGAATTTTACGGTAATTCAAAATGTGAAATAGATCTTTTCTTAAAACTATGCATTAACCTTCCTTTCGAGTACATTTCCAAAATATTGTGAAAGTGCAAGGTACAAAATTATAATAAATTAATGCAAAATAATAAATATTATTTACGATCTTAAAAATAGTGCAAGTTTTACATAAAAATAAAACTTGTATTATTTAGCAGAGACGATGCACAGCATCGGTGAGAGGGCGCTGTATACTTCCCGTTAGTTGCCGGCCAATCACAGCTCCGTTGTCACGTGGTTCCGGTAGTCACGTGGTCCCAGGTGATGTGTTCGCTAATGGCGGACTTTTACCTCATAGAAGTCTCTCACCAGGAGACCTTGAGTCGATGCTGTGCATCGTCTCTGCTAAATAATACAAGTTTTATTTTTATGTAAAACTTGCACTATTATTAGGCATGTGACGATGCACAGCATCGGTGAGAGACGTGTTTATAACTCCTGGTGACCACAACGACGCTATGTGAGAATATGATAATATTTACTGAAAAATAAAAACCATATTTATATATATATATAGCAACATCTATTTTTATTACAGATCAGAATATGGTACCTCTAGTTTTACAAAATCACAATTCTATTAAGGTACCTACCTAGAAATATTTATTTGTAATACATCTATTATACACATCTATTATAGCTTAGAAAAAAGTAAACAAGAATCAATCAGCTAAACAACGATAGAGACACCATCGATTAGGTATATGTTATACTGGTTCAAAATTATTCGAGAGATTACTCGGACTTGGTGAAGTGACAACTTTACCTATAATCTGTTTACAATAATATTTGGCGAAAGTATTCGGACTGCGCCAATTACCACGAGAGAGGATATCTTCAATTGGAACATTTTCATACCAATTCAAGGAAGCTACGGCTGAACGCATACTTCCAGGTGATGCAGATATACCTGCATCTTTTAGTAGGCTTTTAATCCAATTACCGATCACAGTTCGTGATGCACTTTGTGTGGGGCCCCGAATTGACACAAACAATGAATGGTTACATTCGGCTGTACGTCTCGGTCTTCCCAATTCCAAAACCTTCTTTAACCAATTAACGGGACATATATTTTCGTTAGCGTGACGAGATAGTTTCCAGCCTGATTGCCTGTACGTAGCAGTGTCAGTCTTTGACCCAAACACAGGGTACAGAATGATATAATCACCCTGATCAATATAGTGACTTGACGAGACACTGAGTAGAGTAAGGTCATGAACTCGTCTTCCTGACGCTAACAACAACAGACAAGCCAATCGTCGTGACGCTTTGAATAAAGTAGTATTACTAGGAGAATTCGTCTGCATCCAGGCAATCAGTTCACCTGGATCCCAAATAGGAGGCTTCTCTGCTCTAGGAGACTGGAGGGAGATAGCTTTAAGAATATGTTGTACTAGGAAGTCTGAATTCAAATTTTCGTTACAAGCCGGCCGACCAAAGGTCAGAACTACTGATTTATGCAACAATATGGTAGGATAAGCTAATCTCTCTTCAATGAAAAGGAATGCCAAAAATCTTGTCAAACTAATATTATTAGGACAATTGAAATCAAAATTTTTATCTTTACACCATTTGACCCACCGGGACCAGGCCGGTCTATAAGTTCTAAGTGTGGACTCCCTCCAGCTAGATCGGAGCAGGGACCTTTCGGCTTCCGACCAATTACTAGTTATTTCGCCCCACCCGCTATCTTCCAAACATAGAGCTCCATGTCTTGAATGCAAGGAGGTGGCAGGCCCGTGCTCCGATCCACTAGAACTCGAGCCAGGTTGGGGATTCTCAAGGGTCTGCAGAGTGCACGACGTCGCAGATCCGGTAACCAATAAGCTCTCTTCCACATTGGAGCCACGATCAAGAAAATGCCTTGAGCTGAGTTCAGATGGTGAAGAACTCGAGGGATCAGACTGGGAGGCGGGAACACCCACGCCAGCTGAAAAAACCACTGACGACTGAAGGCGTTGCAATATTGAGCTAATGAGTCTGAACAATCTTTGGAAACATACTCCCTCACAACCCTGGTTTCCCTGGTGGCAAAGAGGTCTATCTGGGGAATTCCAAATTTGCGAAAAACATATCTCAGAGCTGGTCTTAGTAGCTGCCATTCTGCCTCCTGTTTCCCGCGAGATAGCCTGTCTGCCAAAACGTTGAATCTCCCTGGAATATATTCCGCAGTCATGTAAATTCGCTCTCTGTCTAGAAGACTCAAGAGATCGTAAGTCATGCGAAGTAAGGCCGCTGATCGTGTTCCGCCGTCCTTTCGGACGTAAGAAACGACGGTGCGATTGTCCGATTGCAGGCTCACATGGCGGCCGCGAAGGTGATATCGGAAATGTTTGACTGCTGCTATTATAGCAAACATTTCCTTTCGATTGCAGTGCCAGCACCGCTGGTCTGGCTTCCACTTTCCTGAAATAGAAAGGTCGTCTAACTGTGCTCCCCACCCGTAATCTGCAGCATCCGTGGTCATGAAATGGTGAATCAACTCCGGATGTAAGTTGCTCCGAACTAAGGGCTTTTCTAAAGTTGTGACCCACCATATCAGATCCTTTGTGACCATGTGTGGAGTTTCTACAGGTTTGCGAGGAGGGAGACGCTTCAAAGTCCGAGCGATTATTTGAAGCTGGCGGCAGTGAAGACGACCTCTTGGAATGACAAAGTTGGCGAAGTTGAGAGTGCCTAAAATAATCTGAGCTTCCTTCAACGAAATGTTTCCCCTGCGAATAACTCTCTTCGAGAGCGATAGAATTGCCTGGGTCTTTTTTGGAGGTAAACACTTGAAATTTTCTTTGGTGTTCCAAATGAACCCGAGATATTCCATTTCTTGAGAGGGTTCGGTGACAGACTTCTTGTAATTTACTGTCCACCCTAACGTCTCTAAAATGTTTAACGCCAAAACTACCTGAGACTGAAGAAGACTTTTCGATTGGCAGGCTATCAGATAATCGTCTAAGTACACTATGACTCGCATACCTTGGGAGCGTAAAACTTGGGCCACCCAGTTGGTCAACGCTGAGAAATTTTTTGGTGCACACGATAGGCCGAACGGCAGGCAGGTCATCTGTAGAATTTTTTGACCATAAATTAGTCGGAGGAACCGACGGTGGTTTCTCAAGATGCTTACATGGAAATATGCAGAGGAGAGGTCCAGCTTCACCATCCAGTCTTCCTTCTGTAAAAAATGAGGTACCTGAAAGTGGGAGACCAGTTTGAATGGTTTCGGAACTATGTGCTGGTTCAGGCGCTTCAGGTTGAATATGGGCCGCTTGGACCCGTCGCTCTTTTTTGTAAGAAACATTGTTGAGAAAAAACTCGGACCGGCATCGCGATGATCCACAACTTCTAGAACGCCTTGATCCAGTAATTGTTTCACCTGAATTGACATCTCCAGCGATTGTGCGGTGTTGAATCGACGCATCGTTCGTACTGATGGATGGATCAGTGGAGGTTTGGAGGTAAATGGCAGACGCATTCCCGTGATCATTCCGAGAAGGGCCTCCGGAGCCCCCAACGTCTGCCACTGTCTCCGATACGCTCGGAGACAGCCTCCGTAGAAGTGGTGTGGATGCGAGTCATTTGTCATACTTCTTCTTGCTTGGCTGAAGGTCTTTATTTTGGAAGTTTTTGTTCTTGTTATCTTGTTTGGCAGAGTTCTTGCGTTTTCTGGAATTCCAATCGTTTTGACGAAAGGGCACATTATTATGTGGGAGCTCGCGAAAGTTCGGTCTATTTGGTCTGCTCGCCACCTTAGAGGTGGTCTTATTATTTTGAACTTTTTCGGTACCAAACCAAGGACGTATCCATTTGTCCATGCCACCTGTATTCTGAATGTAAGCGCGCAGTTGAATTTCATCAAATAGGCAATTAGAACTCGGAGGGATCTTACGCAGACCGTCACGAAGGTTCTTATTCGGGATTTCGCTTAGGATTCGCTCCCGGCGATTTTCTATATATTCAGCTCGTTTTCCGCAAACTAGCTGCATGATTTCCTCACTAATTTTATGAAACTTTGATGAGGGTAGAAATGAATCCGAAATTTTATCGAAAATGCTAGAGGCTGTAAGTGGAGCATCGGAAGAAGCCGTCCAATCAATGAAACTCTGTAAGCTTTGATTGAGTAACTCGCGTTGTGAAATTAAGGCATTACACAGGGCTGCTATCAATCTCTCAGAATTCGCCGCGTAATCCTTACCCTTAACAAACTGTCGAAGTTCATCGTTAATATCAAGCTCGACAAAGCCAGGTGCAGCGTTATGAATCTTCAAGGCGTCCGAGTAGCGCACATCTTTCCAGGAGGGCACACCGAACTTTTGTAACGCTTCGAGACGCTGCACATGGTCTGGATTAGAGCGAGGCACCTTAGGGTCCTTTAGAGATGTATTGATAATGCTTAAATTTAAATGCGGAACTCCGCTGGATGCATTATTGGTAGCCGCTGGCGGACGAATCAAATTAAAATCAAAAGATAAGGCGGAGCTAGGTCCAGGAACTGGCTCGGGCACTTGAGCCGCTGTATGATTATTTGAATTCGAGCCGGAAGCGGATCTATCAACGTTTTGCATTAAAAGATTCGTTAGTACAGCCACTTGGTTCACAAGGTTTGAAATGTCTGATGACTCACCGCATCTCCGGCGCTTTACCTCGGAACCAGAAGAATCTGATTGCGAAGAGCTCGAATCACTTCTTGGTAACCGGCGTTTACGGCTTGATGAAGACATCAAGTCGTCGCCTACCCGCACTTCTTGATCCGATTCACAATTATTCACAATTGCACTATTTATTTGATTATCACTCATTTTGTAAAACAGCACTTTATAATAAAATAAGATTTAAAAAAAAAAAGTAGCAGTGAACTATTATTTAGATGTTGCTTGCTCGAGAAGTAACGACGCTATGAGGTAAAAGTCCGCCATTAGCGAACACATCACCTGGGACCACGTGACTACCGGAACCACGTGACAACGGAGCTGTGATTGGCCGGCAACTAACGGGAAGTATACAGCGCCCTCTCACCGATGCTGTGCATCGTCACATGCCTAATAATAACATTTATTACGTGGTCGGGTTATGCGCGCCATACACGTTCAAGTACTCGTAGATCGAACAGGCTGGCAACTGCTTTGGTTCAAACTGTTTGATCAAACCGTCTAGGTCTGTTTGATTGAATTAATGAATGTCTGTGGGCGATCAAAAATGAGTCGTCACATAGCATGAAACAATAAAATAAAAAACAAAGAGTTTTTATGTATCAGGATCAAAACCTGTTTTACTGTTTTTTTTATGAATTCTATGTCTCCCTAACATTAAAAATAGTGTAGCATTTTTTTATATCGGCGTAAAATATAAATCTGGCCGCGATACACTCAATATTCCAAGCGTTACAAACTTTTAGCTGTTTTTACCCCCTCGGACGGCCGCCAAAATAAGTTAGGTATATACCGCTGTTTATAGCTTGAAAGTAGAACAAGCTATTTTTTAATAATTACGGTCATCCGCTTATTCTTTGGCCACAATCCAGTTGCAGACTTCTCTTACTAAAGTAAATTTAATTAAGAAACTGTTTCGAGTGCGAGTTTTTCACTCCTTCCGATGTTTTGTGGTTTTCTTCCTGATTTTTATACTTTTCCACAAACCCGACTAGTTTTTGCAATAAAATAGCTATGTTAGGCGCCAGATATTTATGTAATAACGGTCATGGACCCACATACTGTATTTTTGTTTTCAAAAACACTACTGTACCTGTGTGTGTGTTACTGTACCTATATTTAAAAAAAAGAAATAAAGCTGTCTGAATCGACTTCTTTACCCATAGAATTGATTCAGACAGCTTTATGTCTTTATTTCTTTCTTTTTAAGATACAGGTCCTTTACGTTATCTAGTAATGAAAAAGAGCGAGTCAGACTCTTGCATCTAGGGTTCCGTACCCTCATACAAAACGTGAAATGTTTTTAAATTTTCAACGGCGAGGCTGGCATTCTTAGTTTTAGGGCGGGTTGTTTCAAACGGTTGGATAACGAAACATACGTATACCTACGTCAAAAAGCAACGATTACGGAAGATGCTTAACGTTCGTTAAATAAGAAGCGTTATTTCAAAATATTTTGGTATAAATTCCTGCTCATCCCTTTAGCTCAAGTTATTAACACGTCCCACTTAAATACCTTTATTTGCACTCTACCCTTTTTTGAGTTATCAGAAGAACTGAACAATATTGAGAAATTTAAAAGAAATTTCTCAATATTGCTCTACTTGACGCAACTAAAGTAAAGTTAATCAGTGCTCAAACCACCTTTTAACGTAGTGGTTATTTTTTTTTGTGCGTTACCGTGGACATATTGTGAAACAAGTCAAGTTTTTGATTTAACGGTAGTTTACACCATTTTTAACGTTTACTTGTGCGTAGTGAACGTGAAACAACCCGCCCTTAGAGCGCCAGCTCTTGACCGACAGTGGAACTAATGCAATTTTTGTCAATATTTTCTCATAAAGTGTGCTGTTTGGAGACATCGTTTTAGCTTTTCCAGTAATTTTTAGATACATTTCTATCACATAAAATGATTTCAGATTTTGCTTTATGCAAACTTTGGAGATAAATTATTTTAAATTTTTCGTCAAAAGTCGAAAACCATGCGGCCTAAAAAAAAAGAAAATATGTTTGAGAATATTATGCAAATAGCGCTCTTTCATATGAGTCGCTGTTGTTGTTTTTTCTTATTTGCGAAATAGTTCAGCAAGTCATCAAAAACTGTATCGAATTTCAAGTTGATAGCATTAGTAATTCTTGAGATATCCAGCTGTGAGAAACGGACAGACTTAGTCACACCGTAAGGGTTTCTTTTTACCAGTTTGGTACGGAACCCTAAAAACGGTTCATTCATATTTTATTGTTTGGGTATTTACAAAGGGATATTAGGGAAAAGCCAATGTACTTTATTGCAAGTTTATCTGTTGGCAACCATATCTAAAGTTAAAAATAATAAGTACTAAGTATTAAAAGATTTTCTGCAGTTTACTCATAAAAGTTATAATAAAGCTTTTTCTTCAGTTGAATCGAGAACGACGAGCTATTTGCTTAGTTTAATTGATGTCGGATCTTTTCAAGGTTTTTCACGTTTTATTCTCTCGTGGATTGAGTTATACTTAAACGCTGAGTAACATTTTATTCTTTTCGACTGAATATTATGTCGTTATGGTGCACAAAATCATTCAGTGTAAGATTTAGGATATTTCCGATCATAGCACTTTCATTGAAGCTTTCGTCGGGCGAAAGAAAAAAAATTATTTTTGAAATCAAATATTTCCAATGGAAATAAATCAAATATTCAACAATAGGGAATATGCATGAAATAAGTATTTATGATCTGAACAGTTTATCTAAAAGTATTGGAAAATGTAATACTAACTGTGAAATTAGAATCTAAATTGTTCGAGAAACGAACGAGATACAATTATTTTAAACAAGTATATCTGTCCCTCTCGCGAAAACGCTGTTTTCTATGGCAGCTGTATAGTCGTCGTGTAATTTGACGTCACATTACGTATCGGACTTCTCTTTCTAACTGTAGTCTTTGAAGCTTTATAACTTAATAAATGATGAAGGTATTTAAAAAATTATTTCATGATTGTTTACTAGAGCTAATAAATATTGTATTTTGCAAATAAAAAAATCCCATGCATATTCCCTATTCCATTGGAATATTGTGTTCAAAGTACAGGTTTTAAGCTCTAAATCCGCCCCTAAGACGACCCACTGACCCTCTATCCAGTTAGTCCGAAAGCTGACTGCAACATGTTTGCTGCGAGGCAAATTGATTACTATATTCGAAGGTTGCCGAATATGTTCGAAGGAGTCCCCGCGGCCCTGGAACGCAAAGGGCATTAGGAGGAACATGGAATTTAGTCAGTAAGAGTCTGACATTTCCTTATGCTCCCCCAGAAAGGTAGGAGTCATTTGATGAATTTGGCGCAGCCGCGGGGCATGCAATGTTATTGTTTTTAAAATTAAGCCCTCCTACGTAGGTATAGCGGTTGAACCAACAAGGCAGTTCGCTTGAGCGCTGGCCGCTCAAGCGAACTGCCTTCTTGGTTCAACCGCTTGGTTCAACCGCTTGGTTCAACCGCTTGGTTCAACCGCGGTTGGAATAGTTTTGTTTTTTAAACTGAAAAAAAAAAACTTAAAAAAGCGGCTAGTCGCTAGCGCCTAGGAGGGCTAAGTTTCATTTCCTTTCATTGAACCTACATTGTGTGTATCCGTGTGTCCCAAGTAAATTAATTTTCTGTCTTTCTTTCTTATTTTCCATCCTAAAAAATAGAACAATATTCAGCCCATTCGCAAATACAAATCCATAAAGCCAGCTCTTGACTTGAGTATCAAACATCCAAACACCAATCCTAACTTATAGCATTTATAGTGTAACTTTGAATATCACATTAAACGTACAAGCGCCAACAAATCACATAAGATGGTCCCAGCATCCGCATCTGTCTCTAAACCACTTATCAACGTATCCTTGCCGTGTAATGCTGTAAGTTGGTAATGTTAACACTGGCTGGTCACAACAGGTTGGTCAGAGCGGTTAATCCAGGACCGTGTCTCTGACTCCGGGATTCCTACGGGATGTAGGACAATCACTTACTAGAATTTATTGTCCGTATTCAGTATCGTTGTCCCTGTTTGTTTGACTTGTACAAACTTTGAAGATTTATAGGATGCTGTTTTAAAAGCCTTTTTTTAGAGGCTTAGTTAAAGGGGTCGATTACAAACCAGTTTTTTCTTAAATTGGTTATCCAGCTAACTTTAACTTTGGCTTTTTCAGCGTGTTTTGTTTGTCAGGAAGAAATCCAAATCACCACGCCAGCGAGAGCCTAAAAAACCAATCAGACTGATTACTTTCATTAAATTACTAACTAGACAGTAGGATTCAAAAAACCATTTCTTGCAGGTATTTTCTTATGGCCAAAAATTGCCTTTGACTTCACCACCTAAATAAAACTCACTGCGCACCTTAGCAAGCTACCTGCGAACTAACAAATAATCGCTCGACCAAAAATCATTCAGAAATCTCAAAAGATTCCGGGTGAAACTCGCTTCCATCTTCGGCCTAATCATCACTTTCCATCAGGTGAGATTTAGGCCAAGAGTTTCCCCGTTTTGTATAAAAAAAAAAAAAAAGATTTTTCTCAAAAGACAACCTTACTATTATTATTCAGATCAGCCAAGTACCCGAACTTTTTGCTTTCCCCTGTATCTATTCCTTCAACCGAATTACTGGAAATGAGCCCCGCCTGTTCCCAGTTCGGCTTTTTTCTTCCAAAAAAACTTTCAAGTCATTAGTCTCGACGTATTTAAGTTGGCCTATTGTGGGTAAAGAGGACCACTGTCATTCAGGTCTGTTTAGAAAGGTAATGCTCTGCGTCTGGCAGAATATTTGGGTTTTATTTTTCTTTATGCTTGTACGGGTAGGAATGAGGTAGATATTCTAAAATGGTTGATATTTCTAACTTGGAATATGTCAAATATTATATTAATGCTATTGATTACATCAGACTGCTTGAAAACATACCCGTTTAGAACTTTTCAAGTCGTTTATTTCCAGTCAGGATTTTATAAGATGCTTACTAACGTATTTTTTTGTAAAACGTTTTTTTATTTTTCACTTTTTAGTGGTACCCCCCACACCTAACAACAACACCACTGCAAAATCGCAGAAAAGCAAAATACGCAATTTCGATTATTTGGATAGCAAAAAACCATCATCCAAGTAAACGAATTCCAGCTATTTCGATTTAAATACAAAGTTCGGATCCCATTTTGATAAAATTTAAATGGGACCAATCTGCAAGTATATCTTTTCAGATAAAACAAGAATTTTTCAAATCGGTTCATAATTGACGGAGTTATGAGGTACCAAATATAAAATAAAATCAACCGAATTGAGAACCTCCTCCTTTTTCTGTCAATAGTATAATTTATTTCTGAAGAGAATCCGTATGGCTTTCCAGCCAAACCATTGTTTCAAACTCTTCGATTAGCATTAATAATAACACCATATAATTAATGGATCGACGCACAGGACCGGGCGTTGTGACGACGCTTGAGGGAGGCCTGTGTCCAGCAGCCTGCAGACGTGTTTCGGCTGACATGATGATGATGATAACACCATATTGAACCCATTGTCACAAAACCCTGCTCCGCTATTGGACCACCAGCCATCAATACATAGACTCATAGAGGATGCATAATGTCTTTGTCTAGAATTTGTACTATTGTATGCACAAAGCATGTCTGTGCATTTCGTACGTGACTTGTTGCTAATCTCTGTAAGCTTGCGTTTGTCGATATAATCTCTGGTATTATCGTAATAACAATGTTTGGACTATTAAATGCAAAAAAAAAATGGGTAAATGTTTGTTACAGAATAACGCTAGAACAGCTGAACGGGTCTGAATAAAATATGGTACAGATACATATTATAGTGCAGAATAGGACGCAACGTAGAAACAGAATTGGAAGACCTTCCATAAAGGGCCTCATGCCCTCACTAGGTCATCGGTTCACTTTATGGGAGGTCTTCACCCATCGGCTACCCGTTACCCTGCGAGACGCACAGGGCTGGTTGTTCTGACGACACTTGGGGTAGCCAACAATGGAAATCTTTCGTCTGATATGATTAGGATGGTATGAAATGGAAATAGCACTACTACTGCTACTTTTTATTCCGGGATAATTTTCCCTTGGGATAATTCCGATATTGGCTTGAACGAAGCAGATGCCAAAGTCAAAGTCAAACGTCATTTATTCAAATTAGGCTGGTTGCCAGCACTTTTTGAACGTCAACGTTTACAAGAAGACAGTCCCCCGAAAACGCCCGCCCGTCACCACTTCCTAGTGTTCTAGCTGGGAAGAAGAAGTGGCCAACAAACTCCCCAGCAAAACAACTGTCTGTTGTGTTAGAAGAACTTACATTAATACAATAGTATGCAAAGTATTATTACAAAGAAATAATAAAACATGGGTAACACATACAACCTAAAAACTAAAATCATTCGACACTTGTAAGCTTGCAAAGCTAATCTTCTATCTTCTTCTATATCTATCTATACTTATAATAAATCTGTAGAGAGGTCAATTCTGTTACATGAAATATATTTCCAAAATAACTATCAGGGGGTGATTAGGGATCGATACTGATGCCAAAAATGCAATCAGTACAATTTTTGTCTGTCTGTCTGTCTGTCTGTCTGTCTGTCTGTCTGTCTGTATAACCGTTATAGAAACAAAAACTACTCGACGGATTTTAACGAAACTTGGTACAATTATTATTCATACTCCTGAGCAGGTTATAGTATACTTTTCATCACGCTACAATCAATAGGAGCAGAGCAGTGAAGGGAAATGTTGGGAAAACGGGAGAAGTTACTCCATTTTTTAAGCTTCCGTCGCGTGTGCAACCTTAACGGTGAAAGCTACACAGAAATCATGTATGACGGAAATGTTCTCCTTAAAATTATATAAAAAATATCCAACGACAGCATATGTCTATATTTTATGTTTGACGAACAATAACACGTGTAACTCCCGATAGCTTAGCAGTTCGAAGCTTTCTGATTATATTTGTCTACTCTTACGTTTATAAAACTCTCAGTCATCCCTAATTAAAGTTATATTAACTATTCCATAAAAAGAGTCATAGAAATCGGTATAGAAACACCAAAGTTATACATGAAATACGCTAATAATACGCCATGGTCGCGAACGCATTATAGGCTAGCGAGTAGCTTCGTAAAACGCCTTACGACAGTTTGCAATATCTACACTAATAATATAACGAGGAAAACTTTGTCTGTATGTTTGTTTGTTTGATTGTAATGAATAGGCTCAAAAACTACTGGACTGATTTTTAATATTCTTTCACCATTTGAAAGCTACATTATCCACGAGTAACATAGGCTATATTTTATTATGGAAAAATAGGGTTCCGTAAGATATTTGGGTTTTTCGGACACAAGGTGTAAAAATCAACCAGAAAAGTTACTTATTTTGCGTACGCTGCCTAAACTATAAAAGATAGAACCATATTTGTTCTAATTAATTGTAGATCTTATAAATATATACAAAAAAGTCCGCGACACACTGTACCTATCTATGTCGAGTGAGGCACAACAACCATTTTTTTTATTTAAAAATCTTGATTTTTTTTTTACTACATTCAAACGCGTTTATTTTACTCATGCTATTAATCCGTATCAAAATAAAGTATTTCATCACTAAGTAGAGTTTATGTAGATAATATTTGGTCTTTGAATGATTAAAATCGAACGTTTGGTTTTGAAGTTATGGCGAAATTAAAATATTTCGATTTCTGCTGTTATTTAATATAATAAATGCGAAAGTTTGTGAGTTTGTGTGTAGGTTTGTTACTCAATCACGTCAAAACGGCTGAAGGGATCGGGGTGAAATTTGGAACAGGGATAGATTATGTCTGAAATAACACAAAGGCTGTTTTATCCCACGGGAACGCGTACGAAGTCGCGGGCAGAAGCTAGTGTTTGAATAAAACACTAGGATCTTGTTAGGATTGTTTCTTTATTCACTTTGAATTTGCTGAGTAAACTAACTGAGATGGAGTAGTAGTTGGCTATTATTTTTATTTGCTTGTTTATGCGCTTTGTGTAATCGAAAGGTTTTATCAATTGTTCTATGAATGGTTAAATCAACAGCTTTAATTTAAATCAGCAAACTTGAATTAAATAGAATTTCCTGCCCGAGTATGTGCATACCGATTGCCTACCCTTTTACCCTAGGAGTGTTTAAGTCAAGGGTAAAATAGTTATTTCTAGAAAAGCGTGCTTTATACCCGCCTCATTATTGCTTACCATTTAGTCGCATATCTATAATATTAAAATGAATCACTGAATGTGTTGCTAAGCGCAAATCTCGAGAACAGCTGAACCGATTTCGCTAATTCTTTTTTAGTTGTGTTTGTTATTATCAGGAGGAGTATTTATTTTTTAAAAAATAAGAAAGTTGCCAGTTGACGGGAGCGAAGCCGCGGGGGACAGCTAGTCAGTAATAAATAGACTTTGTCTTATGCCTGGACCAATCTCTATTTAAGCAAAATTAAAGCTAAATTTATCTGAGTGTACTTTCGGAAGTTTAAGTTTTGATCAAAGTCGGGCATGTGATTATTTTCAGTTACTTTTGATATTTCTTATAGTTTCGAGTTTGGCCATCCAGGCACACTTTAAAAATTCGCTCATACCCATAGTTTTCCAAGTAAAATTACATCTGCGGTTCTATCATAATATTCCATCAGTAATAAAATAGCTCAACAAGCTGTATAAGCGGAAAAGTAACAAGCAGCCAAACTAACAAACTGTCACAATTAGATATATTACTAACTAGTACGATATAATGAAAGATTTGTTTAACGCCTGAACCAGTAAAACAACATAAAAGAAGATCGTGTTAACGTTCGAAAAGCTATCAAAATGTCATCAACCTTTTGTTTATGTTTATCCAAACATTTGAATATAAGGGTCGTAAATAAAAAGCCGGAGTGTGATTGAGAAAAGTTCGTACAACTGCCTCAATTGATCGCTCTTTGGGGAAACTTTATCCTACTACCACAGTAAATGTGATAGTCTGTGTGTTCGGATGTTTGTTAATTCGTCAGGCCTCAAAACGGCTGAACGGTCTTCGATGAAGCTTGACATATAGGTAGACCATGGCGAAGATGAGGACAGAATCTAATTTAGAAAAATCTCGTGTCACGGTGTTTGTTTTTTAAGTCCTCCGAAACGGCTTGACCGATTTTTATGTTTTATTTTGTGTATATTGGGTAGCTAGGTCTGAGAATAGGTTGTGGGCAATTTTTTTCATATGGCAAAACAACGTTTACCCGGTCAACAAGTACTAATAAACTATTTTTGTCGTTAGTGCGATCTCATTGAATAAATGGTCGGCTTTGGTGAACTACCTACAAACATTATAAACTAGCCGATAGTTGTAAAATGTCATCAATATCAACTGTTCTGTAGTCGCTGTGTGAAAGACATCAGTATCAGGGTAGAATGTGAATGACTGTGTATTTGTATGAATACAGGTAGAATGTGGTAGGCTGGATTAGGACATAGAATACTTTAACATCCCCGCCTGCTGGCAGTCAAAAATGGCAATGTCGCTAGATCCCCGGCTTACAAAACGACTACTCAGCCTAAGTAGAAATGTGCTCCAACAATTACGGACCATTGCCCCCTAAACAAATATCTATTTAACATAGGCGCCACAGACAGCCTACTCTGCAGGGGCTGCTTTGAAGCCGAAGAATCAGCCACTCACGTCATCCTGAAATGCGAGGCTGTGGCCCCCCAACTTGACCACCCGACGGTGGCCACCCAACGTGAACAAATTCCGGAATAGTGAGGTCGCTCCGCGAAACCTGTGAAACTCACAGGAAGCTTCTGTGCTTTTGGGTGGAGCTAGGCTGGCTATCTTAGACAGGACACCAACACACAACCGACTGAATGGGCATCTAAGTGCGGAAAAGGGTGTCCCTACTCTATTCTACTTTATCCCCGTACTAAGTTCAGATAATTTTCGACACAAAGCCCGCTACAAAACCTAGTATATATATATTCAGTTAGTGGTAGCAAGTTCACGAGTAAAAGAAATAAAACAGTAGTAGAGGAACTTATTATTTATACAAAAGTTTCTTTTCGTTATGATATAATTTCGTGAATGATTTGTTGGTTCCGTGTTTAGAATATGATTTGCTATTGTTTTGCTGTTTTCTGATAATATACGATGTTTTGCTGTTATTTTAGTTGGTGGACGATACAATTACGAGTGAGTTGCTAGTTTTCGTGAGTATAATATCCAATCAAAAGCTATGTAAACAGCACTTTTATTGCTAAGTTAGTTTTCAAATATAGCTTCTACTGAATTAGGAATGCAACAATTGAGAAGATTGTAAAGGAATTAAGTTATCTAACCACTGCAGATTAGTGCTGATACATTTTTTGTAAAGTTTGTCTGCTTTATCACGTAAATATAAAGCAATGTTTGTTGTTAAACTTTGAAATGAAAGGCATTGGCCAGTGACTATGCACACGGCGTATTTTTAACGTGCTGACGATGAACGTTTAATTTTGACGATTAACGGTCATATCGACAGTGCCTCAAGCGTGAGCGTGTTTGTAACACGCACTTAAGAAACTGTTTATATGACCGAAACGCAGAAAACTGTCTTCTTCTGTATTTCGTTTAAACAGTGTTAGCGCCCGTTATCTGCGCGTTGTCGGTGCTAAAAAACGCCGAGTGCAAAGGCCCTAATGTTACATTTTAAAACCAATGGATCGCAAATGTTGCGTTTTGTATTATTCCATTTAAAAATCAGACTAGAGGCAAGCTAATAATAATAGCCATAACGTATTTTAATAAAACCGAATCACCGAACGGATTTAGAATTTTAGTAAATTAGGTACCTGACATATATGACAGTCTATACGGTAAAGCTATGCTAGCATATTTTTTTATTAAAATTGGGCTTTTCCAAAACCAAAATAAAAAGCTTTGTCATCATGTTTTTATAGGCTTTTATCAAACGCGTGACAAGCACGATGTACCTATCTACTATAGCTATTTACGCTATGCACATAACACATGATATATCTTCTATCACGTATTTTTAGGGTTCTGTACCCGGAGGTTAAACAAGCGAAACCTTATAACTATGCCTCCGCTGTCCGTCCGTATGTCCGTCTGTCAACGGGCTGTATCTCAAGAACCGAAGATTTTAGACAGTTGAATTTTTTAGAATAAATAATAGCATGAAAGGGGCTCCCATACAAGAAATCTGTTTTTTACGGAACCCTTTGTGTGAGTGGTGTCCCACTCACACTGGCCGGTTTTCACATTTCGCCAGGTTTCAAATCATTCCAAATATTGCATTGGTATACAAGGTTGCTAAAATTTGTTTCGGTAGTGAAATTTTGTCAAAATCTTTTCGGCAAAACGGCAGGCTCCCACATTTTGGTTGCCATAAAAGGTGACTTAGAATAGCGATTTAGGGTGGACTTTTCAATAGCAGATAAAATTTTTATCTGAAGAATAAAATGTCCGTTTGACGTAATACCTTTACAAAATCTGTCAAACCGCAAAGATTTGTCTGAGTATTGATAATTAATACCTAAATGGACAATATTACGTGGCTGGTAAAAGGACATAAATAAAACTACAGCATGCTTGTATAAACTAAAAACGTATAATAAGAAACGATTTCATTGGTTTTTCGATTCTATTAGTTCCTAAGCTGGTAGTCCTCGCCGCCAAAAGGCGGTCGCTAAACCAGTCAATGTCAGAGGCCCTTTTTTTTTTTTTTTTTTTAGGGATGGGAAATCATCCAATGACTCCTCCCGCTCTGGGTGTAGCGGGAGGGAGTGTCAGACTTCTACTGACTAAAACCCATCCATGTTCCTTCATTGCCCTTTGTGTTCCGGAGCCACGGTGTCTCTTGCGAATAATCCCGCGACTCCGGCAGGCGTCGGCCCTTTCGGGCCCCTCTGTGTTGCTGACTCTCTTTGAGGCGCGCGTGGAACACTAACGCGCCGTCGACACGGCCTGTCGTCACTAGACGGACGGACGGCGAGCCACCCATAGCTCGCCGTCCACAGGCCCGCGCCTACGGTGGCCGGAGGTCACCAGGTGGCCCCCGACGCCCGCGGCGTCCACCACGGCGGCCGGGACGAGAGGGTCTCCTCTCCCGCTCCGCCACCTCCTTCGCTAGCATATGTCAGAGGCCCTTGAGGCGGTTTAAAAACTCTGACACTTCTGACACTAACACAACTGTGGGGTCGTAAGAAGAAGATCCCTCGCACCCCCTTAGCAAGGCTGTAATAAGATTTTTGGATTCCTATTACCCGTAACGTCTTTCATAGATCTAGAAATGACAGCCGGGACCAAGCTGGGAACACATGGTGGACCGATGACCTGGTGAAGGCTTCAGGAATCTACTGGATGCGATATTCACAGGAGTAGACAATGTGGCGACACTTGAGGTAGGTCTATTTATTAAAGTGAAACTTTTATTACATCGTCTCAAACTTTTTCGTCAGTGTGTTGCATGTCGCGTGACGGTCGGCCGCGGAGTAGGGATAAAGTGAAAGGCGCTCGTCAGAGCAGCCGAGGCCAATATGGCGGCGCCTATAGTTCGCATCAGCTGACCTTTTTTAGTGAAAAGTTTCACTTTTATCGTGGTTTCATAAAACCACACAATCCTTTTTTTTATTTATTTAACAGTTTAAGTACACACATTAAACAAATAGAACCTTTTTGTATAATGTGTGCACTTAAACTGGGTTAATTATGTTCAGTATTGTGTTATGATATCATATGATAGATAAATGTGTTCAGGATTGTGTACCGTGTTATGTTTCCTATGTTCAGTAGTGGGCGTCCTTCCGTTGAAATAATGATGATTACTATTGTAAGGTATAGATTACATAAATTGCACAGTATAAGTACACTTTCCAATTAAGCTATTTACATAATGTAGATACTGTAAACATTGTAATTTAATAATACATAATTAGTAAATTAAGCTATTATTGGGAAGTGTAACTGTGCAATTAATAATCGCTTCTACTGTAATAGTAATGTAATAAATTTATAATCGTTTCTACTGTGCAATTCATAGTTTATTTAGTATTATACGGAATAATGACCGCATTTATGTAAATAACAGTGATCTCTGTAATTAAACCATTTAGCGGTTCAGTGATTTGCAGTTAAGCAAATTACTTGCTTTTATCACAAATTAAATAATAATTATACTGTTCTCTGTTGTTAATCCGCATTTTCAATTTTAATACCATACCATAAATACCATATTCATTGGTATTGGTTTACCTATTAATTTATTGCATGAATCTATTGCAGTGTTCAACTAGTTTGGGAACTTGTAAGACTCGCTTTAATAAAGTAAAAGTTTTTAAATAAGCCGGCGGGCAGCCGATGGATGCGAGACGCACAGGACCGGAGCAGTGGACGTCTTTTGGCTGATATGTTGATGAAATATAAAATGTCCATCGACGACGTGATGACGCGATGTCGCTTAGACCTAAATATTACTACAATTCAACACAATTTTCGATTACGTTTCCCAGGTTTTAATGTGTTATTTAATGTATATCCAGTATAGAGGATTCAATACCGGAATCCCGGGTCTCTCGATCCCGGGATTCCGGTCATACTTTAGTCTAGTCTAGTTTCATGAATCCCGGGATTTTCTGGATTGATACGTTTTTTAAATAAGTAAATAAACATTTGCGTGAAACGTTAATTTTATGAGAAGAAAGTATATTTGTTTAACCGCCTTTTAATTTAAAACTTAAAATATTCTATGTCCTCACGAAAATTAAAATATAAATAAAAAATATGGTTTAGGTACTGTCTTTTTGCTACCACTTTCCATTACCAATACAATCCCGGGACTATCCCGGTATTTCGAGATTAACTGTAGATAATCCCGAAATCTCGGAATTAGAAAAACCGACCGGGATCGAATCCTCTAATCCAGTACACAGGTTTACATTGTGTACTGGTCATTTTTAAGCCAACTAAAAAGATGCCACGTAGAGGCCGTGATAAATGCGTAACTAACGTTAATTAAGATAAGCTATAAAAAAGCTTGGTTGGATTGGTTGATTTTTTTATTCAAACTTAAGTATATTTTCTTATGGACCGTCATTGAATAAGGATCAAAGACTGTATCTTTCTCAAACGATGACTACCGAACATAGCCGAAGCTATACGATCGTCTTGTCTCCGTGTTTGTAATGTTGCTAATTAAAGGCGACATGTTCTGATTCAGGAGAGGGGCGAGCCATTTAATCAATGCGGTTGCTATGTATAGTAATTAGTTGATAGATCAAGTGTCGGATAAGGAACAAAAGTATTATATTGCAAGTTAAGTTACTGTCAATAGAGATTGTATGGGGAGTGAATTTGAGTTTTTATGACAGAATCTCTAAGAAGCTCTTTAGTTAAAATAATACATTTTAACTAAAGAAGTCATACTCTCAAGATTCTGATAAGCAAGTTGATCCTAATGATTTTCTGAATAATATCCCGCCTGTCGGTACAAAATGCTCTGGGAATACTTTCTGCGTGTAGGCAGTGGAATTCCCGGAGTCTGTTTCTTGACACAAGTAACTGAACATTTATTAGAGTGACTGGAGATTTTACTATTCATTCTTTCTTGACGTATCAGGAAGCAGAAGACATATTTAGGTAGTAAGCAAAAACATGCTCCTTCGTCAACTGTCTCATCACATATCGTCAGATGAAATTCTGCTTAAACGCAAGTCTACAAAACATAAAATAAAAGTGATGTCGTAGAAAATTAAAATTACTTAAATGAAAAATTTTAGGTTGTACGTTGTTAAAAATATGTAGTACGTCCCTAATTGACATTTAATTTAAAATCTGTCAAATCAATCAAGCTATCGCAACATTGGTAAACCTAAGTATAAAATTCCACTTAAAACAAAAATAACAAAAAATAAGTCTAATACAAACCATTTTGTTTTTAATTCAGAATATTTCATATGTTTTGATGGATGAAAGAATAATAACATGATTGATTAGCTTATTCATGTAAATGTACTTATATTTGACATGGCCTTCAGACGCCCTTGGGTATAATAGAGCCAATTATATATTCATAGGCGGCTAGATAATGATATATTCGTTATAAGATGAGAAGGGAGATGTAACGCTGAAATGGAAAGCGGAATAATTTAAATAGTTCGAATATTATTTTCGTACAAATTGCTTGGTCTTTTGAGGTGGAAAGTAGGCTCAAAATATTTTCAAGCTTTCACTATGTATCTTTATAGCTGATTACGATTATTTTGTAAAATGGGCACATAAATTTATTTACTTGAAGAAAAAACTGCCTTTATTGTTTTATGATGATTGTGCGCTTCTAAGTTGGAAATTTCTGAAACAAAGTAAACAAGATTTATTTATTTATTATTTGGTAAACCAACAGTAGTACATACACAACTACATACGACAAACGAAAATCAAGATATTAGTTCTGGTATGTATGCCAGAACACCATACACAATGATATACACCATATTATTATTATGTACAAAAAAATTATGTGTCTAAAATAAAATAAAATTCTAACCTAAAGTCGAACATAAAACCAAAACATCAATAAATATAAATCATCAAAACACAGACAAAAGAGAAAAAAAGCTATGTATGAAAAATAGATTGATTATTTCGTTTATTCATGTTTAGACATACAAATTACATTTAGAAATATTTCTTAAAAAACACAAAAAAAAACCATTTAAAAATAAAAAAGTAGCCCACCGGTATCGGGAACAGGGTCCAAGCTACCGGCGGTCAGGGCTCCAGAGAGAGGAATCTCCTAACAATGCGAGCCGTGTCAAGAAGTACCACTTTCTGAATCAAGCCGCTGCCCAACGAGAGCCTCCTGAGGTGTTAGTCGAGGCTCTTGGTTATTAAGCCGTTGGGTGTAACAACTATCGGTACAATGATTGCAGAGTCCACTTCCCACATGTCGAAAACCTCGCGAGCCAAGTGAATATTATTATTATTACTATGAAATAATTGGGAGCTTTGTACACTCCCGTACCTCCGAGACCGCAGATCTGACTTATTGAATGAGACACCATGTAAATCGGTGCCTGGTGTCTTGCACAAACTGTTGAGGGTTATGAACATTCGGAGTAAGGGTGCGTTGAGGCCAAGGTTGAATTTGCGGAAAGGAAAATGGAGCAGTCTTGTGATGGAATATCTAGGAGGTTTGGAAGGGACTGAATAATGAACACTCTACTAAATAATTAATAATAAGGTATTATTTTTTTGTTTTATTGATGTACCGATTACTCCGAGATTACTGATCCGATTTCTGTGATTCTTTTTTAGTTCGATGCCTTTTAGTCCAGTAACAGTTTTTATTTTATGAGCATTTTTGCATATTTCAATTTCTGCGTAGACGAGGACGTCGTACTTGGACGACGTCGCCACTTAAAATCGAAAAATGCTTAATTTCGGAAGTCGGTGTTGGTTTTGTATCTTCGCTGTTTCACACCGACTTCCAAAATTAAGGTTATTTTATGATTTTCTGAAGAATTGGATATTGAAGCATTTTTAATTTTTATTTTAACCGACTTCCCAAAAAGGAGGAGGTTCTCAATTCGGTTGTATTTTTTTTATTAAAATTTGAAAGCTGCACACACGACATTGTTTCCATCGCGCGTAGAACCGGAACGACATTGGCACAGATAATAAAGGACACTAAAAAAGAGAGGCTGTAATAGATAATGATTTATGAAATGAAAAGGCAGATACGAACACACTCCGGCGTTATATAAAAACCAACTACAAACCAACTAACATACAAGTTTTAAACTTACACTGTCTTTAACACTATACATCACACAGCCTATCCTACCTCAGTGTTCGAATACAATACATATTTTTCCCTCACACATTTCATGGCTGCATTGGCCAAGTTATATGGGCCATACCGCCATACTTTTCGGTCCTTACATAAAAATGTCTATCAGATAAGTTATTGGACTCGCGGATAACGTGACGTAGTTCTATACACGTTCCAGTTTAGAGATTTTACGACTTTGCCACTGAGTAGATGAGTTAAGAAGGGGGATGTTGTGTAAATCATGATAGTTTTTAACCCTTTTATTAAGCCTTCGCTATCCTTCCGACCATCCGTCCGTCTGGCCGTCTATCAACGGACTGTATCTCAAGAACTGTAATAGGTAAGAACTGTATAGTCTATTGCCACTATAACAACAAATATGTTATATAAATTAAATTAAATCGGAAATGAAAGAAGGCTCCCATACAGGAAACGTGTTTTTTTGTTTCGGTTGCTGGTGCAGAACCCTTCAAGAGAGAGTTCGACTTGCTCTTAATCGGTTTGTTTTTAAAGGTCGAATTCATGAATCTACAAACGAATACCATCGTGTGATTCACTAAACTGCAATAACTCGGAATTGCAGTTTCTATTAATAAAAACGTTGCCGATATTTCGTGCTTATTTACTGAACTTTCGTTATTTTGTGGAGAATCTGATCAACCCTCACTAACTAAAGCCGCCCGCGACTTCGTCCGCGTATAAATTCTCGTTATTCCCGTGTAAATCCCGATCCCTCGGGAACTCCGGGATAAAAAGTAGTAGTGTTATTCTGGGTCTTCCGCTACCTACATACCAAATTTCATCGTAATCGGTTCAGTAGTATTTGCGTGAAAGAGTAACAAACATACATACACATACATCCATCCTCACAAACTTTCGCATTTATAATATTAGTAGGATGTGTTTGCTCTTGACTCTAGTCTTGGTCAGAGATAACAGAGACAAAGTCTACAAGAGTCAAGATTTAAGAGATATCACAAAATTAAAGTAAGTCGCGCAACCAAATAATTGTATTTAATGAACACCGTGTTACGGGCTCCGCGGAGGTAGAGATAGTGATAGTCAGTATAGACAGTATATCTGTCTATAGATAGTAAACACCTAAGAGCATACGTCATTGACTGTTGTCAAATGCACATTTCGCGAAGCCGTGGTGGGTCGCTAGTCACTACACATTATAAAACAAAGTCCTCCACCGCGTCAGTCTGTCTGATCGCGATATACTCCAAAACTGCTGCACCTATTTTTATGCTGCTTTCACCAATGGATAGTGGTTCTCGAGGAAGTTTTTAGTAAATAATTTCATCAGCTAGTTATTAATAAAGAAGTAGTCCTTCTCAACTTATCTTTCATGTCTTTACTAGGCACATAAAATAGACGCTCATGTAAATACCAGTTTCTCAATACATGTAAACGAAAATCGAAAGAATTCATGTTATTTCGTCGTTTTTTTCTCCATGTTTTTATGGTTTCGTCTTGTTTGCCAGTTTCAGCTGATTTATTCTTTTGTTTTACTGTGATTTCTTGATTAATTTTACTGTTCACTTGGATTTTATTGTACTATCTCATATGATAGGTTCCCAGTGTACCTAATATTGAGATGTGAGTGTAATTTGGAACGCTGTGTTTGAAAATATTTTTTTGTGTGCGTGGTTTTATAGATGCTTAGATAAACATAATATATTTTTATGTTGATACACTGGTCTTTTATATTGATAAGAAAGTTTTGATGTCTTTTTTTAAGACGTGTTTGCGGCCGAATATTTAATGTGATAATAGAGTGACTTAATTGAATACTAATCTTTCAGAAAATGCTAGTTAAAAATAAAAAAATGAAAAAATAAGAAATAAAATAAAATTAAGTGAAAAATAGTTTTAAAACAATTTTTCTATTCCTTGTATGCCTCACAGTAAACTCAAACCAATATCACGGGGATGCATTAGTTTTTTTCATCCCGCTATCTTTGAGATTACGCCATATTTAATTAAAAATATTTTACCGTGCAATGCCATCCAGACGAATCATCACCACTGAGCACAATCGGTGGGGGATCGCCGTGTGTAGTGGCTCGAAGTGACCCATACAAATTTACTAACAAGGCAAGTTAAATAACAGCTTGTAAAAACGAATCTCCGTAAAGGTTTCCAACAAATAAAAAATTAAAAGCTACCTAGTGTAACTCTGTTAGGACCGTTCTCTGCTTAAAACTAGCCTTTATAAAAATAATCTTTATTTGATGATCATAAGAGAGTTTACAAAAAAAAAACATTGAAGTCCCTGACTCCTGTACTAGGTGATAAACCTGTGTTACAGGAGCCAGTGCCCTCTCCCAAAAGGAGACACAATTAGCTTTTATGAAACGGAAACAAAAAAAAATAAAATAAAAGATAGATCAATAATTTAAAGCTAAATAGAAAAATTTACCAATATATAAAAAAAAATAGGGAAGCCTGTAAAAGTGAGTGTTGTGTGTGTGGTGTGTAGGTGAATTGTATGTTCAGGAAATTCATAACGTAGGAGTGTGATGTTGTGCGTCTCTTAGGCAAGATTTAAATTGGATTATAAGAGTGTTACTAGAATTTGCTCTGTTTCCTCATTACGCAAAGACATTAGCCACGGCTTTAGGCTTTGTTTATCGTTATGTTATAGCCTGTTTCACATCCAGTTTTCTATAAAACAAAGAGATACGATTGAAATTGAAAAACACAAAGCCACACTTTTTTATTCCGCCTGGAAATTGAGTTCAGATGTTAATATCCGCAGCCGTTCCCGCTTCCACTAGCCTAGACTAGACCGACAAAGTCATCTATCTATACATTTTTTCGCTCCTAGTTTAAATAGTCGATAGCTACTCACTTCCTCGCCGGCGGCGGTGAAACAAATGCCTATATAACGTTATATAGGCACTTGTTTTTTTTATTTTTAAACAGATATTGTATCTCTGCTAGACGAAAGTATGAACTAAGCTCGAAAAAACAAATGAAGATCGGATTGCCGCTTTACCGACAATTTTCTTTTTATGTGACTCCATCTATTCAGTCATAACATTTTCATCATATTTTTTAATGATTGACGGGTGTCAGTTAAAACGGTTTTCCCAAGGGCTGCAAAGCAATACTTTCAACCCACTCCTCAGGCAACTTCAGGCTAGCGAGCATGGGTTATGAAAAATATCTTTGTATATTGGGAGATATACAATACAAAGATATTTTTCCCCACACACCCACTCACCCCACAACTTTAATTATGCTAATATGGTGCTAGCATGTCATTCTGTTTGTTACGGATGCATATAATCTACACTATAATATCTACACTAATATTATAAAGAGGAAAACTTTGTTTGTTTGTTTGTTTGTTTGTTTGATTGTAATGAATAGGCTCAAAAACTACTGGACCGATTTTAAAAATTCTTTCACCATTCGAAAGCTACATTATCCACGAGTAACATAGGCTATATTTTATTTTGGAAAAAAATAGGGTTCCGTAAGATATTTGGGTTTTTCGGACACAAGGTGTAAAAATCAACCAGAAAAGTTACTTATTTTGCGTACGCTGCCTAAACTATAAAAGATAGAACCATGAATTGTTCTAATTAATTGTAGATCTTATAAATATCTACAAAAAAGTCCGCGACACACTATACCTATCTATGTCGAGTGAGGCACAACAACCATTTTTTAATTTAAAAATCTTGATTTTATTTGGACTACATTTGTAGACGCGTTTATTTTACTCATGCTATTAATCCTTATCAAAATAAAGTATTTCATCACTAAGTACAGTTTATTTAGATACTATTTGGTCTTTGAATTATTAAAATCGGACGTTTAGTTTTGAAGTAATGGCGAAATTAAAATATTACGATTTCTGCTGCACGGCGCGTTGCGAAGTGGACGTCACCAAGGCCCAGTGCGCGTGCGGGAAAGGAGTATAGATCTATGAGTATTACCCGCGCGGCCCGTACCCCACAGGGGGTGCCCCCAGCGAGCGGAGTAGTAGTTTTTAGTTTTGTTGCCTTGGCTGGGGGCCTTAAATTCATTTGAGGCCGCCACAGGATGGCCCAGTTCAGCAGTCTCCGTCCCTCAGAGGGGGTGAACTGCGAGTGGTCCGACAGAAAGAAAGAAAGAAAAAACCCGCGCGGCTAAAGCCTAAGACGCGAGGTTGGCTCCCTACGCAGCGGTCGTGCGCGAAGTCTAATAATTTTCGTGCGATTTTTTTAGATTTCGTTCTTAAAACTACACCTACGCAAAAGTTCTTCTCAGAGCTAAACAACAGTTCTTCTCAGAGCCAAACAACAGTTCTTTTCAGGGCTAACCAACAGTTCTTTTCAGGGCTAACCAACAGTTCTTTTCAGGGCTAACCAACAGTTCTTTTCAGGGCTAACCAACAGTTCTTTTCAGGGCTAACCAACAGTTCTTTTCAGGGCTAACCAACAGTTCTTTTCAGGGCTAACCAACAGTTCTTTTCAGGGCTACACAACAGTTATTTTAGCTAGAATATTACACGCTATTAACATTTTCTTAAACATTTGGAAATGCCTAAGAGAGCCAGGTCTCAACTTACTAAACATAGTTCTCAAGCACGGGCAGCAAGAATACGCCGTATGGGAGAATCTTCACCTGAACGTTCACAACGCCTTGCTGAACAAAATCAGAGAAACTCTCAGGTACGCGCACGAGAGTCGAGTGTCGAACGTTCGCAACGCCTTGCACAACAAAATCTGAGAACCTCTGAGTTATATCTACATCTACACTAATATTATAAAGAGGAAAACTTTGTTTGTTTGTTTGTTTGTTTGTTTGATTGTAATGAATAGGCTCAAAAACTACTGGACCGATTTTAAAAATTCTTTCACCATTCGAAAGCTACATTATCCACGAGTAACATAGGCTATATTTTATTTTGGAAAAAAATAGGGTTCCGTAAGATATTTGGGTTTTTCGGACACAAGGTGTAAAAATCAACCAGAAAAGTTACTTATTTTGCGTACGCTGCCTAAACTATAAAAGATAGAACCATGAATTGTTCTAATTAATTGTAGATCTTATAAATATCTACAAAAAAGTCCGCGACACACTATACCTATCTATATCGAGTGAGGCACAACAACCACTTTTATATTTAAAAATCTTGATTTTTTTTTGGACTACATTTAAACGCGTTTATTTTACTCATGCTATTAATCCTTATCAAAATAAAGTATTTCATCACTAAGTACAGTTTATGTAGATAATATTTCGTCTTTGAATGATTAAAATCGGACGTTTGGTTTTGAAGTTATGGCGAAATTAAAATATTACGATTTCTGCTGCACGGCCCGTTGCGAAGTGGACGTCACCAGCGGGGGTGCGCGTGCGGGAGCTATGAGTAATATAAAATGTCCTCCACACTATTCCGAAGTTGCACGAGGCGAAGTGCTCTCCGAAGTTGACCGAATTCCGAAGTAGGTGTCCACACACTCGAGCAACTTCGCGAGGAGCTCAGTCGCCCGTTCCCCCCGTTCCCCTCACGATATGCATAATGGATAACGTTCATGTGGCAACTGCCGTTGCAATGTGTACTCTTGCATAATAAAATTCCTGCGTATTTACTATGGCTGACGCGAACCGAAGTGAGCCGAGTAGTGTGGACAGACGCTTCGTGTTCGAACTTCGAGTCCTTTGACTCGGGCGCAAAAACCAACAACAACTGGAAGTCGCCCGGGGCGAAGCGAAGTTGCACGAGGCGAAGCGAAGTGCCCTTCTACACATCGTATTCGCTCAACTTCGATCAACTTCGGGAATAGTGTGGAGGCTACTTAAGGTACACGCGTGGCTCAGACGCGAGGTCGGCTCCCTACGCAGCGGTCGTGCGCGAAGTCTAATAATTTTCGTGCGATTTTTTTTAGATTTCGTTCTTAAAACTATACCTACGCAAAAGTTCTTCTCAGAGCAAAACAACAGTTCTTCTCAGAGCCAAACAACAGTTCTTTTCAGGGCTAACCAGCAGTTCTTTTCAGGGCTAACCAACAGGTTTTTTCAGAGCTAGAATATTACACGCTATTAACATTTTCTTAAACATTTGAAAATGCCTAAGAGAGCCAGGTCTCAACTTACTAAACATAGTTCTCAAGCATGGGCAGCAAGAATACGCCGTATGGGAGAATCTTCACCTGAACGTTCACAACGCCTTGCTGAACAAAATCAGAGAAACTCTCTGGTACTCGCACGAGAGTCGAGTGTCGAACGTTCGCAACGCCTTGCACAACAAAATCTGAGAACCTCTGAGTTATAATATTATAAAGCAGAAGAGTTTGTTTGTTTGTTTGGTTGAGTACGCTAATCTCAAGAAATACTGGTCCGATTTGAAAAATTCTTTCAGTGTTAGATAGCCCATTTATCGAGGAAGGCTATAGGCTATATGAATATCATTAGGCTAAGTCAAAAAGGAGCACAGAATTAATGGAAAATGTGACGCAGACGAAGTTGCGCGGGTCGGCTAGTAATTTATACTATCCATACTACCTATATAATATTATAAAGCAGAAGAGTTTGTTTGTTTGTTTGGTTGAACGCGCTAAACTCAGGAACTACTGGTCGGATTTGAAAAATTGTCTCAGTGTTAGATAGCCCATTTATCGAGGAAGGCTAATAGGCTATATATATCATCACGCTAAAGCAATTAGGAGCGGAGTACCTATTAATGGAAAATGTGACGTAGACGAAGTTGCGCGGGTCAGCTAGTAGTTTATAAATTGTAAATCCGTAATTGGCAGTAAGATCGGTTTATTAATTTTAAGTAAAATTTTAAAGAGCTGTGATTTTGTGAATTAATAAAAAAAATTGTCTAGGTAGGTATGAGCTTTGCTCTCAGTACCCATACAAATGCATTGTTCCACGTTTTATCTGAACCGTTCAAGTCTTACACGGTTAAGGACCCTTGATTCGGTACTACTACACCCGTGCTTAGCGTGAATGACCGTTTCGGCGTAATGGTATGTTAATCACGTGAAGAAAGAGGTTACATTTGGCAGGATAAAGTCCTGTACATACATACGAGTAGGTATGTCCAGACCAAAAATAAAGACGAGTATTTAAACATGAAATTTTGTATAACAGTTACCTTGTATTAGTACCTCGGGCACACACTTTATATCATTTCATAATTATTTTATAAAATTCTTCCGTTGTTGGTGACTGACTGAGTGATGGAGTGACTGACTGGCAACGCACAGCCGAAACTATTGGTCGTAAGATAAAAGATAAGATAAGATAAGATAACGATGTCGTAGAAAGCTGAATTTTGCATGTAGGTTTGTTCCTTGAGGAGTGTATGGTGCACACTAAGCGAGGAAATCCCAAAATTCCTACGAAAAGGGGAAAAAAACTGTACAGTACGAAGTCACTTTCAAAAGCTAGTAATTTTATAAACCGCTTGATTTTACTACAAATTTGTCATTTTAAACCGACTTCCAAAAAAGGAGGAGGCTCTCAATTCGGCGGATAATTTTTAGGGTTCCGTACTCAAAGGGTAAAACGGGACCCTATTACTGCTGTCTGTCTGTCCGTCTGTCTGTCACCAGGCTGTAACTCAAGAACCGCGATAGCTAGACAGTTGAAATTTTCACAGATGATGTATTTCTGTTGCCGCTATAACAACTAAGGCTCTAGACAGACGGACCGCATTTCAACTACAATCCAACCGCAAATTGCAGTTCGGATGCAGTTTGAATGCAGTTGACACGACTGCAATAGAACTGCAAACCAACCGTGCAGTCCGATTGCAGTTCAATAGCAGTTGGCGTGCAATCAATCGTGTGAACTGCACACCAACTGCAATAGAACTGCACGGTTGGTTTGCAGTTCTATTGCAGTCGTGTCAACTGCATTCAAACTGCATCCGAACTGCAATTTGCGGTTGGATTGCAGTTGAAATGCGGTCCGTCTGTCTAGAGCCTAATACTAAAAAAATAAGGGGGCTCCCATACAACAAACTTGATTGTTTTGCTGTTTTATAGATAATGATACGTAACCCTTCGTGCGCGAGTCCGACTCGAGCTTGGCATGCTGGTTTTATGTATGTTCACCGATAAATAATAACCTTAATTTCAGAAGTCGGTGTTTAAAAACAAATATACAAAACTAAAAAAACCGACTTCCGAAATTAAGGTTATTTTATACTTTGTAGTGTTCTGTTTGGAAGACGGTTATATTTTTTTGTAAAGAGAGTTGTTATCATCTCTTGTTCTTGTAGGTTTAGCCTCAGACCTGTCGAAAGGTCTGAGACAACACCCCAATATATGACGTACCTTCACGACTAGAGGTCAGACCACATGGATCACGTATGCTGCATACCAAATTCCATTTCGTTAGACCAATTGATTTGAGAACCAGTATATCGGAGTCCTTATTTATTTAAGCGGGCCGAGACAATGTGGGATTGAAATAAAAGGAATTCTATTAATGAAGACTGGACAGATTGTAGTTTAGTTTATTTGACTATGAATTCAAGTAGATACGTGACAATTAAAGTAATAAATGAGTAGTACAATATACCAGCTCTGGTAAATGTAAAGTCACTACTTCTAATGTTACCTAAACATTAATGGACCAGCCAGAGTGCCAATTCTACTAATTTTCACATTCGCATTTTAATCGCAAATAGTCAAAAATGTATGAAAATTAAGGCTTTTTTGATAAAATTAAAAAAAAACAATAGTCATTTATTCAAATTAGGCTGAAGGCCAGCACTTTTTGAACGTCAAGTTTTACACAAGACACTCCCCCAAAACGCCCGCCTGTCACCACTTCCTAGTGTTTTAGCTGTGGAGAAGTAGTGGCCAACAAACTCCCCAGCAACACAATTGTCTGTTACGTTCTAGGAACTAGAATTTTACAATAATTAATATGCAAAGTAATTCAAAATTCCTTCTAAAATTTAACAAACACAAAATAAAAAAATATACATTATTTATCACTTGTTAGCTAGCACACTATGACACTAAAACAAAATACACACTTAAGCAAGTGTTGACGTATATGGATTAAATTAGTATAAAAAAGTGACCTACATAGTCAGACATATAAATAACTAGCTGACCCGCGCAACTTCGTCTGCGTCACATTTTCCATTAATTCTGCGCTCCTTTTTGACTTAGCCTAATGATATACATATAGCCTATAGCCTTCCTCGATAAATGGGCTATCTAACACTGAAAGAATTTTTCAAATCGGACCAGTATTTCTTGAGATTAGCGTACTCAACCAAACAAACAAACAAACTCTTCTGCTTTATAATATTATAACTCAGAGGTTCTCAGATTTTGTTGTGCAAGGCGTTGCGAACGTTCGACACTCGACTCTCGTGCGAGTACCAGAGAGTTTCTCTGATTTTGTTCAGCAAGGCGTTGTGAACGTTCAGGTGAAGATTCTCCCATACGGCGTATTCTTGCTGCCCATGCTTGAGAACTATGTTTAGTAAGTTGAGACCTGGCTCTCTTAGGCATTTTCAAATGTTTAAGAAAATGTTAATAGCGTGTAATATTCTAGCTCTGAAAAAACCTGTTGGTTAGCCCTGAAAAGAACTGCTGGTTAGCCCTGAAAAGAACTGTTGTTTGGCTCTGAGAAGAACTGTTGTTTTGCTCTGAGAAGAACTTTTGCGTAGGTATAGTTTTAAGAACGAAATCTAAAAAAAATCGCACGAAAATTATTAGACTTCGCGCACGACCGCTGCGTAGGGAGCCGACCTCGCGTCTGAGCCACGCGTGTACCTTAAGTAGCCTCCACACTATTCCCGAAGTTGATCGAAGTTGAGCGAATACGATGTGTAGAAGGGCACTTCGCTTCGCCTCGTGCAACTTCGCTTCGCCCCGGGCGACTTCCAGTTGTTGTTGGTTTTTGCGCCCGAGTCAAAGGACTCGAAGTTCGAACACGAAGCGTCTGTCCACACTACTCGGCTCACTTCGGTTCGCGTCAGCCATAGTAAATACGCAGGAATTTTATTATGCAAGAGTACACATTGCAACGGCAGTTGCCACATGAACGTTATCCATTATGCATATCGTGAGGGGAACGGGGGGAACGGGCGACTGAGCTCCTCGCGAAGTTGCTCGAGTGTGTGGACACCTACTTCGGAATTCGGTCAACTTCGGAGAGCACTTCGCCTCGTGCAACTTCGGAATAGTGTGGAGGACATTTTATATTACTCATAGCTCCCGCACGCGCACCCCCGCTGGTGACGTCCACTTCGCAACGGGCCGTGCAGCAGAAATCGTAATATTTTAATTTCGCCATAACTTCAAAACCAAACGTCCGATTTTAATCATTCAAAGACGAAATATTATCTACATAAACTGTACTTAGTGATGAAATACTTTATTTTGATAAGGATTAATAGCATGAGTAAAATAAACGCGTTTAAATGTAGTCCAAAAAAAAATCAAGATTTTTAAATATAAAAGTGGTTGTTGTGCCTCACTCGATATAGATAGGTATAGTGTGTCGCGGACTTTTTTGTAGATATTTATAAGATCTACAATTAATTAGAACAATTCATGGTTCTATCTTTTATAGTTTAGGCAGCGTACGCAAAATAAGTAACTTTTCTGGTTGATTTTTACACCTTGTGTCCGAAAAACCCAAATATCTTACGGAACCCTATTTTTTTCCAAAATAAAATATAGCCTATGTTACTCGTGGATAATGTAGCTTTCGAATGGTGAAAGAATTTTTAAAATCGGTCCAGTAGTTTTTGAGCCTATTCATTACAATCAAACAAACAAACAGTGTAGTGTAGATAAAAAATAAAAAAATATTCTACGAACACAATAACCTGTCATAAACTATCTACTTAAACACAAAGAACATGATAATTTGTCTTGCGTTCAACACAGCGACAATTTGTGATCGACATGCGAATGCGCAAGTTGTTTAAAAATTTGTAAAATTGACCCACATGCTTAGTACCTACCGCACGTGGAGGCTGATCACCCGGTACTTGCAGGGTTGATCTAATTGATCTCAGGAGTAAGGTCTAGAGTGGAATGAAACAACCGTAATATGTATTTTTAACCTTATATTGAACTTTATCGACATGAACTATACCGATATACACGGCGGAGAATCTAAAACACCGACTTTTAATAGCCTTGTGTCCTGAAAAAATCTAATTAGTCCGTCAGTTAGATTATCAAAAAATATTTGACCCGTGTTTTTTTCTTTTGTTACGGAAACCAAAAGTTACGACGCTTTTAAAATTCTCAATATGTCACACCTTCGCATAATTTTTAGAGAGTCGTGACGTCACGAACCCCCACTCCCGAGTTTTGATGCGTTTTATCTTTGTCAATATTCATTGATTTACAAAAACAAAAAATACGTGTCCATTATTTCAATACTCTAACTGATGGACTAAATAGTTTTGCAATTTGTGGATGATAAAATCTAGCCTATTGAACGCCAACGCAGTCTAGTTATGAATTTTACAATTTTTCCACAATAAAGGACAACTAGGTATCATAGAAATACCTAACAGCATATGCCGCGATATGATTCTAGGTATCATAGAAAGAACTAACAGCATATGCCGCTCATCAGCCCACTGCTGAGACACAGACTTCCTGTAAAGGGAAATGAATTTTAGGGCTCGCTACCCTTATAGTGCCACCATATCCGTCTGTCTGTCTATCCGCGGTTGAGCTCAGAGACGCTTATTCGCACGCTTATTATTCCAGCTGATAGTTGTAAAACAAAATCTTGATCATCTTCCACAACACTTCGTACAAAATCCATTGAAATTCTCTTAATTGGATAGTTGACTACTATTAAAACGAATGATTAATAATGTGAATGGTATTAAAATGTTTGGTCGTTAGTTGGCATTTTTTTCTTGCCACTTTGAACTATGATATCTTCGGCTTGACTAAGAATTAATTTTAAACTATTTCAATATCAGTTATTCAGTCATTTCTTTGGGTTTTGAGTTTCCATATCACCATGTTTATAACCGACGTAACTTGCTAGTAACGTCGCACTGTTTAGTTTGAAACGCGCGCCAGTTTATCACATTTTGTTTTTTTTTTAATCTGCGTTTTGGACTATTCTTTTTTCTAGGGTTTCAGGAATATAATCAAATTTCCATAAAATTCAATTTAATCTCGAACATGGAATGAAACGCTTAACATCATATCTAACATTTAACACCAGTACCGATAGGTATACCCCTGACATAAATTGCCGTACTGTCTACCATTACGTCACTGTATCCACAGTCTGTGACCCAATGGGAGGTCCTATACATTAATTCGGAGGTCAAATGGCCTGACTAGTGTATTGCCATGGATAATTGGGAGGATTTAAGGCCGTTAGTATTGAATGCCTCGACCATGGTCCGACATTGGATATTGGGTGCTCGAGTACGAGTGCTACGCAGAAGAATGGTAGAAGAATCAGAGCTGTTATGGGATATGTATTTCTACCTTTCATTGGTCATCTTGGTTTGAAAAGTGTTAAAATATGTGTGCCATTTTTAACGCGTTCAAATGTGTGTGCCATTTTTAGCACGTTAAAATGTGTGGGCCATTTTTAACACGTTAAAATATGTGTGCATTTTTAAATGTTTTATTAATATCAGAATTATGGTAAACTACTTTTTCAAAAACTTTTTAATCATTGTTAATTTGATGAGTCCCATCAGGCCTTAAGATCACATGGCTATGACAACTAAACAATTTCATTATCTGACTTTGATTGTAAATCTAAAACACTGTAACTTTTAAACTATAAAATTGAAACCAGCAAATTTATCTCGGTTAAACTTTTTTTGAGTCTAAAACACTCCTTTTCACCAACACAGCATTTTACCCCTTATGTATTTTATTTTTACGAAGTTGACCTACTGATCCACAACGCTAAAGTTACCGTGAGGTAGGCGACGTCATGTGCAGTCACCTTATTTACATGGCACTATTCCAAATATGTGTATATTGTTATAATTTTTATCTAGATCCATTTCCAATTTGAACCTTTTCACTTAAGTTTTAAGAATGAAAGTAAGATGAGTGCAATTCTGAACTAATGTCATGTGTTAGTTTCTATTTTTGTTTCCATTTATCTCTGGAACAGCTGGATTTTATATTTTGTGAACAACAAGAAATACTGTTATCTTTTTTAGATAGAACTGTAACTCTTCCTGCTTTGCAATATCCATTTGAATATTTGGAGTTGGTTGCGTATGTTTATGCATTGTGCTAGAAGAATCTTTGTAAATCTATACTAATATTATAAAGCAGAAGAGATACCGACCTATGTGACCTCTGTGTAATAGGCCTGAGACCACTGTGTAAGAGGATTCCGGGTGAAACTCGCTTCCATCTTCGGCCTAATCATCACTTTCCACTAGGTGAGATTTGGGCCAAGAGTTTCCCCGTTTTGTATAAAAAAAATAAGAGTTTGTTTGTTTGGTTGAACGCGCTAATCTCAGGAACTACTGGTCCGATTTGAAAATTCTTTCAGTGTTAGATAGCCCATTTATTGAGGAAGGCTATAGGCTATATATATATATCATCACGCTAAGACCAAGAGGAGCGGAGCAGTAATGCAAAATGTTACGCAGACAACGTTGCACGGGTCAGCTAGTATTTCATAATGTGAGTCTAGCTGGGGACCTATGTTTTTCATAACATTACTGTCGAACCAAGTTTCATAACCCAGTAACTGAGTATAACGTAGTAGTATAAGTATTTCCCTTGGCAGAAATGTAGCACGAGGCTGACTGTTTCATTATCATCATCAGCCAAATTCCGTCCACTGTTGAATGGGGTTACATTCGACAGTGGACGGAGTTTGGCTGATGATGATAATGAAAAATTCAGCCTCCCCATAGAGCGCCAACCATCCCGGTCCTGAACAGTCAGCATCCATCGACTGCCAGCCACCTTCTTTAAATCATCAATCCATCGTGGCGCATAGCGACCCACACTACGATTACCCGTACGCGGTCTCCACTCTAACACATGTCAGCTCCATCATCCGTCTGTCTGTCTACAGACATGGCCGGTCCGTATCAGCATGCTGGTTCTACGCAAAATGTCAGTGATTTTAGTTGTCGAACGAATGACTTCGTTGCAAATTCTATCCACCAGAGGAACCCCGAGTATTGCTATTTCCATTGCACGCTGAGTAATCTTCAATTTGTGGACCAGGCCTATGGTGAGAACGAAATGGGGACACCCATTTCGTTATAAAGCTACTTTAATTAATAAGTCCAAGGTGATTATTTTAGTAGGTCTTTTAATTCAAAACTAGTAACTTGTAAATAACAGACTCTTGCTAAATCCAATCTAGGTCACGTATGTCGTTTCTCTAATTATCAGAATTAATTAAACGTCTTTACATATACTAATTGAAAGCTATCAGCCAATCAGATTCTTCAGACAGAAACAAATAGGCCCTGTACGTGATAGACATTTTTAATTAGAGGCCTATTGACGTCACCTTGAACCACAATTAACTAATTATTTATTCGAGCCGAGATTTGAGGCCAGAAAATTGTTTTTCCTTTCAATATTAAAATAAAAACTGAAGAAATCTGTAAGTACAGTTTTAAACCTACGGATTTTATTTCAAGGGAACTATCCACCAGTGTAAAAAATAAGTAATGACTGAATCCAGGTCATTATCACCAATATTTTAAATTGCACCTAAATATTTTCAGCTGTTGAGGCTATTGCAATTGACTATCAACCATCTCAATATCCAAAAATTGAGAATTGTCTTTTGTTAAAATAGGTAGGACAGGATAATTTGGAGTAATTGCGCACCGGACACTGTTTTGAATGGTTTTTGAGATATCATTCATGCAATATTTAAACGCTAGCACAATAGAAAATTGAAGAAAAAAATATGTCAGAGTTCGTAGGCCCCTAAGCAAACGCTACGAGGCTACGAGGCTACGCTCGTAGCCTCGTAGCAGTTGTCTACGCTAAAGCGCCGAGCCATCGAAAACACGTTTTGTAAAGTTCCGTTCGCCGTCGAAACCGCGTCGTTTGGCGAAACGACACCTATAACAGTTCGTAAAAGGAACATTTTCATAAAACTTCATATTCACACAGAATTTTCCATATTCGGCTTTTGGTCGTTAGTTGAAAATCTGAAAGCATTGTATTGTGTCTTTTTGACTCATTCATTCATTTAAATCGGCCCATCTATCTGCGTAAATGTCCCCTTTAGGCTTTATGGGGCTTTCTAATGGACTGTCCAAACGAATAGTCATGGGAACACTGGACTGCTGCCACAAAAATATTGAAATGTATTATTATTTTCTTTTAATTGAATAAGGCGTGCATTTAATGTTTCTACGAGGCCCGAGGCTCAAATCAAATCTAAGCAAATACTTATATGAAGAGTAATTCTTTTAAATTTGACCGTATACCTAAAGTTCACCATAATATTTGTACGCCGATGACGGCTAGACATAGCGTTCATAAATAATAATAACATCTGTACTTAATCTACCTACCTATGTTCAACAAATAAAAAAATGTATTTGTATTTGTATCATAATTTCAGCCAAAAGACGTCGACTACTGGTCATGAGCTCCTCTAAGCGTCGCCATAGCGACTGGTACGCAAGCGCATCACATTTATCAGATTGCCTTAATGGTCTTCACCAGGTCATCAGTTCATTTTGAAACTTCCGACGTGATCGCCGCTCCAAATTTTTTTAACTTCATTGTCGACTATATTTTATTATCTTCCTACCCTACATTGGTGTCTGCGCAACAAGTTTTTTCTTCCATTCTGTTCTATAAGCTATCACGCTATCACTATCTTTTTTTCATATTGCTTCATGAACTTCTGTTCTACAAAACAGAATTCGTCGCCCTATCCACTAACACTTACCTAGCAATTATAAAACAATGCTTGCTGAAGTCGGTTCTTGGATAGGTGCCCATCTTAACGTACCGAGATTTCTCCGTTCCTCGGAAATCTCGTTACTCTGTTGGTCTCAGCTCTCAATTGAAGATCTGAGACAGGCGTTATGGGCAGAAGCGCTGACACCAGCCTTGACAAAGGATATCGTGATACCCAGTGACTGGGTCATGGAGGTCAAATAGCCATTCACTTCAAATATTATAAAGAGGTAAATTTGTGAAGTTGTAGGGAGTTATCTACCAATTTTGAAAACTGTTTTACCAATAGAAAGCCACGTTATTTATGAGTGTCATAACTTATTATAGTAACTCGAAAAAATTAAAGGTTCTTAAGAAAATTGCAGCATGGACCAAATCGCGGGCGAAGTGCTAGTCTTAAATACTGGTACTCAGCGGCAACTGTAAGTAGTGGAGTGGATTAATTTTTGAGACAAGCTATTTGTTTCCGTTGGGTGAAAAGACCAAGAGGCACATTTTTCCTGAAGCATTATAATACTCTACCTTTCTAAATTACTTTATGATATGCTGCTTAGTTAGGACCCGAGTTTTTTTGTCCGTTTTTGTGCCACCTGGTGTATCGTACGTGGGTCCGTAACATTTCGTACTAAAACGGAATATAATACAGGAGTTATGTAATGTTTAGTTAATGTTATGTATAAATTATTATGTAATATAAGGATCAAAGACTTTGTTTGTCAGTAGGAGGGTAAGAAATTGTATGTATCTTCTATGAATTCAAATAAAAATCTCATAGAATAACCCTTTCAGTTTTTCCATAAATTTCTGGTTGAAATTTGAGTTTGTCTCAGTCAGAATCAAGATAAGACCTAGACTAGAGTCAAGAACGAACCCATCGCAAATAAAAAAAAGATAGTTCTATTTTTTTTCAACAGATTATTTTTCTTTTGAAAGAAAATCGTATTTTTATAAATTATTTATTCTTCTAAAAAATAAATAAACTTTTCATTTTCATTTATGAACTAGCTGCTGCCAGCGGCTTCGCGCACGTGAATGTGTACAATATCCTTACGAAACATACTCTGCGGATGAATATATAGAATTATGTGCTGTTCCAGAAATATATGTATATTATATTAATATAAATCTTTGTGCCAAATTTGAACTTGATCCAGTCAGCGACTAAGGCGTGGTTGAGTACCACACATTCATCCATCCACTAAAACTTTGGCATTTTTAAAGTAGAAGGATAGGTAGTTACACGCCTTGTTGAAAATAAAGTAACTTAAAAAAATACTGTCAAAGGTACACACTGTCATCAATATCTTACATCTGCTATCTAATCTTATCAAGAAGGTACGCCTACCTTGCTTTTAGAACATCGGCATTACTATGGTATGTACTAGATAAACTTGCAATAAAGTACATTGACCTTTCCCTGATATTCCTTCGTTGATAAAATATTATAAACCAATAAATAAATTACTAACCGTTTTTTATTACTAGAAAAGGTAAAAGGATCACGATTGGAGTCAATACGGTACAGCTTTGTCTTTTCTGTTTTTGAAATTAATAAAGTCAATAAACTTATGTGGGTCAATGACCCTTACTGCTCATTTATCAAGGAACTAAAAGGCCACTCTAGGAGAATCAGAAAACAAATCACGCTAGGTAACCGTCACTGTCAAATGTTCCAGATCAACCTTGAACCTAACACGTTAGCGATAAAGATGAAATTAAATTTAACACTGTTGTGTGGTTCATAGGTATCAATATGATTCTGCTAAAGTGGCCTTTTAGACCCCTAGAGTCTACCATATAGCTGTTTTTGTTAGTTTCTTCGTATTTTGACACCGACTTCCGAAATTAAAGTTATTTTTTACTTTGTAGTGTTTTTTTTTTTTGGAAGTCGGTTGTATTTTTTGTAAAAGGTTTTTTATTTTTCACTTTTTAGTGGTACCCCACACCTAACAACATCACTGCAAAATCGCAGAAAAGCAAAATACGCAATTTCGATTACTTGGATGACATAAAACTATCATCCAAGTAGTCGAATTCCACCTATTTCGATTTAAAATCCAAAGTTCGTAACCGATTTTCATAAAATTTAAAAGGGACCAATCTGCAAGTATATCCTTTCAGATAAAACAAGAATTTTTCAAATCGGTCCATAATTGTCGGAGTTATGAGGTAACAAACATAAAAAAACATACTACCGAATTGATGACCTCCTCCTTATTAGGGTCGGTTAAAAAGATAGCCCCACTGAAAAAACGCAGAAAAACTCAACCTAAAATAATACCCAACTTATAAAACATCGAAAAAAAAAATACCACATCTGATTTATCTGTAGGTCTGACTGACCCTCGATCTAGTACCCTGATAGAGGCCCTAAATCACTAGCAATGTTTCCTTTATTTGTTTCTGCAGCCATTCTTCATCGTACAAAGAGGCTATTGAATACTAAGTCGTACAAGGTAATTTTTGCTGTTCAGGTAATTTTATGTGCTGCGGTAATTTATATCATATATTTATATATAGGGTAATTTATTTGAGTAATATTTTTGGGGGAAACACATTCGTTTGGTAGTGTTGTTCTTTTATTTTTTGTTTACCTGCGGTTAGTTTTTGTGTGTTCTTATTTAGGTCAGTGTGCCAGTTTACGTTTTGGAAGTAGTACAGAGAAATATGTCGTGACCTAGTCAAAATATTTTAAATATTTACGAAACAAATCAAAAGAATGTTAATTTTTCAAATGAAAACGCACTTTGTTGCACGTTTTCGCTAATACTTGACGGCACCTAAATGTTAGTAGGTGATAACTAGGTTAATTGTATTATTTAATACTGCGCCCAACAAAAAAAAACTGGCCAAGTGCAAGTCGGACTCGCGCACGAAGGGTTCCGTACGATTATCTATAAAACGGCAAAAAATCAATCTTACTAATAGGGACCCGTTTTTACCCTTTGTGTACGGAACCCTAAAAAAGATCGCTTTCATTTACTGATACTTATTGTTTTTATCTTGAGTGACTAGCTAAAACTAGAAGTAGGTTTGAAAGCTGAAATTTGAAAAATAAGTATATTTTTTTGATTACAGCATTTATTTTGTCTCTAGCTTACCCACGCAACTTCGCCTGCATTATATTTTTTGTTAATGTTCGTCCTCTTTTGGTCGTAGAGTGATTTTATATAGCCTATAATAGCCTCCCTGGATTTAAAATGAGCTATCCAAAAACAAAAACAAAATGAAATTCGAAACAGTATTTCCTGAGGCTAGCGCGTTCAACCAACCAAACAAAAAACAAATTCTTCAGTTTTACAATATTAGTATATATTTGGTTGTATATTCGATTGCAAATCAAAAGAACTCTCACTCACTTCATCAGTACCTTACTAAATCTCACACCGACTATTTGACATCCACAAACAAATCCGTCGATAACAAGAGTGGGCCTCAATCAATGAAAGCTGAAACGTAGGTTTCAGTGCACAAAGCCGAGGACTCCGGTAAGTCGGAAACAAAGGTGTGAATACCTCAGAGCATTGAGCACCGGATCCAAAGTGAACGAGCTGCAATCCGAGAAAGGAAAGAGGTCTAAAGTGCATGTATTTGTATGTTGGAGACTTCTGGTACCAACTAGGTTAGACCTTTTGCGACGTAGCAACAAAGCTATTTGATAAACAGCCGGTCGATTCTGTTGATATCTCACCGTGATCACTTAGGTGGAGTGATCGACAAGTGAGGTGTCATGCCATCTTGTTTGTTTGGTTTGACAGCTCATTTGTCGTTCACTTCGCCTAAGTGTTCACTGCGACATGTCTACAGCCGGTCGATTCTGTTGACATCTCACCGTGTTCACTTAGGTGGAGTGAACGACAAGTGAGCTGTCATGCCATCTTGTTTGACATGTTTGCAGTTGGTCGATTCTGTAAACATATCGAAGTGAAGGCTTGGGTGAAGAGATCACCAAGTGAGCTGTCATTATATCTTAATTACATGGATTGACAGCTCAATTCGTGATCACTTCACCCAAGCCTTCACTTCGACATATTAACAGAATCGCACTGCTGTTGGCATCTCACCGTGATCACGAAGGTGGAGTGAACGACAAGTGAGCTGTCATGCCATCTTGTTTGTATGGTTTGACAGCTCACTTGTCGTTCACTTCCCCTAAGTGTTTACTACGACATGTTTACAAAATCGCACTGCTGGTATTAATTAGATATATTTTTTCTTATTTCTAGTATGCATTATACTAGAAAAAAAAAATACAATAAATATTTTATGACATACTTACGAGTGTGGTGTACTATAATTGTCTTCTCAGAACACTTACAACGTTGTTTAAAAGTAGTTGCGAGTTAGCTGCTTGCAAACCAAATAGCTTTGACTGAATATCACAAAAGTTCAACAGTTCTTCTGAATAAAATATAACCGGATTTCAATAAAGTGAGACTGTTTCTGTTAAAACAATCTTATATACCGCGACCGCCACTGCTGGCCGTGCCTGCTGCCAAAACCAACCTGCTGTCAAAAACACCCTCATCCGCACAATACGTGAACTAAATGAAGTGCACGAGAGGATTGACATATTTTCGTGCAATATGAGTGAATTCGCAAGAGTTTTGTTGAATTTTGTTAGTTACAGTTAAATATTAGTTATTTTGTGATAAGTAAGATTTTATTTTATTTTTTAGGTTCATATTTTATAGCATTTTTGTAAAATATAGGTACTAGTGTAATTGTGTATAGTATTTGATTATATAGGTAGTAGTCTGACTTCAGAAGATGTTTTTAATAGAATTTAGTATTGTGTTCTATTTTTTAAGTTTAGATTTTTAAGTATTAGCCGTAAGTTGATGTTTAAATTTTTTTGTTGTGTTGTAAACCACTATTGTATTGCGATATCCTGTAAAGATAGTGTGTGAGTTTTAAATAAATAAATATATAAAAATGAATCGCTGTTCGTTAGTCTCGCAAAAACACGAGAACGGCTGGGCCGATTTCGGTAATTCTTTTTTTGTTTAGTTTGCCTGAATACAGGAAAGGTTTGAAAGCAAATAAATGAGTAGCCAGTTTACGGGAGCGAAGCCGCGGGGGACAGCTACTCTTATATATAAAAATTAATTGCTGTTCGTTACTCTCGCTAAAACTCGAGAACGGCTGGGCCGTTTCCGGTAATTCTTTTTTTGATTAGTTTGCCTGAATACAGGGAAGGTTTAGAAGCAAACAAAAAAAAATTGCAGTTAACGGGAGCGAAGCCGCGGGGCACAGCTAGTCTATAAATATAAAATTAATTGCTGTTCGTTAGTTTTGCTAAAACTCGAGAACGCCTGGGCCGATTTCGGTAATTCTTTTTTTGTTTAGTTCGCCAGAATACAGGGAAGGCTTAAAAGCATAAAAAAATAAGAAAAGCAGTTGGAGGAAGCGAAGCCGCGGGGGACAGCTAGTCAATAAATTTATATAAATATCATAATTATATCATTCTTCCGTTACTGAGAGACTGACAGGCAAAGCACAGCCGAAACTGCTGGTTGTAGGAAGCTGAAATTTGGCATGTAGGTTCCTTGGGGAGTGTAGGGGGAGCTCTAAGACAGGATTTCCCGAAATGTTTACCGGAATGGGAAAAAACGGGACATGCACGACTGCGCGAACGAAGTCGCGGATTGTAGTCATTCTATCATCACGAATGCATGTAACAATAAAGACATACATATAAGACTTCGTGGCTCTACATCAAACTAACACCTCATGCAAAACGCTGAATGAAAAATGACATAGCAACTAAGTTACCAACACGGCACTAAGAACATTTTACGTAAATAAAACAACGAAAACATTACAGGAACATTGTCCCCAGAGTATCAAGTTTATAGCTCTGAAAAGAATTACGTATGAATGTTCCAAAAGTAGTTTTCCAAATAAAACTAGCCTTTCACGACTTTCTCACGACAAAATACTGTAATAATTCGGCTAGAGTTACAAAATTGATCTCGTAAGTCGTACAAGGGAATCAGATGACGTATAAAACATAGCATTGTTACTATTATTTTTATTTTCCTGTAGCTATTACGTTAATAACCGGCCACGTGCGAGTCGGACTCTCATAGTAAGGGTTCCGTACCATAAATCGAAAAAAAACACGTATCTTATACGGCCTTCCTTAATTTTTATTATTTATTTATTTTACAATTTATGTACCCACAGAGAAACGGTACAGATACAGCATTATAATTATTAGTACAAAGGAACTGCTTATATCTAAAGAAATTTCTTCCAGCAGAGGTCTGCGAAAGGAAGAATGAAAAAAGAAATGTAGACAAAAGTGTGTAAGAAATAACAAGAAAAAGAATATGTGAATGAAGCCTTAAACTATTTATTGTCATAGCGACAGTAGAATACTGTGAAAAATTCAAGTGTTTACCTATTACCTTGCTTGAGTTATAGCCCGCCAACAGACAGACGGATCATGGACGGATAGACCGACAGCGGGGGCTTAGTGTTAGGGTTCCGTTAGTTACCCTTCAGGTACGGAACCCTAAAAAAAAGAAAGCTTTAGTCCGTGACTTTGCTCCCACATTAATGCATGGGCTGTAACATCTGAGATAGTTCATTAATCAGTCTGCCTAGCTTGCTCCCCACTTTGTAAGGGTCGGCTTCCAGTCTTACCATGTGCAGCTGAATACCAGTACTGAGCTGTGCTGAGTACCAGTATTTACATAGAGCGACCGCGTGTCTGACCTCCACAACCCAGTATTTAAGTACCGAGATGCCGAGAGGCATTACTAAAGGCCTTTGCACATGACGCTTCAGACGCTAGCAGTACCTACTGCTTTTATTTGTTGGTCATCAACAGCGTCGAGAGCGCGTGTTCGAAACTTGTGCGTCATCTGCGCGTTAAAACTAATAAGAAATCAAAATACTTTAACTGATTTCTTTGAGAGCAAAAATACGCCTAACTAATAACTAGCCCACTTATTTACATGGAAATAAATTGTATATTACAAAACAAACAAACAAACAAACATCGCTACAAATTCACTATGTAGCCCAAATAGAGATAAAACAACAATAACCATTTTGACATAGAGGGTCAATCTAACAAATGGAGGAGTTAGTGCCGATTAGCGGTTTATAGTGCTCGCGACCATATTTGATACTTCCATTGTACGAGTATAAAAAATGTTGAGCGCTCTATAAAGTACCAAGTTTCAGGTGGACCGTTTATTTATTTATGTACATGTCGTGGATAAAGATATCATTTAATAATTAGTTGCTGATTTGAGTATTGTAGTAGTGGGGAGTGGTAAACGCCGTGACGTCAGTTGACAGTTGTAATGGCGGCACGTGAACAGAGTCGTATTGGAGACTCGTCCAGAACGAAACTGTCGGTTTACCTATTTTAATTAAATTAAACAGACTTCTTTAATAATTTTATAAATGCGAGTTCTTCTAACTCAAAGGCAGATGTGTTGCTGTGGAGTTTGTTGGCCACTTCTTCTCCACAGCTAAAACACTAGGAAGTGGTAACGGGGGGGGGGGCGTTTTGGGGGACTGTCTATTTGTAAAGTACTAGCACTCAGCCACAGTTAATAAAGAGAGCTTAGTACTGTATTGAGTGTTTTATTCTACAATGACCCTGATACCACCAAACCCAAACGATGATGGCGCTATCGCTCAGCCGTCGCTGACGCCTTCATACACACAAGAAACTTAAAAAACCGGCCAAGTGCGAGTCAGACTCGCGCACCGAGGGTTCCGTACTGTTTCCAAACTCCTCCGAAACGGCTGAACCGATTTGCATGAAATTTTGTGTGCATATCGGGTAGGTCTGAGAATCGGCCAACATCTGTTTTTTTTTTTTAATCGCTGAACAACGTTTGCTGGGTCAGCTAGTAAGTTTATGATTATTAAAAAAAATATACTATGTGATGTAACTAAAAATTTAAGATTTTCGGAATTTTTCCTATATGTGTATTTTATAACGTTGCTTCATGCCAAATTTCAAGATTCCAGGTCGTCTGGAAGTATCCTTTAGGTTTTGATTCCCTTGCGAGTAGTTGCGAGTTTCAAAATATGCGGCTTTAATTGCTGTATCTTTTGATTGCGTTGACGTAGAAGTTTGATTTTGTTACAGCTTAAAGATATTATAGACTTGAGTATTTGTTAAGAATTTCAATATAATACCACTACGCGTTCATGAGTAAAGGGGTAATAAGTTTAAAATTATTAAAAATATTTTTATTATATGATGTAACTAAAAATTTATGCTTTTCGCAATTTTTCCTTTATCTGTTTCTGAGTTCACGGGAAGTACCCTGTAGGTTTTGATTCCCTTGCGAGTGTCGAAAATTTGCGGCATAAACGGGAGTATCTTTTGATCGCGTTGACTTAGAAGTTTGATTTTTTCACAGCTCCAAGAGACCATAGACTTGAGTATTTGATATGAATTTCAGCTTGATACCTCCACGCGTTCCTGAGAAAAAAGGTCTTGACAGACAGACAGACAGACAGACAGACAGACAGACGGACAACAAAGTGATCCTATAAGGGTTCCGTTTTTACCTTTTGAGGTACGGAACCCTAAAAAGAAAAAGTATACAGAGAAAGTCTAAAGAAAGTATAAAGCACAAAGTTACTGCTTATTTCATATGAAATTTCTTCCAGCAGACCTGCGACTGTTATGACTTGTTACCTTTTCTTGAGAGTTTTTCTTTTCGGCTTCTTCAGATAAATATATTGAATTTTTTATATTGAGCGAATAGGTTAAAAACGAATTTCTCGATAAATTGTGATAAATCATTAAATAAATCCTATCCAAATTCACTAGTTTCCAATATATCCGTGTTTTGTTGAGAAGGTGAGTTTACTATTTCAGGTGTAATTTTAAACCATACGGCGCACGGCGTCTGCATTTATCCGACACATAACTTTCATACAACCACCCACTGGGCCAAAATTTATTTGCACAGTCATAAGGATCTTGTGTGCAGCGCAAGATGGAAGATGGTCTATATAGAAATTGGTCGCGTGATCTACAGTTTTCACCAGCGGAAACACATGCTGGACAGAGGCCTCCCCCTAACAGGGAATATGCATGAAAAAAAAAATTAAGTGTCTATACAGTTTGTCTAAAAATATACACAAATATGATACTGGCAGTGAAAATAGAATCAAAATTGCTCGATAAACAAACGAGATATAATTATTTTAAACAAATGTATCTGTCCCTTTCGCGAAAACGCTGTTTTATATGGCAGCTCTATAGGCGACATGGAATTTGACGTCATAGTCATCGGACTTCTCTTTCTAATTGTAATCTTTAAAGCTTTATAACTTCATCGCTGTTGAAGGTATTTAAAAAATAATTTCATGATTGTTAACTAGAGCTAATAATTATTTCATTTTGCAAATAAAAAAATCGCATGCATATTCTCTATTGTCACCACAACCACCGGTCTTGTGCGTCTCACATCCATCGGCTACCCACGGCCCTCACCAGATCATCCGTCCACCTTACGGGAGGCCTTCCGACAGAGTTCACAAGGAAGACTGCAAAACTCTTACAGTTTTTAAAAAAGAGTGAAAGAACACTACCTTTCTGTACCGTCATAGTTGCAAGTATGTATTTATTTATTTGTATTTATCTTAAAATATAATTTAGAATATATAAGCGTCATACATATATATTATTATTTTTTGTAATATTTATGTATTGTATGTTATATTTAAAGTTTACTGTTTTTTTTTTTTTATTTTTACTTTTACACACGTCTACATCTCTTTTATTTGGCTCTCCTTTCGCAGGTATGCTGGAAGAGATTTCACTAGAAATAAGCATCACCTTTGTACCTATTTTTCTGTCTCCTTTTTTTTGTTATCTACTTGTGTGTGTGTGTACATAAATTGTTAAATAAATAAATATTTCAATTTAAAATATGTTTCGGTATTCCATCAAAAGGCGTTCTAATGGATCAGTGACAGACATACACACTAAATATCATATGATTGAGTAAGAATAAGGTTTACACCGTAACAAAACTTCGGAGGCACTCAAATACTTTGTTCTATGTTTTGTTTATGAGCCTGATCCGCAAACTCGGCCAAGGATACTTCAGAAGACAAGTAGTTTGCGTTGTTTGAGAAAAGTCCCTTTCTTTACTCTGCTCGTGGTTATTATTCAAGGATTTAGGTCTTTATTAATATAATTTAACTAATGACATAAATATCGTTTTTAGGGTTCCGTAGCCTAATGGCAAAAACGGAACCCTTATAGATTCTTCATGTCTGTCTGTCTGTCCGTCCGTATGTCACAGCCTTTTTTCTCCGAAACTATAAGAACTATGCTGTTGAAATTTGGTAAGTAGATGTATTCTGTGAACCGCATAAAGATATGCACACAAAAATAGAAAATAAACTATTTAACTGAAACTCAAAAATTTTTTTTTCATCTTCAAAAATGATATTGAGGTTTCTGATATAATTTTTTTCTAAACCGAAAAGTTTGCGCGAGAGACACTTCCAAATTGGTAAAATGTGTCCCCCCCCCCTTAACTTCTAAAATAAGAGAATGATAAAACTAAAAAAAAATATATGATGTACATTACCATTAAACTACCAGCGAAAATTGGTTTGAACGAGATCTAGTAAGTATTTTTTTAATACGTCATAAATCGTAAATCGCAACTTCTGCTTATAATATAATACCTACTGGTTTGTACGGAATCCTCAGTGCGCGAGTCCGACTCGCACTGGACCGGTTTTTTTCTTTTAGATGGGCTTGCTGTTGACTTCTTGATGGATAAAGTCATAAATGACAGATTCAAAGTCGACGATGGAGCGAGTTTACCCAGAAGAAACCAGTTCACTCTAATTTTGTTAGTTTGCCTCTGTTCAACCATGAACATGCAATAGCTACACGTGCCAGTAACAGCAGCACAGTGTCAGCATTAGAGCGACATACATTCGCTCCACGCGCCGGCAACACCGGCACACCGTCAGCACTAAGAAGTGACCTAGTGAGATCTTCGCTTCATCGGCTCGATACACACACAACACACTAGTAAATAGGTATCAATGTGTATTGACCACAAAATTTGTATATAATTAAGTTAAACATTGTAAATAAATTAGTCATCAAGCTGGAGTCGACTTTGATTCATCTCCTACAACTCCTCTCACTGTGGCCAAGACACCTTTAGCCGTGATCGATCCTATGAGTCTGTGGGATCGGCAGTGAGAAAACCATTTCCTGTGTACATTGCACGACGTACACAAAACCCCTATTCCTACCCCAGTTCCGTCTGTTAGCGTAGGTCTCCTTGTAACAGACTTCCCGCACGTAAATCAAACGTAACATACGTTTGGTATATGGTTTGTATGATAGGTTAGGGCGTTAGGGTTACTAGGGTGCTAGGTAGTTGTTGTAGGGCTAGGTTCGGTCAGTAGGGTCTTAGGCAACTCATAGGCACTAGGCTCAATTGTCTCGGATGTAGCCACACTGGACGCATTTGGAGTAGCGGCCGTACTAAGCTGCAAGTCTTGGTGCGTTCATTTTGGTCCTTCGAGCCGGGTATATACTTTAACATTGCAATATTGATAAATAACAACAATAAAATCAAAAACGTTCTTCTTTTTGTCCTACGCGATAACTAACTGACTGACGGTTAGACGTACTTCAAACTAGCGTACTCAACAAGCGCCTGTTTGTTGTATAAGGGACTGACAAAACGCCAATTGTACGTTTGCGGATCGGAAATCGGCACCCACAGGCGGGATCACCGATATTTTGAGAAGTCGCATTTATTGTATCAAAGGGCAGTTAGGAAACGGTTCAAACAAATAGAGTGGGCAGGGACAGTAAAGAAAAATGGACATACAAGAAATCAACGAAGTGATAAGAAACCAAGAAGCAGATTGCAATGAACTAAGACAAATATTCACTAACATTAAGAAAGACTCAGCATCAAGAAAAACCCAAAAATATATTAAGGAGAGAAGAGCTCGACTCACAGAAATATTTACTAGAACATCCAGAAACCATTTACTAATAAAAGACCAAGATGTGTTGCGTGATCACAAAAACATCACTACCAACTACTTTGGTTCTATCAACACACAATATACGCAGGCAATCGAATACCTGTTGATGTGTGAGGAAAGACTACAGGTAGTAAACCAACTATATGAGCTAGAAGACATACAACCAGAAGAGGAAGGAGGCACCAGCTCACCCAAACTATTTATTCAACTATTTCGAATTAATCAGTTGCAGAAAAAGTTACATTCGGCAACTCAATCGATGACTGAAGAGAAAACGAGTTGGTACTTAGAATCTTTAATGACTACCTTGCAAAGACAGTGGCAAGAGATTGAAGAAACACATGTGCTCATTCTGATGGAAGACAGTACGTTAGAACATAGCTATTTTCAAGAGAATATGTTTGAGAAAACCCAAACCGAATTCGACCTTGTAATGGAAAAGTTATTTGCATTAATAGGTCTAAAATCGACACACAACAACCATAAAACATCGGTTAAGTTACCAAAAATAATCATACCAACATTTAGTGGAAGTTATGAGTCATGGAATTCGTTTTATGATTTATTCTTGAAAATAGTACACGAAGATAAATCGTTAAGTGACACGGAAAAAATGCAGTATTTGAAAACGCATGTACGTAGTGACGCCGCTAAGCTGATCAAGCATTTAACCGTTTGTGACGCAAATTACATAACTGCATGGAATCTGTTAACTAGGCGATACAAAAATGAAAGAATGATCATTACTAAGCACATTGACAACATTCTGAGTATGTCAAAAATAAAGAAAAGCAATGCCTCGAACTTAAGAAATCTCCATGACACAGTCAACGAGAACCTAGAAGCACTAAAAAGTCAAAACATCGACATTTCAACTTGGGATCCTATTTTGACGAGAATACTGAGTAGAATATGGGACTCGGAAACTGATGAGAAATACGAACATCAATTGAAAGAGCCTAACAAGGTACAAGAATTTTCGACAATGATGCAATTCTTAGAAAAAAGATTTAAGTGTCTAGAAACTTCAAGCTCTCTCAGGGAAGAATCTTTCGCTCACAGTTCGCGCAATGAGTCATCCAATTCAACAACCAAACAAGTGGATAAACGTGTATGTTGGTTTTGTCAAAGTTACGAACACAGCATTTACCAATGTACTAGTTTTAAAACGCTATCGGTGCAAGATCGCAACAAGATTGTAAATGAAAAACAGATGTGCAAAAATTGTCTGACTCATGAAACGTCGATCAAATGTCACAACAATAAAAGTTGTGGGCACTGTGGGAAAAAAGGTCATCACTCCTATTTACATAACAATAACATTACTATAAGACACGCGAAAAGTGAGTCAAAAAAGGATGACATATCAATCCCAACTGCGAGTAAAACGAAAACAGTATCTAACATGTCTACTATAAACAAACCTACTATACCAAAAACCACACTACTAGCTACGGCCTTGATAAAAACTCACTCGTCAGATGGGGCATCGCATTTACTAAGAGTTCTATGCGATCAAGGCTCAGAGGCATCATTCTGCACAGAAGAGGTTGCCCAACTATTATCATACCCACGTATGAAGATACATACCGAAGTGATCGGAATTGCTGACCAAAAACCAAAGACATCGAAAAACTCAATCAATGTCATGCTACAACCAATATTTCCGAGTGACTATAGGCTACCAGTCACACTTATAATACTACCAAAACTAACTGGAAGTATACCAGAGAAAAATTTACCAGAACTAAAATCAGATTGTTTACAAAACAAACTATTTGCCGATCCTACGTATTACAAAAGAGGCCCAATAGATATAATATTAGGGGCTCAAGAATATAGTAACCTACTACTAAACGGGTTACACAAAATACAAGACGGAATAATCGCTCAAAATACCGAGTTTGGGTGGATTTTATCCGGTATTTACGGCACTACTACCAAAACCAATACAGTTATTAGTGTGATGACACGTACTACAGAGGTTCAACAACTAAACAAGATTTGGGAATTAGAAGAAATTCCTGAAAAATACCAACTATCCAATGACGATCAGGCTTGCGAAAACTATTACCAGAAAACTACTATGAGAAACCCAGATGGAACATACACAGTGAAACTCCCATTTAAAAATCATAACCTAGATTACGGGAATTCGCGCAAAAAAGCTGTTGCAAGACTGTTACAATTAGAACGGAAGTTCGAAAAAAATGAGAATTTACGGGAAAAATACCGAGAGTTCCTCAAAGAGTGCAAAGAAATGGGCCATATGAGGAAAGTAACTAGAACTGACTATTACCAAGGTAAATACTTTATACCACATCAACCAGTAATCAGGGAAGATTCATTAACTACTAAGTTACGAGTAGTATTCGATGCGTCGAGCAAGTCAAATACCAACATAAGTCTAAATGACAATATGTTTACGGGACCCAGACTACAGCAAGATTTAGCAGTTATACTGTTACGTTGGCGTAAACACAAAATAGCATTTATGGCGGACATTGAGAAAATGTACCGATACATTAAAGTTAACGAACAAGACTATACATACCAACGATTAGTATGGAGGGAGTCTCCGAAACATATGATCGACGAATACGAATTAACTACTGTAACATATGGAACTGCAGCTGCCCCATACTTAGCGATTAAAACTCTGCAACAACTCGCCATTGATGAAAAAAAGAGCTACCCAATCGCCAGCCAAAGAGCTCTTCAAGATTTCTACGTGGACGATATTTTGTCTGGAGACACTAATATTGAGTTAGCAAAAAAGCTCCAAGAAAACTTAATAAATATGCTACGAAAAGGGGGATTTAAATTACGAAAATGGTCATCTAACAGTACCGAATTGTTAGAAAATATACCAAATGAAAACAAGGACGACCAAGTGATGAAAATACCGCTTGATGAAACTAAAAAATCATTAGGGGTATTATGGTCACCGTTAAAGGATAGTTTCTATTTTCAGATTACTATTAATCATAATGAAAAACCAACAAAACGATTTATCTTATCGGAAATCGCTAAGATATTTGATCCTCTGGGATGGTTAGCGCCTGTTATCATAAACATGAAACACATGATTCAGGAACTATGGACGAATGGCACAGAGTGGGATCAGCCCGTAGAGGAAAATATTAAAACAAGATGGATTGAACTACAAAAACAACTAAAGACAATTGAGAAGATTTCCATTCCAAGATGGTGTCATTTTTCTAACAATTCAAAAGTAGAGTTGCATGGGTATTGTGATGCTTCTGAAAAAGCTTACGGTGCAGTAATATATTGCCGTATGCAACATAATAATATGTGTAACGTAACCCTTTTACAAGCCAAATCAAAGGTAGCGCCGAAAAAGCAGAAAACCACATTACCAAAATTGGAGTTATGTGCTGCAGTATTATTAACGCAACTGATGGAGAAATTAATGGTTGGAATGGAAATTCAAATCACAGATATATATTGTTGGACTGATTCAATGATTACTCTCGGTTGGATCAAAGGTGAAGCTGAGCGATGGAAAACGTTCGTAGCTAACAGGGTATCCGAAATACAAAAAATATTACCACAAGCGAAATGGAATTATGTAAATACATTACAAAATCCAGCAGACCTAATTACAAGAGGTGTTGCGCCAAATAAACTACAAAACTTATCTCAGTGGTGGAATGGACCAGAGTGGTTAAAATGTAACAACATTCCTAGTACAAAAACTGTACCAGAGATATGTGAAGAGATAAAACGATGCTATCATATAACTATTATACCGAAGAACGAAATCTGGATAAGGTTCTCAAACTTCCAAAGGATGATACGAGTATTATCATATTGCTACAGATTCGTAAATAAACAAGGATACAAAAAACCATTGAGTCGAATGGAAATTAATGTAACAACTAAAAAAGTCCTATCCTTAGTTCAACAAGAAGTATTTTCTGAGGAGTACAAAACCATTAAAGCCAGACAAACATTAAAGAAAGGAAACAGGTTATCATGCCTTGATCCGTTTATTGATAATGAGGGCTTACTACGAGTAGGAGGAAGACTTCAAAACTCCAGTCTACCATATGATCAAAAACATCCAATTCTGTTACCGCATGACCATCATGTAACGATACTCATAGTTCGTGATGCTCACTTAAACACATTACATGGAGGTAACAATTTGACCTTATCGTTTATACGACAGAAATACTGGATACTCGGAGGAAAGCAAACAGTAAAAAGTAGCATAAGAAAATGTGTAAAGTGTACCAGGTACAGATCAGCTACTGCCTCACAAAAAATGGGCTCATTACGAAAACCAAGAGTGACGAAATCATACCCATTTAGTCACACAGGCGTTGATTATGCTGGACCAATATCAGTGAGAACAATGAAAGGTAGGGGTCATAAGTCGTACAAAGGTTACATTGCAATATTTGTTTGCCTATCCACGAAAGCGGTACATTTGGAGCTGGTAGGCGACTTATCAACAGAAACGTTCATAGCAGCACTACGAAGATTCATGGCACGCAGAGGTCCAGTATCACACATGTATAGTGACAACGCGACAAATTTCGTAGGCACAGCCAATTACCTATACAAAGAAATGTTGGACATAACCCAGTCAGACGATTTTCAAAACACGTTAACCAACATTGGAACACAATGGCACTTTATTCCTCCATCGTCACCCCACTTCGGGGGGATTTGGGAAGCAGGAGTAAAATCTATGAAACACCATTTGCGTAGAGTGATAGGAGAGCAGACGCTCACTTATGAAGAAATGAGCACGTTTTTACAACAAACTGAAGCATGTCTTAACTCCAGACCTTTATGTGCACTAAGCGAAGACATAAACGACAGTGTCGTGTTAACACCTAGTCATTTTTTAATTGGAAGAGAAGCAGTAGGGACGCCAGACCCGCTATCAGAAACCAATACAGATCACATAAACAGATGGAAACAGATCCAAAAAATGAAAAAGGATTTCTGGAAAAGCTGGACTAAAGACTATTTACACCAACTACAACAGAGGTACAAATGGAAAACGAATCAAGAAAACTTAGCAGTTGGAACTCTAGTACCTATAAAAGATGAAAAAGTATCTCCTAGCAAATGGCCACTTGCAAAAATAAAGGAAATACATCCGGGTAACGATGACTTATCCCGAGTCGTCACACTCAAAAAATCGTCAGGTACAACTCAAAAACGGTCAATCCACACACTAATACCATTACCAATCGAAACAAATACTGATAGTAGTAGTAATAATGAACCAATAAACCAAACAATACAAACTAATACCGCTACAATCATAAGACAGAATAAAACTAAACAACCCAAACGATGTAACAAAATATCCAAATGGTTCACATTGCTATACATCATTTTACAAATATTAGGCTCAGCAAAAACGACTACAACAACATACTCGTTAAAAAAGGTACCACCAGGATTTTATGTTGAACAAATAGGAACATCAAGCATTGACAGAGGAATATTTAGGATAGAAATAAACTATGAAAAACAACGCCTAGAGCAAGAGTTTGTAAAAATGAAAACAATGATGTCACAATTTAGTCAACTATGCACAAATGCAGGAAAAATAACAGATTCCGCATTCTGCAAACAATTACACCACCATTTGCTAGAAGAAGAATCCAAATTTGAGCGAACTAAAGAATATTTGACAGAAGTGAACCAAACTAGGAAGAAGAGGGGTATATTGGGGCAGTTACTAACATCTATCTTCGGCGTGAATGATGAGGTATACCGAGATATAGACTCATTAAATTTAAACCAAAAAAAATTAATTGAAGCTGCCAACCATCAAACTAAATTCATGATATCAACAATCTCACAAGTCAACAAAACTGAAGAAAGAATAAAACAAAAACTGATAGGATTTCAAACTAAACTTAACGAAGTCATAGATTACATGGGGAGTTACGACAATTGGTTCAGTACAGTCGACCATAACAGTGTAAACATACGTATTATGCAGACTTACCAATTAGCATATAATTACATGGAAGAAATCATGGATTATTATAACGGAGTATTACAAATATACTTAACCAAGGCAACAGTATACAGTGTACTAACGCCAAAGAACGTCAGTGACCTGATATCATCAGCAAACAAAAAGTTACCTTCTAATTTAAGAATCCTTCAACAACAGTTACTGGACACCAAAATATCTGCAAACATTACTCACATAAAAGTATACTCCTATTTTCCCATACAAGAGATAACCAAATATACTTTTATGTGTATTACACCAGTACCAAAGATAAACTCTGATAAGTCTGCACAAACTCTAAAAATACCTAAAGCCTACATAGGGCTAAATTACAACAACGAACTATATTTTGACTTGAACTATGAGGAGTTCAAACGTTGTTTAGAATGGAATAATCATTTTATTTGCTTTCCTGGGGCCGTGAAAAACATGCAATTAAATGAAAATTGCATTGTAGACCAACTATTTAAAAACCAGACACAGACGAAATGTCCTACCAAGACGTTTTATCTATCCCATAAAATAATATGGAAACAACTCCACATGCCAAACACTTGGTTATTCATTGTAAGAGATCGGATTACGACTTCAATACTTTGCGATGGACAAAGAGAAGAAGTTGAGCTTCAAAATGTCGGTGTAATACGAATCGCAGACAACTGCATTATTAAAACCACTAATAACATATTAACTGCCAAACGAATGGTTTCAGTACCGATTGTAACATCATACTCAAAACAGATAGACTTTCCCATTAACACGCAAATATTTACGAAATCCATGCTTAACATTACCAAAGAAGAAGTAATTGAAAACTCAAAAGAGATCTTTCAGCATTTAATTAATAAAGAAAATGCCTTACAAACCGAATTAGATAGTAGTGTTTGGAGTCAGATTAGCGCTCACACATATTTAACAAGTGCAATATCGTGTATAATCATGTGTTTAACCATGTTATTTCTAGTTTGCTACGGCCCAGCAATACTGAGATGGATTGGAGTCACAGTGCGACACAAGACCAGAAGAACAAGTACCGAGGCAGCCAACCAACCAGCAGGAGAACCGAACTCACTCGCTGCCAACAAGCCATCTACCCGACGAACAACAGGCAAACCAACTGCCACAACGGAACCTATCTACAGTGTACCACATCAACACGAAACTGTTGAATTATACCAACTGGAGTCCAGGTTCTCAGAGGCGCCAGAATGTTCAACCATGAACATGCAATAGCTACACGTGCCAGTAACAGCAGCACAGTGTCAGCATTAGAGCGACATACATTCGCTCCACGCGCCGGCAACACCGGCACACCGTCAGCACTAAGAAGTGACCTAGTGAGATCTTCGCTTCATCGGCTCGATACACACACAACACACTAGTAAATAGGTATCAATGTGTATTGACCACAAAATTTGTATATAATTAAGTTAAACATTGTAAATAAATTAGTCATCAAGCTGGAGTCGACTTTGATTCATCTCCTACAACTCCTCTCACTGTGGCCAAGACACCTTTAGCCGTGATCGATCCTATGAGTCTGTGGGATCGGCAGTGAGAAAACCATTTCCTGTGTACATTGCACGACGTACACAAAACCCCTATTCCTACCCCAGTTCCGTCTGTTACCGTAGGTCTCCTTGTAACAGACTTCCCGCACGTAAATCAAACGTTACATACGTTTGGTATATGGTTTGTATGATAGGTTAGGGCGTTAGGGTTACTAGGGTGCTAGGTAGTTGTTGTAGGGCTAGGTTCGGTCAGTAGGGTCTTAGGCAACTCATAGGCACTAGGCTCAATTGTCTCGGACGTAGCCACACTGGACGCATTTGGAGTAGCGGCCGTACTAAGCTGCAAGTCTTGGTGCGTTCAGCCTCCTCCAAATCAGCAGACAATAGGGTATTTGACTGTTTTAACCGACTTCCCAAAAAGGAAGGGAGGAGGGTAGGTAGGTTACGTCATTTATGAACCGATTTGAAAAATTCTTCTTTTATCTGAAACGATATACCTACCTACTCCTCGCTTGGTCGCATTTAAATTTTATCAAAATCGATTAGGAAGTTTGGGTTTTAAATCGAAATAGCTGGAATTATTTTACTTGGATAATGGTTTTATGTCATCCAAGTAAACGAAATTACGTATTTTGCTTTCCTGCGATTTGCAGTGGTGTTGTTAGGTGTGGAAAAAAAAACTACTAAAATGTGAAGACTAAAAAAAAAATTACAAAAAAATACACCCACTTCCAAATAAAAAAAAAACGACTAAATAAAATAATAACTTTCATTTCGGAAGTCGGTGTCAAAATACGATACGGTAAAAAACTTAAAGTTATTTTACTTTGTAGTTTATTTTTTATTTTTTATTAAATTGCTCAAACCTACAGAGCAGACAAGACGTGACGTAAAAAAAATGTTGCTTAAGATTCTCAAACTATGGCGAAGTTGTCAGTCCTGCCATATTGAATTGAAGCCATCCAGTACAAAAGCGTGCAAATTCTCTCTTTCGTACATGATTTTAAAGAAACAACCCTCATCTGTTCTGTAGCAGCAAAGTACGTAGATACTGATCAGTTACTTATTTTTATTAAATAAGTATTACATAACATCGTCTAGACGTAGCATGATCATGCATTTAATAGTTATGAAACTATTGAAACCAAAGTCTTGTGCAGACCTTCAAGTTGCCAAAAACAAAGTCTGTAATGGTACTCATTTTATGATTGATCATAAGACTTCTGCTATTGTAGGCGCCAGATACATGTGCAATAGCTCCTCCTGGAAGCCTCGATCGTGCAGGCCTGGGTGACATCACCGGACAGGCCTGCCGACGTCAACAATGAGGCAGGGTGGTTCCAGGAGGCCATGTCCGACATTTGTGACGTGGCAATGCCCCGAGTCCGGCCAGGAAGAGCCCGGCGCCAGGTGTACTGGTGGTCGCGAGAGCTGGCGTCTCTGCGCGAGGCGTGCATTTCGGCGCGGCGCCGGTACGCCAGGCATCGCAGGCGCCGCATCCGTCCACCGGATGCGGATACCATCGAGGCGGAGCTATACGGGGGATACAGAGCTGCGAAGACTGCTCTCCGCGACGCTGTCCTGCGGGCTAGGGATCTGGCCCGCGAGGAAATGCTGGCGACTCTCGACAGAGATCCGTGGGGGCGCCCTTACCTTATGGTGCGGAACAAGCTCCGCACCTGGGCCCCCCCGCTGACGCAGAGTCTCCGGCCTCAGCTCGTGGAGGACGTGGTGAGCGCTCTGTTCCCTGCGCGAGGGGAACATCCTCCCCCGCACATGGCTCCGCCGCCTGCGGTGCCGGAAGCTGACCTAGAGGACGACGATGACGACATCCCGGCTGTGACTGGGGTAGACCTGAGAGCGGCGGTACGAAGGCTCAAGGCCAAGAATACCGCCCCAGGGCCCGACGGCTTGCCTGGCAAAGCCTGGGCCTTGGCCTTGGAGGCTCTCGGGCCTCGACTAGAGGGGCTCTTTAGCGCATGCATGGAGAGGGGCCAGTTCCCGCTTTCTTGGAGGACCGGGAAGCTGGTCCTCATCCGGAAGCCTGGGCGCCCTGCGGACTCGCCGTCCGCATTCCGGCCCGTAGTGTTGCTCGACGAGGTGGGCAAGCTCTTCGAAAGAGTTATCGCAAACCGCCTCGCCGGGCACCTAGCGGGAACGGGGCCGGATCTTGCGGACAACCAGTTTGGTTTCCGCAAGGGGCGCTCTACGGTGGACGCCGTCATGCGCGTCAGAGCCCTCACGACGGGGGATGCGGTCTCCCGGGGTGGTGTTGTCTTGGCGGTGTCACTCGACATCGCCAACGCCTTCAACACCATGCCCTGGAGCTGCATTGGGGAGGCACTCCGGTATCATCGGGTGCCGACCTACCTTCGTCGTGTTGTCGGGGACTACCTGTCCGACCGGGCAGTAATCTACCCTAGTCACAGCGGTGAGTGGAACCGGCGAGAGATGTCGTGCGGTGTCCCACAGGGTTCGGTTCTGGGGCCGCCCCTGTGGAACATCGGTTACGACTGGGTGCTGCGAGCCGACCTCCCTAGCGGCGTCAGCGTCATCTGTTACGCTGACGACACGCTGGTGCTGGCACAGGGGGGGTCGTACGCGGAGGCGGCCGACGCTATGACACGCGGGGTTGCGACAGTCGTAGAGAGGATCCGGCAATTGGGTCTCGAGGTGGCGCTGCACAAGTCCGAGGCCATGTGTTTTCATGGCCGAGGCAATACGCCACCGTCGGGATCCTTGCTGACGGTAGGAGGGGTTTCCATCGGCGTCGAGTTGACGCTGAAGTACCTAGGGCTCGTCCTCGACAGCCGGTGGAACTTCGTGGAACATTTCCGACGTTTGGCACCCAAACTGGAGCGGGCCGGGGCTGCTTTCAGGCGGCTCCTGCCCAACCTGGGGGGACCAAACGCCTCCTGCCGTAGGCTATACGCGGGGGTCGTGCGGTCCATGGCCCTCTACGGGGCCCCGGTGTGGGCGCGTTCCTTGCGGCAGCGTGCTGCCAACTATCTGAACGCGCCCCAAAAGGCGATGGCCCTAAGGATGGCCCGAGGGTACCGCACGATCTCGCGCGAAGCGGTGTGTCTCCTTGCCGGATTGCCGCCATGGGATCTGGAGGCGATAGTCCTCGCGCGCCTGCATGATTGGCGCGTGGAGGTACTACGCCGGGGGGAAACTCCGCTGACGCGGCAAATTGTCGCGCAGCGGACAGACCTCCGGCGCGATCTCATGGCGTCATGGAGACGACGACTGTCGCAACCCAGTGCAGGGCACGCCACGATAGTGGCGATAAGTCCCCTCTTTGAGGAGTGGCTAGAGAGGCGCCACGGCGTCCTCACTTTCCGCCTGACGCAGGTCCTCACCGGACATGGATGTTTCGGGAGGTTCCTGCACCGAATCGGGCGGGAGGAAACGCCCGGGTGTCACCACTGCGAGGATCGACCGGAGGACACGGTGGAGCACACTGTGCAGGTGTGCCCCGCTTGGGCGGCGCACCGCCGTGTCCTCGAAACGGCGATCGGCGGCAACCTCTCGCGTCCGGCCCTGGTCCAAGCCATGGTCCGGAGCGAGACGGAATGGGACGCCGTTGCCTCCTTCTGCGAAGCAGTCATGCTAGCGAAGGAGGTGGCGGAGAGGGAGAGGAGACCCTCTCGTCCCGGCCGCCGTGGTGGACGCCGCGGGCGTCGGGGGCCACCTGGTGACTTCCGGCCACCGTAGGCGCGGGCCTGTGGACGGCGAGCTATGGGTGGCTCGCCGTCCGTCCGTCTAGTGACGACAGGCCGTGTCGACGGCGCGTTAGTGTTCCACGCGCGCCTCAAAGAGAGTCAGCACACAGAGGGGCCCGATAGGGCCGACGCCTGCCGGAGTCGCGGGATTATTCGCAAGAGACACCGTGGCTCCGGAACACAAAGGGCAATGAAGGAACATGGATGGGTTTTAGTCAGTAGAAGTCTAACACTCCCTCCCGCTACACCCAGAGCGGGAGGAGTCATTGGATGATTTCCCATCCCTAAAAAAAAAAAAAAAAAGATACATGTGCAATAAAAGTCATTGACCCATATACATTTATTGACTTCGTATCAAAAACAGAAACAAAGCGATTAAGCTGTTCTGAATCGACTACTATCGTCATTACATTCTCTAGTTATCTGTTTTTAACCGACTTCCCAAAAAGGAAGAGGTTATCAATTCGGTTGTATGTTTTTTTAATTTTTATGTTTGTTACCTCATAACTCCGACATTTATGAACCGATTTGAAAAATTCTTGTTTTATCTGAAAGGATATACTTGCAGATTAGTCCCATTTAAGTTTGGTGAAAATCTGTTTCGAACTTTGGATTTTAAATCGAAATAGCTGGAATTCGTCTACTTGGATGATAGTTTTATGTCATCCAAGTAATCGAAATTGCGTATTTTGCTTTTCTGCGATTTTGCAGTGGTGTTGTTAGGTGTGGGGTACCACTAAAAAGTGAAAAATAAAAAAACTTTTTTTTTGTAAAAAGTTTTCTGTACAAGAGAATGTAATGACCATAGAAATCGATTCGATTCGATCAAAACGGTTCATAACTTATTGTTCGGGTATCTACAAGAGGATATTACGAAAAGGTGTATGTACTTTATTGCAAGTTTATCTGGCGCCTACAATAAACACATTTAGTATGTTTTATGTTCCCTGAGACATTACACCTACTAAAGTTGATGGTAATATTTTTTTGGAGAACATATGTCAGGTACAGCCGTTGAAAAAGCAAGATCTTCATGTTTCTTCTCGAAATCATTCAACACAAAGTAAACCAGCTATATGCTTAAACATTTCTCTATGTATCTAATACATCTAAAAGTCTCACGGGCCCACATATATTTTACTACGTACCTGCCGGCAATTTGTCCAAAAACTACCTTACCTTAACGACCAAACGTTTTTGGTACAAACGGCTGCAAAAAGTGTTAGGAACACTTTTGTTCAGCAACAAGACTGCTGGATATATGGCGGAGGGTAACGCCGACCATTTTGTAGTGTTGCGACAAATTGGCAATGTGAAAAATTGTGCGCCTGACAGCACGGAATTAGGGCTGCCAGAAGTAGTAGTTTTTAGTTGTTTTCGCTGAATTTGGATAAAGTGTCAGCTTCAGTGTGGAACTACTGAACAGTTTTTTTTTTTACTTCTAGTTTTTTCAAACATAAAATATTAGGTTTTTGTCGACTACGCCCGACCGAATTTCGATCACGGCAACTAATTTGTACAAAGGTCACCCAAGACGCAAGAGACATTTATAGTGCACAGGTATGTGAACAAAAAGACTTAAAAAACGGTTTATTCCCTTATCGTCGCTTCCCATAACGTCGCTCCTAACAGACGTCTTGCTTGCATTCCCATTACATCGCTCTTCAACTTACTGTTAGTCCCACAACGTCGCGCCTACTTATGGAACTACCTAAAATATTGAATCATACTTATTTTTTAAAATAAAACCTAATCGTTTTATTTAAACAGTAAAGTCACCGGTTAAAAAAGGACACGTTCATTTTTCTAACTCAGATTACTTACTAACTAAAGCAACATAAAGATTTAAAAATTTAACGGTGCTCAAAACCTCGTTGCTTGGAAGCCGGTTGCACAGGTGAGCTTGACTTTTCCAAACGAGAGTTCTAAGTAATCCATTCTTACACCCCGCACCCTTGTGAAAATCTCTTTTTCCTTTATCCCTCACCTCTAAAATGCACCCCACCTCTATAATTATGACAGGAACATCTCTAATGACCGCGGTAACCGCCTGAATTATTACGAGGACCGTCACCCCTGTTGGTATCTTTTGCGAGGCTTCCAAAGAAAGATAAGCCGGCGTTGACTCTGTTAAATTAAAATGTAACCTCCCCTTCATAATTCTCTTTGTGTGTCGGAGAAAAACACAATAAAGAAAAAGAATAGCTGTTTTGAACACACCAAAATCAGCTTTTATTATTTTGCAATATTTTTCACATGTCACATGTACAGGATATAGTCCATTAGCTCTAATTAAAACACGATAGTAATTATTTAGCAACCTATTAAAAAAATACCATCGCAAAAACAGACAAGTATGCTCATGGAGTAATTTTCCAACAGACAATCAATTGCAATAACTGGCATTTTGATTCTACAACTTTGTTTGCGTTATTTACATAACTGAGCAAACAAAATTTTGGAGCATATATGAAGCAATTGATTAGAAATTCCTTTTCAAATCCTTCGGTCTGTGATAGACAGTGTGTACTCAATTCGACTGCTGGGTCAATAAATACTTGTTATTATTTTACTCAACGAGGCTGCTAGCCCAATAAATGCTCATCATGATTCTGTTCAGCGCATACAAACGAAAATTCACACTAATTAATTTTATTACTGGCAGGTTTTCAAAGTCCCACCTGTTTTTTACCAAGCCAAAGTCAGTTGTACCTTTAATTTATTGCAGTTACCAAATTCGGAGTTTGCAGCACTCATTATAGTAAAGTACATAAAACACGGACCCACCTAACCGAAGTACGTTTATCTTTGTTAACGCAACTTTAACGATTAATTACGTTTAGTTTTAATCTTAGTGGTGTAACTCACCAGTTATGGAGTAAGTGAATTGTGATTATTTATTGTCAGTGTTGATGATTTATAATAAAATTATTGTTTTGTCGGGTCGTTACATTACGTACGTGTAGGTCGTTATCTTACTGGTTCATTTCATGATTATATAGCAGATTGAGTACATTATATGGCCTACACAAATGTCCATACTTTGGTATTGTTGGTACTATTGAACTCCTCAAAGATACGAGTTGAGCTGCACGACGACTGACAAATGCTAGCACTGTCAGGAGAGGTCCACTCAAATCTGTGTGGCTCTTTCTTCAAAATACCACCTCAGACAGAAACCTACATTTATGTAGTTGTCTTGCGACTTAATAATGCATTGTATAGATTCAATATCTTTAGTATTTTTTATGAATTTAGATAATATGATGATTGCTTTGTAAACATTTACTGATTTAAAGGAGTGTCTTTATAGGTTCTTCTCCATAGAGATTTGTGCTTTGGAACGTGCAACTAGTTTCATGTTTCTGACTGACCTTGACAGTTTAAAAGTGCCTTTAAATGGTTTTCTTAAAATAAACGCTTTGACTTTGTCTCAAAAATTTTGTGTACCTTTTTTTAAAATTAATGCCTCATAATAATAACAGCAACCATACCAGTAGAGTGACTGTCTACCAGACCTACGTAACCCATTAACTGGTACTGGGAAAAAAATATAAACAAATATTTAAAAAGCCAGTATAGTAAAATCTCGGACTTCAGCAAAAACAAAAACCGGCATGTAAATTCTCACTTTAAGGCAAACTTTGCAAAAATAGAAGAACAAACAAACAGGCAGCATAAAACCTGAAAGGGGAACTCATTAAGTTATTCTCAAAGAAAAACAGAGGCGGGAAATATTAATTAAAACCTTCTTCGTGTAAGGACCGCGGTTACGGAGACTGTGGGCAACTTCTTGAAGTGCAAAATATTCTTGCAAAGGAAAAAAAGAAGTTTTCGTCTTTGGTTTTGTCGTCGTTGACGGGGCAAGCTTTTGAAGACGCGACAAGCCCCGGCTTCGATCTATCGGCAAAGACTAATTGGGGTTAGAGGTGAAAACTTAGTCATAACTTAAGTTGGTTGAGTGTTCGATAGAATGTGATTGGCTGGCGGGTTTCGAATTTAGAACGGTATTTTATGTTTTTAAAAGAAAAATAGCTTGTGTTAGGATTTTTTTATGTGAGATAGGCTTGCTTTTGGCTCTAGACTACCAAGGCTGGATGTGACAAAATCGACGATGGAGTGAGCTTTTCCAGAAGAAGCTTTTCACTCTAACTTCGAACAGATTAGGGTTGAATGTGTCCGGAAACATATTCAAGGATCCAAACACAAGCCGACTCCATCATAAATAAATTACCAAATGATTAGTTTAAATACTAATTAGCAGATTTTTTATTATTCTCTAGAGAATTTGAATGACGAATCCGCCAATCAAAAAACTAATCATAACCATGCTTATGGTAAGGGCTAGATGAACTAACAGTAAAGTACGTTGACCTTTCTCCTTTTGAACTGTTTATCATTATTAGAGAACGTATCTTAACGATCACGATAGAAGTCGATTCAGGAAGCTATATGTCTTTTTTCTGGTTTTAATAGTAAGAAAGTCTATTAATTTATGTGAATATTGTACATTAATCTAGTGTTTACCATAATCATAATCATTCTTAGTATGCATATTCTTATGAAAAAACATATTAATGTTTTTTTTTTAAGTGACGTTCTCCAACTATACTCCTAAACTCGATTATGGAACTGACAGTTATACCTTTTTGTTTATTGATATGAGTCGAGCATTTTTTTTGTTGTCATGGAAATTGTTGTCATGGAGTTTAGATAAGGTTCTTGAAGCTACCTGATAATATGGGCTTAGTACATGTGACTTCCATGATTCGAATTTAGTGCGGTCTTTATTTTTTGAAGAAAGTGGTCTCTTATGTAGGTGGGTTTTTTAAGTAAAGATCAAATTAGCATAAGACGTGCGAGCGCTGTTTCAAATTCAAGTGACTTTCAAGTCACTCTTAAACTTGGCAGGGATTGCAGTATTTTGTAGTGGCGTTTCAATTATTTATAAGAAAGTGCAGAGCTAAACTAATAAGTTTCTAAAATTGCTGAAACAAATTAATATAGACCACACCAGCTCGTTCCAGTTATGTCCCTTTAAAATCTGGAAAAAATGAGAGTTATTAAAAATTCATGGACAAGTAAAATACTCTGTAAAAAGGCAGACTATTGCCTTAGGTATTTTCTACCAATTTATCTTAAAGTGGTTTAAGTATTGAGAAAAATCTTTATCGTTGCAATTGTGAAATATTAAGGCATTTGCACACAGCGTTTTATTAACGCGCCAACGACGACGCGCAGATGACGCGCGCTAACGCGCTCCAGACACAGACAGTACTGTTTTTTTTTGGTCATCTACAGCACCGGGAGCGTACGTTCATAAAACGTGCGTCATCGGCGCGTTAAAATACGCCGTGTGTATAGGCTCTAAGGGAATGACCACGTATACATATATTTTAAACTTTCATCACCTCCTGCTAGTGCTAAATACGTTTTGCTATAATTTACTATTATATACTTACATATCTACAAACTGCTATACTTACATATGTATAAACTGCTACTAGTTTGCAATCTTCTGTTTGATTGTTAAGGAAAATATGGGGAAAGGGCATCTTACGGAATTAATTAATTAACGCTTCTACTCTGTATGAGAAACGACCTTTTCCCTCCCAAACTTTCGGTCAATACATCTGTCATGATACCCCATTTGTGATGACGTCATGAAAATTGTACAAGTTTCATAATAAATTATTAATTTACCTGATTGGTCATTCGTTTCCCTCCAAAGTAAAATATATCTTCGGAACTTAAGTTCGAGCCGAGCAGCAACATTTGTATACCATTGTAAACTTTAATGGTCTTTCCACTGAGGAAGTTTGTAAGTTAAGTTAGTTTAACTCACTTCCACGTAACTAGTTCAACTAAGTTATTAAAATGCAGTGATCTAGGAGAGAAAAACGAAATGTGTTCACTTTGTATTTTATTCCTGAAAATAAGCGGCATTTTAATAGTTACGATGAATTTATTCAATCTTGTATTCGCCCATTGTAAAAGATGCTAAGCTACTTTCACTCGTTCAATCTATACTAATATTATAAAGAGGTAAAATTTGTTTGTAAGTTTGTATGTAGGGGTAATCTCAGGAACTACTGGTCCGATTTGAAAAATTATTTCAGTGTTAGATAGCCCATTTATTGAGGAAGGTTATAGGCTATATATCAGCACGCTAAGACAAATAGGAGCGGAGCAGTAATGGAAAATGTGACGCAAACGAAGTTGCGCGGGTCAGCTAGTCGTTGATATTTTGGTAAATGATGAAGCCATTTAGGTGAGTGTGGATTGGAGAGTTTTTAGTAGTATATTTAAAAATAAATTCTTATTCGTACGTTGTATTATTTACATACTAGGTACCTACTTACTTCTTTAATTTTTATGTTACATTTTTTTTTTAATTTGCTTTGTTATAATTTATAAATCAAGCAAATTTGTACGATTTTTACGACTTGTTAAAAGATAGACATTTTTTTCTCATAAATTAACGTTAAACATTAATATTCCAAACAGAACACCTCAAAATTAGGCATAATAACAGATATCATTATAATAATATATGTTATTATAATATATATTATTACGCCTAATTTTAAGGCATAAATGCCTAATTTTAAAGTGTTCTGTTTTTATAGAGTCAATAAATGCATTTTATTTCTCTCTTTTCTTTCCATTGACCTTATTTATTTCAAAAACCTTCTGAAATAAATGCTTTAAAAAACAAAAACAACAAGGCTGCTGACAAACACGAAAAGCGACTTACAAGATGATGTTTCACATAATGCTCTTCAATTCAATTTGGAATGTGCCAGTAATAAAATTCACGTAATTTCAATATCTTAAAAATAATTTAATATTCGAACGTTTCCTGTTCTGTAGTAGACGACTCTTGAAATAAATTGTCTGTAAACCGAATTTCGTTTGTGCTGGCTTTAGTTGTTTGAAATATTACCAATATAAATAAAATGTTTGAAGTATTTTCGCTTACAGCTTTCATTGCGTGGAGGCGTGACGTGTTTTTTGGTATGAATGAATTGACATGTAGATTTTAATGGTTTTGTAAACATTTCAGGTTCAATTTTCTTTCTTTTCTTTCTTTCTTTCTTTCTTTCTTTCTTTCTTTCTTTCTTACTAAAAATGATCAGAATTAAGAGAAACTTATCCAAACTCAAGTTCAAACCATTTATTGCAATTAGACATTTGCCAACACTTTTGAATTGTCAAGTTCGGTCGGTCAAAAAGATGAAGCTATTAAGTAGAAGTCGGAATTATAAATTTCCTAATTTAGAAATCGAGGGTTTTACCTGAAACTAAGCAATGTTTTTTTTTTTTATACAAAACGGGGAAACTCTTGGCCCAAATCTCACCTGATGGAAAGTGATGATTAGGCCGAAGATGGAAGCGAGTTTCACCCGGAATCCTCTTACACAGAGGAACTGGCTATCATACCCATAACTGCCGGAACACAACAATGCTGTTAACATTGTTGTTATGGCGACAGACTTAGACATGATGGTGGTAGCTTGCCAGGCGTGACATTCGAAATGTGGATCCAACATGTCTTACCCTTCAAAAAGCAGGTGTGATGTTATATTATTTAGGTTGTAACATTTGTTCATCGTCAGTTAAATTTGAGTACAAAAACTCTGTACTAAAATTTTAAAAATCAGTCGGTTGACTTAGTGCAGCGACACGATGATTGGCGTTTTATTATATTTCTACGGATTTCGCATTTGTAAACGATAGCAGATAGGTTAGGACCTAGCACGAATGTTTTGACGTATAGTAAAGTTACAGTTGGTCGATTCTGTAAAAATGTCGAAGTGAAGGCTTGGGTGAAGAGATCACGAAGTGAGCTGTCATTCTATGTTTATTACTTAGCTTACCACAGTGTTTTTTTAAAATAAAAAATGACAACCGGGGTTGTCATTTTCACCAAACCAACCAAAGTACTACGGAGTATTTTGGTTTAATATTATGCGATATTCAGAATTTTAACCATATACAGATATTAATAGTATCAAATTCAAATAAATATTATGTGTAAACCGAGTATTATTGTTATAGTAAAACATTCGAGTCCTCTGATGTTTTACAACAAAACCTTCGTAATATTAAGTCTGCGCATCGCCATTTCTCGCACGTTTAGGCGGAAGTGACTTACAAGGTAACATTGCACTGTCACCAAAGACAAAGTTGAAAAGTCATGTGGCTGTAATTTCGTACCCAAACCAAGCCACAGAAATGTGACCACATTCCCATATCAGTAAAGAGACCTCGACTCGTGACAGAAAAGGGTATGGTAAAAACTACTAACTCACGCAAATACATAGGTATAGTACCCGACACGAGAAGCTATAAATTGTGTAAACAAAGAAATTCTACTTAGTTACGTAGCGACAACAAATACTCCTAAATTCAATCTACTCAAAGTAACATAAGTGTTATACGAAACTAACTAGCAATTTAACTTGGTCGGGTTATATTTGATCGATATAAAGCGCTGTCGTCTAATGTTTTGTGGTACTGACTGAGTCTGACTCATGGAACAAACAATTGAATGTGTGTTTACAAAACTTATACCTTCTCGTGGCGGGGACTATAGTTTTACACTTCTGTCTTAGATGGCCATAACCTCTTTTTCTTTTTAATGTTTGTTCTTATTAATATTTGTATTTGGTTAACAGTTCTTTTTTATTTTACTTCCTAATTATTTGTGTACGTAACTGTGCGTTCGCGTGTTTTGTTTTATATTTTTGAATCCTCTTATTTATTTATCCTTTATTACAGGCTACTAAGGTCCATAAAACGCAACACATCAATGTATTTAAGCAGAAACTGACTGATCGATCAACGCACAGCTGAAACTACTGGTCGTAAAAATCTGAAATTTGGCATGTTCCTTACGCTCATACATAATATATATGAGCTATACTCTTATTATATTATAATAAGAGTATTTCCTGAAATTCCTATGGAAACGAGAATATGCGGAAACGAGTTCGGATAACTGTAAAATAATATAGGTACATATGTATTACCGACTTCTTTTATTACAGTACTATTTTAATACTATTAAGCATAACACTTAATGGAACTTGGGACAAAAAGCAGCAAGTTTTCCAGGACCGGCTCGGCATTTCCAAACTAATATGGCTTAAATAGATGGAGGAGCTCGTGGCTAAATAATAACAGCCGCACAGGTCGATCTTAAGGTTAAGCAACGCTTGCCGAGGTTGGTCTGTGGATGGGTGACCATCTTAACATACCGAGTTTCTTCCGTACCTCGAAAAGCACATTAAACTGTTGGTCTCGTCTGTCATTTCGAGAACTTTGGCAGTCGTTACGGATAGTCAGAAGCCAGAAAATCTGACACCAGTCTTGCCAAGGAGTACCGTGTTACCCAGTGAATGAGTTGTGGAGATCTGGTAGGCAAGCGCTCCACGTAAAATACTGGTATTCAGCTTAATCCGGTTTGACTGGAAGCCGACCCCAATATAGTTGGGAAAAGGCTAGGCAGATGATGGTCTAAATAGGAGATGAAAGTTTGTCATTTTTGCCGATGAAAATTCCCGGGCACATAGCTGAAGTTTGATAAAGAACAATATCAACTCGAAAACAAACAAACAAACAAACTCTTCTGCTTTATAATATTAGTATATATATAGATTTTAGATGTAAAATTAATTAAAACTCAGTGCAAAACTGATACTTACATTAAAGAGTGAAGACAAAAAAACTATTTTTTTCGGCTTCCTATACCGCGTGTATCTGACATCGGCGCACAAACGATTTCCATGGGTCCAGGGCATGATTCTGGACACCCCAGAGTTGGAATTTTTCGTCGGTTCTTTTCTCATTTTTTTCATTTTTTTTTTCAAGAGTACCACAAATAGGTATCAGCTCAGCTGAGCTGATATCTATTTGTGGTTTTATTCAGATTGCTCTTTTTAGTGAAAGTAGTTAATTAATTTTTTTATTTAAAATCTCATTGGGTTAGGTCAGAATAACGATTATGAGCAGTCTAAAGTAAAAAAAAACCCTTGAAAAAAATGAGAAAATAGCCGACGAAAATTTCTAACTTTGGGGTGTCCAGAATCATACCCTGGACCCATGGAAATTGTTTGTGCGCCGATGTCAGATACACGCGGTATAGGAAGCCGAAAAAAATAGTTTTTTTGTCTTCACTCTTTAATGTAAGTATCAGTTTTGCACTGAGTTTTAATTAATTTTACATCTAAAATCTATATATATACTAATATTATAAAGCAGAAGAGTTTGTTTGTTTGTTTGTTTGGTTGAACGCGCTAATCTCAAGAACTACTGGTCCGATTTGAAAAATTATTTCAGTATTAGATAGCCCATTTGTCGAGGAAGGCTATAGGCTATATTTCATCACGCTAAGACCAAAAGGAGCGGAGCAGTAATGAAAAATGTTACACAGACGACGTTGCACGGGTCAGCTCGTTCTAGATAAAATGGCGTATAATGCAAACAGCGATAGACTTATAACGACCATACGACTTAAAAGGCACAACATAAGCCTAGGAATAAATTCGTAACCAATATTATTTTCGATATTTTCATGCCAAATTGATATCAGTTGAAATCTTAATCAATTTGCAAGTTAAAATTAATATTTTAACGCAATGTGTTGGCGGGCTTCCAATATTTTAATATTGGCGATTTAATTAAAATAATATTTAAGACCTAACCGCAGTCGCCCTAGGCAATTCATTATGCGTGGGATTTAATAATAAATAAGTAGAATAAGCTTAAAATTTAATTAGACACGAACATCTGATGCTAATGTAAAATTGATTGAAGAATTTTTAATCAAAACGTGTGTGGCTCTCATTCTGATTAAATAAAAAAAATATCAGCGTTAAGTCGATAAGCGTTTTCTATTTTGTAGACTGTGTGGCCACAGTCTACAAAATAGAAAACGCTTATCGATTAAAATTCTATCCATCTATACCTGTAAAATCGTTTGTCCTGACTGACTATCAATCCATAGCCAAAACTAGTAAGTCTAGAAAGCTATAATTTGGAGCATAGGTTTATTTGTACTGCAAGCATGCAGTAAGACTCCGGGGCCCGCTTGAGCCAGTGCCTGCCAGGATTATTCGAAAGAGTCACCGCGGCTCTGGAACAAAAAGGAACACGGATGGTTTTTAGCCGAGGTATGGTCTGTGAACTCCTCTGTGCCTCGGAAAGCACGTTAAACGGTTGGTCCCAGCTGTCATGAGTATTTCATAATAGTACTAATTAAATAGGTGTCTAAATATATTCAAGAATTTCCGGTACACCCATGACTCCCGCGAGCACTGAACAATGATCTTGACATAAGCACGCTCACCGGCTCTTGAAACATTTTACGCCAACAACCTTCATTCACAGCTCAAAGTTGAACAAGAAGATCTAAACCACTGTTCAAAGCAAACTTTAATTTGAAAACTCTAACAACGTATCCAGACAACGTAACAGTTTTAAAGATCCGTTTCCGTATTCAAGATCTATTTCGTGCTAAAGTACATTTAATCTAGACATGGTACTGTTACTCAAGTTCGGAATCGACAATTCTCGATCAAAGTCACGACTTCTTAGCATTCCTTTAGTCGAGTTTGCGATAATCGATTCACGGCTGTCCCATCACTAGTTTTGCCACCATTTTGCTTAGCACGAAAGTTGAATCATTTTGAGGGAAAAAGTTTTCGGAGTGGTGTAAAAATGATATAAAAACGGATAATTCTGAATGCAAGATGTCGTCTTTTAACGTCTGTCTGTCTGGACCAGTTAAGCGGGTAAAGTGTAATAGAACTTACGCCTCGGAGTTTCATTCTTAAGGAAGTAATGAGATGTTGTCGCTGGACTCATTACGGGGTACTAAGAAATTATGAACCGGATTAACGTTGACAACCCTAATGGGAATTACTACAAATTATTCTTAAAAATTTTGTAGCTTTATATGAAAAAAAACTTTTTTTTTTTAATTATCAGGTTCTTAATTCAAGTTCGTAGATAATCCCTAGGCCACAAAGCATTTTGTGCCGATCAACGTTAGAGTTTTAAATAAATCTATCTATACTTATAATAAATCTGTAGAGAAGTCAATTCTGTACATGAAATATATTTCCAAAATAACTATCAGGGGGTGATTAGGGATCGATATCATGCCAAAAATGCAATCAGTACAATTTTTGTCTGTCTGTCTGTCGGTCTGTCTGTCTGTCTGTCTGTCTGTCTGTCTGTCTGTATAACCGTTATAGAAACAAAAACTACTCGACGGATTTTAATGAAACTTGGTACAATTATTATTCATACTCCTGAGCAGGTTATAGTATACTTTTCATCACGCTACAATCAATAGGAGTAGAGCAGTGAAGGGAAAAGTTGGGAAAACGGGAGAAGTTACTCCATTTTTTAAGCTTCCGCCGCGTGTGCAACCTTAATGGTGAAAGCTATACAGAAATCAGGTATGACGGAAATGTTCTCCTTAAAATTATGTAAAAAATATCCCACGACAGCATATGTCTATCTTTTATGATTGACGAACAATAACACGTGTAACTCCCGATAGCTTAGCAGTTCGAAGCTTTCTGATTGTATTTGTCTACTCTTACGTTTATAAAACTCTCAGTCGTCCCTAATTAACATTAATAAAAGTTAACATTATTAACTATTCCATAAAAAAAGAATCATATAAATCGGTATAGAAACACCAAAGTTATACATGAAATACGCTAATAATAAGCCATCGCGCGTGAATACTGAATCATGCTATAAGGATTATTTTTGTATAAGGTCGCGAACGCACAGGCAGGCGGCTAGCTTGGACAGTTTGCAATATCCTTTAATAATTATAATGTCGAGGGGAAGATGGTTATAATTTCGCTTTACACCAAACGAGTAATATTATAAATGTGAAAGTTTGGTTGTATGTTACTCAATCACGCCAGAACGGCCTAACGGATCTTAATGAAATTTAGAACATAGATAGATTATAGTCTGGAATAGCACATAAGCTACTTTTCATCCCGGGAATATGTTCCCTAGGGATCACGCGGGCGAAGCCGCTGGCAGAAGCTAGTAATAAATAAATATCCTTGGACATTAATACAATAAGGCTGCAGCACTGAATATGTGCCTGAGGTAAAAAGAGTGAAACTTAGTTCCCGATGGGTAGCTATATCTTAGTAAGTGCTTAATAAAACACCGAATCACCGAAACTAAAATCTGTTATTGCGTCCCGGTTTTCAAGATCTGGGTTATTCGATAAAAAAACTAATAAATATATAAAAACTAGCTGTTCCCCGCGGCTTTACTCCCGTCATCTTGCTACCCTACTTACCTATTTTTTTGCTTTTAAACCTTTCCTGTATTCTGGCAAACTAAACAAAAAAAGAATAACCGAAATCGGCCCAGCCGTTTTCGAGTTTTAGCGAGACTATCGAACAGCAATTCATTTTTATATATATAGAAGCGATATATTCAAAAATTGAATTCTTGATGATGATGAACCGTCACGATAAAAGAATAACCCAAAAAATAATGAAAACAACTTTTTGCTTATGGATTATAGATACTTTGTTAAGAAGTCTGTGGTTTTAAAATAACATTGTGCCCTTTTTTCTGTGTGCCCAAAAATATGTTCGAAACTTAAAGTCACATCGATACAAATTTTCCCATCTGCTCACCCTACTAGAAGTCGAAACTGCAACAAAAAGCCACTCTCCTTAAAACAAAGCAACAAAAGACGAGAAACAAAACAGCACTTCGCTTAACCCCCATCAATATTTATAGAAATGGGCAATATTAAAATACTGTAATGGTACTTCATTATCATTTGGCGCAGGTGCATCAGCATTCATGGCGATGCGGTGGGGAGCGATAGCAGTATCGTCACCACTACCACGAGTGAGAACTAGGTTAGATTGGGCAAATTAGAGCTATTATGACGTCACTTTGTAGTGCAGTTTCCTGTGGAGGATTTCAGGACCCGGTTGTGGCAGGGCTATTGAAGCTACGGTTTCCAAGTTCGATACGCCATGGTACTTAAAAATGTTTATAAGGCTGGCATCGTTTTTCTAGTACTCTGGTTGATTGAGTACTAAAATATGCATGGTGGATTAACCTACAATACACTATTTATTAAAAGTATCATTGATCACGCCTCAGCGGCTGAATTAATTTGGTCAGATGAAAACTGACTTTTTACAAAACACTTAAACCTTTCCAAGCAAATCAAAAATAATTTGAAATCTGATAAACATAGTTCGTAATTAAACGTGGATATAATTAAATTGAGGGCTTTAATAAAAAAATTATTGTTCTCAGACAATAGTATGCGAGTTTTATATTGCCTTTTTGCAATGAAACAAATAGTAGCGGTCCAGTCACTACGGTGTGCAGAAAAAGCAAAAATTCACATTTCATTGCCTGAGCACCGCTTGCTGAATGCTTTTTTATATCTCGCGCATTTTAATATTGAGTCCGACTGTACATTGTCATAGTGCATCCATGCTGGCAGTATATCAACTGCAGTAGTAACCATTAAAAATAAAACGAAGGTGTCAGGGCCTGTACACACGGCGTTGTTTTAACGCGCAGATGACGATTAAAATCGGTCGGTCGGTCGGTCGGTCGGGTCGGTCAGTCTGGTCGGTCGGTTAATCTTTCTTTTTTTTTTCGAATGGGTTGATTATGTCTATATTTTCATCGAATTCAGAATATGAGACAAATATCAAATTTAAGAATATTTTAGAAGGTTGATTCTCACATACTAGGCTCGCTTATGTGGATTAACATTTACTCATATGTACGGGGAAAGCTTCATACGAAAGCTCAAATTCCATTGCAACCCATACTTCATTTAGGGGCCAGTGCGTCGTCATAGGATCGACACTTAAAAGTCAACTTAAAATGCACAGTATAGAGTCGATCCTTAAATTGTTTTGGGGATGATAGATTGAAATTATCTCGAAACAGCTGACCCGCACAGCATCGCCTGCGCCACATTTTTTAGTAATACTCTACTCGTATTAGTCGCAGCGTGATAATTGAGATACTAAATGAGAAACTTTCAATTCGAAACGCAATTCCTGAGAAGAGATTAGCGCGTTCAATCAAACTATTGGACTTATAATATACGTATATGATTAAAAATACGAGAAAAACACTACAAAAATTATTCTCCGAACATTATGGGTATTTGGTTAACATAATTGGACATATTCGAAGATCAAATGGCGGAATAATGTCCCACCTAGTAACCTGAGAAGGCTTAACATAATCTGTCAGTCAGAAATAATCCAATTAGACTATTTTGAGGATAATAACCTTCATCAAATTTGATATTAGGCTCCCTGAGCCATGAAGCTACGAATATTATAAAGACAGGTAGAAACAGGCAGTTTATAAAAATAAATCATTTATATCAAAAACTGGGTATGTGTGTGTATTAAAGAAGTTCCTGGGGTAAATATGATGATATCTTCTAGGAACGACATAAAGAAAAAGAATGAAAGACTTGGACTGTCACGAATCATTTGACAACGACACAAATTATTTGATAACGTCACAACTCATCTGGCAACGTCTCAAATTAACTGAAAATATCTCAAATCATCTCACAACGACATATACCGTCTGTCAACATTACAAATCATCTATAAACGTCACAAACGTATGACAAGGTTAGAAATCATCTGACAACGTCACAAATCATCCGACAACATCACTAACTATCTGACAACGTCACAAATCATCCGACAACATCACTAACTATCTGACAACGTCACAAATCATCCGACAACATCACTAACTATCTGGCAACGTCATAAATCATCCGACAACATCACTAACTATCTGACAACGTCACAAATCATCCGACAACATCACTAACTATCTGACAACGTCACAAATCATCCGACAACATCACTAACTATCTGACAACGTCACAAATCATCCGACAACATCACTAACTATCTGACAACGTCACAAATCATCCGACAACATCACTAACTATCTGGCAACGTCACAAATCATCCGACAACATCACTAACTATCTGACAACGTCACAAATCATCCGACAACATCACTAACTATCTGACAACGTCACAAATCATCCGACAACATCACTAACTATCTGGCAACGTCACAAATCATCCGACAACATCACTAACTATCTGGCAACGTCACAAATCATCCGACAACATCACTAACTATCTGGCAACGTCACAAATCATCCGACAACATCACTAACTATCTGGCAACGTCACAAATCATCCGACAACATCACTAACTATCTGGCAACGTCACAAATCATCCGACAACATCACTAACTATCTGGCAACGTCACAAATCTTCTGAAAATGTCATATATACTATCATCTGACAATCTCACAAATCATCTGACGTCTAATACTATTCGAAAACGTCTCATGTAATCTGAAAATTTCACATACTATCTGACAACGTGACAAATGATTTGACAACGGCAGCGAGAAAATCATCTTACATCGTCACATACTGTCTTAGAACGTCTCTAATCGTCAAACAACGTCACAAATCATCTGACAATGTCACATACTATAAGACAACGTCGCATACTATCAGACAATGTCACAAATCATTTGAAACACAGAATATCTTTTTTTTAAGTTTTGTAAGGCCGTAATCCACCACGAGCTAGATAAGCTACTTAGACTTCTACAACATAACTGTGCTGTGACTTATTGTTTTACTACATTTACACCAAACCAAACATAATTTATCATTGTAATATCATCCTCAACTGTACTGCATACAGTTGCGATTCAGCACAGCAATCAATTACTTTTTCATCTGGAATTATCAATGTCGATACGTCAACTTTTAACCACAAAAGTAATTGGAAATTCTCTCCTTATTGACATTCGGGTCACCGAATGTCGATAAGGTCAAAATGTCATCGTTTTGACCCTATTCTTTATTGTTTTATATTTTATTGGGTGTAAAATTTAAAAAGCTCGTGGTTATACACCGTCTTCCGGACGATATCATGAAGTATGACCGGATGTTCAGAATATGGAAATAAGCATTTTTCAGTATGGAGACATTATTAATTCTTAGTTTTCATGCAAGCTATATACCTTGACGTAAATCACCCTATATGCATGCTTCTTTATCCGAATTGGCAACAAAAAACGAATGAAATTCAAATAGCATTTGATAGATTTTTCATTTTTAATTGCACTAAGCGGCACCATAGGTCATTAAAACCCTTCTTTGCTGCATATCTCAAATTAAATGAAATTAAAATTATCTTTGTAACAAAGCCTTTTTAAGTACTACTTCCGGATTTGATTTGCTCAAGCTATAGGAGCGTTTCCTAAAGTTTATGGATAACGTAAAGAACACGGTGTATAATATCAGCCGTTCAGCACCATTTTCACTGTTATGAGCTCCTAGAATTGGGGACCATCCAATACATATCGAGACTCTTCAGCGCCTCCAAACGCGCATTAAAGCTGGCTGTTATTTGGAAAGCTTTTAACGGTCGTTACCTATAGTCAGAATCGAGTCAACTATCGGATAGTTGCCCACCGGACAAGAGTCGTCCGGGCGGAGGATCCTACCTTTTCAATCGAGGTTTGTGGGACTTTACTCTCAGTTCCCCGTACCTCTATAGTACCATAATACCGCGTGTATCTATACTTAGAATGTTTCATCGGCTTTTTTCTAATTTTTTCAAGGGTTTTTTTACTTTAGACTGCTCATAATCGTTAATCTGACCTAACCCAATGAGATTTAAAAAAAAATAATAATTAATTAACTACTTTCACTAAAAAGATCAATCTGAATAAAACCACAAATAGATATCAGCTCAGCTGAGCTGATACCAATTTGTGGTACTCTTGAAAAAAATGAGAAAAGAACCGACGAAAAATTCCAACACTGGGGTGTCCAGAATCATGTCCTGTACCCATTTTTTTTTTTTTTTTAGGGATGGGAAATCATCCAATGACTCCTCCCGCTCTGGGTGTAGCGGGAGGGAGTGTCAGACTTCTACTGACTAAAACCCATCCATGTTCCTTCATTGCCCTTTGTGTTCCGGAGCCACGGTGTCTCTTGCGGATAATCCCGCGACTCCGGCAGGCGTCGGCCCTTTCGGGCCCCTCTGTGATGTCCTGTACACATGGAAATCGTTTGTGCGTCGATGTCAGATACACGCGGTATGCAGTTGGGAAAAGGCTAGGAAGAGTGATTGGAGTTTTTGCTATGATTGGAAATTGTTGATAGAAATCAAATTATTAGTTTCAGTCTACCAAAATTACAGTGTCTTAGCTTCAATAGTATACGAGTAAATAAGACAGATGGACGACGGTGAAAATACAAGTCTTGTAGTTCCACCATTTATTGTGCGTTCAGCTGGAAGGAGTGGAACTTTGTCTCCGGAGTCTGTGTTTCGTGATAACTAAAATCTGGGATTAAGTGAAGTGGCGTTTGATTACTTTAGGCAAGCGTACTCCATGTTCAACCACATCATCGCTTACCATCAAGTGAGATTGTGGCCAAACGTGTGCCTAACAACAGTAAAAAAAAATGTTCGTTCGCTTCGGAACGTCACCTTGTTCGTTCACTACTACGTTTATTACGGAACCCTAATACATCATCCTCGTCCTAGACAAACGTTTCATACAGTAACTAGCTTTCCGCCGCGCACTAGGCCACGAATTCGTACCCGCATATCCTGTTTTTTCCCGTTCCCGTAGGAATTTTGGGAAATTTTCTGAGTGTAAGGAAATCGTCGTGCCCAAATTTCAGCTTCCTACGACCAACAGTTTCGGCTGTGCGTTGATATATGTCAGTGAGTCAGGTTAGCCTTTTAAATATACATCTATACATACATACATATGAATAAAATTGGAGGGTCTGTTTGTAATATTGAAATAACCGTTTTTTACTATACATGTATAAATATAAATATATATACGGTACATACACCAATTTTTTTTTTTACAATTATTGTCTGCTTGTCTGTTTTTTTCGGCTAATCTTTGAAATGGCTGGACCGATTTTGACGGGACTTTTATTGGCAGGTAGCTGATGTAATAAGGAGTAACTTAGGCTACGTTTATTTTAGAAAAAAAAAAACAAAAAATTAAAGAATCGACTGTTAGACGGAACGAAGTTTGCCGGGTCAGCTAGTATACATATATAGATGCTTCAAAATGTGTCTACGTAAGTAGGTACCTACTGACTCCGTCTAGCCAACGTCATTTCCAATCTACTTTATTTAAGAAAGTTTTTATGAAAGTATCCCATTTTCAAGAAAGAAACAATTTTCTATTGTGTTCGTCGCCTCATTTCATGCTTTTGATAATATTTTGAAGGCGGGTGTGACATTAATTGGGTTTCGCCTTTTTGACCCAGTTTTAAAACGTTTTTGTATTAAATTTAGAACTGTTTATAAGGCAATATAATTTTATAACGACCTTTTGCCAGCAAAGCACCTTTGCTCTTGTATATGGTACCTGCTCTGCCTAACCCTTTTCCTTATTTTGTCTAAAGCCGCTAAGCGGTTGAGACGTTATGACTCAACCAACATACCAACTCACAAAATTTCACATTTATATTGACAGGTGTTCAGCAATTCTGAAAAGCTTAGTTGACATCATAATGGGCGCCAATGAAACGCACAATGATTAAGGGATTGGAATTATTCGTTAGTAAGCATTGATTCTTATTAAAAATCACATAGATTAGCTTAAGTTTATTCACAAAGTAGCGTTGAGAGCTAGTAGATAACATACCTACAACATTACAAAACCACTACTACCTAAACTACACAAGACTACAGACAGGGGGCAATTTTCTCAAATACTCCATATCCAGCCTCACCGCTTAGGAACACTCTATGAAATCGAAGTTGGTAGCTTACGAGAAAAATGCGCCCCAGAGTAGGTTCACCGAGGAAGTTCTTATATCGCTCCTAGAGGGAGCAATCCCGTCGAGTTCAGTCTAACTTGTGTGCAGTCTTGTGTGTCAAATTTTGAATAGCTTATGTTACTCCCACACTGTATGTTAAACAACATTCACTTACAAACATTTTCTGACACTAATACGTAGTTATGCATACCCACCCTTACCAATAACTGTATTGGTAAACTAACATCACGTTGTGCCTGTTCCAGGTAGCCCCAATGATATAAATAAATAAAATAAAAAGCATTTATTTCAGGTAACCAAAAAGCACCCATACATCAACCAGAATACATAAAACACAGACATATTATCGGACACAGCTAGCAACATGCCTGCTACAGCAGTGTCCGATATACGGGCAGTCATATCTCCCGGCGATCATCGCCAGCACTGTATTGGAGCTGCCCCGCACCCTGCGCACCAAGGACGCGCACCGCTTGCGCATGGTGGTGTGGAAACAGTCGGTGCGCGCTTCCGCAAACATGCCCGAGGCACTGCAGAAGCGGGGCAGCCCCAACACCGCTCTGAACGCGTTATTGTATTGGATACGAAGGGCACTGTAAGCCGCTTGTGTGTAGGAAATCCATAGGCTGCACGTGTATAAAGAAGTGCAAAAGGCTTTAAAAAGCGTTATCTTAACTTGATTTGAACAACGTGCAAACCTACGGGCTATCATATTAGCTCTTTTCGACAGTGCCCTCCGTTCCCTATCGATGTCCACATGGTCCCTCATGTCGGCTGTTACCCAATGCCCCAAGTATTTAAATTGGTCCACCCGTTCCAAAGGTACATCATTCAGGCGAATGGGTGGTACATGTTGAGAGCATTTGGCGCCGGCCTGAAAGACCATGTATTGACTTTTAGCGACATTATACATGATATATAAAACTATAGATACGTTGTCCGCACTAAAATGACAACATGAAATGAAGCCAATTGGCCACATCGCGCTTAGTTATTCACCAACCTGTCGCGCGACACTACGTTTGTTTTGATGTCAATTTGACTCTTGACGCTGTGACGTAACTGAAGATGTATATTTATCTCCCTCTAGCAACAGGCATTCCGCCTTACTGTGACATATTTTCTTTCCCTTTCTTCATGCGTATTAGTAGCTATCAAGTATTTTCGCCGTTTTTAAGCGCCGCGATGTTGGTTTATGACGTGTCTATATAATACGTCATTGGGTAGCCCCAATATAAAATAGGTTATACAAAAGTCTTCCCTTACTGAGTGACTAACAGACAACGCACAGCCGAAACAAGTGGTTATAGAAACCTGAATTGGCATGTAGGTTCCTTGGGGAGTGTAGCGAAGCACTATTATTTATTCCCCGAAAATCCTGCAGAAACGGAAAAAATGGAATATGTGCATTTGAAGTCGCGGGCAATAGCTAGTTTGTCATAAATTAACAAGTAATGGTCGCCAATACAATTAGAAGTATGATCTGACACACTAGAAGCTTCCTGTTGTTGGCCCACTGTGTGGTCCAGCCACAGACACACATGTAAACCCTCCACTAGAATATAAGTCCATGTAACTTATATTGAGGTGGTTCTTATAATAATGCTCAAACTGAGCACACGTGTATTTGATTAAACAAATATATTTTTACAACACATTTGCCCAAAATATGCATTTACGAAGCCTGTAAACATTGTTCGTAAGTTTTAAAAATCACCAAATGGCGCAACAAAATCCCCAGCAACACAACTGTCTGCTAACATTGAAGAACTTGAAGTTATATAAAGGTATTATTCCACAGATTTAGAACATTAAATTAAATGGCACATGTCAGCTGGCACACTATATTTTTATATCAACAACTAAATATAAAAAAATGATAAATACTAAATATTATTACACAAAAGTAATCAAAAATGAGCCTCCGTTATATGGCCTATAGCCTTCCTCGATAAATAGGCTATCCAACACTAAAAAAATTAAATTCCATGTAATTCCTGAGATAAGCGCGTTCAACCAAAGAAATTCTTTATTATATTAAGCATAGATATCAATGTCGGAGATTGTTTTCTATAGTAATTGGAGTTTCGTACTTCATTACGATTTCCCAGACATCTCCTGCTTGGCTCGCCGTCCGTCCGTCTAGTGACGACAGGCCGTGTCGACGGCGCGTTAGTGTTCCACGCGCGCCTCAAAGAGAGTCAGCACACAGAGGGGCCCGAAAGGGCCGACGCCTGCCGGAGTCGCGGGATTATTCGCAAGAGACACCGTGGCTCCGGAACAAAAAGGGCAATGAAGGAACATGGATGGGTTTTTATTTCCCATCCCTAAAAAAAAAAAAAAAAAAAGACCTGCTAATATTAATACAAAGCTTGTTCCTTTGTTTGATTATATCTAGCTAGTACTTAGTCAGGATGAATAGTGCTACCTATATCGTCACCTAAGCGAGAAGAATAGAGTTATTATAACGTGTAGGGGTCATTATTCACGGACAAAGGAAACCGATTATTAACATTGTTGTTATTCGTTGGTGTCGACTTATTTTTGTTAAATTTTGTCTGGATTTGATCTTGGATTTTTTGTTTGTTGTTCAGTGTTTGGTTCAATGACCTTCTTTATTTTAGTGGCAAAGGACAATGACTTGTTTCAAGTATTCTTGTGTGAAGTGAACCTTATTAATTGTTTTTTTGGTAGAGATAAAAGATAAGCTTGGTTATTTCGGTCTTCTTTCTTTTTAGGGTTTCGTACCTAAAAAGGAAAAAAATAAAACCCTTATAGGATCGCCGTCCGTCCGACTTTCCGTCTGTCTGTCAAGACATATTAGGAACACGTGTGGGTATCGAGTTGAAATTAAAAACATATGGTTTTAATTCGTTTTCACTCAAGTCTACAGCCCCTTGCATCTGTGAAAAAATGAAACTTCGAAGTTAACGTAAAAAATAGATAAAGCCGTTTATACCGCAAAACATGTATTTCGACACTCTCAAAGGAATCAAAATTCATAGGGTATTTTGACCTAGAACTATGGAATTTGGCAAGTAATACCGTCTTATACTACACTAGCTGATGCCCGCTGCTTCGTCCGCTTGACAAATTTTATAATTAAAACTTCCTTGAGAACCTCTCTATCCATAGATGAAAACAGCATGAAAATCGGTGCAGTAGTTTATGTACTTTGTTTTGCAGTATGTTTCGAGTTTATCGCGAACAGACAGACAGACAGACGTGACGGAGGACTTTGTTTTATAATATGTAGTAATAGTGAAGTGAAGTATGCAGGGAAAAATCTGAAAACCAGACATTTGTAAATTATATCATAAAACATATAGTGATTATTTAAAGTAATATTTACCTACTTCGGAACCCTCGTCGGGCGAGTCCAACTCGCACTCGTCCGGTTTTTTTATTCAATAGCAACTCTAATAACATTCATATATCAATATTCGACACCTATCTATAAATACCTGAATAATATTTTCCATGTTGAACAAATGAATATGAAATATATAAACTATAACCAGCTCTAAAAAAGAAATTAATATTGACATAGAAACTCAAGATCATCTTATTAATCTATTAATTAAACTAATTTCACCTATAAGATTTAATCATTAGGTATATTGGTTTGACATAGTCCCTCCGATTAACACAGCATCGCTATTTAGCAGTTAAACTAATTATTGTTACTACTTTTCATGATTGTCTTTAGAAACTTCAAATGTTTGTGCTTGATCTAAACTTCTTTTTATACACATTTATTTGTTTCGACGACTAAAACAATGTGTAATTTTTCAATAGCATTATTATCATCACACTGCCTTTTACATAACATATTAAACTGTAGAAAACCACCAACCAAACACAAGAAAACATTCATATATCAAACTAAGCCTCCCGTCAAATTGTGAACGAAGATTCGCGACTCGCGAGCATTTCACGTGCGGCTTGACAGCTTCTCTGATTAAGTATTCACGTTAGCAAACTTTAAGTTTACCTTGACATACGTCGGTTACATTATTATGTAACTTCACGCTGGTTTTCCTTGAAAGAGTGCCTAGAGATGGAGGTAATTGTTTGTACAAGCCCGCCACATAATTCCCTGAAAGCCAGAATCAACAGTGGCGAAATGGCGACTGTTAGGGGTCCGTCGGGCTCAGTGAATGAAGCTAGTGGACTGTAATACTAGGTTTAATTAAATGCAAATTACATTGAAACGATCCCGAGCAAATACATGAGCAGTTAGGATGTCGACCGTTCTTGATGGAGAGTTCAGCTCGAGTGCCGCTCCAAAGCTGCGTGGCGTCGTCGCCGCTGCTGAGTCCTTGTCGTGCTTTCGTGCGGCGAGTCACGTACGCCACTCGATGACGTAGCACTGGTGAGCGCAGGCAGCGCGCACGGCGCGGCGTCTCATTGTTGGGTTCGATTCCCAACAGCGACCACCAGAAAAATGTCTATGAACCTCAACGAGTCCTGGAGAAACGATTCAACTGTCTTGGATCCTGCAACGAGATTAATCAGAAATGTACAGAGGAGGACCCGACAGACGTTTTCCTATTGTCCGACTGAAGCGCCGTCGGACAATAGGAAACGTGGTTTAGATTCACAAATCAGATCATCAATCAGCATTGATGATCTGATTTGTGAATCTAAACCATCCAGGGCGCTACCCAAACGCAAACAAAAAAATCATTCAAATCGGTCCAGCTGTTTAGGAGAAGTTCAGTGACATACACACGTAAAGTAGAATTATATATATAAAGATAAGAAAATAGATTACACTTACAACACTATGTTGTTCAACGGTTTCTGGTTTCCTCAACATTGATCACGTTAATTTTATCCACTGTTATTTACAATTTGTTGGGAATAATTAAAACAGCCGGCTGAATTGAACACGGGTGATTGATTAACAGATTTCAGTCGAAAACCCGATTGTTTACAATTACGATAATTAAATATTGATTGTGTCCAGGTATTGTGCCAATTCTACTAATTTTCACATTCGCACACAAATGTATGAAAATTAAGGCTTTTTTGTCAGTTTGCGATTGACATGCGAATGCGAAAGATGTTTAAAAATTTGTAGAATTAGCCCTCTTTGATCGCGTTTCTGTATAATTTTGAAATATTGGCTATTATAAAATTAATACATCAACCTGTATCCACTAGTGATGCACTGGCGCCTCTCTGTTACATAATTGGACAAAACGATTATTAAAATATTAGTGTGAAGTATTGTGATTCTACAGGGTGCTTGGTTTAGAGGTTAAAGGTTAAATAAAATCATAGCCCACGGTATAAATGGGTGACCATCTTAACATATCGAAATCCTAGTGTGAACCGTTGGTTCCTGATGATATTTATAGATCTTTGTGTTGTGGATGGTCAGAAGCCAGAAAACCTGACACTAGTATTGCTGTTGAATAAATGGGTGACCATCTTAACATAACGAAATCCTATTTTACCGTTGGTTCCTGATGATATTTGTAGATCTTGGTGTTGTGGATGGTCAGAAGCCACAAAACCTAACACTAGTATTGCTGTCGAATAAATGGGTGACCATCTTAACATACCGAAATCCTAGTATTAAACCGATGTTTCCTGATTATATTTGTAGATCTTTGTGTTGTGGATGGTCAGAAGCCAGAAAACCTGACACTAGTATTTAATTGCTGTCGACTGGAAGTGAGCCCAAAAGACTGGTGGCATTCCCACGTTGAATGGCAATGCTTATCCTCTGACTGAGGTAAAAGCCAGGCCTTGGGCCACGCTGTCTCGCAAATTGTCAACTAAGCGTGATCGGCGTCCTGAGGGAAGAGCGGCATCACGTACTCAGTACGTCATCGGCAGTTAAAGTGTTAAAGTTAAAAGTTCGTAAGGTCGTAAAGGGCGAAAAAAAAGTTGGTCATTGTCTTGCATGACATGTTTGCTGTTCCAAAATTCTCACGGCGTTTTTTAGTCTATGAGCTCAGCTAGCTGAATGTAGCATGAATTGTAAACGTCCAGCAGCCCTAACATCGATCGTTATTAAACGGTCGATCAATCAAACCTAATTTCTATAGCATAGCATAATGGACGACACACGTTCCTCGGAGATATTGCTGTAATCACGACATCCTGTACACTGGATGTCAAGCTACGTGGTAAAATAGCCTTTAAAAGCATCAGAATACCTACAATCGTTTTTTTGCGTAACATAAGTTGTTATTTTACAGTTAGAACCTTCAGTGTCATTTTCCATTCTGAAGAGGGCGAGGGGGCTGTTCGATTGAGTTTAATTTATAGTACAACTACTAGACTACTACTAGACCAAGTTATAAGGTGATCTAAAACTGACCACGGTTCCGCAAATAATCCAAAGATTTTTTTTAATTATTTCATTTTGACACGCTCTAATTTTTTACTAAGAACGTGATTGTGTCTTTGGGCGGCATCCTAGCATGCGCTCTTGGCCTATATCTGCCTCGCCTGCCCTGCCCTACAATATCTGAAGGTCTATTCTCGACATCTCACTGTGTTCACTTAGATGGAGTGAACGACAAGTGAGCTTTCATTCTCTCTTGTTTGTATAGTTTGACAACTCACTTCGTGATCACTTCACCCACGCCTTCACTTTGACTTGTTTGCAGAATCGCACTGCAGTACTGTACTGTACTGTGCTGCGCCTCTATCTTAGCATACTTCTAGTCTTATTGCTCTTCAGGGGGGCTAAAAAGGCCTCATTAGGAAAATCATATTATTAAAATTATATTAATCACACAACAATCTGTCAAATTTCATTTTAATCTTTATCGCTAACACATTAGGTTCAAGATTGATTGGGAAAATATGACAGTGACGTTTAGCGTGATTTGCTTGCTAATTCTGCTAAAGTGACCTTTTTAGACCCGCAGAACTTAACTTTTTGTTTACGTGACAAAACAAAAAATACGAATTCAAAACTTTTTGGATATCTAACCTTTGCTAATGCACTATGCACCAGTCTTTTTGTATCTTTGCACACTGTACTTTTTGTATCATAATTTCACTTACCTACTATCATTATATACCTTACACACACATAAAACATCTCTGCTCAAATGATTACAGTCGCCATTTGCGTAATAACAACTCGAGTGTTTCATCCTCATTTTTGAATTGTGCGGGTAAGTGCCAGCCTGCCCCTCCCCCCCCCCACCCTCTGAGTTCACTCAGTGCAAAGAGGAACATAAATCTTAGACGGTGCACAAATACGTTTGTGTTTCAACTTGCTAAACAGACATGGTTGAAGTTTGGAAGGATTTCATGGTGGAATACTAGGTGTTTTCTGTCTAAATGTAATAGTCTTTGTTGCACACTAAATATATTGAAATTAGAAAGTTTACTACGTTTTTTTTTTTGTGGGTGGATGGGTAATTATCAAATGACTCCTTGCAGTGTAGGTGCCATTTTTGTTCCAGAGCCGGCCGCGGTGACTCTTTTGAACACATCAAATAGCCTTTTCGTAACTGTATTGGGATCAGTTTCTGTAGGCTTAATCACGTAACTAAATAAGTGCTGTTGCAGTGCAGTTGAAGTTAGGTTTCGATCACAACAACGTTTCTCGTATTCTCTACCGCTGTCAGACAAGCTCGCGTCCAGTTCGCGTCACGCGAGCGCAACAACGGCATTTTACTGTTGCGCGTCTTTGGTGCATTCTTCGGTACGCAACATGATCGGTATTCTACTCTTTGTTTGACGTCTCAAAATGACAGCTTATGTCATATTCATTGAAATATAATCGATTCTATTCGATTATTTAATGAGTAATTATTTTTCTCTCCACCATAAGTAAGTTTGGTAGAGTTTGGCTGACGTGCAGTTCACGCGCAGCTTACGCGCAGTTCAGAGGTTATAAGAATACTGTTTATCACTCAAACTTAACTGCAATTGCACTAAAACTTAATCTGCGCGCCATAAAATTACGTTAATTAGCCCAATTAGCCCTCTGGTCTAACCAGAGTATTTTACGAGGAGCCTTGGATTGCCTATGATACCCGAGACCCCTGCTACTTAACCTCCAAGATCAAATCTTAGGATTTTATTATTAAGTTGCCACATGTTCGGTAATTGGGCTTTTTTCACACCGTTGCCAGCAGGCATTCAATTCTATTTAAAATATGGTATTTCACGTAGATGTACCTACATGGAAACAAGAAAAACGCTTACAACCCTAATCTTTTCAAAGTAAATGTGAACAGGCTACTTCTGGGTAAGCTCGCTTCACCGTAGACTTTGTCTCTGGCAATTCTGACATAGACTAGAGTTAAGAGCAAATCCAGCCCAAATAAAAAAAAGTCATAACCTACAGTGTAGACTAGTGAGCAGCTAGTCGTATCAAGTAAATACTTAAAGAGAGGATTGGTGCGGTCCGATCCATAGGTACTGGCTCGAAGTCCACCGGAGTGCCAACCGACGTTAATAATTTAATGTGTGAATTTGTTTTAGTATGATTAATTGATTTCTCTTTATTATATTGGATTGAATGAAAAATACTAAATTAGAATAAATTAAATTGAATGGAATTATATTATATTGAATTGGGTTACATCGGATTTAATGAAATTGTTAGTTATAAGTTATAATTTGTAATTGTATTATTTGTGTTTTTATTTAATTGTAATTTTAATATTGGGACTTATTAAAGAGATTTTTTTTTTTAAACTACGTTACGTTCTACGTTTAATGAAACCATGGTAAAAGTGAAACTTTTCACTAAAAAAGTCAGCTGATGCGACCTATAGGCGCCGACATATTGGCCTCGGCTGCTCTGACGAGCGCCTTTCACTTTATCCCTACTCCGCAGCCGACCGTCACGCGACATGCAACACACAGACGAAAAAGTTTGAGACGATGTAATAAAAGTTTTACTTTAAGAAACACTTGAAAAATCAAATATCTATACGTCTACGGAGTTTATGTAGGTACAGTGTTCTCAGATTCACATTGAGAATATAAATAAATAATACGTATTTAAAAGTAAATGGAGGAAAAAACAAGGAAGGTATCAAACATAACAATGTAAAGACAAAACCGAAGGCTTTGTCAAATGTTTGATTGAACATAAAAAGGCTCTCTGTACCTCCTCGTAAGAGCTGTAATGGGTGATTACGTAATCACATTACGGTGCTCTTAGGATTCTGTACATCTGCGGAATTTGTTCGAAAGAGTCACCGCGGCCCTGGAACGCAAATTAAAGGCATTAGGAGGAACACGGTTGGGTTTTTAGTCAGCACGAGTCCAACAATCCCTCCTTCTTCGCCCAGAGCAGGAAGAGTCAATTGATGATTTCCCATCCTTAAAAAAAAAAAATAAGGATTCTGCCGGTCGATTCTACAAACATGTCGAAGTGAAAACTTAGGCGAAGTGAACGACAAGTGGGCTGTAAAACCATACAAACAAGATGAAATGACAGCTCACTTGTCGTTCACTCCACCTAAGTGAACACGGTGAGATGTAGACAGAATAGACTGGCAGTACATGTTACATTGCTGTTTGTCGTCATTTCATCTAAGACCACCTAAGTATCCAAAAAATCAATTAAAAACTTTTCATTAAGGTATTGGACTACTCTTATAAATCGACGCGAACGAATAGTAAATTAAAACATGTAACTGAAGTAGTATTTTTAACGCTTTGTCGAGAAATAAATTCAATCGCTGGAAAATAGTGAGGTTGCGGTTTTGAAGTTATTCTAAAGTTATCCTTGTCTTGCAAAACATGATTTTTAGTGGATGGCAATTCGTAATGTCACACGCTTTTAGTGCTGTATCTATCTGATAAATACAAATTTCAAGCTCACAGATCCGTCACTTTTTGAGACTTTAAACAAATTCAGTCTTGCTTTTCTCTCTATCATCTTATTATTGTGAATGCTAATTTGTGTCATCACATAAAAACGGTCACGAAAATAGCTTCAAAATGAAATTAGATCAAAACGACCAATACTATCTTTGGTTTAACGTTCTCATACGAAAATTTCAAGAAAATGTAGAAAGTACCACTTTACCTTCATCAGACGTAATTTCCATACTCTCAAGGCCATATGCAGGGCCGTCCAGTCCATAGTGGCGATCGGAGCGTCTGCTCCAGGCGCCAAGGGTCGGTGAAAACTGACACCTACAACACTGCTTTTAGGTACGAAATGAAGTCGGGTGCCTAGGCGTCCTCTTATGGTGGGTAACGACCAATTTCTGGGAGGAATCATGTAGCGCGTGGACCCACTCATCATCTGCCTAGCCTTTTCTGAAGTATATTGAGGTCGCCTTCTAGTCAAACCGGATTTAACACGGTACTTCTTGGTAAGACTGGAGTAAGATTAACTGGCTTCTGACAATCCTTCCGAGGCACCCACTAAAAGACATTTTCATACGTATATAGGCGTGCGGTGCGTGATTTTATGTTTTTTTTTGAAGTTGTAGGCGCCAAAACTTGATCACGCCCTGACCTAAATCTGACCTGGGGCCTGGCCATATTTACGTCCTTCTGCAGTAAGATGGTCGCGTGCCTCAGAACTTGTCCTTGAATTACAGTATATGAAAACAATTTTCAAAAATCTAAAAAGCCCTCTTTATAAATCCTTGCACTTAGGCTTTTTGGCAATAATCATCGCTGAAAGAATTTCCACTACATTTAGCCTCCCAGGAATACACTGAAACGCTTTCCCACGCCGAATGGTGACGTCACATGCCAGGTAAAGAGACGGTTATTTTAAAATAGTGACTTTAACTTAGATTTGCGACTAGGGACTAAGAACACAAGAAATTCGTATGAGTAAGAATTTTCTTGTACATTTCTACGGCAACTTTTGTAATTGCTTGAGGCCATACAACTGTAGATTGTTCTGTACCTAATTTTACCTCCTATACCTGTTGTTATGGATTAGCTTTGGCACGCGGCTTCACTCGTGAATATCGAAAGTTAACCCTTAGATAAGTATATCGGGATTATAATGCAATTGCACTTGACTGTCAGGGAAAATATTATGACAGTAATTTTCAACCTTTGTAACAGAAAACCTAGGCTAGGCAAATAATTGATCGGGCCTGTGGACGGTGAGCTATGGACAGCTCGCCGTCCGTCCGTCTTATGACGACAGGCCGTGTCAACGGCGCGTTCGTGTTCCACGCGCGCCTCAAAGAGAGTCAGCATTGGGAGGGGCCCGAAAGGGCCGACGCCTGCCGGAGTCACGGGACTATTCGAAAGAGATACCGTGGCTCCGGAACACAAAGGGCAATGAAGGAACATGGCTTGGTTTTAGTCAGTAAGAGTCTCACACATTAAAATCCTTTTATTAAATGTAATATAAGTAAGGTCAAATCCGGGATCCTAATATTATTACATAATGAATAGAAAACCGTAAGAAACATAAATGTGGATGGATGGACAGGGAGAGGAAGGCCAAAGAAAAGATGGATAGATTGTGTGAGAAGCGATATGAAAGAAAAGGGAGTTAGTGAAAGTTTGACGGCTGATAGGGCAGAGTGGAAGAGAAAAACGTGTTGCGCCGACCCCAAGTAACATGGGATAAGGGCAGGAAGATGATGTAAAGAAAACCGTAACACGTGTTCCCACAGAGGGTTCATGATCGTTAGAATATTATAGAAGTTTGAAATGTCTGCGGGCATTTTGAGCCCACATTAAAAATAATTGATTTTAAACTTGTCTAGATGCTGCTGTGGTCTCATCGTAGTGTCTTCGTTTAAAATTCCAAATTTTATCACATAAAAGACTCAAACTTTCGGTGTATTCTGTCGACATCACCGTGTACACTTGGGTGGAGTGAACGACAAGTGAGCTGTCATTCCATCTTGTTTGTATGGTTTGACAGCTCACTTTTCGTTTACTTCGCCTAAGTTTTCACTTCGAAATTTTAACAGAATCGCACTGCTGGACTCGTCGAGCTAAATAATAACAGCCGCATAGGTCGATCTTTAAGGTTAAGCAACGCTTGCCAAGGTTGATCTTTGGATGGGTTACCATCTTAACATATCGAGTTTCCTCCGTGCCTCGGAAAGCACGTTAAGCCGTTGGTCCCGGCTGTCATTTGTAGATCTTTGGCAGTCGTTACGGATTGTCAGAAGCCAGTAAATCTGACTCCAGTCTTGCCAAGAAGTACCGTGTTACCCAGTTAATGGGTTATGGAGGTCTGGTAGGCAGCCGCTCTACGTAAAACACTGGTATTCAGCTGAATCCGGTTTGACTGGAAGCCGACCCCAATGTAGTTGGGGAAAGGCTAGGCAGATGAGATGACTGCTGGATTTGACTCCATACTAAAATTATAAATACGAAAATAAGTCTACTGTCTGTATGTCTATGTGTTTCTTACCTCTTCGCATCTTAAAGACTGACCCCATATAGGTGAAACAGTTCTCCCGGGTATCTCACTTTATACATACATCAACTGGTTTAAAAGAGTGTCCATAGAGTTTCTTTCACATTCTTCTCGATAGGATCTACTCTTTGGAACGTGCAACTGCCGTGCTGGAGATAGGGTCAGTGAGTGTTTTTGTGCAGAACAACTTGCTGCTCTTGTCGCTAGCGCGGCAGAATTAGCTTCATCTATTCGACTAACAGACCTTGACTATTCAAAAGTGCCTGTAACTGGTTTATTTGAAATAAAGGATTTTGTATTTGTATTTTGTCTTGGGTAATATTTTTTCTTGGAAGAATCCGCTGGCAAAAATATGTTTGTTTTTCTAACTTTTTCATTTAAAATTCTATCTAACACTATAATATTAGTAAAAGTAATCTAAGAAAAGATGTCATTACATTACAATTTTAACTAAATTGAACTTTATTTGAAACTTTTCTAAGAAATATTTATTAGGGTATTATTAAATTACAATGTTTACAGTATCTACATTATGTACAAACGTATGCATAAAAAAACAAAATAAATCATTGGGCATCAAAAAAATAATCCACATCGCTGTCAACGGCAAAAGTGCCCAGAACACTGGCAGCATTGCCACGTTGAATGGCAATGCTGATTCTTTGGCCGAAGAAAAGCCCAGCCCTCTGGTCACGTGAACCGTCGACAAGTTGTTTGCTGATGTCCCGAAAGACTCTATGTGCACTTGGACGCACTTGCAGCAGCCGCCCCAGCACAGCCCGCCGTGCTAAGAAGATGGGATGGCGCAAGGGTGTCAACACATGTTGCATCCCGCACCAAAGGCCTACCCACCTTCCAAGGCATTATGGTCATCCCATCTGGCCTCTTCCCATCGTCACGTGCCAAGCCGTGGGGTTCTAAAACAGCTGGCACCCCGGCGGTGACAAGAGCCCGACGGATGATGTCATTAATGCTGGCATGCCGTGCTAGCCGACCAGCGCTCCTACTGCAAGACAGGCCATGGTGTCCGAGGCGGTCGAATGGTTCACCGCATTGACACCGATGTGGGCTCCGCTAGGAGCACCCAGACGCAGACACGTAGCGATCCGGAAAGTACTGTCACTCAGCATAGTACCTATGTTGGGTGACGGTAGTGCCTGTAGCCAAAGACCCGACTCCCATTCACCCATAGCCAGCAGGCGGGCACGCTCCGCAGTATTGGTGGTCGTGTTTAAGAGGTTATTCCGTACCAACCTGCAGAGCGGCTCATCCCATTGCCTCTAAGAAATCGTTTTAACGGTGCACGAGAGTTACCTACTACATAAATAACATTATATTTATGTAGCAATTCTCTGAAAAGTAACCGTAAATTTTAAAAAATATTTAGTAATTCTCCAACCATTTCTTTTATATTTAGTCATTCTGTTTAGTATTTAGTAAGTCTGTAGTGAGTCTTGGTACTTGGAATAAATATTTAATAATAACTTTCAAAAATGCGTTGAAGAGCATTAGGTGTTTTCTACAGTTTCGATTTGGTTTAATAAATGAAACTAGTGGTCGACCAGTGGTCGACATTCGACCATTTCTTTATTAATATAATGTATTTTTAAGCATTATTTAAGAAATACTTTATATTAGCTTACTGTAGTCCTTCATTTTGCTTTTTTAAACTTTAACTGTGCCAAATTGCATACTACGCGTAAATTTCGTGTATTTTTTGTAAAAAGGATTATTTACAAAGTTTTTGCTTCACGTATTAATACATAGATATGCAATAAAATAAGCACATTCAATTTCATAAATAATAATAGATCTAGTATGGTCTTCTTAATCAAAGATTTTCATTTATTTATTTATAAAACGGAATCCCCGCTATACATAATATTTATTTCGCTATTATCAAGACATTTTAATGGAACGTTTCCGACAAATATTTGAAAATAAAAATAAAAACTTATTTTATCTAAATGGATATCCTGTAAATTTTCAGTTCATGAATATTTACCGTCATAAAAACTTTTTGAACATTGCATAAAAACTTCAATTTTAACCTCTTTGATCAAACGGATAAACTAAAACTTTAATGTAATTTTGACCATTTTTTTATTTTATTACTACCATTATAAAAAAAAAAACACGACAGCATCCCAGTGTAATAAAAAAACAAATAATCAAACGAAACACGTGTCAAAATTATTATGTATTTCTTTTTCCCATACTAATTTGGGCGGAGAGAAAAAGCGCCACTAATTGGGTTCCATCATTCGTGACGGACGTTCCGTACGTACCATGCTGCGGTATATAAGACATGCCCGTTAATATTAATAAGGGAGGCTGAGGTCCATCTGTCCGAGTTTCCGGGAGTAAACCGGTGAGGATATTATGTCTCTAAATACGACGTAATAATATAATATGTAAATGTAATAAAAATAATACGTAGACACGTTACAACGTTCGATTTTGTTTAATTGGTCGCAATTTTTTATTTATCACCTTTCTAAGATCTAGCTAACAAAGTTAGCCGGTTAGATTTACATAATTCCGTTATATTCTAAATGATGTACCTTTTACTTTTAAAATTTTGGTTTAGTATTACTTTGGTCTCGGCTGTCATTTGAACATCTTTGACAGTTCTTATGGGTAGTCAGAAGCCATTAATTTTGACACTGGGAAGTGACGGTTTGGTCCCTCGCCTAAGTTGCTGTGAATCAGATGCCTAAATGGTCTGTTACGGGCATAGAATTGTTGCAAAGCCGTGGTGACCATTTTGTGTTTTTTTTTTTAGTTGCGGCAATCTCACATGTGTTTTTTTTTTTTGTTTTTGTGTCCTCTAGCACCATTTATGCATCTTAGATAGTGTGCCAAAACTTTGAAAAAAAAATGGCGGCTGGGTGCTAAGCCAGCTTCCATAGAAAAAAGCTCGAAGCCTTGTTAAGTGTTAAACAAATACGGAAACTCCCGCCAATCTCTGAACATTGACGTACAACCTTTATTGTGCAGTACATGGAGTTACATTATATTGAAGCTTTGTTAGTAATATTTGTCCGAACTGTTGTGCGGTCGGTCAAATGTTTGTCCCGTGTTAGCCAAAGTTAATATTTTGTGTTTGAGTATTGGTAGCGGCGTGTGTGCTGGTGTTTACTTTGTTTAAGTATGTTTTTGGCTATTTCGGTAACTGAAAATTTTACATCAGGCCAAAAAAACATCAAAATGTTTTGCTGACAGCAAAGCTGCTAGGTGTAGGGAATAACTACGATTCTCATAATCAGTCACTCTAATTGTTTAGCGTTTATGCTGAACTGGGCCTTTTTGCCGCAGCCATTAGGCACATTTCTGCTTACAGCCATCATTATGCGCTGGTCGCAAATGACGTTTGATAAATGGAGGAATTACTAAACGAATTTATTTATTATTATTTGGTACACCAACAGCAGTGCATGTAAAAGAAAAAGGGTCTCTATAATAAATTGAATCTCACCAAGGCACAGTATTTCAATCTTAGAATGGTAATCAAGGGTATATTTTGTAAGAAACCAATAAAAATCTGACAGCGTTTCAACTATAATATTATATTTGTTTAAACAACAAAATCACACGAGTTACATTCTTTGGTAGATACACATTTATATGGGACAGAACCTTTATATGTTATTTTATATTAAAGATTCAAAGCATTTATTTCAAATAAACCATTCACAGGCACTTTTGAAATGTCAAGGTCGGTCAGTCAAAAACAGGAGGCTATTTGCACGTTCCAAAGCGTAGATCTCTATGGAGAAGAACGTGCAAGAAACTCCACGGACACTCTTTTAAATCATGTGATGTTTACATTAATTACAAATAGATACACATTTTTATACTTAGATTCAAGGTCAGTACCTTATAACAAGGATGATGCCTTATGGTTACATTTTACACAGAGTAGTTAAGAAACATGGTTTTAGAAAAAGTAAATACTCATCTTTATAGAATTTGTGCAGAGCCTCTGCTTCACAAGTCACCTAGTACTATTTCTTAGGTTTGGTATCCGTGGGAAACTTCAGGCAACTTAATATGACGGACAGGACCCTAGGGGTTAGGGTCGATACCGTCGGACAGCTAGCACAGCTAGTCCTTGGATAATTCACTATTCACTATTCGCTAGTCATTTTAGCTCACGTTTTGGCTTGCCAGCCAGAGTTTCCACGACAGTGTACTATCTCCTTGTGGCGAGGATCTCGTTGGCAGCTTAATAGTTACGGCAGACACCAGAGGTTCTTTCCGTTAGACAGCTAGCACAAAGAGTCCACCCATCCATCGATTACATGTCTTTTTATAGTCTCAGAAATCCCAAAGGTTCCCACCTTATTCAACCAATCACAGAGCGTCTTAAGTTTTGGCTAAATATTTATCATAGTAGCCATTAATAAACAACATTTATGTAATAGAACTATTTTAAAACTTAATGAGATAGTTTAGCAGCATAGCCAGTGTTTATTTGTAATCTATTAGTAATATCTAATCAGTTTTTAGGATCAACCAATTGCAGCTCGCCATTACAGTTTTTTGGTTTAAATTCGTTTAGTAACAATTTGGTAAATCGAAATTGCAATGTAAAATCTAAGAAATATTAAAGTATCACTATTTATCATTACGTTATCAATTCAAAACATAAATAAACATTAGTTTTGATTACGCAAACTGCAAATCAAAACATTTGACGGTAGTCTTTAGACTATAGTCTTTTAGATCACAATATTTCTTATTCTGCCTTATAAGACTAATTTACTCAACAATTAAGATACATTATTCTGTCTTTGAAATCCAATCCAAGAGGTGATAATTACATTTATTTTAAATTAGAATTCTTCACAATTATTTTCGGTCAGAATAGAATTATATAATGTTGAGGTGGACCGAACCCATAAGTCAACGTCACTTGTCTTGTGACAGCTGACATTGTCCTTGTTACTAAGCAAGTTCTGTTCACCAGATTTAAGTTTTAGAAATGATTATTGTTTTACAACATTAATTAACAACAGTTATTTTCCTATAAATGAGAACAATCTAACACATGCATAACTACAAACGAGAAACAAAATCAATATGTTAGTTTTGGCATGTCTATAATAGGCATGCCAGAACATATATGTATAGATACACAGCTTACACCATATTATGTACAACAAATTAAAAGTTTCGAAAATAAAATAAAATAAAATTAGTACGTATCTAAAGTCGAAAATAAAACAAAAAAAAATATCAATATAAAATATTACACTATTATTATATAGGTACGAATTAAGACTCTTGAAGTATTTTTTATCCACTTTTTTTTTATTTGATATGGTTTTGCACTTGACTTGCGTCTTGGTCAGAGATGACAGAGACAAAAGTCTACGCGATGGAGCGAGCTTACCCAGAAGGAGCCTGTTTACTCTAACTTTGAAGAGACTAGGGTTGTAGGCATTCGGAAACACAGACAATCCATGACACTAAATAAAAAAATACAATCGACTTCCAAAAAAAACACTACAAAGTAAAAAGGAACTTTGGTGTCGGAAGTCGGTGTTTTTGTCAGTTTCTTCGTATTTTGACACCGACTGCGACTTCCGAAATTTTATAAAGTAATTTTTTACTTTATAATGTTCTTTTGGAAGTCCGTTGTATTTTTTTTGTATAAAGTTTTTTATTTTTCACTTTTTAGTGGTACCCCATACCTAACAGCACCACTGCTAAATCGCAGAAAAGCAAAATACACAATTTCGATTACTTGGATGACATAAAACCATCATCCAAGTAGACGAATTCCAGCTATTTAGATTTAAAATCCAAAGTTCGTAACCGATTTTGATAAAATCTAAATGGGACCAATCTGCTAGTATATCCTTTCAGATAAAATTTTACAAATCGGTTCATCGGTCGGAGTTATGACGTAAAACATAAAAAATATAAAAATACTACCGAATTGAGAACCTCCTCCTTTTTGGGAAGTCGGTTAAAAATAGATGAAACTCCTCTTAGAAAAGATATACAATGCACCTGTGATATCCCCGATACTGCAGACATACACTTACTAACTTCCAAGCAAACACGTGCAACATTGTGTGTCGCATTGTCGCAGTGAGCCTTTGTACGGAGCCTTTTTAATTCTGAAAATAGTATAAAACAAATTCGCTGTCTGCCTTCGTTTATTTGTACGCTTACCTCTTTTAAATCACGTAACGGATTTTGATAAGATTTTCAGCGAGTCTGAGAAGGCCACTTTAGCAGAATCAGAAAGCAAATCACAACTTTGAAACTAATGTATTAGCGATAAAAATGAAAATAAAATTGGACAGATTGTTGTGTGATAAATAATTATGATTTGAATATGGTTCTCCTTAAGAGGCCTTTTTAGGGTTCCGTAGCCAAATGGCAAAAACGGAACCCATAAAGATTCGTCATGTCTATCTGTCTGTATGTCTGTCCGTCCGTATGTCACAGCCACATTTCTCCGAAACCTTAAGAGCTATGCTCTTGAAATTTGGTAAGTAGATGTATTTCATGAACCGCATAAAGATTTTCACACAAAAATAGGAAAAAAAAACAATAAATTTTGGGGGTCCCCATACATATGGGGGTCTTCAAAAATGATATTGAGGTTTCTAAGATCATTTTTTTCTAAACTGAATAGTTTGCGCGACAGACACTTCCAAAGTGGAAAATTGTGTGTCCGGGGGGGGGGGGGACACAATTTTAAAATAACAACCCTCTTCTAAAATAAGAGAATGATAAAACTAAAAAAAATATATGATGTACATTACCATGTAAACTACCAGCTAAAATTGGTTTGAACGAGATCTAGTAAGTAGGTTTTTTTTAATACGTCATAAATCGTAAATTGCAACTTCTGCTTACGGAACCCTCAGTGCGCGAGTACGACTCGCACTTGGCCAGTTTTTTTAGAAAGAGCGATAAACAAGAAATATAAATTCGGAAGACGGTGTTTTTGTTAGTTTCTTTGTATTTTGACACCGACTACCGAAATTAAAGTTATTTTTAACTTTATAGTGTTTTTTTTTTGGAAGTCGTTTGTATTTCTTTGTAAAAAGTTTTTAATTTTCACTTTTTAGTGGTACACCACACCTAACAACACCACTGCAAAATCGCAGGAAAGAAAAATACGCAATTTCGATTACTTGGATGACAAAAAACCATCATCCAAGTAAATGAATTCCAGCTATTTCGATTTCAAATCCAAAGTTCCTAACTGATTTTCAGATATAACAAGTTTTTTTCAAATCTGTTCATAAATAACGGAACTATGAGGTATCAAACATTAAAAAAATACAACCGACTTGAGAACCTTCTCCTTTCTGGGGACTCGGTAAAAAGAAAAACATCGTACATTTTTTTCAGCTATGTACTGTAATTATGTGTATTCGCATTTCAAGTTAGCCAAGAAACACCTGCGAAAGCCTTTCCGAAGCAATGTTGGTAACTGGTAGCTATTGGAGATGCATTTTACATCAGCTACCAATTGGAAGCCACGTTGGTTATTGTACTTTGCTTATATGTGGCCGTCTGTGACACCGACGCAACGTAGAACAGCTATCGCGGTTTACAATATCGTAAAATTTTCATTTCAGATTTTTTGTAACGGGTTTTTTTTTGGAAGTAGTGAAATAAACAGTTACTATATAGTCGGTATTAATCTTGGTAATTTTCATATATCGTATGTAGGTATACTGTAAATCCCGATTACTTTTATACATTAATGCCATGGGTGGCCATACATATTATATTATAAGTAGATCATAGAAATCTAAGGTTGCCTGGTTTTTAGAGTTCCGTACCCGAAGGTTAACCAAGGAATCCATATTACTAAGCCCCAGCTGTCCGTCCGTCAGTCCGTGCGTCCTTTTGTCTGTCAGCGGGCTGTTTCTCAAAAGCCGTAATAATAGACAGTTGAAATTTTCGCAGAGTCTATGACTGGTGATCGCTACCGTTTTTTACGTTAACTAATTATTCTGTAGAGCTAATAAAACCTGGTTCTAATCGGTAAGACGACGCCGCAAGCCATGCATCATGTTGCATTAAGAAAAGTTTGGGACGGACTTTTTCTAGGCAAATAATCGAAAGCGTTAATTGACCTCCTAACTTTTTCTATGGAGTTAAAGGTGCCAAACATATTATTGTGATGTCATTAATTAATGACATCACAATGATTTATTGTTTTAAACTTTCATGGTCACTAACATTAGAATAGTTCATATTGTGATTGCTACCATGTACCTTTTTATTTGCGACATTGGGTTAAGCCACCCTGTTTTACTGACAAACTTCGGTGTAACAGGCAGCCCGTCCTCGCCTAGTGGCATCGACTGTCTGCTCCCTGTAAGATATAAATAAATAAAAGATTAGATTACCAAGTGGTGTACACCCCTAAAACACCTCACAGTATCGGTAAACGGGCCATAAAATCGGCGTTTTTCCTTTACGAGAGCGAATTTGAAAACGATGAATTAACCATAGAGAATTCGACGTCTTCGCCGACATATATTTTTCTCGTGGGTTTTGTTCGTGTTTTTTTTTTTCGTTAATCTGCCTTATACTACGAGTATCTAACACAACATTTTCATATTAAATTAAAAACATTGATAGAATCGTCAAATAGTTATTTCGATTATTTAAATAATTACTTATCTATTTTTTTAAAGTAACACCAGAATGGTGATACTTAAAAATCGGTCTATCTGATCATAATAAAATTTAATATTATCACTTTGTCGAATTTTCAAAGTTTAATTTAATTTTACAAATCCTCCTAAATCTAATATCTATGTAAATCTGTCCAAAAAACCGATTTTATTGAAATTATTGGTCTTCTTAAATTTAAAACAGGCCGTTTTCATCCAAAAAATATCGTGGACGCCTTTAAAGTTGTCTTTCTCTTTCATTTGTTTAGTTGAATGTAAATGGCTTCCTTTTATTTTTTCATTTAAACCGGTCAGTACTATTAGCAAGTGGTTCAGAGTAAAACCTCTTTGATAATTTTTAGTGTTGCGAACATCCGTAAAAGATGGAACCCTTATAGGATCACAGGGATGTTTGTCTGTCTCCGGATCTAACTGGACCGATTCTGTTGAAATTTAGTATACAAATGAACTTTTGCGATCCAAAAACGGACGCGTTACGTAAGTGAATAAATTTTTCAGTAAGGGGATCAAACTATAAAATTAAACAAAAAAAATTAAACCTTATCGTGTGACATATGAAATGAAAGGGATTAATTATACATATATTTTTAGGAGAGGGTTTTAATTATATATTTTTCATAATTTTAAAATAAATACTTTAAAAGTTATTCAAGAAATTAGACTAAAAATGAACATTAACCCTTATCTCCGAAACTATTGAGCCTACAATTTTGAAAAAAGTAGAAACTATTATCTGCTTTTTTTAGCCTCAGCTTACAGGAAAACCTATAGGAATTCTATACTGTTAAAATAACATGATTAAAAAAAATAAATTGGTTCGGAGCCCTTTGCACGCAAGTCCGACTAGCACTTGGCCAATTTTACCTCCTCAAATTAAGATTAAATGACAGCAAGGAAGGTATCTTGTTTCTAGATACTCGTTACAAAACCAAAATTATTTTAAAACGACTTGTTTTTAAACTCCGCAGCCCTGCGGTAAAAGTTTTAATTTCCCTCTGAGGATTATACGGCAGCAAACTAAGTATTTATTTACAATGTAATCCTACTTACTTTGGAGATAGTGGCTGCAACATGGTAACTTATACAAACTTCTGTATGGAAAGTATGTAGTTGCTTAAGGTGAATGCTCCAACCAGCCCGCGAAATTAAAAATTTCTTGCGTTTTTTGCAATTTGCAGGCCAGTGCTAGGTTGTATGTTGATCAAAATATTATTTGCGGCTGTAAGACGTATGTAGTTACTGAATTTTAATCATCAAAATCACCAATGGGTTGTAAAGGTGATTTTGATGTACAAGTTCATAAAGGCCTAGGAACAAAAAAAAAACAAAAAAGTCATTCCTAGAGCTTTATGAACTTAGAGCGTTGTATTGATGATTTTGATGATTATAATTCTGCCAGTCTATTCAGTCGACATTTCACCCTGTACACTTGGGTGGAGTGAACGACAAGTGAGCTGTCATTCTTTTTTTTTGTATGGTTTGACAGCTCACTTGTCGTTCACTTCGCCAAAGTGTTCACTTCGACATGTTTACAGAATCGCACTGCTGTAACTACATAATTATGTCTTACAGCAGCGAATAATATTTTAATCAACATACAACCTAGCACTGGCCTGCAAACTGCTAAAACGTAAGAAAATTTCGCGGGCTGGTTGGAGCATTCACCTTAAAAGTACTTACTTTAAGACTTTGTCAAAGTACTTGCAGCAAGTTTTGGTACTTTATAAAATCACTAGCTGATGCCCGCGGCTTCGTCCGTTTGACAAATTATATACTAAAACCAGAACCACTCTACCCATTGCTGAAAACAGATTGAAAATCGGTAGATATAGCAGTTTTTGAGTTTATCGCGAACAAATAGATAAACGCGGCGAAAGACTTTGTATTATTATATGTAGTAGTGATTTTTTACACTACCTATTCTATTAACGTAGCTTGACTATTAATTACCCAGATTACATACTGAAGTAGGTAGTCCGAACAGTCCTTGTCGTTAAAATCTGAGTTTAGATCCTTCAACTGTCTGTCTGGGAGTGAGAAGTTTACTTCATGTAAAACCTAGTTTTAATTGCGTTTCATAATCTCAGTTATATTATGATCTCATCTCCACGATTTATATTGTCACGACGCACGCTCGCTTATGCAGTATCGGATCATCGTTCCTTCAGGATTTTACATTTATAAATCTTTATAGCACCCATTCTTAACAACATTTTATGATTCGAATTAAAAAAAAAATATATTCATTATTATCCTAACATATAAAATTATTCTGTTACTGAGTGACTAACAGACAACGCCCAGCCGAAACTTCTGGTCAGAGCTGAAATTTGGCATGCAGGTTCCTTGGGGAGCGTAGGGGGAGCACTTAAACACGATTTCCTGAAATTCCTACGGGAACGGGAAAATACGGGATATGCGCGTACGAAGTCGCGGGCAAAAGCTTGTGTATTTTATTTGAAAAAGGAGTGTGGACCCCTCCCTAAGAAGATGTACAAAAAACTTTGATATTATCTATACTATAATCTATCTATCTATACATCTATATCTATACATATAATAAAACTGTAGAAAAGTGGTTTTTGTACATGAAAAAAAAATCCAAAAAAAATAAATAGGGTGTTAAAGAACAACTAATAGAACCCATTTCCAGTATTTTTAGAATTTATGTCTGTTTGTCTGTTTATTTGTTCGGGCATCACATAAAATCTGCGAAAGCAATGTAGATAACTTTTACACACAAGGATTGAGCGTAACTTGGAGTAACATTTAGTTTTTGTTTCATTGCAATCGGTTCAGTCTATCAAAAGATATTTGAATTTAAAGTTTTCCAGAAGTAAAATTAGGGTTATGTGCACTTAGTCTCATTATTACTTCACGTAACTTTTATACATAACAATAAACTGTGCGTAAATTGTAGTAATGTTAAGTTTTTTGTTTCATCGTAATCAGTTCATACCTTATAATAAAAAGTGTGAATTAATAAAATTATAATTTATTCCGAAGTAAAATATTGAAATAGCGCCATCTATCAAACTTAGACTGGACTATACCTAGAGATCAACTACGTGCAGTATTCGATAGATGGCGTTGGCCTGTGACGTCAATTTTCTGAATCGCGGTGTTAAGATGTTCCTTGAAAGAATGACCTTCGCCCATGTCTGATTCAAGTTGTGATTTGAGTTCTGATTTGAGTCAAGTTGATTTATCTATTTTTCATCTATGCTAATCTATACTAATATTATTAAGCAGAAGAGTTTGTTTGTTTGAACGCGCTAATCTCAGGAACTATTGGTCCGATTTGAAAAATTCTTTCAGTGTTAGATAGCCCATTTATCGAGGAAGGTTATAGGCTATATATCATCATGCTAAGAAAAATAGGAGCGGAGCAGTAATGGAAAACGTGACGCAGACGAAGTCGCGCGGGTCAGCTAGTTGTATTATAAATGTTCTAAAACTCGGTATCTCATTTTCTATTTTCACTAACCAATATTCGAACCCAAATTAGTGTGTTACCGCAACTGCTTGTTGAGGGTTGTCTAAACAGTACTGCCGCGGGCTAGGCATTGGAAATTACCGAGCAAGAGAGAGATACATACGGTAATTAGACCACAAATTATTCACGTGGTTACGGAACCACCGAACAAAACCCTAAATCTGGGTACTAGCAATTAGGTTCTGTTGTGGAGTTATTTCAGCAAAACATTGTGGGTGTTATACATATTGCCTAACTAGCTGAAGCGCAAGTTCGTCTGCATCACATTTTTCATTAATTCACCGCTCCTGTTCATCGTAGCGTGATGTTATATAGCAAATACAAATACAAACTCCTTTATTTCAAATAGACCAGTTACAGGCACTTTTGAATAGTCAAGGTCTGTCAGTCAAATAGATGAAGCTAATCCTGCCGCGCTAGCGACAAGAACGGGCAGGTTGTTCTGCAACATAACACACCCACCGACCCCGTCTCCAGCGTGACAGTTGCCTAAAGCCTTCCTCGAAAAATGGACTATACAACACTAAGGTAACTATTTTTTTCAGATTTCTGAGATTAGCGCATTAAACCAATCAAACTCTTAAGCATTGTTATATTATAAGTATACATATAGTATAGTATATATTAAAGCAAAACATTCATTTTCGCACATTTACATAGTTAATTAGCAACTACAACTAGTTAGCAAGGTGTAACGTTACTACAACGTACCGCTAAGTTTCAACAGTTACACAACTTCGTAGATTGCGCACTCTAAACTTTAACTAACAGGTATTGTTCAGCGAATGTTAACAATATATTTGATAACTAGCTGACCCGCGCAATTTCGTCTGCGTCACATTTTCCATTATTGCTCCGCTCCTACTTGTCTTAGCGGGATGATATATAGCCTATAGCCTTCCTCGATAAATGGGCTATCTAACACTGAAAGAATTTTTCAAATCGGACCAGAAGTTCCTGAGATTAGCGCGTTCAACCAAACAAACAAACAAACTATTCTGCTTTATAATATTAGTATAGATTTTACTTAAGTAAGTTAGCCTTAGGTAAGTTTCCAAAAGTCGAAAACCATGGGGCCTAAAAATGCTTGAGAAGGTGCAAATAGCATTCTATCATATGATACCACACGTACTAATAATAGTCTCCCTTCTCTCAACAGCTGTATACTGAATGGATAACCATAATCTAAAAATCAACTTCATCAAAACAAAATTTATTACCTTTCATCCCCATCAAAAACCCCCCTTAAATTTTTTTTTTCATTTTTTCATTTTTCATTTTCATTTATTAGAACAAAAAAACACATGTTACAATTTATTTGTGTTCGATAATAGCCACATTAGTTAAAACTGTGTCGTGGCTATTAACGCCCACCTCCAGGATAGAGATGACTGACACTGACTGACAGGACAGAATTAAATTTTATTTATAATAATACAAAACTGGAATTAGTCAATGAAGTTACTCTCCTCGGTTTGTCTATTATAGACACTCACTTATATAGGAAATCCCATATATAGAAAATAAGAGAAAAACTATCGTTTGCATAATTATGCCCTACGCGAAATTTAAAAAACTACCAACCAGCAGACTGCACTTTTTACCTACTATCATATTGTCATATTGTCCGCAAATAAACTCTTTTTCTTTCTTTCTTTCTTTCTTTCTACTATGCATATGCCCAGGCATGACTCAGCTCTATGGGGTCATGTCGTCGAGTAAAAGTACAGATTCACATACCTTATTTATTGTACAAAATAAGTTAATTCGAATAATAACAAACATAGATCAAATAGATAGCTGCAAACCACACTTCCGTAAGCATAAAATACTCACACTTCCCTGCCTATACATATAAGAATTATGTTATTTTGTCAAAAAAACATCCAGATCTGTACACAACTTGCGAAGAAACAAAAAAAGATTCAATTTTCGACACAACAAAAATAAAATAAACGTACCTCAATCCCGACTCAAAATGCACTCAACCAGTCCCTTGGTAATGTCCATAAACATTTACAACAAACTGCCAAATGATATTAAAGAAATAAACAAAACAAACATATTTATTAATAAATTGAAACAATTTCTAGAATCCAAGTCATATTACTCAGTTAAGGAGTTTTTTGATGACAAATCGATTACAAAGTTAAATTATTCTCTCACTTATTCACCAAACATTATGAAACATATATAATAAAACTTGAAATACTTACGTACTTATAAAAACCAAATATAAATACCAATATATAATAACAAAATTCAAGTATAATAAAAATTATTATAACTATTTTTACAATAACTCTTATTTACTATTCCTATTCAATAAATATACTATACCAATAAACACAGACCTAATAAATATATACATAATTATACATCCAATTTAACATTTATAATAATTTTTGATACTATTTCATACCTTGAAATACTACTTAGCACTCTTCCTCTCTCCTATTATTTGCTGAGCCCGACAGCGTTCATATTTGTTCTTTTAAACCATTTTAAACCATCTATGTAATACATATGGAATGCAATAAATTATTAAGTATTGAGTATTGAGCCTCCCTTCGAATTTTTAGAAACCCTTTTCAGTTGCTGTTGCAAAAGAAAAATAAACATTTTTTTTTCTTATTTGCAATAGTTGAGTAAACGTCATCTAAAATTATACCAAATTTCAAGTATACATAGAGAACATCTGTAGTTCTTGAGACATCTAGCTGTGACAGACGGACAGACTTAGTAGCACCATAAGGGTTCCTTCTTACCATTTTGGTACGAAACCCTTAAATGATCACAAATGTGTCTGTCTTAGATTTAGATTTTTTTTAGTTTATTTCTCTCATAAAGGTACAATGTGTCAGTAGGTAATTTATACATAAAGTTAATTTATTGCCTTACGCTAGAACCTTTGTGAGAGCTGGAGTCTGAACTAGGTTCAGGACCTGTATGACAGATCTCCAGGCTCACACCCCTTTTAGCATTAACTTATTATACGGCATCATTTAGATTGTACATAAAACTAGAAGCAAACAGTTTTGATAGAGAGTTAAGTCTATATAATAGAAGTGTGGGTTATATTTGTAATGTAAAGTGAAGTTATTGTGTATTGTATGTGTGGTGTGTGTAGTGTGTGAGGGTGTGGTGTGTATGTGCATTGTGCATGTACCTAAGTCATATGGTTCATGCTAAATAATTGGTGATTATGAGAGGGATGTTTATAAAAACATCATTTAATGGTCTGGATGATATTTTCTGTTTCTTCATAGTCCATATCCAGCAGCCAGTTCCTTACAGTAGTTTTGCATTTCCATTTGACCATTGAGTACACATGTAAGATTGTATTAACTCTGTTGTACACATAAGGACCAAGGAAATAAAAGAAAAGTTGAGCTTGCTTTGAATGGACAAGAATGGACGAACACACAGTATGCTTTCGTCTCACGGCATTGAACTTTTCGGGATAGGAATTTTGGGAGTGGACTGTTAGAATTAGAGATATGGGAGGAGGGGCGCTCCTAAGTTTGAACAGAAAAAATCTGAAATACTTCCATGTTTCACTCACTTTCCATAGAAATGTATGTAAAGATTAAAGGAAAAATAAAAAATGTTCCTAAATAGCACAGTTTTTCAGAAATCGCAAACAAATATTGCATTAGTTCCACTAGCGGTAAAGAGATGGCGCTGATTTAAATCAGCAATATACACCGCAGCAAATCGAATGTAGACCTCGCTAATGAAAATTTAAAAACATTTCACGTTTTATATTAACTTTCGACTCTCTTTTGACCAGTTTTGTTATTCAACGTGTCAAAATGGCGAACAACAAGATTTTGTTTTATTTAAAAGCAGTTTTTCAAACTACACGGCCATCTTTTCACTTACCCTTTAACAGACACATAACATAAAAGCCTCCCACCCCTATGCATTTAATTAAGATGTCCTCCGGTCGTTGCGGAGCTAAAATATATGATTATCTTGTATGTAAGGGTTTCCTGCCGGAACTAGTATGAAATTATTAGGACAAGATAAGGCAAGATAGTAATTATTGTGTAACGGCCTCGGGCCTATATGTAGCAGAGGGAATGGAAATTGACGAGCTCTTATGCTCAGTGCTGTGTATATAAAAACGGGCCAAGTGCGAGTCAAACTCTCACACAAAGGGTTCCGTACCAGTAGCCGAAAAAACCCGTTTCTTGTATGGGAGCTCCGATTTATTTTAACCGACTTCCAAAAGAGGAAGAGGTTCTCAATTCGGCGGGTAGGTATATATATTGTTTTTTGTTTAAACGAACGATTACTAACCACACTAAATAAAAATAAAAGAATTATTACTCACAATTATAAACAATAACTTTTACAGAAAAATGTTAATAGGTATGTCCTAACTGCATAGTGTGTACGAGTACATAACATAATTTGTTAATGGAGGAGTCCTGGTGAACTGAACTACAGGCTTTGAGCCTAGGCACCAGTCTCCCACAATATAATGCCACTCCTATACGTCACCGTAGATATAAGGTAAACTATTTTTATCTTATCTTAACTCCGAGGTTTCTGATCCGATTTGTGTGTTTCTTTTTTAGTTTTATGCGGCACACTTACCATTTGGTCCCGTTTTATTTTAGTTTGGATCAGTAGTTTTCATTTTTTGAGCGTTTTTGCTTATTTAAATTTCCGCGTAGACGAAGACGTCGTCCAACTTAAAAGTTAAAAATAAAAACGTTTAAAAGTCGGTGTTTTTGGTTTTATTATATCTTTATTTTTTAACACCGACTTCCGAAATGAAGGTTATTTTATACTTTGTAGTGTTTTTTTTTGGAAGTCGGTTATTTTTTGCTATAGCGACAATAAAAATATGTTGTTCGCCCGAAGTTCGTTTCGATTGCCGACGAAACCGTGCTTCGATGTGTTATATACAGTATGTCTACGACATATATGCAATAATTGAAACCACAAGTAACACTTGTCCACAGAAGTATAAATAAATTGTTATAAATTAAAAAAAACGTAAATGAAAAAAATTAAGTTTTCAAACAAAATAAATATGAAAATAAATTTAGTAAAAGTAAATCACCCTATTTAGAAAACGTACCTTGACCTCGACTGACCTCGAGAAGTGCGGCAACAATGCTCGCGCGGCGGCGTTTTGATTTATCTTTGCCAATTGCGATGAAATTCACTATGGTTATTTTTCACCCGTTCTTTTTTACTTCGTGATAAGTTGATTACTGAACTAATCTAAATAAATTCTGTCATAGCACAAGATGGATTAAAACTTAAATTTTCTCATGTTCAAAATGTCCGCCACGTTTTTGAATGCACAAGTGACATCGCCGAACAATGTTGTCCCGAACCTTGCCCAACAAATTTCGACCAGGATCCGAGTGTTTATTTCACCGTAAAAAACAAGTACAAATAAAATTAAAAACACAATTTACACACACTAAGGTCAAGTACCTACTCAGTGTCTATTTCACTGTAAGAAAATAATTAAACTAATACATACAAGTAAATAACAAAAATCACGTAAAACAATGCGTGTACTTAAGTACCTATCAAATCTTTGCGAAATGCACACACGCTATCCCGGAAGACTCGCGGTGAACTGACAAAACTTACATCCGTACTGGCAAAAAATAAAAGTCATAGGTAAATAGGGTAAACAATGTAATAATTATCTTTTATCGATACTTTTCTACAATTACTTATCTAATAAAGACTTAATACGCAATCAAGGCATTACAATACTAGTACTATTTTTAATAACCGTATTTAACAGTGAAGTGATACCTAGTTAAATTTATTGGACTTTTAAAATAAATTTAAATTTTTGTACGTTTCGACTTACGAAACTACCGTAGGTACTACCTAGATAGTGAGTAATGTAGAAAACGGGTGAGTACGTTTTTTTAATAGGATGTTTCTTCCTAAAATGTAAACATTAATACATTATTTTTTATCTCTAAATCCTCTCAATTATAATTTTTAATCAGAATAGGTAGGTAGGTACATAGTGGTGCTATAATAATTCTAAACTAACCGTGTCCTTTAAAATTAGAACATCTTTTTTGCTAACCGATCATTATTCTCTTCAAAAGACAATGAGAGAAAGCTGATAATATTGTCGATAACTGTGTCCAACCCTACGCGTCGAGCGCGCGCGCAACCCGCTCCCCGCGCCCCTCCTCGCCAAAAGCCGAAGGCCTTTGAAAAAGCCGACACACGCGTGCCGCGTCCTTCTGTACTAAGCCGACAAACGAACCGCACCGCGCCAGCGTGGCAACGTTGCTTTTCAATGTTCAAGGATTCAAGTTCATTGTACTATTAACCTACTGTTGCAATTCTACAGAGTGTTCAAATTTGCTTTAAATTAAAACTCGACTTTTTGACAAAACTACTGGACCGATTTCGTTACTTTTTTGTATAGCGTTATCAAATACCATAACTAGTATGTGGTTTCAAGGATTGCATATATGTCGTAGACATACGGTATGTGTGATTAAAACATACGTACCTACCTTGTTTGATTAAGAAAAAATCACTTTCGTGGTTGAGTCTCGACCGTTTTTTTTTTCAGCGCTAGATACATTGAATACACACAAAGTTGCGCAACTGAATTTTTGCTGCGTAAGTTCGGCACTTATGGTGTGTCATATCAGCCGAATACGTGGAAACGTAAAATTAGCCGCGTCATTTCGGTCGCGTACCTTCGACATCGTGTTTATAGACACTAAGAAGCGAATTATCATCATTTCATAGAGATAAGGTTTGACATTCTGAAAATAATACAGTAGAAATTGTAAATTTAAATAAAGAATTTTAATTCGCCAGATGATGCCTTTGAAGTTGAGATTTCCCATAGCGTAACCATACGTTACAAAATCTTTATTTTGGACGTCAGCTTTGTAGTCTAAGATCCTGTTTCAGCACTTCCTTTTCAAATGACTCCTTCAGCCTTGGGCGGAGCGGAAGAGAGTGTCAGACACTTGCTCTTGCTGCCTAAACCCATCCGTTTTTCTCCTAATGCCCTTTGCGTACCAGGGCCGCAGTGGCTCTCTGGACCTAGTGGCACCCGTCAATTTTGCTAGAATCTCTTTGACCTAAATTTAAGTTCACGTTAACTTGGCAGATAATATTCTTAATTATGGTTCCGTCTATGCGTTGAAAGTTAGTCAGGACAAACGATTTTATAAGTACAAATAGATCATAGCACTTTATACAAAATACATAATCATGCTAACCACTCTAAGCCGCCTACTTAAGTCAACAGATTTATGTACCAACTAAAAGCTTTCCCACACCATTTCTCAGGGCTGGTTCTAAAACAAAGCAGACCCAGACATACTCGTATTTCACGTTACGCCATTACTTTTGATAAAATTTTCAATATGGCTGACGTTTATTGCACATGATAATAAAACTATGCGCTACTTTATTAAAATCTAGCATTAACACGAATCTTCACGCAAGTTAATGTCTTTACTGGATATTTAATTTTGGTCGGCTATTATTTTAAGTTATACACTGGTGGCCAAGAAATATTGCACCATTTTATGTGGGTAGGTTCTTTTTGAGTCAAAGTCAAAACATTTATTTCAATTAAACCATTAAAATGTACTTTTGAACGTCAACATATACAGATAACAAATAAGTGGCTCTAGTGTTTAGTTTTCTAACTATTGACTTGCATAGTATGTTCATTGAAGGAGTTTCCAGGAAAACTTAATATTCCTGTAAACTAAATGAAGGTATAAGATAAGGTACCTTCATTGAGTTTACAGCTTGTAATCTGGAGTAAGTTTATACCAAAAGTAAAATATAATGGGAACAGAACTCAACTTTACAACCCATTTCCCACGCACTCTACATAACAGGTATTTTCACATGACAGAGGCTGAAAAAGTTCATTCACTCAGCCAATAGAATTGGTTTCTATTCTTCTCAGGCAATTATGTAAATGGAACATATTTCCATGCCAACCTACGTTGTTTAAAAATATACTGACCTGTAAAAATTTAGCTTGTCATCCAACATAATTTGCCACGAAACTAGGTTAGTAGGTAAGTAGGGATGAAGGACAAGAATCTGAATCTTGTGGGACACAGAGGTTATTAATAAGAAGCTTATTATTCTGCTGAAGTCATGCAGCCGGCTTAATGGCTTCAGCTTAAATATTCGGGCCAGAACAATATACAAGACAAATGCTTCACAAATGACAAAATATGATATGACGAGGAAAACCCCAAAAAATAGATGTTTACGACACAACCCCAACCTAGATCTTATTTATAGACATACGTGCTTATTACCTCTATATTCTTTTATTTCAAATAAGTTTTTTTACTGTGCCGTATATTTGGCCGTAAGTGTAGTATCGTTGGGCGTAGGGTAACGCACTTAAAAGACAGAAAGGTCGGGCTATATTAAGGGACCTAGCCCTGTTAATTACACAGATAGCACTGTGGAATTTATTTCGCCCGATAGCCATCTACAGTACATAAGTGTTATTGTACCATTTCACAAGATTACTACTGTGAAATACTTAATTACTGAAATTACTGCGATCCTTTTTGCCTTCGGCGGACGTTATGATATCTTGTTTGGCTTCTATGAATATTATGAGTACCTTACTTTCAAATTATTAGAGGTTTATACCGGTACGGTATCTTAAAATGAAATTGAATGTGTTATAGTGGCAGCCAGTGTAATGGTCTGTATAATTTTATGCCAAGCTTATGTATTAAGTGGCGAATATTTTATTTTTAGAGGCGTGTTAACAATGGCCTTAGTACTATTTGAGTGCGTTTAATATTATATTAATATGTGCCAAAATGTAGTAACTACGTAACATAATAATCGTTTGGTTTTCAAAGTGGAGGTAACTCTGTATTTCTAATCTTGGGTGTTGTCATAGATCCACGTTTTCGATAACTATGGTGGTAGTCAATTAGGCACCTTCAATTTTGTGTTTCAACAACAGACCAATGTCGGAAAAAACGAAGTAACCGCTATGTGGCTAGACTAGTTGTGGTGATGGTTGTCGGAATAGGACCCTAACTGATTCTTACCAAGAGACGGTAGAAGAAGCGTCGGCAGCCCAGCACCCATATGGATGTACTAGCACTTCGCATTCGTCTTCATCCATGCGTATTTAGTACTAATGATTTTCACCTTTTCACCCAAAAATAAAATATCCAACTGATTCCAAAAAAAAAGGTTGAATTTCCGAAAATTCTTTATGAGCTCAACTACATCATGAAAGGAAGGGAAGCACTTCGCATTAGCTAACTACCGTTTTTATAGTAGGTTTTTTTTTTCGGTAGAATGTACCTTTTCTATAGTAAATTTGAAATTACCAAAACGCGCAAAACCATAGGTGCTGAAAAATAAATCGCCAAAACTTTCTTTCGGGATTGGTGGGATAGTGGGAGTATTAAGGGTGGGGTAGATTATATGGCGACTCTATATAAGCTTTTAATCCAAATTAAGGTCAGGGGCATCTTCAAGGTCAAGGTCAAACTCGTAAAAGTCAAGGTCAAAATATGCCTAAAATTGTAGAATATTGCCCTCTATCAAACTCCAACGTCAAGAATATACTCAAGGTCATACTCGAACCTCTCAAAAATGTTAATTTGTAAGAAAATGTCGACGGAGCCCCGCTGCGCGGGGCTTCTACTTCTGAGTGGTTTATAAAAAAATCGAGTCGGGGTGCCCCCAAGTCCAGAGCTCGCTCCGCTTGCTCTTGCATTCTGAGTCGGGGACTTCGGAGACGCCATGGTGTCACTCAATCGTTGAAACAAACAGGAGTACGATAGACGCTCTCGACCGTGAGTACAAACGATGAATGACAACTGTCAAACGTAAACGTCGCATACATCATAATATTCTGAAATTACGTTTCGTTACCCACAATCGCTACAATACTTTTTTATTTTTATTTAATTAAGTCTATTATTTGCTTTTTATTTGAAAACATAATACTTGCGCAACTATTTAAAAATAAAATAAAGTCAAAAACTATAATATTCAATAAAAAAAACTTTTAAATGAGTGGTCACTTAGTCTGACCGTAAAACGAAACGACCTTGGACCGATTTTTTTAAATTATCTGTGGCAAAATAAGTAATTTTTTCGTAAATAGGTTAGAAATAATTGAATTTTTAGGATTTTTTTTCTCTAAAACTATGTGTTTGCGCGCTATAAAACTTTGTGATAGTGTTCTACAAGAAGAGTAGGTACTCTACCCAAAAAAATAATCAAGCTCCAAACCCAGAGTTTGTAATACGAAGTGGAGCCATATTTTCTATTATCCGACCCAGCAGCCCCGACATGGCGGAAAAAATCAGCTGTTCAGTAGGTCATCATCATCATCATCAGCCTATAACAGTCCACTGCTGGACATAGGTCTCTCCAAGTGCACGCCATTTGGCTCGATCACCGGCAACTCTCATCCAGCTGCTACCAGCCACCCTGCGAAGATCGTCGCTCCACCTAGCCTGAGGGCGTCCTACCTTACGTTTGCCGATTCGCGGTCTGCACTCAAGAACTCGTCTACCCCAACGGTCATCGATTCTACGGCTAATATGGCCGGCCCATTGCCACTTTAGCTTGCTTATTCTATGAGCTATGTCCTCAACTTTGGTTCTCTGTCGGATCACTTCGTTGCGGATTCGATCTCTCAAAGAGACCCCAAGCATAGCCCCTTCCATAGCTTGCTGAGCGACCTTGAATTTATGGACCAGCCGTACCGTGAGTGTCCACGTTTCGGCTCCGTAAGTCATAACAGGCAGGACGCACTGATTGAAGACCTTAGTCTTTAGGCTCTGTGAAATACGTGACAAGAAGACTCGCCGAAGCTTTTGGGAAGCTGCCCAATCCAGCTGAATTTTCTGTTAGCCTCTCTCTCAAAGTTGTTGTTACCAAACTGCAGAGTCTGCCCGAGGTACACGTATTCTCAAACAACCTTAAGAGCACCGCCATTGACAACAATTGGTCCCGGAATAACGTGTTCGTTGAACATAATCTGGATTTTGTCCAAGTTCATCCGGAGACCAATGCATGCAGAAGAATCAACTAGGTCGTTCAGTAGGTATTTTTACGCAAATGAATGTATGGGGAGCACTTCGCATGCTTCTTCATCCATGCGTATTTAGTACAGATGATTTTCCCCTTTTTCACCCAAAAAAAAAAAACTTTAAATTGATTCCAAAAAAGTGATACTGGTTGAAATTCCAATATTCTCTTCTTAGAGCTCAACTACAGCGTGAAAGGAAGCTTTGAGTGAAAATTTCGCTCTCCTATCCTCAGTGGTTTTGGCTGTGCGTTGACATGTCAGTTTCCCTTTTATAAAACGTGTAACAAAATAAACGCAATACCTTTTAAAGGGTAATTTTACTCATCACTATGAATACTTTTTACTATCCGACCCACCAATCCCGACATGGCAAAGAATATCAGCTCTTCAATAGGTACTATATTTTGTCGAGTTATACGCAAATGAATATAATTATGGGGAAATCGATTTTTTTCGCGATATCAGTATTTATTTATTAATTTATTATTTATTTATTTATTAGCATCATCAACATTGCATGCACATTAAATATAACAAGCATTTTCAACAAAAATCTTATAGTGCTGCAACACTTACAAACAGTCACAGCATTCATTAAACAAGTATCGCATGACGAGGTGTAAACTAAAAGTATTTATTAAATTGTAACAGAAAATAAGAACTAGTATATATAAACAATGTCAGAATATAAAAAAATTGAAAATTAAAAATTACAAAGAGATAAAAATTAAAAAATAAATAAAAATGTCTATAAAAGTATAGAAGAAGTCTAAAGTATTGTACCCATAGTAAAATTGTTCATAATGATGAGTACATTGACCCCTTAAGCTTAAATACGTTTATTTTATTACAAGTTGCATAGATAGATGACATTCAGAAGATGCGTTGTAGCGATACAGACGCGATACGCGCGCAAGTCAGACGCAGCCTGTAGACCTTTGCACACCTCTATAAATTCAAATACGCGTTTGAATCGATACACACGCGCGTTAGTATAGCGTTTATATAGACCCGCGTTTCTAAAACGCTCCTCGACGGCGCGTTTAAAAAACGTGATGTGCACAGGCCCTTACATGTAAGATAGGAGGTTTTCACCCAGCGGGGAGTGGAACAAGGCTCTGACCTAGACTAGAATCAAGAGCAAACCCATCTAAAAAAGAAGACATGAAACCCGAATACTTTAACAGCCAATTTATTTCAAAACTTGCCACCGAATGAGAGCTTATAACGAGATTCTCATGTCTAGATTGAAATAGAGCACATTTTACCTGAAAGCAAGTAAAGATCCCCGGGGGAAATTAGAAAAAATCTAAAATTGTGTCCTAAGTCTCAGCCAAAGCCAGTAAATACTGATTTTCAGCACTTCTTTCAAATTTTCAGCATTTTCTTGAACAGGTTCTGACACTTAGTTTATTTTTGAAGAGACTTATTTTATCCACAAGAGTGTTTTCATTTTGTAAAACAGTAACTTATTACAATTTAGGTATAAATAAAGAATCACATTTTGCGGACAAACCTTTACTGGATAAGTTTTTTTTTTTCAATCTTCGAAAGAATAGCCTTTTTAGAGTTCCGTACGCAAAGGGTAACCAACGGAACCCTATTACTGAGCCTCCGCTCTCTGACCGTCCGTCTTTCTTTCAGCGGGCTGGATCTCAAGAACCGTTCCAGGCAGACAGTTAAAATTTTCACAGTATTTTTAATTTTTATTGCCTTTAATTAAAAAACTAAAGAGCTCCCACACATTACACGGTTTTTTTTTTCGGTTTATGGTACGGAACCCTTTGTGTGAGATTTCTAATATAAATCAATTCAGCTTTAATTATTTAAAAATTAAATGATTTAAAATTTTCATTCATTAATTTATTTTCATTTATTTCTTTTTATGTTATTGCAATTTTAAGAACATTATATTCTAGACAAGTTAACTAATGAAAACAAGTTTTAATCATCCGTTTCAATCAGTAGACTTGACCTTTAACATGTCTCAAAAAAACACAACACTGTGCCTCTGTGACACATTATTTCGCTGTCCATTGTCCAATAAACTATCTACATACAAAATACAAACTGGCATCCCAGTGAGATCATCAAATCGTTACGAGCCATTATTTTGAAACTGAAACTTTTCTCTTTTAATGTCTCCCATCAACTGACGAAGTTTTGATTATGTTAGTATAATTTTATTGCTACGGAACCCCCCTCATTTGTTTTTTGGCCTTGGCGACTCTACACGGGTATTTTTGATAGTAAAATCAAACTAGAGGTGAATAAAATGGCGATTATTGATCATATTCTCGTCTCGGTTTTATGATGAGAAATAAAAAAAGTTTTTTTAGTTTTTGAACATGAATTGAGAAGCTATAATTTTGGTGAACAAGTTTTTTCATGGCTATTTAGTGGATCGATACTAATATAATCTGCTTTTAGTATCTTACTTCAAACTTTTATCATGAATGTGAATGTCTGTATGTTTGATTGTTTGTTAATAAATCTCGTCTCAACGAATTTGAATAATATTTGCTACACTAGGAGACCTCGATCAGGGCTAAAGACGCTTTTTACTCTGCTAGAACGCTTGCGTGGTATAATTTTCGACGTTCACTCGCGTTGCCTCAAAAGCAGACAGTAGTGTTAATCGTCAGCTACCATTCTTCATCAAGGTTTTATTTCAACATCCATCTTTTTGCGCAACAATACCACTGTATAACAATACCACTGTAAAACAATACTACTGTATAACAATACCAATGTATAACAATACCACTGTATAACAATACCACTGTATAACAATACCACTGTATAACAATACCACAGTATAACAATGCCATTATGCCGCTGTATAACAATACCACTGTATAACCCGTTGATTTTCATCATCATCATCAAACCTGCCGAAAGACGTCCACTGCTGGACGTAGACCTCCAAGTTTCGGTACAACCACTGGTCCTGTGAGTCTCGCATCCATCGGCTACCTGCGACCCTCACAAGGTCATCGGCCATCCTTGTGGGAGGCTTACCAACGCTGCGTCTTCCGGGACGCTGTCGCCATTCTAAACTTTATTGTAAAGTTAACCATTAAATAAATAAATAAAAATGAAAAAGCTTTTTATTTCTTGCTTTACAGTAGAGATTGACAATTTAAAACATTGTGCATGCATAGGTAATTAGATTTGCTTGTTGTTACTAAGAGTAATTATTAATTTATTGATTTAATGTAACTGGGTTTGAAAGCAAATTCATGAACACCTGCTTACTTCCCTCACTAACATATGCTATGAAAATAAAAACACTAGATCAAAACAAGTCAAAGAAGTATGGAAAGAAGCATTCCGAAGATTAGAAGGATCGATAAAATCCGTCATACTGTCATAAGACAGAAAACTAAAGCCATCAATGCTCTCACCTACGCACAGAGGCTAAAAGGTCGATGGGCAAGACGTGTAGCCAGACTTAATGACAATCGCTGGAACAGAAAGACCAAATCATGGTTAGGACCATCGGGCCAAAGAAAAAGGGGAAGACCAAATGCGCGCTGGGCAGACGACGTTATAAAAATAGCAGTTACACACTGGATACGAGTAGCAGAAGATATTATAAAACATTGGTTATCACTGGACGAGGCCTTAACCTTCCGTTGAGAGAATTTCTTGCAAAGTTAACCATTTCTATAATATAAACCGATCACAAGCCACACACACGATCTTCTCAAACTCAAATCTACCATTAAAGCAACCCCAGACGATCTGATTTAAGTTAAGCCCAAAGCCTACGTTCCACCTTATCAATGAGAACAGTATGGTAAGTGGAAAAGTTACAAGTTCAATGCCTCATACAATCAAGGTGGATCCGTTTTCATCACACGCACTCCTATTACTTTCGAGTTTGGAACTTTTGGAAGATACTTCAGATCTCAATTATTGTTCCATTGAACCGTGTGATAAGGCTCTAATATGATTGGTGTTACTGTTGATTAAGGAAAGTGTTGGTTAAGATTATCTTTGTTGAGGTTAATAGAGGTAATTGCTTTGGACTTTTTTAACCGACTTCCCAAAAAAGAGGAGGTTCTTAAGTCGGTTGTATTTTTTTTGTTTGTTACCTCATAACTCCGTCAATTATGAACCGATCTGAAAAATTCTTCCATTTAAATTTTATCAGAATCGGTTACGAAGTTTGGGTTTCAAATCGAAATAGCTAGAATTCGTCTACTTGGATGACGGTTTTTTGTCATCCAAGTAATCGAAATTGCGTAGTTTGCTTTTCTGCGATTTTGGAGTGGTGTTGTTAGGTGTGGGGTACCACTAAAAAGTTAAAAATAAAAACCTTTTTGCAAAAATACAACCGAATTCCAAATAAAAAAAAACACTACAAAGTAAAAAATAACTTTCATTTCGGAAGTCGGTGTCAAAATACGAAGAAACTAACAAAAACACCGATTTCCGAAATGACAATTATTTTTTACTTTGTACTGTTTTTTTTTTTATTTGGAAGAAACAAAACAACCGACTTTCAAATAAAAAAAAAACACTACAAAGTTTAAAATAACTTTGTTAAAGTGAGGTTTGTTTTAGGTCTGTAACGACGACAATCAATTCTGTCTCATCATCTCAACATCATCTCAACATCATCGTATCAGCCGAAAGACGTCTACTGATGGACATATGACATAATGCCAAGTGTCGCCACAACAACCTCGCCTTTGCGTCTCGCATCTAACGTCTACCAGTGACCCACACCTTGTCTTCGGCCCACCTTGTGGAAGGTCTTCCAACGCTGCGTCTTCCGGTACCTACACAAAAGTAAAACCGTCCGACTCGCACTTGCCCGGTTCTTTACGAAACTGCAGAAGTTTGCATATAACCTCCTTCGAATAATTTATCAGAAATGATATGAAAACAATTCATACAATGCGACCACGTGCTAAACCTACGACTATCTCGTAATAAGAATATGTTCTATGTAAGGGACATATTATTGCCAAGTCATAGTCTGCCCAACCCACATTAATTCTAGATACCCACACGTCTTTCATGTATTACATCATAAGTAAGCACCTTTAGGTACACTTGGTAAAATAGCTTAGTGTTCTGGCAACTGATGTAGGTATTTTCAGAGTTTAGCCGTTACGAACTGCTACGAATGCTGGTATGTGCTAGAAACTGACCCTCTTTGCCAAGGGATTATACGAAGTGCCATTTAAGTTTTCTGACAATGGCAGCTGACTTCATCCATCCAATGACTACTAACCATAAATAAGAAAAATAAAAATATACTATCATGACGCTTAATGATGTAGTTTGAAACAGCCAGGAGAGAGAACAGTCCTAGCCTGGCGTTCCAAGGACGGCGCGAAATGAAACGGTGGCATTATTTTGATATGTAATCATTTTTAACAGGGTGTTATATTTATTATACCTAATATTTGAATGATTCATTTAAAAAAATAATCGTGCCTAGAGGTAATTTAAGTCGGGTATATTAAGTGGAGTGCCTTTGTAAGACGACTAAAATGGCACCATTTATGGGGAAGACTGAAAGCTGACTAAATACTGATAAATGCGATTATTGTACCTAGTCGTTTTGTTCATAGAACTTGAACTGCACATTATTACTTTATGTATTTGGACACCAGCATTTCCCTGCGGCTTTGCTCCTGATGCAATTTCTTAGGCATGCATTTTATCGGTATTAAAACAACAAATAAGTACTCTTTGTATCAGCACTAGCTTTCAATCATTAAAATTATTTTCGAAACCATAACAATATTCACAGACATTTTCTTTGAAAGGAACGGATAAGTTTAAATTAAAGTAATAATACAAAAAAAAACCCAATCAATTAGCGATGAAGTTGAAAATCTACTAAATAAATTTGACAGATTGCCGTATCTTGATGTGCCGGCGTCTGTACACACTCCGGACAACAATGACAATGCGCCATGGTCGCCGGTCGACCAGCATCCCCACACAAAACGATCAATGATCGATGACGCTACCTTGTGTCCATACTTACCTACACACATATTTCTTTTGCCGTACGTACAATGACTTACGCTCCGGTCAGACAGCCCATTACATCTTTTCATATCAACGTGACATTAAATTATCACTATTATTATCGGACCGAATAAACGAGGGTCGTCAGTACCTATAATGTTCGTTCGAATCTATTAAAGAGAAGGTCCCCACCTTACTTTTTGTTTTGGCTTAATTGAAAATTGACGTGGCCGTAATGATTGATTGCTTTGAAGTGACTTTGCTTTTCATGGGCTGAAATTATAGGAGATTTTGTGAGGCTTTTTATTTAAAGTTTTGAGCATTGTTTGGATGCATAAAAAGAGCCTCCGTGAATGATGATTCTGAAACATCCAGCTAATTCCTTACAGTCCGTTTTTGTACCTATCGTGTTATTAGCTGAAGGCCAAAAATAGCTTACAATACCAAAAAATACAACCGACTTCCAAAAAATAAAAACTACAAAATAAAAAATAACTTCAATTTCGGAACTCGGTGTTTTGTTAATTTGTTTGTTTTTTGACACCGACTTCCGAAATTGAAGTTATTTTTTATTTTGTAGTTTTTATTTTTTGGAAGTCGGTTGTATTTTTTTATAAAAAGTTTTTTATTTTTCACTTTTTAGTGGTACCCCACACCTAACAACACCACTGCAAAATCGGAGAAAAGCAAAATAAAAACGCACTAGTTGCCCATACGATTTTCGAAAGTTCCCCTCGACTTCTCTGGGATGCCATCATCAGATCCTGGTTTCCTTATCATGGGACCATTTGGGAAGTTGGGAAGTATTCCCTTTCCAACAAAAAAATCATTTTTAAAATCGGTTATCAAGCGACGGAGTTATGCCCGAACAAACATAAAAAAAAAAAAAATACAAACATCCGAATTGAGAACCTCCTCCTTTTTGGAAAGTCGGTTAAAAAGACCGCTTGGCACAAACTGGAGGAGACCTTTACCCAAGAGGAGGTTTTCTTTAATTGAGCGTGTTTAATTCGCGAAAAATTGATTTAAAATTGTGTTACTGTTATTTTTTATATTAAGAAGTAAATAAATAAAATAAGTCATAAATTATATTATATTGTTATAAACTTAACATTAGAATAGTTAATTACGGGATTGCTACCATGTACCTTTTTATTTGCGAGTTTCCGATAGACCCGCAAGATCTTCAGTTACTCCGTAACCTGAATCACGGAGTAACTGAAGATCTTGCGTATCTATCCTCTTTCGTAGTCTTTTATAACGACTATCTCCGTAATATTAAGCTGCATTCGGCTAGACTGGAAGCCGATCTCACCAAACTTGAAAAGTCTAGCAGGATATGAGGAGGACAAGCTTCTGCCCGTGACGTCATACGCGCATATTCCGTTTTTCCCGTTCCCATAGAATTTTCGAAAAAATCTCTTAGTTCTCTCTTTCACTCCCCAAGGAACATGTTTTTTTTAAGGATGGGAAATCATCAAATGACTCCTCCTGCTCTGGGCGGAGCAGAAGGTAGTGTCAGACTGTTACTGACTAAAACCCAACCATGTTCCTCCTAGTGCCCTTTGTGTTCCGGGGCCGCGGTGACTCTTTCGAAAAAAATCCGCTAACCTGGCAGGTACTGACCCTAGCAGGCCCCGTCTACTATGCTGACATCTCTTTGAAGCGCACGTGGAACACACCGCGCCGTCGACCCGGGCCAAAGACTATTAAGAATCCTATTACGAATCGTAAATGCTCGTTTGCAATAGACGAAGTTACGTTGGTCTGCGTTGGGAGTACATCTATAGTCCGCGAAATAATTTTGATACTTACTAGTCTGAATAGGATTATAGTTTATTTGGGCGCTCACGCGAGACTGAGGAGCGCGCGCGCTGAACTGACACAGAATATATAGTACTTTAATTTTATTTATTGTAAGTTTGTTTTATTATATTGACAAACGAAAACTTATGAAACGTATTCATTGTAGATTGAAATTTTATATCATATTAATTTATTTGATAAAATTGTTTTTATTTGGAATATAATGGACGCTGAATCAAGACATTTCTGGCTTAAATTAGGCTTTCTTTACGTTTTTTTCCATGAAAACTCAAGGAATTTAAAGAAATTCTAGAACTCCAATAAACAAGTAAAACATTCAACTTACCTTTTAGTAATTTTAGCTTTTAAAAGAATTGATTGTAACAATGTGAATTAGACCGTCAAAGTTCCATCGCCGACATTTTTTCTTGCAAACTGAGTTCGTAAAATATTTATAGTAAATTACACGAAAAGAAAAATGAAAATGTGTAATTCTAACTTACAAGAAAGAGACTGGCACTATCGTTATTCAGGATCAAATTATTAAAATATCTTACTGCTGCTGATAATTACAGCGTCAAAAATCATGAATTTCCGTAAAAAATGTATTAGGACTCTTAACAAATATGAAATAAACTCAAATTAATAATCATCGAAATAAAATAGTCCGTTACTAATTGACTGACAGACAACGCACAGTCGAAACTAGTTACTGGTCGTAGAATGCTGAAAACTGGCTTGTAGGTGCCTTGGGAGCGAGTCTGCGGATCACGAGCTTTGGGTAGCTCGCCATTCAATCAGAACTAGGCACGGGTCATAGAGTGGTTATAACGGGTGTAAGGGACAGCCCTCCTCAAACTGATAGGGTGATTTCAGTATATCGTACTAAGTTGACCGGTACATGAAATTATTTCAGGAACTTTATGGGAATCCAATAAAACTGATTTGTTTAATTACCTCACTCGCAATGTATCGCTACCTCTGCAAAACGCACGCAGCGAACGGCAGCGCAGCTTCGAAAGGATAGCTGCGCCCGCGCTACGTTTTAACAGCTGATTTCATGAGTCGTTCATGACATTTTTTTTATTTTATTTTTTTTTTCATTTTAGCTGTGTTATTTACATTAATGGAGTTCTGCATACAGATAATGTAACTTTACATTGAAATAAAGCAAAAAAAATGAAAAATCGAAAAAAAAAATATAAAAAAAATCCTGAGGAAATTTCCACTGGAATATGATTCAAAATAAGGAGCTGATTGCACCCTGTTAATTTGTGGAAGGCTGTCCCTTACACCCTGTATACTCCGAGTTTATTTCATATTTGTTATTCTATCGTTCCCACGTCTTGTAGGCAAATTTACAAGCTCGACTAGTTGTTCATGACAATGCTGAACCTTGCTCAGTCAGACTCGATCACAGACGATTTAACGCATCGGGAACAACAGAATACGCTATAGTACATTTGGTCCGAAAATCATCACAATACTCTGACGTGTTCAATCGACGTACCGATGACGTACTGATGCCGAAAGTTTGGTTCGAATTTCAATCTTTAACACGCTGCTTTGTTGAATAAAATGAATCCCCTCAATTACTTTACAAATTCAGTGCAAATTATAGGTATACACAAACCATCCTCGATTTACACTCTTTCTATTAGTGAAAACATACTTTGATATACTAATGTCATCATGACCGTTTCGAATAAGGGATAGTGCTATTGGTCTTGTGTCCATCTCTCTCTCTCACAGCGGAATCATGGCAATCATGACATTGGGGCAATGCTTGGGTTTCAACAGCAATCGCGTTTTCCTGAATGATGATGATGTGATGGTCACACCTTCCTGAATTTTGTTTTCATAAATATTATGTTTTCCTTTATTGACCATATTTTGTTTGATCCAGTTAAATAACTTTCTGACGTGGGTAATTCGATGGGCTTACAAAAAAAATGGACTACTAATTTTAGTTTGGAAAAAATACATTTTTGGTAGCGAACTCTAAAATTTTAGATAGAATTGGAATTTATTGGCCAGACAGTTCGTCGAATTTCATTATAGTATTTTGTACGTCTGGAAATTTGAAACTATGTCATAACAAGTTATGCTCGTCATGGTCGACAAAAATATTTAAAAACTAACTGTTGTCCGTGGTTTCACTAGCGTTAGGATAGATTAAATTTTAACAAAAAAAAGTATCCATATCCAGGGTCCCATCCATCTCTACCAAAACTCATCAAAATCGGGTCAGCGATTTAGGCTCAAAAGTGCAAAAAAAAACTAAAACTCACTATTTAAACTATACATGTATTGTAAAGATTAAAAAGTGAGTTTAAGTTTTAATTATAAGAAAATTTACACTGATTTCTGGTACAGATAGCTGTATGAAAGAAATTTGAGAATAACTGTTAATGGCGGTTTCTATTATCGCAATAAAACCCAAAGCAATTATTTTTTAAAGTTTGTCTGTACGTTTGTGAAAATCTATTTATCACGAAAATAATTAGGTCTCATCATCATGTCAGCCGAAAGTCGTCCACTGCTGACATAGCCCCCCCCCCCCCCCCAAGTTAGGTATCACTCAATGAAAATTAGATAGGTACACTCAACTCCAAAATTCAATCAGTTTTGAAATTATATTTTCATAGCTGCTGATCTTCACGGAATACCTTGGTTACATTTTAACAAGTTCGCAGTATAAGACATCTTCTTTTATACATCTAACTCGAGTTCAAAACTCTTAAACTTTGTTTAAAATTTTCATTCGATCAGAATTTTCTTCTAAAATATTTAGTTTAAGAATTCTCGAATAGGCGTGATCCTTAAAGTTTCTCAAAATTTCATTAAAGTTAATTTCACGTTTAAAAAGATATCGTGAGGAATTCGTATCGAGAGCCTATGATGCTTAATTTTAGGACCGGATATAATTTGTAGCAACAAAATATATTTTCCAAGAACCATATTCAAAATGAAAACATGGGCCTAAATACGCGCTTGGGGCGTCCGCCATGTTTTCCGTGTAAAATGGGCAGCGTTTAAATTAAAACCAATCTAAAGTTGGTCAAACTTTAGTCTGGAGTATTTGAATTGGAGGCAAATCTATAAATTATCATCTCCCTCTTCAGTTAATTGTGTGACGGCGAAGCGAGAAGGGGTGTCGAAGTTTGAGCCTCATTTAAACTGCGGTTTCAAATTCGGCGTTACGAGATCTATTGATCTTTTAAAGGTTTAGATCAACTTGTTTAACTTCGATTTTGATTAACGACAGTTTGTGTTTGTTTAGTAAAAATATCGCTTCATATTTCTTAACTGTTAAAACTCGTGTTTGAGGTTGCCTGGCAGTTTGGTGGTGGAATTACACTCATAGATAAGTTTATAAAATAGGATATTTCCTTAAAATATCTCTATTTAATCCGTTAGATAGATTACTGAAAAAATATAGGAAGTGTATTTTTTTTCTATTCTGGAGACTTTCATATTTCCACGCCTTTCACAATTTTGTGTGAAAATAAAACACGCAACGTCGACGCCAAAAATAAATAATAAAAATATGGCGTCAGACCATTCTCATATCGCTAGGCCATAAGTTGGCCCGGGGCCGAAGATTGAAGGAGTCCCGAAACTCTATCACGGCCTATTGGGCCGACGTGACTGACGCTATACGAGTCCAACGTCGATCAACAGAACGTGATGCTTTTACCAAATTTTGTTGGTATTAATATAAAGGTTGACTCGAAAAAAATATAAATGAGTATGAATCGATGTTTTAATTGTTAAGGATAGTGTTTCGATAATTGTATAGCTTGGCTAAAATAATATTCTCATTGAAAAAAGAGATATAAATTAATAGATCGAATTGAAAGTTTTTTGAAAGAAACACCTTCTAAAGCTGTAGCCTGTTCCTAGACCGATGCTCAGCTGTCGAAATGTATGAAAATTAAGATTTTTTTAACAGTTTGCGATTAACATGAGAATGCGAAAGTTGTTTAAAATTATTAGAACGGCCTTCTGTCTGCAAATTGATGGACGCGAGTTGCCAAAGGAATCAAACTTATATGAGTGCAACCAGTCAACTGAAAAAACCCTTCTAAATTTCGAACTGGCTTGGAAATAAAAAGCTGTTTATTGAAATAAAAAATGGACACTTTTACGCGGGAATTATCATTGTTGTTGGTTGTTCGACAATGATTTTGAAAAGTAGTTGTAATTCTTTTCCACACATTTTTTGAGAAAAGTACTTTGATACTACTTTTCTAAAATTTCTAAAATTCTGTGGCCTTGGCCACATCTAGGCATTGATGGACTTATGTGTTTTACACGTCGTCCATCAATGCCTCTTTTGCTGGTCGCTGTAATAACTATTGGGAGTGTGCTCAAGAACTCCTCGACCTCATCCCAACGGCCCTCTTCTACCATCGGACATCCAGACGCACTGCAACTTACCATCCCTACCTTGTTGCTATTCCTGAAATTCGCACTAAGCGTTTCCAAACCCCTTTTTTTGTTAATGCGCACAGCAAAGAACGATGGAACGAAAATGGAATACTCTGCCTGAATCTGTTTCCGATCGCTTACAACCCTAATCTCTTCAAAGTTAAAGTGAACAGGCCCCTTCTGGGTAAGCTCGCTCGCGACTTTGTCTCTGCCATCTCTGGCCTAGACTGGAGTCAAGAACAAACCTATCACAAATAAATAACTGGCCAAGTGCGAGTCGGAGTCGCGTGCAAAGGGTTCCGAACCAATTTTTTTTTCTTTTACATGTTATTATAACTCTACAGACTTCTTATAGTTGTCCTGTAATTTTTAGGTAAAGAACTAATGTCTGCATTTATTTCAAAATTTTAGGCAAAAATTTTAGGAATTTAAATCCTCACAATGCCTTCACCCTTTCATTTGACACACGATACAGTTTCAATTTTTTTTTTTTTTTTTCTAATCCGACCCCCAAAAGTTAACTCAAAATATATTTATTTACGTAATGTGTCCATATTTGGGTTACAGAAGCCCATATGTATGCCGAATTTCAACAGAATCGGTCCAGAAGATCCGGAGAAAACTGGCTGTGACAGACAGGGTTCCGTATTTCTTGAATGGTCGGAACCGTAAAAAGAAAAAAACGTTCAGGATTATAATTTATTTCAAACTTACTAATCAATGGTTGGTTTTAGTTTCAACAACTTTTAAACCATTTACTTTCGGCCCGTTTCTAGAAATACGGATCTTGTTTGCATTAGAAATGAGACTAAAAGTTTGGATTTGACTCTATGAGTAAAATTCTCACAATTAAGGTCCTAACATTTAAATAGTTTCGTAAGTTAAAAGTAAATTAGTTATTTAAGTGGTTTTCAATTATGAAAGTTTCATTGAACGCTATAAATATTACTTTACTTTTATTTTATTCAAGTGAAATGCCTTTTTATGGCTGGGAAATAGAAAGAAAGAAAAAGCATTAATTCCGCCAGAAGCAACACAAAAACACTTAAAATAAAAATAAAAAATACCAACTACAAACAAAACTAAACACTTGCTATATTCGTTATTTTTTTTGCTATTTTTTTAAATTACCAAATAACTCCTCCTGACTACGTGTTCCTCCTATTCTTATTCCAGGGCCGCGGTGACTCTTTAGAACAAATTCCGCAGGCAAATGCATAGTGGTGGAAATTCGACCGTAATCTATAGGTACTTAATATTATAAAGCAGAAGAGTTTGTTTGGTTGAACGCGCTAATCTCAGGAACTACTGTTACGATTTGAAACATTCTTTCAGTGTTAGATAGCCCATTTATCGAGGAAGGCCATAGGCTATATATCATTAGGCTAAGACAAAAAGGAGCGCAGAATTAATGGAAAATGTGACGCAGACGAAGTTGCGCGGGTCAGCTAGTTCATAAATAAATTCTGCACCTCTTCTCCATTTACATTATACAAAGTTAATGTACTTAGAATAGGTAGTTATTCCAAGTCTCACAGTCCACAGTTTTCGCTTTTACCTTTTAAATTATTGATTTATGGTTTTAATTAAACGTACGCGAGGTTTTAGATACCTATCTATCTAAAACCTCGCGTACGTCAAGTCAATTCATCTTTTTTTTAATCTGTTGTCAACTTGTATATCGTTTTATCCCTAAACTAGCTGACCCGCGCAACTTTGTCTGCGTCACATTTTCCATTAATGCTGAGCTCCTAAATTATCTTAGCTTGATCTATATAAATGGGCTATCTAACAATGAAACTATTTTTCTAATCGGACCAGTAGTTCCTGAGATTAGCGCGTTCAATCAAACAAACAAACTGTTCAGCCTTATAATATTAGTATAAGATTGTCCTGAAAACAGTTTTTAAACTATATAGACACAAGCAACTCAATCGTGTCCCTTGAGCTACATACGATAACACAACTTTGGAGGAAACTTACCCCATGTTAACGTACGCTACAGACGCAGGTCACTTTTTCTTCTTTAACGACACCTCCCAGTGGGATATGCCAGAGATATTATTTACTAGATGACTAGCGCAACTTCGTCTGCGTCACATTTTCCTTTAATACTCCGCTGCTATTGGTCGTAGCGTGATGTTTTAGCCTTTCTCGATAAATTGCCTATCTAATTTACCGTTTAGAGTTCCGTACCAAAATGTAAAAATGTACCCGATTTTCATGCTGTTTTCACAAATGGATAGAGTGGTTCTCGAGGAAGGTTTTAGTACCTATATTATTTGTCAAGCTGGCGAAGCCGCAGGCATCAGATAGTTGCTCATAAAACAGAATAGCTGGTCGATTCTGTAAAAATACTTATCGGGTTGTACTCGAAATTGAATTGAGTGTAATGGATCGAAAACGTTTACTCGATAAATTATGAGCGCGATAGTTCACTACCTTGATGCATCAAAATCTCGAAAATCTATAAGCTCCAACATTCGGCAGCCATTATCTTGAAACATCATTTCTCGAAGGACCATCTAATAGGTATTTGTAATGTTATTTTGTTACCATCAATATTTTTCAAGATAATAATCTTCCTATCCTACTACAATTATGAATGCGGAAGTATGTTAGGGATGGATCACGAATGTGTGTTACTATTTCACGTCAGAACGCCTGAAAGGTTCTTCAAGAAATTTGGCACAGTGGTAGATTAATCTGGAATAGCACATAGGGTACTTTTTATTCCAGGAGTAGGTTCCCTAGGGATCACACGGGCGAAGCCGCCGGCAGAAGCTTATCTATACTAATAATATTATAAAGCAGAAAAAGAGTGTTTGGTTGAACGCGCTAATCTCAGGAACTACTGGTCCGATTTGAACAATTATTTCAGTGTAATATTAGATAGCCCATTTATCGAGGAAGGCTATAGGCTATATATCATCACGCTTATACCAATAGGAGCGGAGCAGTAATGAAAAATGTTACGCAGGTGACGTTGCACGGGTCAGCTAGTTGATTTATATTTCTACGCATATATTGGTATTCGATCTAACGTCATTCGATTTCGAGTAGGGAACCCAAAACTATAACCGTGAAAACTTAGGTAAAGTTAACTGTCATTGCCCGTTTGATTTGATGGATTGACAACTCACTTTGTGCTCGCTTTATGTGAGTTTTCACTGTGAGATGCTTACAGAATAGGCCTGCAGTTACTGCCGCAGGGATAAAACACCATGCCATAGGCAACTAGTTATCTTATACAACAAAGTCCAATACAACCGTACTTTCATAAGTATCATAAAACTTTGTTTCCCATGAGAAAATAATAATAACGGTAGTCAAACACAAAACATTTATCTCGTATTTTTAGATTCTTTTAAATCGTCAAAATCATTATTTCCGATTTCGCTTTTGTGGTGGACAAAATTAGGCCCATTACTCGAATTTGTTAAATGGACGAAAAAACCTCTGGCGTTACATTGTATTGATTTGGAATTTATTGTCAGAGGAATGAATGGTGCTGGACAATGGCCAGCCTATTGTATTGTATGTGGTTATGCCTGTCAGCGGATGGATGGACCATCTGAATGCCTGAGTGAAGACTGGATTGTGGGAGTGTTCGATGTACTGAAGTTCCTGCTTTTTGAGTATCTCAAATGTTTTTAGTACCTACTACTGTTTGTGTGTGTGAGTAAGTACTTATTTCCATCGATGATTTGCTTGTTCTTGTGTTGCTGTAGGTATAAATTTGAATCGGAGATTTATAATTTGAATTTAAATAAATATTGGATTTTTTTAAAGACTGAATAAAACAGTCATGTTATTTATATTTTCCATCCCTTGACATAATATATCACAGAAAGAAAAAAACTTTTTTTATCATGGTCGAGTTTTAATTTTTAACTTGACAATTTATAATTTTTTTTTGGTAACTTAACATAAAAAACGAGACGTGCCATTCTTCAAATAACCCAAAACAAAAATGTAACCATTTCAAATTACAACATCATTTAAAGGTAAAAAAAAAACAATTTACAAAATTGTTCCCAACGATTTTATTAACCAAATATTATTTTATTCTGCTCCAACACGGCCCAACGAGGCCCACAGCCCCGGAATTAACGGCCATACATCCTTTTTCAATCCAATTTATTTAATTGGAAGTCACATGCTAACGAAATCCATTTTAGTCTATTAAAATCGGATTTAACTGCGTATGAATGGGAAAGCTGAAGAAATATGTATTTAACTAGCTGACTTGGCAAACTTTGGTTTGTCAAATAAAAATAAAAAAACTATTCTGTTTTTTTTTTTACTTGATATGGGTTTGCTCTTGACTCTAGTCTTGCTCAGAGATGACAGAGACAAAGTCTATGATGGAGCGAGCTTACCCAGAAGTAGCCTGTTCACTAACTTTGAAAAGTTTAGAGTTGCAAGCATTCGGAAACACAGACGCAGGCAAAGAGTTCCACTCCTTTGCTGTGCGCATTATGAAAGACGCTTGGAAGCGGCTAGCCAACAAATAAAGAATAAGCGAAATCGGTTCAGCTGTTCTCGAGATTTGCCCTTAGCAACACATTAAGTGATTCGTTTTTATACTATAGATAGTCCTTCTGACCGATTTCGGCCGTGGCGGTCGATCTCAATGGGAACTAGCCATCACCGCGTGACATATCGATGCCTTAGTTATCAATTGCACTAACTACGCAATTTACATTTTTGAGGAGAGAGCTTTAAAGTTTTTTAAAGTTTAGACGAGAACAGTAGAAAATCCGAGTAAAATAACAAAAAAATATGCATCTATTCGTAAGACTAGTCTTTTTAATCCATCATATATCTCAATATTGTAATATTAGTTCTGTTTAAACGTAACCTTTTCCGTAACCTTTTCAAAATGGCCAATAAACATAAAACCCCCCATTTAATACATTTGTGCACTAAGATTGATTATGCTCAAATATTTAACAGCTTTACCAGGCTGGTTCAAGGTCCAAGAAGAAGAATAATAATAGTTATGGATAATTATTGCATTAAATAGACAAAATAATAAACCAGTGATCCATATTCTACGTAAACACATAATACACTCTTGTAGCACTGCTAAAAAGTATGAGCAGATATTGCAAATATATACCTACGTTTGTGTTTTCAAATTTCCTGCAGTTGAGAAACTTAAAATCAGTTAAAGTATGTCTGTATTGGTTTTACAAAAATAAAGATCATTAGTATAATACCACATTCATGGAACATTTAATACAACTGTCGCCCACGTTTTTGGTAGAAAGAGACGGAATAACGGTATTTCGATGCGTGGAAAAGAAAGAGCATGAAATTTAGTGTATTTGGCATTAAAAAAGTAAAAATTGAAAATTTTGTAGTTATTGCAATTGTGAACTAAGGCGTCGATATGATAGTGCACAAGTGCGTGCGCAAACACAGGTGCACTGCCTCTTCCATCACTCTCATAATCCAAAGGGATCCGACACGTCCGGAGAGAGATATGGTGCAGTACCAACGCGTTTTTCCATTAGGAATTCCTCTGTGACAGCCCGGAGTTTGGAAATTCAAAAATTCAAGTCATTTATTCAAATTAGGCCGAGAGCCAGCACTTTTTGAACGTCTAGTTTTTACAAAAGACAATACCACAAAACGCCCGCCCTGCACCACTTCCTAGTGTTTTAGCTGTGGAGAAGAAGTGGCCAACAAACTCCCCAGCAACAAATCTGTCTGTTACTTTTTAAGAACCTGAACTTATACGTATGCAAATTAATTACTACACAAAAATAAATGGTTTGTCACTTATAATATGTTATCACTTAAGTATTAATTGGTTGTGTCCGACCCCCGTGCCTCGGAATTTATATACAGGGTGTCCCAGAAGTCGACGTCAAGCCGGAATCGGGTGATAGGAAAAATCATAATAGTTACCAGAAAAATATTTAAAAAAATTCTAGTCATGTATTTTTTAAATTACAGTAAAGTTTTTATTTTTTACTGTGTATTAAACTGAATAACAGCCGCACTGGTCGATCTTCGGTCAAGGTCGGTCCTTGGATCGGTGAGATCTTAACATACCGAGATTTTCCGTAGCTTATTGAGACAAGCCCAACACACATTCCCAACCACTGCAACTCCTGAAAGCCAGTATCAACAGTGGCCAGAAAAACACCGAGCTAATAAAGCTGGACAAGTTAAGAAGAAACGATACAACAGTCTTGGATCCCGCAACGAAATTTATCAGAAAAATTACAGCGGAGGAGTAGGAAAAATTGTAGTTTACGCTTCCGTCTTTAACAAATAGGAACAAAGCCAGGCCAATAGGCACGTAGGGACATATGGGGCCAGTTGCCAAGCACCACGGATCATATACTAACACTAAAGGGTCCTAAATTGTGAGCTACTTTTGATTCCAGTATTAGGTATAGTAAAATCACTTGAACGCACGGTTTGTTCTGGTTACTATAAGGTCCGTATAGTAAACAACTCCAGATGTACCCTGAATAATGTGTAACATAATATTGTGTTCAGTTTGCTAAAGAATATACTTCCAAAATGTAATCTACACTAATATTATAAAGAGGAAAGATTTGTGTGTTTGTTTGATTTGAAAAGGCTAGTGAAATAAAATTCTTTCACCGTAAGAATCCTCCAATATCCCTGATGAACATAAAGCTATATCATATTTTCAAAAAAGTTAAGGGTCTGTATGAAAACTTCCATAATGTAACCCAAGGTGTGAAAAAAGTACCAAAAATAATCCAGATCGCGAACGCTGCGGAAACTTTTGGCAATAGCGTAAAGTAATGTACCTACTACAGTTTTATAGAAGACATCAATGTCTACAAAAAAATCTGCTAGGGTACTTATCTAACTATTGTGGTTAAGTCACAATGACCGCTTTTTGTTTAAATTATTCAATCAAACCCTGGTGGAATGGAATAGTGGTGATTTTGGTATCTTGATATTAATCCTTATCCATTTAAATTATTTTATAATTAAGGTTGGTTATGTACATGTAAATTACACTTGAAATTATTCAAATCGGACCTGTCGCTTAAAAGTAACGACGTGTGTAAAATTACTCTAAGTAAGAAAAATGTGGTGGTTTTTAATTTACACATTACCCTTTTTGAGATATGGTAGAGGGGTACGGGGGGGGGAGATGAGGATGAAGTCTGTGGAGTATCAACTAAACCCATCTCGTCGCGGGCGCGAAGTGATAGTTCTAATATATTTTGGAAAATATAAACATAATAATTATTTATATTACAAGTCATTAGGTCTCACTCAACTACAATTGATCGTGATTATTATTTATGTTATTTTATTATTATTTAGTTTATTTTTTTCTCTTTTGTTTTTTGTTTTCTTTATCTATTTAGTTTTGTTTGTTATATAACTATAAGTTTATAATTTAAGGGAAGAGCGGAGCCTTCAACTACAGGCATCTCCTATGCCTAAATGGAGACTCCTCGACATGCAATGTAACCTGAAATGATTTGAAATACAAACTTATTATTATATTATGTTTCAGTTTCAGCCAAAACTTAAGTAACTGAACTAAGAAACGAAGGTTCGGTCTCGTTTTCGGCTGAAAATCCTATTTCGGTGGGACACTAATTTATGTCTCCTTTTATAATAATTAAGTTTCTCTTAATAAGCCGAGGCAAAGTGGTTAGTACTACGAAGGTACTCAGATGCATTACTTCGATTGCGACGCCGACGGTTTGCATCCGACACCATCTTCAAGCAGCTGTTTTATACCTTTTTGAGCTAATCTACAGATGGAAATGTTTTAATTTCGAAAGTGGGGGAAGGTTGTGGTCCATGGAATTGGTATCTGTTTACTTTCAAAAATTGAGATGAGAGGAAATTTCATAGATAAGAATTTTCTTCAAAACACGTTTTTTGAAAGTCCCAAATGAATCCATGAAGAAACGAATGCCCTATTTAAGCTCATGTTAGGCGACATCTAAATAAATCAATACATAGTATTAAAAAACAGAAGACTTTGTGTGTTTGGTTGAACGGGCTAATCTCAGGAACTGGATGATAGCCCATTAATCGATGCACCGCTGGGTGCGAAGTACTAGGTAGGGGTAACATAATCTATCGCAGCGCTCATGGTGGCGAAAAAAAGAAATAATGTAAGCGCTGTCATCTGTTATATCTGTCAATGGCAATGCAATGCTACTACATAATTTTAATAATCGCATTATGGCGCCAACAAAAAATAAGTCAAAGTTGTTGTAAACTGCAAGAATACTGTCAGAAACAGTCAATACAAGTTCTGTTTTGGAGCATAATTAATAATGTGACGCAGACGAAGTTGCGCGGGTCAGTTAGTGCCTCAGTAAAAGAGTTGTTTCGACGAAAAGGGTACTTGAAAAATTTGCATGTTTATAGTTTGGTAGGTAGCACAAAGTAGGCAGACGTACATATAATTTACTAGCTGATGCCCACGGCTTCGCCCGCTTGTCAAATGATACTTAAACCTTCCTCGAGAACCACTCTATCCGTTGGCGAAACCCGCATGAAAATTGGTGCAGTAGTTTTTGAGTATATCGCGAACAGACAGACAGACGCGGTGGAGGACTTTGTTTTATAGTATGTTGTGACAATACCTATTTTCTGCTACAAAGTTAATAACATCTTAACGCTATTCACTACTGCAATTAAATTCTTTAAGATCTTATAGAAGGTGCATCATAAAAAATATCGTGCTTTTAAAAAACAGACTTTTGCATACAAATCTCCTGTTATCACAGATAGCTTAAGTAATGAATATCCATGCATGTGTAAATAAGTGATTAAGGCAATATGCACTCAATGATACCGAATTTTCATTTGGATGCACGTCAAACGAATGTATTTGAGAACGAATTAGCTGTTAAAACAGTGTTACTGTAATACTGACTTTGATCATCGTTCTTATGATTAATTTTGATTATCAGTTAAAGTAGTTTGCTATTCATTAATTGAATGAAGTTTTGCTTAGATGAAGATAAACACACGTATGTACTCGTAAATAAATGGCTTATTTTATATGTTTTTAATATTTAAGCTTTTAGTCCAATTATGAATAACTATGTACAGTCAAGTTATTTGGTACAAGTACGGGCAAAAATATTATTTTATTAACCGACTTCTTCAAAACTGAGGAGTCATTTCTATGTTCGTCTATAGGTTTTTTTTTTAAGATTGTTTACCGATTTCTCCGCCAATTGTGGACCGAATTCTTTTTCTATTTAAATGCCTGAGCCTCCTGAGGTGGTTCCATTGTCACCAAGTCAGAATCTGATGACGGGATCCCAGGAAAATCGAGGGCAACCCTCAAATTTTACAGGCACATACAGTGTTTTTCATATCTTTTCTAACGCAACTCAGACACTTGTGTCTGATAATTTGATTATAATCATTGTCTTATCTTGCTGAGCTGATGATAGAAGATATAAGTCTGATGATGGGATCCAGCGATATTTTTGCCAATTGTCAACCGATTCGGATGATTAATTTTTTGGAATAATATTTTCCTGGACAGCAGTGCTATTCTGTAACAACATTTTCGTGTCTCGACAGCGGAATCCGAGGTGAGTTTCAAATTCGTATAAATATAAGACCTTATGATGTGTGAAATAAAGTTCACTTTGTAAGCTTAGTCACTCAGGTGAAGTCGATATCGAAATGGTTATTTACAGAATAGACTAGCTGGTCTTATTTCAATTTGTTAAAGACATGATGAAAATTTTCAGAAGTTGGCAACGGAACTCATCAATAAATGATAGCAAATGAATCGGGATTACTGAAGCTGCATGCTATTTGTTGTTTAAACCAGATTATAGCATAACAGTACACCGGTAAGCAGTGAAGGATTTTTCTAATTGTAAAATAAAAATTACCATAAATAAATAAATAAATAAATAAATAAATAATAAATAAATAAATGAATAAATTTGAAAAGTTAACCAAAAGGATTTTAACTCCAACTTTGGTTAACTGTGAAGTGCCTTGCTTGACCGATGCTGTGAACGCCGGGAAAGTGGCTTGCCAGAACACGGCGTTGCCCGATAACCCATTTTCCCAGAGGCAATGGGATGAGCCGCTCTGCAGGTCGGTACGGAATAACCTCTTAAACATGACCACCAATACTGCGGAGCGTGCCCGCCTGCTGGCTGTGGGTGAATGGGAGTCGGGTCTTTGGCTACAGGCACTACCGTCACCCAACATAGGTACTATGCTGAGTGACAGTACTTTCCGGATCGCTACATGTCTGCGTCTGGGTGCTCCTAGCGGAGCCCCACATCGGTGTCAATGCGGTGAACCAGTCGACCGCCTCGGACACCGTGGCCTGTCTTGCAGTAGGAGCGCTGGTCGGCTAGCACGGCATGCTAGCATTAATGACATCATCCGTCGGGCTCTTGTCACCGCCGGGGTGCCAGCTGTTTTAGAACCCCACGGCTTGGCACGTGACGATGGGAAGAGGCCAGATGGGATGACCATAATGCCTTGGAAGGTGGGTAGGCCTTTGGTGTGGGATGCAACATGTGTTGACACCCTTGCGCCATCCCATCTTCTTAGCACGGCGGGCTGTGCTGGGGCGGCTGCTGCAGGTGCGGAAAACCTCAAAAGGCGCAAATATAATAACCTTATTGGGAATTATATATTTGAGCCTTTTGGCGTTGAAACACTAGGCCCATGGGGTCCGAGTGCACATAGAGTCTTTCGGGACATCAGCAAACAACTTGTCGACGGTTCACGTGACCAGAGGGCTGGGCTTTTCTTCGGCCAAAGAATCAGCATTGCCATTCAACGTGGCAATGCTGCCAGTGTTCTGGGCACTTTTGCCGTTGACAGCGATGTGGATTGTTTTTTTGATGCCCTATGATTTATTTTGTTTTTTTATGCGTTTGTACATAATTTAGATACTGTAAACATTGTAATTTAATAATACACTAAATAAAAATAAAAAATAAAAAAATTAAATAACCCAAAAAAAAAAATATACAAAACAATACAATCGACTTCCAAATTAAAAACACTACAAAGAATAACATAACTTTAATTTCGGAAGTCAAAGTTAAAAAACGAAAAAACAATCAAATACACCGACTTTCGAAATTAAAGTTAGTTTTATATTTTTTTTTAATTTTTGGAAGTTGATTGTATGATACCTACTGTAAAAAAAATGCACTGCACTGCCAATATTTATTTCGCTAATGTGTGTATTACAGTTGTTTTTTTATCTTCCTAAGTACTGCTTAGCTGAACTCACATGTCTGGGAGTTCAGCTAAGATAAGCTAATTTAGCTCAGTCTGCAACTGGTTTTCAGTTAGATTTTTAGAGTAATTCTAAACGTAATTGCTTCGCGTAACAATTTCCGTAGCAAGCTGCAGTGGGAACAGTTAGACAATGTCACTAACGAGTGCTAACTACTCGCTGTGCAAGTTTAGAACATAGTCGTATAGTTTGTTTTTTACGTATTCAGAATAGACGTCAAAGACCATTATCAAAGTTGTAGTCATCGCATTGTCAAAGTCAAAACATTTATAGCGAACCAAGTGTAGGTACAATGGTGTTATGGTTTTTTAGTAGGTACTTATGACTTAGCAGCCTTTTAAGAGCATTGCAATATTATTCCCTAATTATTTTCTTTTATATTAATGCATTAAATCATGATTAAAATATTAATAATAACCCCACCGCAGTATCTCTACGTTGACGTCGTGGTGGGTCTTGCGCGTCCCGATGGACCTTAGGTCATACCACCAAGGGTGAGGGGCCAGACAAAGAGAGATACAATCCGCAAGGCAGTTTTGTGGCGAACTGTTGGGCAGTAGCGACCCCACGAACCTTATCTCCCGGGAGAAGTCTTGTTCCTCATCTACGGCTTGCCTCTATTGGCTGGCCAGAATGAATACTGACGAGGAACAGAGCTCCCACCTCTTTCTTGCCTTAATTGGCCGGTCTGAGTGGAGATTCGCTAGAGCACACGTGCTCGGGAGAAGGATGTATAATCCAGTAAGATGCTGGTAGGGATCTTGACCGCATTTCCGGGATTGTCCTGATAGCCGTGGTATACCTTTCCACTTTTCTAGCACCTCAGGCTATGTTGCCACCTTGGCGCTACGTCACTTTGTGCTAGCGACCGTTTTCGGGGGCCCATTCATTGAGTGTGCAAGTCACCCCCTGCCATTTAAAAGCCGTGTATATTGTTAGTGGTCAGGCAGGGGCCAATAGTTCTTTTATAATAAACTATTATCAGTCCACTAAGCCACCCAAACCCATAGCGTGTCATTTTTTGTTTCCATATTCTGCAATATTACTGCTCCAACCGGGGATTGTCCTTGGGAATACTTTCAGTGCATACAGGGATAATCGCCGGTTGGTGCCCCATTACATTTGAAATTTCCAACGGGGCCTCTGCGAGTTTTCGGCCCCTCGTACGCCTACCAAAGGACTGGGTCTCCAGAGACCCGAGAAAGAAAACAAATTAATAATAATATCCTTGGACATTTCACACAACGCCATATTATAGTCCCAAGCTAAGCAACCTAATGCTTGTGTTATGGTAACGAGATGGCTGATAAACTACTTATATACCTTTTTTTTGTAAATACATACATATTATAGATAGAAAAACACCCAGACTCGGAGCAAATGCTTGTAGGTCGTACAAATATTTGTTCCGTGCGGGAATCGAACCCGCGACATTAATAATAATTAACATTTTAATTTTTCTTTTTTTTTTTGTTCGACATCGATAGATTCTTTGCACCCACAGATGAGTTATATTCCCTACAAACAACAACGAACTTGCAACTATAGGATTGTTTGTCACTAGGACGAAAAAGGATTGATTTAGCACTCCAAATGACCCCTTCCACTCTCGGCGGAGTACCTATTATTTCCGATCTATAAAAAAAATGAAACCGTTACCACGTTCTTTTGGGATAATAAATATTTTAAATATTTATCTTTTGTACTAGTAGAAAATAGTACCTAATACATATTTTATAATGAAACTGTTCCACTTTTATAAATGGAAAAAGTAGAAAAGTGGACCTGAACAGTTTCCAATTGGAATTTATTTCAATCCCAACTTTCGACGTTAGTTTTTGAACAGCACTGCGGTTGCTCGGTGAAATATTGATATTTACCAATTATTATTAGGTATATTACTCATGTGCGGATACTTTGGGAATTGCCTTTGAAACAATGATACATTCGTTTCATTCAATTTAAAATAATATTTCCCAGTATACTGACTGTTATGTTATACGTTCATCAATAAACACCTGATTTAAATAAATCAATACCTACCTTATGTATACCCACTTACAGAAGGCACCAATCACGTAGTCGCCAAATACAATATGACGTCCTTCTTCTTCTTCGCTTCGCTTCTGACAGAGCGGCCTATAACTGTGTATCCATTTTAGCAGCCGTAGTTCGAGCAGCCTCAACTTGAGACTGAGGCTGCTCACCTTGAGGAAGACCTCAATCTCAATTTGAGGGTGCCCAACCTGAGGCTGCTTTAATGGTCATTAAAGCTATTAAGTATAAAAAAGAAATACAACAAAAAAAAAGACACATCGCGGATTAAAAGGTGCAGTATCGTTGTCACTAAAAGCACGGCTCATGATCAGACTGAGGCTCCTTTGAGCGCGCCAAAAAACCGACAAAATATGGCTCGACCCACGGCAACGAATTGGTTCATGGCGCGGCGTGCCTCAGTTTAAGACATCCCGTTTTCAGTTGCTCAACCTTGGGTCGAGGCAGCCGCTCGACTCGAGACTGCCTCTAGTGGATACTAAGGTTATGACACTATGAACGGTGTCCAATCCTAGTTGTAGCTAGCCTCACGATGCTGGCGGCTGTTCTTCCAGTCGATCTAGAGGTGCAGCGGCATAGGACATGGCTAGAGATGGATCACTGTATTGCCCAATTTCTCACAGGTCATGTCAACTTTAAGAGTAAATTATTTTACTTTAGGCTCGTGGCCTCACCTGTATGTCATGTTCTACAGCTGACCTTGAATACGAACAGTCCGCACATCACAGCTTATGTATTCATTGGCAAACTGAACGTTAACGTCATGTTGAATAGTATTCTGGTTACATCTGGAGTAGTTTACTATACGGGCCTTGTAGAAACCGGAACAAACCGTGTGTCAAGCGATTTTGCCATACATATTACTGGAATCATAAGTAGCTCGCTATTTAGGACCCATTAGTTTCAGTGTTATAGGAGCTCGTGGCTAAATAATAACAGCCGCACAGGTCGATCTTCAAGGTTAAGCAACGCTTGCCGAGGTTGGTCTGTGGATGGGTGACCATCTTAACATACCGAGTTTCCTCCGTGCCTCGGAAAGCACGTTAAGCTGGTGGTCCTGGCTGTAATTTGGAGATCTTTGGCAGTCGTTACGGAAAGTCAGAAGACAGAAAATCTGACACCAATTTTGCCAGGGAGTACCGTGTTACCCCAGTTAATGGTTTGTGGAGGTCTGGTAGGCAACCGCTTCACGTAAAATACTGGTATTCAGCTGAATCCGGTTTGACTGGAAGCCGACCCCAATATAGTTGGGAAAAGGCTAGGCAGATGATGAGTTTCAGTGTTAATATGTCTTCGGATAAATAAAATATAATTTCCACTTCCATAAGTGGAAATTATATTTTATTTTTACTACTGCGAGCCGCTGTACTTTTCTGATTCATTTCAGAATGCGATTGTCGAAAGGCCAAAATGTAAGGGATTGATCACGTAATATTGCGACAGCGCTTTTCAACCCCATACATTTTTGACGTTTTGAAAATCACCCTTGCCATGCTACCGCTGGCAGAATGACACTTGTCTAGAGCCGCAGGTGCTTCTGTGGACGTGTTTCTTAACCGGTGGTCCGCGGACCACTGGTGGTCCCTGGTAGCACCTGAAGTGGTCCGTGAAACCTTCCTACAATGGGAAATTTTGCACAGTTTAATAAATCAATCTTTGATTAATAGACTCAAAAGGCAATATTTCTAAGATTCGATTCGAAATTGTTACTGCTACCCTCTCTATGGTTTTCATTGATAAATCTATGCGAATAGTATTCTAGACGTTTCTGAACAATTTTAAAAACAAGCACCTAAATCGGTTAGAATGTTAGCACTGACATGCGTTTATAATCCAGTATCACTGAACTGGGTTCAGAAGTTAGTGAAGAGTAAACTGTAACAAAAAAATATTCATCGGTGGTCCATGGTAAGATATAAATTGTATTGTATTGATTGACGCTACTGTTTGCTGAAGACGTTTCTGCGGGGTTCCTAAAAATCCCTAGCGAGATGTATGATGTATGATGAGAGTATCTCAAGGGGATTAGAGGGAAAGTGACAATAATTTCAAGTCAACCCCAGTTAAGGCTCTGCAAGTCGAGCTGGCAGGCCTATAGAGGCTCTCCTCCGCGTCAAGTCGACGGATATATCGATTTACAGAAGAAGCTGTCCATCTTTTGTTTTTGATGCTTGCTAGCTCATGAAGATTAGTAAATTGACGACTATGTATGAAAAAACAATTGCCGTGCTCTATTATCGTATACTTGTTATTAAGAGATAATTTACAAGCTGTAATAAATAAATAAATAAATAAATAAATAAATAAATAAATAAATAAATAAATAAATAAATAAATAAATAATTTATTTAGGCTGTTGTTATTTAATATCTGATATGTCCTTCTCATTTTTGTATTTTATTTGAATTCTGTTGAACAATGGCATTTGGAACCAAATTTGATAAAAAATGACATAGGTCTGCTTCAGATCAAGTCCGCAGGACTCTGAACTGATAGAACGCAAATAATTTGATAAAGATCATGAAAATTCGGATAAAAACCGTTACAAATCCAAAATCACAGTAAAATGTTAAAATTGTATGGATATATAATTGTATTGTATTGTATTGATTGTTGTTGTAATTGTATGTTAAGTTCATTGAATTTCCTATGGAATAGTTGCAAAAGAGATGGTAGTTACCACTCAAAATTTTGAAGACTTCGCGAAAAACCATTGTCTTGTGACGTCCTTTTTTTAATGTTCTAGACCATTTTTATATAATATCTTTGTAAAATGCTTTACTTTAAAGATTTGGCTATACACTACATATTTTTCCTGTTGAAAAATTGACATTTTTCGGTGCTCTGAGGGGACCACCCCTTAACGATACATATTTGGACACACCCGGGGGGTTTGTTTGACAAGTAACCTGGTAGTAGGAACAATAATGGGAAAGATCTATTTTTGTTCTTCTAAAAAGCTTCTTATAACAGTGTCGCTTCTGTTACTTTACCTCTCAACTAGTCAATAAATCTGTGCTGAGACAACATAAATAGAGTACCTAGCAGTTGAAACCTGTCTTAAATTAGACTTTGATTAAATTTTCTTGTCTTGCAACCAAATTTTATTTAAGTCTCATAGAATCGTGTCTAGCTTGAGCAATTTCTTGATTAAATGTACCGAAAAACCCGGAGTTGAGATGTAAATTCTAAAGGGAAGGCTCTTCGTTGCTTTTGTGCTGACTAAGGATCGTCTTGAGCTCGCAAAAACGGGGTAAATAGATATTCAATTATTTTGAGACGCGTCTCGTGATTTATTTACATCGCGTTCGCTAATGTATTGGCGTATCGATATTTGGTGTGAAATAAATCAAATGTGGAAGCGAAACGATCTGTTTCTGACTTCAATTTGTAGGTATTCCTGTAGCGTTTTGGAATATCAAAAAGATTCTGGAGGCGATTTAACTCAGATATAGGTAGGGCATTTGATTTTTTTTGAATTGGTTTTTTATTAATTGGTTTTTATACTGAGACCAATTCATAGTTACCAAACAAAGTAATAACACTGTGAGTTTAAAGTCATGGACATGTCCGGCCCGTGTCGTTTTGTTTGGACTAATTTTGGACTGTCAAGCCTTATTCGTGGTTCAAACTTTATTCGGCACACAAGGGAAACAATTCATATTGTCCTCTCTATAGTCCATATTCTAGCTCGCAGAATCTAAATGCAAGCTAAGGCGTCTACTTAGCGCGCCAGGAAGTCTAAACCTTCCCCAAACTGTATTACCATATGTGGCTTATCCACCGTTTTCGACTCGCTCCACCAAGAACTTATGCTTATCTATTTATAGGCTTATATGTCAAACGGACTACTTAAGGACCTTAAGCCAGAGGACCCGAAGTGTACAAATACAGCCTGAGACCGACATACGTTATGTGGGACGGCACGGAATACTAAGCGTGGTCTCTAGTTAATAATTCGGTGGACAAACTTTGACAAAATATGCTTAGATCTAGAGAGGTTTTGGCGTGTTGATGTACTGTTTTAATAAATTGTACTGTAGCAAGTTTGGGACGTGATTTGGCGTGTGTTGAACTGTTGATGTAGGAAAGCAAGACACACTTCACTTGTGGCTGCAAGTAAACGCACTATAGCTGTTGTAGACCTATTGTAGACAAATCTAATTCCCACAAATGATCTACTACAGCTATACTCAACCTTACCCAACAGGCATTTTTGTGTGATCCTGTTTATTTTTGTGCTGTAATATTGTGTACAGTAACAGTAGTGGTTTTATTTGGTACTATACTACGAGTGTTTACTTACTAATGCTGCAGGGACAGATCTGAGCTCACTGAGTCATTCCTTGACGAAGTACTGAGACTTATTCACCCGCTAGCAAAATGAAAAAGTGTCAAACCCATTTTTTGGTTTTGCTCGTTTTGGTTATAAAATTAGCAATTTTATGAAAAGTGTCTGATAAAAGAGCCTATCATGATAATTGTAGAAGTCCTATGTGGCTTAGGAAAAATAAATGTTGACTTTGGCTGGACTCCACGGTTAGGCACCGCTTGCTGCACTCAGTCCACCTCTTTGCTGATGAAGACCCCATTTTGTCGCGGAAGTGAGATACTACAACACAACATAAGTAATCCTGCCCACATAAGTAATCGTGGGGTACGATGGAATATCAACCAAAGTAATAAAAGCTGTATCATCTGAAATATGCGACCAATTGTCTCACATTATAAATTTATGCATTACTAGCTTCTGCCAGCGGCTTCGCCCGCATGATCCCTAGGGAACATATTCCCGGGATGAAAAGTAGCTTATATGCTATTCCAGACTATAATCTATCTTTGTTCTAAATTTCATTAAGATCCGTTAAGCCGTTCTGGCGTGATTGAGTAGCAAACAACCAAACTTTCACTTTTAAAATATTACTCGTTTGGTGTAAAGCGAAATTATAACCATCTTCCCCTCGACAGTATATTAAAGGATATTGCAAACTGGCGTAAGCCGTTTTCCGAAGCTACTCGCTAGCCTCTAGGCGCCAAGCTAGCCGCCTGCCTGTGCGTTCGCGACCACAAAAATAATCCTTATATCATGATTCAGTATTCACGCGCGATGGCTTATTATTAGCGTTTTTCATGTATAACTTTGGTGTTTCTATACCGATTTCTATGATTCTTTTTTTATGGAAAAGTTAATAATGTTAACTTTATTAATGTTAATTAGGGACGACTGAGAGTTGTAAAAACGTAAGAGTAGACAAATACAATCAGAAAGCTTCGAACTGCTAAGCTATCGGGAGTTACACGTGTTATTGTTCGTCAATCATAAAAGATAGACATATGCTGTCGTTGGATATTTTTTATATAATTTTAAGGAGAACATTTCCGTAACACATGATTTCTGTGTAGCTTTCACAATTTAGGTTGCACACGCGACGGAAGCTTAAAAAATGGAGTAACTTCTCCCGTTTTCCCAACATTTCCCTTCACTGCCCTGCTCCTATTGATTGTAGCGTGATGAAAAGTATCCTATAACCTGCTCAAGAGTATGAATAATAATTGTACCAAGTTTCATTAAAATCCGTCGAGTAGTTTTTGTTTCTATAACGGTTATACAGACAGACAGACAGACAGACAGACAGACCGACAGACAGACAGACAAAAATTGTACTGATTGCATTTTTGGCATCAGTATCGATCCCTAATCACCCCCTGATAGTTATTTTGGAAATATATTTCATGTACAGAATTGACCTCTCTACAGATTTATTATAAGTATAGATAGATAGTTGGCACGTTTCCGGAAGCACTTAAGATGGCGATCGTTAAGCCTTTATTTAAGAAAGAGGATAGAGAGCTCATGGAATTCTACAGACCGATTTCTCTGATTCCTATCTTCGCGAAAATATTTGAAAAATTTATTCAAAAGGAACTAAACGGTTACATACAAAGAAACAACTTATTATGCAATGAGCAAAAGGGATTTCGTGAAAATAAGACGATTAATATGGCGATTTACGACTTTTTATACAGTGTATTGATAAAAGTGGACCAAAAAACACCTGTGTGCGCGATCTTTTGCGATATGACTCAAGCATTTGACTACGTAAATCATGACATTTTACTAAAAAAACTTGAAGCATATGGCATAAGAGGTAACGTTCTTAATTTAATTAAATCTTATTTAAACAATCGAAAGCAAAGAACAGAAATCAGTAGAATCAATATAACCACTAAAAAAGAAGACGTATACTTATCAGATGAACGTCAAACTACTTTTGGTGTTCCACAAGGTAGTGTACTGGGACCGCCGCTTTTTACACTGTACATTAATGACTTGCCTAAATCAATTCCACACCCTATGACTGTATTTGCAGATGATAGCACAGTGACAATTTCTAGTAGTAGCAATGACATGATCCAATATAAACTTGACATACACAATACATTGACATCTATAATAGAGTGGTTAAATAATAATAATTTAAAGATTAATTTAGAAAAAACTAAAATCATACATTTTAGCCAACGATTGACTATAGAAAATATGGACATAACTAAAGATAATAAAATTGTTGAAAACGTTAATACTACGAAATTCCTTGGCCTAATAATTGACAAAAGACTTGACTGGAAATCACAAATCGAAAACCTATGCAAAAAAATTTGTAGTTTTGCATTTGCATTGCACTCTTTAGCTGCAGTGGTGAATGTAGATACACTGATTGCGGCCTACCATGGCCTAGTTGCGTCTCACCTAAGCTACGGCATCATTTTTTGGGGAAATTCTACCAACGCTAACACGGCATTTAAGGCCCAAAAGAGATGCATTAGATCTATGTTTGGGCTAAAAACGGTAGATACTTGTAAACCATATTTTAAAAGGTACAAGCTTCTAACTCTGCCTTTTCTGTATATCCTGGAAACCGTAATGTTTGTTAAAACAAACCCCAAGCTGTTTCCACGTCTACAGGAAACGGTACCGCGTAACAGACGGGATATGACCGTTCTTCGGGTCTATCCGGCAAAAACGGCACTTATGCGTAAAAGTATCATATGCATGGCGCCTACGATATTTAACATATTGCCTAAAAAGTGGAAGGAGCTAACTGGAAATTCACTCAAGCGTCAATTAAAAATGTTTCTTTTGCAAAAAGCATACTATTGTGTCTCCGAATTTCTAGTCGAAAAGGATTTTTTGTATGATTAAATAATTCACCTTTTCTGGACATACTATTATATCTAATTAATAATTTTGACATTTATAACATACTAATATTTTTGACTGTATCCTTTTTTAATATTTTGACACTAAAACTGATTACTATTTTGACATTATAACTAATTACTACTTTGACATTATTACTTATTACTATTTTGACATTGTTACCTAAGATTTTTTGAATAATCCTTGTAAGGGACTAGGAAATTTTTTGATTTTCGCAAATTGTTATTTCATTAAATGGCATGGAAATATTTGTACGCCGATACTAACGGCTAAACATGACTGGACTGAAACTATGTAACATGCTCCTGTATGTATACAATGTTTAAACAAATAAAGAAATCTTATCTTATCTTATGCCCGACTTGGTTTAAAGGTATTCAACGTCAGTTTCAGACGTAGTCGAACGAATCCGAGATTTGCTGTCGCAACTTAACTTAACTTAACTTAGTAGAAGACAGAAGTTCTTTGTTAACGAAACTACCTAATAGCTTTCTCGTAGCGGGGACTATATTCAAACAATTGAAGGTTTGAAATAGTGAGAAATATTGCTGCAGTCTCCTGAGATTTGGTTGCAGGTACATTTCAATGAATATAGCTCGCAGCAATCGTACGCTTGGAGTGTACTGGCCGACCAATGCACATCTGGCCGCTGTCTACGTGACCAGCATCGAAAGAAAATCGTTAAGTTAAGGTATTCAATGTAGAGTAAAACTAAGGAATACTTACCGAAATGTATTGATTTGATACCAATATTGTACTGGTTTAAGAGCCCACTAACCCCACTTCTAAAGAAAGGTGTCCTGCGTTTTCGCCGAAAATTGTTTGGCTGATTATCACTAGCCAACCAACGTTTCTGCTACTTGAAAGTTGGCAATTTAAAAAGTGTCATTATGAAAAGCAGACCACACGTACAGTTGGTAACTGTGAGGTTGGGAAATAAAACAAAATTACATGATAAGTTGGCAAATGATTATTCGGCGAAATAAAACTCTGCAAAACGTTACTTGTCAAGAGAAAATCTGGTAAACAATTTTCGCCGAAAAGGCAGAGAACCCTAAAAAAAACACCCAAAAGATTTTTAGTTCAGGACTAAAAATCTTATGTTTTTTTTTAGGGTTAGCTTTTGATTCTAGTCTAGTTCAGAGGTGGCAGTAACAAAGTCGAACCTGTTCACTGTAACTTTGAAGAGATTATGGTTGAATGTGTTCGGAAGAGCCCCATTCCTTTACTGTGCAAGTGTGCACATTCAAAAGTAGTTTTTAAACGCTGCCTATATGCGCATTCGTATATATTATTTTAGACTAAACCACTAAGGCTTTTCCCACGGCTTCGTACATATTTCCTGACGAACCGACCACATCATCCAACACTTGAATAAAAGTAACCTTTTAACTGTAGACTTTAGAAAAGCCCAGTTTCTTTTTAGCTATTACGAAACACAATTTTCGGCCGGGAATTCTATTTCTACTCCCTAGTCGTTTGCCTAAAATGATGTACTTGAGACTTGAAAACAATAGGCAAGTAATTCCAATATATACAATAGGCTAGTTTTCATCATCCACAAATTGCAAAACTATTTAGTCCGTCAGTTAGAGTATTGAAAAATAATGGACACGTATTTTTTTTTTGTAAATCAATGAATATTGACAAGGGTAAAATGCATCAACACACGGGAGTGGGGGCTCGTGACGTCACGACCCGCTAAAAATTATGTCAGGGCGTGACGTATACGGGTCAAATATTTTTTGATAATGTAACTGACGGACTAATTAGATTTTTCCAGGACAAAAGCCCATTCTACCGTTACATATAGACAACGCACATTCGAAACTTGAAAGCTGAAAATTGGCCCTTAGAGTCCTTGGGAAGTTTTCCCAAAATTCCAACGGGAGCGGCAAAAAAACGGGATACGCGCATACGAAGTTCGGGCAAAAGCAAGTGTTTAATAAAATACCTAGGTATAAGTAAGAATTAAGCATCATAACTCAGGCTCAAGTTGTTAATAAGTTACGGACCCTCGAAAACCGAGACCCACATGGCAGTTTTTGTTTTTAATATAATAAATTTATTGCCACATCGGATCATGACTGTGAGATTCAATTTATAACATTAACCCCTAAACTCAGGGAAGGTTAAACCTCATTTACTTGATGTCAACGTAAAATATGGTAATGTGTCTCACGACGTTACCGCAGGAAATTTTGGAGAAAAGCGGAAATAAATTGAAACAGTGAACAATCAGAAACCATTGGATCATTAGAGAAGATTTATCGTCTATGCCTTCAGGGTGCTTTGTGTAATAGAATTCGTCGCGTCATCATTATGACGTCACTCGTAAAAGGAGAATATTTCGTTCGTAGACGAAGATGTCTTGCTATTTAGCTAGATAGGTTTACACGCTATCTAGAGTTTATGGAACTTAAGTAAGCAGGTCCTATTTTACCAACAACAAGTTAGAGTCTAGCTTAAGTTACCTATATTTATAGGCACTCCTGCTCTGGTAGCGGAAGGGAGTTTCAAACACTTAGTGACTAAAACCCATCCGTGTTCCTCTTAATGCCCTTTTCGGCCCAGGGCCGCAGTAACTCTTTCGGACAAATTCTGCAACCCTGGCAGGGCACTTCCCTAATTTCAAGTTTTGTGAGGGGGAGGGGTCCCACTCACAAAACTTGAAATCCAAATTCCTATTATAATAATCAGAATCAGCCTGTTCTGTGTTACTGATCTGAGAATTGAACAAAATTCAAAAGTCATTTATTCAAATTAGGCTGAGAGCCAGCACTTTTTGAATGTCAAGTTTTAAAGACAGTCACCCAAAACGCCTGCCCGTCACCCCTTCCTACTGTTTTAGCTGTGGAGAAGAAGTGGTCAACAAACTCCCCAGCAACACATCTGTCTGTTACGTTTTAGGAACTAGAATTTTACAATAATTAGTAGGTATGCAAAGTAATTAATACACGACAAAAAAAAGAAAAAAACATTTGTCAGCTAGCACACTATGACACTAAAACAAAATACACTCTACAAGAACAGGAGAACCGAGAGTAGGGGAGAGTGGGGTGCATTCGTACAACGGGAGCATTCGTACAGTAGTGATATCTAAGCTATACAGCACACTGGCGTGTTCATGTTTGTGTGCGTAACTCCCACTCGGACGCATAGGCTACACGCGGAGCGGCGGGGCAGTGCGGCTCCCGGCTTCGACACAACAGGCCCGTTCATGTTTTCGCTCCACGTAAGTAATTTTTGGAATCACTTTGAAACGTGTTTAAATGTTATTAGTTTTACTCTAGTTATAAAAGTGATTCAATTTAGTTGGTGGAATGGTATTGAGGTCTTAAATGCACGCAGTTGTTTTCAAATAACTATAACGGGTATTTTTATTTTAAATTAAATCGTTGTATTTTTGGTTTGGGGTACCTTCGTGCAGTTAGCAGTGGGGTAGATTCGTACTGTACGAATCCTCCCCACACTAACTTGCATAGCATTAAACATTTTTTTTACCGAATATATTATTATTACAGAATCAAAATGCCGCGAAAGTATGTGAAAAAGGGGACGAGAACGGGACAAGTAGACGAAGATAGCATGAAATCTGCGATAGACGAAGTTTTGAATAAAACCTTATCTATCAGAAAGGCTGCGCAAAAATATGGCCATAAATAAGCCTGGTTCCTGGAAATTTGTTTTTCCCACCACCAAGGATGAGGGGAGTGTCAATATAACAGATGTGGTACATATACTGACACCATCAAAATCTGCTTTGACAGCGAGAACATCCCACATTTATAGCTTCGAGAAAGACTTATCTGTGTATTCTGTCGGATAGTACGTGTATTAATACTTAAGACTAAGGCTTGTTGCTGTAATGGTAGAGTTTATTATGTTGATTCATTAGGTACCTACTTATTATATTAATAAGAGAAAAGTTATGATACGTTTTTGTTACCAAGACTAAGTAGTCATTTTTAGTACTGAGGTACGTTTTTTGTTACTAAGAGTAAGTAGTTATTTGTAGTACCTACCTACTGAGGTACACAAAATAATAATTGATAAATTGTCCCTAAAAAAAGGCTGATTCTGTGTTAATTGTGATCTCAATAAATGATAATATTACATTGAATAGTGGTTATTTCTCTCATTGTACGAAGGTACCCCACTATGTACGAAAGCTCCCTACGCTATGTACGAACCTACCCCACGTGTGGGGTAGGTTCGTACGTTTTTCTCATTTTAGTAAAGTTGTCGTAGCATCGCCATGCTTTCTTATGTCGAAACAACACATAATTCATCTTAAAGGCTGATAAGTGCAGTATGTGACAGCATTAAAGTTATTTTTAAATAATGGATAGTTTTTGTTTTATGTGGCTTAAAGTAAAAAGTGTACGAATCCTACCCACTCTCCCCTATTTAATTGGCATTTTGAGAAAATATAACTGAAAATAATCCCGTCATCTCAGACTCTCACCCACTACTGTATACAACAATCCACATTAACTTCAACCAGGACTCTTCATCCCCACGGACCAGTAATCCGTTTCTAAATAAAATATCTCGTCATAAAAGATTCGCCGTTTCGTACAGTATTCAAGGAGTGCAGGTGGCCGACGGCTAGTGACAATCCAATTTTGTTCAGACCTCCCTCGGCGCGGTCGGATGAAACCTCTACAGTCTGCAGTAAACATTGAATGTAGGGAATGTTACCAGTATGAAATAAATGAAATCTTGTAGGAGATATAAATGTTAGAAGTTGGTCTGGTTGAGTGGTCGTCTCTATTTGATTTGCTGTTGTTTGATAGGTAAGTACTTTTTCGGATGTTTGTTGCTTTGGTTTGATGTCTATGAATTAAAGTATAGTTTGGATGACAAACTTGGGTTTTGTTTGAATGAGTTATATTCTAAGTTGAAATTGTAGATGTCACCGGAAAACTTCAGACTCCGTAAAATTGAAATAAATCTTTATTGGATTACGTAGTTTAGTTTTAGTGGAAACGTAGCTTTACCAAAAAAAATGTTTATAAGAGTGCTGTTTTCTATACATATAGTAAAACTGTAGAAAAGTGGTTTTTTTACATGAAAAAAAAAATCCAAAAAAAATAGCCAGGGTGTTATTGAACAACCAATAGAACCCATTTCCAGCATTTTTCGATTTTTTTTCTGTTTGTCTGTTTTTCTGTTTGTCTGTTTATTTGTTCGGGCATCACGTCAAATGTGCGAAAGCAATGTAGATAACTTTTATACATAAGGATTGAGCAAAACTTGAAGTAACATTTAGTTTTTGTTTCATTGCAAACGGTTCAGTCTATCAAAAGATATTTGAATTTAAAGTTTTCCAGAAGTAAAATTAGGGTTATGTGCACTTGGTCCCATTACTTCACGTAACTTTCATAGTGCGTAAATTGTAGTAATATTAAGTTTTTTGTTTCATAGTAATCAGTTCATACCTTATAATAAAAAAATGTAAATTAATCTATATCTATACTAATATTATAAAGCAGAAGAGTTTGTTTGTTTGTTTGGTTGAACGCGCTAATCTCAGGAACTGCTGGTACGATTTGAAAAATTCTTTCAGTGTTAGATAGCCCATTTATCGAGGAAGGTTATAGGTTATATAATTATCATCACGCTAAGACAAATATGAGCGGAGCAATAATGGAAAATGTGACGCAAACGAAGTTTATGAAGTTTGTGTGCGAGCAACACTGCAATGAATCAGTTGGCGGTTTGAATTAATTTGATGTAGAATTGTAGATATTAGCGCTATATAGGTTCGATATTTCGAACTTTACACGTGGGAGCATACTACAAGCCCCGAGGGGAAAGCGCGGGTCGTGCGGTGCCCCTCGGCGCTTTCGAGCTCGGTACCGCTAAGGACAAAGGATTGCATGATAGAGATTTTTTGCCTATATTTTTTACCTATACCTAAATAAAAAATATTTCAGTTGCTTCTTTTTTTGCGCCAGAAACAAAACTAACGAAATAACGTAGGTAGGTACTAGCACGAAATTATGGTTATTTACCTTACCAGGGTTGGAGAATAGGTGAAGTAGGTAAGACTTTAAAAGTAGGCTTTTATCTGTTCTGTGCTTAGAACTAAACAAAGTGTACCTACGGCATAAACATATTCAAGTAGGTCTACCGACTGGAACCGCAATTAACAGGAACCGCAGCCCCATTTGTTAGTTTTTTTATAAATAACTTTAGGGTGGTCCCAGTCGCCGGTTGAAAAATATTAAAATTAAGTTGATCCGCCAACTGGGACCGCGGATCCCGTTAATTGCGGTCCCAGTCGCCGGAAACTGCACTCTGAATGTAGGTATGATTTTTATCTTTGTGAGGGTAGTGGACTAATGTAGGCAAAGTAAACAAAAACACAACTAAAAACCACTTTATTAAAGTCTAAAATAATAATTAATTAGCACCGGAGTTCTTTCCGCCGATGAAGGGCGTGTCATAGTTTTCAAAGTACCGGCGCACTTGGCGGTCGCCCAACTCTCTCTCATAGATGGCTGAAGATAGCTGTTCTACTAGTTCCAAGGTAGTGGAGCTCAAGTGCAGCTCGTGAGTGAAGCCCAGGAATGAGGAGCGTTCCGTTTCCAATAAGTCTGAGTTCTTGAACAAAGAGTATTCTTTCGTTAGTAAAAACTACTGACTAGCTGGTATAGGTACCTATTCGAATTCGGCAATGGAGCTCATGATCAAATTTTCGAACAACAAGCTCTGTCAAGCATCTCAATGTTCTAGTTCCTACAAAAATATGCCTTTAAGTCTTTTTAAAACACATAAACACTTAACTACTTCACTGTCCCATGAGTCACATGTGGTATTCGCTGATTGTTTAACTATTGTGTCTGCTTTGGACAGTGAAATTGTTAAAATATAAAACATTAAAGTAAAGTCAATTATTTTACTTGAGAACTCAGTGGTAGCGTTTTAGGTGCAGGCTGAACTGTGAACTCAGAGAGGCGAACGAACTCGACGTGCCAGAGGCAAAGGATAACAGTGGGCAAAAGAGAAGCCGAAGAAAGTACACGTGGCTTTGAATTAAAGAAAACATTGGCATTACGTTAAGGCTGGCCGGGGTCGTACGGTTTCTTAGGTTTTCCGATTAGGAATTCAGATTCGGATTTCCGTGAGACGTTCGATTTTCTGTTCTTCGGACTCGAAAACAAAGCTTGTTTTCTGCCATTCGGAAAAACAAGCCGTGTGTGCGCATTTTGAACATTTTATCTGTACCTACCTAGGGCAAGTATTCAGGTCTCCAAATCTAAATTCCGTGTCAGGACACTGTTAGAGTTAGGGAATACCAACACTAATTCAACTCCATTCGCGTTTCGCTGAACGATTTTGGTCACATTTATACAGTTCTGCTTCTAATAATAGCCGCAGTGTCGTAAGATTAAAAAAAGAAAACCTATTGGACTATAACTTAAAAATTCATCTAACAATACTTATAACTAAAACCCGACTAAATCTGTGACTTGACGAAAAGTTGCGACTAATTAACGACTAAATTTGGCATAAACAGATCTCCGCTAGTGCCTTAGCTTTTGAAATTCAAATGGACCAAGCTGGGAAGCTGGTGGTAAGCGTACCCCAGATCGGCCACCTATAATCCCTTATAACTTTTGAAGCAGTGACCGACTAATTATGATATTGGGCGACTAATTAGCGAAAATTAAAATCCCTAATGTCGGCCATGCCAGTGTCAGTCACACAAGGAGTCAAAAACCGTCCGTGTACAGCGCTGCTCCGCCGCGTTCGACGCTGGATGCGGCGGTACAGCACTGAATGAACGCGGCAGAACAGCGCTGAACTCTATATATAGCACTCGCATGATAATAACACATTTGTTCTCATTTTATACTTGTTTGCCGCGAAACTGAATGGACGCGAAAAGCAGAACGGATGCGTACTACACGTCTCCATACAAAATCTTTGCTTTTTATGGGCATAAGCTGCTGAATAGAGCTGAATAAGTGTAAGTAGCCCCTCTGTATGTATCTATTATATCTATATCTATCCTAATGTATCTATTATTTTTTGACAGCTATTTTTAATACATAACTCATGGCTAAATAGCCAAAACGGCAATTATTGCTAAAAGTGGCCACTTTTAGCAAAAATATCGATTTTGGCAACTATTTATGTTCTAAAGTACAAAACATAACTCTCAAAACATAATAAATACATTTCTTTAGTGCACTACAGAGCGGTTTTTTATCTACGTGTCTTAAATTTACCACAAATAATAAAAAACGATTGGCGGCGCTAGTGGACGGAATAACGGTCAAATAATATTCTTAATGTACCGTTTGTCCTTCTGGTAGGAATTCCGAGTGCACATCACCGCGATAATAAAAAAAAACAGTCAACATGACTTTGTCTTTTGATCGACTTTGGCGTTGTTTTTTTTTCAGTTTCGGTTCAGTTGGAAGGCGCCACTCCGAAGCTTGTATGTCAAACTCGTCTTATCACCAGTAACAATGCGTTTCATGAATGTTAGGTCGGAATTGACTCGTTCTAGCATGTTCTCAGCGACTCTTGTGCGATTGAGTTTTTGGAGAACATTCAGGTATTTTGGGACTAGCCGAGCGGCACCATGTTTCATACCCAAGTGTTTATTTAAAATGGTACGGACCGACTTCTGAGACACAGAAAGCTCGGCGGCTATCGCTCTCAAACTTGAATGAGGATTTTCAGTCACTATTTCCTTCACTTTTGCGCTGTTAACTTTATTTGCAGACGTTGATCGTCTACCAGAACGAGGCAAATCTTCCATCATATTTCGAACGCTTTTAAACGCTTTCTACGACTCCTAAGTACGTGTTCACCGTAAGCCTTCTGTATCATTTTCAGTGACTCCGAACACGAAATTCCAATTGGCAATGTAAAATTTAAGACGAACTCTTAGTTCGATGTTTTTGTCCATTATGAAAACTGCAATACGCACTAGATTATGATATAACTAAAAATAGCACTAAGTTTAAAACGCGCCAAAACGGAAAACAGCTGTGCCAATATAACAACAAAAAAAAAATTGGAATCATAAACAAATCATCCATTCCCAAAACTTTTTTGTCTGAATGTTATTTGCAAGCATCTTTTGTGTCGTAGATTGAAGTTTTCTTAGAATAATGTGTCCATAAACTGCCCTTAGGTACAACACGTCTCCTTATCAGCTATGAGTCTTTAGACAACATAAATAACGCCCGCTGAAGTCATCCTGTTGGGCTAATGTAGGTTTACTCTACTCGTAGGTACACTACCTACGTACCTACCTAGCCAATAGTTCGAGAGCCGGCCGCTCAAAGTCCTACCTTATCGAGCTGCCGGAAAGAAAGCAATGTGTACAAGAATTGACTATAAGAGGTCCTGAAATAAGTTGGTGTGCCGAGCGCAACCTGGCACTTTTCTTGCAAGGCTGTATTTTGTAATGAGTACCTAATCGATTGGCCACAAATACCACATTTATTTATCGATAAATTATTATTTACTAACCAAAAAATCTGAGATAGCTCCGGTAGGTACAAATTTTCAAAATCTTAGATGGCAAGTTACAAGATAGCAGGGATTTTCTATAGGTAGGTAGGTATTGTCACACATGAAAATAAAATATGCTCTATGACATCTACACGATATAATTCCTGTGTCAAAAAATAATGCACTCTCTATAAGCGTCATGAAAATACAGTTCATATTCACCTACGCCACTTCCTCCCAATTTCCTGTACCTATTTAATGTGTAAGAAAATTCTTCATTCACAGGCTGCATGCTGGATGCTGGCAAACCAGAAAAGCCTACTAACCTAACCTAACCTATGTGAAAAGTTTAGTATGACCTATCATAGGTACCCAATAAAACCAACTTCTAGGCACTCAACTCTCCTGGTCTGCCAGCGGAAACCGCTCCAACAGCGGACTTGCATACCATTAGTTTAACTTCTGATTATCGGTCTCTATCCCAGCAGAATAGTTTCGTTCGGTAACTACACAAGATATTTTGTGACCAAAAGATCGTTACATAAAACATCCTTGCAAAAAAGTACCAGGTTGTGCCTCGGCAAACCAACTTATTTTAGGAAAAGAATGGGAAATCATTTTACTCCTGAGAGTGTCCGACTCTTACTGAAACCCACCCCTGTTCCCTCTAAAGCCCTCTGCGTTTCTCGGCCGCAGTGACTCTTGCGAACAAATTCCGCAACCCCGGATTTTAGGACCGCTAATGGTCTTGTTCTTCTACAAATTGCTTCTTTCCGGTCAGTTTAAAATCACACTTTATTCGTGTACTCACCGCCATCGACATTGTAAAGAAGGTATACATAAAAAAAACTATAGTATACTTCCTCAACACGATAATCATTGCACTTTAATCGTATAAAATAAAAATAACATTATTTCTTCATGATTAAACTATGTCTGAACACATTTCAACGCAGAAGCGATATTTCCGTTCGTTTAATTCAGACATAAAATGGTAACACTTTTGTTTTATTATTATTGGATGTTGTGAAAATAAATTGAAATAGGTAAATTATGTGAGGTTGATAAAAAAAATATTTATTTGGGTGAAATAAAGAATGTTTATATGTAATGATCCTTAGTAGTGGTTGTGACAATTTCTCAAAATTTACATATTTTCAGCGTGAAAGTGGCGTGTGTATGTAAGAAATAATAAAAGATTAGATTAAAATTTTATTTTCCAAAAATACTGCCATTATATACTATATTTTTTTATTAATTTATGTCACTAGGCATTTGGTACACCACTGGACATAGAAGGTATCCTGATTCAAAGCAGAATATTAGGTACCTACGAAAGATAAAAAATAAAAAATACACTTTCGTAGTTTTTATATAACTAGCGATCACGCAGAAATTCATCAGCCTTGTGCGCTATTGAAATATGCTTCGTGAGCGTATTCATTCTCAAATAGGCCCCCAAAAAAACTGCATTCGCAAGTATAATACAGCTCACAGAAAAATAAACTCGAGCAATCCCTGCATCAGAAACAAAATGACTTTGTACCACTTTGTAAAAAAAAAAAACAATTAAAGGTAATTGTTGAAAAATAATCTTTGAATTCAAACTTCGAATCCACAAAACAAGACTGTCATAATTTAAAAATAGGTAACAATATCTGCGGGTCTAAAAAGGCCACTTTAGTAGAATCAGAAAGCACATTGAGCTATGCGAAACTGTCAAATTTTCCCAATCAACCTTGAACCTAATGCTTTAGACTTTAAAGATGTAGATAAAATTTGACAGGTTATTGTAATAATCCATATTATGTTCCTAATATGACTCTACTATAGTGGCCTTTTTAGACGCGCTAGTAAGTTATCAGCAATCAGCCTTCAACGGTGAGCAAGGTGTTGGCATACTGGAACTCAGGACTGTTTTCATATTCTGACATGTCGAGGGCAACTTCGCAGCTTTCGCGGACTACTTGGCGCGGGTCTTGCAAGTACCTGAAAAAGATTGGATTTAGTGAAAGAGGAAACATTACTACATATTAAATACGAATGTTTAGATAGATAGGTGATTGTTACGTCAATTTCACAAGCACGAATGACAAATTATAATCTGCGGGTCTAAAGAGACCACTTTAGTAGAATCGTATTAGGAACGTAACATAAATCATACAACAATCTGTCAAACTTTATTTAATCTTCATCGCAAAAGCATAAGGTTCAAGATTGACTGTGAAAATTTGACAGTGTCGGGTAGCATAATGTGCTGGCTGATTCTGCTAAAGTGGCCTTTTTAGACCCGCTGGAATAGAAAACTACTTTCTTTACCGGGAGTATACCCCTTGAGAAAATTTACGAAATTGGCGCGGGCGAAGCCGCTGTCAGAAATTAGTAAGTTTAAGAGCAAGATCTGAGGGCACCCAGACATAACCAACCAACTTATTATACTTTTTGAGTAACTAAATGTGGAATACTGTTTTTAAGTATGTACTTTGAACAAACTCATACCTGTCATAAAGAGAAATAAGGAGAGAAGTGTAATATTAGTGATAATAAAGACCCGCGCAACATCGTCTGCGTCACATTTTTCAGGAATGTTCCGCTCCTGTTGATCGTAGCGTGATGTTATATAGCCTATAGCCTTCCCCGATAAATGGGCTATCCAACACTAAAAGATTTTACCAATTGAAACCAGTAGTTCCTGAGATTAGCGCGTTCAGCTCTTCAGCTTCATGCTTTGCTAACCTTCAAAGGAGGTTGATATTAGACCTTGACAGAAGGCACTAAAATGTATGGAGTTAAATTCAAATGCTTGTGATACTCATTGGAGAATCAGCCCATCATAGAAAAATACTGGAAAGGATCTAATCATACTCCTTTGCAGATTAAAAAAATGTTTACATACCAGTTTTTTTGACCAGTGAATAACCAAGCTCATGAAAACTAGGGACTACTGGCTTTTTATACTGCAGTTATTTGGACATCTTATTAGCCCAGTTTGACAAGATTTCAAATAATATTACCTCTGCAGGACCTCAGTGCATTCATCAGTGGCTATGGAACCAAGTGCCTCAGCCGCTTCATGCCTCACCATCTCATGTTCATTGGTGTCTTCCAGGGTCTTCTTCAAGAATGGCACACTTCGCTCATCCTGCATCTGTCCGAAGACAAACGCCACTTCATGCCTAAAGAGGGCGCTTGATGCTTTGAAACCTGGAATTATAAATAAAAATTGTTTGTTTATTTTAATGTTATTTTATTAGAACAATATTTAACTTGGTGGGCCAAAAATTTATTATTTTTATACAATCCAAGACCCATAAATTAAATTCTGTGTTATTAAAAAAAAACTTGGCCTTGCCATTTGCCATACTCAAGTAGCTAGTCAGGTTGAATTATTGAACATAGCTGGCCCACGCAACTTCGTTTGCGTCACATTTTCCATTAATGCTCGGCTCCTTTTAGTTTTAGCGTGATGATATGTATGCTATGTACAGCATTCTCCTATAGCATTCCTCGATAAATGGGCTATCTAATACTGAAAGAATTTTTCAAATCGGACCAGTAGTTCCTGAGATTACCCCCTACATACAAACTTACAAACAAATATTACCTCTTTATAATATTAGTATAGAAGTATAGATTGGACTTTTTCACAGAAAGATACATTTATGTTCAAAACTGCAAGACAAATCATACAAGATTAATATTGATTTCAATACTGTAATTGACAATGTTTCAAAGACATAATTGGGCATCATTTTTTTACCACCATTCTTTTTACAATCCCTCTCAGAACTATTATTGGACACTAAGTAAAATTTCTTGATGAGTTTAGATGTCTTAGGGTGGATTTCATAAATTAAACTGAACGCAATCAACATATAAACCACGTTTACAAACTATCAGTCTCATCAATTTTTTATGGAATGTTGACACTGATGATCCGCTCTTAGACCGCATGTATCCTATGACACATCCTTTACACTTATGTAGCATGTAAGTTGGATAAAGTTTGTCTTGAGGTATTTTGTACTTCAGCCTGTATGGGCGATCATAAACACTAGAATATGTATAGATCTGTTAAAAAATCTAATCTCCATCATTATTTATGACACTGTTTTATATATGTGTACCACAAAATCAAAAGCTAGAAAGATTGAAACTCACCTTCTCCCAAAGCATTAATACTCTCAGTTGTGCCCAAATTCCTCAAACTGAACATAGCTCTATATCTTTCAAACAATGGCTTAGTTTCATCCATCAAAGTATTCTTCAAATTATCTACATCACTCTCACTGCTAGGGGGAGCAGGATCTATAGATGTGAACAAACTCTTTGAGAGGTTGGACTCCTTCGTGCTATTGTTGGCAACCCAGTTGAGCCTTTGCAGAGCAATTTGACAGGTTTCCGCTACTTCTATTGCTGGGTCATGTTGATACTTTTCGAGTAACTCACGGAGTTTGGGGTCACCGATAGCGCCTAATGCTTCACCTGAAATGTAACAATTATTTGGATGTTAAATGTAAAGTTCACAGGTTATTAAGCTGCCTTAACACCTAATGATGTACAGCAGATATTACTAACAATTGCTGGCTTTATTACAATTTTATACTAAACATCTCACAAAATTAAAAAATATTCATGGCTAACTATAACTGGGACTGAATTTTAAGCATATGGACTAAAGATAATATCTCTTTACAGATAGCTAAGCACTGTGAATTTCCAGTAATGACATCATCTTTAATTTAGAAAGAAATATGCTAAGTTTTCCTCCCTGAAGGAAAAGGCAGTTCTGTGCTTTTAAAAACCAGGGTATGCAGTAAATATAAAGGCTCCTAAATACCAGGAATTTCACAGGTATATCAATACCAACTTTATTTTAGATCTTGACCAAAATTTCATTTAAAATGAAGGTCCTATAGTATAATGTACTCTGTGACATGAAGTGCAAAACATGACTCACAGTTTACACCATGCATGTCTTCGCTCACGTATATAATAATCGCACATTTTATCACAAATCATGCAAAACAATGATAAGGACCAACCTGCCTCATGGCGGACTATGGGATCCTGGTTTTTGTCCTCCAGAACGCTCCTAAGCACGGGTATCGCACGTTCATCCTGCATCTGGCCCAAACAGTAAGCTAATTCATGCTTTAATAGCACAGATTCGTCTACAAAACATTGACTAATCCACTCAATAGCGGTTTCGCCTCCTAAGTTGCGAAGAGTAAATAATGCTCGGAACCGCTCCTTCATTGGCCTCGCCGGATCGTTGAGGACTTTGCCGATGTTCTTCACGGCGGCGTCGCTGGCCATTATTTATTAGCAAAAATAACAGGAGAATAAAGGAAAGAACAAGGAGTAGGACAATGTATTGGAAAATAATCTCATTGACAATATCAAACGACATGCGTTTGTGACACAAATGACAATTGACAGTGACATTTGGACAGCCACCACTTGCCAGTGTCACAATAAATTCGTTCGGATAGCCTTGCATTATCATAATTGACTCAAGTAAGTAAATAAAAAGCAAGGTTTCGACAAAGCGAAAGATGTACTAAAATAAAAACAAAAGACGATGATGGTTTTAAAACAGAATAATGTCAGTTTTACAATTAATTAGAGCTATGTTTGTCTTTTAGTTCATTGTCAAGGAAATAGTTGATTGTTGGTACAATATACCAAAAAATAATAAAAAAAACAATACGAGCGCCACTTTACAAAGCATTGTCGAAATCGGAAAGAATAGTTTGGACCTAAAGTTCCGCCAGACAACGGCTATACACCTAATATTCTCCCTGCCAGCAATTCGAATGGATTGATTTTTAGGGATGAATTTTTGTTTAACTAAGAAATGACACTAGGTACTAATGCGAGCCAAATAAGAATAGGATTGCGCTTGCTGCCAACTTCATACGAAAGCAGTCAAATTAGTACTGCCAGCAAAAAAAGACTGTGAAAAGAAAATAAGTTATATTTTTTATTCAGTACAGTACAGTAGTATTTCGTGAAATTACCTTTATATTATTAAAGGTAATTTCACGAAATACTACTGGTCACCCATTATGTCGCCATTTTGCTACGCAACTAAGAGTTCCGTGTATATGCGCGTGTGTGTTATTTCAGTTACCTACTGGACTTTATTGTGTTTTTTTTTGTTATATTGTTGACTTTGTTTCTTAAACATTCTTTTTTTCCATATCCTATCATGTATAAAATAATTTAGCGTAAAATTTATTAGAAATCCCAACAATGTGAACAAAAATAATTAAACTGAGTATATTTTTCTTCATTTATTTTTTTGCAAACCTTACGCTTTGGTTATGAAGTTCGCGAGTATTGCGGAACAAAATGGTGTCTTGACAGTACTATTCTTATTTGGCTCGCATAGACACTATTTTGGGAATGTTGCCAATGGACAAAAAAAATACCGTTTCTAAACTGCCAACCTGTAAAGTATGTTTTTTAAATTCAAAAACTTAGAGGACGTATCCGAATAGCACTAATGTGACCAGTCTCTTTTGAATTTTCCACTATAGCCACGCAAAAAAATCGAACCTGTTTTAGTATTTTAGGTCGTAATGAAAACCAATAAATAAATGTTCATGCAAAATGATTTGATGTGCAAACAGCTCACTTCTTCAATTATCACAAATTTCGTTATATTGTATAAGGTCTTTTTATATACTGTTACATTGTTTTTAGTTATTTTTATGTAGTTAAAAAGACTAACCTGACGGTTTTGTTGGCTGCACTTGACCTCTAAACAATGTGCAGTAGGTATGTGCACGCAGAAGTGCAGAACTTATTACCGACTAGTAAGGTGTGCAAAATCAGTGACTAAAAGGCTTCCCCGAGTCATAACGAACTAATGATGAAATCTATATAAAGATTATCTTAATCAAGTTCAGCTATCAGTCTTTCGCGGTCACTCAATCGATGCTCATGCGTCGAAACTAAAACAAAATAAAATCTGAGGTTTTATTTTGAATAGTGTTGAAAAAGTGATAGGTAAATAAGTTTATTATTTCTTATTGGAATTATGTTTTATAATAGGAAACCGTAACTGTGCGTGACGTAAGGCGTGACATTGTTTTAATTTTGTGTTTTTTTTGTACTAGGTAATACAAAAAGTGTTAGGTACTTGACTAAATATTGCTTGAACCTTGAACCGAACATAATTCCTATTCATAAGTTCATCTATTAACATTATAAGTAACTATGTAGCTATTTTTTGCACTTAGCTGTAGTGTTTGTTTTTACGGTTCTTCTTAGAACATTTATCTTTCGGTGTTTGGTTTTGGAGTCACTAAGGCCCTGGAGGAGCTACTTGGGTGGTCCAACAACACATCATCAACCTTTCCTAATAAACATTTTTAGATTGATATCACTCATAGTATTGAGACATTAAGTAGTCTATTTATTTCTTAAATAGAGCCAGTCCTCTCGCGTTCGCGATACAGGTAGTCTTCCTAACATGCATCTACGTATTAAATGCATTTATCTACCCTCTGGGATGTATAAGGACTTAGGGGTGTAGCAGTAGGGACCCTAGAGTTACCTAGCTTTTATCGCTTTTCGTCGGTCGTCAAATAAACAAGAGTTGACCTTACACCAAACAGATGTTTGTTATGAACTTGCCAACAAGGCCGTTATTTACCTATGTTTCTAGACCACACACTTGAGCACTCAGGTCCACTCTAAGTGCAAGTGACACGATCACATTTTATTATAGGCATTGTCCACCTACATCGGCCTCACTATACAAATAATTACGTGGTCTAAATTAACTTTAATCATTCTATTTTCCTACTCTTCTAGTAGGTAAGCCACGTTGGGTAGGTAAATATACTTATTTGTTTGAAGTAAAGTTCCATTAGAAGCGATTTTAACTTTTTTTATTTACGCCCTTGGCGGTGTCCACTTAACATTTACACTAACTTTCTAATAAGGCCATGTTTCCATATGCAAGCAACTCGCATGCTAGTTGCATTACATTGCAGACTGCTGAGGTTTAGGTAATACTTTCGATTACGCACTAATTAAGTAAGCGACAACGGAAGTGTTAAAAAAATAACTTTATTCCGACAGAGTATCAGTAATCAGAGTACGATCATGCCGCGCCATGTACTTACCTACTTAATTAATTAAACTTGCATGCGAGTCGCTTGCAAGTGACAATGCGCTCAAACATGGCTCAAACTAACTTTTAACATCACTTGTAACCAAAGATATCTGAAAGCCGATAACACATCACAAACCTACATGAAACATCTTATTTTGTAAGACTAAACACTGAACCTCATACCTATACCTACCATATTTGCTTCCGAGTCTTGAAACCAAAGATATAATATTATTTAGCTGTGCTTGCAACCTACTATACCATCCAGCGACTGGCCTTGTAGGTATGCACTTGCATAGGCAGTTGCTGAACTTGTTCGACAGAGTCACCGCGGCCCTAGATCGCATAGGGCATTAGGAGGAATATGGATGGGTTGTAGTCAGTAAGAGTCTGACACTCCCTTCTGCTCCGACCAGAGCGGGAGGAGTCATTAGATGAATTCCGATTGGTCGCTCGGTGCCTCTCATTAAAACTGGCGAACGAGCGTCTGCGAGTGAGGTTAGGCCCCTCGTACCTACAACTTGCAAAGGCCCGGGACCCAAGGGTCTCAAGATATGTTAAAGACATTTTAAAACAATGATTTTATTTTTTTTATAACAGGAAACCTCCCTTGAAAATCCGCCCAGAGAAAATCAGTGGATAGGTATTTGAAGCTTAGAATTCTGTATAGAGGTGCTAGAAAAATGGCTGGTATAATCAGAAACTGGTGGTGGGGCGGTGACCCTGATGTGAAAAACCAAGTGTCTGGCATGACATTGAGAGACGTCTACAATGTGCAACAGTCTTGGAAGACGATACAGAAAAATTCCAACCCAAACGGGTTCCTGATGTTCTTTAGGTAAAGTATTGCCCAGAATTGGAAACTATTTATTTCTGTAGGTCCAAATAAATGCCATTTTTTTTTATTAATATGAGGATGTGTCTATAGAAACAGCAGGTTCAAACCGCTAGATAAGTACCTATGCTGAAATAATGACTTACATAACCTACAGCTTTGCAATAAAAAAGTTTAGTAGGTATCTATATGTAGGTGTCCAAAATAATTGAGTTCTAAGTAAAAAGGTTCAGTCAAAGAGTTAATAGTGAAAATGACTAGCCGCTAATACTTACTGGTCAAAACCACTGGTCAAAACTGTGGTCAAAACGAAAATTGAATGACATAATTATTTTTTATTTTTCTGATAAATACCTAACGTAGATTTTGGATTCGCTCGTCTCTATCAATCGTACCTACCTATTGTGCTATTGTGTTCTTTGTATTGCTTCCGTTCCTATTTATGAGCAACAATAAAATGATGGTAACTTTTCATAAAATATTTTTTTTCAATTTGTATTCGATTTTCGTTTTACGCTTTAGAAAAATAGGTACATACTTACCCCAAATCTTTTATATTTTACTTGTGATCATTTAATTTCATCAGTTTTAATAATAACTTTTCTTTAATTCAGTAATCCTAACCTATCTTACGTGAATCACCTCGATCGCGGGCAGTTATCGCGATCAAACAAAACATATACCAACTTAAGTACTCTAAGGCGTATATCTTGATTGTAGATAGGTAATCTTTTTATGTATAAGAAATAAATAGGTAGGTACCTACCTATCTATTGGTTGGAATGTTGATTGGTAGGTATTGGACGTAGATTTATTTTTGATGATGATGGCGACTAGAGCTAGACTAGGCATCTAGGTCTGCAAGTTCGAGGGTTAAGTACTCGGGAAAAGAATACATACTTCAAAGGATTTGGGAAAGGCCTTAACGCAGCAGTCAGGCCGTACCTACAGGCTGCATAAAAAATAAATATCAAATCTGTGAAGTGCAATAAATCTGCTTTTCAACATCTACCAACTTAGGTACAATAAATACAAAATTATTTCGTGTTGAAAAATCCTCCTTAAGGAATGAAGACGTTTTAAAACAAGTTCTCACCCACAGACTCTTCGACGCCGAACCCGAAACCAAATTGTTCTTCAAAAATCTCGCACATGTCCACACTGAAGAAGAAATGGCGGCTAATGTCGTCTTCAGAGCACACATTATCAACATCATGTCTTCTCTAGACAACTCTATTATAAACCTGAATAAACCTGAACTGGTAGTAGCGTGGATGCAGAAACTTGGAGACTCGCATCGGAGACATAGGATTGAGAAGAGACATTTTTGGGTAAGACTTGCCGGTTCACATATATGCAGCGTCTACTGAGTTTTGGATGTGACTTCTAATTGGTCGTTAAAGTCACGTGGACGTTGTCAACAAAATCTACCCATTGAGTTTGAAACGACCAATCAGCTCTTTCGAAATGTTTACTAGGCAAGAACGAGCGAAACGAACTCGGGACTTGAGTATCTACCCCGACTCAGACAGGTTAGGTTAGAAGGGGATGTGCCAACCACTTCGTCGTTATGTTCTTTTAATCCACTCAGAAAGTGGACTTAGCGAAGCGAGGCTCCGTCGACCGGATCCGAAATGGGCTTGGGTACTGAAAAAATCTAATTAGTCCGTCAGTTAGATTATCAAAAAATATTTGACCCGTGTTTTTTCTTTTATTACGGGAATCAAAATTGACGAAGTTACGACGCTTTTAAAATTCTAAATAGGTCACACCTTCGCATAATTTTTAGTGAGTCGTGACGTCACGAGCCCCCACTCCCGAGTTTTGATGCGTATTATCTTTGTCAATATTCATTGATTTACAAAAACAAAAAAATACGTGTCCATTATTTTTCAATACTCTAACTGACGGACTAAATAGTTTGCAATTTATGGATGATGGAATCTAGCCTATTCCACCTTCAGAATTGCATTTTTTGTCTTAAATCTACATATAATCTACATAAATCTACATATGTACTATGAGAACTTAAAATATAGCGGCGAAACACTCGCTAATAGAGGTTGCGCCTAACGTCAGTTAGTTATGGCAGTTTTTACTAACTCTTACTTATTTAATGCTGTAGAGTGTAGTATCGGCTCACCGCGAGAAGTGCGAGTACCGAGTGTTGTAAATCCAACAAAGTAATAAAATTTGTCGTTCATGAAATTATTCCTAGAGTTAGTAAAACGAGCATTATAATAGAAGTATTATTAAACTGTATGGCCGAGTAAAAATTACCTTATCAAATTTCAGACGTCTGTCTTCTATTATCTTCCGAAAACTGTCGGTTCTCATCTTTCGAAGGGCGTTTCTTTTGCTTTTTCGTGGGTGTTATTAGGTGGATAGCAAATGAGGTCCCCGTGGGGGTATCAAATATTTTGAAATACGGCCTTCAGTTGGCCAATACCTCTGAATAGCTGAATCCTGTTTGACGGGAAGCCGACACGATATACCTAGTTGGGAAAAGGCTAGGCAGATGATGATGATGACATGCCTTACCAGCAGTCAAATTTCTTTGTAGCCTAAGTAAGATTGTTTCAAAAAGAAACTCGCCATTCTGATTAGGAACACCAATTCCGCAAACAAGAGATCCCATAAATGTCGGATTGTTGATTTTGATACCGCAGATTTTGACGCGAGACTGTCTTTCTTAATTCTTATATTGATATATGAAAAGGGTTTCCCTAATCGTGGTCTCACTGTCGCGTCGAGCTTTTCTGTTAGGAAACTTTACGTGATGGTTCTTCAAAACAGAATTGTCACGGTCTTGGCTACGTTTTTACATTTTGTCCTGCACCGCAGTAAGAAGATTTATCTTTTCCAGGTGTTCAAAGATGTTCTGGTTAAAATTCTGCAAGATGACCTCAAGTTCTCCGAAGAAGTAGTGGAATCGTGGGGCAAATATGTCACCTTTATATACGATCATCTGTTGTCGAGATTAGCTTCCTAATTATAATAAAACCTACAATTTTAATTATATAACTACCTCTTAATGCCCAGGGCGGGAAGTTTCGACATACATAGTTACCGATCTAACCGAAATATGTCGAGTCTTCCCGCCAAGTTCTTGAAACATAAAAATAATTTTCGCATAACTAATGTTACAATATTGAAATTTGCTGAATCAATTTTCAAGAGCCAGTGACGCTTCGACTATTTTTAGCAGATACCGGGCGTAGGTAAGTGCTAATACCTGAGTATTATGTAAATAAGTACCTACATAGGTTTGTTGACGTTATTTTTATGAAATTTATTACTTTGAGATTCTTAACGCAGCTTTCTGAATTGAGTGTTTTTACTAGAATCAAACAATTTACAATGTAAATAAATAAATTGTACTCAGCATTATGAACGACTTTTAATAAGGAACCAACACGGAAGTCGCGAAAAAAAATTTGGCTGTCTCATGTACATAAAATATGTAAACTATCATAAAGTATTACCTACTATATCTATCTTCTTACTTTAATGCCAAATATATTGACAAGTTTTTCATATTAAAGCAGGTAGAGTTCGAGAAAATCTCAACATCAAATACTTAATTTAAGTCGGAGGTTGTTTTTTGTGTTTATCATGAAATAGTTTTAAGTACCAGGACCTAGGCCTAGGTATAGAAACCTGATAGTTTAGGTATAATATTAATAATTTTCTAACATAGAAGTATTTTATATTAGGTATAACAATCACTTACCTATGGCTAACTTGGATTTCTACTTAGTTTGTTTGTTTTATTTTTAATCTTTGACATCGCAGTATTAGTTATTGCTCTTTAATTAAATATAGAATATATTTTTTTTTTTAAATCGAGTGTGTTTTATTTGCGTCCGTCAAGACTGCACCTATTATTTTATCTCGGAATATCAGTCAGGTCCCGGCTGACCGATGACATGGGGGACTAGAAAGGCTACTTTAGGAAAATCATAATACTAATCACACAACAATCTGCCAATTTCATTTTATCTTTATCGCTAACGCATTCGGTTCAAAGTGGATTGGGAAAAATTGACAGACACGGGTAGCGTGATTTGCTTTCTGATTTTGCTAAAGTGACCCGCTGGTGAGGGGCGTGGTTATTGTGGCGACACTTAGCCTGTGTCCAGAGGTGGACGTCTGTCGGCTGTTGTGATGATAATGTCCGATGGGACGCCCAACACGACCGTCGAGATGTAGGTACCTATCATTACTGGACTGGGTTAGTAATAACTACGGGACCCTACAATGTGCGTGGCCCGACACGCACTTGGCCCCTATTTTAGGGTTCCGTAACCAAATGGCAAAAACGGAACCCTTATAGATTCGTCATGTCTGTCTGTCCGTCTGTATGTCACAGCCACTTTTGTCCGAAACTATAAGAACTATGCTGTTGAAACTTGGTAAGTAGATGTATTCTGTGAACTGCACTAAGATTTTCACACAAAAATAGAAAAAAAAACAATAAATTTTGGGGGTCCCCATACTTAGTACTGAAACTCAATTTTTTTTTTCATCGAACCCATACGTGTGGGATATCTATGGATAGGTTTTCGAAAATGATATTGAGGTTAGAAACCTGAATATACTTATTTTTTTTCTCAACTGAAAAGTTTGCTAAAGAGACACTTCCAAAGTGTTAAATGTAACTAACAAAATAAAAGAATGATAAACCTAAAAAAATATATTATGATGTAGGTACAAATACCATGTAACCACCAGCGAAAATTGGTTTGAACGAGATCGAGTAAGTAGTTTTTTGAATACGTCATAAATCGTAAATCGCATCTTTTGCTTACTTATAATATTATATACCTACAGGCTTGTACGGAACCCTCGGTGCACGAGTCCGACTCGCACTTGGCCGTTTTTTTACAAATCAAATTCGACAAAGGTACGACCATGTACTTAGACAGATTCACAGGTGTGTTGGGTGTGTTATGTGTTCTAATGATCTGAAATATGCATTATGTATTAGCAAACGTCCCAGTCGTGTGTATCGAGTATCGACATAATTTAATAAATTTTATTGACAACACTGAACAATCGCTGATTTATCTTCAATGAATTAAATTCTAATAATGAGTGACCTTAAAATTCTATATACGCTTAATATTGGCCACACAATGAGATGGTAGTTACCGGTTTTTTATACAAACGTACGATCTGTGAATAATAGATTAGAGTATAGAAAAACAAGTATTAATAAAGTTTAGTTGAGGTAGTTCGAGTCTTTTGAGAATTCAGCTAGTGTAAACTGTCAAAAAAGATGGACCGGCGCGAAAAATGGGTCTGGGGAGGAAGAACCTCGCATTGTGCTATTTGGGAGGGATCATGGTCTGAAAATAGACTGCGATTGACTGAGAGGTCCGGTAACAATGCACCAAGTAGCTGCCGGCCGCGCCTCCGCCCTCTTCTAAAAAGTATCCTAGGTAAATGTTATTTCAGACTATAAACTAACAGCAGAAGTAGGGAATTTTAGAGTACTGAATCTGATTGTTGTTTAGGTTGAGAGTGGTTAGGGGCTCTGATGAATCCCCGCTGCTGATTTAGCAAGCAATGTTTACCTTTTTTTTGTCATTTTCCGTCTATTTGGGAGGAAAATATTATTTTTCTTTCTCTCTTCTTTTCTACACTAGGTATTCAATTCTAGATACCTATGTGGAATTAGTCATTTTTCCTTATCACTTATGTACAATACAACAATACAAGCAAAGGCATACGTTCTAAGCAAGTGAGCGTGGTGATAAAAATAGATGGAGGATAAAGATGAATTGTAATACGGTTTTAGATAGCAAAATGTTTACCGCATAAGAACTTTTGTGCGGACGGTATCTTCATACGTAAGTACCGTTGGCAAAACAGTCATTTGAGTGCCAATTCTACTAATTTTCACAATTCACATCGCATTCAATTCATCACAATGTCAATCAGTCAAAAATGTATGTAAATTAAGGATTTTTTGACAGGTCGCGATTTACATGCGAATGTGAACGCTGTTTATGAATTGTAGATAATTGCCACTCTGTTCTTATTGATAAAGTAAAGATAGCAATCGATCTTTCTTGTGTAAGCACTAGAATAGATCTTGTCTCCAGTGGCGTACAGATACCGGCACGGTTCTTGAGCGCTCGGCGGAAGAGTGGGGATCGCTTTGCGCATCGTACACCTTATGACAAATACAACGTCGTCGTGAGGTACCTACGTGCAGCAAGAGTAAAGAACGAATCCCGAGTGACGGCTATGACGCGCGATGCGCTACGGGCCAATCACTGCACTTTCCCCGCCCCCGCGCCTCCGCGCCTCACTTCATACCACAAAAGGGACCCAATAACTCACATTTGCGCAGGTGAAGGTCAGCGCTCAAGATCCGTGCCGGTGATTGTAGCTATGGGGGGGGGAGTGGCTGCAATTTCTTCTTCTGTAGGCTTTGTCAGATTGCTTAAGGGCAAATTTCGTCAATGAAACTGAAAGTGATTAACACATGTACCACGTTTACGGGCTGTCAGTGTCATTATGCTCTATGGAATATTGACACTAACAACTCTTGAACGCAGTTTGCTCTCGATCAACTTCATTGGTAAAATCCACCCTAAGAGCTCCCGTAGCCACCCGAGCAAGTGTGTGAGGCAACGCGGGGTGGTTTTAGTCAGATAGAAATCTGACAGGATTATATCACCGATGCCAAAAAAATGTGTGAAATAAGTATTTGGAGTTTAGGTGTCATACCATACTTTGATGCGAAAAATTTGACAGGTTTTGAGCTGTATTTCATATTCTTAATTCTGAAACTGGGACTTCGTTACTTAAATATAATGGAAACCTACTTTGGAACCATTTTAATAATGGTAAGTAACCACTGACAGCTAAAATATTTTTTACCCGTCGACGATGAGTGGATAGGAACAAATTATAATGTTATTAAACACCTGTTTGCTCACCTACCAAATAAGTACAGTAGGCAAATAGTAATGTACAGTCGACTGCGCGTCCATGGAATAACTTTGACCAAGACCTTGGTTTTGGTTTTGATGGGAAATCCAAAAAAAGGCCTGCTTGTCGGTCTTCTACAGATTGTACTTCGGAGAGTGTGCCCAAGAACTCCACGACCTCATCTCACCGGCCCCTTCTACCATCGGACATCCAGACGCACTGCAATGGTAAGTTGCTTACTAATTATAATATAATTCCTTAAGTCGTTGCTATTCTACCAATTCGCACTAAGCGCTTCCAAGCGTCTTTCATAACGCGCACAGCAAAGGTGTGGAACTCTCTGCCTGCGTCTGTGTTTCCGAGCGCTTACAACCCTAATCTTTTCACAGTTAGAGTGAACAGGCTAGATCTGGGTAAGCTGGATTCATCGTAGACTTTATCTCTATCATCTCTGACCTACACTAGAGTCAAGAGCAAACATCTCCAATAAAAAATAATAATAATTAAATCAAATGACTTCTTCCGCTCTGGGCGGAGCAAAAGCAAAATGGAGTGTCAGACTCTTACTGACTAAAGCCCATGCATGGCCTTCCTACTGCCTTTTACTTCCAGCAACGCTGTGACTCTTTTTAACAAATTTCGCAACCCTGGCAGGAACAATATACAGCCTACTGTACTATTCGCAATTACAGCGCACAAAACCGTTTTTTCTTAGCTCCACACTTAACACACTCAGAAATCAATTTGATTGAATTATAATGAAATAACTACATGATTGACCTTTGATATTACTTTAGAGTATTTGAACAATAATTCCGTGTTCGGTATAAAAAGGGTTGGGCGGTACGAAATAGCCTCTTGACATACTCAAACAACATTACTTGATGTTACTGAGATCACCAGTACCCTTTCGAGAATACCTAGTGTTATTGAAAATAACAGTAAGTACTTCCTTAATGTCAGTTGAGATTCTTGTTATGAGGCCATGTTGGTACTTAGTTCTTCTTATGGCTACAGTGATAGGACTTACTTAATAAAATATTTGTATGTTTTACATCTTGTATGAAAATCGATATAGTCGAAAATTTACTACTTCTGTTATGAACCTCCATGGTAAACTCGTCATCGATAAAGGTTGGTGTCCTGCCTTTTCGCAGAAAATTGTTTGCCAGATTATCACTTGCCAACCAACGTTTCGCAGAATTTTATTTCGCCGAATAATCATTTGCGAACTTATCATATAATTTTGTTTTATAACCTAACCTCACAGTTACCAACTGTACGTTTGGTCTGCTTTTCATTATGACACTTTTTTAAATCTAAATTGTATCTAAATTGTACTTATGGAGAAAAGAGTTAGGGAACAAAAACTAGGCAGATGCCCGTGGAGCCACCGACAAAAAGGATCCCACTCAGCGTTACGTTGTGCCACGCAGAATGCACAGCACGGTGATTAATTAACAGTATAGGGTTTTTATATATCAATGGGAGTCACCTAAAAATTTACGAACAAACTACAGAAAACAAGTCTGGTGAGTAGGTATTTAAAATAAAGGTACAAAACTTTAAGAAAAAAATATTTTTTAGCTTATGTACAGTTGTGTCTCACTGCAGATTAAAGGACTCCCCTTTCTCGTTTCCAACCTCTCGAAGGCTGTTTGTCCCGCAAACACGGTAAGTATCTCGAGCAAACGAGGTTGTCGACATGTGGAATGTGGACTCGGCTGTCATTGTGCAGATTGTCGTTACGGCCAATGCCTGATGGCCAAAAGCTTCGACGACCACCTGTCGAAGCTGGCGTTACGCGGTTGGATAAAGGGCCTGAGGGCTTAGTGTGAGTTTTTTAACGTTCTTGACTGTGTTAGCGTAAATGCCAATTTGTATTGAAGCTGAATAAGCGCCGTCTGGTGGGAATAACGGCAAACCTTTTTTTTTTCTATACACGTTGACATAAGCAAACGTTTACGTTTACGTTAACGCGATCGAGTAAGTTAGAAAACTCACACTAATTAAGCCTCTTATACATAAGACAGTACTCCCAGCTGCAAATACAAGACTTCTCTGGAGCCCTAATCACCGGTAGCTTGATTTTTTTTTAACCGACTTCCCAAAAAGGAGGAGGTTATCAATTCGGTTGTATGTTTTTTTTTATGTTTGTTACCTCATAACTCCGACAATTATGAACCGATTTAAAAAATTCTTGTTTCATCTGAAAGGATATTATATTTGTAGATTGGTCCCATTTAAATTTTATCAAAATCGGTTACGAACTTTGGATTTTAAATCGAAATAGCTGGAATTCGTCTACTTAGATGATGGTTTTATGTCATCCAAGTAATTGAAATCGCGTATTTTGTTTGCTTTTCTGCGATTTTGCAGTGGTGTTGTTAGGTGTGGGGTACCACAAGTCGGTGTTTTTATTAGTTTCTTCGTATTTTTAACCGACTTCCCAAAAAGGAGGAGGTTATCAATTCGTTTGTATGTTTTTTTTTATGTTTGTTACCTCATAACTCCGACAATTATGAACCGATTTGAAAAATTCTTGTTTTATCTGAAAGGATATAGGTACTTGCAGATTGGTCCCATTTAAATCATATCGTATTTTGACACCGACTTTTTGAAGTCGGTTGTATTTTTTTGTAAAAAGTTTTTTTATTTGGATATATTTAAAATATAAAGTTGTCTGCAAAGAAGAATGAATAAAAAGAATAGTATTCTATTCTTAACATTATTTAGGTACCTACCGTTAAAATAAAAATATACAAGTTAAAATTTCCAGTGCACCTTCTGCATCCACAAACTCTATCGTGTTCCGCCAAGCCTTTTCCTGCATGGGGACCCCATTACTTATAGGCACCTGGACCCCCGGGAGTCGCTCATCTAATTACTCATCACGCACGAACCATATTAGCCTAGTCAATGTTTGACATGCAAATGAGCGTGCCATATTTGTGTAAAACACACATTCATTATATTACTGAATTCTCTGTTGAATCGTAAATATACGCTCCTTGATCGTTTAAGGAAAAATTATGTCCGATGTTTGAGTTTAAATACTCAGTAAATTGTCTATTTTGTTTTGCTGTCGTATTTGCAAGCTTCAATTACTATTGGCATTATTTATTTATTTAAAATTTAGATCGCATCATCGCGTACCATCAGGTGAGATAGTGGTCAAACGTATGTCTATGAAAAATAAAAAAAATAAAAATATATATATACCTCTACAGTAGTGGTGTATACATAGGGGGACCTAATACAAGAAGACATTATCTACCTTTAAGTAAAAATATTATAAAATATGGTGGAGATGCCACAAATAGATATTGATTCCGGACCCGTTGTAAGCAGATTTTACTACATACATTCTAATATAATTAGGTCAGAATTTGCTAAAACATGTTTGTAATTTTTTTTATTTTTTTTTTATGCAAAACGGGGAAACTCTTGGCCCAAACCTCACCTGATGGAAAGTGATGATTAGGCCGAATATGGAAGCGAGTTTCACCCGGAATCCTCTTACACAGAGGAACTGGCTATCATACCTCTAACTGCCGGAACACAACAATGCTGTTAACATTGTTGTTATGGCGACAGACTTAGACATGATGGTGGTAGCTTGCCAGGCGGACTTAGAACAAGTCCTACCACCAACCAAACCGAGCAAAAAAATTGCCCCCGCTGGGAATTGAACCCGGGACCTCTGGGTCTGAATCAGGTGGTTTAACCACTAGACCACGGAGGCGGTTAGTGTCACCTGTTTAGCACCACCCGGGGACCACGTGTAGGGATTCGCTGAAGGGTATTCTCCTACGGACGCGGGTGACTCGGCCCCCAAAAACCTTTTCCTGCATTCGCAGTCTGCCGGTTTTTTTTATTTTCAGAGACCGGGAACAGTGCGATTCTTACCTCATTGAAATAATCACGGTGTAATGGTAACCACCGGCACAATAATACAGCGAGAGTATGCACATACGAAAATGAGGGAAACTTTACCTAATTTTCTCGGCGGAATACGTATAAAAAAAACTATTTTGATTTTTTTATGTTTTTTTTTTAAATGTTGTCACAACTGTGACCCCTGTACAAAGAAAACTGTGTTACTTTTCAACTAAATGATGGACGGTATGTCTTTATTTCCATGGAAGATGGGTAGGCCTTTAGTGTGGGACGCTACTTGTGTCGATACTCTTGCGCCATCCCATCTTCCTAGCTCGTCGTGCTGTGCTGGTTCTGCGGCTTCGGCTGCTGAAAACCTCAAACGGCGGAAATATAGTAGCCTTATTGGTAACTACATTTTTGAGCCGTTTGGGGTTGAAACTCTTGGACCGTGGGGTCCGAGTGCTCACGTCCTATTTAAAGATCTTGCAAAACGCTTAGTTGACGCTTCGCGTGACCCAAGAGCTGGCTTTTACCTTGGAGAGAGGATAAGCATTGCCATACAACGTGGCAATGCAGCCAGTCTTTTGGGCTCACTTCCAGTCGATAGCGATGGGGACGATTTTTTTGAAGCTATTTTTTAGTTTAGTTTAGAGTTTTTTTTTCTATTTTAAGTGTAAGTATATAGTTTGTTCTTTAAATACAATCTTAATATGTACCTATTAAAAGAGTTAATTAAACATAAAAAAAACTAAATGATCTATTGCAATCAAACCAACTCCATAATGATTGCAAGTAATTAGCCATCCATTTAAAATTAAAATAGTGGTGGTGGTTTACTATTCGGTAGCTTATATACGATTTAGATTAAGTATTCTTAAGTTTAAAAAAAGTAATCCGGGCGTCTTTTTGAGAAATTTTATTATTACTGTAAAAATGTATGAAAAGATAACAGATTTTTGCCAAGAAACATGTTTTTTTTTTTAAATTCAGAGAAGTTTATTAAAACTATTTAATAAGATTGGCTATCCGATCATTATGGAGTTTGTTTCATCACGATTGGTCAATCAGTTGAAAAGTTATACAGTTGTGTTTGCACTGGGGTCAGTTGTGATGAATTTTTTTAAATAATCCATTTTTTTTTAAAGTTTTTTTTTAAAGAGTTTTTTTTTAATACGTTTTCCGTCCATAAAGTAAGGTATAGTTTTCCTCATTTTCGTATGTGCGTGCACATAGTAAAGAGTCACACTGCCGAAGGACGCCATCACCACTTAAAACACCACGACCAAAACCTTTCTAACGCCTTCTAGAGTACATACCTGGGAAGAGGTATCCTGAGCGTCGCTGTGCACGACAGCATGTGATCACTGGACCACCGGCTTTCATGGGGTCGATAATTCCGCTCGAGTACCCGTGACTCCAAGTTTGGATGATAGTAGGCTATTTTTTATTTATATGGCAATAAAGTTTGTCATATCAGCTGGTCTAATATACAAAAATCTCGTGTCACGATGTTTGTTATCGAACTCATACGAAACGGCTCGACAGATTTTTTGAAATTCGTGTTTTTTTTGGTAGGTCTGAGAATAGGTCGTAGGCAGTTTTTTCATATGCCAAAATAACTTTTGCCTAGTGACCTCGTGCTCTATAAATATCTGACCGTTATTCATCATCATGATCATATCAGCCGAAATACATCCACTACAGAAGATAGGCCTCACCACCCAAGTGTCGTCACAACAACTGGACCTTAAAACCTTCATTAAAAAGGGATAATTCAAAATTTACAAAATTGACCATGAAATTCAAAAATCGTTCTTGTATAATCTTGATCCAAAGATATAGTTTGCAGTCGATAGATCAAAAAGGGATTCTAATGGGAGAAGGTTGGCAAAACTTGTTTCATATTTTTTTCATAAACAGACAAACGATGTCTCATTATTTAGTCATCTACCTATGTATATTAAACTAGCTTTTGTCCTTGAAACGTGGACAATACTGGCCCGGGAAAGGCAGGATTGATGCATTTGAGATGTGGTGCTGGAGACGTATGCTACGAACACCATGAACTGCGAAACGCACCAATGCATCAATCCTGAACCAGCTCCAAATAAAAACTCGCTTGTCCACCACGTGCCAACAACGCATTCTCTCCTATTTCGGCCACACAATGCGCAGAGGCGACGAAAACCTTAAAAAACTGATCGTGGTTGAGAACACCGAAGGCAAAAGATCGCGCGGTCGTTCACCAACAAGATTGACCGGTCAAGTAAAGAACTCATCGACCTCTAAATTCTCAATTGTAAGAGACACGCTGGACAGACACCGGTGGAGACCTAACATCCACTCCAGATGCAACCCTGATACTGACCATGATCCTCAGACAAGAGGGATTAACTCCAGAGAGAGAGCTTTTGCCGCTTTGCATATCCCGTTTTTTCCCGTTCTCGTAGGTACCGTCAGTCCCGTTCACGGAAAACCCGCCCTCTCCCCTATACGCCTATGAAGACTCGTCTAGCTACATTGACTCGTCGCTTTCAGTATTTTGACTTTTAGGAGTTGCAGTGGCTGGGGCGCGCTGTGTTCCACGCGCGCCTCAAACAGTTGTCAGCAAAGCAGACAGGGCCCGCTAGGGCCAGTGCCTGCCGGGGTTGCGGAATTTGTTCGAAAGAGTCACCGCGGCCCTGGAACACAAAGGACATTAGGAGAAAGGTTTTAGTTAGTAGGAGTCGGACACTCCCGCTCTGGGTAAAGCAGGAGGAGGCAAATATCAGTGCACAAGTGTGTGTGCAGGCACAGGTGCACTCCCTCTTCAAATACTCTCATAATACGATGGGACGGCAACCCGACACGACCGCAGAGAGATCGGGTCGGGTCGCTATGTATGCCAGATCTCTATGGCATATATCTAAAGGATACATTAAAATACCTGCAACAACACAAAACGCCGTTTTACCGAGAGTTTAGGTAGAGGTGACCTCTATGACGAACATTTCAATTCTAACCTTGTCCCAACTATATGATGTGGTCGGCTTCAGTGTTTTACTTGAAACGACTATTTGTCTGTCAGTCAACCTAGTAACTGGAAAACACAATACTATAATAGAGCAAGACTATTGTCAGATGACCTGTCATCTAGCTACCGTAACGACTGTCATAGCAGATCCAACTTATCCAGTATCAACTAGGAGTGAGGCGTATTTATAGAAACAGTTAAAAAAAACAGGTATTTCAAAGTAACAACATGAAACAGGTATCTCAGAACCGAAATAACAGCTCCTACCTATTTCGCCTGTAACAAACAAACAACCAAAGTAGCCGTAACTTGACATACAAAACGAAACGACCAGGAACAGCTATGTGAAACAGTTTCAAAAGGAACATGCACCATTCTCTTCTGACTTATTATAATAGAAAGAGACAACATCTGTTCTTTGGAACACGCTCTTAGCTCCTCTGGTTCATTGTAATAGAAAGAGATAGAACCTGTTCCCTGCCTGTCACTGTTTCTGACATTTTCAGTAGCAGGTACTGTTTCTGAATCTTTGCAATCAATGAGTCTTTAGTTCCAGTGGAACGGGCTGTTTTTTTGGAACAGGTTTTTGGAACTGTTTTCTTCTTGGAACTGAACAGGTGAAACAGGTTTCTAATTTTATCTGTTCCAACCCACCCCTAGTATCAACTGTTTAGCGTGCTTTCTCAGGCACGGAGTTAATTGTCACCCATTCACGGATCGTATCAGGAAACGTATGAATTTGTATTGCCGCTATAACAAAAAATTGTAAAAAAATCAAATATTATATTATACTAGCTGTCCCGCGCAATTTCGTCTGCGTCACATTTTCCGCTCCTGAATAATATTGCAACAAAAAATTGAGATTTAAACTATCCTATCTCTCAAGTTGGATCGAACTGCACATGGTGTGCTAATTTTATTATAATCGGTTAAGTGGTTTAGGAGTCCATTGAGGACAAACATTGTGACACGAGATTTATATATATTAAGATAGGCATACAGGTAAGGTGTTTTTTTTTTCGGTTTATGGTATGGTAAGCCGGTATTTTTGGAACCGTCGTTTCTTGAGGTGTTATAGTCGCAGTCAAACAACAATACTACATCTAGGTAGGAACTCTTAAGTCCTTAGGTCAAGGAAATAGGTTCTTAATCCCGGATAAGGATCCTGTATTACCTTACAATCGCCACCGGAGGTTGTCAACATCCTTCCAGAGGGCCATTCAGCATTCCATGCACGTCAGCCACACGCCTCGGCCATAAGGACCTAGAACAATACTTCATTAGCAGAAATTAATCGATGCTTACTCGGAGTGCATGCGTTGCACATCGAGTAGAAATTTAATATGTTTTATGATTAACTGGCTATTGTAGATGCATGTGTAATGTTATTAGTGGCACACAATGGTGAGCTCGTGTTAACATGTGCTTTATCTACTTGTTGAACTTAACTAAATGAGGTTTTTCTTTCATTTGGAATGACCATAAAGTTTGAATTTACTGAATTTTTAATTTATCATCCATTTTTTGGTTAACCTAAGCTGACTACACACACCACGGCAATAATTTCTTCCTTCGTCATCGTGATTCATCCCGCCAATTCTTATGGAAGCTGTCTATAAAACTAAGGCGTCTAGCTTCCTTCTCCTCGGTCTCCCGCGACCTCTGCGTCTTCATCCGTCCTTCATTAACATCATATCAGACAAAAGATGTCAACCGCTGCACATAGGCCTCCCCTTCGGCTACCTGCGACTCGTCTTGCTCTCGTCTTCGTCTTAGTGTACTTATGTCTTTATTCTCATTTATTTAGAACTAAGCAGTTTTTACCAGAAGCTTTGCCCTTTGAAAATCGATAATTATGCTGAGAGAACCTGTAAAAAGTATCTCCAGAAAATGGTGTAGGTACACGTTACCCAAGCTTTTTCAAAATCTGTTCAGTCGTAAAAACGTGAAGAGGCAAACAGCTAAACTCACAGTAATATATTCAAATATTCGTACGAGTCAGCAATTTCTTTCCTTCGATTCTATGGCATCTCAGTCTTCACCCTCTTTCTAACCAAATCCAGGCATAGAGCATGTGATTTTTTTTTCACGCGATTCGTTTATTCGTTATTTATCGTTCTTCTTCCTCTACTCACTCATATACAAATACAAAATGTTTTTTCTCAAACGTACTTGGAAATGTGAGCATTATTTTGACAACCTTCTTCGAGATAAATCGAAATTGCCGTACTGGCTGAGCAGCGGCCGGCAAAAGTTGTATGAAAATCCATATCTATCGTGTTATGCGGCGAAGTAAATTACATACTAAACTCATATCTATCGTGTTATCTAAAAACGGAACGATCTTTTCCGAAACATGGCAACCAAGGAGGTAACTTATCAAAGGAACTGGCTTGCAAATAGAAAGCTGTTTATTGAAATAAAAAATGAACACTTACGCGGGAATTATTATTGTTGTTGGTTGTTCGACATTGATTTTGGAAAGTAGGTGTAATTTAAGACGACACGGTTGGCGCAGTGGTTGAGCGATTGACTGCTGCGCAGCATGTCGCGGGTTCGATTCCCGCGAGTCTGGGTGTTTTTCTATCTATAATATGTATGCATTTACAAAAAAAAATAATATATAAGTAAGTAGTTTATCAGCCACTTCGTTACCATAACACAAGCATTAGGTTGCTTAGCTTGGGACTATATGGCGTTGTGTGAAATGTCCAAGGAAGGATTTAATTTCCGCCCATTTTTTGAGATCAGTACTATACAAGCCTTGGCCACAACCAGGCATTGATGGACTTACGTATGTGTGCCTCGGCTACGTCTCGGCCCACATTTACACGTCGTCCATCAATGACTCTTTTGATGGCCGCTGCAGTAATCTACTATACAGGGAAATTGAAAAAATACCCGAAACCTCTTAGGCAGTGAAAGTACACATGATTATAAGCAACTTTTGTTTTGGTAAAACTCCGAAATCTCGAAAAAAATATCAGCTGTTTCATACATTTTCATTGGCTAAATACTGAATTTTGTATGAAACAGCTGATATTTTTTTCGAGATTTCGGAGTTTTACCAAAACAAAAGTTGCTTATAATCATGTGTACTTTCACTGCCTAAGAGGTTTCGGGTATTTTTTCAATTTCCCTGTATAGCTTCATAAGTTTACGTAAGACTGTTTTTAGTGTTTGGACCTTCCCTTTAAGCAAGTAATGCCTGTGTTGGGAAGCCCCGCTCTTTCAAAGCAATGAAATACATTGCAAATTAAGGTATTAACACAAAAAAACTTAGAAGTTACTATAACAAAATCTTGCTTGCAGGTGTGTTTTCTGTGTTGAATATTGCAGTGTGTTGTTAGTTAGTTTATTTTGTTTAGTTTTATTTATTTGCTTATATGCGTGTGATTAGATTTGAATTTGTATTAGTATTTATATATGTAATGTGTTTCAGGAGTGCTTCCGTGTAAGTGATTTTATCCATTGTATTAATGTTTTACACAAACGTCATATTTTTTTGGATACATAAAGGTTGGGGAAAAAGTCTTTTCGTATTCTATTTGTATCTAGCTGGTTTTGGTATCATTGAAAGTTTAAATTTTAAAGAACATAATTCCAAATTCAAATAGGAAAAGGTGTGATTTTCATTTGTTTTTCGTACCGTCAAGATGAGTGAATCTTATGAAGAAATTCGGTACATTTTTGAAAAAGTGGAGCAAGATATCAGTAGATACGACGTAGCTAAAGAACTGGGAATTGACCACAAAACAGTTTTGGCGCATTTTAAAAAAACTGGGTACACAAAAAAGCTCGATATTTGGGTACCTCACGAGCTCACTGAAAGAAACCTAATGAACCGTGTACTACACTCATTTGTGATTCTTTTTAACCGAAACCGAAACCGAACCATTTTTGAAGAAGCATATCACTGGTGATGAAAAGTGGATCACGTACGACAAGAACGTGCGAAAAAGGTCGTGGTCAAAGGTCGGTCAGGCTTCACAGACTGTGACGAAACCCGGGTTAACTCGCGACAAGGTGACGCTGTGTGTGTGATGGGATTGGAAGGGCAGTATTCATTATGAGCTGTTACCACCAGGCAAGACACAAGTTGAGAGAAAGCGGCCGGAATTAATCAACAGAAGGGGTGTGGTTTTTCATCATGATAACGCTAGATCTCACACATCTTTAGCCACTCAGCAAAAATTAAGAGAGTTTGACTGGGAGGTGTTAATGCATCCGTAGTATAGTCCTGACCATGCAATTTCAGATTTCACACCTGTTTCGGTCTCTTCAGAATTCTTTAGGCAGTGTCAGGTTAACATCACGAGAGGACTGCCAAAACCACTTGTCGCGGTATTTTGATCAGAAGTCCCAAAATTTCTATAGCAATGGGATCATGTCCCTACCTACAAGATGGCAAAAAGTTATCGAACAAAATGGTACCTACATACTTTAGTTAAATGTAAATAAACTATATTAAAAAATGTTTTGAATTTTCTTAAAAAATGTGAAGATACTTTTTCCCCAACCTATTATGTATAACTAGCATTTTTTTTTTTTAGGGATGGGAAATCATCCAATTACTCCTCCCGCTACACCCAGAGCGGGAGGAGTAATTGGATGATTTGAGTGTCAGACTTCTACTGACTAAAACCCATCCATGTTCCTTCATTGCCCTTTGTGTTCCGGAGCCACGGTGTCTCTTGCGAATAATCCAGCGACTCCGGCAGGCGTTGGCCCCTCTGTGTTGCTGACTCTCTTTGAGGCGCGCGTGGAACACTAACGCACCGTCGACACGGCCTGTCGTCACTAGACGGACGGACGGCGAGCCACCCATAGCTCGCCGTCCACAGGCCCGCGCCTACGGTGGCCGGAGGTCACCAGGTGCTTTTTTGGGACGGTAAGTAAGATATATTAAGCTGGATTTCTTGAGCTAATTTGTTTACCTATATTTGCAAAATGATTATTAAGAAATTTGCTGTCTCCTTAGGTGACATTCTTATATTTAGTATAGCTGACCCGCGCAACTTCGTCTGCGTCACATTTTCCAGTATTGCTCTGCTCCTATTTGCCTTAGCGTGATGATATATAATATAAATGGGCTATCTAACACTGAAAGATTTTTTCAAATTGGACCTGTATTTCCTGAGATTAGCGCGTTCAACCAAACAAACAAACTCTTCTGCTTTATAATATTAGTATAGATTTATGTAGTACTAGCTGACCCGCGCAACTTCGTCTGCGTCACATTTTCCATTAATCCTCCGCTCCTATTTTTCTTAGCGTGATGATATATAGCCTTTCTCGATAAATGGGCTATCTAACACTGAAATAATTTTTCAAATCGGACCAGTAGTTCCTGAGATTAGCGCGTTTAACCAAACAAACTCTTCTGCTTTATAATATAAGTATAGATAAAATAGTAGTAGTATATGTGATGATCAGAAATGACGTAAGAGGTACAAGAATGTTTGAATGGTTAAATTAATTTCGGTAATGAGAATACTGAGCTCGAATAACGCTATAACGTCATAAATTATCGTTTAAAAGTAATAAGACACTATCCTTAACTGCTTTTAAATCATAGTTTATTGTGATCTCCTCAAAAAGAAGAGTGAACGATAAAGCAATTATTGTATGACATGTGTTAGGTCCTCTATGCAATAGATTACTTAATTCATTAATGTTCAGTTATTGTTTTCACGAGTTTCTAGACCTTTTTTTAAGAAAACAGAAAGATCAAGAAAACGCCCGAAAAGGTGTATTGGATTTTTTTTTTTTTTGGCTGCGAATTGTTCAAATAAGTCCTCCCGCTCTGAGCAGAGTAAAAGGGAGTGTTAGACTTACAAGCTAGCAACTGTTAAATCCGTCGTCTGCGTAACATTTTTCATTACTGCTCCGCTCCTATGGGTCTTAGCGTGATGATATATAGCCTATAGCCTTCCTATCTCATCGCATCCCATCGATAAATGGGCTATCTAACACTGAAAGAATTTATCAAATCGGACCAGTAGTTCCTGAGATTAGCGCGTTCAACCAAACAAACAAACAAACAATCAAACAAACAAACAAACAAACAAACTCTTCTGCTTTATAATATTATTATATAGTATAGATATAATCAAAGATTTTTTTTTGTAATTTACATAAAACTAGAGGACCCGACAGTTGTTGTCCTGCATGATGGCTGCAGCGCCATCTGACGGGCTGATTTGTGAATTTAAACCATCCAGGGCGCCACCCAAACGCATACAAAAAAATTCATTCAAATCGGTCCAGCTGTTTAGGAGGAGTTTTTATATAAAGAAGATATATTTATTATTGTATGGCCCCTGTAGGCTAAAAAGCCTTCTCCAACGTTTTCCATTTTTGTTTATCTTGGGCGGTGTACATCCAGTTCTTTTCGATCTGTTTTCAATATGTCATCGACTTATCGTTTTTTGCCACTTCGAGTGTCCATCTATTATCCTGGTATGCCCTGGCCTGCCCATTTCCACTTCAATGTCATGGCTTGTTGCAGTGCATCCGTGAGTTTTCAAAATAAAAGGTTACTAAAGCAAAATAATAATTTCCAGTTTCGATACTCAGACTAGTATTTTAAGGTCACCTTAGCAACAAATCACTGAGAAGAATCTATGAATAGAAATTACATTATTAAATATTTCATTAAGGTAGGTACCTATATAAATGAACGGCTATCCAATCAGGTTAACATTCGCTATTGAATTAGTGCACGAATCAACATGGAGTGGTGTTCAGTATTATTGGCAGTGCTTGCATTTTCAACATGTGGCTTTTGTGCTCGCAAAACTCCTCATTCGAAGCTTTGTCAAGATGCTGCTACAAGACTTGACAACGGAAATGTAAGTAGGAAAAGCCATAACTTTGCTGGTAGACCAATTTTAAGGACCTTCCTTATTAATCGGTGAAGGACCACTTTCTATTCATCTAGCCGGCCCAACAGACATTGTGTTTTTTTAAAGGATGGGAAATCATCAAATGACGTTCCTTCCTCTCTGCGCGGAGCGGGATTGTCAGTTTCTTACTGACTAAAACCCATCCGTGTTCCTCCTAATGCCGTTTGCGTTCCACTGCCGCGGTGACTCTTTTGAAATAATTCCGCAACAACAGACATTGTCCTGCCCGCACATTGGCTTCTTTTTACGAAAACAATCTAGAATCCAATTCCAGTAGTCATGTCAAAATCGATCCATCCGTTTAGAAGGAGTTCAGTGACACATATACCTTCAGAAGAATTATACATATACAACGTGTATCATACGCAATACCTGAAAAGGGATCATTCTACTGCCCATTATGAACAAACAATATAAATATAAAAACAATTTTGTCGAGTTATTAATACAAAGTACAAAGGTGTAGTGTAGGAGTATTGTATGGAGTACTTGATTTTTTTGGAAACTATGACATAGTGAGAAAAGGCTCGTTGGTGGGGGAAGTTTGGACCAAACCCCATACTTTTCCTCAAACTCTTTTTCCTCTCGTCTCGATTTGTAGGAAATCTGTATAAGGACATGTCTGCTAGTATTGGCATTCATCTTTTGAGATGAATGCTCTGCAATACCAATGAAAATTGTGTCTTCCTCAAGACTCAATTGTCATTGGCACAGTTCTTGTCAGATATGAAAAAAAAAAATATTTGCTATCGTAGTTTTGTTTAGAAGCACGTCAGAGGGTGCTGAATTATTCGTATCATTCCGTAATGCACGTATAATATTATTTTGTGAATTCTCTTGGATGAACTTCCTTCATATTGACGTATCTACTATTTTGTAAACACCTTATTACAATAAGGATACGCCTTTTTTTTAATAAGGATACGCCTGGGAGCACGATTCAAGAATGGATCTAAACATTTTGAAATAGTATATTTTACGTAACATTCACCAATTGTCATCATGAACAGACTCATAATAACATATAGGTAGGTACCCAACAGCGCGTGATTTTCATTTAGTTTGAGTATTACAAAACATTTCGCATGTGTTACATTAAAATATATCGGAAGGTAAATATTGTATTACATATTGAAACACGTCCAGAAATCACATAATCTAAAATAGATTAGTTTATTTTTTCATGAAATGTGACACTTGGCGGCTTATTCTGTACGAACTCGCTAACAGACTCGTGAATATGGCTGTGTGTCTTCCGAAAATGTCTTCTGTGAAGTGAATGAAGTGATATCTCGATTGTGAGTTTTGCAGAATACTCCCGCTACTAGTGCTGGTACCAATATCTAACCTGGCACCTAAAACTAATCTATTTAAGAAAAACATCAAGTCATGTAGTGTGACTTCTTTTAGCTCTATTTATACCAAAAAATGGTGTGAAAATCAAATAGAATAGCGTTACGTGTCTAGCCATTAGACCAATAGCATCTACCTAAATTATGCAAATATTAGCGGCGCTTATAGATACTGCACGAAGGCGAGAACCGGTCGAGAAAAATATTCATATTTTTATTTGTCATTGATATATTTGACGTTTGCGTTAGCAGCTTCTCCAGTGTTGATGTGAGAATGATTAAAATAAATACGCAAGTCACCAAAATCAAAGAACGTACAAAGTCCACTCGGTAATCATGGAAATCTAATTGACAATGTCAATAATACTACTTTATTTGTATTTGCATATAAGTATTTTTTTAATTTTATTTACGCACTTTATAATGTTAAAGGTCAATTGAAATACCTTCAAAGGTCTCATCGCTGTGCTGTTGTTCCTAATCTTCTTCATCCCATTAATTCAACGGCCTCGCTTTCTATACTAGCAACCCCAGTAAATTAACCAATGATAAGACTTATTCCCAAATAAACTTAAAAAACTATTTCATTACGTTTAATAAAAATCGAATTGCGAGTTAGAATCGCGCACCGAGGTTTCCGTACCATCACATAAAACTGAAATGTTTTTAAAATGTCATCGGTAAAGCCTATATTCGCCAGAGTATTTTAACACTGCGGTGTATATAATTTGCAGATTTAGATCAATGCTACCTGTTGACCGAGAATGGAACTAATGTAAGTTGTCTTGAAGATTTCTCAATAAGTGTCAGCACACTTATTGAAAAGAAAAAATAAAATGATGTCTCTATACAGCTATAGAGACATCATTTTATTTTTTCTTTAATCTTTACATAAACTTCTATCAGATAGAATTATTTCAGATGTTTCTCTATGCATGCTTCGAAAATAAGGTTGGGGGGAATGTTCATTTTTTATTTCTTTTTTATTTGCAAAATTGTTGATCAACATTCACCTAAAATTTGGAGTTTTTTATATATTCTTGTGGCAGACGGACAGACTTAGTCACACTATATGGGTTCCTTTTTACCATTTCGGTACAGAACCCTAAAAACCGACACACAAAAAAATACAACCAAGATACAAATAAAATTCAATACAAAGTAAGTATTATAACTTTAAATTCAGAATCCGGTGTCAGAAAACGAAGAAACAACTTTCGAAATTAAATTAAATTCTTAATTAATTTCGTAAGCTGGTGTTTGACTGACTGACTTCAAGTCAGTTGTTTTTTTTTTAACTGAAATGACCATAGCTCGCTAGTAAATAATTGTTAGGGTCGAAAAGTTCTGGAGTGGCCATTGCGTTACAAAAGACGTAGCATTAGCTAAGGAGTGGAACTCTTTGCCTGCGTCTGTGTTTCCGAATGCTTACAATCCTAATATTTTCAAAGTTAGAGTGAACAGGCTACTTCTGGGTAAGCTCGCTCCATCGTAGACTGTCTCTGTCATCTCTGACCAAGACTAGAGTCAAGAGCAACCCCACATCAAGTAAAAAAAAAGCTTTGGAAAGCCCCCCCCCCCCCACACGGAGGATCGATAAACTGGTGAATCTGCTGGATACAAGACGCACAGAACCGGCTGATGCTGATGTGGTAACACTTGGAGGAGACCTTTGTCCAGAAGTGATCGTTTTTTGTTTCTGTTTTTTTTTTCTTTGAAAAGACGTTGCCCCACAATAGGACATTCTCCTGTAGGTACCGTCGGTGCGTTTGCAACACACAAAGTCACAAATAGGTACACAAGCAGACCCGGAACCCGGAACAATTATCTGTAGGCCATACAAATATATTTTGTTCTGTGCGGGAATCGAACCCGTGACACGCAGCGCAGCTGTTTATCAGTCAACCACAGCGCCAACCGTGCCAGCAAGTATTAAATCCATTTTTTGAAGTGAAAACTTCTATAGCGGCGTTGGGCACTTTTCTTGGGACGGGTATAAAATGTTAAACTCGCGTCATGCACAACGTGTTAATGTTGTTTTTTTTATATAAATAGGTACTACAAAAGTTACACCAAAAATAAATGCTTTATGACCTCTACAGATATTAAAAAACCCCATTGCAACTCCTCGAAGAAACATTTATGACCGGCCAAACGACCGCAATACTCCAAACTGTTCTATTTTATTATAAAAAATTTATGATCATGTATTTTATTTGATTGTCTGATGGAAATATTTGCAGGTGCATCTAAATATAATATTTGAAGGCGTCAGCGACGGCTGAGCGTTAGCGCCATCATCGTTTGGGTTCGGTGGTATCGGAATCATTGTAAAATAAAAACACTCAATACAGTACTAAGCTTATTTTATTAATTGTGGCTGAGTGCCAGTAATTTTGAACGTCAAAACTAACAAATAGACAGTCCCCCAAATCGCCGGCCCGTTACCACTTCCTAGTGTTTTAGCAGTGGAGAAGAAGTGGCCAACAAACTCCCCAGCAACATATCTGTCTGTTCAGTTAGAAGAACTCGCATTTATACCAAGATTAAAGAAGTCTGTTTAATGTAATTGAAATAGGTAAACCGACAGTTTCGTTCTGGTCGAGTGTCCTAGTTGGTGTCTCGAGCCAAAGTGCGCTCGGCAAAGTCCCCACGATCTCCAACACGACTCTGTCCACGTGCCGCCATTACAACTGACAACTGACGTCACGGCGTTTACCACTACCCACTAATACAATACTCAAATCAGCAACTATTTATTAAATGATATTTTTAACCACGACATATTTATTGATCTGAAAGTAGTTGAAATAGCAATCGATGAAAGCGCGTTTTCAGTTAATTTTCATCATTTCAGCCGAAAAACGTACTCTGCTGGATATAGGCCTCCCCAAGTGCCCTAGGAATAATATAACGGACTGATATACACGTTGTGTATTTAAACTTTATACAACACCAAGCTTCAGAGGCGGTCTTAATACCTTAATACCAGGTTTATCAGGTTTGGGAGCGAAATTCCCCGCTAGCAGTGGTGGTTGCGGGGAATTTTGCTGAAGTAGGTACTGCTAGGTATCTCTCCACCATTCGGTGTCAACAAAATAAATAAATTAATCGTTTAACACCGACTTCCGATGTTAAAGTTATTCACCACTTTGTAGTGTTTTTATTTGAAAGTCAGTTGTAGGTATAAGCTTTTTACTTATTTAACCCTTTCTAAGGCAGAGGAAATACTTTTATCGATACTATCTATACTAATATTATAAAGCAGAAGAGTTTGTTTGTTTGGTTGAACGCGCTAATCTCAGGAACTACTGGTCCGATTTGAAAAATTATTTCAGTGTGAGATAGCCCATTTATCGAGGAAGGCTATAGGCTATATATCATCACGCTAAGATCAATAGGAGCGGAGCAGTAACGTAAGTAAAAAATGTTACGCAGACGACGTTGCACGGGTCAGCTAGTTAGAAGATAAAATTTATATTTTATAGTATTGCCTAATTAACCTATGACAATTCTAACATTTTTTTTTTTTTTTTTTAATTCAAAACGGGGAACTCTTGGCCCAAATCTCACACATCTCACAAATGGCACATACGTACGTCAAGCCGGTCTAGTCGTTCTCAAGTGCTGCGCTTACTTACCAACGTACTAAATGAGATAATAGTACCTCTGGGTACGAATATATTATGCTAAATGATATTTATTTTGTTTGTAGACTGAATATGTCAAAATTTTTGGTAATTTTAAACTAGATGAGGTCGTTATTTCCTAGCTAACTCTGAGAAGAAACACCTAAACAAACTCAGAGGTCTCTTTTAAAGTCCATTCAACTATAGGTTCTATTCTAGTCAAATCATATGAGAACACAGGTTGCAGGTTTAACGTCTGCAGTCTTATCATACATTTCTAATATGGAATATTATTAAACTAGATTGGCATTTCTAAATGAAACATCAACTGAAATATATTATTCAACTTCGAATGACTGGCATAAAAAAGGAAATCCCAAATGATATAATCAGCTGCTAACTACGAGTAGGTATGTACTTACATTTATTATATCTAAGTTGCACTAAAATTTGTGAAAAAAGTTTTAGTCTAGTCCCTAGTCATGCTATGACATATTATTATTAGAAGTGCCGTGTGAAAAGGCAGCTTGTCGTAAACAGTAGGGTTGCACTCGACACTTCACGATATCATTAGTGACCAATTTATTATTTATCAAAACCGGCCAAGTGTGAGTCGGGCTCTCACACGAAGGGTACCGTACCAAAAAAAAAGTTTATTGTATGCGAGTAATTTTAAAATTCCTATAATTTTAGACTTTATAAAGCTTTTATTATTTTTTGTTATAGCGGCAATAGAAACACACACTCTGAGAAAATGTTTACTTATTATAACAACATTTTTTTGAACTCATAAACTTATCGCAAACGGCAAGACAGACAAACAGACGCCGCGGGGGACTTTGGTTTATAATATGTAGTGATAGCCTAGCTACAATGTTATTTATTTATCATAAAAACTTAGAGCTACCATTACAGATTTCTTAACCTAATGCGATAGTCTTGAATCTATTATATAAAAATGAATCACTGAATGTTTTGAAAGATTTGCGCTAAGCAACAAGCGCAAATCTCGAGAACAAGAAGGTTTTTATGTAATAAAATAATAATAAGAAAGTTGCCAGTTGACGGGAGCGAAGCCGCGGGGAACAGCTAGTCTATTATAAAACTATTTTAACTTAAGTTTCATCAAAATATTAGAATAGTTCATATCGGGATTGCTACCATGTACCTTTATAATACAGTTGTTCAAAAAGTGGTATATTGCAGGGACGTATAGCGTTCGGGATGTGGGCTATTACATACTAGTGCTTCTTTTTTACCTTTCCCGAACTCGTGCGTTCTCTTTCCCAACTGTCAAAATAATGTCTATTAAAAAGAAAAACCAACCATGAAGTTTATACTAAAGACTTTTTGTGATTCATACAAATACGTATATTTCAAGAAGCTACTAATTTATTTCAATATCAGATTTAATTGAATGAGTTAGGTTAGGTTTCATTTCATTTCACCTCATTAAATTTCATTTTCACTTCATACCTATCAATAAAAAAAATCTACTGAAGACTAAGCTGTATGGATAGTTCCCTTTGCCTACCAAAACGGGTGAAGAAAAAAAAACTGCTTATATTCTACGGTTGGCGCCATTTTCCAGAAATTTTCTTTGCGAGTTTACTTGTTTGTTGTGTTATTATTATTTTATTAAATTGCTTCATTTTTTCGCAACTGTATTAAAAATAGTCGTTCAGTACACCTGCGGAACGGTCATTGCAACTTGTTCCGACTGTCAACCCTCGCCTTCGGCTGCGCCTCGGCTCGGGTAGACATTTGTCGGAACTCTTTGCAATGACAGCCTTTCCGCACTAGTAATGAAATATACTATTTTATTTGCGAGTTTCCGATATTTCGGCACTGTTGCACTGTTGTAGCAATCCCGATATGAACTATTCTAATGTTAGTGACCATTAAAGTTTAAAACAATATTTCATCAAAATACATTTTGTATTTTTAGCGGGAAAGAGTAACAAACTTATTATAAGAGCAGAATTTCGTTTGGTTATAATTTAATTGCACGACGATGCCAAAACATCAGCATTTTTGTGCAGCAAACTCGCCTCTGAATCTATGTCGCCGGGTCATAACTTACTTATTAATAAACGTGTTCAATGTTTATTTTGGCGTTGTGTCTGCACTTATTTCAGGAGCTTTCACCTGTCATACTGGGGTAGGTGTATAAGGGACGCATTAAAAATGTTACAGCATACTTGGCTAATGATCGAGATGATCTAAATAGATTGGAGGTAGCTCGGAAACAAACACCTGAAAGGTTTCTGGGAAGGATTTGCTTAAAAATGCCAGAAAATGGTTAAAAAATATAAAAATCGCCCTAGTGCGAATCGGACTCTCATGATCGAACCCAGTCGTTCTGGGTACTTCTGGGCAATTCAGGTACTTCTAGGCAATGCGAGATGGTAAAACCATTTCTTTTTTGTTTTTAGTTAGTTAAGATTTCAGTTTTTTATGTAGTTTACATTGAAAAACCTTGAAAAAATATAATACTTAATTTAAAAAAAGGTTTTATTTATCTATAATTTTTTTATTAAGTGTGCACATAACTAAAATAACAGTATTCTGGGACTAATTTGGAAAATGATTAAAACGGTTGGTTGGTACCTTTTCACTACCTTCATCATGAATTGCTTTTAAAGAAGTAATTATAAAAAAGGTCTTTCTCGCGAATTCGCTAGCGTTCAATTTTTAATAACGAAGAAAAAACCAGCCTGAAACCGTTTCCAGGATCTTATCTATCACCGTACCAAAATATATCAAAATTGGTTGAGCGAGTAAGGCGTACCAAACAAATAAACAAACCCACTTTCGCATTTTTAACATTAGTTAGTATGATATATTAATGAATAAATCTCTATCGTAAGTTTACTAATTGAGTGAACCTTTTCGTTGCTACGAGACCGCTACGGCTACGCAGGGTTGCGCCCTCTACGTATCCCGTAGCACTGTAGACGTAGAGCCTCTAAGACACCACTACAGCTACGCGCGTAGCGTAGGGTTGCACCCTCTACGTATCCCGTAGCACTGTAGAGCCTCTACGACTCCGCTACGGCTACGTGCGTAGGGTTGCGCCCTCTACGACACCGCTATGGCTACGCGCGTAGGGTTGCGCCCTCAACGTATCCCGTAGCACTGTAGAACCTCTACGACACTGCTTCGGCTACGCGCGTAGGGTTGCGCCCTCTACATAACCTCAATTAATGTTTGCTAAACGATCACCTAGTTTGGAAATTTGGTTTGGCATGAATTTGAGTATAAATATAATACTGGTCTAATAGCTAATACCCGTAGGGGAGAGAATATACTAATTTTTAATAAACGATCGGTACGAGTTAACGATGTGATTTGGTCGCGCGATGAAAATGATTCACGCGTTGATTTGTAAGCTTCAATAAAATTATTAAGACACTCTAAAGAAATGTGTTTGTTTAATCTCGTCGTGCGACGAAACCGCATCGTTAACTCGTTCAATCGATAGCTAGTTAGGACGACACCTTAGTCCTCATATAAAAACACCCGTGTCACAATCAATTGCAACTTGCAATAAAAGTGACACAGTGTCGAATCAAATTAACAATTACAAGCACAACTGAATCACAATCATCGTAAACGAGAATCTAGTCACAAAATAAGCAAAAAATGTGGGACAACTAGCACTTCGCCCGTGACTTCGTCTGCGCAGATTTGATACAAAATATATTTACTCATATCACGAGATTCTGAGAGGAAAATTGATTGTAGTTCCATTTATTTTGTTTAGGTCCAACTTAAAACCGTAAATGTTCTTAATTAAATAAGTATTGTTTATTTTGCTATAATACTTGATTGGAACTCAGAAACAGCGTAATGAGACCGCGACAGAACGCGAAGGAGATGGCGGGACGACCTGGACGTCTTCCTTACGAATTGGAAGGAAAAGGCACAACACCGTGAGCATTGGGAAGAATGGAGAGGGGCCTTTGCCCAGCAGTGGGACAGTATGGGTTATTTGTAATAATATTTAGCTATTTTTGTATTCTATTTTGAAGACAAAGTATGCCAAGATATCGAATAAAGACAGCAATTATTATCTATATCATACGTAATTACGAGATATCCAAAATTCTAAAACCTTTTAAAGGTAGGCCTGGTGAAAAATTTCGTGTTCCTATTCTCAGTAGCGTCAGCTTTGTGTTAATGTATCTGTAAGTTTACCTTTTACGTATGTTTCTAGATAGATTTTCAGGAACCCAGTCGATAATAAATGTGATTACTCCAATAAATTTACTATTATTTTGTTAGGGCTTCGTCGCATGGGCGGGCGGGAGGCGGGTACTGCTAGTAAACAAAATACCGCCACGCCAGTCCCGCTTCCAACACCGTCCGCGTCGCACGCGTCCTCGAAACCTAACGCAGATAATACACCTCTACATATTTTAGACGAAAAACGCGCGCGTAAAAGTTCACAGACAACATTACAAATTGTGACTCGTAAGTAATACTTGTTTGTAGTTTCTAAAAGTATAGTTGTACTTGTTACGTGATACGTTTAAGTATTGAAGGGGTTCAGTTTTGAGTGTATTGCGGTATTTATTATACCAAGTGGATTAAGCGAATGCTCGCCGTGGCGTCGGGAATTTAAACGACATTGTATAAATAGAGATATTGTATTTTGTTGGGAAAACTGTGTTTTTAAACTGTAGAGTTTCTTTTATTTTGTTGAAACTTAAACCTCTCAGTAATACTTTTACTGCTAGTCTGCTGAAACAGCTGTGTTGACCCACTTTTGAACTTTGTTTCAATGTTTTCATATGCTAAGTCTGTCTTATCATCCATACAATAACATATCTCACTATATTACGTATGATATAGATAATTACTGTCTTTATCAGAAACACTGTTTGTGTAATTACAATATCTTGGAATAAATTGTCTTCAAACCAGAATAAGATATGGCTAAATTAGCAATACTTATTTAATTATGAATATAAACAATTTTAAATTGATCCTTAATTAAAAAGTAATGGAAACAATTTTCCTCTCAAAATCTCGTGATACGAATGGAGTTTAAACATCCTTTACGTCATAAAAGGAGATACTTTAAAATCGACCTAGACTAGAGTCAAGAGCACGACCCATCTCAAATTAAAAAAAAAACTTTCAGGGAATTCCTAATTTTGTCCCAGTTTTTCGAACGAAAATTATCACTGATTTCTAGTAACAGAATGTCAAACTCGCGTATTTATAATAGCTGCTATTGGTTGAATTAGATTTCAACATCCAGTCGTATCACTTAACTTGCGTTTAATTTTTGACAGTCAAAAGTGGTAGAAAGACAAAAAAACGCTTTTTTATCCATCTGTCACAAGCAGTTACAATTAAAAATTAATGCTCAACTGAAACTGTCCCTCATACCACGTTTTCACCCGACTACCCCAGAAGGGGAGTAATGTTTTTAAGTTAAAAGTTGAGAACTCCTGAAAATTTTCTGCAGAGGATTTCCTACTGCGAGTAACAGTTTCCATTTCGTTTTTTAACCGACTTCAAAAATAAGAGGACTGTAAATGATTTTATGTAGTTATTTCATTACAGGATATTTTTACAAAAGATACTCTTTTTAAATTAGATTTGTAACAAACAATATTTCAAAATTTTCAATATGTAGGGTTTTTCATTATTTTCATTCTATAAATATTATAATACTTAACTTGAGCTGAAATGATCATAACCGCACCTTATATGCGATCCCATTAAAATGGATGGATAAGCTTTTAGAAATCATATAGCCCACTAAACTAAAAAACCTGCCAAGTCCGAGTCGGACTCACACATGATGAGTTCCGTACCATAAACCTTAATTTTTATGATTTGTTGTTATAGCGGCAATAGAAATACACATTTTTGTGAAAATTTTAACTGTCTTCTTATTATGTTTCTTGAGATACAGCCCGCTGACAAATAGACAGACGGATGGACGGACGGACGGACAGTGGAGGCTTCGGAGGCTTAGCTATAGGGTTTCGTTGGTTCTTGGGGTCATCGTCCATTATGGGTAGTCATAATGGATGTGTTTATTTTAGTGTGCTGGCAATGCTGGCAATTTATTTTATGCCAATTAAAATCAATTTATCAGTGTTTTTTTTTTGCTTAGATATCTTCGGTTAGACGTTAGACATAATGAATGCAGTATTAAAATTTGTACATCGATTTTAATGGGACCTTATATGATTTATCTAAATATGCGATAACATTGTTTCGGGTACTAAATCATAAAACATGAACATAGTATCTTGCAACAATTCCGTAGTCTTGTAGATACAAAAAAATGACACGATTTATCAAACACAGTAACACGTGGTGACATTACCTAACACTGTTATAAATTCTAAAAATCTTTAAAAATATTCAAAAGTTAACGTTATCCAGTAACTAAGGTAATGCTATGACCTGTTAGTCATTGGCAATTTTTTTAATTGTGGAAGTACAGTAGAAGCAACTCTGAGGTATAAAAAAGCCGGTCAAGTGCGAGTAAGTAAAAATTTAAATTCCAAAAAGATTTTAACATCAAAATAAAAAAATGAATTCCAAATAAGAATTTAACCTGAATAAAAAGTAGGAAGTGTGATAAGAATTTTCCTGCACCTTGCCAAACGGTCAATGTCAATACTCAAGTTTAACAACACGCTGATAAAAGAACATAAAAGTACTTCATGTTCGATAAGAATTAGGTAGATACATATTTGAAAATTGTTTTCATGGCTCACATGCTGAATGCTGTTTGTATTTGCTATAAGCATCTATTTATTTTATTACTTATTCAAAGACTTCACCTAATCTGCTCATAGTCTAATATCGACTGATGGAAAGATTTTGAAAATTCTACCTTTTGCGCACTCTCGGAAAATCCTCTTCTCTCCTCCAAAAAGTCTGACAGAAAACACACAGCTGAAATTTGGCATGTAGGTTCTTTGGAGAGTGTTAGCATTAAGGTGGAAACGCCAGGGTAGCCCGCGAAATTCAAATATTTTTAGCCGGGTAGCCCGAGAAATTAAGTTCATACAACTCGATTGAATGACTTTTTCACGAAATAACATTCAATCGAGTTCTATGAACTTATAGGGTTATATTGATGATTCAAATGGTTATAAATAATACTTTAGATAAATGCTCTTTACGATCGCGAGCCATATTTGGTTTAACATACAGCTTCGTGAACTGACTGGCAAACTGCAAAAACATAAAATATTTGAATTTCGCGGGCTACCCTGGAGCTTCCACCTTAAGGGAGTATTTTCCGAAATCCCTACGGGAACGAGAAAATGTGTTATGCGCGTATGAAGTTGCGGACAAAAGCTTGTTTTATATATTAGTAAAATTGTTTATAAGTAAAAAATACTGTACGAAGGTGAACTAAGCCCAGTTTCGAAAACGATAATGGGCTTGTGTCCTGAAAAAATCTAATTAGTCCGTCAGTTAGATTATCAAAAAATATTTGACCCGTGTTTTTTTTTGTTACGGGAACCAAACATGACGAAGTTACGACGCTTTTGAAATTCTCAACACGTCACACCTTCGCATAATTTTTACTGAGTCGTGACGTCACGAACCCCCACTCCCGAGTTTTGATGCGTTTTATCTTTGTCAATATTCATTGATTTACAAAAACAAAAAATACGTGTCCATTATTTTTCAATACACGGACTAAATAGTTTTGCAATTTGTGGATGATGGAATCTAGCTCATTATTGCAAAACCAATGTGACAATCTTTAATGGTCACTAACATTAGAATAGTTAATTACGGGATTGCTACCTTGTAGGTACCTTTATATTGTCGAGTTTCCAATACAACACACCGGGCTTGCAACAGTGCCGAAATATCGGAAACTTGAAAATAAAAAGGTACATGGTAGCAATCCCGTAATTAACTATTCCATTGTGACAAATTGTCAAACGCGCGTCAGCCACTCTTATCGATTAAATAAATGTTCAACACCCAATCGCCTCACTTCACTTACGTTCAATTTGTGACGTACCTATGTGTGTATTTATGCGTATTATATACCTACTCAGTGTGACTTTATCAAGTACGATTGGCAACTGAAATACTTCAGGATTTCAATCAATGTATTCATATCGATGTAACATCACAGATACCTAATAATCATACAATTTAATTTATTTCGGGAAGTAACCGCTTTGATCATAGTATGCTGCGTAATTGTGGGCCAGTTTCAATTTCAAGTTCGGTGTTATCTATCGGATTAGATATGTAGACACAGAATTTGTCAACCATCAACATTTTTTTTAGGTTCGGTACCATCATAAACGAAACTCCTGTAATTGGTCCGTCTATGCGTCACCAGTATGTGTCTCATTAACCATAGGTAATTAGTTAAGCAGTTCAAAATTTCACAGCATTTTATTTTCATATAAAATTATTTGCAGGTGTTTCGTACAGAACCCTTCGTAAACGCATCCGACTTGCACTTGTCCGGGTTTCTAACAAAACACATTAAATAAATGATTATTAAAATATTGGCTCATTGAATTGAGAATTCTCTATGTCTAGTATTATTTATTAGTATTTCTTCCTTATATTATCAAATTATTTATACTCTCTTACGCATGGGAAAAGGCAGTAACAACATGTGAATGATGATTTTCCTTTAATTACGTAATCAAAATGTCCACCTCTGACGTCATTATCCCGTAGGAAATACAATTTGGAATGAGGATATTATGGTCCCTCACGAAAACTATAACTCACGTTTCTAATGAAATAAAAAAATACTTTTTTATTCATTTTCATTATCTAATCCTAAAAAACCCTATTTTGTCCCCAAGTAATCGGGGTCAAAATCATTGCTAATTAACACTAGAACATCCGTTTCAAGGAACGCAATCAATTACCAATCACTCCGTGTAAGTAGATACTTATTTAAGTATTATTTATTTATTACTTTTTCATTAATTTTTTTTTTTTTTTTTTACCCAAAATAGCATCGTATTGGGACAAAAATAAAATTCGTTAGTAAAGTAACCTACTAACGAATTTTATTTTTGGTACATTGGGCGTTAATCATCTAACAATGTAATACAGGTATTTTGAAGTTAAGCGATTGAGAATATCTGTCAATGCCAAAATTGCCCAAAACACTGTAGTAATGCCACGTCGAAAGAGCTAGAGTTCAAAATAATAGTGATCAGATCACGGCGTACGAGTCCATAGGGTTTTAAATGCAAACTCTCTGAACACGTTAAGAGTTGACTGTAAAGGGCCTCTTGCTTTGTATTCACCATAGAAACGCAAGCATGAATAGAATCAGAAATGTAAAGGAGATTTTAAATTTATTTGAATTCTGCTTGCGCCTTGCAGCGTTTAAGTTCTCAATTATTTATTTGTTAATAAAATATTGATATTTTTTTTAGAAACCAATAATGTGGTTTGCATGAGAACAAACAGTTCAAAATTTAGTTTCTATTAACCCTTGCGTTCCTATTCACCCCGTTTTATCGATATGTGTTATGTAACATGGTAATTGAATGTAATTGTTGATTACATTATTGAATATTTAAAAATAACCTTGATACACAAAAGTTCAGCTTTACTAAGATAACACACATGGCATGAGGCTAACTGTCCACTGGAGTGATTGACGCGTAGCGAAGATTTTATACAATTCCATTGGTCAATATTTGTCCGCTTCTCTCCTCTCCGCTCTAGTGAACAGTCAGCCTTATAGAGCTATAGCTACCAACTAGACGTAGACAATATCATGAATGACATAACATATTTTAATCATTTAATTAAAAATACCTATCATTGTATTTAGGTGTTGTGTTTCAAGTGTTTTATTGATACAATCTCCGTTGATAAGACAATTTTACTGTAAATAGAATTATTGATACTGAAAATATGTTCATAATATTCTAATATCTAACGCTATATAATTGAGAAGAAGAGATTGTAACTATGACATTCGATGAGCAATGGCGATCGATTCACTTCGATCGATTCAAACCACAGAAACATAAAAAACAGATCCAAACGCTCTACCACGACACCGAACTCCCGTGACAAAAAAACTAGCTGACCCATGCACCGTTCCTTTTCGTCGTAGCTTGAAGTTGTATAGCCTTAGCCTTCCTCGACAAATGGACTATCCCACGCTGAACTAATTTTCAATTCGTCCAGTAGTTCCTGAGATTAACGCGTCCAAACAATCAAACTCTTCTACTTATAATATTACAAAACTGAAGAGTCTACTGCATTATTACAACACTGATTTATGATCCAATGATCTTTCGTTTTTGCTTGAATCAGTAAAAAACAGCACAACACACAAACTTGCACAATTATAATGTTAAAAATAAATAAATTTGAGCAAATAATTTGGACGCGTCAATTTGAACCCGGCTTTATTTCTACCATGTCCACTTAATACAAACATGTCAATACCTCTTCATTCAATGAACACATGTTGTTTACATCATTACCACAAACATTCATAGATAGGTCCTAATTAAAACTATAAGTTTACAATGATTAAGTGACTGTAAACGATACTTATTACAAGTTTACAATTGGGTATAGCATTTGTTGCACGTGGAGTAGGTGATTAAATTAAACATAAAATCTACGGAATTTTAATTAAATACTTAGTATTATGGTCTTACTAGCTGACATGCGCTACTTCGTCTGAGTCACATTGATGCGCCGCTCCTATTGGTTGTAGCGTGATGTTAGTTACATAGCCTTAAGCCTATAGCCTTCCTCGGTAAATGGACTGTGCAACACTGAAAGTTTTTTTTTTAAATTCAAACCAGTACTTCTTGAGATCAGCGTGTTTAACTCAACAAATAAACTCTTCAGCTTTATAATCTATCTCTTTATATAAAAATCTCGTGTCACGGTGTTTGTTATATTATCGAACTCCTCAAAAACGACTTGACTAGAGAATGCAATTCCGTTATTTCAATACCGCAATTTCGCGAATTTCGCGCTGTTTTTCAGTACCGCAAAAGCGAGATAAGAAATGCGAATTTCGCGGTATTAAAAACGAACTGTGGTAACTCACAGTGAGTCGAGGTGACCCCGAATTCCCTACAGCGAACTAATTATTTAACTTTTGAGTGTAATCTTACTCAGTCTCGACGATTCAGTACTTAGAATTTTGCGGTATTACATAATTATCCGATGCCGCAATATCGCGGTATTGAATAAATACTGCGGTATTGCATGCTCTAGACTTGACCGATTTTTACTAAATGTTTTGTGTATACTCAGTTGGTCTGGGGTATTTTTTTTTTGCCAATATGACATTTCCGCGGTCGGCTAGTATTAGAATCTCAAACCTTTTCCAACTATTTTGGTGTCGGCTTCCAATTTAACCAACTTCCAAATAAAAAGGAAGCATTTTAATGCCAGTATATAGATGGAGCAACTGCCTTTCAGACATCCAAAACCCAGTAACTGTCGCCACGAATTATCGTATTAACTCCTTGGCAAGATTACTGTCTCTGACTTCTGACTACCCGTATCTAACGATAGTCAAATATGTCCTTAATGACAGCCGGGACCAACGGTTTAACGTGCTACTATGAAAACTCGGTATTTAATTGATAAATTACATACCGAGTTTTCATAGTGCCTCGGAAAGCACGTTAAGCCGTTGGTCCCGGCTGTCATTTAGAACAAACTAGCTGACCCGCGCAACTTCGTCTGCGTCACATTTTCCATTACTGCTCCGCTCCTATTTGTCTTAGCGTGATGATATAAAACCTATAACCTTCCTCGATAAATGGGCTATCTAACACTGAAAGAATTTTTCAAATCTGACCAGTAGGTAGTTCCTGAGATTAACGCGTTCAACCAAACAAACAAACAAACTCTTCTGCTTTATAATATTAGTATAGATTTAACCATCGTCACCCAAAAAAGGACTGATCTCGACATTCGTAGCTTAACTTCGAAGTTTTTTTTCCTGTTTGTAGGCCCGCGTTTGACGACTATTTCACATGATGGTAAGCTATGCTGTGGTCGAGAATGAAGCACGATTGCCTAAAAGAAACCTATTCACTCTTTACTTAAAGACTCCCAGTTTGTGGTGTTGGTATCAGTAAACACAGACTCTGGCAGGGAATACAACTCCTTTGCAGAGTTCGACCCATGCAGCTGTTTTTATTGCCACAAACTAAACTCAGTATGCTACAAGACTCACCCGTCTACTAAGGACTAGCTAAGGTGTGGAATTCCCTGCCTGAGTCTGTGTTTCCTGATAGTTACAACCTTGGAGACTTTAAGTCTAGAGTGAATAGGTTACTTCTAGGCAAGCGTGCTCCACCTTAGACCGCATCATCGCTTAACATCTGTTGAGATAGCGGTCAAACGTATGCCTATCAAATAGTAAAAAAAAGAAAAAATCTTCGGACAATCTTTGGCAAGCGCTTTACATCAAAGTTTTATCCGCGTGACTGTTATGTATTTTGCTCTAGCCTTTTCCCGTGACTTCGCCTCCGTGACTGGAATCGGTATAAAAAGGAGCATATATATTATGTATTACTTGCTCATCGATTCTGCAGACATCTCACCGTGTGAGGATAGACCGGCTGTAGCTTGCAATCGGTGACTGAATTTTTAAATCGGATCGTAAATTTACTTCCCACAAACAATTATATTTATAGACACGATCACGATATTGCGTAAGTACAAAAAATACATTCCAAAGTTGCCCCTTCATAATATTCGCATAAATAAATGAATGTAGAACAATATATTTCTGGTAATAGGTAGGTATGGAATTGACACTCCTGACTTGCAGAACTTCTGCCAAATTCATTACGTTATTGGAAACTTGCTCCGTCCTGGCTTCTTACAATGTTGTAGCAACAATCTTGAGGAAAATTTATTGTGTAGTGTAGCTAGGTTTTTTTTACAGTTTATAAATTGTTAATATTTTATTTTTCGATGACGTCCACAGTGTCTTTAAATATAAGTAAATTCATCTATCTTCTATCTTCTATCTATATCTATACTTATAATAAATCTGTAGAGAGGTCAATTCTGTACATGAAATATATTTCCAAAATAACTATCTGGGGGTGATTAGGGATCGATACTGATGTCAAAAATGCAATCAGTAAATTTTTTGTCTGTCTGTCTGTCGGTCTGTCTGTATAACCGTTATAGAAACAAAAACTACTCGACGGATTTTAACGAAACTTGGTACAATTATTTTTCATACTCTTGAGCTGGTTATAGTATACTTTTCATCACGCTACAATCAATAGGAGCAGAGCAGTGAAGGGAAATGTTGGGAAAACGGGAGAAATTACTCCATTTATTAAGCTTCCGTCGCGTGTGCAACCTTAATGGTTAAAGCTGCACAGAAATCATGGTTGACAGAAATGTTCTCCTTAAAATTATATAAAAAATATCCCACGACAGCATATGTCTATATTTTATGGTTGACGCACAATAACACGTGTAACTCCCGATAGCTTAGCAGTTGGAAGCTTTCTGGTTATGTTTGTCTACTCTTACGTTTATAACACTCTCAGTCATCCCTAATTAAAAAAGTTAACATTATTAACTATCCCATAAAAAATAATCATAGAAATCGGTATATAAACACCAAAGTTATACATGAAATACGCTAATAATACTAGCCTCTAGGCGCCAAGCAAGGCAGGTGGCTTGCTTGGCGCCTAGAGGCTAGCGAGTAGCTTCGTAAAACGGCTTACGACAGTTTGCAATATCCTTTAGTATAATATCGAGGGGAAGATGGTTATAATTTCGCTTTACACCCAACGAGTAATATTATAAATGTGAAAGTTTGGTTGTTTGTTATTTAATCATGCCAGAACGGCTTAACGGATCTTAATGAAATTTAGAACAAAGATAGATTATAGTCTGGAATAGCACATAAGCTACTTTTAATACCGGGAATATGTTCCCTAGGGACCGGGCGGGCGAAGCCGCTGGCAGAAGCTAGTACAACAATAAATTCTTAAGGATAAAATACTTAAAGTTTTCAATGTATAAAGCCACAGTATTATCAGTTATCAATTTTTCTGTATCAAACCATCTTAGGACCTGGACAAAATGACGGTCCGATTGTCCGAGACAGCGATTTATCTTTGTTAATTAAAAAAAATACATATCGTAAAGTAAATATTGTATTATTTTTATTATATACAAAATCTGCTGCATCGTATCGTACATTTGGACACAGTTCGTATAATTATTCACAGTTTAGATGTAAACGATAAAGAAACTGTTAAAACTGCCTATTGAGAAGCAAAGCAATAATATACCTACATTTTTATCAAGCTTTGCTTTTATGCTAGAAATCCACCTTTCTCTTGCAAGACCATTTTGAATGAACTATTTTTATAAAGGTTTGCTAGTGTATAGGTACAATTAATCATATAAACCCGCTGTCATATTGGTTTTTATATCAATTCAACTTGACACATGGCACGATACATTTGGAATGACGTTTTAATTCGATTTCGATCAAAACAAAAAAGCATTAGCATTATGTACTGTTACCGTTGCGTTTAGATTAATTACATAAAATTGAATTGTTCAATTTAAATTAAAACGTCAAAAAGTCGTTCGAGCCAGGTGTCAGTTAACTCGCACTAGTACCTAATAGATGTTTATTGCTCCTGCAGACAGAGATAACGCGACAGTGCGACAACGAAACGAATAAGATTCTTCATAGAAATTTTTATTTAGATCAATCTGCCTGCTTAGCCTTTTCTCAATCATATTGAGGTTGGGTTCCAGCTTGGGTTCTTAGCTGCATTTGGTAAGAAATGCAGCTTAGTGTCGGTATTTAACATGAAGCGACTTCAAGCAAGTTATATTGCTTCAATATTGTAGACGCATTGTCGCGCCGCGCCTGTGTGCGCGAGCCTTTACTGTAATTTGGCGCCAATTTGCGGACACCATACTCGTCACGGATTCAGGATGTTATATTTATTAGTTCCATTTATAGTTTATTACTTCATTAGATACGCTACCTTATACGCCTAATAGAATTTAAGTGTGATAAAAAACCGGCCTAGTGCGAGTAAGACTCGCCCACCGACGGTTCCGTAAAAAGTACGCACATATTACTTTAAATAAATATATTTAACGACACGGTTGGCGCAGTGGTTGAGCGATTGACTGCTGCGCAGCATGTCGCGGGTTCGATTCCCGCACGGAACAAATATTTGTACGACCTACATGTATTTGTTCCGAGTCTGGGTGTTTTTCTATCTATAATATGTATGTATTTACAAAAATAAATGTATATAAGTAGTTTATCAGCCATCTCGTTACCATAACACAAGCATTAGGTTGCTTAGCTTGGGACTATATGGCGTTGTGTGAAATGTCCAAGGATATTATTATTTATTTATTTATTTAATACTTATCCCTATACTTGTTGTTTAAGACAGTGTTACTTGCCAATTTTTTTAGTTCTAGGTCAACGGGAAATACCCTATACATTTTGATTACCTTTGGAGTGTCAAATTATAAGTTTTTTACGGCATAAATGGCCTTTTTACGTTAACAGAAATTTATTTTTTTCACAAGTTCAAAGGACCGTAGACCTGAGAATATGGTTTTTATTTCAATTTGTTACCTCCTCGGATTCCCGAAATCTTGATAGACGGACGAACAACAAAGTGATCCTATAAGGGTTCCGTTTTTTCCTTTTGATATACGGAACCCTAGACACGATTTTCACACCTTGATATTAGATTTGTTTGTTTATTTTGACAGAATGAATTTACTTTTATGATTATCAAGTCAAGGTTTGTTTTGTCGAACGCTTTTAAATAATAATGGACACAGAAAAACACAAGTGCAGTATCAACACCTGCCTAGGCCAGCCATACTCAACCTTTTTTCTCTATGGGCCACATTGTGCTTGCACTATGTCATGATAGGCGGCAATAACCAATAGTAAAATAAAATAATACATGAATGGAACTTTGGAATTTGTTACAAAAGGACCGTTCTCATATGGCACAAGTACGCCATCTTTTCACGGTGATAGTTCCCCCCCCCCAGTAACCAGTTACGTAATAAAATAATACAAGACGGATGTCAGATTTTCTGGCTTCCAAGATTTCGTAAGGACGGTCAAAGATCTAAAAATAACAGCCGGGCCCGGGACCAACTTGCTAACCAACTGCTTAACCTTGAAGACGAACCCGTGCGGCAGTTATTACTTAATTAGCCACAAGCTCCTCTAGTAAATTTCATTTAAATTATCAGGTCTGACAAAATAATTATGGGGAATAAGTAGGTCTAATCAAATTGGCAAGTGAAAATCAGCAAACGTTGCCGGTTTACTTAAAAAAAATAACCTAATTAGGTTAGGACTCTTTAATAAAAATTTGAAATGGACCGGTTAATTCTTTAAATATTCCCTTAGATACACTGCTATCACATGGGTATGGCAAGACGTAATAGTGTAAAGAGTAAATTTACATTGATGTTTTTCCCCAACTATGTATTTGATAACTGAAGATAACATGGACCTATGCCCCAAACCACATGACTTTACCAGTCATATGATCTGATTGTTTGTTCAAAAGTAAGACAGTAATGTTATTTAAGTATCTCTTTAGCTAATAAGATAACGGTTGAGTACATACTACTTATTCAAATCAAATTTGTATTTTTGAGCAATGCCACAAGCCCACAACCACACCACACCACTGGTATTTAAACAGGAAACCTGCCTAGATCAAAAGGAAATGCGAGCGGAAAGACTTTTGAGTAAAAAGTCATTATTCAAGGCTTTCGCCTGTTTCCTATAAGTCCTCCGTTCTCAGTTCCTGTTTCCTGTTGGAATAAGAAGGATATACTGATTTTATTTTGTCATGTATAGTTGTCAAATACACTAGGGCTCTGTCGATACGATCTATGTAAACAATTTGAGAATTTGTCATTTGATTTGACAGCCGTTACGAATATTAAAAGCCAGGAAATCTAACACCAATCTTGCTAAAGTGTACTATGTTACTCAATTAATGGGTTTTGGAGGTCGGATAGGCAATTGATTCATATAAAAAAAAGAAACAAAAAAAAAACCCGCCGAATTCAGAACCCCCTACTTTTTTGGAAGTCGGTTAAAAATATTGTTACTCAGCTGCATCCGGTTCGACTGGAAAACGACCCCGACATAATTGGGGAAGGCTAAGCAAATCTATATATTAGTCTACGAGTAAAATCTAACTATTTTCTAGATTCTAGATAATCTTGCTAAGGGGTTCCATTTTTTTCCTTTTGATAGGCACGCGGTTGACCACTATATCACCTAATGGTAAGCGTTGAAGCGGGAGCACGCTTGCCTAGAAAAACCTATTCACTCTTGACTTATAGACTCCCAGGTTGTAGCTATCAGGAAACACAGACTCCGGTAGGGAATTCCACTCCTTTGCTGTACGCACTATATGAATGTGTTCCCAATACGTTTTGTGCTTGTGGGTGTGATTTCCACCAAGTACCGGTGGCGCATCGCCGTTCGCATCCATTGAGAAAGATCACCCGTATAGAATAGAGGCAGACAGATTATGAATTTAAGACTGGACTAATCAGCAATAACGATTCTTATGAAGCCGTCTTAATGAACCAAATTACATCAATATGCAGCCTGGTTCAGAATTAATTTGATGGACCGGATACAGCCAGCCTACGTCAGACGTAAACCGCACTAGGCAATGCGCAGTTAACCTGCAGCAAAACGCGACTCAAATATTAAAGACCTAAGAAACATAACCACTGCAGGTCAAGCTTTGATAGATTAACATTTTTTGATCAAATTAATGGCATAGAACTGTTGTGGCATAGCCCCTCGCACCATTTTACACACACACACAAACACACACACATGATTTAACATTCATCATATGGGTTGAGAACACTTCAACAAAAAAATGTTTGGAACGTGGTGCCCTAAAGTGTCAGCAATGTGATTCTACAGAATTGCACTGTAGGAGCACATTGCTGTCATACTGTAGGTGGGTACTCAATTTATTTGTTCAAAACATCATGTTGCAGGGCGTCCCACACTACGTTTGCCCAAACGCGGTCTCCACTCTGACAATGTCTGCTCCATCGACCGTCTGTCGTATTTTGTTCATCAAATTAATCAACACACTGTCCCAACCTGTCATTTTCATGAACACTAATATTATGTGACAGGTTTAATTACCCCCCAAACCCCCCCCCGCCCCCCAATCAATCTACTTTAAATATTCAATTGGCAGCCTTGATCAATTAATGGGCTGGTCGTGAATAATGTTTCAATTGGTTCAGAGTCGCGGTCGATTCTGGGTTAATGCAATTATTGGAGTTCAATAGGTTTGACGCGGCATGAGTGGAGCCGCCCGCCACAGTCCAATTAATTACCTGTAGAGGGGCCATGTTTTTTTAACTTTTTCGGACTTCCAAAAAAAGATCTTGAAAAAGCGTCTCTGTATTCCTTACTTATGTTTCGGCCTGCAAAAATAATTTAAATATTCTTATTTTTATGCAAGCCGATGGGAATTGCCATTGGAATTAATACAAATATTCATACAAACTTTGAGTAAGGTGCATTTAAAAAAAATACTTTTTTTAGTGTTCATACTCTAGAATTTCTTGTTAAAAGTTAAGGTTGTCAATTGCCCGTCAATGAAATATTGATGGAATAACAGATTTTACTGTGCACATTTCGGTAGTTTGTTAAAGCGATATGTGTGGTCTAAGCTAAATATAAACATATTGGTATGCCCATCAATCGTCGGGATCAAGACCCCGAGTCAGGCGAAGATGGCTTCGGCAATCTCTCAGTAAAACTACGATAAGATGCAGCAATCCGAAAATAACTGAACAGGAACATATTGTGTTAAGCTATTCCATACATTTAGGGTCAAATTAATTATTAGCTTTTGGAATTCTCCAGGGGGTATTCCGTCTTGCGGTAGGTTTTGAGGTATCGAGAACTAATGAAGCTTAAAAGAAAAATATACTATTCTTAAAGTTAGGTTTTGGGAGTTCACCTAATTTATTTTCCTTTATCTTTGTAATTGACAAGCACCCTGCGTATGATAGTTGATTTTCGCCTCATCTAATAAGTGCTTTTTTAATTTGTTGACAAAATCGCCTGCTCATCTCTTGTTCGTACAAGAAAGATGATTGACATACAATACCTGCCTCTTAAGAAAAAAGAACGTATCGACACAAAATGAAGTAACGGATTTCCGACCTTAAGTTATTTTTTAAGGTCGGAAATCGGTTATTTTATTTTGTGTAATACGACCTTTTTCTTACCACGTTAGAATATCCCGCCAACACGTACCTACCTACTGACGAAAAAGCTTATATTTACCACGTAAGGCAGAGAGCACGTAGATAATTTCTTGACGAAATTATTAAAACTTAGTCGAGTCATAAAGTTTACGTCGTCGGCATTATTCATGTTTTACGAAGTTTTCCCCTGTCGAATAAAAATTTGTTAAAAAAGTTTCAACGTTTACGTGAGTTTCATAATAAAACAAAAAATAGAAGGTGTCGACTTGACTTAAAAAGTTTATCACAATTCTGTATGTAATAATTTTCCCTATATATACAAATATAGGAAGAAAGAAGAACTCATAAGTAGAACAGAATAAATACTCTTTATTATGTACACCATAATTATAGGTTACAGAAAAGAAAGATGAAGGCAACATTACATAGGGTGACAAAATGGGCGGCTTTATCTAAAGAGAAACAAAATTCCTAAAGATAATTTTACCAGCAACTTAAGCCTCGCTCGCTCGCCTGGAAGTCGAATATTATCCCAAAGGAATGTTCTACTCGGATAAAAAGTGACGTCTTAATTCAGAATATGGTCAAAATGCATGCCAAGTTTTGCCAATCAAAACGTTTTTGGAAGAATTACATTGAGCGACAGCTAAAGAGTTACCTAATAGTTTCAATCTGAAGTTTTTCAAGTCAAGAGTGGATCAACGCACACGCACATCATGACATTATCATCTGCCTAGCCTTTTCCTAACTATATTGAGTTCGCCTTCTATTCAAACCGGATTCAGCTGAATACCAGATTTTTTTATTCGTGGAGCGGCTGCCTACCAGACCTCCACAATCCATTAACTGGCTTAATAACGTGTTTCCCGAGGCTATAGGATTGTTAGGACCGACTATTTGGTTTAATAACTTTATGTAAAGAAGATGCTACTTTTATATGAACGGTTCAAATGTAGAAGAACAGTTTCGAAAAGTTCAACAAAATTCATGGTGTTACTAGTGTCGAATTTGTTCTCCCCAGCGGACTAGTTAGTTAGTAATTAGTAAATAAATTACGCAAAAGTGCGACTTTCCTTAATTAATCCTACATCAAAATATCAAAAACATTCGCATGTTTTTTTTATATATTTATTTTTATTTTACCGTACAGCTAAGGAGGGGAATTCCCTGCTGGAGTCTTTATTTCCTGATAGCTTATTCCTCAGGGTCATATTTTCAGTTTCAGGTTTAACCTAAATTCATGGTGACACTAGTGTCGAGCCCGGTCTCCCTAGCGGACTAGTGACACCATTAAACAAAAGTGCGACTTCCCTTAATTAATCCTACACCAAAATATTCAAAACATTTACGTCACTTTAATTAAGTTATAGTTGCCAATTTATTAAGTTAAGGACGGTCAACCATTAGTGGATTGCTTGTTTTTTTTTTTTTAATTGACTAAAAAGTATTTGTGTGTAATCTACCTTTGAGTTGTGACACCTCCGTGTATCTACGTAGGTATATTAATTATATGATTTTATTTATTACTGACCCAGTGAACTTTAACTAACATTAAACTATTTAATTTAATTGTAGAACTTTACTATATTTTCTAAACCTTCCCGTATTTGGTAATAGTTTTAGCGATAGGCATATAGAAAATAGATGGAAAACTCATTCCACGTCCATTCATGCAATAAAGTATGTTTTTTTTTTTTCTAAAAATGCTAAATATTTTCGAAATAATTTTAAAAATCGATCGATTTAAGTCGAATTACCTAAATGTAATCGATCACCCAATTATTGAGAATAGCTCAGTAACTAACGATAACAAATAGGCTTGTGTCCTGAAAAAATCTAATAAGTCCGTCAATTAGATTATCAAAAAATATTTGACCCGTATTTTTTCTTTTGTTACGGGAACCAAAATTGACGAAGTTACGACGCTTTTAAAATTCTCAAAACGTCACACCCACTCCCGAGTTTTGATGCGTTTTATCTTTGTCAATATTCATTAATTTACAAAAACAAAAAGTACGTGTCCATTATTTTTCAATACTCTAACTGACGGAGTAAATAGTTTTGAAATTTGTGGATGATGGAATCTAGCCTATTATTTTTTGTTACCAATGTCATGTCCAATGAAATACAATATGGTAGTATTCAAGGCTACATCGAGTTTAAAGATGATTTCGGCAATGTCAAGGTGGTTAGCTAGATAAGGATATCGCAAGGCTGACCAAAGTCGCAGGCTGTATATGGAATCATCACGGTATCCCTACTAATATTATGTATTATAAATGCGAAAGTAACTCTGTCTGTCTGTCTGTCTGTCTCTTCTTCATGCCTATTATTTATTTAGTAAGTAGGTTGTAAATAACACTTTTACACGTCAATCTTTTTTGGTAATTTTAAACTAGATGAGGCCGGAATGATCTCATACTGCACTCGTTATCGCATTCTGCCGTTTCGAATTTTGAATATTATTTTTTTTTAAAGAAAGAAAGAAAGAAAGAAAGAAAATTTATTCACTCCCCCAGAAGCGACACACAATTACAACTTAAATTACCAAATTAAAAAAAAAACACAATAAGCTTAAAACTAAACAAAACCAGAAACATTCATCTATGTCAGGATTGTCAGGCCGGGCATCAATCTACCTCGACTCTCTGGTCACACCACAGACACACCAGAACATAGTTCAACAGTTGTCTATGGCGCGACCGTGAGTGGTGACAGTGGTGGTGACATCCGGCACTGACTGACATTGATTGACAACTTGACAAGTTGACAACCTAAACAAAATAAACAAAAATTTGTACAAACAACATGAACAATATAAATGAAAATTAAAGTTGTGCGTCGCATCCAAGCAAGAATCGGCCTTTGCTCAGCATATGCTGCGACTCTGGACAAGTCCACCAGTCAGCAGCGCTGGTTTTCAGCAAATACCGTTTTAATCTTAATGTTTTAATGATAATTTTGAGTTTTGATTTTATTTTCGATTTTACTTTATTTTCTATTATGATTTTGTTTCTAATTTAGTTTTTCTATTCTCACGAAAAAAATGTTTTGCTAAACGTACCTATGTTATAAGAAGCAATTTTTTTTTTACGTAAGTGCTGTGTAGGTACGCCTGTAAGTGACTAATTCACCATAACTTTTGAAAAATTCTTTAAAAATAACTTCAATTTCGGAAGTCGGTGTCAAAATACGAAGAAACTAACAAAAAAACCGACTTCCGAAATTAAAGTTATTTTTTACTTTGTAGTGTTTTTTTTTGGAAGTCGGTTGTATTTTTTTTGTAAAAAGTTTTTTATTGTCTGTTCATTTTGTTTGCAATCAAGTGTAAGAGTACATAATCATTATATCCCTATAATTTTCCCCCACACCTAACAACACCACTGCAAAATCGCAGAAAAGCAAAATACGCAATTTCGATTACTTAGATGACATAAAACTATCATCCAAGTAGACGAATTCCAGCTATTTCGATTTAAAATCGAAAGTTCGTAACCGATTTTCATAAAAATTAAATGGGACCAGTCTACAAGTAGGTATATCCTTTCAGATAAAACAAGAATTTTTCAAATCGGTTCATAATTGTCGGAGTTTTTGGTAACAAACATAAAAAAAAAACATACAACCGAATTGATAACCTGGAGGTCTACTCTCTTTCTCTGAAACGAAACTTCGCAAACGAACGAAATTTAAACGAAGTTTCGTAACTGTCGCTACTCTGTTTTGTTTTCGGACACGCAGACGAAGTTCGTATCCATAAACAATTTTCGTGAACGATTGGAATGAACAATATTGTGTGGGTCTTTTATGATGTCATCTAAAGTTAGTTACGGTTTTTACTATAACTTAAAATCTACAAACTATTTTGCTTTATTTTTAAATTTTACAGTGAACATGTGGTTTAATTAATATTTCTTGTAATATTCATGCAGAAAAGATAAATATACAGATTTTTTTTAAATTTCCTACGAAATTCACCGATACACTATAAAACACCCTTTCACGGTTATTGTTAACCAACTAAATTGAAAACTACTATTTCATGCCCACGATGGGTGGTAACTTATGACTACCAAAATTATCTGTATATTCATACGCAATTTAATCATAACATGTCAACTTACATAAAAGATTTTTTGTTTGAATTCCTTTAAAATGTTAAATTGTGAAGTTTGTATTGTGATAATAAATCATGTTTTCAAGTGCTTTTTTACATACTTCGCAATAGCGATACACATTCCGTCAGAAAGTTTCAAGCCGTACTTTGTTGCAGTCTGCATTTTAGGTCTCCAGGAATTTTTGTTTTGGATTGATAAACTTTGTACGTAAGTAACTTACATAACATAATTATTTATTTTTTCGTTATGAATACTATCGCTTTTCATCGATTTACTGAGGTGAACATCTTTTCAGTGTTCAATGGCTCCGCATACGGGTCCGGCTACTCCCGAATCACTCGACAACGGAAGAGCAATAGGGCTGTGGGATTCTATGAGCGGTTGAACAAAAACAATTCAGCAGTAGCAAAAGGTATGTCATAAATTAATAAAACATTAGGTTTTATTAATTTATGACATAATAATATAGTGACATGAAAATCTCACGTTTTTATATTTTGCAGGTATGGGTTGATAGAAAACAAATAGCCAAGCTGCTGGTTCTCGAAAGTCAGCTTGAGCAACTGGAGATGATCCATTAATTTAGGTATATTACAGAAAAACAATAATTTGCAATTGTTAACTGCAGAGAAATGAGGGAAGCTAGTAAATTGTATCTATCTTGTATGATAAAATGTAATAGGTACCAGAAAAAAAAAGCTATTTTCACTCATGTCATAATTTTATTTTATTTAAAAGGAACAACAAACAGTAATCTTTACTGTTATTGCTATATTTACTTTAAACATAGTGTTAGGCATTTTTTGTTAACTTGTAATTACCCGTTTCAATTGGAATGTTTTTTTGCAGCCTCACAACCCACACCTACCAGAGGGAGACATTCAGCTGCTGTCTGTGATATCAGAAGCAGGGTTATATCACTATAAAGAGGAGTGTGTAGAAAGAGAAACAGTCAGCAACACCGAGCTCGCAGGCATCACGGGCTGTTTGTTACTTTACATTATTTGTTGTCTATTTGATTAAAACATTATTAAAAGTAAATTTTATTCTTTTAATTGAAGTCTTACATATGTTACCTAGATAGATATATCACTACTTTTAGAAAGGAATAGATAGATAAGGTTCTACCTTCATCCTATCTATTTACTTCTAAGAGTTGCACTAATACAGCTCTTGCCCTTCGGCCTGCCTGTAAAGCTCGAGCTCAAGAAGCAGCAGATTGAGTGGGAACCTGCCTGCTTCTTTCAGCTTGGGAGTTCATCATAGATGTCAACTCGGAAACATCAATACCACCCCTTATACATAATTTAGGTAAATCACAGCAGGCTATTAACACTTCCCATGCTGTTTTGGACAGTAATGCAGTACCCGATTGCAAAAAGACGTCCCATCAACCTTTTAATAAACCACATGTTCGTTCTATGATGGTATAATTGCCGGTAATTTCCTACAAACTCTAAGTCGGGAATTTCACTAATATTAAGTTGACGGCGACATGCAAAGCCGGTTCTTTCGACGCTCTAAACATTCTTCAGGTAGAGCAGCCTCGATTAAAAGCATTTTTGTAGCCATTTCAAATACATTTATAACACAATCCACACAAACGAAAATCAAAAGGTAACACTTTTGGTTTCGTCAATTTGAGGTTAAAATTCCGAACAATCATCTGTCAAACTCAAATGTTCGTTCGTAACGTAAATGAATTAGAGTAGGTTTAGAGAAACTAAATGTCAAATAATCTTCGTTCGTATTGAACTTCGGAACGAATAGAACCGTGGTAGGAAACATGCGAAAATTCGATCGAAACTTCGTTTTTCGTTGAATTAGAGTAGACCTCCTGATGATTTTTGGGAAGTCGGTTAAAAATACAATAGGATAGCATACCACCAAGGTACACCTACCACTGCCAGTGTTGCGGATTTTGTTCGAAAGAGTCACCGCGGCCCTTAAACGCAAAGGGCATTTGGAGGAACACGGATGTGTTTCAGTCAGTAAGAGTCTGACGCTTTCTTCTACTCCGCTCATGGCGATCCTTCCGCCTCAATGATTTCCCATAAGTACTAAAAAAGGTATACCCAATTTTGATTGATTTATTTGAATATCTTTAAGGCAGAAACACACCGCGGCGCACGGAGTGACTTCGCACGTGTATGAGGCTTCGCCTTGCATGAAAAGGCGAACGGCAGGCTTGTATGGGAGTTTCGTACAGCTAGTAAATTTTCGAGTTTTGGGATCATGTTTGTTTTAATAGGTAGTTCATAAGATAAAAAAGCCCTATTTAAAATCTTAGATTTTTAGAACTTGGGATATAAAAGTTATACCCAGTTTTTTTTTTGAGGTTATGTACTAGTGTAGCAATGTAGGTTGTAATTACAGGTTGGTTGTAGGTACATTAACATTGTTATGATGATAAAATAAATGTTCTAGATTACTTGTCGTCATCTTTGTTGTGTTTTACTTACTATTAAGTAGGTAGATTGAGATGAGGATCGTACCTACTCAGAGGGAGGGCGGGGTGCATTAGGAGATACCTATTGCCTAGCAGCGGACAGAAACAGTTTGATAATATTGAAGTTCTGATGGACACTAGACAGATTTTCTTTACTGGTCAATAAATAATTGTCAGAACAAAAAAAAAATATTGATGAATTCATTCCAATCATTACCTACATCGTTTACTATTATGATTTTATGCAACAATTATGCGTTTTACTATTAAATCTATTTCTTAATAATTAATTGTCATTCCGAAGATTGTGATATTTTACTTATATATGGCGACTTCGAAAAACATCTGTGTTTAGTTTACTGTTTTGTTTGGTATAATTATTGAAATCTTTTAATTGATAGTATTAATTAATCCCATGTTCTGGAAATTGTTTACTTACATGAAAGTAAATGGCTGAGTTGCCTTAATAAGTGGTACAAATTCTATAACCAAACAACAAAAAAAGTTTGCTGTACGAATTTTGCCGTTCGCCTTTATGAGATTGTCTCCATTGCAACCCAGTCATTGGTACAGGCGTGGCTTGCTCGAATATGGCACTCACTTAGCTAAACGCTGATGCACGCTGTGCACTCTCTAATATCAAACGTACGACTATGTCAAAACTATATTCTTGCACAACGTGCGTAGCCTCTACGTGTGCCGTGGTGGGCCTCGCTACGTTTGTATTGTACATAATCGTGGGTGTGTATTGTACTGCAGAGGGGAAACGTAAACCCACGTTGTCAAACAAATGAACCTACGCAGCTAAAATAATACAACCGACTTCCAAAAAAAACACTACAAAGTAAAAAATAACTTTAATTTCGGAAGTCGGTGTTTTTGTTACTTTTTTCGTATTTTGACACCGACTTCCGAAATTAAAGTTATTTTTTACTTTGTAGTGTTTTTTTTTGGATGTCAGTTGTATTTTTTTGTAAAAAGTTTGTTATTTTTCACTTTTTAGTTGGGCCCCACACCTAACAACACCACTGTAAAATCGCATAAAAGCAAAATACGCAATTTCGATTATCAAAGAATCATCTAAATAGGCAAATTCCAGGTATTTCGATTTAAAATCCAAAGTTCGTTACCGATTTTGATATGATTTAAATGGGACCAATCTGCAAGTATATCCTTTCAGATAAAACAATAATTTTTCAAATCGGTTCATAATTGTCGGAGTTATGAGGTAACAAACATAAAAAAAAAACATACAACCGAATTGATAACCTTCTCCTTTTTGGGAAGTCGGTTAAAAATGCGCCGCGCAGCGTACACCGCGGTTGGTTTGCACCTTTATGTTACGAGCACTTCCTATTTTAGCCTGCTTATAATTATTATACTATTTGCATTAGTTTTGTGTATTTACTACATACTTCTAGTAATATACAAATACGGTAATGATGCTTGCTCAGACTATTTGCCTACATGCGGTAGGCTACTATTTACCTTACTATTCGGGCTAGAGATAAAAGACCATCCTTGTTTAGTGTGGAAATGCTTGTACAGATCCTCATCAAAACCTATCCTTTACTGAGTGAGTGACTAACAGACTTCGCACAGCCGAAACTACTGGTTACATGATATAAAAAACTATAGATACGTTGTCCGCACTCTAAAATGACAACATGAAATGAAGCCAATTGGCCACATCGCGCTTAGTTACGCACCAACCTGTCGCGCGACACAACGTTTGTTTTGATTTCAATTTGACTATTACTTATCCTGTGACGTAACTGAAGATGTATATTTATCTCCCTCTAGCAACAGGCATCCCGCCGTACGGTGACATATTTTCTTTCCCTTTCTTCATGCGTATTAGTAGCTATCTAGTATTTTCGCCGTTTTTAAGCGCCGCGATGTTGGTTTATGACGTGTCTATATATAGGTAATACGTCATTGACTGGTTATAGAAAGAAAAGGTTATCGAAAATTGGCATGTAGGCTCCTTGGGGAGTGTAAAGGACCACTAAGAGAGTATCCCCGAAATTCCTACGGGAACGGAAAAACGGGATATGCACATACGAAGTCGCGGACAAAAGCAAGTTAAAGGCTCTAGATAAAGCGATATTTTGTCAACGATAAAGGTTGCCAAAACGTCGTAGCAAATAACACCGCGCAAGGAACTCTGACTAACTTTAGAGTATAGCAAAACACTGAACAATTAATTGGTGTCGCGTGAGGAGGCGCTTTGACAACAAATTGAATAGCTGTTGGCCTAGGTTTGGTTTATCGCCTGAAGTGTAGGTAATAATGTCAGTTGGATCCGAGGATACCCCACTACCACAAGCTTAGTTTACTACTAGTTTCAGCGATTTTACTCTTTATTTTTTTTCCATAATTATTATTAACTAGCTTCTGCCAGCGGCTTCGCCCGCGTGATCCCAGGGAACATGTTCCCGGGATTAAAAGTAGCTTATGTGCTATTCCAGACTATAATCTATCTTTGTTCTAAATTTCATTAAGATCCGTTAAGCCGTTCTGGCGTGAAGTAACAAACAACCAAACTTTCACATTTTCTTTTTTTTTTCTTTTTTTCTATTGATTGTAGCGTGATGAAAAGTATACTATAACCTGCTCAGGAGTATGAATAATAATTGTACCAAGTTTCGTTAAAATCCGTCTAGTAGTTTTTGTTTCTATAACGGTTATACAGACAGACAGACAGACAGACAGACAGACAGACAGACAGACAGACAAAAATTTTACTGATTGCATTTGCACACACAACAAAATAATCACCGCTGCAGCATCCCAGCTGAGATGCTGGAGCAACGACTAACAATACAGCAGTCCAGCCTGTCAGCAATCATACCCAGGATGCTATTGGAACTGGCTCGCACCCTGCGCACCAAGGACGCACATCTTTTACGCATTAATGCATAAAAGCAATCAATACGCATTTCCTTTCCTTTTTGACTGGTCTCTCGGGTTTCCTCTTCTACATGATAATAAATTGAAAATAAGAAAATGATGAAAGTTGGGGATCTTAGCAAAGGTAAAACAGTACTTCACGCCGGAACAGCAGCTCAAACTCTATCAAGCGCAAGTTCGATCGTGTATGGAGAACTGCTCTCATCTTTGGGACTGATCTACCAGATACCAGCTTGATGCCCTTGAGTCAATTTAGAAACGAGCCAAGATGATCATCGGTAATGATAGGCTCGTCGAGTCGAAGCTCCAAAATCTTGAGCATCGAAGCGAGTTGCTAACTTGTCGTTTTTCCACCGGTTGCATTTCGGACCACAAGACGAACAGCGATGCACCAACGTACAAGGTGGATATTTCACCCACATGCACAAAACACATTGGGAACACATTCATAGTGCGTACAGCTAAGGAGTGGAATTCCCTGCCGAAGTCTGTGTTTCCTGATAGCTACAACCTGGGATCTTTAAGTCAAGAGTGAATAGGTAAGCGTGCTCCATCTTCAATCACATGATCGCTTATATACAAAAAAGAAAACAAAAAAATATTGCTGCTCAAATAATTTGATTGCTAAGCTACATTTACCAGAAGAGATTATAGAAACCAAGCAGACTTCCATAACTTTGAAGAGTAGATCTATCAAAGTCCCAGTACTATATACATCAATATATATGTACATAAGTTTCTAAGAACAGGGTTTATTCAACCCAAACCAACTTAAGCCAGGGAATTACACTATTAATCCAAAGCAAACTTGAGGTGTTTGAGCAGTTACCGCAACTGATAACAAACTTACGAAACTGTTATCATTTGAATAGAGCTCCTGCAGATATGCATAGAGAGGAACTAAGTTTTAGCAATGATGGACGTTCAAGTTCTATTGTTATTTAAAAAAAAAATACAACCGACTTCCAAAAAAAAACACTACAAAGTAAAAAATAACTTTAATTTCGGAAGTCGGTGTTTTTGTTAGTTTCTTCGTATTTTGACACCGACTTCCGAAATTTTTATTTTTTACTTTGTAGTGTTTTTTTTGGAAGTCGGTTGTATTTTCTTGTAAAAAGTTTTTTATTTTTCACTTTTTACTGGTGCCCCACACCTAACAACACCACTGAAAAATCGCAGAAAAGCAAAATACGCAATTTCGATTATCAAAGAATCATCTAAATAGTCAAATTCCAGCTATTTCGATTTAAAACCCAAAGTTCGTAACCGATTTTGATATGATTTAAATGGGACCAATCTGCAAGTATATCCTTTCAGATAAAACAAAAAATTTTCAAATCGGTTCATAATTGTCGGAGTTATGAGGTAACAAACATAAAAAAAAAACTTACAACCGAATTGATAACCTCCTCCTTTTTGGGAAGTCGGTTAAAAAAGTTGCTGTAGTGGTCGCAACCGTGACTGCTGTGCATATAATTCATACTGTTGAAAACAGTGTGAACAAACTTTAAATTCTTTCTCGTTATTTTCTTGTGTCCCACAACGTGTAATAGTATATACCCCATATGCTCTAGTAGTCTTACTTCGAATTTTTAAGAACCACTTTCGGTCGCTGTTGCAAAACAAAACTTTTTTTTATTTCTTTCTGATTATTTGCAAAATAGTAAAAAAAACGCATCTACAACTATTCCAAATTGACGTGTACTAACGTTAACGAAAGTGAATTTCGAATGTGAAACTACAACCCCATAGTATTTTGGTTTAATTTTATGGGACATACACAATTTACCTATATCATTTCAAAAATAAAAAAATAAAAAACAAAAGTCATTTATTCAAATTAGGCTGAGTGCTAGCACTTTTTGAACGTCAACGTTTACAAGAAGACAGTCCCCCAAAAACGCCCGCCCCTCACTTATATTTAAAAATATGAATATAGTATCAAATTCAAATAAATATAATGTGCGAAACGAGTACTGTAGCTAAAGTAAAATTTCACGTTACGTTACTATCCGTCAAAAATATTCGTGCTAGGCTCTCTGAGCTTTGAAAATATGGTTTTTGGTAAACCCGTAGTCGAGTATTAAGATTTTACTTTCCTGTTGCATTTCGTAACTGTATAGGATAGCTTAGATAAGTCTTCTGAATCTTCTGATATACGTAATGCTACCGAGGTGTGGTACTAATTTAACTAATCTGTGAACTCATTAGTCGCTTGATGAGATTTTCACTTACGTCTTATGCACGCAAATATAAATGTACGCACATGTGCATACATTTTTGACTCGCACAAGACACGAAAAAGTAAAACTAACGAAGGTAAATTTGTGAGTTGCATAAAATGAGTCAGCGGAATTTGGTTTCATACTAAATTCCAACTCATTTTGCGTCGCCGTGTGTCACAAATAGGACTTTAGTATGAAACCGAATGCAGCGTAAATTCCGCCGACTCATTTTACGCGAATCACAAAATTTCGCTCGGCCAGCTTCACCCACACTAATAAAAATTAATTAACAAAAGCGTGAATTTCGATTTTTTCATGACATCGAATCAAAAAGTTTGAACAACATTGAAAATTCACGCTAAATATATGTGTTGTAGTGGTTCATGGCCGGCCTATATACAACCAGGCATATGCTACCAATCACCCTATGGCCTCTGTTCTCACAGACACAAGACTTACTTGGACCATCAGTTTTCTTGTCCACCCGAGTCTCGCAATAAAATACCTTATGAGCAACTAGATACCCCGCCTATCTAGTTGATACCCCGCCACAATAAAAATCAATTACAGGGAAATAGAATTCATTGCAACTACTTGTAGGCGAAGGAAACCAGTCATTACGCCCATAACAGGTGACTGGACACCTATCTCGAAGGTCCTGGGACGTCCAGTGATTAGGTATTTGGAATTTACCTCAACACAGATCATATCCATCGAGCCAAATATTAAGAGAGGTTTCCTTTCTTCAGTTTCTTTTAGAAGCTATCTGTTGTTATAGCTTAGGTATTCTCCTTTCACGAAATTAATTTTATTATATAACAGCCTTCTACCTGCCCTAGTCCCATGCTGTGTTCTGTAAACAGTCAAGCTAATGGTCATAACACAGATATCAACTCGGAAAGGGATCGTCACCGTAACAACTTGAGCCGTGTAGTATTCTTTGTATTAAACTCCTTACGCACACTAGGTAATCGGAATCGTTAGGAAATCGTCTCGCCTCGGGACAAGCTCACGAACTGCGGTGAGGTGTGTGGTCAACATGCAGTTCCAGCGCTTGCGGTTCATGCTTACGTTAGGTTGACGCCTGATTGACGGTGAGGCAAAAGGCGAAACAGTGGCGATTCCTTTCCGTGTTGATATGTGTGCCATAGTACACATAGTAAAAGCAGTTTTAATGTCATAACATAACCTTAAAACTGCTTTTTCAAGGCACCAGGTTATGTTAATTTTTCTGTAGAAAGGATTCGCCTTCACTGTTTATTCTCCTTGTATGCCTCTTTTATCATCATCATCGATTCCTGACAATGTCTCATGTTGCTTGAGCGTTCTTCTACCATTCTCTCCTGTCAACTGTCGCGTTCACTCTCTTTCTTCTCTTCCATGTTCCATTCCTCATACAATTCATTCATTATTTCTCTGGCCGTCAACAATTCGCACTCACTGACACGTCTGCGTCACATTTTTCTTGAATGCTCCGATCCTATTGGTCGTAGCGTGATGTTATATTCGCCCTCAGTAAATGTGCTATCCGACACTAACAGAATTTCTCAATTCGAACCAGTTGTTCTTGAGACCAAACAAACTCTTCAGCTTTATAATATTACTATAGATTCACCTACCTTCAATAAGGGATCTCTCTTTCCTGATCCAGTTCACTATGTTATTGAGTCAGTCCTCGGCTAATTCCACGAGCAGTACCAACTAACAAATAGAAAGCAACGTAATAAACCACATGTCCCTACAAACGAGGCCCTCGCTAACAACGATTACTGTAATGTTAGCTTAGTCTGTTAGCTTGGACCATGTGATTTCCACCTACGTAAATATTGACACACTGTGTTTTGCCGTGTCTTATATAATCAACGTAATTTTATTGCACAGTTACACAGTGTTTGTCTGTGTCAATTTGAAGTAGCGGATAAGAATAAACATGATAAGGTCTGCTAAATAAACGATAGAGTTTAGGGTTGGTCTCAATTCCGGCTAAAGACTGGGTCAAATTAGTTATGGATATTGTATGAATACTAAGAAAATGACTAATACTCTGAGTAAATATGACACTCAAATACAAGGCGCTTTAAAGTATATAAACTAACGTTTTGTATAGTTCTTCTGGTAAAACTCGAAATGATGACCTAGTGCCGAGGTCCACCATTATTTCGTAAGACATGTAAATCTATGTTTAACTAGCTGAGCCGCACAACGTCGTCTGCGTCATATTTTTCATGAATGCTCCGCTCCTGTGGGCCGTAGCCTGATTTTATATAGCCCATAGCCTTCCGCAGTAAATGCGCTATCCAACACGATTTTTTTTTCCGAATCAATAGTTCTAGAGATTAGCGCGTTCAAACAAACTAACAGTAAAACAATCTTTTAACAATCTTTTTTTATGTATATGGAAAAACTACGTTTGCCGAAACAGTTAGAATTAGTATAGATACTTGAATCATCCTTTTCATGTGAGGATTTATTTCGTCACTATTTGTGATTAATTTGTTGATATCCAAGTTGATCCAAGTCGATTTAAGGGTAACGACTCAACAGGTTTCTAAGAATATCTTGGCTTCTTGTGAATGGTTTATCCATCGCAGTAGTATTTCCTAGACATTGATTAAGTCAGCTGGATGAGAAATATCTCTTTACCCAACTACTGTAAGGCAATTTTTTTTTTCCAATCCGCAAATAACTTTTTTCACTTACTACTTAGCAGTACGCACAATGAATCTATACTTATATTTTAAAACTGAAGAGTTTATTTATTTGATTGGACGTGCTAATTGAAACAATATTTTAGTATTGGATAAATTCTTTGTTGAGAAAGCCTTAAGGACATTCAAAATCACGCTACGACCAAAAGAAGAGGAGCTTTGAAGAATAATGTGACGCAGACGAAGTTTCACGGGTCAACTAGTTATTAAGTTGCGCGTGTCAACTAGTTGTACATAAATTGCGCGAATCAACTAGTTGTACATAAGTTGCGCGGGTCAACTAATTATACATAAGTTGCGCGGGTCAACTAGTTGTACATAAGTTGCGCGGGTAAACCAACTATACATAAGTTGCGCGGGTCACTTAGTTGTACATAAGTTGCACGGGTCAACTAATTATAAATAAATTGCGCGGGTCAACTAGTTGTACATAAGTTGCGCGGATCAACTAGTTGTACATAAGTTGCGCGGGTCAACTAGTTGTACATAAGTTGTGCGGGTCAACTAGTTGTACAGAAGGCTTACAAACTGATGAACCTAACACGAGCATACATTATGTAGCTTGGCGGTATGTCATGACCGGTACACCAGCCAACCCACTTACTGTACAAAGGCATTGGATACATACTTACAGGCGTCAAAGGTATTACGTCACACCAGAACCTCTATGAATATCTAAGCCGTCATCGAGGGGCTCGCCTATGACTAATTTTCTAAGGTTTCCCCATTCATTCTCAAAATTATCCACCGAGACGGTCCGCGAGACGTTTGTTAATTCTGTAAAACCATCAGAATTAATTAAACTACGTCACCCTTGCACTGCTGAGTCACGCATACTTCAACAAACAACCTGTTTGATATAATATTAATTCTTCGTCTTGTGACTGAGATAATTTTCACTTTTATTTAAACAAGTTTTAATAAAACGTTAAAGACTTGTTAGGACAACTTTAGTTTATTACTTAAATTCGTGTGAACCGGTCGTTTTTAATATACGTTTGTGAGTTTTTGTGTTAAAATGTTGTACGTGTACCTGTCATCAGTTTTAGTATTGTTGTCTGCAGTTTCTATGGTTTTGAAGAAGGATAAGAGTGGAAAGGTAGGCTCTTGTAGAAACTTTATCTGCGTCGGTAAAAAACTAGCGAAAAACAGTCTGGGGTAGAGTGGAGTATCTCGTTCTCCTGCATAAATACCTCTCTCTTCTGCATTCTATTTATATTCATATCTGTGGGCCAATTCTGTAATTTTTTAAACAACGTTCGCATTCATATCTCAGTCGCAATCTGTCAAAAAGCCTCTTTTTGTATACGTTTTTGACAGATTGCAGCTAACATGCGAATGTTTTTCTGCGAAACATACAACAAACGTCTAGCTATATATTTTTGACTGACCGACTCCTAGACAATTCAAAAGTATCTTCAGATACGTTTTTCTTTATTGATTTGCCCATTTTTATTGATATTCTTGTATTTTTGTAAGTGAATTGTCTGTAACACAAGTCCTAGGGTTGCGGAATTTGTTCGAAAGATTCACTCAATTCAATCAATAGAGCGACTTGTAATTACATAATTACAATTGTCTATTGATATAGTGTTACATTGAATGTAAACCTAACACAAAACAAGCCGGATGCATTCACGTTTGAAATATAACATTTTTTTTGCAAATGAGAGAAAACAAAAAATAAGAGAAAAACTTGGTATTAATACAAGTCATCAATGCATAAAAAACATTTTTATTAGTATGTTTTTTGCAATGATTAGCTCCATGATTTTTTTTAAAACAACGCAACGTGACTCAAAAACTATTTTTGTTTCAAAAAAGCCGGTTAAATTATGTCATAGCTGTGTATACATTCATGTTTGTTTTACACTCACATATTTGGTAGTTATTTAAAAGTAAATAAATGACATCGGGATCGGACACATACTACTCTATGTACGATTGATTTTAACCCAATGCTAACACTGATTTGCAGATTCTAAATTCAAATTCTTTAAGAAATATTCGAATACTATTTATTCGAATATTTCTTAAAGAATTTATTTTAATTTACCTACCTATATTAAAATAAATATTGTCAAGCGAAATAAATGTCAATCACTTCAAATGTCAAATCTTACCTACTTAGTGATGGAATTGAATGTATTCGCTAAAAATAAATAAATCGAAAGAAATGACTTTGCAAATAGTTGAATTAGTTTAGCAAAATAAAACAACTCCAAACACCGAATTTTTTTTAAAAGGAGCCAATATAAAACTTAACTAGCTGATGCGCACTTGACAAATTAAATACTAAAACCTTCCTCGAGAACCACTTAATCCATTGGTGAAAACAGCATGAAAATCGGTGCAGTAGTTTTTGAGTTTATCGCGAACAGACAGACAGACGCGGCGGAGGACTTTGTGTTAGAATACGTAGTGATAGTGATACCTATATCTAGTGAATTTTGTACATCACTAAGTTAACAATTATTACGCACTCGTCGTCTTCCGACATGAAACTTTAGTCTGGTAATATTTTTACGTACCTTCCACATTATAGAATATCCGAATACCTGCGATCTTTGATCGAAGAAAGTTTTACACATGCTTAAAGTTCACATCATTTTTATTGGACAGAAAATCATCAATATTAATTTATAAAATTCTTCCGTTACTGAGTGACTGAGCGACTGAGTGAGACAGGTAACGTACAGTCGAAACTACCTGCTGAGGGCTTAGTGTGAGTTTTCTAACGTACTAAACGTTTGCTTATGTCAAAGTGTTTAGAAAAAAAAGGTTATCCATTATTCTCACCAGGCGGCGCTTATTAAGTTTCAATACAAATTGGAATTTACGCTAACGCGGTCGAGAACGTTAAAAAACTCACACTAAGCCCACTGGTCGTAATTTGGCGTGTACTTGTAGGTTCGTGCCTTGAGGAATGTAGGGCGACTAAAAGAGGATTTCTCGAAATTCCCAAATTAAGGCTATTATTTTCATTGCCAATGTCCTGGTGCATAAAAACGAGTGCAGCAGTGATATAGACGATAAAAATAATATATATTTTTATAAAGTAACAAAACCAAATCATTTTCGTTTGTTTTGCAAAGCTGTAGATATATTTTTATACTCTTTTTATAAAAATGCAGAATAAAATGGCTTCATGTCAACTGGAGGTGATTTGGTGGCTTTTTTTTCTTATTATGTAAAACATGAAAAATTAGGGCTACACTAAATTACGTATCATATCACGTAGATTACTTACCTACTATTTTTGTCGATCTAAGTTCTCCTTAAGTGCCGGCAAAAAGACCCTTAACCTGCAAGTTTTTTTAAACTTTTTTCGCCTTTAGAAAAATAGGTTAAGTACTTACGTTATTGTTCAGTCTTATATAATTCAGTCTGTATTTATAAAAATTGCAAAGGTTAAGAAGTAGGTATTAAGAGTCGTAGATAAAAAAGTCACTTCTTAACTAGTGCTATATTTAAGAATTTACAAACTAAAAAAAAATATTGAAATAAAAATCAATTGACCGGTGACCACCCATACAAAAAGAAACCTTATTTTAAGTAGATATATACCTACTGTTTTCATTAACTGTATTGGGCATTTACAACGTACCTATTTACAATTAGTCTGATGCAAAACCCGTGATCTTTGAAAGTCTTTGTAAATAAATAAAGTCTGTACGTTTAATCGCAAGGCTATTGACACTGGTTGACACATTCCACAATATTCTAGGTATAGGTATTATGTAAATTTTCTACAGCTGACCTTGAATACGAACAATCCGCACATCACATCTTATGGGAGTGTGAACGTAATATTATGTTAGATAGTAGGTATTCAGGTTACATATGAAGTAGTTTACTATACGGACCTTGTAGAAACCAGAACAAATTTCCGTGCGTTCAGGCGATATTGCCCAAGACAAAACAAATAGGTATTATGTGCTATCGGAAAAAAATATTTCTAACCCGTCTTTAGCGTTGGTATTTTACTACAGTTAGATCCTCAAAGTTCTGAGTTGAGCTGCATGATAACTGATTGATGAATTGCTTGCACTGTCTGGACAGATCCACTCAAACCTGCGTGGTATTTTCCTCAAAAGGCCACCTCAGACGTGAACCTACAATTGTACATGGTTTTCATATATTATTGACGATTGTTTGGATTTCAAAGGAGACTATGACCTCTGAGTGTGTTTCGGTGTTTCTTCTCAGAGTAGTCAGCTAGGAAACGCCGGCCTCATCTAGATTAATATGACCAAAAATATTGACATGTAAAATAGTTACATGTAACCCTTTTTTCAAAATTAATATGGTTTATCATTCATCGGATTTTACTTAAATATAGTATCAATTAGTTTAACAATCAGTTTACTCATCTGACACCATTTGAATTACTACTGGACGGTTTATTATTTGGAATTTTATTTTTAACTAGCTTCTGCCAGCGGCTTCGCCCGCGTGATCCCTAGGGAACATATTCCCGGGATGAAAAGTAGCTTATGTGCTATTCCAGACTATAATCTGTCTTTGTTCTAAATTTCATTAAGATCCGTTTAGCCGTTCTGGCGTGATTGAGTAACAAACAACCAAACTTTCACATTTATAATATTACTCGTTTGGTGTAAAGCGAAATTATAACCATCTTCCCCTCGACATTATAATTATTAAAGGATATTGCAAACTGTCGTAAGCCGTTTTCCGAAGCTACTCGCTAGCCTCTAGGCGCCAAGCTAGCCGCCTGCCTGTGCATTCGCGACCACAAAAATAATCCTTATACCATGATTCATGATGGCTTATTATTAGCGTTTTTCATGTATAACTTTGGTGTTTCTATACCGATTTCTATGATTCTTTTTTTATGGAATAGTTAATAATGTTAACTTTTATTAATGTTAATTAGAGACGACTGAGAGTTTTACAAACGTAAGAGTAGACAAATACAATCAGAAAGCTTCAAACTGCTAAGCTATCGGGAGTTACACGTGTTATTGTTCGTCAATCATAAAAGATAGACATATTATGCTGTCGTTGGATATTTTTTATATAATTTTAAGGAGAACATTTCCGTCATACATGATTTCTGTGTAGCTTTCACCATTATGGTTGCACACGCGACGGAAGCTTAAAAAATGGAGTAACTTCTCCCGTTTTCCCAACATTTCCCTTCACTGCTCTGCTCCTATTGATTGTAGCGTGATGACAAGTATACTATAACCTGCTCAGGAGTATGAATAATAATTGTACAAAGTTTCATTAAAATCCGTCGAGTAGTTTTTGTTTCTATAACGGTTATACAGACAGACAGACAGACAGACAGACAGACAGACCGACAGACAGACAGACAAAAATTGTACTGATTGCATTTTTGGCATCAGTATCGATCCCTAATCACCCCCTGATAGTTATTTGGAAATATATTTCATGTACAGAATTGACCTCTCTACAGATTTATTATAAGTATAGAAGATAGATTTGAATTTTTGTTTCTGTTTTCGAAAGAGTTTTTATATTTTTCTACAACGTTGATTACAATATGGTTAAAATTATTCGAATATGTTATACTCGAATAGATATACTTAGTTAAATTGCGGCAAGCACATGAATATCAATAAAAGGTTAATGTTTTGACATGTTCTACGCACATCTTACTCGCCCCGCTACATCGTCGCTTAGCATCGGTGGAAACGGTCAAATAGCTTCGTAGTCTAACTTCTACATTCTCGCAGCATAGCTGCATAGTACATCTTTGGTGGAAAAGCAGCCTTAATGCGGGCCATACATGTTCAAGTAGTTTGATCACACAGGCTGACTCAAATAGTTTTATTAAATTGGCATGAATGTCTGTAGAAAAATTTAATAAAAAATGAGTCGTTGATCCAACTGTTTCAACCAACCTGTTTTACAAATTATATAGGTAACTTAAACGTGTGAGGCCCGCATTATTTTGCCTTTTCATATCTACATATTAACCTTACTGGTCAATTAACCTGACTACTGGATGTTTCTCAATAGTTTTGCAAGGCAATATCTAAGTAGGTAGAAAATAACCTAACTATTGTAACTGAAACGATTTTGAAGAATTCTAATCGCTTCATTCAAAGTTACAGTGAACATAGGCTTCTTCTGGGTAAGATCACTCCGAATCTCTGTCACAACTGACCTACACTAGAGTCAAGAGCAAACCCTATAGCTTTTACTATTTGTTATTATAGCGGCAATAGAAATAAACACTGAATATTTCAACTATCACGGTTCTTGAGATACAGCCAGCTAACAGACAGACGGACGGAGGAACGAACGTACAGCGGAAGCTTAGTAACATTCGTAGGGTCCCTTCGAGTACGGAATCCCAACAATAGGCTTGTGTCCTAAAACAATCTAATTAGTCCGTCAGTTAGATTATCAAAAAATATTTGACCTGTGTTTTTTCTTTTCTTACGGGAACCAAAATTGACGAAGTTACGACGCTTTTAAAATTCTCAGGGCGGGTTGTGTCACGTACACTTTACGCACGCGTAAACATCAAATATGGTGCTAACTATAGTTAAATAAAAAAATTGGGTTGTTTCACAATACGTCAACGTTAAAGCATGCTAAAAAGTTACGATTACGGACGATGTTTGACGTTCGTTAAAATAAGAAGAAGCGTGTTTCAATACTATCTGTCATGGTTAACAGGGCTGCCAGTAGAAAGACACATGTTTTCCTAATAAAAATCGATGGGAGATTTTTCTAGTATGGCAACATTCACGTTCACGTCAAATTTAATCTGTGAGACTGTGCTGTTATTATTATTGTTGTGGAAAATAACATTGTGCCATTTTTTTAACTGAAGTCCACGTAATTATACTTGTAGAAAACTGTTTACCTATAGAAAAGCTATTCGTATACTTTGACGAAAAATGAATACATATTCACCAAAGTAAGTAGGTACCTATGTTAAAATGCATTATGTTAAACATTGCAATCTACAAAACACGTATATTTTATAATTTGTTGTACATTATTTTACAGAGAACGGTCTACAAACTTCTTTAAAAATGAGAAAGATCGCTTTCAATCTTTGATTGAAAAATATAAAGATGTGTTGTTTTGTAAAAAATACATACAACAACAGTAATTAAATAAAAACAGAACTTGGGCTGCAATTTTATCTCGTCTTCGATTTGGCTATATATAGCTACTTCCTTTGATGCTCGGTATCTTGCGATAAATTCCTGATCATCCCAAAGGCTTAAATTATTAATACGTGCTTTGAACACCTTTTTCTTTCTTTCTACGCTACTTGAATCATCATCAGATGAACTAATATCGTCGATTATAGACCAAACTCGCGAATAAAAAAGAGATTTCATGACGTTTTCACTATTTGACGTAATTAAAGTTACGTTAACCAGTGCTCATACCATCTGTTAACGTAATCGTAATTTTTTAGCATGCGTTAACGTTGACGTATTGTGAAACAACAGATTTTTTGATTTAACGATAGTTAGCACCATATTTGACGTTTACGCATGCGTTAAGTGTACCTACGTAAAACCACCCGCCCTAAGCTTTGAAACAACGCTTCTAATTTAACGAACGTCAAACATCGTCCGTAATCGTAACTTTTTGACGTACGTATGTTACGTTAACCAACTGTTTGATACAACCCACCCTCAATACGTCACACTCACACCTTCGTATAATTTTTAGTGAGTCGTGACGTCACGAACCCCCACTCCCGAGTTCTGATGCGTTTTATCTTTGTCAATATTCATTGATTTACAAAAACAAAAAATACGTGTACATTATTTTTCAATACTCTAACTGACGGACTAAGTAGTTTTGCAATTTGTGGATGATGGAATCTAGCCTATTACCTATTTAATTAATTTACATGTGTATGTGTGTTCCTTTCATAGATTTGCAGCCACAAATAATAATTCATACCACTTTGGCAGCAGGCGACAGCACGACTTAATATGTTACAGTGCGTCTAATAAATACATTAAACCATTGAGTAAAGTAGTCAATTCAGCTTATTATCTTCAAGGTCCATTTTATGCTGTAAATTAACTCCCGCATATGCAAATGTAAATTAATCAATTGCTATATTATTCGTTGGTAACCATAGACAAGGAGAATAGACGGAGCGTTCCTGAAGAAATATTTCTGTCTATGACCTACAGAAGATAACAGATCACACAATTGCTTTATTTCGTTATACAGAGTAATCTGTTTTGGAGAGAAGAGCCAGTGGCTAAATAATAACAGCCTCAGGTTCGATTTGACGTTAAAACTACAAAGTAGGTGTCTGAGGCGGGATGTGCAGAAAACAATAAAGTAAGGAACTTATTTCTTCTCTCAGGCAGCTTACTACCTGACTATTCCCCCCCACATAGTGCCTCATAATAAGAACTCTCCAGGTTAAGCTACGATTACCACTTTAGGTCCGCGAACGAGTGACTCACTGAGGTTCCATTGAGACTGGAAGGCGACCGCTAAACAGTAGGAAAAAGGCTATTAAACGGATTTATTTCGAAAGAGTTGCCGCGGCCCTGAACGCAAAGAGCATCAGGAGGAACACGGATGGGTTTTAACCAGTAAGAGTCTAACACTCCCTGCTGCTCCACCCAGGGCGGGGGGAGTAATTTGACGATTTACAATTTAAAAAAAAAATGATTGGGAAAAGCCTAAGAAGACGGATGTAACTCAGTCCATTCTGTAAGTCTGAATATGTTGGTCGCACTTTACAGTCAGTAATGTAACGCGAAACCGTATGACTTAACCAAGAAAATATGCAATTTGTGCGCAAGATTCGATTCGGTAGTTATTTCAATTTCAATGGGTAGGTAGGTAGGTAAATTATGTATTAAATCATAGTAATTTTACAAATTATGTTGTGAATAGCACATCCGGTAATTTACGCTTCAAATTGAATAGCGAAACTGTTCCTAAATTAATTCTAAATTATAGTAAATCGCGACTTAGGCAAAAAAGTAGATGAATAATATAGTTTTTTTTTTTTATAATTTAGTTTGTGGTTGCGGAGAACCGATTCGGTTTGCTAAACAGATCATTTTCATGCCGTAGTACTTGATTTTGATACAAGTCTTGTTTTTTTCGACCATAATTTCCTACAGAGGGGTATAACGTAATTAACAAAGGTCGGGGTCTACCTGTAGGCTTTTGGTCATAATAAAACTTCTCAAAAGTGGTTACCTGAGCCTGCCAGCACTAATCTAATATTAAGCAAAGCCTTAAAGCATTGGTGTATCCATAAGGGGCTCGAGTCCCTCCCTCCTTCCCTAAAGACCCAAAATTCTTTGGTACACAAAACGGAGACATTAACTTCAAACTCATAATGCGAAATTTTGGATAATTGTTTGTTACTCAATCAAGCCAGAAACGGCTGAACGGATCCGGATGAAATTTGGAACAGAGATAGATTACCGACTGGAATAAAATCTTTATACATATATATATAATTCTACTGTACGTATGTATGTCACTGACTGAACTCCTCCTAAACGGTTGGACCGATTTGAATGATTTTTTTTTGTATGCGTTCGGGTGGCGCCCTGGATGGTTTAGATTCACAAATCAGCCCGGCAGATGGCACTGCAGTCGGTATCTAGGTTATTTTGCAGGACAACGTCTGTCGGGTCCGCTAGTATTTTTTATATATTTTTATCCCGAAAGTATGTTCTCTAGAGATCACGTGGGCAAAGCCGCTGGCAGAAGCCAGTGTAAATAAAATGTTATGCTCTTTTTTTAATTTTTACTTTGCTAAAAGTCACCCTCAGCGGGTTCAAGCCCTGCCCAAAAGCGATACAAGAATCATTTATCAGTCTTGTTGAGTGCACACCAGGGGCCTTTGCACATAGTACTCGTAACAAAGAGCATGTCATTGCAACACCAGTGGTTTCCCGCGACTTCGCTCCCGTTCGTTATGTCATTGGTGTTTTTAAATAAATAAATATATTCATTTATTTATTTAAATTTTATGCACAATAAATAGTGTTACATGGGCGGAATATAATAAAGAAAACAATACCAATTTTTTTTTAAGTAAGTAGGTACACAACCGCAAAAAACCACAAAAAGTAAACGTTTCGTTTTCAAGGTCGGGTTTTTGAAAATGTCAATATTTTTATATTGTTTCTTTATGACAACGTACTTCTAGTACACCTAAGATATTACGATCTTCGTTCCATACTAAAATATTAACTTCATCCTACAGGGCACAATGGGCGGTTGGCTGAGCTACATATGGTGGGGCGGAGACCCCGACGAGGTGAACCCAGTGTCGGGGCTCACGAGGCGAGAGATCAACCTCGTCCAGAAGTCCTGGGCGCCGGTCAACGCAGACAAGGTCAATAATGGTGCTGAACTACTGAGGAGGTAAGATGGTTGTGATTTACATTTTCTTTTCGGGTGCTAACCCTTCGAAAGGCGTTTCAACTTGGCGTGGGTTTAAAAAACTTTTTTTCATAAATGTACAACTGACTTCTAAATAAATAAAAACATCACATAGTATAAAATTACTTTAATTTCGGTAGTCGGTGTCAAAAACGACTTCCGAAATTAAAGATATTTTTTAACGTTTTCAGTGCTTTATAATTTTTCCCACCACATTTTAACCACCAAAGGAGAGTCACAGGAAAGCAAAATACGCAATTTCGTTTCGACTTTGAACGAAATTGCGTATTTTGCTTTCCTGTTTGAAAGTCAGTCAGCAGTGCGATTCAGCCGGTCGATTCTGTGGACATCTCACCGTGTTCACTTAGGTGGAGTGTCTTGTTAGTATGGTTTGTCTGCTCACTCGTCGTTCACTTCGACATGTTTATAGAATCGCACTGCTGTTAACATGACGAAGGGAACACTTAACAGAATCGACCGGCAGTTTTGATATAAAATCCAAACTACTAAGCCGATTTTGATGACATTTTTATGGGACGAAGTATTTAGACGAAGTTCATAGATAGCAAAGTTTTAAGGTAATAACCAAAATAATACAACCGAATAGAGAACTTCTTTTTTTTGAAGTCGGTTAAATAGCAGCAAACGATAAGAAATTTCTGGCAGCGTCTGTGTGACCGAATTTTACCCTGTAAAGTTAGAGTAAACAAGTATCATCTTCATTGTATTATGATTTCTAATCGGCCTGTGGTAACCGCTAACCGCGTCCTTGCCATAGAGTCAACAATAAGACCACAGATATAATTAACAAGTTTTTTATATATAATTTAATGAATGAGACACTGGGAACATTACAACTAGTCTGAAGACCTAGCACGAATGTTTTTGGCGTAAGTAACGTTACGTAACATTTTACTATATTCGTTTTGCAAATAATATTAAATTTATATTTATTTATCTATTCAATATTTATTTATTTAGATCGTTCACCTAAGACTACCAGTACTACAACTAAGACTACAGTACTGTATTTCCTTTCTCTATAAAATCCAAAAAAAAGGTTATCTTGAAAAGATCACTCTTAGAGATAATGCCGCCCATAGTGTCACCCTATGTAATGGTTTCTTCGTCTATTTTTTCTGTTACTTATATGGTGTACATAATAAAGAGTATTCTATTTTAATCAAATATTTTATTTGAATTTGATATTCATAGTTTCTGTATGAAGCAAATCGTGTACGTGGCATAAAATTGAACCAAAATACTATGAGCTTGTAGTTTTTTTTTTCTTTATATTCAAAATTTACTCACGTTAACGATACATCAAAACATTCGTGCTAGGCCCTCTGATTTCGAGTTTAGAATAATCAGATAATTATGTATTATACGTTTCACCAGAAAAATCGTTTAGTTTCACCGCGACGGTAATATTTTCTGACCTACTTAAGAACAAATAAAGAACCCATTAAAATACACAAACACATAATTTAAAGAATCCAGTCACTAAATAACTGCTAAACAATTAAAAAATGTCAACTAATCTCGCGTTTCGAAATTGTCTGTTTTTATAGCACTGTCTACTGTCTACGACATGACGGCATTTTCACTGCAAAAAAAAACCGGCCAAGTGCCAGTCGGACTGAACACGAAGCTTCCGTACCACAACCCGAAAAAAAAAACACGTTTCATGTTTGAGTTTTTTAATTTTTAATTTAGTTTTATTTTTATTATTTATTGTTATAGCGGCAATAGAAATACACATTAATAAACGATTAATAAACGATAATAAACGATTACACAATCTATGAAAATTTAAACTGTTTACTGATTATGTTTCCTAAGATACAGCCCGCTGACAGACAGATGGACGGACAGACGGACAGCGGAGGCTTAGTAATAGGGTTCCGTTGGTTTACCTAAGGGTACGGAACCCTAAAAAGCTAACTCACATCCAACTAATTGAATAATATACTCAATTTTCGCATATACATCTATGCGAAAATTAATTCGTTTTTTTTGTAACCTATTCAAGTCTTAACGGCTGAACGAATTTGGATGAAATTTGGCACACGGATAGACCATGTTCTAGATCAGGACATTGGATACGATTTTATCCCGGGAGTATTTTCCGTTTGGGTAATTTGTGACTTACACCATCTACACCATCGACACTAATTTTATATAGAGTATTTTTTTTGTATAAACTCAAACACTACAGAACCGATTTAAAAAATTCTTTTCTATTAGAATATTTGTTACTAGGGCTATATGGGCTATATGGGCTATATGGGCTATATTTGTTACTAGAACAAATTAGAGATCCTTCAGGAAATTACTCCGCAGACGAAGTGTTAGTTTTCAATAAGTAGGTAACTATGTAAGTAGTATGAGACCTATAAATCAATCAGGCGCAAGTGACCGCTCGTACAATAACGGCCCGTAGCCCGTCACTGTTAAATGGTACAAGCGCCATTACTGCCGTCCGTTTTTAATACCTATGTTAATGTGATTTACGACACTGTGCGTTATAGGTTTTGGCGAATATCCAGGTTTACTTCCCTGTCCCTTATAGGATTACTATAGGGTAATAGGGTTACCAATTTTCTGTAGAAAAAATATAATTAAAAGCTCAAAAACTTAGGTTTTTTTAGGCTCATAATTTAGCTCCTTTCCAATCTCACTTTTAACTTCGGACAGTGAATCGTCTTACGAACGGAATTTTCAAGTTTTCCTTTCTCATAATTTAGACCATTCGAAAAGAATGGAAAGGTAATCACAAAAATGAAACATTTTTCATTGATTTTTTTTTTTATGTGAGCCGTCAATCTTACTATTTTGGTTCAATCGGGATCAACAGATTATTTCCCGAAATCGTTTATGGTAGGCGCCAGATAAACTTGCAATAAAGTACAAGCGCCTTTCCCTAATATACCTTAGAGACACGAACAATTAATCTGAACCATTTTTTATTACATACTTACCATAGAACGCAGAGGATCACTATAAAAGTCGATTCGGCAGTGCGATTCTGTAAACATGTCGAAGCGAACACTTAGGCGAAGTGAGCGTCAAGTGAGCTGTCAAACCATATAAACAAGATGGCATGACAGCTCACTTGTCGTTCACTTCACCAATGACCTAAGTACGTGATCACGGTGAAATGTCGACAGAATCAACCGGCTGGACAGCTTTATCTTTATTTGTTTTTGATAGTATGCAGGTCAATGACCGTTATTGCACATTAATATCTGATGCCAAAGGTTTTTACTCTAAATCTTACCTAAAAGGGGTTCTACCTTATAAACACACTTACTCCTAGTCACAGATAATATAGGTAAAATACTAGCGCGACATAGCCAACCCTACAAAGGCGGGAAAGCTAAGTGGCTCGACGTACCCTCGTTCCATTACGGCCCGTCTTTACGTTGGTATTCCACGCGTGACCTTGGAGACTCCATAGTGCCCCACATAGACGGCACATTATGTGCGTATATTCTTATTGCTCCCGCTGTCACGCCGGCGGCTCACATTGTTGACGTGCCACCTGTTCGCGAGCGACGACCCTAAGGGTAAGGGTGTCTTCATACCGACATCTGAAAAATAAATTCAGGAGGCTTTAAGTTCCCGAATAGCTAAAGTTACTCAATAGCGTTATAATAACCGGCACGATAGCGCATACTCTCCACTGGTTAGTTTGACGGTGACAGCTTAAGGTGAATGCTCCAACCAGCCCGCGAAATTCAAATCTTCTTACGTTTTTTTGCAATTTGCAGGCCAGTGCTAAGTTGTATGTTGATTAAAATATTATTCGCAGCTGTAAGACGTACCTATGTAGTAACAGAATTGTAATCGTCAAAATCACCAATACAACCCTCCAAGTTCATAAAGGCCTAGGAAAAAAAAAAACACAGAAAAAGTAATTCCTAGAGCTTTGGGTTGGAGCATTCACCATAAACACTTCACCCTAATGGCCGTATTGGTTCGTCAGTCAATGCTCATCGACTATTGCACTTGTAAGTGTCGTCCGCCCACCGTATACTGGCGCGAACAGTGACTCGAGCGGCTACTATATCTATCTATTGAATGTGTGAAGTATTCCAAGTGTGAAATTGTGGGTGTACAAAAATGTTCTCTATCAGCCATAGTGTAGGTTTTACTCCCTTCGACTCAACTTCGACTGAAGCTCTGGCTGTCAAACAAACTATAGTTTACGCCAGATAAACGTGGAATAAAGTACATTGACCTTTCCCTTATATATCTTCGTAGATACTAGAACAATAAATTTTGAACCATTTTTCATTACTAGAGAATGTAAAGGATCACGATAGAAGTCGATTCAGGACAGCTTTATGTCATTATTTCTGATTTTGATCTTAAGAAAGTCAATAAATGTATGTGGGTCAATGTACTTTATTCCACGTTTATCTGGCGTAAACTATAACAGTTATGACTAAACTGAACGTTTGGTTAGTTTCAGCAGGTGTGACGCCACGCTTACGGCCGCCATTCCTTTCCGTACCTACTCGGCAGTCGGCACTTAGTATTCTGGCATTCGAATAGGGGAGTGTTTTGGGCTTTGCAAAACGTGACTTAGAAGTTTGACCTAATTTAATCCGTACCTCTTCTGAAGTTCGAGTTATTCAGTAGTTAGTAGTTGTTATTATGATAGTTTGCCAAAAAACCTAGAGTAATTTTGGCGTGGCACAGATGAATGAGAGCTTCCTGAAATGACGGGCACTAGGTGGCAGCCCTGAGGTGTCAGGTCCAGGCACCTGTCAAAACGTTTTCTGTCATTTGTTAAATTGACATCAACACGCATTGTTTGCGTCAGTCACTTTTTCAAGGAAGAGGACCTTTGACAAAGAATCCTGAACCTGATTAGATTTAGAATGCTATAAGTACTCATCACTAAATAGTATAAAACAAAGCTTCCACCGCGTCTGTCTGTCTGTCTTTTCGTGATAAACTCAAAAACTACTGCACCGAGTTTCCACCAATGGATAGAGTGGTTCTTGAGAAAGGTTTAAGTATATAATTTGTCAAGCGGGCAAAATCGCGGGCATCAGCTAGTTAAAATCACAACTTACACACCCAGGATCTTTAATTAATCTAATTACCTAAACAACCCTATCTATAGGTACTAAGACACTGTAATTCTAATTATATTCTGTCAAAAGATAATAACACATTGACGCAACCGATCAGGCGAAATTATCAGCAATTTATAACAGTTGTCAACAGTTCATATCTAGACAGATCTAGATTTTAATCTATTTCCTATTTAGGTATTTAAAACAGATAGCATTTATGGTACGTGAGATATACGACATTGATCGAAATATATCTAATATTTCGATCAATGTATTCGTAATCTATAACTTATATAATAAAGCTGAAGTGTTTGTTTGTATGTTTGAATGCGCTTATCTCAGGAACTAAAAAAGTGGATAGCCGACCTTAAAATGTTGTTCCTAATTTTTTTTTAAACATTTTGTTCGACAGATCTCAAAGCATTTAGGTAAACAAAATTTTATTTCCCTCATATTATCCCAAGATCGTATGTAATGGCACGTGTTTTCATCACGCTAATGTATACTTATTCCAAATTGCTCTTTTATTATAAATGCCCTTTTCGCCAGAATGTAAATAAAAAATTTCCTAAAAGCTGTATAAGATTACTTTGAGTGATTTGAATTAGGAACTGTGAATATTTATTTCAACTCGCCCTAGTCCACTGTCTGCGAGAAACTCTTTCCGTCGGCCTTTTTCACCCTTTTTACGAGTTCTTAAAACTTTTATAAAGGCACCGAAAGAAAGATACGCTCCGACTTTCAGGATTTTTTTCAATGGTTTATTCTGTGGTTTTGAGTAAAAAATCAACTGCCCTATAAATATGTTGTACAGTCGCCAGCACAGCAAGCTATCCGAAACTGTCAAATTTTCCCAATCAACCTTGAACCTAACGCTTCAGCGATAAAGTTGAAAATCTATCAAATAAACGTAATTTGACAGATTGTTGTACCTTGATGTGCTGGCGTCTGTACCTACGTTTACAGAAGTCGATATAATGTACTGAAAAGCTTCTTTTTTGGTGAGTGCAGGATTGGCCCAGAGCAAAAGTTGTACATAATGATGAGCATTATGACCGATTTTCAGGTTTTGTGTCCATTCTTCACTCTCAATCGTTATGTAGGTATAATAAATGTCAATGAATTGTCCATAGGAAAAAAAAATTAGAGCTGTAAGGCTACCGTAACCGCTGAGCTAAAGTAAAACGGTCTCACGAGATTTAATGTGTACCTAATATTTTAGAAATGTCTTGTTGCTTTATTTACATAGCAGGCAAGTAAGAAACTCATTAAAAAAATAAAGAATAGTACAGCGAAGACTATTTAAAATAAGAACAAAACCGCTTTGTATTCATTTTTCAAAACAAAACAAGGAAAAGAGTCGCTCATTTAGTAGCCTACCTATTAGAACATTATTTTGCTCTATTTTGAAAACACTCAAATGATATAACGTTTATATATGATAGTAGCTTAAGCCCGCGGCTTCGCCCGCTTGACAAATTATATACTAAAACCTTCCTCGAGAACCACTCTATCCATTGGTGAAAACTGAAAACAGCTTGAAAATCGGTGCAGTAGTTTTTGAGTCTATAAAGGACATACAGACAAACATTCATTTTTATATATATGGGATTATATATTTCGCATGCTTAATGGAATACTGACTTAACTCAAAAAAGACGATTTTCGGGAAATCGCATAAGAAGATCTTGCTATGAGGACTTGTCTTACTTATTGATGCATAAAAACAAAACTGATTTATATTTATCATGAATGTTTGTATTTTGAAAATCTATGACAGACTACTGATGATATCTGAGTAAAAAAAACTAGAAATAGTCTGTAACTTTTTTTAAAAAAATATTTAAAAAAGGACATTCTAAGTTAAGTCAGTTTTTTATAAAAAAATAGCAAATATTTTGAAATGCAAATGTTCCATTATGTTTTAAGCCTCTTTCAGTTTGGATAATGTGTTATTTATAGTGACTAATTCAGTATTTAGTCTGTTTATTTTTACTTTAGGAAAACACATTTAGAGATTGGGTCAAATTATTCAAATTTGCAGACCGTAAATAAACTTAATATTAGCGTTTTTAATAAATCAAAAAACATTAAATGTCTCTCATCTATCATTTATTGCAGGAACCTTCACAAGTAGCAGATTTTAAATAACAAATTCAAGGTATCTGTCTTATTTATAGGTTCTATAAATCAACATACATCAAGCCGAAGAATTGCTCCAATTATACAAAAAAAGCTAAAAATGTAAACCCACTTTGGTGATCCAACCTATTAAATTATAAATCTAAATCAACTTGAGTTAAACCTTTTTAGAATATAATCTTCTAAAGCAAACATAAACACAAAATTAAACGAAGTGATTCACTTTACCAAATATTAAAAGTAATAATTGTGATATAATATTGAACAGGGAGAAACTAGAATTCGTCGTAGAAGCAATTTTCCTGGGCATTAAGCTAGACTCAAGGCTACAAATGGGGTCATCATTTAACATCTCTTGCAGGAAGGCTAAGTTCAGCAGCATATGCTATTAGGAAAATTCGCCAGTTAACAGATGTTGAAAACGCGAGACTAGTCTATTTTAGTTATTTTCACAGTATAGGTAATGTCGTACGGTATTTTACTATGGGGACGGGCTGTTGACATCGAGTCTATTATCATTTTGCAGAAAAGAGCCATAAGAGCCATTTACCATCTCCGCCGAAGAGATTCTCTAAGGGAACTGTTTAAAGAAATTAACATCACGGCGACGGTCCCTTGTCAATATATTTATGAAAATATCATGTAGGTACGTTAGAAATAATCTATATCTTTTCAGTAAACGAGGGGTCAGACATAACTTTGTCACTAGAAATAGGAACCAATTAATACAACCAGGTTTCAGACTTGCTAAAGTAGCAAAATCTTTCATGGGATACTGTTTGAAGTTATATAACAAAAAACTGTCACATTTATTAGAACTGAATGAGACGAAATTAAAACATTTTATAAAACGCACACAATGCAAACAAGTATATTATAAACTAGGGGAGTACATTGACGATAAAAATGCTTGGCTCAATGCTGGTCCGGTCCACAGCGACTAAAGTGCCCGAACTTTGATGAAGATAATTATTGTGAAAACATTGTTGGACCTGCTGAAGATTGAGAAAGACTGAGAAAGACTTATTAAATAATGTAACCAGGATTTTGTAAACACTGACAACTGGTTTCAAAGAGTGTCCATGGAGTTTCTTGCACGTTCTTCTCCATAGGATCTACTCTTTGGAACGTGCAAATGCCGGGCTGGATATAGGGTCGGTGAGTGTGTTTTGTTGTAGAACAACTTGCTGATCTTGTCGCTAGCGCGACAGAATTAGCTTCATCTATTTGACTGACAAAGCTTGACCATGCAAAAGTGCCTGTAAACGGGTCTATTTGAAATAAAGGATTTTGTATTGTTATGAAGGTGATTTCCATTGCTGATTGAAGCCGATTCCGAAGTTTCAAAATATTCTTGTACGTTTCAGTAACGCTGATTTTCGGGCTTGTTTGATATTTCAGCTAACATCTATGATAAAAAAATTATATTATATTAGTAGCAATAAATACATAAGAAATTAATACAAAACAATTTTTTAAAGTTACTTGAACTAGTTACCTCCACTTCAGTTGATGGCACCGATTCATTTTCTTTATGTGTTACCGGCTGTGCCGCCGGGTTCTGAACAAGCTCTATCTAATCTTTTTGGACCTATTGGATGACATTATCAACCTAAAACATTTAAAATAGTAATATTATGCCTCTTTTACAAATAAAATATTGTACGCAGTATTTAGACCAACAAAGACTTAACATAAAACATTTACAGGCTATGAAAAAATTACGCATCATATTACATTTTTTTTATTTCAAACAAAGACTCAACTAATATTGCGGCCCCTAGTAACACTAATCTTTAGTAGTAAACAGACTTATTCTTGAATGTCACAAAGTGTTACCTTTAATAATGGATAGGTTTTAATAGTAAACAGACCTATCTCGTAATGGGCCTCGAAAAATTTACCAAAGTTCAATGATAAACTGGCTCTAAACTGAATGTAACACGTTATATATTACTAAAATATGTAGTAAACTGACCTAAAATTTAATTTGTCAATTTATGATTACACAATGTGATGAAACTTACCTTTAAATTTAGTCGTAAACACACTTAACAACAATTAGGTCTTCGTTCAATAAAATAATTATAACCTCACTACTCAGATGTCGGTCACAAACTGACATGAGTCGCTATTCGACGAAAACACGATGAGATATCCCACAAGTGTGAAAGAGACCTATATATCGCTGGGGCGGCAGTAATGCGTAAACTCAACATAACTCAAACGGTAGACGGTAGATGGCGCTAAAAGAAGCTTGTATCTATACGTAACTCAATTCTGACCTAACTTATAATGGGTCAGTGTTCCATTAAGCATGCGATTTATGTTGAGGGTGGATGGATGTTTATTACTCTTTCACGTCAGGACGCCTGATAGGATCTTCATGAAATTCGGCACATAGGTAAATTAAAGTCTGGAATAACAGATAGGATATTTTTTATTCCGATAGTACGTTTCCCAGGGATCACGCGAAGCTATATAATGGATATTTTATCTTACCGCTGAACAGAGAGCGACCGCGCCAGCTCGGTAACTTAGGGCACTCCAACAGGATGGCGGGAGCTAGAGTGAGCGAGGAAAGTGAGTGAACTTAGCTCTGCCTATGGATATAGTAGTTTTGATTGTTCCACAGGAATCTTGACGAGAATCCACTGGTGACCTACCTTGACAAAATTGTAAAAAAAAACAGTCTACGTACACGAAGCAACTGCATTACTTTTTAGGCGATTAGTAATTTTTGACTAGCAGTTGATTCTAGATTTTTTTTACCCAAAAATTATAAGGCAAAAAGTCAAAAGAAAACACTGCAGTAACAGTAAAAGTAGGTTTATAATATTCATATAATTTTTAATAGGTTCGATTTTATCAAAATAATCACTACATTTTAATCGACTAAAACACTGACAACAAATCATTAGTAATAAAGCAAACCACTAACAAAAAATTAGAGGTCTATAAAATTCGAATACACATTGAGCCTGCACTGCACTACTCCTGCGAGGTCAGGCGCAAATAGAGACGCATCTACTAAGTTATTCATCCTTGGTACGTCTGCGGGAAAATATGAATCGATCTAAATGCGTATCTACATATTTATGTCATATTTGTTCTGTGTCGGAACAGATTCGCCATTTTATTTATGCATTAGGTAAATGGATTTTATATCAATTGGAATGTAAGGGGGGGCTCTGGACCTGTTATTGGCTGGTTACGTTACCTACCTACAGTTATATATTCGGTTTTACCTACAAGAAATTTAATTTAGATATCATCAGGTTTGAAGTACACCATTACATTAACGTATTTATCACCCTCCAAAAGAAATTGGTTAGAATTCTGCTAAATATTGAGCAAACTGACAGCTGCAAACCTTTCTTTAAAAAACATGGTATTTTAACCCTTCCCTGCATACCTATATATTTTAGAGACATGCAAATTTGTACGGAAACACCAAGAATTTTATTCAAAACGTGGAGACATCCAAACACGCTATCTACTCAGACACCAATCTAGGCTAAACTTACCAAGTTCTCGATTAAAAATGCACTCTAAAAGTCCCTATGTACTTAATTTCTATTAAATTATATAACAAACTACCCGCTTCAATAAAAAAAGAAGAGAAAATTAATATATTTTTAAGAAAACTCAAACAATTTATGCTAAATAAAAGCTACTACTCGGTAAACGAATATCTAAGTGATGAACTAATAACATCATAATAATTACGTACCGCATACTACCGAAGTCTCTGTGTTTCACATAATTTAAAGAAAAAAGCTTCCTCTCTCCTACTTATCTTGCTGTGCCCGACAGACAGGGTCCACATGAACCAATTTTGTTTTTACCACCTAAGTATACATTTGGAATGCAATAAAGATATTGAGTATTGAGTAATTTTTGAATTTAAATATTTAAGCTATCCCAATTCTTTTCTGTCTGACTCTAGCAAAAGTAAAATTACATATTCAATACTCTTAAAAAAAACAAGTGGCAGTGCAGCCAGTGTTCTGGGCACTTTCCCCGTTGACAGCGATATGGAAGAATTTTTCGATGCCCTATGAGTTCTTCCCCTCCCCTTTTTTACTCCGCTTGTTTTTTTACACTAGGTCCAAAAGTTACCTATCATACTCCATCTTTTACAAGAGTCTTACTCCTGCATAGTGGATAAGCAAATACTATAACCCTTGAGCTCAAGGGTTAGTGCCAAGTAAACGCCGTACGGGATTAAGGTAGGTTCCTTACTTAAATTAAGTTGTGTGATTATTTAAATGATTGCACTCCAGGGAACAATTTTCCATTAGATTGATTCATACGATCAAACGTCTGTCGGTGAATTTATCTAAAGGTTATCATTAATCATCAGGGGCGTAGCTCCCGCCGTATCAAAGATACGGGGCCCCTGGACTACAAGGGCCCCAACGTGTGGACGCAAAGCTATAGGTACATTTAGCCCCCTCGTCTCCTTCGTAGCCTGCAAAAACATCCTAGTAAGGACTAGGCTGTCTTTGCAGGCCACGAGCTATGGAGCACGATAAGCTAAGGACCTAATAGAGCCCATTTGGTTTAATAAAACAATACCTCTAAAAACGAGCCCCCCCAAAAATTTTTGAAACAGGGCCCCCTTTGTGACTAGCTACGCCATTGGTCATAAATCGCCTTGAATAAATTTGGTATTTTCAATCACTTGCGATTTGAATAAACTGATATATTTAAACGTTAATCAATTAATTAAAGCAAATCGTTAACCCAGTCATGAGTTATGACCTCTAAAAGACACAAGTATCTTTTGCAAAACCTTATGTAGATAATACGGATTATACCTAGGTATTTTTTCCTTCTATAATTTACTCTTCCAATTCGTATCGCGCGTATACAAAACTAGTTAACCTCTGTTTAAGTAAATAAATAACTCGTAAAAAGCTATAAAAAATATATGTTAGCAATAGAAACCCACAATCATGCCTTAAAAATGCAGGTAACAAAACCACATATACTGTGCACATACGAATTACGAACAAACATGCCACTATATTACCATGCTCAAGGTTCTCAGTAGATAAATATTAAGGTTCAAGAGTCAAGAACCTTAAAATACCTTATTTGCATTAGCTTCAAGGATTGCCAAAAACAAGTTTTACAAAAAATTTGCGCATCGTCGAGACTTACGGAAATATCCTTTAGTTGATCAAAATATTTTTATGTCAATGTAACAACTTTTATTGCGTTCCGTTTTTTTTATGGATGACGTCTGTTTTCAGAAACTATGAGCAGATGAGTTGAAGTAGCATTTGGTAGGCAAGACTTTTCCCCGTCAGGAGCTAAAGCAAGAGAACTCTCACTACAAATTATCCAGTTGTAGGAAGTATGTTGCGTCTTTTGAGCCTGTTCACACTAGTATTGTGAGTTCGGCGACCAATGGTTGGGCTGTCTCTCCAGTCTGGACTTATAGTTTTTAAAGCACAACCTATATTTCTTCCTTGACTATGTTCATAAATTTAATTTAAAATCATTTAATTTCGCATACGAAAATATTTATTGAGACAACGATGTAATGACATTCTGACTCTTTTTTCCTTTTTTTACATATTGACAACATTTTGAATGAAAATGATAGATCGAAAATGACAGCGCCCGCTTTATGAGAGTCAAATAATGTGTATAAAAATTGTGTTACTTTTTCGCTCCTTACCGTCGTACCTACATTATTATAATTTACTAGCTGACTCGCGCAACTTCGTCTGCATCACATTTTCCATTATTGCTTCGCTCCTATTTGTCTTAGCGTGATGAAATATAAAGCCTATAACCTTCCTCGATAAATGGGCTATCTAACACTGAAATATTTTTTCAAATCGGACCAGTAGTTCCTGAGATTAGCGCGTTCAACTAAACAAACAAACAAACTCTTCTGCTCTAAAATATTAGTATAGATTCTCCATATCCCTTTCTGCGGAAATTTCAAAGAATAGTTATTTAATATGTTTTGACCAAGTAATATCTAGATTATTATCTTCTTAATCTAAATACATACCTAATTACTTCAAATTAAGTGTAGCTACGAGTAAAACTATAAATAACTACATACTACATATATTATCTAATGTAAAACAACATAGAAGTAGGTACTTAAACTATATAATAAAAAAACTATGTAAAAAACGCACTCAAGCATCGACGTTATTATGTAGGTACTTCTCCGTTCAATTGTGTGTCCGAAATAAAGAAAATAATAATACCTACATGACGCAGGGTCTTTACAATTTCACAACTTTAAATTACGTATGTGTCTACAAAAAGTGTGAATTAATAGAAGTATATAAATAAATATTTAATAATGTAATTGTGAACCGAAACGCTTTTTTATATGCGAAATATTTCATGTCAGGATGACTCTACTGAACTCTTAAAGTTTTTTATGCAACTTAAAAAATGAGTTGATGTAAGTATAACATTCGGAATGCAGGTTCTGTGGGGATAAAAGTCACAGGCCTAAAATAATGGTTTTGCAGTTAAAAACGTCTTTTAGTTAGTATTTAGTTTCATAGTTATAGAAACTCTTTTGGTTAGTCTTAGATAAACAACGATTATAATTTTATCATAGACATATTGACCGACATAAGTAATTAAAGAAAATAATATACAAAACGTAGTCTTACAAAAAAAAACCAGTACCAAAAAAATGTTTGGCGTATGACAACAAAACGTTGTCCAAAAAAAGTGTTAAAGCCTTTATCCCATGCTAACAATAACGCTGTAATAACAAAACGTACCTAAACAAAAAAAACTGCACAAACAGTGTTTGGCCTCCGATGACACAATTCGTGTTTGAATTTAGAATCCATATTCGCAGATGGAGTGGGACCACAGACTGCATAGAGATATGAGTGGGACGATGCATTTATATTTATGCGGAAAATCGATATGTCACTCTATTAACCCCGCTGATAGTTTCCTAACTTGAGCTACTAACTTCCCATTTCGTCGGTCGTGTATTCCTGTCTTCTGGGTAAGAATAGACACTCCTATTTCCTGCAATCGAGTAGAACCATGCCAAAGATTAAACTTGTACGTCTCAATTTTTTTTTCCAACACACTATCTACCAACATAATTATGAAACACGTGCACATTGCAGTTCTCGGCTCTATAATGGCTTCGCCTTTGGCTTGGGTTTCTATTCCCTCTCGGCTGCAATAACAAAGTTTGATCAATTGCATCAAAATGTCTTGTGTGCCATAAGAGCCTATGCACACGGCGAATTTTAACAGCCAACTTCCCCCCGTCACCCCAAAATGCCCAGATTTATTTAAGAAACTTACAAAACATAATTTAAGAAAACTTCCAAAAAAAATACAACCGACTTCCAAAAAAAAAACACTACAAAGTAAAAAATAACTTTCGGAAGTGGGTGTTTTTGTTAGTTTCTTCATATTTTGACACCGACTTCCGAAATTAAAGTTATTTTTTACTTTGTAGTGTTTTTTTTTTTGGAAGTCGGTTGTATTTTTTTGTAAATGTTTTTTATTTTTCACTTTTTAGTGGTACCCCACACCTAACAACACCACTCCAAAATCGCAGAAAAGCAAAATACGCAATTTCGATTACTTGGATGACATAAAACTATCATCTAAGTAGACGAATTCCAGCTATTTCAATTTAAAATCCAAAGTTCGTAACCGATTTTCATATAATTTAAATGGGACCAATCTGCAAGTAAATCCTTTCAGATAAAACAAGATATTTTCAAATCGGTTCATAATTGTCGGAGTTATGAGGTAACAAACCTCCTTTTTGGGAAGTCGGTTAAAAAGTAATCCAAAGAGGCTTGAAATGCGTTAAGCCAAATAAAATAGTGTGTGCTAGACTATTTTGTAAAAACCCATGGCAAGCGGAGTCAAGCCACTCCCAACTTATTTAAAAAAAACCCTTTAGGCATAGACATTTTATAAGTGTCGAAGTCGGTCAGTCAAAACGATGAGACGACTCTATATGTGAAAAACTATACTACCCGTACCTACGCGTTAACTTGGAACCTAGCTCGTATTAAGTTTTGATTTAAATTGAACTATTCGATTCCGATAAAAATAATATTTAAACGCAATGGTAACAGTGATGCTAACGCGTTTATATTTTCAATGAAATCGTATCGTTCGATTTTCATAAAAACCTCAAACGTCATTCGAAATGGGTCGAGCGGTGTCACGTTAATGCCTACGGGGTACCTATAGGTAATTAGGTTCTTCCAAACATAGGTAACTCCCTACTAATATTAAAAATGCGAAAGTAACTCTGTCTGTCTGAATGTCTCTTCTTCATGTCTAAACCACTGAACCGATTTGGATGAAATTTTGTACAAAGATAGTTTAAGTCCCGAGAAAGAAAGAAGGGTAGTTTTTATCCCGAAAATCCCACGGAAACGGAAACTATGCGGGTAAATAGGTTATATATTTCTGACCAAGACTAAGGTCAAGAGCAAACCCATCTCATATAATAATATATATATATATATATATATATATATATATATATATATGTTGTTGTGCGTCCGAAATACGGACGCAAGATTGACCGACCCTCATTTTTAGCCCAAGGGTCCCTTATCATCCTTAGAATGCATGGGCGAAAAATTGGCATGGACGTAATTTCATCACTACAATGCCTTTTAGCGTATAATATAGTTCCGCCATCGTCCGACTGAAATTTGGAGGGCGCTAGTGTTCAGCGTATAATTTACCACGTATACTTTGAGTTCAGTTCACTGATCTTATCGTGTCCATTGAATATCGTACTTAACTTTTTCTTAAATATCCTTAAACGGGCACTAGGTACGGTGTCTGAGGGGCCTATTCGGGGTTCACGAGGGACGCATAGCGCGGGGCGCGGGGCGGCGGGCTTCAGCGCGCTCGCGTGCCGATTTGCCGAAGTTTGTAAAGAAACAGACATGTGCCGGCCGTGATGTAAGCTTGTCACCAAAGTGAAATTTTAAATTGAAAGAGAAGTTGCAGATGGAGTTTACATTTCTTTTAAGTATATATCTAAAATAAGAATGACAACATTGGGTTGATAAAAACCCTACTAATTTCTTTTGATTTAAAATATAAAAAATACATGTTCCATTGTAATGAAGACTGATTGATGTTCATAATTCAGTTTATTTTGTTATTACGCAAGGCAGAGCAAATTTATGTTTATTATTATGTCAATGTTAAATTGCATTGATTTGTTGATGGAAAAGTTTTAATAAATAAAAATAAAATAAAAATCATTTATTTCAGACATAAAAGTCCATAGACACGGCAATGATGTTAGTAACAAGAATTCTACTTATAACTAATGTTAGTAATTAAAAATGTAGGTATACAGTTAAACCAGCACATCCCTGCACAGTAGGCTCATCGGTCTCGCAACACATGGAGTTCAGTGAACCTACTGAGCAGAACTGAATCAGTTCTCTCGCCAATCATCCTCAAAATACCATTCCGGCTCCCCCGGACTCGCTGCACCACGGACGCAACTTTTTTACGCATAATGGCGTAGAAGTCATCTACGCTGGCGTCTGCAAACATACCGGATGCACTGCAATATCGAGGGAGCCGAAACAGAGCCCTGAACACATTATTATATTGGACACGCATGGCGCTGTAGGCCCCCTGTGTAAAGCTTGCCCACAGGCCGCTCGTGTAGAACGTCTGGCAGAATGCCTTGAACATTGTTATTTTAACAGGAGCAGTACACCGAACGAACCTGTGTGCCAACATATTACCGCGGACCGACAACGCCCTGCGCTCCCTCTCGATGTCTAAATCGTCACTCAAATTCTCAGTTACAATGTGTCCCAGATATTTAAACTGTGTCACACGACCCAGAGGTACACCATTTAGTAATATAGGTGGTATAAAGAGATTGTTTTTATGTTTACATTTAAATAACATGAACTCACTTTTACTTTCGTTGTACCTCAGGCCATGCTCCACAGCATAAACCTCACACACCTTTAACAGCTGTCTGAGACCCCCAATTGAGGGGCTCAGCAGCACCATATCATCAGCATAGCTCAGATTATTGACACATATGTCATCTATGTGGCATCCAACATGCATGCTGCTGAGCTCCTCAATCAGATGGTTAACATACATATTAAAGAGCCGTGGCGAAGTAAGCCCACCCTGTCTGACACCACACTCTAAAGAATATTCATCTGAGTATACATTTCCCCATCTTACTACGTTAATCTGCTCACCGTACCAGTAGGCGAGGATATTAACAAGATCAGCTGGAACACCTGCACCTCTTAGCTTTGTCCAGAGCTTATTATATGACACTAGATCAAAAGCTTTTGACAAATCCAAGAAGCATGCATACACTGGAGTTTGCCTTTTCACATAATAATCAACAGTGTGTTTCAGAGACAGTATTGCACTTTCAGTTGACAACCCCTCTCTGAAACCAAACTGTGTATCTTGTAATGTAACAAAACGATCAAGTTTTCTATCTAATAACCCATCAAACACTTTTGCGATTATAGTAGCTAAAGAAATCGGCCTATAGTTACTTCTATCAGAGATATCAGCAGTAACATTCTTCACAATTGGCACAACTACTGTTCTCATAAGACTAGGTGGTAAATATGAGTGCCGTATGCAAAAAGTGTAAAACATGGCTAATACCCTGTACAGGTGTACTCCCCCATGCTGAAGATGTTCGACACTGAGGCCCTCATGCCCCGGTGACTTCCCTCTTTTCATATTTTTAATAATGTCAGCCACATCCCCACTTGAAAATCCAATAGGTTTTTCTACTGAGCGACATTCAGAATCAGACACCGACAGCAAGGAAGATCGCACCTGAAAATGATCCTTAAATGAATTTGCAATCATTTTAGCATCACTGACGCCATTGACACACTCAGGCAAACTAGCCTTGCCATTTAAACGCTTAGTGCCCTTCCAGAACTTATTAAATTTCTTAGCAGAATGTTGTGAGGCAAGTATATCCATTTTTATCTGTTCCTGGTTGTTCTGACAGTACTTTAAGCGTGACTTGAAAACTCGTCGACTTTCACACATTTTATCATAAAAAACTCCACTGACTGGTTTACCACCTAAGACATACAATCGATAGTCCAGTCTAGCCTGCTCGTGGGCGTCTCTGACATGCTTGTTCCAGCCATGGACAAACTTTACATTAGTCGGTTTCCTAGGTAAGATACTGCGGCTGTTCGCCGAGGCGTGACTTAATATATTTACAATGTTCTCATACAAGCTGTCAATTACAGGTCTGTGTTGTATATTTTGACACATACTATCAGCACATTCATGTAGTTCCTCAGAAAACATAATTTTTCTGAAGTTATTGTTACAAATTTCATGATATTTCTGAATTTCATCTAATTCCCTTACCCCCCATACAATATTATTACGTACATAATTGTGAACTTCTACTTTAGCTTTAATTACTTCCAAGTTACAAGTCACCTGCAAGGGGAAGTGATCTGACCAATATACATCATTGAGAACCATAACATTCACCACAGACTGCCATGCCGACTTGGATACCACGCAGTGATCAAGCCACCGCTTACACCCATAAACTTCACTTTGAAAAGTATAAGTTCCCGACAACATACCTAACTTAACTATATCGGCACAAATCCAGTCATTTTCCTGACAAAAATCAAGAAGTTCCCTATAAAACGGTGCATTAGGATGAGCATTGAAATCCCCTAACATAAATACTACTTCGATACTATTGTCTTGTATAATTGCATTCAACTCACCCAAACACTGAGTAAATTCCGGCAAGTTCACAGTTTGGTCAGTCGGCATATACACGCACATCACTAACATCTCACGTCCAGCTCCGGTCACGATTTTTATCGCAACAATTCGCTCACTTTTGCACTTCACCACCGTAACATTGCGAAAGGCACTTTTCCGCCACAGTATCGCAACCCCGCCGTGAGGTCTGCCTCGTAGCACTCCAGCAGTCAAGTCCACTGCCGACTTCCCCGTGTAGCTGAAGTTGTCGTCAATCTCACCCAATACTTGTGTCTCGTACGGTAAGAGCCAGGTTTCTTGGAGGGCTATCACATCCGCCGATTTACATAAAGTTCTCACACATTCTATACTTCTTTTAATATTTTTGCAGTTATAACTTACTAACTTAAAAACTTTAATGATTAAATAAAAATTTTTGGTAAAATTTAAAATAAAACATGAAATGTATAAGACATTTTAATGTTTTATTTTTATTAATTATAAATTACGATATTATGCCTTTTATTCCGTATGTTCACTTACATAAATATGACTACTATTAAATTATTCGTATCATGAAACTTCCTCTTTCTATATTTGAACCTACATGTTCACACCAGCCTGTGTACCTGTGTGTGTGTGTTACCTGTTTATACATACTTAACAAGATCGCGCCATAAAAGTAAAAAATATATATTTATACTATGTTTATAATAACTTTTTTACTTGAACAAAAACTGGAAATTCCAAGTAATGTTTTTAATTTTTTTTCTTAATCATCATATTATCGTTTTTTTATTAATACAAGATATTTATTGATTTGCAAAAAAAAATTCCCGCCACTTGTTATTTTATAAACAAATTTTATTAAATTATGTATCAGTATTTTTAAAAAGTTTTTTTCTTTTACAACTTTATTACATTACAAATATTATGATTTATTTAAAAAACATGTTTCTTTAATAACAATTTTTTCATATTTTTATTGTTTAAATAATTAGTTAAGAAATTCCTTGTATTAAAAATACGATAATATGATGATTAAGAAAAAAAAAATAACAACATTACTTGGATTTTTCAGTTTTTGTTCAAGTTTTTTTTTTTTTTTTCTAATCTTTAGTCTGCAATCGGCTATCAAGCCATAATCAGATGTATTCCACTATTGTAAGCTTTGCAGGCGACATTCCAATAAATGGCACCATATAAATTAATTATTGTCTTTCAGGTTCTTTGGTCCAGGTCCAGTATGTTTTTTTTTTTTTATATATTTATAGGCGTACGTTTGACCGCTATCTCACCTGATGTTAAGCGATGATGCGGTCTAAGGTGGAGCACGCTTGCCTAGAAGTAACCTATTCACTCTTGACTTAAAGACTCCCAGGTTGTAGCTATCAGGAAACACAGACTCAGGCAGGGAATTCCACTCCTTAGCTGTACGCACAATGAATGTATTCCAAAAACGTTTTGTGCGTATAGGTGGGATGTCCACCATGTACCGGTGGTACATCGCCGTACGTCTTGTGGTCCGATGGTGGAACGGGCTTGGCGGAATTAAGTTATGCAATTCCGTCGCACACTCCCCAAAATGTAAACGATAGAAAACCGACAGGCCAGCAACTCGGCGTCGATGCTCAAGACTTTGGAGCTTCGATTCATTCATTCGTGCCATCTTTTTAGGCGTTTGATGTTTTCCTGTGACTGTAATAAGTTCTTTGCCAGTTCATTTGTGTGTTTGCTCAGTCTTTCTTTGTATCTCTTGCTGCTATTGCTGACTTCTTCCTTAACAGTAGGTATCTCCAGGTATTCATGTCTCGGTATTTCTCACAAACCAGTGCGCGCATGAGATAGTTCTCAAGGCGATGTTTTGGAACTCTGGAGGATCTCTATGTTAGAGTTGCTCGCAGAACCCCACAGTTCTATTCCATAGGTCCAAATGGGCTTTATGATGGCTTATACCAAGAGCTTGTTACTAAGAGACAGAGTGGATTGTCGTCCAAGCAACCAGTTTAGCGATTGAAATTGCAAGTTCGCTTCTTTCCTCTAGGCTTTTATGTGTTTACTCTAGGTCAGTCTTCTATCCAGGTGTAGGCCAAGATATTTTACGCTGTCGTGATTTGGCAGGGCCTTGTTATCCATACAAACAGGTGGACATTCGCCTCTTCTCAGTGAGAATGAATGTTATTTGTGTTGATTTGGTTACACTAGCTTTTATTCTCCACTTCCGAAGCCAAGAATCAACTTTATCGATCTGTGCTTGCAGCTTCGAAGATGCGTTGTTCGGGTCTTTGTCGCTCGCAAGGCATGCCGAGTCATCTGCGTAGGTGGCCGTTACCACACCTTCAGTTTCAGGCAGGTCTGCCATATATATAGAATATAGCACGGGGCCAAGAACTGATCCTTGGGGCACAGAGGCAGTGATCAAGTACAGGTTCGAGTATTCCTCTCCGCATTTGACTTGAAATTTCCTTTGGTGTAAATAGGATTTCAGGATCATGAAGAATGAGTTAGGCAGAAGTGTTTTCAGCTTGTACAGCAGTCCCTTGTGCCACACCATGTCAAAAGCTTGCTGTATGTCTATGAATGCTGCTGAGCAATACTCCTTTCTCTCAAGTGTTTGCCTTATTACGTGAACAACCCTATGCACTTGTTCGACTGTTGCGTGTTTCTCCCGAAAACCAAACTGGTGATCCGGTATGATCCTGCTCTCATCGAGTATGGGTTTGAGTCTTCGCAGAAGAGTCTTTTCAAACACCTTAGACAGTATGGGGAGAAGGCTTATGGGTCTATATGAGCTAGGATCTGCCGGCGGTTTCCCCGGCTTTGGGATCATACATATTTGAGATATTTTCCACAATTTCGGGTAGTAATGTATTCTAAATACTGCATTAAAAATCATTGTTAGGAAGACAATGACTTTTTTGGGCAACTGTTTAAGTACTTCAGCCGTTAAGGTCAAAAGCTTTTTTGTTTTGCAAATGTTGGATCGTGCGTGCTACGCGGAGTAACCAGTTTGATTGGTGCAGATAGTTGCTGGTCGCTGTTGATAATTTTATCAACCTCAGTTTCAAAGTTTTGTTCAAGTAAAAAAAATATTATAATCAATGTATAAATATTTTTGTAACTTTGATGGCGCGTTCTTGTTAAGTATATATGTAAGAAAGGCTCTACGAAACGAAATTTTTTACGACCATTATTTAAACATTTTTTTTTTTTCACTTACAACTACGACGGTTTTCGAGAAAATTTTGTTAGTTAACAATTGTTTAACTTGTTGAAAAATTAACTTTAAGTTAAATTTCAACGGGAATAAATTATTTATAGTGTTCAGAACACACCATATTTTTTTCAAATTTAAAAAAAAAATATTAAATACCCTAAATAAATTGATTAATATACCGTACTCGCTTTTGACGCCACGCGTGCAACCTAAAAATGTCGCGCGCAAACCTATTTTCAGCAATAAATTAATGTTACAAATAATGGAGATAGAGTTCCGGGAGTTAGGAGTTTTTATTGGAAATTTCCTCTTCTTTCAGAATCTTTATGAAATTTCTTAAATATTAATATTTTATGAAATATTGTCAAAAATCGAAATGCCATTTTTCTTTTCATCTCTAATTGTTTATAACTTTTGGCACATTTTTCTAGGCGTCATTCCGGATCCAATGAGCTATCGCACATAATTTTAAAGAGCAGTATCTCTATTTTGTACCATTTTCAACTTGTCGACTAGACTATTACCTGTTTATACATACAAACTTACCTGTCACTCGTCAAAAATGATTATATTGCTTTTTAAGATTTTGTAGACCACCAAAGAGAAAATACCTACGCTATTCATAGGTATTGTCACTTTTGTATGCTAACTATTAATTATTTATTATCTGTGCCTGGAGTCAGTATAAGCCCTTATATAGGTGGAAGCCTCTTGGCTGATAAGCTGGATACAATAATTCAAAAACAGTATTCGGAACCAACCTGAATTCAATAGTAGATGGATGTAATTTAGTTATTACAATCATTATGATATGCAGAGCATTATACGGAATTGATTTAAACATACAGTTGGACGGAGGCGATAATGTGCATGCAGTGTTTTGAACGTATACGGAGGATATTCAGTGTGCAAGAAAGATTTAAGAGTGAACGGACGCACAAATTCAGCTAGAAATATTTAATTTGAATATCACCATTTAACGTTTAAATGAAATTTGACGTCGACTACTGATATGATACTGATTAAAACATCTTACATACGCATTCAAAACATTAAAAATCTCACTACATTCAGTGGACGCCGCAGGGTGGTAGTTTGTAAAGACGCAAGAAGTATATATATATATATTCCGGGAGTTCGTTCCCTAGGGATCACGAGGGCGAAGCCGCTGGCACACGCTGGTTTCAAATAACTACAATTTTACAAACTCAAACTATGTATTAGCAATATGAACGAATTTCAAAACGTAGGTACATAGGTACTTAAATTTAACGTCTTTGTAGTAGGTATTAAATGTCACATTTTACGGCTCTCGTTGGAAAACGCCGTGCAAACAGAATGCGGTTATGAACGACTTAATAAACGTGTTCCAGCTACGTCATTGTGTTTGATTTGTAGTCCAGTCCGCTGGCGAATAGTTTGTGTGATTAAACGCCACTCAAATGTGGAAACTGAACGGGTTGATTAAAATGGTTTTCTTTTAAAACTGAAATCAATTTAGAATAGATTGTGGGACTTCGGTTAGGTTAGTGGATTCTGCTGCCTCAAAGAGAGATATAGGGAATAGGCAGAAAATGAAGGTAGATAGGTTTAAAAATGATTAAATTGTAGATGGTACATAAATTGGCTAAAGTTTATAGCACAAAAAAACCTTTGATGTTATTTTCCATTTAACTATGGACGTTCAAATTCTTTGGCTTTAACCCAAACGCCAGACATTGTAAGAATGCGATACTTACTAACTAGGTATTATTTAGCCATAAGAAAGCGATGCCAAATTGGCACATACAATGCTGCAAAAAAAACAAGCTTTCGTCGACGAATTAAAAAATAACTATACTTACAATGAAACAGAAACTTAATAAGTAACTCAAACAAAAAAGGATCTCATTTTCACATTCGCATCTCAATCGCAAACTGTCAAAAACACAGAAATATCAAAAATTTATGAAAATTAAGGCTTTTTTGACAGTTTGCGATTGACATGCGAATGCGAAAGTTGTTTAAAAAATAGTAGAATTAGCTTTCTGGTTTCTGAGGTACTTCATCGGTTGCTTATCTGTCCGTAAACCACTATCCCAACATTTAACGTTATGACAAATTAAGACAGTGTCCCGTATTTTTAAACACATGAGAGCAGACGACGTTGACGGTTGTCTATTACACTTTTTATTTCGGCCTGAACCATAATATTATTGATTATGGTAATTAGATGTTTACTTTGTTAGTTTGGGCTAAATAAAGTTTGCACCCGTGCGAAGATAGGGCGAGTCGTTAGTTGGATTTGTTTTTGTTTTGTATGAAGAAAAAAACTTTTTACAAATGTTTTTATTTTTGGAAGTCGGTTGTACCGACTTCCAAAAAAAAACACTACAAAGTAAAAATAACTTTAATTTCGGCAGTCGGTGTCAAAATACGAAGAAACTAACAAAAACACCCACTTCCGAAAGTTATTTTTTACTTTGTAGTGTTTTTTTTTTTTTTGGAAGTCGGTTGTATTTTTTTTGGAAGTTTTCTTAAATTAAATTTTGTAAGTTTCTTAAATAAATCTGGGCATTTTGGGGTGACGGGGGGAAGTTGGCTGTTAAAATTCGCCGTGTGCATAGGCTCTTATGGCACACAAGACATTTTGATGCAAGTGATCAAACTTTGTTATTGCAGCCGAGAGGGAATAGAAACCCAAGCCAAAGGCGAAGCCATTATAGAGCCGAGAACTGCAATGTGCACGTGTTTCATAATTATGTTGGTAGATAGTGTGAAACATCGACTTCCGACTTTTTTATTTTTCACTTTTTAGTGGTACCCCAACCCTAACAACACCACTGCAAAATCTCAGCAAAGGAAAATACGCAATTTCGATTACTTGGATGGCATAAAACTATCATCCAAGTAGACGAATTCCAGCTATTTCGATTTAAATCCAAAGTTCGTAACCGATTTTCATAAAATTTTAATGGGACTAATCTGCAAATATTTTTTTTTTCTTCCTTTCAGATAAAACAAGAATTTTTCAAATCGGTTCATAACTGTCGGAGTTATGAGGTAACAAACATAAAAAACATACAACCGAATTGAGAACCTCCTCCTTTTTGGGAACTCGGTTAAAAATATGGGAAGGAGGAGCCAGGCAAAACTAAAAATAGCTACAGCTAGTTTATAACATTAGTCAAGATAACGCCATAAAAACGTAAATGCACAGATATTGATCGAGACTGTAAAAGTAGAAAATGTTCTAAGTAATTTGTGTCTATTAGAGCCACGCGCCGACCGCGACGTATCGATCGAAGTATGCATAAAGACATTGATGTGACTTTGAAGATAATGAAAGGTTCATGAGAAAATGAGGCTGCGAACTGCACTATGTACCGTAAAACGGGGTGAATAGAATCATAGGGGTGAATAGACACAAGACTTTGAAGGGGATTCTCTTTATTTAAATTCTGCTTGCATCATTTACATATGGCTAAGCGCGCACTACGAAAAAAAATCGTCAATATGTGAACAACAGAAATGTACTACAATCCGCACACTGCGAAAATAAATCGTTTGCGATTTAAAATAGCAGATGCGAAATCGTGCGTATATTTTGTACCCTATGAAGCGGTACTAGCTTCGTGCACTGGGAAAAAAATGCTGTCAAAGGATGGACCCAGTAACGTTTAGTTATCTTCTTCTTCTTATTCAAACTTCTTTTACGTAAAATTAAGTATTTAGTAATGGTTATTTTCTTTTTTAAATCCATATTTCAATGTACGTGAGTGTTTGGCCCTGTTATTGCGCAGGCGATAATAAATCGTGGTGCGCGTAGGAATTATAGTCGTTTGCGATTTTATTCCGCACTTTAAAAGTCGCAACGAATAAATTTCGTAGTGCGCGCTTAGCCATAGACTCCAATTTTTTAATCAATATAATTTCGAAAAGTTTACATTTTTTTTTAAAACCAATAATGTTGCATCAAGTGAAAGTACCATTCAAAGTTTTGTTTCTGTTCACCCCTGCGTTTCTATTCACCCCGTTTTATCGATACTTTTGTTATGACAGTACTTTAAGAATGAGTAGTCGAACACTTTTTTTTGTGATGGGTTTGCTCTTGACTGTAGTCTAGGTCTCAAAGACTCAAAAGACTCAAAAACGCAAACATTTATTTCAATTAAACCATTTACAGGCACTTTTGAATTGTCAAGGTCGGTCGGTCCAAAAAGATGAAGCTATTTGCACGTTCTAAAGCGTAGATCTCTATGGAGAAGAACGTGCAAGAAACTCCACGGACACTCTTTTAAAAAGAATAAATTGTTACAAAGTTTTGTTGATATCGTGTTGAAATTATACATACATGTGAGAACGATGTGACGAGCATGATAAAAACGTCCGGAATAAAAAAGGAACAATGCAAAGAAAAAATTCAAATAAACCATGGCACCTGAGAAATTACCAGTCCCAACAGACGGCGCCATGGCATGCGCCAGGCCCATTCGTCTCAACCATTTTGAATGGAGCCAAATAATTTAACGCATACGCCACCATCAGCTAGGCTTTTGAGTGAGCATGACACTCCCAACCGCCAGGGTATCTACTTGAGTCTATACAATGCAATCACACACATATTTACAAATGTTGGTACTATTGACGCAAACGAAGTCGCGCGGGTCAGCTAGTTAAAAATAAAAGTCATTTAAAGACATCTTTAGAAATACTAAATATATTAATACAAACATTATCAACAAGTTTGACTTTGTTCACTACACCCTAGATTGTCCTATGGAGCAGGACCAGCATATTTCCAAGCATCCTTATCTATCTATCTTCTATCTATCTTCTATCTATATCTATCTATATCTATATCTATACTTATAATAAATCTGTAGAGAGGTCAATTCTGTACATGAAATATATTTCCAAAATAACTATCAGGGGGTGATTAGGGATCAATACTGATGCCAAAAATGCAATCAGTAATTTTTTTGTCTGTCTGTCTGTCTGTCTGTCTGTATAACCGTTATAGAAACAAAAACTACTCGACGGATTTTAACGAAACTTGTAACAATTATTATTCATACTCCTGAGCAGGTTATAGTATACTTTTCATCACGCTACAATCAATAGAAAAAATGAAAAAAAAATGAAAATGTGAAAGTTTGGTTGTTTGTTACTCAATCACGCCAGAGGATCTTAATGAAATTTAGAACAAAGATAGATTATAGTCTGGAATAGCACATTTAATCCCGGGCAAACAAATCTCAGCAGATAAACAGATATCAGCTCAGCTGAGCTGATACCTATTTGTGGTACTCTTGAAAAAAATAAAAAAATGAGAAAAGAACCAACGAAAAATTCCAATACTGGGGTGTCCAGAATCATGCCCTGGACCCATGGAAATCGTTTGTGCGTCGATGTCAGATACACGCGGTATAGTTTGTTCTTTAATTAATTATATGAGAAGTTATTAATGTAATCTTTTTTTATAATGTTGCCAAAACGTCAAGTTTATCCAAACTCAAAAGGAGCAAAGAAAATAACTGGAACCATTTCCTCATTCCAGATTCTTCGTCACGTTCCCGGAGAGCAAAGAGTTCTTCAGGATGATCAAGAATGTTCCTGATGACCAGTACCTGACAAACCCGCAGTTCAAGGCACACGTCATCAATCTGATGACGTCACTGAACCTTGCAGTCGAGAACCTGAACCAGCCTGAGGTAGTGGCCGCTATGATGAACAAACTTGGAGAGTCTCATCGGAGGAGAAAGATCCAGGAAAAGAATTTCCAAGTAAGATATTTGGATATCTATTACCTTAGAATAATAAAGCATAGAAGCCGCGTCTAGAACAAAACCCGAGCAAAATCGTGTGTCCACTTCATTTTCTTTGTGTGCGTGAGCCGAATGTGTCTACGTTCCTCTAACGCACACAGATATAGCTTTCAGTGATACCATTACTAAGCCGTTACCCACAAAATATGGGAAGACGCATTACTATTTTGCTATCAAGGCAAGTATTTTATGTTGTTGGGAACTGGAAAAGGTAAACATGATTTTTCATGTAATATGACATATTTTTTCGGAAGGTATAATTCAATTTATTTTAAAATAAAAGAAAATAAATCGCATAAAGAATGAGATATTGTTCAATGCGTTTAGAATGCTTGATGGGTTATAATTATAAACAATGTTAAAACATCGGGTTTGATATGAATTAACAGTAAGTATTGTATTTTAAAATTACATAAATGAAAAACATGAATGAAAGCAATGTGGGTATTTTTTCCTCACAAATAGCAACACTGTGTTATGACAAGTTAGGTTATTAGAATTTTGTTTTATTTATCGATTTACGTAAAAATAGTGCGTAGAATGTGAGTACTTATTTGTGAAATGTTATTTTATCACATTTTTTTGTTTTCCTGATGTGCTATAACATCCTTTCACGCAACAAACTGTCATTTTCAATTATTTACTCGCGAGCTGTGTTCGACGGAACGTGACATTGAGTACTGACGGCCTGATGGCTAAGTTTGACGGATTAGGCTAAGTTTTAGTTGCCTCACTTTTTGCACTCGTACTAGGTTTCTATGCCGCAGCGACTGATCAAGAGTTCTGACCGCCCTAGGCTAATTATGAGGACGCGCCCTCGCCAGGTATATTACGGCGACGGCCTAAAAAGTAGTGTGTAGAAGTAGTGTGAAAATTTTAACATGGTTTATCTTCTATCTATCTATCTATCTATCTATACTTACTTATAATAAATCTGTAGAGAGGTCAATTCTGTACATGAAATATATTTCCAAAATAACTATCAAGGGGTGATTAGGGATCAATACTGATGCCAAAAATGCAATCAGTGAAATTTTTGTCTGTCTGTCTGTCTGTATAACCGTTATAGAAACAAAAACTACTCGACGGATTTTAACGAAACTTGGTACAATTATTATTCATACTCCTGAGCAGGTTATATTATACTTTTCATCACGCTACAATCAATAGAAAAAATAAAAAAAAAAATGAAAATGTGAAAGTTTGGTTGTTTGTTACTCAATCACGCCAGAACGGCTTAACGGATCTTAGTGAAATTTAGAACAAAGATAGATTATAGTCTAGAATAAAGATAGGAATAGCACATAAGCTACTTTTAATCCCGGGAACATGTTCCCTAGGGTTCACGCGGGCGAAGCCGCTGGCAGAAGCTAGTAATACCTACAAAAGTTTTCAGATCGATTTGCAAGCGAATTAAAGTTGTCCTTTAATCTGCATGACATTCAACCTTAAGGTGGCAAACCATTTTTTTTCCATCGTTGCCATGTCAATGTGTTCTATTGCGCGCGGCAAGCTGCGCCGAGTGCCTAGTGCGGGTTTTGTTTATTTCGCCTCATAGAACAGAAACGCGCGTATACGTGAAGATTATTTTGTATGGGAATTTAAACAGTGCAACCTAAAAGGATAAAGAATAGAATACGATACAGAGTCATTTAGCAGCAAACGCGAGAACTGGGTTGCACTGTTTAAATTCCGAATTTCCCATACAAAACAAAGTTAAAATTTACGCCCGTTATCGCGAGGCGGATTAAACAAAACTCGCACTAAGCACTCTGTTCCCAGCTCACCCACTCGCTCGCTCGACCACCTACCGTTTCGAGTAACAAGGCAGTGTTTGATCCAACCGCGCTTTTAAAAATTTCTAAATTTATTGTTAAAATCAGGGACTCTCAAGCGCATTTAGTTTGTGTTATCTCGGTCTAGTTGAAATTTGTAGGGTAGATGCAATGATAGACTAGATTAGTGCATGCGAAGACACGATTTCAGCGCGCCCCCCCCCGATCCTCGCGCCCTAGGCTGCAGCCTAATTAGCCTAAGGGTTAATCAGGCCCTGTCTATGCGTTATTATTCTAAGTCTATTACATTACTTTTTGTGAACTTATATGAGTAGTTTTGCCTGAATTACCTACTAACTGATTTTGATGAATTTAGGCTACTTTAAACCGAGCAAAGCCGCAGGAAAAAGATTATAAGAGCATAACTAAACATAACGATTTAAAAAAAGATTTAAAACCCACTCACTACCTAGGTCATTGGTAATTTAGGAATTCTTTAGTGGTATAGAAAAACTAATCAGTAACTTGTCAGCGTACCTTTTACCTAGAATCACGTCAAGAATTCGGATATTTTATAAAAATATTTATCAGCAACCGCCATAACGGTGGACGTGTTCGTAATCCAAAATGCCGGCGAGAAGCGTTCGATGCTTGAATTAAATTCAATTTACGAACCGCAAATATGGCCGATCGCTCATTTGCATGTTAAATGTATTGGATTAGACTAATGTATGGACCAGAGGGTGTGGTTTTATTTACATTATAATGTACACAGATAAGATACGTCTACATTTGTAGACAAATAACTACACCATGTTTTTGTACAGACAAAAAAATATAACACAAAAAGATTCTAGCCGTATGTAATAAAATTAAAAAATGTATTGTCATCATTTCATCAGCCAATCAAAAGATCTTTTTTGCTTCAATTCAAACTTCGAATCTAGTACTTTTTTTTTCATTGGTAATTTAATTTAATTGTGCGAATTATAGGCATAAAAGGTGAATTAAAGATTCGATTCAATTAATTTAGAATCTTTGAACGAGTTCACTACGTTCTGCACATAGAAATAGTGTCCAACTTTAAAGTAGAGTTACTGAACCCGTTCTTTTTAGCATCATTCGTTGATGAGTCAACATCCACCAAACCACCATGCAGAAGTAACACTGTATGTCTGAATATAGGTTGATTTATATTAGAACGAGGCGCGTGCCCCGTCCGGCCCCGGACGGGTACGGATTTGAAATGTTACATACATTTTGTATGAAGCAGTTTATATTAAACCGTGAATGATCCGCGATCGCATTTCAATCGGTAGAGATGATACAGTGCCCTGCATTAGGCCATAATATATAGCCCCCGAACCTATTAGGTACTACTACTTTTGACAGTTATACACGACAATGACTAAACCCGCTACGAATCTAGCTATCGACCCAAGAGCATGATTGACCCGGCATTATACCAAGAATATCCCGGACAACAGCCTGTATGAAATTGGGATGGCTCTAAAGCAGTTTAAAAACAAGATGTCTGCTGAGGACGAAATCACGGCCGAACTCCTAAAGGCGAGTGGAAAACCGATCCTTAAGGCCCTTCAGGAACAGTTCAATTCCATCATACTCGAGGGGAAACCGCCACATGGATAGAGCAGAGGTGTGGTGGTACTCTTTTTAAGAAGGGCGACAATCACACTTCTCACTTCTGTCTGAACCATGTCTACAAGCTGTTTTCCAGAGTCAAACATGAAGCGTCTCACACGCAGGTTTGACGACTTCCAGCTTCCCGAACAAGCCGGATTCCGAAAAGGCTTCAGCACCATAGACCACAAACAGACGCTGCAGCAGGTTATACAGAAGACCAAAGAGTATAATTTGCCCCTCTGCTTAGCGTTTGTGGACTTCGATTCAATCGAAACTTGGGCTGTGCTGCATTCTCCAACGGTGTCAGATTGACTATTGGTACATCGAGGTGCTGAAATGTTTGTACAAAAACGCCACCATGTCAGTCCGACTTCACGATTAGACTTCGAAACCTATCCTAACCAGCAACAGGGTGTGAGACAGGAAGATATCATTTCTCCGAAACTGTCCACGGCCGCAATGGAGGATATCTTCAAGGTTTTGGACTGGAGAAGGCTAGGCGAGTAAGTCCATCGCCCACCTTTAATTTGCCGACGATATAGTCGTCATGGCTGAGACTACGGAGGGCCTCAGTACATTGTTCGATGACCTCAGTAGAGCTTCCGAAAGAGTGGGTATTAAAATGAACATGGAAGAAACCAAGATCCTGGTAAATACCCGTGTAGCAACCACTCCTATCAAGATCAGAGGCTCTACACTAAAAGTTTTTGATGAGTACGTCTACCTGGGCCAAACGGTCCAGTTAGGTAGAGATAACTTCGAAAAAGAGATCAGCCGTCAAATCCGATTCGGCTGGGTAGCGTTCGGGAAGCTGCGTGGTATCTTCTCGTCCCACACACGACAGAGTCTCAAGACGAAAGTCTGCAATCGAACTGACGCTCACAATGGGCCTCATCAGAAGCCTTAAAGTCACTCAAAGGACAATGGAGAGGAAAATGCTTGGAGTTTCCTTGCGTGATCGAATCAGGAATGATGATATCCGCAAGAGAACCAAGGTTACCGACATAGCCCGAGGGATCGCCAGACTAAAGTGGCAGTGGGCAGAGCAGATTGCTCGCAGAACAGATGGTCGATGGGCCCGAAAAGTTCTCGAGTGGCGACCGCGTGCTGGTAACGAAACGTTGGAAGGCTTCCCACCAAGTGGACCGATGACCTGGTGAAGGTCGCGGGTAGCCGGTGGATGCGAGACGCACAGGACCGTTTGTTGTGGCGACGTTTGGGGGAGGCCTATGTCCAGCAGTGAACGTTTCTCGGCTGATATCATGATGATAATTAGTGAAAAAAACATTGAATATCTTTTTTTAAACAAAACTCAACATATTAAGTAGTCGTAGGGCGCCATAATCGGTATTGCGATCAAACAGTGTAATATCGGACTACGCTCCAGCCCCGCCCCGGCTTATATTAGATGGCCGGCTTATATTAGATGCCCGGATTTATATTAGACGGGGCCGTGTCCGGGGACACGGCCCCGTCTAATATAAATCAACGCTCTTGTTACCTTTTCACGTTTTAACGGCTTAATGGGTTTGGATGAAACTTGGTAGATACATGGGTGGAACATGACCTGGAATAGGGCATAGGATACTTTTCATCCCGATAGTTCACCCCGGTAGTAGATATGTTCCCTTGGGATAATTATAGCCTTTCACGCGGTCGCGGGCATGAGCTAATAAAATATAAACCTAATAATTATTATTTTTCTTTTCTAGCAACTCAAAGAGGTCATAGTGAAAATGTTCGTCGAGGTCCTCAAACTCGACGACACGACAATGGGCGCCTGGGGCAAGACCGTCGAGTTCTGGTATAAGAACATCTTCGAGACTCTCAACAAGGCGGAACAGACCAGATAACATACACAATTTCAACCAATTACACTATAAAAGAGTAGTTTAGTATCTACAATGGCTACTGTGAAAGGCAAACTCGATTTGATCTGCTGTAAAATGACCGAGCGAGCTAACTTTTGTACCTTCTGGGCAATTCTGGACTATTGCAATGGATACTCAATGTGAAAATAATTTCAAGATACGAACATCAAACGATAATTTACATTTTAGTATGTTATTACATCAAAATATTTTTTTGTTGACATGAAACTTTTTTGAAGTCTAAAACAAAATTATAATATATTTTCCCTCCAATTATTCAGGTTACGTTAGTATGAAACAATTTTTTTATTCGGCCAGCTGCTGTCTTTATGTTATATTTTCCGCTCATCTCTTGTTAGAGTCTTCTGAGGCCTTAGTGTGAGTTTTTTCGACTCACGTTCGAACGCGTTCGATTGCGAGCGCGTCAGAATTTAGTATGAGAATTTAGTTATAGTGCCACCTGGTACTCTCGTAGAACCTAATTTCCCATACTAAATTCTAACGCGCTCGCAATCGAACGCGTTCGAAAAAACTCACACTAAGGCCTCTGATGATTTGAAATCTCGTTTATCGTATAATATACTAGTCACTCTCATAGAGTTTGCTTTTTCGTTTGGAGCCAAGAATCGATTTTATTTCATGAATTTACCATTCAATTGGTTTTGTTCATTAAAAGACAAAATTAATAGAACTTCTATTTTATTTGTTGTTAAATATATGCTATTGTTAATAATAGTGTTTTATTTCGATTTTACTTAAGTTATGTATGGTATTTTAATGAGGCCAGTTTCGTGTTTCCTTCTTCGTCTGTATAGCTTTTTTATTCGAATTTTTGGCCCCTAGGCTGTATCAATGTTGTAAACACCAAAAATCTTTTTTTTTTTTCACTCCTATTATTTACTCTTACACTGTACCAAATTTTCATAAAATTCCTTAACTGTACCATTTTGTACAATAAGTTTTAAGTGTATACACTAAATTATTCATTTGTCATAGATGTACCTATATTATCTATTTTTATTACAATAAGACGCATTTAATAAGATTGTAGGTAGGTTAGATTTAAATGCTTCGAACATCTTCCATTTTATTGCATAGTGTAAATAGCTATATTTGTAAATAAAGCTGTCGATTTTTGTACATTGTACACTTGTTAAACCAAAAATATATTATGTAAATACATATTCAATATTGTCAACGATTTTAATTAATGGTTCATTAAATTTTATATGAAAATCTTGGTGTTTTAATTAAGAATCTATTAGAAATTAGAATAAATTTATTAAAAGAAGATATATGTATATATAATATAGGTATTCAAGAACGTTTGGATTTGAAAAAACTTCCTGCACTATGCTAGGCTTGTCCCAAAGGCAGCTGTCAAGATTTCCGATGGAATTACAAATGATCTATACTAATATTATAAAGAGGTAAAATTTGTTGGTAAGTTTGTATGTCGGGGGTAATCTCAGGAACTACTGGTCCGATTTCAGTATTAGATAGCCCATTTATCGAGGAAGGCTATAGGCTACATATCATCACGCTAAGACTAAAAGGAGCCGAGCATTAATGGAAAATGTGACGCAGACGAAGTTGCGTGGGTCAGCTAGTTATTAATAAATTGGCACAGAATAACTTTGAAAGGTATCTTTGCAGTGATGAGTAAATATAAGATCGATATTATCGGGGCATGGGTAAGTCACAGCAGTAAGTACCTACCTATCGAGACCTTAATGGCACAATTATGTGTATCGATTCAGTTAACAATACGACCGAGCTACACAATTGGAGGTATTTTACTTCGAGTAAAGAAAATGTCTCTTTAGAAATGCAAAATTTCCTATCAATGGTACCTGCCGTAGGTGGCTATTGTGTTGGCATTGCTGTTATGTATGCCAATAGATACCATGAAGTTAGAATTTAGGCAACCTATCAAGCTGCCATCCTCATGCATGTGGCAATCAGGTGTTAACCTACTTAAATAAATCTGATTAGACATTTCCAAACTATGTTGGGATCGGCTTCCAGCCTAACCGGATGCATCTAAATATTTTTCCATAGAATGACTGTCTGGACTGCAAAGCCCAGTTACTGTGTAACACACTACGCTTCGGTATCCACCTCATCATCATCTGCCTAGCCTTTCCCCAACTATATTGGGGTCGGCTTCCAGTCAAACCGGATTCAGTTGAGTACTGCGCGGCTGCCAGACCTCCACAACCCATTAACTGGGTAACACGGAACCCTTTGGCAAGGACTGGTGTCAGATTTTCTGGCTTCTGACTATCAAGCCACGAGCTCCATTTAAAAAGAGGTAATATCACTAAATGTCAAAAGAAAGTCTCCCCACTGCGTCTCTGTCTGTACATTGGTCATTGCGTAATGGTATATGGCCTATAGCTTTCCTTAATAAATGGGCTTTCCAATACTAACTAGATTATTTAAATTCGAACAAGTAGGTCCTGCCTACGATATGCGTGTTCCACCAAACAAACTCTTCAGCTTTATAATATCAGTAAAGATTTAAGGTTCTCTGTAAATTGGCCGAAATATGACGATTGAGAGGTCGGTATCCAACACAGAAATATAAAAAACAGATATCTATGGTATCCACCTAAAGGGGCATCGAAAATCACCAAATTCTTATTTATGTAGGAATATCCAAAATCAAGAATCTCTCCCATAGCGCATAGTTAAGATTCGACCATGATCGTAAGTAAGAGTAAATACTTGGCTGTATAATAAAATTCCCTAGTCTCGCAGACGGACCATAGAGTACGGCACGGACTCGAGTGCTTGCATTATTCAGCCTGCTGCATATTTAACGCGCGCCGTCGCCGCTCTCCTGTCTCTCGCTACTGTTACGTTCCTACAGTGTTTACGCTGAAGAAAATTAACAATGATTTATACCTACATACCTACTTGCAAATAATAAAGTACCTGTCTAATTGATTCCCCAAGTAACATTTTAAACTGTATAAAAGCTGTATTTATAGGTTATTTGTTCACTATAGGCTGTTAAACGTTGCTGTATAAAGACTGTATAGCAAGCTATACAACCCTTGTAACTCTGAAATGGGCCCCAAAATTATACAGCTTTAAGTGTAGATTTAGCTTTATAACAGTTGCATAATAGCTGTACTATTTGGCTGGCTAAGATACTATTTAGATACTTTTATACAGCTTCCATTCTCTAATTTTCTTTTTTATTCTTTTATGCAGACTCAGGCTTGTGAAAATCTTAATAGAAGAATAAATATATTATAATTGTGTTCGTGGTTGAATTCATTCTCCATTTCATTTCTAAATTTACTATGTGCCAAGGCAGAGACCATATGTGAAGTTTATGTGAAACAATATATTTAATAACTAAGTGGTAAGTACTCTTTCCTGTTTATCGTTGTTGTTATGCTTGCGACTGATATTTTTATGTGAATATATATACTAGTTTTAAGCTCAAAACTCACGCCCCTTCGAAATAAGGAATATACATAATTTTTTTCTGTAACAACAAATATGTGATCAAATCTGAAAACAATTTTAAGAGTAACCCGGACTGTTCTATTGATAGTAAACGTAATTGTGTGTACTATACAGTTAAAATCCTTTGTAAATTTGTACTGAAATTTCAAAAACAAACAATAAAATATCTCGTAAAATTGGAAAGCAATTTATAGGTTATGATAAAATGGTGTCCTTAGTTAATACAGCTCTTGCTCTTCTAGTACCCCTTAATGCAGCTTTTTGCATAACAGAGTCGTTATTTAAGAACGTATCTCAGTCTAAAGAGTAACATTGTCTGTACATTAGTATTTAAGTATTGTAGAAGCTGTCTTAAAGTCTTATTCATATTCATCAATACAGTTAATAATAGGGTTCAGTTGAAAATATAGAAAACCTAATTATGACCAAGGCCCGTAAGGCGGTGAGCAAGGAACCGGATTTTTTATCGAAAGTGTTCCAAATATTTTCGATAAAACAATCTGATTTTATATGATAAGTACCTACGATATATATGGATAAAACAAATGGATAATTTAACTCTCTTTAGAGCATCGTCGTCGCTTGCTTTGATAATAATTTATCTAAGCAAGCGACGACGCTCTTCGCCAATCCGCTTTGTTTTTTTCGATATTGCACATGTCATTTTCAAAGTCAAAGCAGCAAGTGGAAACCTATTTCAGTCAGCGTTCCAATCTTTTTTTGTTTAATTGCAGATGTATCAAAATAATAAAACACCAGGCTCGAGTTCATTCGGAGCAGAACCTGTTTCTGGGAAGTATGCTAATGATCCTGTAATACAGAAAATCAATGAAGAAAGAAAAATAAGAGCAACATCTGTAAATACAATTGACAAGTTGTCTGTGAAATTCTTATCTATTGTTTGCATGAAGACCAACCTCAATTAAGAGACAAAATAAAAACAAATTATCAATTGAATAAACGAAATTTTATTTCTCACAAAGTTATAATCACGAAATTTTATTTCCCACGTATATCCACAACACCATGTTTGTGGGACGTGGGTTTTTGGATTTCGTTTTTGGAACTCTTGTATATAGGAAGGCCGTCAAAATTTATTGACGGCCTTGTCGTCGGTTGGTTGGGAATAAGCTTTTTTAATTTAATTTTAATTCCGCCGGTTCTTTTTTGTTTTTTTTCCATGGTTTTATATCCATCTTAATTCTTGTTCACTTAACAAATTGGCAAAAGATTTAAATTATAACTCCGTTTTGTTATTATTTGTATCCAATAAATAGACAGATTTTAAGCTATATTAGTTTCAAAATAATCGATAAGCTGGATAATTGTGTATGCCAACACTAAAGTAATAACTTTAATCTTCTAAAACACGAAAAACTGTATAAAGGGAAAAATGTACGCCAATCGCATAAGGCTTTAAAAAGGAGTAAATCTAAACTCTTCTACATGAGATAGAATTGTATTACACTATTATAAAGGGAATTGCTTGCTAAGAGTATCCTAGATTTCCGATGTACAGCTATTATCAAGCTTAACTTGAAGGCTGAACAATAGAGTAATTTTACACCAATATTCGGGCTATAACAATATTTAATGCTATTGTACAGAAATAGGTTATACAAAAGTATTATTTGAGAGCAATGTACAGTTATTGTCGTATAAAGTTGCTGAACGCAGTTTTTTACGCCGCGGTCTGTATTTTAGCGTTTTCCAATGCTATTTAAAAGCTAAAGGTAAAAATTTAGGCTTAATACAGCCGTTAATCAGCTATACTGTATACAGTTGTACAGTTATACTTTAGTACAGTCCTAAACATATTTTTACACTCCTCTACATCATTTATTAAGCTTATAGCTGGTAATGCGCTGGTATCTATAATATTTTTCCGCTTAAATGTTACTTGGGTCGTTACTAACATAACGATTGCAGGGGGCTTTGCATACGACCAAAGCCAAAATCTCTAATAAATGTTCGACGGACCGCACGTATAGGTATAATCCGTCTCTAAAATATATAGGTACGTAAATACTAGCACTGTCGAATGAGATTGAAGTTCAAAATATTGCGTGAGGCCAGGGCAAAACCTTTTACCTAAATGTGTACATTTTTGGACCCTCAGACCTTACGAAAGCTATAACTACGCCTGTGCACGATTGTATTCCCCGAAGATAGACAGATGTGTAGAGTACCAAAGCAAAATATTTATCGTTGTGGGGTGATATTACCGATCACTAAACGAGCACAAACCCAAGCGCCATGCATACTCTGCCTAACCTTACGTGAATTTCAGGCGTGATGATTTTTCTTATATTTCTTATAGGTACAAAGGTGATGCTTATTTCTAAAGTAATCTCTTCCAGCATACCTGCGAAAGGAGAGCCAAATAGAGATGTGTGTGTGTGTGTGTGAGGTGTGTGTGTGTATCAATCCCATAAGCTTTAGGCTATATGCTTTAGGTAAGTATTGTGTTATACAGACCTCGTGTTGCTAAATTACGAATCAATAATAGACCTGGGGGTCTAAAAAGGCTACTTTAGGAGAATCATAATATTAAACTACACACCAATCTGTCAAATTTGATTTTCCTATTTATTGCTAACGCATTAGGTTTAAGGTTGATTGGAAAAAAATTACGGTGACGGGAAGCATGATGTGCTTTCTGATCCTGCTAAAGTGGCCTTTTACACCCATTGGAAACGAAACTTAGAACTTTACTTTAGAAGTCTTGCGAAGTTACGTCCAAAAAGACAGAGTAATGACTTAACTCATCATGCAGTTATGCATGATGAGTTAATAACTGCATGATGAGTATCTTTTTTTTTTAAACGTTGTCCCACACTAGGAATTCCTCCTGTATCGTGGGTGCGTTTACAAACATACAAAGTCACATACACAAACAGCCAGACCCAGAACAACTATCTGTAGGCCATACAAATATTAAAATTTGTTCCGTGCGGGAATCGAACCCACGACACGCGACGCAGCAGTCGATCGCCGTCAAAAGTATGAACTGGCAGTGGGCTGGGCACATTCCTAGCAGAACAGAAGGTCGAAGGCCCGAATAGTTCTGGAGTGACGACCGCGTACCGAAAGACGCAGCATTGGAAGGTTTCCCACGGACCGACGTCCTGGTGATGGTCATGGGTAGCCGATGGATGCGAGACGTACAGGCCCCGTTGTTGTGGCGACACTTGGGGCAGGCCTATGTCCAGCGGTGGACATCTTTCGACTGATAATATACAACGTGTAACAGAATAAACGCAATACCTCTTAAGGGGTCATTGAACTCATCATTATGAACAATTACTTTTAATATGGGACCAATACTGAAATCGCGAAAAAAATTGACTGCCCCATACATTTTTGTACGCATAACTCGACAAAATTTACTGAACAGCTGATTTGTTTTTTTCGCGATTTCGGTGATGGTCCCATATAAAAATTGTTCGAGGTTGCAGTACTGTGTGTTTTGACGAACAACAGCGACTGTCCGGCGAGCGAAATAATGCCTAAATTTTGATTGTTTTTTCTTCTTGGTGAAAACTAATAAAGAAATTATACAATATGGTTTCAACATTTACTTCAAAATAAAAAGCTCTAACTATTGATATAAATTTTACATATATTCGTGATGAAATCTCTTAGCAGTACACGTTTAAAATTGTAATTTAGTTATGTTTGATAAAAAAAGTATCGAGCCAATCATTCTAAATCGCGTTTCTATCTTTACGATTTACTTGAGGGTATGTTCAATTTTTATGTAATGATTTTTATTAAAAAACTCATAATTAATTAGATTTTCAGACGTTCAAAAATTTTAAAAAGTACTGCAACCCCGCCTTAATGATGAGTTCAATGATCCCTTAAGAGTTATTGCGTTTATTCTGTTACACGTTTTATAATGATGATGATGAGTGATGATCAGTATATTTAACTACTCGTACAGAACAGCAACACACCTAAATTTCATTGCCCAGTCAAGAGTCAAGATTCCCACTATGCCGGATCTGTAAAGAAAATCTACTCCGCCACTCACTACCTCAACATCTTCTCAAATTAGTAGTTTGATGATTCTCAAATAGATAGATAGATTATTCAGAAAAGACAACTTTTGGTCCACTGCAGTATCTGTTAGTAGCACTTAATACTAAATTAGTACAATCGGTTGACATTTTTAACCAGTTACAATAAAATCACTAGTGAAATAAATTGAAATGTATAATTATTTATATCGTACGTACGTAATATGTAAAATTAGTAAAAAAACAAAATAGGCAGGATCGATTGCAAAACTCAGTCACTGAGGATTTTTACTATTTATTTATTTAGATACTTACCGCTAGTCGTTATTACTTATGCGGAAAAGCCTAAATGAGAAATAAGTACCTATCTGTAGGTTTTTATAGAGCAGGCTCTCTTTAGGGTTCCGTACCTCAATAGAAAAAAAACGACGTATTCCACATTGGGCACCCGCTTAAATGGGACCTAGGGTATTCCATATACGGCACCTATCGATATTTTTCGCAGGTGCCATTAGTGGAATAATTTATTATTTAAAGTTTTATTCCATAAATGGCACCTACAGATCAGTAGGTACTAGTGTTGGGAAGTTTGTTTTTTGTAGACGCTAAAATAAAAAAAATGATTTAAATCAGTAAAGAGTTTAATAACATAATTAAAATATAACTTCTGTATGATTTAAATTATTTTAATATCACAATCAGTTTTCTTAATCACATGTATTGCAAAATCAGCCTTGAGTTACATTGTAATTTAGAACAAATAAACCTACTTTTATGGTTTGTTTATGATTATTTCTCTTCTTAGGTAACTTTGTCATCAAATGTTTTTTTTTAAATATAAGACACAATCAATAATTGTCATTTCTATTGTATAAAATTAGTCTTGAGCTATTTTTCTTATTACTTAATATTTATAAATACATAATTATAAATAGTTTAGGCGCCACAAATATAATTTCAAAAGGGCTGACCTTTTTACAATTAAACTTAACAACTTACTTAATAACTTATTTGTGGCTAAATATTGTCAATTGGCCATTTTTATTAAAAACGCAGCTTTTCCATACAGTCACCAAGAGAAATATAGCCACTGTTATACTCTTCTACTATATTGTTTATTAATTGGTTCCTACGTTCTGCATATCTTTGGGATTTCGACTTTTCCATTTTTCCGTGGATTTCAGCGTAATTCTTGCCATTTTCTTGAAGAATCCTTAATTTTTTTGCCAGATTTTTGCTACTGTTTTTATTGATAGCTTAATTAATCATTGAGTAGAATGTTTCAGGAAAATTATTTGTCTTTTGAGCCTGGCCGTAACAACACCATTTGTTGGACCAGACTCTGTGGTCAATCCACTGAATTAACATGTAATCATTAAAATGTGTTACGTTTATATCGGATGGACTCTCACTCATAATGTAAAGCCATGCCTCCTCCAAAGTACCTGGTGGCAAGTCTAGCACATTACACAAAGCTACGTGATTTCTATAAATACTGTTATTATTATTCTACAAAAAATAAACGTCCCAACACTACTACACACACTACCTACTGATCTGTAGGTGCCATTTATGGAATAAAACTTTAAATAATAAATTATTCCACTAATGGCACCTGCGAAAAATATCGATAGGTGCCGTATATGGAATACCTCAGGTGCCATTTAAACGGGTGCCCAATGTGGAATACGTCAAAAAAACGGATCACTTATAGGATCACTTTGTGGTCCGTCTATTTGTCAAGAACCTTTATCTCAGGAACGCGTGGAGGTATCGAGTTGAAATTGAAACCATATACTCAGTCTACAGTCCCTTGAAGCTGTGAAAAAGTCAAACCTTAAGTTCACGTAAAATAACGATACGGCCGTTTATGCCACAAAAACAGTATATTTCGACACTCTCAGGGAAATTAAAGTTTTATAGAGTATTTCTCGATGACCTAGAACTGAAATTTGGCAAGTAATACCATCTTATACTACAAGTATAGGGAAAAATCTTGAAACTGTAAGTACAATTTTAATGAAATCATCATCATTTGTAATTATAGTCTTTATTTAAAGTAATTACCTACCTACGTACAGAACCCTCAGTAGGCGAGTCGGTTTATTTTTTAAGGTTGGGAAATCATCGAAAGTCACTCTTACTGACTAAAACCCATCCGCGTTCCTCCTAATGCCCTTTTCGTTCCAGGGCCGCGGTGACTCTTGCGAACAGATTTCATTCAGCTTGAATTTACGAATGTGTCGATACAATGACCCTATCTATAGAAGTACAGACGTACAGACACACTTGATTACCGCCCGCAGCTCCTTTCCTACAAGGGGACCGTCAAATCATTTAGTGTGATATCGTTCAATGGACAAATGATTCTCCGTCTATTTATTATAAATTGATGGCACTTAACGATACACAATGAAGTGTTGCCAACAGCTTGTACAATGGTCCAAGGTTGGTTTTGGTTGGTAGATGACATGCTCAATTGACGACTGCTTCAAATAAGAACATTACCCTGTCTTTGCCATTGCATAGTTGGCTAATAGGGAACGTGCACAGCAGCGTTAAATATGCCATCTAGTGTCGCCTAGGTATTCGAAACTTTAAAGTTCAGAATACTTGACAGTGACGCTTCTGTGCTACCACCTACAGTTTCGGCACGTTTCCTGTAATATTCAAAGTGCGCGAAGAAAATTGTAAACCGATAAAAAGGTATTGTAATGATTCTGTGACGACACGGTTGGCGCAGTGGTTAAGCGATGACTGCTGCGCAGCATGTCGCGGGTTCGATTCCCGCACGGAACAAATATTTGTACGACCTACATGTATTTGTTCCGAGTCTGGGTGTTTTTCTATCTATAATATGTATGTATTTACAAAAAAAAATGTATATAAGTAGTTTATCAGTCATCTCGTTACCATAACACAAGCATTGGGTTGCTTAGCTTGGGACTATATATGGCGTTGTGTGAAATGTCCAAGGATATTATATTATATTCTGTGTCTTTGATTTTACAATCCTAGCCTTTTCCCAACTATGGAGTCGAATTCATGGGCGTAGCCAGCCATTGACTCAGGGTGGGGCAGCAGTCTAAAATAATACCTATGTGACTAGCAAACCATACCCGCGGTCTTACCCCGGTTATTTTTTTCATACAAAAAGGTTACACGCTATAGCACTCTGTATCTGTATGTACACGGAAAAAAGTAAACAGTTGAGTCTTCTATTAGATACTACATGGATGTACTAATTATAAAAAATGTTCGTTCTATAATAATTTCTGGGGCTACTACATTATATAAATACAATAATTTGATGTATTCATTTCTTTTTACCATGAAATATAGTAACAACGTCTTCTCTAAATAAATATTTCACTTAACGCCTACGCAAGTCTCTTTCTTGTCCTTTCCAATAAAGATTAAGTAGGTACTATCTACCGCCCGCGACTTCGCTCGCGAAAAAAGTATCGCAATTACAGCTGGATGTACTCGTACCTCGAAAAGTAACTGGTCTCCGGTAATTGAAAATCTTCGGTGCTAACAATTCCAGCCTAAAAATTAGTTTGGCATTTTTCTAGTCTCCTAGTTTTTTTCCGGGGTTAGGTTAGGTTCCCGCTTCTTCAGCCATTTGTGCGGAGAGGGGCCGGACCTGGCCGAATGTCAGTTTGGGTTTCGGCACGGGCGCTCCACTATCACGGCGATATCGCGAGTGAGAGTCCTGGCGGAGGAAGCGGTGTCCCGGGGCGGGGTGATGCTGGCGGTGTCCTTGGACCTCTCCAACGCCTTCAAAACCCTGCCCTGGTTGGTATTTAAGAATCTTTATAGCTCACAATTCCAGCCCCAGAAATACCTACTTCGACAGGTTTCTGAAATTGAAAAATGAATTTTAAACGCTCACAATTCTAGTCCAGAAAAAACACTTTGATATTATTATGTTTCTGGTTTCTTGGTACTTGTGGATCTTCAGTGCTCACAATTCCAACCCTGGCGATACTTCAAGATGTTTCTGGTTTCTTAGTACTTGTGAATCTCACAATGCCAACCCCAGAGATATTTCAAGATATGGTTTCCCGGTATTGTGATTTTTTTGCGCTCACAATTCCAGCCCGAAAACACTTCGACGTGTTTCTGCTCTCCTGGTACTTGTGAATCTGCGTTCACAATTTCCAGCCCTCTTAAAACTTCGACATGTTTCTGGTCTACTGGTAATAAAATAACTTGCTCAAAAATACTTTGACATGTTTTTGGTATCCTGGTACTTGTGAATATTTAGCACTCCTAATTCCAGCCTGGTAAAAAAACTTTGACATGTTTCTGTTTTCCTTGTACTTTTGAATCTGAAGTACTGAGGCAACAGCAACTCTGGATTTCCACTTGTTCCTTCGTCTCCAGTCATGTAAGTTACCGAGATAAAAAGTAGCCTATGTATTAATCCAAGATGTGAAATAAATGCGTGTCAAATTTCATCCAAATTCCTTCAGACATTTTTGCGTGATTGACGGACAAACATCCGGCACGGGCAGGGTAGGGCAAGCGCCCCACCCTGCCCCAACGTGGCTACGCCCATGAGTCGAATTATAGTCAAACCGGATTCATCTGAATATCAGTATTTTACGTGGAGCGGCTGCCTACCAGACCTCCACAAGGCATTAACTGGGTAATACGGTACCTACTTCTTGGTAAGACCGGAGTCAAATTTTCTAGCTTTCCAATTCTGATAATCCGTAACGACTGCCATTGATTTACAAATGACAGCCAACGGCTTTACGTGCTTTCCGATGCACGGAGTAAAACTCGGTACCTATGCTAAGATGGTCACCCATCCACAGACCAACCTTGGGTTGCTTACTTAACCTTGAAGATCGAAACGTGTGGCTCGAGCTCCCCACATCAAAACACGAAATTCATGTTAAAAAATAACGTACCTAGACCTACGTGTGCCTTTTTACCTCGCGTGGATCCTGGAGACCCCGACCAACCGCGGAGTCGGCCTCCTGATTTCAGATGCTATGCTACCGATCTTTGGTCCCTATGTATCTCCTCGGACCCTGACCCATCTTTCATCTTGTATCGCATGTCACTGAGGATCAAATGAGTATGTCTGAGTACCTATGCGGTAAGCGTTGCCGAAGGTAAAAAGGCCAGCCGCTGCTGCTGATAAAGCTGAAGTTTGTTTGGTTGAACGTGATAATCGCAGGAACTTCTGGTTTGAATTTAAAAAATATTTTACTGTTTATCGAGGAAGGCTGTAGGCTATATAAAATAACGCTACGGCCAATAAGAGCGGAACATTCATGAGAAATGTGACGCAGGCGAAGTTGCGCGGGTCAGCAGCTACTATTTTTGATATTTGTCAATGACTCGGTAAGAAAAAGATTCATTTTCAGAGCAACGCCATGAGTCCAGGACCCAATGCTTCGTCGGGACCTTAGTCGCAAGGTACGACGACTAAGCATGTACGAGTAAGTTGCAGGGTTTGATCCCCAGGTAAACTAATGGGCTTCCCCTTGTGATTTTTTCAGTAAAAGCCTGGACTTTTGCCTGTGAAAGGCTCACATAACCACTTATTACCATCTTATTAAATTCGAGACTGAGAGAGTGAATCTACCTTATTTATTTACGTAGACTAATAACATTTAAAAGAGTAAAGAACAAATAGGTACCGAAGTTAAACGAGTCGGACACGAAAGGTTCCGTACCATTATCTATAAAAACAGCAACAAAATCAAGTTTGGTGTATGGGAGCCCCCTTAAATATTTATTTTATTCTGTTTTTTAGTTTAGTAGTAGTAGTTTAGTTTAACAGAAATACATCATCTGTGAAAATATCAACTGTCTAGCTGTCGCGGTTCTTGAGATACAGCCTGGTGACAGACAGACAGCGAAGTCTAATGTAATAGGGTCCCGTTTTTACCCTTCGGGTACGGAACCCTAAAAATGGGATATGCGCGTACCTACGTAGTCGTTCGAAATAATCAAATGTTTCTTCCAGCAGACCTACCTTCACATTCGCATACTCTAAACGACTTCGTACGCGCATATCCCGTATTTTCTCCTTAATTTCGGGAAAGCCTCTCCTAGTGCTCTCGCACACTCCCCAAAGAGCTTTCTACGGAAACAACTAGTAGTTTCGGCGGTGCGGAGTCTGTCAGTCAGTATCGGAAAATATTGATGAAGGTATTACGATTAGGATTAAAGAGCGTGGTGTTATGATTGTCGCACCTCTTAATGCAGACAGATGAAAACAGTGTCACAGTGTACTCAGAAAGTAGGACTGAAGTTGCCTGAGTAGCGGGTTGAAAGTATTACTTTGCAGCCCTAGGGAGAATCGTTTTCAACTGACAGCCTTCAATCGTTTTCACAAAAAAACAGTGATAAAAATGTTATGGCTGAATAGCTGGCCGGTCACTGAAAAAAGCAACAAAATAGTCCAAACCGCAATCCGATCTTCATTTGGTTTTTTCGAGTTTTGTTCATACTTTCGGATAGCAATGAGTTCGTCAGATTTAGATATTGAATTTTTCTTTAGCTAATTCGTGCTTTTATTTTTACTTTCCTTATATTCGTAATGAAAAGCACAGTGGTTATTTCAGATGAAAGACTTTTTTAGTCCCTCAAACTATAATTGACGCTCTCGCTACGCTGGGGCGCCAAACGCCGTCTCGGGGCTAAATAAGTCCTTTCAACTTAGGATAACATTGTACTATAAAGATTCATGTAGTTATACGAAGACAGGATCGGACTGGCCATACATACATTCGAGGAAGCGCGGGCCTGAGTTGCGGAGCCCGCGCAGCCTAGGGCCCGGCTTTTACCCAAGATACAAATATTTTCGAGATCGCGTCACTCGCACCTGCATGCTACACTGTTGAGGTTCTTGAGCTTTCTTGGATAAGTCAAAATAGTTGGTTCTATTTACATAAGTATGTATGGTAAGAAAATACTTAAAAGATCTCTCTTACATATCTGTTCTGTGTAACAAAATCAAACCTATCTGAGGTGTGGTGACAAATTTTTCGAGCTCGCTTCGCTCCCTCTTGAATTATACGGTCTCTCAGCCTGAGGTGCAGGCGGGAGGAGAGGAAGGGCTGGAAGCGGAAACCATGGAGGAGGATACTCCGGCGACACCGCTACGAGCCACTGGCATTAATCAGCGGCGCCAAGAAACCTTTCTGTATGACTCAAAAAGCCACTTCTATTTATCTATGATTAAACTATCCGAGATGGAGTGCGAATATATTTTTTTTTCTCAAACACGCTTGGAATTATTATTGTTGTTGGTTGTTCGACATAATCGACAGTGATTTTGAAAAGAAGGTGTAGGTATTTTAATCCGCGTATCTTTTGAGAAAAGATAAGATACAAGCCTTGGCCACGACTCGTCCATCAATGCCTCTTTTGATGGCCGCTGCAGTAATGTACCATAAATGTTAAGGTTTTACTTTACTATCGTTTTAAAAAGGTAGGTATTAATAATAATAGGGGTTAAAGTACGAAATTGCCGTTTTATTGTAATAGGTACTTCGAATTGACATAGAACCTTCATGGTTTGAGATTTTTGAGTGAAACTTTTTTCACATGGTACCTACCTATGAAGTTCTTCTTTTAAAAAATTTACAACATTAGATTATCGATTTTCAGTTGATTTTTTTATTCAGCTTACAAGAAACATGGATACGACGAAAATTCGAGTGATTTATGAATACGAGCTCCGACGCGGGACTAACGCGGCAGAAACAGCTCGTAATATCGATGTTACGTTTGGAGAGGGGCGCTGCTAATGAACGCACCGAGCGATTTTGATTTGAAGAACGAAACACGTGGAAGACCGCCGCCCACACAGGTGAATAACAATGAATTGAGAGAGAAGATGGTGGAAGCCGATCCGAGCAAAACATTACCAACAATTTTTACTTCTTTTCGTCAAATCAATTAAATAAAAATATATGAAAAAAAATGGGTAGGTACCTCGTGATTTGACTGATCTGCAGAAAGAAACGCGTGTTGAAACTTGTGTTGCCTTGTTAAATCGATACAAAAATTAAGGAATATTGGATCGAATAGTGACATGTGATGAAAAGTGGATTCTTTACGTTAACCGTAAGCGAAAAATGCAATGGCGAACCCAGGTCGAACGCCGCAGCAGTGTCCTAAAGCAAAGCTTACCAATAAAAAAGTAATGGTATCTGCTTGGTGGTCCCAGCATGGTGTTATTCACTATAGCTTTCTCCGATCTGGTCAAGCAATAACGGCAGATTTCAACTATGCCGAACTCCGAACAAACAATGATAGCAAAACTAGTAGTGAAACAGCCCCGACTCATGAATCGATCTTCACCATTATTGCTCTATGATAACGCGAGATCTCATACAGCACGAGAAACCGTTTTATTATACTTAACTCTACAGAAACTGCAACTAGAAACCATTCGTCACCCTCCGTATTCGCCAGACCTTGCCCCAACGGACTACCATTTTTTTCGTGATTTGGACAATTTTCTACGTGATAAAACGTTTTCTTCTCAGGAGGCAGTACTTACAAAATGCTTTCACACAGTTTGTCGAATCTAGATCAACAGAGTTCTATCGCGTATAAATGACCTTCCTATGAGATGGCAGCAGTGTGTAGATATAATGGTAACTAATTACCTATTTAAGTAAATATGATAAATTAAAAAAAAAAACAATTTACATTTTTCAGTAGGTACCTACTTTTCGGCAATTTCATACTTTAACCCGTAATATTTAGGCATTCAATGTTTTTATGTAAGATATAAGACGGTTGTATTTAGTGCAATTGTTTTTTTTTTTATTCAAAAAAAATGCATAAGTAGGGTTCGAAACAATAATGTGTGCCCTAGGTTCATTTCCTTTACTATTTGTTATTATAGTTCGTCTCATTACCTACCACCAAACTAAAATCTCAAAAACTGAGAAGTTGTTTTCACAACACTTGCGTGTTGCGTTGCGTAATAATTCAATCAAAACATCGTATTATTATAAATTGATTATCTCTTGTATTCATCAATGTGTTGATCTTCATTAACGAGTTCCGTGAATTGATTCGCAAGTCATTCTTTTTTATGAATTAATGACAAGTAAAACCACAGCGAACTTTAACCTATTATCTTTCTATCGGCTGAAGCAGATACAGAATGTATCTAAAAATAGCAAGTGTTATTGAAATTAACATCCAACCTGAGCCGCGGGGCACAAAGATTAGCGACTGGGTAATATATTGTTAGGTACAGACAGCGATTTTCTTCTCAGATATGGATTATTTTAATGATAAATAACTCATGCACTCACACATGAGATCCTGGGTTCGAGTTCTGCACTCGAGACTCGCACTGAGTTCTCTGGTCACAAATCGACTCCGGAGTTCCGGACTCCGGAGTCCAATCTCCCTCCAGAGTCTCCGGAAACTCCTGAGTCCCGCCAAATGTAATATACTTATAAAAAATAAATAATGGGTGTGGGAGTGCTACTTGTAGTTAGACTAACAAAATAAAGATGTAAAGAAAGGCTTGTGTTCTCCTAATAAAAAAAATAAACTAAGATTCAATCTCGGGCGCCTTGGAGACCACATCATAATAAATTATGCCGGAAAGTACCTTCCTATCGGAAGAGTTGAACTTTTAATCTGCCGGTGGGTGGCTGAATACAAAAATAAAACCAATTAAACTCTTCTGTCTTTCTCTATTCATAGGCCAGTAGCTTCCAAATTAAAGGGCTTTGTAAGATTAAAATCTAATCTAATAGTTAAAGTTTTAGACTACTTTATGGATACTATTGATTAGGTTAGGGATAGTATTGATTAAGGATAGTATTGCATCTTCATGTTGTAAATGTTATAGAAAATATATTTGAAATTTCATACCAGATTGCACCAGAAAACTTAGTGCCAGTCTTCTAACCCTTCAGTGGCAAGACTACAGGGAATTTATAGGTAGATACTACAGTATGTAAAGTTTTGCGTAGAAACTCACATCCTACCTATACACACCGGGACGGAATGGCAGAGGAATTTGCTTCCGTCAGCCTACACTAGCCGCTTAGGCCGCGGACACGAACTCAGCGGGCGAAGAGCGTCAGGGGCGGCGGCGGTGGACAGCAACGCGGCAACGCAGCTCCGTGCACGAAGCCAGCGGGCAGATCACGCCCGCTGATTTCGTGGCCACGGCCTAAGAACTCGCAGCGGGATGCTGCGGCACCGTGTGACTGTCATCGGCAGGGCCGCCGTAAGCGCGCGTGCAAGGCGTGTAGGTACCGCACGCGGGCGGCACGTCCAAGGGGGCGGCAAATCGAGCTCACGAAGGGACTCATCACGTACCTAATATTCAAAGTAATTGTCTTAATAAATAGCCACCTTTTATTTTCACTCACCTATTACTACTACTTTGGACAGTTAAACACGTCAATGACTAAACCCGCTACGAATCTAGATATCTACCCAAAAGCTAGATTGACCCGGCATTATAACCAGGACATCCCGGACGTGACGCCTGTATGAGATTAGGATGGCTCTAAAGCAGTTTAAAATCAATAAGGCGTCGGGTGAGGACGGAATCACGGCCGAACTCCTAAAGGCAAACCGGTCCTTAAGGCCCTTCAGGAACAGTTCAATTCCATCATCCTCGAGGGGAAAACGACACAGGCATGGAGCAGATGTATGGCGGTACTCTTCTTTAAGAAGGGCGACCATGTCCTGCTTAAGAATTACAGGCCCATCTCACTTCTGTCTGAACCATCTGTACAAGCTGTTTCCCAGAGTCATCATGAACCATCTCGAACGCAGGTTTGACGACTTCCAGCCTCCCGAACAAGCCGGATTCCGAAAAGGTTTCAGCACCATAGACCAAATAGGTACATACGCTGCGGCAGGTTATACAGAAGACCGTAGAGTATAATCTAGCTTAGCGTTTGTGGACTTGAAAACCTTCGATTCGATCGAGACTTGGGCTGTGCTGCACACTCCAACGGTGTCAGATTGACTATCAGTACATCGTGGTGTTGAAATGTTTGTAAAAAACGCCACCATTCAGTCCGACAGGAAGAAGTCATTTCTCCGAAACTGTTCACGGCCGCAATGGAGGAGATGCCTTCGAGGTTTTGGACTGAAGAAGGCTAGGCGAGTAGGTACATCAACCACCTTCGATTAGTCGACGATATAGTCGTCATGGCTGAGACTAAGGAGGGCCTCAGTAGATTGCTCGATGACCTCAATAGAGGTTCCGAAAGAGTAGGTCTTAAAATTAACATGGACAAAACCAAGGTCATGGTAAATACCCGTGTAGCACCCACTCCTATCAAGATCGGAGGCTCTACACTAAAAGTTGTAGATGAGTACTTTCATCTACCTGGGAGACAAACGGTCCAGTTAGGTAGAGCTAACTTCGAGAAAGAGGTCAACCGTCCAATCCGACTCGGCTGGGCAACGTTCGGGAAGTTGCGTGGTAGCTAGGTATCTTCTCGTCCCACACACGACAGTGTCTCAAGGTGAAAGTCTGGATTGGAACTGAAACGTGGTCGTTGACAATGGGCCTCATCAGAAGCCTAAAAGGCCAGAACAGATGGTCGATGGGGCCGAAAAGTTCTGGAGTGGCGACCACGTGCTGAAAGACGTCACGTTGGAACTGGAAGGCCCCCACCACGTGACCGATGACCTGGTGAAGGTCGCGGGTAGCCGGTGGATGCGAAACGCACAGGACCGTTTGTTGTGGCGACGCTTGGGGGAGGCCTATGTCCAGCAGTGAACGTCTTTCGGCTGATATCATGATGATGATGATGATGATGATGAGCGAAAAAAACATTAAATAGGTGTCCTTTTTTAAACAAAACAGCATATTATATACCTAGTCGTAGGGTGGCATAATCGGTATTGATTCAAAAACGCATGCATGAAGTTTTGAAACTTTGTATGGTTATTATTAGCGTCAAGAAGGACCGAATACAGTTTTCAGCGAACTTATACCTTGTCTCATTTAGGCGCTGTGATGTTTTTTCGGGTTTTCATAAAACTACGATAACTTCACTTGATCCGCGCGAGTTGAGACGGATAGACGCATAGGTTCAGGGAAAGAATAAATAAAAAATATCCATTTCCATCACTTCTGTATTCGCTGCACTGCAAGGAATGAATGCGAATTGCGAATGCTCGCGCGCAACAGACGCGCGCGGGGAGCGGCCGCGAGGGGCGGGATATTGCCAGCGGCCACTCGTGACTGCTCGAGCATTCTCGGGACTTCCCGGGACTTCTAGTCTAGCGCAGTCGCGCGGCTCCGTTTATGGAATTCGCTGGAATCCCCGCGGCGCCGCGGTCATCCGCGCGACTCGTTCGAGTTTCTCATGCGATAATAAATAGGTAGGTAGGCTAAGAACTCACGGAGACACGGAGCGATTTTCACCCGCGACCGCCGCGGTTGCGGGCCCGCAGCTTCTGTAGCAACCGCGGGCGTCATGAGTTGTGCTTTAATTTTTAACATATATATCTGCTTTCTACAGAAGCTGCGGCCCGCAACCGCGGCGGTCGCGGGTGAAAATCGCTCCGTGAGTTCTTAGCCTTATAGTAATGAAAATAAAATTCAAATTCAAATGACACTGAAACTGCGGTCCGCTTCGCTGCGCTTCGACGCTCTTTTGGTGCGAGTTGAGCCTAACATGACATGTTAGGCCTGAAACTGCTTTAAGCGGGCGCCCGCGACGGGCAACCGTCGCGTGTCTAGACGCGTGGACATGCGCGTGGGTTCCGTGGGAACGCGACGGCCCCCGTCGCGGGGACCGGATTGTTTTATGTACGCAGTGTCGCTGATTCAATTTTAACGGTGTGCATCTATAGTCGTGTCGATGGAGAACTTAATATATTATTACATAGCAAAACAACGCCTTGCAAAAAAAAACGAAAGCCAGTAAGCCCGTTTATTGAATCTAGGTTGCTGAATGCTGTGCGGGGAATTCGTTGTAAAGTTCAGTAAAATATAATACAAATATTTTAAAGGCGAACGGCAGGCTTGTGTGGGAGTTTCGTACAGCTAGTAAATTTTCGAGTTTTGGGATCATGTTTGTTTTAATAGGTAGTTCATACGATAGAAAAGCCCTATTTAAAATCTTAGATTTTTAGAACTTGGGACATAAAAGCTATACCCAGTTTTATTTTTGAGGTTATGTACTAGTGTAGAAATGTAGTTTGTAATTACAGGTAGGTACATTAACATTGTTATGATGATAAAATAAATGTTCTAGATTACTTGTCGTCATCTTTGTTGTGTTTTACTTACTATTAAGTAGGTAGATTGAGATGGGGATCGTACCTACTCAGAGGGAGGGAGGGGTGCATTAGGAGATACCTATTGCCTAGCAGCGGACAGAAACAGTTTGATAATAATGAAGTTCTGATGGACACTAGACAGATTTTCTTTACCGGTCAATAAATAATTGCCAGAACAAAAAAAAAATACTGATGAATTCCAATCATTACCTACATAGTTTACTATTATGATTTTATGCAACAATTATGGGTTTTACTATTAAATCTATTTCTAAATAATTAATTGTCATTCCGAAGTTTGTGATATTTTACGTATGGCGACTTCGAAAAACATCTGCGTTTAGTTTACTGTTTTGTTTGGTATAATTACCTATTGAAATCTTTTAATTGATAGTATTAATTAATCCCATGTTCTAGAAGTTGTTTACTTACATGAAAATAAATGGCTGAGTTGCAAAGTGGTACAAATTGTATAACCAAACAAAGTGGTACAAATTCTCCAAACAACAAAAAAAGTTTGCTGTACGAATTTTGCCGTTCGCCTTTCGGTACAGGTCTATGATGAATTATTGGATCATTCTCACTCGTTCCACCAGCAATTAGTTCCATGGAACTAGTGAGACATTTTTTTCTCAGTAGTTCCATGCACTTTGATAATTGGACAAATGAAACAAAAATAATCGAACTCGTCATGAACTCGTCTCACTAGTTCCATCGTAGTTGTTCCATGGAACTACTCAGATTATTTTTTCTCAGTAGTTCCATGGTTCTTCTTAGTAGAACAAGTGAAACTAGAGATAATCAACATTATTCTCACTAGTTCCAATTTCTAAAAATATCATCAAATATGAATAAAGGAATAAAACGCACAAAAAATATAAAATATCAAGTACATAATTTAATGTTAATCAAGTTTTAAAACCTCGAAATTACGATTCATTTTTTCATGGCACTTTCCATTCAGAGCCATCTCAGTGTGATATGGAGTGAAATACTTTTGAGACGCGCCAGTTTTAGGTGCGTTCAATTGAAATGCGTAGGTAACTTAGCAATACAAATCTCGTTGTTCTCAAAAGTTTCGAAAATTGCCTTTTATATAAAAATTACTTACATGTTACGCAAGGGGGTCAAAAGTTACGAAAAATGTAAGAAATGTGACCTTCTGGCAACGCTGCCCGTGCGTGTTACCGGCAGTGGCGGGAACCGCGCGTACCCCCGCGACGTGTTCCGTCGCACGGTGGCGGGCCCCGTTGCGTGGGTGCGGGGCGCGCCTTCCCGTGACGGACGCCCGCGCAGGACCCCGCGACGGAGCACTTTTGTATGAAACCGCGCGGTCGGCCGCTTAACGCAGTTTTAGGCCTTAGGCCTGAAACTGCGTTAAGCGGGCGCCCGCGACGGGCAACCGTCGCGTGTCTACACGCGTGGACACGCGCGTGGGCTCTAGTTCAATTTTAACAGTATAGTCGTGTCGACCGGATTATTTTATTTACGCAGTGTCGCTAGTTCAATTTTAACAGTATAGTCGTGTCGATGGAGAACTTAATATATTATTACGTAGCAAAACGACGCTTAGCAAAAAAAAAAGAAAGCCCATTTATTGAATCTAGGTTGCTGTGCTGGGAATTCGTTGTAAAGTTCAGTAAATTAAGAGAAAATAATAACTCATTTAACAAATATTTTAAAGTTTCGGTACTGACAGGTCTATGACGAATTATTGGATCATTCTCACTAGTTCCACCAGCAAATAGTTCCATGGAACTAGTGAGACATTTTTTTCTCAGTAGTTCCATGCACTTTGATAATGGGACAAAGGAAACAAAACTTTATCGAACTCGTCTCACTAGTTCCACCGTAGTTGTTCCATGGAACTACTGAGTTTTTTTTTCTCAGTAGTTCCATGGTTCTTCTTAGTGAAACAAGTGAAACTAGAGTTAATCAACATCATTCTCATTAGTTCAAATTTCTAAAAAAATATCAAATATGAATAAAGGAATAAAACGCACAAAAAATATAAAATATCAAGTACAAAATTTAACGTTTATCAAGTTTTGAAACCTCGAAATTACGATTCATTTTTTCATGGCACTTTCCATTCAGGGGGGCTACTCTCTAAGCCCGAAGTCCGTAGTTTCGGGCTTAGTTGCGGGCGTATTCTACTCCGTATCACCTAACCACTAAGAATTAATGACAACATGATTTGACAGTTACTTACTTGTTGTCGTTCATTATTAGTTCGAGTTTTTCAAAAATTCAAAATTCCTGAATATAAAAATTACTCACATGTTACGCAAGGGGGTCAAAAGTTACGAAACATTTTACGCTGCACATGCGTTTTACCGCTGGCGGGCACCGCGCGTGCCCCCGCGACATGTTCCGTCGCACGGAGGCGGGCGCCGTTGCGTGGGTGCGGGGCGCGCCTCTTCCCGTGACGGACGCCCGCGCAGGACCCCGCGACGGAGCACTTTTGTATGAAACCGCGCGGTCGCCCGCTTAACGCAGTTTTAGGCCTTAGGCTTAGAGTACAATGTACTCTGTGAGCAGGGCCTGATTAACCCTTAGGCTAATTAGGCTGCAGCCTAGGGCGCGAGGATCGGGGGGGGCGCGCTGAAATCGTGTCTTCGCATGCACTAATCTAGTCTATCATTGCATCTACCCTACATATTTCAACTAGACCAAGACAACACAAACTAAATGCGCTTGAGAGTCCCTGATTTTAACAATAAATTTAGAAATTTTTAAAAGCGCGGTTGGATCAAACACTGCCTTGTTACTCGAATCGGTAGGTGGTCGAGCGAGCGAGTGGGTGAGCTGCTAGTCTATTCTGTAAATAACCATTTCGTTATCGACTTCACCTGAGTGACTAAGCTTACAAAGTGAACTTTATTTCACACGTCATAAGGTCTTATATTTATACGAATTTGAAACTCACCTCGGATTCCGCTGTCGAGACACGAAAATGTTGTTACAGAATAGCACTGCAGGCAACAGAGTGCTTAGTGCGAGTTTTGTTTAATCCGCCTCGCGATAACGGGCGTAAATTTTAACTTTGTTTTGTATGGGAAATTCGGAATTTAAACAGTGCAACCTAGTTCTCGCGTTTGCCGCTAAATGACTCTGTATTCTATTCTTTATCCTTTTAGGTTGCACTGTTTAAATTCCCATACAAAATAATCTTCACGTATACGCGCGTTTCTGTTCTATGAGGCGAAATAAACAAAACCCGTACTAGGCACTCGGCGCAGCTTGCCGCGCGCAATAGAACACATTGACATGGCAACGATGTGCGGGGACTCCCCGGTACTTTGCCTTTGTGTACGGTTTTTTTTTTGGGATGGTAAAATCATCAAATGAGTCCTCCCGCCCTGGGAGGGGCGGAAGAGACTGTCAGACTTTTACTGGCTAAAATCCACCCGTGTTCCTTTCGGATGCCCTTTACGTTCTGGGGCCACGGTATCCTGTTTAGAAAATCCGCGACCCCAGCAGGCTGCCTTTATGTAGGTACGGTCAGCAAAAAAAAAAATGGTTTGCCACCTTAAGGTTGAATGTCATGCAGATTAAAGGACAACTTTAATTCGCTTGCAAATCGATCTGAAAACTTTTGTAGGTATTATAACCATGTTAAAATTTTCACACTACTACTCTACACACTACTTTTTAGGCCGTCCGTAATACACCTGGCGAGGGCGCGTCCTCATAATTAGCCTAGGGCGGTCAGAACTCTTGATCAGTCGTTGTCTGTGAGCCTAACTCCGTCAATTATGAACCGATTTGAAAAATTCTTGTTTTATCTGAAAGGATATACTTGCAGATTGGTCCCATTTAAATTTTTATCAAAATCGGTTACATACGAATTTTGGATTTTTGATATTATGATGAAGTTAGATTTTTTGTTGTGTGTTACGTTTTACAGAAAGTACAGGTTTAAAGGTTGGAGATAAATAAAACACAAAACTTTAATGATTTTTTTATTTTTTTTTACAATTAATCAGATAACATACATATCAAACCAGCCGAAGTATGGCTAAACCCATTTATTATCTAAACTTACGAACAATACAAGAAATTGATACCTCACAAATTCACCTTACTTTAATATATATAGATATATTATAATAATATAATATGCATTCACTCTACATATAGTCTACAACCTACTTACTCATAATCTAAGTTTTGCATAAATTCAAAGTAAATATGCCCAAAAGAAATATTGTTGAACTATGAATATATATTACTTTTTGGCAATTAATTGAGTATCATTTATGTGCATAGCAAAATTAATTTTCTTTTAACATGTAACTTAGATCTTACTTCATAAAGAGGCCACAAATATAACATGCGTTTCTGTCGTCAGTTCGATTAAATAGGGACTTTTTGTTAAACATTATTTATTGCCTATTCTATAAACATTACTCTTATCGAAATGTAAGAAAAATATCCTTACGCAATAACTGAATTAGTCTAGCAGTGCTGTGCAGTGAGTGTCGAGGGTCCACCGGTGGCAGGGGGGGGCGCGCGCGGGCCGCGGCCGTAGTCGCGCGAGCGCACTAGTCGCACGCGTGCGCCCCTCCCGACCCGCCTCACCGTTGTGCGTACACATTGCGCTAACAATACGAGACAACATTTCACATAATGATCAAAACAACTATTTGTCATCTACATAAAATTTGCTCCAAATGTTTATATTAAAATATGTCTACTTATTGTAACTTCTAATTAGTTACAGCCAACTTTACAAATAATTGATACATTAGACTCTCAAATAGATCTCTACTAACTATTATTAATTAATGGTAAAAAATAAAGAATAAAAATACTTCTAAACATTGCATTTCAATCACATAAGGTTTAGTTTAAATACAATAATAACATTTTTAAAACCCGAACATAAGTATTACAAGAACAATGATATCGTTGAGTTCTGGAATGGAAAATAGCACACTTAAATTCACCTTACATAATAATTATTGTTCTCCTGCTTTGTTTGTTAATCTACATTGCTTTTAGGTAGTATCAGAAAAATAACAGTAAAAATATATCGACTATTTGATACACTGATAAAATTCATGATAAACCCTTAAATTAACTTAAAAGAAATTGTTAAAATTGTGTACCAAATAACAGTGCAGTGCGTTTGATAAGTACTGGGAGTCGTTAGATAAATAGTTAGATATAGGACAGACTATGTGAGGTTATTGAATGAGGTAATACAGATACAAAGAACAAAGAACCGCTGCCGATGGCGCCTCGGGCGACGCGGACCTACCGCCATCCGTGCACGTCTACACCTTATATAAATGGAGACGCCTATGTCTAAAAACACGGCAGTTGCAAAAATAGATCTAGAACAAGTTAAAGGTGTAGCAGTCGTGGAGACAGAGGCGCGGTGTGCCGCTCGCCCCGGGCACGCTACGCTATTATTTGGTACGTGACGGAACACTAACGATTCGGCGCAGCGAATCGTCGACGGAACATACATAGATGATGGTGTACAGACATATTACTATTAAGGCAGCCGTTCATAAACTTACTACGTGAAAATTTCTTACGCATGCCTCATAATTATTACGACCATAATTATATTATTACACATTATACTTTAGACATTGAGAATACAAAGTTTCAAATAAATACCCAACAAAGTTAATTTGAAGAACATAAGGAACACTACAGCAGCAATCAAATTGCGAACACATTTTGTACTACATAAAAAATAATACACAACCCTTTGCGCGAAAAGACTGAAAAGTTCAACTTTTAAAGTCACCATGAAACTCGGGCCCTAGCATGAAATGCAATACAGACTAATATTCCGTGCGTTCGTCAAAGATGTGCTTATGAGTTTAGCGTACATATATCTCCTGCAAACGCAAGGAAAATGCTTCATAGTACGACCCTCGTGTCACTTTCAGTTAATACTAGATCTTTAGAATAAATTTTCCCATCACAGAGATTTGCACAGAAAAATCTTTTAGTTTTTTTTATATATATATTTAGCCTATTGATATAATTATGTCATAATTTAGTATCTGCTTATTTCGTAAGTGTTCCAATACAAATACCAAGGAGAATGAATTATTAATAATATTGGTGTAACGTGAGACGAGACAGCCTAAGTCTACGCTAAACTTATCAATTAGTTATGTTGATATTGTTATAATGAAATACGTCGCTGAAACATGCTTTATATAACTACATTGTACTTTAACTCAAAGGTGGTACCGAAAAATATTATTTTTATTATAAAACAACGCCAATCGTTCATTACTTTAAAGAGATGTCACTCACTACAAATACTAAAGGCAATCAATTTAGTATTTATTATTATGATAACTTAAGGTTTTACAATTATCAAACTTAACGCACATCACGGGAATCACGGATATGAATACAACAAAATAATTCGAATTAGAAATGTAGACGATATGCAACGTTCAAAGATCAATTATGTTAAGGGAACAAATTTCAGATGACATCGGTGGTACTCGAAATAATTTCTGGTGATCAGTCTCCGCCATGAGCGACGGTGATGTCATGATACTGAGTGATACATTAACTTAGTTTGTAAATGATTGATTCATTGGGATCGGTACACTACATCTTTACATGGTGGGCTTTTTAATTACTAATTAAGCTTGTTCGTTTTGTACAACATAAACCGACAACGGTAGTAGTCCACTCGTAAAATGGTCTTCAAATGTTTTCCAGCTCGATACATCACTAAAGTAAAAAAATATACGAAGCAGTTAAATATGATGTCTCGTCACATAACATGTGCCGCTGGCAGTAGGAGACCTCTAATAAAATAAATATTCTCATCCGACTCACTGGACAATATTAAAAATATTTTCTTAATCACAGATATCAGTCTGTCAAAATTTAAATTAAGTATATTTCAGAATTGGATTAGTCATTCCTCACTTACATAGGATATTATTCAAGTACAAGTACAATCAAGGTACAAAAGTGACTAATTTAAGACCGCAGAGTATTGATTTTTGACGCCAATAGAAATATCTAAATATTGAGAGGTTATTAGTACTTTAGTGGAACTTTTAACGAATTTGGTCGTTCGAACTTCGCGATTACGTATATGTCAAGCACGGTGTCGTCGAGACCGGTACACTTCTCTTATAGTACAAATGAACATTGAATATAAACAATTTCACACAGGTACAACAGAGATCTAATGAAAGAATAATACGAATATAAACTAGTTTCATATAGGATATGATCGTTAAATTATGCTCGATTATAAATCACTCGCACGTCGCTCCGTACGATACATGAATGCGAGAGAGACTAGAGAAGCAGTGTGTTGTGTAGTTAGCGAGCAGCAGTCTCGAGTCTACTGCATCAATTAACTGTTGGTGGGGGGGGGTTGGCCTTGATACACATACATAATATACATAACGCTACAGTGCTCATCGAATCAAATGCAACTCCCTGACGTATCCGAGTGACCGCGCCGCGCGCCCGTGCGCCCGCGGCCGGCTGCGGCGTCTATTTACCGGTGTGCATGTTCTGTGTATGCTCGCAGAGCTAACAGATAATGGCGACTTACTGCTCTATTACAACTATACATAATAGCAGTAAAAATATTCTCAGCAATCACATTTAGTTAAATTACCACATAGAGAATTTAGCTTAGTTCAACATTTTTATCAATGGCCCTCTGTTTACACGTAAAGTCACTCAGTACATTTTTTTTTATTATTTTGTTTATAATCAGTTGTTTGTGTTTTATCAAGAACACCCTTTGTCTTACAGCTATATATTCCAATAATACAAAAATCCATTCACTATAATTAAGGTAAATTTTAGATATTTAAACACTAAAATGTAAAATATGAACATCCTAAATAAACTCTGATATTCCAATTTTTAGGCATTAGCTCAATTAATTAAATATATGATTGAGTGACTATGAAAAAAGAGAAATAAATGCATTATAATAATACTACCCAACCATTCCCTTGTAAAGTTTGACAGGGTCCAAGCTGCTCGGGCCGACCTATCGTTATCGTTACCTCTACACACTAACGTCTAAGCCTTCGTTATTTTATATTTGGTATTCACTTATTCGCACCACATAACAAGACTAGAGGAATGATTGCCTCTTGTGTCGACGTCACGCGTCCGGCGTCCCCGCCATCTCCACACGATCCCTCGTAAATAAGGAAGACTAGTTTCTTTGTAGATATCACCTAATGTGTTCTCTATTGTATTAGGACGTCAACGTCGTAACGTACAAAAATATATATAAATAAAGACAACAAGCAAAACTTTAACCTTATTTAAATTAAAAGGCCCTCCTGAATATCGTACGAACTATCACTAGGTTTAATTATGTCGTATAATAAGTAACATTCAGTTATTATATGCGACGGCAAACGCAATTATTAACAATGGAAAAATGAGAATGTCTTTTAGTGTGCAATGTTTAGCTTATTTGTGAGAGTAGTCAATTCAGCGTAAAATGAAACTGCATTCATAGATATCTTGGTCCCTAATGTGAGTACAGTTGAACGAGTGAGTGCTGCCTGACAATGGGTCATCGCGGCGATGCCAAGCTAGCAAGAAGCCGAACTGTTGTCACGCCACCGGCCCGACGCCCTTGAACCACGCTGCTCAATATTCCGTGCAATATTTAATGGCTTTCTTGGAGTTGCCAACTAATAAGGACGAAAAAAAAATAGTAAGAAAAATACGTATCTATTAAAATACGATTATGATTTGAGGCTAAACTAATAAAGCTACCAATTTAATAACATACATTAAGACGACAAGGTCACAGGGACGGCAGAGTGACAAGCAAAGGAAAGCTATAAAATAAATTACAAACGCGCTACGCGTAGTTTAGGCGGCATGAGTCCTACGCCATACACATTGCAGTTATCAGCTATGGTCCAGTACATTAATAGCTAATTTGGAGATTACAAAATAACTTTAGAATTTTATTCCGCACTAAGGGAAGTTTAATTAAGATAATAAAAAAAAAAATTAAAATTAACAACAATATGAGCAAACTACTTGAATAGTTGAGCTAAAATAACACCAGAGCAGCTTGGATAGACAGCAGCAACCTAAGCATCGGCTGTCAGTATTAATGGCTCTTATTTGTACGATCAATAGTTTGTTGTGATGTCAGAGATCCACGCAATTTATGTAAACAACACAAGCGGTCGTCCAATGGCTTACAGACATCGACTTTGGCATTCAAGTGTTATGGAATAGATGCGATCGTTCGAACACGCGACACGTGATCTCACTTCAAGATAACCAACTAATTTTAAGGTTACACGTTAATTCGGGTAAACTTCATGAAAACCAAAAAATAAATAGATAAAACTATTCACATATACGTAGGTATATATATAAAATGTTGATTGATGAAATAACACTTATTACAATAAAAGTAAAACATAGCTAAGCTCATTAATGATTACACAAGGCGTGGGCGCGGGCCCCGCTGCTCGCAGCCTTATATTGTCTACAGCTAGTCACAGAGCGGTGCCTAGGCGCACAATTCATTATAATACATTTTGAAAGGAAACGATTACACCTGCCATCGGTTACGGTAACGTACCACAGTTCATTGAGGCACAATCATTGGTTTCTTTTAATTGCTTTTCTTTATATATTTTTTTTATTTTTTTTTGTTTTTATTTTTTTCATTATTTTACTTATATTTAAATCTATGATCGTTATTATAATTACTTGTAGGTACGTAAATTTACTCTAAATAACAGAAACAAATCACGAAAAATGTTATTAAAAGTGAAGCGTGAAGCGTATTAAATTTTTACGAATAAAATTTCACAATATATACATATTACAGTATAGATGTATCATATAAATACACAACAACAACATAATAATAACACAGACTAAATTGCACATGGCGCAATAATTGTGTGCAGGAAATAATGATGCAGTCATTGAACCGAGAGGAGATTCAGTTAGCGCGGCGCGATGGCCGCTACTCACAACCTTGTGATGCGCGATGCCGATACACCTCAACACCATATATACTGCTACCGACACGACTACACATTTAAAATACGTCCACTTTACAATAATATGTATTTATATCCATTATTAAGTACTGATAAGTTTAACTGACTAAAAATTTCAAGGCATAAACTTCTTTCGTCTTTAATCTATGGATGACGTATTCTAAAGGGCACTGGTTTATTATATTCTCCGTTTGATCGGGATGTCTAACCTTAAAATGGAAAAAACTTTATAAAAATTAATGCTGTATCATTAAAATTTAAATTTGCACCAGAGTAAACAACTGAGATTTAGGCGTTATCGAATATTGGTGTAGAATTGGACAGAACAATATCAGTTAAAAATAATACCTATGCTCTTTATTCTATCAATCGGTAAAAGAAACACCCTCATCACTTAAATTGAGCTTTAACAATACATAGAATTGACATTTGTCTGTTTATACGTGCACTATTGTTGAATACGTAACACGAAATGTTATAGGAACATCAGATCATTAACCCGTACCGCGAATAATTATAATTTCAAATTTTGGAAGAATCTTTATTAAGCAGAGAAATGCAATCAGTTGTTCCGGACATCTTTGATAATCACTCTTTGGCACCTAACAATAAACTCCGTGACAATCTCGATTATGGCCCCTTGGAAGGCGAATCAAATAGTTCGGCTGCATATACCGTGCCTTCGTATCAACAACCCGGTTGTGGTGAGACGCGTGTCATACAAGCGGACGTGTAGGAGGATAGAGAATCCGCGTTCAAACTAAATCTGTATCTGATACAAATCGTGAAAGGCAACAGAGAATATGCAATGATGAAAACGCAAACTGCCGTCGGTCCCTATAGTTTAGTTTTTATTATTATAGTAAGATAATACGGTAGTAATGACAAATGCTAACATTGTTTCTAAATGAACACATCACACATCGAAACATTTAACACTAACTACTACAGGTCCGAAGCGAACAGAGTTCAAACGCACTGACACGTCCGAAGTCGCGTTCACCTAACTTAATTAATTAATTTGTGAAGAGTACGCGAGCCCGAGGCTCGACAAGGTACAGCGAATCGCTTAAATCTAACTTAAGCTAAAATCGTTTTATCATAAAAACACTGGAAGATGTTCGAAATACAGACACAATTTACATTATTATAAGTCGGGTGACCAGTTCTGACCGTCAGCGGTCCGTCGGCGGTCCGCGGGCGGTCCGTGGGCGGTCCGTCAGCGAGACGAGCGAGTCGCGCGGAACTCGAGAGCAGAGGACGGGCCTCGCGCTCTACTATTCTAATCCCGTAATAATTGGTAATTTTATATTTTGGCAGAGTATCTCTGTGGCACACCATCAATAAATTAAAAAGTAAATAAAAGTGTAAATAAACTTTATGATAACGAACTTTAACTTACACGTGCAATCGTTGCCGTTAAATATCAGTTGTATGCTTATTGAACTCTACGATAGGACTTAAAATGTAAACTTACACCTACAGTTATGTAATACCGACAAACCTACGGCTACAAGTATATTATTAACAGAATATCTAAAGCATATGTCACTTTGAATAACGTTCAAATTGAGCCTATAGAAAATACCACAAATCTTTTATTTAAATAGATATTGATATGGCTAAATTTAAGTTAGAACTTTATTCTTACCTATACACAAAAGTGTAATATTTTAATTACTGTTCAATTATAGTACTTTAATAACATTTCTCACAAATGTATGTGTAATATAAAATGATAAAACAATTTTCAATTTATTATATTAGGTTACCCTTACGTTAATCGTATAATCTAGATAATCGTCTCATTATATTAAACATAAAGTGGCACTTCAATCACAAATACTGGAAAAAATTTGGGGAAACGTCAGCTTCGGCGGCGCCGACCGCCGGCGACTACTTCGATACTATGATACTCTCAACAAAATAGATTATCCTTACATTAGGCAAGATACTTTACATCACAGGATTACTGGATCGCAAGGGATCGTCCCACCTTGTACTTGCTCGCTCCTAACGCATATAACTATATACTCGTTTGCATCAGACTATACGGCTTAAAAGGAATTTACCGCTACAAGAATGCACTTCAAATCTCATAATTTTCAAATTTTGTTACCTTTATAAAAATTACAACTAATCGTAAAAGTTTGTTAGTGGGCGAAATGCACTTACACGTTTATTGCTGAATAAAATATCACTACTGGAAAACGAGGGCTCTATGCGAGTGAGAATTCAAAACAGAAATAAATAATTAAAATACGACAAGTACAGATAAAACGAGAAAATAAAAACGAACACGAAAGAAACTCGGAACGCAATAGCTCGACGGGCGAAACAGCAACAGCCCTCGAGCACAACAAAATAAATATACGCTATAAAATAAGGCCACGGGACGTGTGACTGAGGTAGCCCGCGACGCACTACGCTATCCGCTATCTGCTACTCGTTATTTGGTAGAGGGGCAGGGCCGGGCCGCGCGGTCTCACCGCTGGCGGCCCGGTCCCGCGCGACCGGACTCTTCTCTTCCTTATAAACCTCGATACAGTTTAATTTGCCATTGTATATGTATAATTCTTATATACACTAAATATTCTACATGAACACTTAAAACACAGTAAGATAATATAGTATGTGGACAGTTGGCTACCGCGAGCGCGTCGCGCCGCGCGCTCGACGCCACGTGACGCGTTCGACATGATCTGACTAGGCGAATAAAATTAGTCGATCCCCGTACGGGGGACGGTAAAGCGTAATTACAACTAGACACCTAAGGCTTCGATCCCAAACTCGCGTCGTCGACGGTCGAGCGGCATGCCGGCCGATCGATAAATACTATTTATACTATCCAAATCGAAGATTTTACGCTAACCATAAAAAATTTGCACCTCAGGAATGACCGAGGCGACATTTCCGAACGACCGCGACCGAAACGAAGCTAGGACCGAAACCCGATCGACACGGATAAATGCATCTGTACAGATCTGGGCGCCTTAGATGGACTCGCCACCCAGCAGGTCGGGCGGCAGGAAGGAGTTGAGCGAGGACGGCGTGGCGCGCTGCGCGTGCTCGTGCGAGTCGGGCCACAGCGCCGCGAAGCCGCCCCAGCCGGCGTCCGCCTTGCCGCCGCGCCACGCGCCGCCGCCGCCCGAGCCCAGGTGCTGCAGGATCATCTGCACCTCCGACTCTGCCGGCGACTCGGCGAAGATCGTCGTGTTGCTCAGCACGCAGTTGTTCAGGGCCATCTGGGCCTGTACACACGAACGCTGGCTCATAACACGCACTCAAACAACAGCATTCGCGACTGACATACACTTAGCAGACACTGACCTTAGCGGCCTCCTCGCGCGTCGAGTAGCGGGCGAGGGCGAGACCCTGGTTCAAATACAGGTGGAAGTTCTGCAGGGGGCCATGCTGGACGCAGAGCGTCTTCAGGGTGGACCCGTCGATCTGTTGGATACACACTGTGTTAGAATTTGGCACAAAACATAAAGGAATTGTAATAGCTGTGCCCTACAAACTAATAAAACACTTACGTAACAAGTGTGTACTTCAGACCAACAACAAACATTGTGTTGGCAAACATATTTGTGGGTGGTGACCCATTTCTATCAACCTAAATTAACTGTGCGTATATTGTGTGAAGTTGTTGTTTAGCAAGTTTGTGTCGTTGACAATGTTACCTGAGCAGTGAGGTTCTTGAGCAGCAGCCAGGTGGAGGCCTGCCAGGCGGGCACGGCGCGCGGCTGGTGGTGCTGCGGCCACGCCTTGTTTAGGCCGGGCGGCGCGGGGCGCGGCTTGGAGCCCCACGCGTCCTTGCCGGCCCCGGGCGGCGCGTAGCTCCACGTAGACGACGACAGGCTGCGCTCGCCACCTGGGGGCGACGTCTTGCCGCCCAGCATGTCGGCGTCCTTGATCACTGCCAGCGACAGCGGCGACCGAACCACAGAGCCGGGCGTCATGTTCGGGTCGTCTTCTACGTTCTTCATTTGGTTACCCTGTGGTCAAAATGTTCTTGTTAAGTACCTTCAAGTTTGCCATGACGTTTTCTTAACCTATAGCAGAGTAGTTCTAAAAAGGCCGACCCAACAAGGGATACAATGACCTTATTAACCATGTTGGGTAGGCAGGTAAATGCAGAGAGGACCGTCTCGCGTCGGTAACGCTACTGCCAGCCACCGACCTGGGGTATGTGAACTAACGAATTAATTAAATGTCCTATCTTTTGAAATGTTGTCATTTACCAATTAAGCAGGTGAAAACTCTGTCGACAGAATTAGATGTAAGACATCTTTGCCTTCTTTTTCGACTCTTCAGGTGTTGTAGTGATGCCTTACCTTCCAGGGCTTGCCAGGTTCAAACTCGGGCACCAGATCATAAACAGGCTGGTGCGATGGGTGGGATGGCCAAGCATCCTTGCCGTCAGCCACATCATTGCCACTGTCACCCCAGCCTTCGGAGCCGCGGCCCACTCCCCAAGTACTGTAGTAAAACAAATTGTCACAAATACGAACTTATGCAAATACTAGCCCTGAGCTACATTCCTACACACAATCGAAAGGAATTATTATGACATTAACAATAATGTCAAGTGCACTTTGGAGAGAGTAATTTGCTAATGATTATTTGATTTTATATTACATTTAGGGTCACTTTGTAAAGTTTGGGGTTTCTCAGTTTTCTTTATTTGTTAGTTCTCTTATCAAACAAGTTTTGATTGATTGCTGCATTTAACGACACTATTGTTTCGACAAGTTCATTTTAATGTTTTGTAATATTGCGTAGTAACAGCAACAACGTACGAGTCTGGTTGCAGGCCAAGTTGGTTGAGCTGTGGGCTCGTCGTCGACTTGGCAGTGCCGGGCGCGCGGCTGAACTCGGAGCCTTCTCCATCCTTGTCAAGAGAGGGTAGTTTCCACTGGTTCAGGCGAGACTGTTGGTTACCGCCGCTGCTGCCGTAACCCTAAGTAATTAAAGGACATAAAGATAAATTTACTGCAAGGTACAAAAATATAACAGCTAGATAACAGAAGCGACGAAAATTTCGTCAAAAGGAATCAATTCATGAGCTTATTTGTAAGAGGAATTCAAACATACTTTACTTATTAATGTTACTAGCTGACCAAGCAAACGCTTTGCAAAATAAAAAAAAAATAGGCTAAGCTAAGACTTATTCTCAGACCTACCAATGTACACAAAAATTTCATTACAATCGATCCAGCCCTTTTGGAGGAGTTCGATAACAAACACAGTGACACAAGATTTTAGTTTTTTTTTTTATATTATATATATATTAGAGGATTAGATAACATACCCCTTGAGTATCTTTCGGTATAGACATATCACTGAAGTTGTTCTGCAACTGGGCAATGGGGTCATGACCCTGCTTGAACAAATCTGAGCTGCCAGCTTGTTGCTTCATGTAAAGAGCTTGCTGCGCCGTTATCTGGTTCTAAACAATAAAAAACACATTAATAAATATGTAATAAAATAAAGATTAAACTTTCTTAGCTATTCAACTACATAACAATCAATAAATCATTTGAAATATCAAATCCAAGCAACGTCATTCGAAACTGAAAAAGTTATTTGGAAAGTAGCCACACCCATTGCCATTTTAGTCACACAAAATGAAAACGGGCAACATTCAAGAAAAAAAAAAAAAAACTTGAAAATTTAAACACATTATTGAACTGTCTATCAAATAAAAACTTACTTGTAAAGCAGTAATCTGTTGCTTAGCTTTAGTGATTTGCACAGAGTACTGCAGCGCAAGAGACGAGTGACCCTTGGTCATAGCAATGGAGTTCTGTTGCAACAATTGTTGGAGCACTTTGATCTGAAAGAGAAGAACTCGTCATAAATCCTCCTTAGTCCTTACAATACCACCTCCAAATTAAGGGCCATTACACACTGCATACAATCTGAATCAGAATTTGAGTTCAGAGTTTTATCCTGATTAAACTGATGGAGTTTGGATCTAGTAACGCTAACAACTCTTAGAAGTCGTAGGTTCTGTGACAAACAGACTTGTTCTTGACTATTAGCGAATATTAGCCAAGTGGGCTTAAATAATCCTGGTCACAGACTGTATTATAGCTACTTCGAGCCAACAATTACCAGATTTTAATTGGATGTAGTGCGGAACTACACATGGACTAAGAAAAAGTTCCAAATCCAAAAATTTAATATTTTTTGAGTTACCTGTTGCAGCAGCTGGTTCAGAAGCACGAGGGTTTGTGGAGCCAGAGGCTGGTTCAATATTTGATGATTAAGGTATCCCGCAGACACCGCCATTTGTATCTGTTGCACGAGCATGCGCAGTTGCGCCGCACTCGGCTGTCCGCCATTACCCGTACCGCTAGGATTTTTATTTTTATTACAACGTTTATTCGAAGAACTTTGTGACTCATTGTTTACAAACAGTGTCATCCTTATGTAATTTTTATTTGTAAACACCATGAGTCGAAAAAATAGTGTTCACATTAAAGAGTTTTCCTCAACAACCCTTTTTGGTGACCTTCTGACCTTCAGTCCAAGGTCACTTCAAGAGCTTTAGGCGCTGAACTGTAGATGCAAGTGATTTTTTCTTGAGTGACATACCTGTTAGGGTTGTAAGATTGGTGGTGCTGCTGTGTGGGCGGTGGCGGCTGGTTGAGAATCTTCTGTACAACGGCGGGCGACACCGCAGGCACGGAGGGCGGCGGCTGGAAGGGCCCGCCGTGGTGACCGCCGAAATGGTCGTCGCGCCGCCAGCCGTCACCGCGAGCGCTCGCCAGCATCTCCAGCGCCTCCTCCGCGTTCATGTCGCGGCTGCGTAATGCCGCCTCCGCCTCCTCCTTCTTGAAACCCATCTCAACGAGGAACCTACGACAAATTAATCATATGAAATACTGTAACCACGAATAAAAACGCCTGATTTGCATTCAGGCGAATTTTCAATTTACCTGAATTGCTTGCTGTTCCACACCATCTCTTTAGGTAACTGCTTGCCCAATGGGCCACCTTGTGGAGGCTTTGGTCCGCCCCACTCGCCAATATCATCAGGCCACGCTGTTCCGGGTCCAGTTGGTTTGGGTTTGGGCACGGGCCACGGTCCAGACGGATCGGGCCAAACAGGCGCATCGCGTTCTGGCCAGGCTGGAGTGTGCGGCTCTTCCCAAGAACCATTACGCTGGCCGTGCGCACCCCATACGGCGTCGGGCTTGGTTGGCGTTGGAGGCATGCGTTGGGGGCCGGGCGGACCTTGCGGTCCGCGAGCTGCCATGCCACCCATTCCACGCTGTGCCCACAGCGATGTGCCGTCGTCAAATCCCCCTGGAGCGCGCCTCGCCGCCGGTGGCGATGGCTCCTCCCATCCTGAACCCTTGATGGGGTCCTTGGGTCCCTGAGCGCCCCACTGGTTGACACCGCCGGGCATCATTTTGTTCGGGCCAGCCGTGTGCTGGTGGTGTTGGCTCCACATATCTCCGTTGAGGCGCCCCGATATTCCTCCACGCAGGTCGTGGCGTGGGTCAGCGCTTTGCTGGCGAGGGTCGCTCGAGCGGTGCGGGTCAAGACGCGGATCGACAGGTCGGTGAGGTTCTCCCCACGCGTTCCAGTCATCCTTCTTGGGCACGCCCCATTGCCCCTGCGCGTGCTGCGGAGGGCCGGCGGGCCATTGCTGCGGCGGCGGGGGTCCGGTCCATACGTTAGCGGAGTCAGCGGCATCATCGTCTTCTCCCCATGTGCCACCAATGTTTGTGGTGGGTGTGTGGCCCCATGGAGTCTTAACTGCAGGCTGCGGCGGCGGTTGCCCTCCATTACGTAAGTTAGCCTCCCATAGATCGGTTCCAAGGAATGCACCATTATTGATATTTGGTTTCCAGGCTGGTGGCCCCCCAGCAGGCTGGGTTTCCACCTTTCCCGGTCCAGGCTCTGGAGAGCCTGGTACATCCCAGTTGGTGTCTTGATTAACATGTTGCTAAAAAAATAAACAAACACTTAGAACATATTTCTTTAATTAAACAATTGCTTTGTGTGTGATTAAGATAGCTGAACAAAAAGCTATAAAGTATATAATAAATAAATAAATAAATAAGATAGCTGAACACTTACGCCTCCCCAGCCATCTTGACTAAACAAAGCTTCCCTCATTGAGTTGAGTTGCTCAATCTTTGCAGAGGAAGTGCTGTTGGCGTTGTTGCCATTGTTTCCATTGGCCGAGGTGGGCCCATTCGAATTCGCAGTAGAATTGGGAGGATTAGTACCGCCATTGTTTCCGTTACCTGCGTTGTTCGTACCTAGGTGAAGTGAAAGATATATTAGAAAATCGTTGAAATTCAAATACATATTTTGGTAATGCATTTTATAGTTATTGTCAACTAACCGTTGCTCGTAGGTGCACCATTGTTGTTAGGCTGCGAATTTGGCATGTTTGGCGGGGAACTTTGCCAATTTTGTGCAGACGCGGCACTGGTTGGAGGAATTTGATTACCATTCCCCTTGTTGCTATTCACTGCAAGAAACAATCCTAACCATAAGCACCTGGACAAAATTCGAACATAAAAATTGTTAGTCGTAATTTCTGATCACTGTAATTATCATTTGCCAACAATAGAAGCAAATTTTATTTTGATGACTTCATCATTAGTGACGATATTAAAACAACTTACTGTCTGCTTGAGAAGTGGGCGGGCGCTGAGCCGTGTTATTCCATTGTTGAGTATTGTTTGTCCCATTATTTGTTTGGCCACTGGAATTACCGCCCCAATTCCCAGCTGGCAAAGAAAAAAGATCTATTTTTACTCTCTTATCACCGACGTCGATTAAAATATAGCTCTTATGTCGGCCACGCGCGTTACTGCCAAATTATTTGAGAGTAGATCAAAAACTAACTAATAGACTACACGACTACACTGTTTCTGATTGAGATGTTAGTAAGAGAACAAAGGAAAGCACACTTACTGTTGTTGGAGGCGGGAGGGCTGCCCCAGCCGGTGGCAGCGTTGAGCGAGCTCTCGCCCCCTCCGCACAGCCGCAGTAGGCGCGGGGCGCCCCAGCTGTCCAACTCTTGGGTTTTCATGTCCTTGATTATTCGATCCTCGTTTTTCGTGAGTTCCAACATAGCGTCGAAGGTGAGATCACCGTTCGCGAACATTCGCAAAGCCGTCTTATTGGCGGGTTTGTCGTAACCAACTTCCAATTCATTATTGTCATGGTATGTCTTCACAGACTTGTCTTCATTAGTAATGATTCGAGTTTTCGTTTTGGATATCATATTATGAGCAGACTTGTCGTTTAGTAGTTGCGTATCGCAAGGCTCATCTCGTATAATACAAACTGAGGATTTAAAAGCGTAATCAGACTTGTTCATATGCTCCGGCGCTCCGAACGCCATCTTATAGTTTAAGTTAAAGCTACTGAAATATGGGTCACTGTATGAGATACCCTGGACTGTTATGGCGTTAATCGTTAAAGGAATGCAGTAGTTAGGCGTATCGCCAATCATTTGGTTTTGTTGGACACTATCAACAAATTCTACATTATAAATATTTAAATCTACCATTTTTACACTAGCTTCATGACTTTCATTCTTCTCGACTCGCTTAAAAGCACCAAAATTATTTGTGTTCACCACCAACATCAAGGTGGAGTAATTACATTGCATTGGTTCGGTAACAGTATTAATATTGGAGTAACAATTATCCTTAATTAGATGTCGAACACATAATATTACAGAAACATTAGACATCAGACAATTATTATAAATAGAATAATTTTCTACAGTTTTCACCTAACATTATACTTATTTTCACAGATAGCATATTGTTTCAATTATAGACTAAGTAACAATGGTTCGTAGTGATGCAGTCAATAAAGCAGGTAGCAGTGTTTAGTGCCTCTATAGCAGAGGACAAGGTGAGATCACCGCTGGAAGCTGCTGCGGACTCGCCTCCTAGCCCCGATTGGCCCAGCCCTATAAAGTACACAACATTGTATCAGCATACAGCCAACTGGTGTCTCATAATATTAATGCATGAAAAGGATAAGCAAAACTAAATTTATAGAAGCTAATATTCTACAAAGAAGATTTGAACCAAAAGCAAATAGTGAATTTAAAAGCGGATACGAAATATTCCTATTCTTTTAGTAACAACTTTTGCATCACTGACTAAATTGTACTGCTCTTATTTACTTTTCTTGTTTAAAAAGAGTTTATTTTATAATTTGTGCATCAAACAAGATATTTGAAACCTGTCCAAATATGTTCCATGAGTGTTATTATAATACTAGGTGAAAAATATAATTTGTTGGAGTGGCAATATGTTAAAAAAATGCAATATTTCAAATGATCAAATTGTATTCCATAGTATCTGTTGGTGATGATAGAACGACAAATATTGTTATAATTTTTTTAACTAGAATTTTTTATGCATGAACTCATTCCTACTGGTAAATTATAGGAATTATGTATGTAGTTGGCTCATTATCAAAATAGTACCCAAGTATGCAAGTTGACAAAAAAAATATTTTTTGTTGCTTACCTTTTAGGACGGACGAGAGGCTGAGCTGTATATCACAGATAATGCGGGCTCGGCAGATCCTTTAGAGCAGCTATGCAGTCAGCTCGTAACGTTTCAGATTATCTGTAGGACAAAGAATTCATATTTCACATTTAATTTTCTTATTGGCACAATCAGCATAAACAATCAATAAAAATCAATACGTGGGTCATAGCAATAAGTACATGATCTTTTTTTTTGAGGTTATCTCAAGGATTTAAAAAAGGTCAACTGTATCAGCGCACATAGCATAGGTAGATAATGTTCATTACAGGGAATAGCAACATCAATAGTAACAATTGCTTAGATTTGCGTCGCGAAGATAGGTACGCAATCTTTACATCAAAATCATGATGGTGTTTCACAATACGCCATTCCAAAATGTATAGTATGTAATACGACGCAAGTACTTAGTTTACGGTCGCACCGAAATTATAAAAAGTAAAACGTTATAGTATCACAATTCCCATTTCAATTTCCACATTCCTTTATAAACCAATATTCTTTTCTTACATTATATACTTATATATTTGTGTGTTTCGGCCTTGAGACTCGACGACTCGATGTTGAATATCTACAGTCGTATACATGTATCTATCTATGCTATATCATCCACGGTACCTATCTATATCTAGAGTGAAAGTTAGCACGACCCATATCATACGAATAAAGCTAATATTTTTGAAACAAATTAGTACTCCACATTCACAAACACTTGATTGACATGAATATTACAAAACTTCCTCAAAAATCGCACTCTAATCAGGCAAAAATACAAAAAATCTTACGTGACACGACCGAGCACAACGGTGTTATATTACTAGAAGGAATGAGACAGAAAATTAAACATGTCGCTGACATCCCGTTTGTTAGAGGGAGAACAAACATACGCCTGAGAAAGCGATGCCATAAATGCTCCGAGCGATCAACGACGACATAAAGAACTATTTCTATAAACTAGCTTATTTTAGCACTTACCTCTGTTTTGTAATGTTGTTGGCACATAACTTAAAGATTTATACAAAATCACAATCCCAAACCCCCGAGAACACGGCTTCGACGGCTGGATGGAATGATTTCGTCGGCGGGGTTCGCACGAAGAACTATGAAACTCTACCAATGCAAGATGGACAAAGCGTCGCAGTGGCGACTCAAAGTTCGCTGGTTTTTTATCATGGGCGGGTTATAGCAATTTACTATACATACTTATAACATTCAATATGCAGAGGGTATATTATCTATAGTATCTATCTATAAATATGTACATATAATAATACCGTACGAATACATACCTATTTTTATACTGGTATATCTCTATAGCTATAGACAGTCAATTGACTATGGATGCCTGTGTGTTGAGCTAATACCTACATGTTGATGTAGGTACAATAACTACTTTACACTAAATCGCTTAGAATGGAAACATTGGAAGCACGAAAAGCTTTCCTAAATAAAATATCTAGGTACCTTGCAACAAGTTTACGAAATAAAAACGATGTCACGGCTTGTATGCACAAAGAAGAGAAGATCAAGCTAATATTTTTGCATTCTTGTGACAGGGATTGTTTATTTCTTCTTATTATTCACTGAATTCGATGACAAAAATTTTGCTATAAGTAGTAAAATTTTATTTTAATAAGGTATATGGTACATAAGTATGCTGAAATATGGAAAACGAAGACTCTGTAAAAAAAGGATAGCTCGAGGTTGTAAATAGATGTATTTTGGATTTATTGCGCATTTAGCTACATTTCGCTAAAATAAAACGAATACATTTGGAGGTAGGTATATATTTTAGCTATAAATAGTTGTATCCATAGCAGCTCACAGAGTATCCCGCAGTAGCAGAGAGAGGGCCAGAGGTTCTAGTCATGCACTCTAGTCCCTTGTCCCATAGAATCTGAATTTCTGAAACTGACTGTCACTCACTTTGATATTATAAATAATGCTCTATAATGGCAACACACGCTGGGCGTCTTCTTTTAGATTAGGCGCTCCACATACAGAGCAACTTGATCATAGGGTCACAAGGTTGATCCATGATTGAAGCATTAAGCTAAAATGAAGAAAATTTCGCTATGTTGGCGTTACATACAGGGCCTATCTCAAGAACTAAATTCCAATTTGAAAAAAATATTGTTGCGTTGTGGGCTTGTGGCCTGTTAGTTAGGGAGGATTTATGATAATTATCACGCTAAAACACATGGGAACGGGGCAGTAATCTAAACTAATAATGCTATCTCAATAACTACTAGTGCAAATTGAAAAAAAAATCATGACTGTGTTGGAGAGAGAGATGTATTTTTTTTCATACTAAAGGCTCGACCGCACTGTGCGACACTTCGCGGCAGCGGAACGACGCGACACGTAACAACGTTCGCACTTGAAGTGTCCCGGCGCGTCGCACGCTGCTGCGTAGTGCGTTATACCTCATACAATTTCTTACAAAGAATATTTTGCCGTTGCGTGTCGCGTCGTTCCGCTGCCACGCAGTGTCGCCAAGTGCGGTCAAGCCTTAAGGCCACAGAATTAATTTTCGTACGCGTCCGAAAGCCGCGACCCGTATACTTTGACAGCTGCGACAGATATGAGTGCACGAGTGCACAGTAGGCGGAAACAAACTTTTGGACGAAGCCGCGACTGATAGCCAGACTGACAAAAACATTCAGCGAGCCAGGTTTCTATCGGACGTCCATCCGCCAAAGTTGCGTCCACAACTGACGTCTGATAGTTTGCACCGTTTACTGTACAGTCGCCAGCACATAGCACATCAAGCTACAACAATCTGTCAAATTTCTTTGTTAGATTTTCAACTTTATCGTAAAGAGATTGGGGTCAAATTTGATTGGGAAAATTTGACAGTTTCGGATAGCCTGACGTGCTGGTGACTGTACATTCATAAGACTGTATATAAAAATATACCTCTTCGTCGTGGCTTACCTTACGTTTATACCAACTGACCAAACCACAGACATATAAAAATATATGTCTGTGGACCAAACCTTATCTTATTGACAATAGTGTATACCAAGCTTAGTGCTTCTGGTGGCGGATTCCACGATTTCAGGTTTAAAAAAAGCGATCTCTATAATCTGTGGTACGGTAACCACAGAGTACATTATTACTACCTATTTGAAAACGGTATCCTCAGCACGTCAAAAGTGGTACCTACCTACTGTCAAAAGTTATTGTCATTATTTTCAATATTTGCCATCATATCTTTTGTGTACATATTCGTTATCATCAATTTGCTACATTATTTTTACATCGATTAGGGAAAATTCGCTCATTGCTGTGTCAGACATCCGGCAGCAATGTCGTGTAAGAACAGAGAGCAATGCCTCGTCGTTTCTGGGGTATAAGAAGGTTGATAAGAATGCCTTTAGCAGAGCCAGGGGACCAATATTCTGTATGGGTAAGTGTTGAAATAAAAAGCTCAAATATAAAAAGTAACAGAAAATATTTTTTTGTTGACCATATGTTACAACGGTGTAAGGTTTGTATTGGGGTAACAACAGGATTACTAAAGTATTGACGGTAGGAGTTCTCTAGTTCTGTATTGTTTACGAAAAGAACTGTTGTTTCTCCCTCCCTCGTGTGCGGTACCGTTACAAACTGTCCCTCACCTACTTTCAGTCCTTTGCTACAGATACCTTTCAAGAAAATATTGAATGGAAAACTAATCTACCTATATAAAAAAAGGGGTACTTACTAAAGTTTGATTAAATTATCCCTGTATGCACTGTGAAAGTATTCCCAAGGACAATCCCCGGTTGGAGCAGTACTATTGCAAGTTCTATTGTAAAAATACATCTGCTATTACTACACAAACTTTAAATAGTTATGCCAAAAACAAGTGGTACCTACTGTGAAAAAAAATCTGTAAAAGTGGTCTGTAAATATCTGTTTTTCAAATAGGAGGTTTTTTTTTTTATACAGAACGGGGAAACTCTTGGCCCAAATCTCACCTGATGGAAAGTGATGACTAGGCCGAAGATGGAAGGGAGTTTCACCCGGAATCCTCTTACACAGAGGAACTGGCTATCATACCTCTAACTGCCGGAACACAAAAATGCTGTTAACATTGTTGTTATGGCGACAGACTTAGACATGATGGTGGTAGCTTGCCAGGCGGACTTAGAACAAGTCCTACCACCAACCAAACCGAGCAAAAAATTTGTTCCCGCTGGGAATTGAACCCGGGACCTCTGGGTCTGAATCAGGTGGTATAACCACGAGACCACGGAGGCGGTTAGTGTCACCTGTTTAGCACCTCCCGGGGACCACGTGTAGGGTATTTGCTGAAGGGTATTCTCCTACGGACGAGGGTGACTCGGCCCCCGAAAGTAGGAGGTTAAAGTAAAAATAAAATATGGCTACTTATTTATTCAGTATTTTGATATCACCAGGTGGGTTTAATCTACATATTCAACTTGATTGTTGGAACCGGAGCCTTAACACTGCCTGCAGCCTTTGCTCGTGCAGGATGGGGTCTCAGCACCATATCCCTCATGTTCCTTGCATTCATGAGCTTTTTGAATGCTACGTATGTGATTGAGACAATGGCATGTGCAAATGCTGTCTACAAGTGGAAGAGGCTGCAGACTATCAAGAGAGAAAGTGTGAGTATTAATGTCCTAGATGTTAAAATTTTCAGAGTATATAACACAGGCAGAACATAGGCAACAGTGAAAACTTACTAACATAAGGGAAGGCTACTTGTTTAACACTTCATTAATAGTATAAGAAATAAGAGTTTGTTTTGTCTTCCATTAAAATAATAATAAAACTCATGGTCTTCTGAATGAAGCTTCAGCTATTATAATTCCTATAATGAATACATGGCTTTTATAAATATATTTATTACAGGCAAAAACAATTAAAACAAGTTGTTATTGCTTTTGGAATCATTGTCAACTTACCAGTTAGTTTTACCTGTAAAACTGACACTTAACAAATATTAATCATGGTATTATATTGTTACTAGCTTACCTGGCAAACATTGTTTTACCAAAAAAAAAAAAATAAGTACCCTATAACCTATTCTCAGACCTACGAAGTGAACACAATTTTTTTTGATAATAATTGGTTAAGTCGTTTCGGATGAGTTTGATAAGAAACACTATAACGTGAGAATTTTATATACTTGATTATTATGTGACCCGAACTGTCCCACTGTTGTGCAAAGGCCTCTCTCCATTCATTACACCAGTCCCTGTTGTGTGCCTCTTCTTGCCAATTCCCATGAAAGACGTCCAATGATGTTATTAATATGCTTATATTAAAAGTCCCGTCTTGGCTATGCTTCCATCGCCTGAATCCCACTAGAAGCACTGTTTTTTTTTTTTTTTTCAGGATATGAAGTAGCCTAAGGCAATCAGCAATAGTGCATTTTTTATCAGTAAAAGATTTGTCTTAGATTATTATGTAAACTTCCAGAGATAACAAAAAAAAAAGGAATTTTATTTTATTTGCCATCAATGATTTTACAAACAGACTTATAAACAACTAGACTAAGGGCCAGTTTCACCGGTTACGAATAAAGTGTCGGTTAGTTATCTGATAATTAATACTATCTACCACTTACAGGCTGGTTATAACTTTTTTCGGTTTCACCGTCAAACTTCCTGATAATTTATCTGGTAGATATGATACTGGCCACTTAATAACAAGCGGAATGGCAACGTCGCTTCTTTGCGTTTCAATTCTACTATACGTAAAATATTTTCATTTGAAAACTTAATTAATGAAATGATTTTTGTTCTAAATAATCCAAGTCAACTTTTTTTACATTTTGAAGTATACAATTATCACGCTTTTATACTAATACTAGCTGACCCGTGCCCACTTCGTTGGGCGGTAAACATTTTAACTTCTGATGAAATGATGAGTGTGGTTCGGTTAGTACTGAGTGCTATGATTTATTTCCTGACTGCCAAAAGGAGGGTTTTGTTTTTATTGCATATGTGTGTAGCTAGGCTAGCGAGCCGCTGCGAGCGCTCAGCGCTAGACTCCCTATCCCTTGTTGCAGAGACATGCTGCTTTAAATCACTGAGACGCTGTGCACGTTCAGCGCTAGATTCCCGAGCACGGACCTGCGATGTTCTCCAGCTTTGGTTAGCAAGCCGCTGTGAACGCTCGGAGCTAGATTTCCCAGCGCGTGCTTGCGAAATATTTTCTCTATTCCTCGAGACGCGCAGATGATTATCAAGAGCAGACTCTGCCGTACGGCGTACTCGAGCTGCTCTTGTCTCATGTCTGGGATGTCTGACGGGAAAGTTGAGATTTCCTTTTAGGCATGATAAACAATCGCTGAAACTGTCCGATATCCCAAAAACAGAAATATCACAGCAGGCTGCGAACTCGAAGAATGAGAACGAAGTAATATTGTAATTGTGTTTTGAGAAACCGAGCAACCAAAACAATAGACCAACAACATTCAACCAACTACGTACAACTCACCTACCAAACGGCAAAAGTTAAATAATAACTGGAGAGGGTCATTAATCCGCGGAAAATCTTAACACCACGATTCAGAAAAATGACGTAATTGCACAACGCCGTCTATGGGTTCGTCGTAAACGTCCGTACAAAGCATGTTCTAATGCGGTTCGTGAATGGACGGCGCGGGCGGCTTTTTCGATTTAGTAATTTTATATTATCTTCGAAACTATTCAACCAATTGACATACTGTTTTGGGCAAATCGTATCTGTATGATGTTCTTGTGATCATAATAACATTTTTTTCGATAAGGTTTAATATTTTGTTGTTTAAAACATCGTCCAAAGATTAGTACGTCGAAAAATACTTTTTTTAATACATAAAAGCTACTATATCTGCTAAAATATAAAAGATAGAAATATGGTGCCACGGACTTTTTTGTAGAACTATTCTAGGCGGACCAGGTTGCCATACATTGTTTTCAATTATATACAACTGTTAAGGCAGCGCACGCAAATAACTCTGTTGTACGAGCTATTTTTTTCCGCCTGGATAGACAAAAATTAAGATAGTTTGGCTAATATGCATGATATCTTTATAATTTATAGCCTATAGCATTCCTCAATAAATGGGCTATCTAACACTGAAAGAATTTTTCAAATCGGAGCAGTAGTTCCTGAGATTACCCCCTACATACAAACTTACAAACTTACAAACAATTTTACCTCTTTATAATATTAGTATAGACTAATACTAATTTAACCAACTTCCAATGATCGTAGTGTCTTGAAAATTGGCAGCTGTATGTAGTTTTGATGACAATACAATAATATGGTATTGTCGAACTGATCTGATGATGGAGCCGGAAGATATGAACTGGAACTTCATGATGGAACATCGTATCATAGCTGTGTTTGGATTTGTTAGAAAAGTCTTATAATGAACTTTGACTACGATTAGGTTTCAAGGTCTGATGATGCAGCCAGAAGATAGGCACTGGCATTCCATGATGGAATATCGTATCATAGCCGTGTTTGGACTTGTTAGAAAGGTTTTATAATGAACTTTGACCACGATCCAGTTTCAAGGTTATAACAAACCTATTATAATATATATTGACTTGTAAATGGGCGATCAACAAAGGCTTAAACTATTCGTAACTGGTGGCGCTGGAACAGGAAAGACGTTCTTGTTGTTTTGAAAAATCAAGTGAACAGATGTTAGGGGAAGCAGGTTACAAAGATTGGCGCTCTGACTGGAGTTGCAACACGACTATAGGTGGCTCTACAGTGCATAGCTTGCTCAAATTACCAGTTTAAAGAGATGGCGTCTTAGTGTACATGCCTTAACTCTCCGGCAACTCTTGCGCTAGCCAGCGAGGAGACACGACATTCACCGACATCTGGAACGCCTTGAGGGTCGGAGAGCTGAACAGCGAGCATCTCGCAGTATTGCTGACTAAGGTCTCATCAAATGCTACCGGCGAGTTTGCGCTTGAAAAAGCACTGTGTATTTATCCAACAAACGGCCAAGTAGAGAAGCACAACAATGAAGTTCTTAAATTTTACGAACGAAAAGGTACTCGAATGTACGACATAAACAAAGACCTTGGAAATACTTCATTGGAGTCCATTATTCCCAGCGATATAAATAAAACGGGTGGACTACCGAGTAAATTAAGAATTTTAAAAGGGGCTAAAATCATGCTGCGATCCAATGTAGACGTGGAGAAGGGGCTAGTGAATGGGAGTATCGGATTCATTTCGCACAGCGTCTGACCGCACTTTAAACGCGACCAAATGTATGAAACCGACATACCGTCCTAATTCAGCCTATAGGCATCCAATTTCCAGCCAAGTACAGCTACGGTGCGGTGGAAAGGCGCATGTTTCCTGTGATTTTAAGTTTGGCATCTACCGTGCACAAGATCCAAGGCTGTACGTTAGACCACGCAGTGTGTGCTTAGGGTCCCGTACTTTTGCGGCTGGAGAGGCATATGCGGCCCAAAGTAGAGTAAAATCACTTAGTGTTCTCCAGATTGAGGAGCTAGACTATTCTAAGCTGACAGGTAAAACACCATGCAATACAGACGCACTGGCGGAGATGGAGAGGATGCGGGCTCATTCGCCTACTTGATAAAATGTATAAATGTTCAAAATATTTCGTTATCAAAGACTAAAAAGTACAAAATTTTTTTTTTTTTAGTTTTATCATTCTCTTCTTTTAGAAGTTACAGGAGGGTGACACATTTTACCACTTTGGAAGTGTCTTTCACGCAAATTCAGTTTAGATAAAAATGATATAAGAAACCTCAATATGATTTTCGAAGACCTATTTATAGATACCCCACACGTATGGGTTTGATGATTTTTTTTTTCGAGTTTCTGTTCTAAGTATGGATGGATTTTTTTTTTCGAGTTTCTGTTCTAGTACCCCCAAAATTTATTGTTTTTTTTTTCTATTTTTGAGTCAATATCTTAATGCAGTTTACAGAATACATCTACTTACCAAGTTTCAACAGCATAGTTTTTATAGTTTCGGAGAAAAGTGGCTGTGACATACGGACGGACAGACAGACAGACATGACGAATCTATAAGGGTTTTGCCGTTTGGCTACGGAACCCTAAAAAGTGACGCTACGACTTGGCAAGATAAAGAAAAAGCCTGGAAAGACATCGAAAAGGCTTTCAATAGTTCGTCGGGTTCGGTGTTTCGTGATCACAAACACCTGAACCGCTGGTACCGCCTCAAATGCAATAAAAAACTTTTCCCACTTGAAATACAACTTGAAATGTACTATAATGTAGATGATAACTTCCTTAACAGCCACTTGATTCGGCTGATAACTTAATCAATACTTCATCTGCCAGATATCGCTATCCGACACCTGTGAAACCAAAAGTTTTAGTTCATCTGCCAGATAAGTTCCTAATAGGCTAACCGACACTTTATCCGTAACCGGTGAAACTGGCCCTAATTATCATGAAAGTATGTTCAAATGCATAATTATAAAAACAAAATAAATTATTAGGCAAAAAAAAAATCCAAAAAACAACCTTTTTTCTATATAATTATTAACAACAAAATTAAACACTCTACTAATTATAAGCATGGTGACTTCATTAAATAAAACAATCTAATAAAAGTAAATTCATTCAGAGTTCAAGTAGAACTAAGAGATTTATCTAAAAAGGTGTGAAGTTATGCGAAATTAAGTTACATGTAAACTAATCAGGCAGAATTTGATACACTGATTAATGGTTATTGAACTGATTGCTATAACTATATAAAAAACCTGCACTTTATGGGTACAGGACACATTTGTTGCTTATCTGTATCACATTCCTCGCATCACTGCATGGGCCTATTTATAGCCTGCAACGCATGCAATGTATAGTGTTGCAGGATGAATAGGCTATATTCCATCATCCACAAATTGCAAAACTATTTAGTCCGTCAGTTAGAGTATTGAAAAATAATGGACACGTATTTTTGGTTTTTGTAAATCAATGAATATTGACAAAGATAAAACGCATCAAAACTCGGGAGTGGGGGCTCGTGACGTCACGACTCACTAAAAATTATGCGAAAGTGTGACGTATTGAGAATTTTAAAAGCGTCGTAACTTCGTCAATTTTGGTTCCCGTAACAAAATTAAAAGCACGGGGCAAAAATGTTTTGATAATCTAACCGACGGACTAATTAGATTTTTTCAGTACACAAGCCCATTGACAAGAATCTTCAATGCAATTTGTCCTATAGTCTTTGAAAAAAACTTGCATGAGGCCACTAAGTAATCTGATGTTTGGATGGATTATGCTTCCCAGAGTCCAATAGGCAGGTCCCTGAATAATGTCGAAGAATATTGTAAAAAACTTATGTATGTTAATCAGTATGTGACTCCTCCCGCTCTCGGTGGAGTGGCAGGGAGAATCAAACTCTTAGTGTTCCTTCAATTACCTATATATTGTGTTTCGGGGCCGCGCGTTAACAATATTATCGGGACTCCCAAGTGACGAGTTTCCGATTGGCAATTTCCTAATTTGTGAAAAGTAAAAAGCGTTTAAAGTGGGGTCACACTATAAAAAAGATGGGGAACCCCTGTACTAGACTAAAACCATACCTAATTTATTTCACAGATCCAAGACCACGAATCTGACGACGACCCCTCAACATCCCAGAACAACCACGGGGACCTTGAAGAACCGCTGGTTTGCGGAGACACGATCCCCTCGCGATACTACAGCCTCGACCGGCGAGTGGAGCTGGGCGAGATGGCCAACCTGTTCTTCAATAAGATTGGCAGGACCACCTTCTATTGCACACTGTGTATTTACTTATATGGCGACCTGTCGATTTACTCGGCAGCTGTTGCGAAGTCTGTTATGGATGTTGTGTGGTGAGATTTTTGATGATAGTGTTTTTATTTGCATCGAAATCGTAAAAGACTGTTTTGAGCATCGGACGATGAAGTGATTCCAGTTTATTGCTCGCGAGTGTACTCTATCCTTGACCGACATGATCATTCGGTGAATAATGAATGGACAATCAGAGGATAGGTAAATGTACTACACACACCAAATGAACCGTGTAATCGGTCGCGTTGCGCAACTGCTGACGATCGTCAATCTCTAATTTATTATTTTGACTGAGGATTTAGATCATGCAAGTACTTTCTTGTGACCCTTAGGATTCAAGGATCTTTTTAAGGTACTGTACCCAAAGGATAACTAACGGAACCTTATTACTGGCCGTTCGTCCGTCCGTCCGTCTGTCTGTCAGGGAGCTGTACCTCAAGAATTATAGGTAGACAGCTCAAAACTTCAGTGTGTATTTCTATTGCTGCTATAACAACAAAAAATAAATTAAATTAAAAATTAAACGTAGCCTACAAGAAACGTATTTTTTTCGGTTTATGGTACGGAACCCTTCGTGTTAAATTTCGATTCGCACTAGGCCGGTTTTCGTTTTGTAGGAATATTATTGATGCCGTTTTGTAATTCTGTAGTTTCTCTCGTGTACATTATGAGGGCTTTTACATTTTTTCTTGAATTTTAGCGTTTTATTCGAATTTTGATGTGTGATTTTGCTTTAGATATAGCCTTAAAAAAAAAAACAAAAATATGCCTAAGATAGTTTGATCATTTATCTTGGGAGTGTTCTAAATAAATATTTCAATTTGTTCACGTACATCAGTAAAATCCTTGACTCCGCAAAGGATGTTTCACAAAACGTTGCTTTAGGGTATCTTTTGATGCGGGAGGAGTCATTGGATGATTTCCCATCCCTAAAAGGGTATCTTTTGATACCTTGGTACACCGAAGATATTATAATTTAATCATTTATAAAAAGGTCCACGGTACAACTGTATCTTCTACTTTGAAATGTTCAAATCAATTTATTACGATTCATACAGTAATACACCAAAAATAATTCTGTAAAACTGAGAGTTATTGACAATTTTCCGTACGAAACTATAATTTTTATCTATTAAGATTATAATCAAAATTCAAATAAAAAATAATTTAATAATTAAGGTGGCATTGCTATATTGCTTGAAAAAAAAAAATTGGTCTAATTAAAAGTAAAGTAAATATTTTTAAATAATTGTCGAAAATCAATATAATCTTGTGACGCGCGGTATTCAACGTCAACCTGAGCAATTCCATTTTGTAAGAGCGCTTTGACAAAACTGTCTTAAGCATATTTTTATTTTTTTTTAAGGCTATATCAAAAGCAAAATCACACATCAAAATTCGAATAAAACGCTAAAATTCAAGAAAAAATGTGAAAGCGCTCTTAACTCAAGCCACTTAAAAAATTGATGATTAATGCGTTGTATTTATGAGTCGATTTAAACTTAAAAACGTCTGAATGATCGGAGCCGCCATTATGTTTGATTTTATCTGTAGGTACTGTGTTAAAAAAAATGAGAAGCAGCAGTTTATTAACAAAACTGTTATTATAGACCATAATACAAAACTATTCAGGGACAGTTCAGAATATATTTATATTTTGTCAGGTGTAACATATATTTTTGAACGACTGCAGTACACGACAATAATCTTCTATAATATAAAAATGAATCGCTAAATGTGTTGGTAAGCGCATAACTCAACAACGCCTGGACCAATTTGGCCAATTATTTTTTAGAATATTCCTTGAAGTGCGAGGATGGTTCTTACGGAGAGAAAAAATATAAAAATTGCCTGAAAAGGACTAAAAACAACACTTTTCTATGCTCCCATACAAAAGATTCGTAATAATACTTAAAACTCAATTTGAACTCTAATACCATTCCATAAAGTTTAAGTGTTAGTGGAGAGGTTTCGGGAAGACAAAACAATTGAGTGACGTTTGTATCGTATAAATATTGACATTAGTCAAATACACATTGTCTGTGAGTAAGAGTAAGAGAGTATAGCGGGGTAGGTAGGTAGGTAGACAGGTAGCCAGTTGACGGCGGGAGCGAAGCCGCGGGGTACAGCTAGTTAATTCTATAAAATTCATCCGTTACTGACAGACTGAGTGATCTAAGGGAGCCAGCTATGAAAGTTAATTATATTATAATATTTATTTATTTAACACTTTAAGCACAAATGTACAGAGGCGGACTTAATGCCACAGGCATTCTCTACCAGTCAACCTTTGGGTGATGAAGAGACAAATAGTGGTACAGTACGAATATTCTAACTTTACCCATGCGAAGTTGGCTGTTAGTGACGACCGCGCAGGTCCCATCGCGTAGAAAAGTGTTACGTTCGTAGATTATGTTTTTTTTGTGTACGTGTTATATTTGAATTTTGAAAAAATGCATGCAATAACAATAACACGATCACAAAGTAACACAACAAACACATACACTACAAGAAAACACAAAATGCAGTCAAACAGTAAGAAAAAACCAGAATAATTAATTAAAACAATAACAACGTTTAATACTTTTCGCACCAACAGTTGTATTGCATTGAGGAAGCGAGGCACAAGTATGCATCAAACGTATACGAGTGACTGAGACAGCATACGCGACGTATCCGCGCATGCGCTTTTCTATGTTTCTTGTCAAATTGGCATCCTGCGCAATCGATTGCGACGTACTTCGCTTGGGTAAACTTAGATTATTCGTACTGTAGGTGCAATATTGAGAACAGAATTGCGATATTCTTACGCACATATCCTGTTTTCCCGTTCCCGTGGGAATTTCGGGAAATCCTTCCTACACTCCCCAAGGAACTTACATGCCAAATTTCAGCTTTCTACGGCCAGTAGTTTCGGCTGTGCGTTGTCTGTCAGTCACTCACTCACTCAGTAACGGAAGAATTTTATATATAAGCATCTTTGGTTATACTTATACATGTATTAATAGAAGATTAGCATATAGCCAGCCTTATATATATAATAGCAAGAGCGATAACGCGATAACTTGGACGACTGTGTCTCATGCGTGTGCTGTCTAGCTATAAATATAAACTGCAAGCTGATTTATTGATCAGCCAAACAATAATAGAGATGGCTGTGTAATTAAACGTAATTAATCAAGTTATGTTAATTAACTAGAGTAATGATTTTGTTGGGAAGTTCGAATGGATGGAGATAGATTTTGCCTACGTCTAGCAGTGGACGTCTTTCGGCTGACATGATGATGAGGTAGATTTTCGGATACATAATATAACAAAATTTGGGCTTCAGCGTTATTCGTATACTACATGTTTCCTTCCTTCTCTACTAGGTACCTTCCTCTTGAGCTAAAATGATTTTTTTGGAGAAAATCGCATGAGAAACAAAATATATATTTGAGATTACTTAGAGACAGGCAAACAGACGCAGCAAAGGGACTATGAGTTATAAACTTTATACTAGCTGACCCGCGCGACTTCGTCTGCGTCACTTTTTCCATTAATGCTCCGCTCCTATTTGTCTTAGCGTAATGATATATAGCCTTCCTCGATAAATAGGTTATCTAATACTGAAAGAATTTTAAATCCGACCAGTAGTTCCTGAGATCAGCGCGTTCAGACAAACAAACTATGTGTTGCCCCATTTCATGTCCAGGCTATCTCTTTCTATTCCAGGTTGCCAGGAAGAGAAAAAAGAATAAATAATGTGTCGTAATGCTTTGATTTTCAGTATTTTTAACCCTCCTTTTCTACATTACACAGCTCCCCAATCCCACCGAACGTGACCGACTCGAAGGTATGGGACGAGCTGCCTTGCTTCAACGCGTCGTCTTCGGAGCACATCGGGTACACTCGGCTCGACACGTACCGGGTCGCGTTGCTGACGTTCGTAGGGGCTATGGGGCCCTTTGTCTTCTTTAACGTGCAGAAGACCAAGTATTTGCAGCTGTTCACGTCTGGGATGAGGTGGCTGGGTAAGTCTTATTTGAGATCGGTTTTCTCTTGACTCTAGTCCAAGTCAGAGGTGACAGAGACAAAGTAGACGATGGAACGAGCTTACCTAGAAGAAGCCTGTTTACTATAACTTTGAAGAAATTAGGGTTGGATGTGTTCGAAGACACGGACACAGGTAGAGTTCCACTCCATTAATTCATTTATTTTTTTTCGAAGGGTCGCGACTGTAGCGAGTTCAGAGTCCATATTTTCGGGATGATAGCATATGTAACTCAGAAATATTGCACTTTTCTATCAATGAAAGAATTTCCGTAAATCGGATCTGTGTTTTCAGAGATTACCTTTTTCGAACCGGTAGTATAAGAAATACCTTTTTAGGGTTCCGTAGCCAAATGGCAAAAACGGAACCCTTATAGATTCGTCATGTCTGTCTGTCTGTCTGTCTGTCCGTCCGTATGTCACAACCACTTTTCTCCGAAACCTTAAGAGCTATACTGTTGAAATTTGGTAAGTAGATGTATTTCGTGAACCGCATAAAGATTTTCACACAAAAATAATTAAAATTTTGGGGGTCCCCATACTTAGAACTGAAACTCAAAAAAAACATTTTTCATCGTACCCATACGTGTGAGGTATCTATGAATAGCTCTTCAAAAATGATATTGAGTTTTCTAAGATCATTTTTTTCTAAACTGAATAGTTTGCGCGACAGACACTTCCAAAGTGGTAAAATGTGTGTCCCCCCCCCTTAACTTCTAAAATAAGAGAATGATAAAACTAAAAAAAATATATGATGTATGTTACCATGTAAACTACCAGCGAAAATTGGTTTGAACGAGATCTAGTTAGTAGTTTTTTTTTTAATACGTCATTAATCGTAAATTGCAACTTCTGCTTACGGAACCGTCAGTGTGCGAGTACGACTCGCACTTGGCCAGTTATTTTTATTTGTGATTGGTTTGCTCTTGACTTTAGTCTAGGTCAGAGATGACAGAGACAAAGTCTACAATACACAATACCTATGTATTGTTTAATACGACTTAAGAGTGAACTGCAAGAATTTTTCCGACCTCTCAATCGTCACATTTCAGCCAATTTACACAGAACCTTAAATCTTTACTTGATATTATAAAGCTGAAGAGTTTGTTTGGTGGAACACGCTTACTTCAGGCAGGAACTACTTGTTCAAATTTAAATAATCTAGTAAGTATTGGAAAGCCCATTTATTAAAGAAAGCTATAGGCCATATAACATTATGCAACGACCAATGTACAGACAGAGACGCAGTGGGGAGACTTTCTTTTGTAATATAGTGATATTACCGCTTTATAATATTAGTTTAGATCTGCAATTAAATTATATTATTATCTAACATAAAGTACTTTAATCACTACCTCACTCTGTTTAATGTGGAAAGTTTATCGTATTCATTATAAAAGCAAGTTTTATTTTGATAACAGGCATTTCTTATCGCCAAATAACTCGACTGTGTTAAAATAAAAACATTGATTATTTTAATAGAGGCCTACTATGGCCTAATAGCCGTCGCACATCGAAACCAATCAAAACCAACGCCAATCAGAAGTGAAGCATTGAAATGTGAGCCTTTAAATACAATGTCACATACAGTGGCATTAAAAAAATAAGTATTAGTATAATAGAAAAGTTTAGATAGTAAGTAAAAACACTCCTTTTTTAGGCAGTCGTGTAATAAAAGCAAACAATCTTGATGTGACTTTTTACACATATACATATTAAACGAATGAACCATTGTTTAAACTAATGGTTCAATTGATTTAGTACCTAATCGTTATTTGTATTTACATCGGTTTTTAGTTGCATTTATTTAAAAGAAAATGATTAAAAAGACCCATCAAGATTGTTTGCCTTTATCTAACCACCCAAACCTTTTTGGTATAGTTAACGATGCATTGCCGAAACGTCCCATTTCAGGTCACAGGAAAAGTAACTGTACGTCACGTAACATATAGCTCACATTACAATAATTCACTTTCAGTCAACTCGGTGGAGAGTTATTTGGTCGTACGATTAGAACTCACGTGTTTGCTACACAATAATAGTAACTAGTTTAAAAGTAATAGATTGCACATCCCTCATTCAGTGAATAGGATCAGTGCAATGATAGCCCACTTAATTCATTCACACCATTTGATTGAGAATGATTGATGGAGTGATGGGCCAAGTGCATAATAGCGAATTGTGGGGGGGCATCTATTGCACGTATACCGAAGGGAATGAGAATATTCCTGCAATTTCCTCCTTCTCGCGTGGTAGTCCTCATTGCTGAGGATCGTGAATTCCCGATGAGTGATCAATTATTAGTAGGCCATGATGCCAAGATTAGCAGCGGTCACTCCAACCAGCCAACCTCCCTCCAGAAACAGATCAGTTTTCCCGGCGTGTTCAGGTCATCTGTGAGCGATCTGTGTCGTATTTCGGTGACGCATTCGCACTCAAGGAGTACGTGCGGTACCGTTTCCTCCCCTTCCATGCATGCTCTGCACAGAGGGCTGTCCGTAATACCTATCGTGTATCGTCACCATTCGCAGGCTGCCCCTATCCAGTCGCAGAAGGCGCCTGGTCCGGTCCAGGGGGGCTACTCTCTAAGCCCGAAGTCCGTAGTTTCGGGCTTAGTTGCGGGCGTATTCTACTCCATATCACCTAACCACAAAAAATTAAGTACAACACGATTTGTCAGTTACTGTCAAATCGTGTTGTCATTCATTCTTAGTTCGGGTTCGGGACTAATCGTAACTTCGTAGGTGATATGGAGTCGAATACGCTCGCAACTAAGTCCGAAACAGAGAGTAGCCCCCCAGGTTTGGCATAGCTTCCTTAGACTGCCTGCAGCCTGGTGCCAAGGCCCACCAGCTTTCCGCTTGTTTGTGGGTGTGTTCACGCAACCATGTGCGCAGTTGGGCGAACTAAGGGGAGTGGTACTAGGGTTTCGGGTCCAACAGCCACAGCGTGAGATCCCTTCCTGGCCTGCTCATCGGCCGCGTCATTTCCTAGTGATCCGCTGTGTCCTTTTATCCACTGCAGCGTCACAGTGTTGCGGTTTGCCACTGTGACGTGTTCTAGTGCATTGTGGCCTGTGGCATTCTTGAGCGCATGATGCAGCTTGATGTTGAGTATTGAACGGGTTTGATCAGACCATCTCATAGGGCTATCAACTGCCACCTCTCGGCCGTCTGCCATCTATCTTGCCTGTCACCATGAGTTGTTATGTATATGAACCCTAAAAACCATTTGTATACAAATGGTTTTTAGGGTTCCGTATACATATACAGATAAGGTGAATTACTTACATGTACATATAATTATTGCTGATACCGAGGCCGTTTAGATGTACGTAAACAGCAATATTAATTTTATCGATCGCAGATGGAAGAACCTCACCATATGATACTGCTGTTGCTACATATGTTTAGTGACAATTTAATTCATGTTTACGTGTTTCATGAATTAATTGTAGGTACATACATAACCACTTATTATGTTTTAAACTACTGTTTAGATTTATCCACAATGTTAATAATAAATAATACACCAATACCATAAATCAATCTATACTAATATTATAAAGAGGTAAAGTTTGTGAGGTTGTAGGGGATAATCTTTGGATCTACGGAACCGATTTTTGAAATTCTTTTGCCAATAGAAAGCCACGTTATTGGTGCTTGTCATCCCTACTTAATATTATAAATGGTTAGTAACTGTGTCAGTCTGTCTCTTCTCTTCTTCATGCCTAAACCACTGAACCGATTTGGATGAAATTTTGTACAAAGATAGTTTGAGACCCGAGAAAGGACACGGGAACTATGCGGGTAAAACGGGAGCGAAGCCGCGAGGGACAACTAGCATATATTAACCCGAAAAATACCCCCTAACGAAGCGGGCAAGGGTCAGCTACTACAATATAAATAAAAATGGATGAAAAAATGGCGAGACATCGTTATCAGTTGACCGATAACATCTACGGTGTGTTGATTATGTTATGCTCATGCGGAAATCCGTTTTTAGGCAGCTAAGTATTTCAGGTGGCAACAACTAACTCAATGCAAGACCTTGCTCAATAACTTTGATGTTCATAGATTGACTAAGATTTTTTATGATTTGATTACAGCGTTCACGATAATGATCTCAATGGCGATCCACTTGCTGATTGGTCGCGGGCCGCAGGGCCACCCACCTGCCTTTGACGTCACCGGAATGCCTACGCTCTTCGGCGCCTGCGTCTATTCCTTCATGTGCCACCACTCGTTGCCAGGACTTATTGCACCAATCAGAGGCAAGACAAGACTCGGCTTACACCTCTTCTTTGATTACGCAATCATAGCTCTGTTCTATCTGCTCCTTGCATTCACTGGAGCGTTCGCCTTCGCACATCTAAACGACTTATACACACTAAACTTTGTGCCCTCCGACAGCGACAATATATTCCTAGAAATAGTCGAGTATTTTCTCGCTTTGTTCCCAGTTTTTACACTATCTACAAGTTTTCCAATCATCGCTATTACGCTAAGGAATAATTTACAGAGCTTGTTCCTAGATACGTCGAGACTTGAATCGTATAATTTTATTTTGAGGAAAGCGATTTTTCCAATTGTAACTGTGGTCCCTCCAGTATTACTGACGTATTTCTTGGAAGATATAAGTATCCTCATCGAGTTTACTGGTTCGTACGCCGGAACTGGTATCCAGTACTTCATTCCGACGTTCTTAGTGGTGTCTGCGAGGCGCCATTGCACGAACTTGTTAGGTTTAGGTGTAGTCAATAAGTATAAAAGTCCATTCTCCCACGTCGCATGGGCTATTTTCGTCCTGCTGTGGTCATTCGTGTGCATTATTTTAGTGTCAGTACACATATTTGAGAAGAATTCATGACATTCATTTTAAGATGATGTAGGTATGAGAAAATTTGGCAACGTAAATGAAATATGGAGTGTTTACGCCATTTTGTAAAATATCAGATTCAGAGTGAGGTTTCAAGGCAACACGCATTAGAATAAGATCTTAAAATGTCAAAGTACTATATTTTTGAAATCAAATTGTTAACTAATACCCCGTGTAGTCTGGTGAGAAGACAATATGCTTATGTGTTCATTTGTATCTCTTTCTCGCTGTGCAGTCGTCAATAACGATGTTTTAATTTTATATTATTATAGCTTTAATTATTAAAGTTGTCGACAGCACAGCTATAGTATTTTTGTATCAATATTATTATTACCCTAATACCTAATCAGTGAATCAATTAATTGAATAACGTATTGTAAGTCAATTTTTAACGCTGCCATTCGAAATATGGGTAAGCTAGTAATTTACTATCAATATCTGAACAAGTTATTATGTCTGATAGTATCTAAATAAAAAAGTAAAGTTAGTTTACTACACTTTAATAACAACTCTGGTGCTCTCTTTGTAATACGAGCTAGGTTCTGTACAAGGGTAAAGATACGGTGTTTTCTTCAGCTATGGATAAGAGTCCATAATTTTCAAAAATATTAACTACTATCATCCCATGTTACCTTATTCCCAAAGAATAGGAAGAAGTACAATTTGTTTTCTTTGTAAGTGCTTTTTGCTTAAAATTTTTATTATTATAATTATGTTAGTAATGCTGTAATAAAATTTATTTCCTACTGCCATGCACAAAATATGCTAATAATTTGAACAATCTAAATGGGTTTGAAGCCAATGTGTGACTGATAATCTGATAATATAGGTATCCATCGATCATGTGATCATTTGACAATATTATGTTAGGTACCATCACAGATATAGATAGACCTAGATAACGCAAGAGCAACTACTTCGAGTGCCGATTTTTGTACGTAAGCTACGTACAAAAATCGTAAGTGGCCACTTTCGTGCTCAGTCTGCATCGGTGTATAGAGCTAGTCGGACGTCGGCTGGGTGAGCGCTGGTGCAAGGCGGGGGGTGGGGCGAGGTGGGCGGCGTCTTTGAATTGATTTGATTTTCCCATCACTAAATAGTGCTTGTGACGTGTAATAGTAGGTAGCCAAAAAATGGCACGCTTGGTTTTCATACAGATCGTGATACTTGCGTTATCTAGGTCTATCTATATCTGTGGGTACCATCCTTTACTACAGTCAATTCATTAGTTTGAACTTACATATCTTACCTAAACCCGTCGAAGTGTTATTTCATGTCCACGTAACAACACAGAGAAAATACATTTCTATAGCAAATAACTATATCGTGATCTTGTATACTGTTGTGTAGAGTTTAATAAAAAATGTGATTATAGATTTATAACTTTAAAATGAATGCTTGCATAAAAATAAATCATTATTGTACTTAAATTACTTTCATGACAATTTTGTGTAACTATGTCTAAATGAATGAAACTATAAAACAATACAATAGCAATAAGTGTATAGAAATTTAAATGTGCATTTAAAAACAGCATGTTTTAGACTATCTTTATATTTTGTATGCTTTTAGGATGTACCTACTACCTATGTAACATTTTTACTTCCTATGATTTTGAATGCTAAAGATGCCAAATTGTAAAGATTTATTTACATAATTATAATTATATATTTTGTTTCGATTGTTTATCATTTCTTAAGCATGTTTTTTTATATTTACATTGTGATTGTGAATTATTATTATATATTGTTTATAAAATTGAGTTAATTATATCGATTGACTCGTTAATTTATTAGCAGTACAAAATATTTTCAAATAAAAATATAATACCCGTGCGTGTTCAATTAACTTTGTTTTCTTTTATACCTCGGGCTCACAAAATACACTCATGCTGTAGTCAAAGTGCTCTTTTGTTCAACTTTTTTCAGCAGTTACGGAAAAATATGATTTAAGTGTCATTGGATTCGGAAGTGTATGTTTGATTAAAAAAATAAAAATAAAGTACATACCGCTCGAAAACACTAATAAAAGGATTCGAAAAGAGGAGGATATTTGCCAGTTTTTTTTAAAATATTAATATTATACTTCTAGTTTTATCCGGTCTAAGTCCTTTGAAATGTCAGATAGAGATAAAAATGTCTTAATTAAATTCTTCGACCTAGCTCTTAGACTATACCTTAAAAATTGAACTCATTATAATGACTTCTAAACCAAGACCGGACTAAATCTGTGACTTGGGAGAAAAATCGCGACTTAATTAGGTGCCCTAGCTTTTGAGATTCAAATGGGCAATGGGGTAGGCACTTCCCAGATCGGCCACCTATAAACCCTTATAACTTTTGAAATTCGACTAGATAGGTATTTGGCGACAAATTTTTTGTTATTATAAAAATTGAATGTATAATTTCAACTTTTAAAAGAGTGTCCATGGAGTTTGCTCGTTTTTCTCTAGAGATCTTGCAAATAGCTTCATCTTATTTTTGACCGACCGACCTTGACAGTTCAAAAGTGCCTGTATAAATGATTTAATTTAAATAAATGCTTTGACGAGTTTGAAATCCCTGATGATGGCCATGTCAGCGTCAGTCACACTGGTAAATCTGCCACTCGTGATCCCCGTATGCTATATAAATCGCTCCTATGCGTTTGGACCCTGCGGAGTTGAGCCACATCTGCTGTTGCCTCTATATCATTCAGTACATACCTATTTGATTTCCATTTTACACACTCTTATAAACCGGCCAAGTGCAAGTCGACTTGCTCACGAAGGGTTCCGTACGATAAGCCGAAAAAAACATGTGTCTTCCCCTTTTATTTTTATCATTTTATAGCGGCAACAGAACACACTGAAAATTTTAACAGTCTACTTATTACGGTTTGTGAGATACAGCCCGCTGGCAGACAGACGGACAGCGGAGGCTTAGTAATAGGTAGTTCCGTTGGTTACCGTTTGGGTACGGAACCATAAAAACCAAACCATTGTCTAAGAAAAAGTAAGTACCGTTCTTGTATCCACGTTGCGTCCGCTTCACGCTCTAATTGTTAGTGATCATGAATAACTTGCGGATAACAATGAGGCAAACGTTGAGTTGTGGTTAGCAAAACAAAACGCACAGACAATGTTGAAGAATTATTTATTTTTTATCATTATACATAGTTGTCACTTATCTCGCGTACACAAGCGACAAAAGCCTTCCATAGCTCAATTGACTTTGGCATGAAGTTACATTGTATTTGTGCTGCCGGCGGCGCGCCGTGGGCCGTATGGTTTCATTAAGCACTAACGAGGAAGAAATTTTATTCTTTCTAAAACAAGTGTGAATAGAAAATTAAAAATAATTTCCAAAATATCACTATTCAAGCGCGAATAAGAAGCACTTGTATTAATTTTCGGGAAATGTAAAATTAATGCTAATAATGTAGCTATAATGTCACGGTAAGTAAGATATATTATACTTTTGTGACGCTCGTATTTGGTGAGAAAAAGAAATATCGAAACATCTACATGCACTAAAATTAAAGAGTGTAAATTATTTTGATTAATTTCATAAATTGGTAACAAGAGAAAACAAAATTAATGTGGGTGTCGATAACATAGTGGACATCTATACTTAGTCTTGTGTCGAGCTCGTGCTAAGTGGTATGTGGTAGTATGTACTGCTGGCATCAGCGCCAATTTGACCACGACGGTGTTAGTACATCATTATTACCATACTAATTAATATTTTCCGCGATAAAAACAAAATAAAATAAAAACAAAACTATAATTACATAAAAATGAGTGAATGCATTTTTTACATACAACATTACACATACATAAAATAGACATTGATGAGATACTCGTAATACTCGCACACATTCCCTAATATTGATAAGTAGGAGCTTCAATCGTAATATTAAATAATATTGGAATCAGGAACAAAATGTTCTAGACATTACATCTAAAATTATCTGTCTTTATTGTATCGTATAATAATATTATTGTAGCAAATATTCGAATGACAGCAATAAAAGCTTTGCCTCGTAAAAAGTATGCAATTTCAATAAGTACTCATAATCTAAACATTATAACGTCGAATGTTGAATTAAAAGTAGACATTACTTTGTAACAAATAAATAATATTAATCTATGCATTAATAAATCTAAGAATCATACCATTCGCATAAGATCGAACATTTTCATTTAGAATTTGATATCATTAATTTTAGAGAGGACCGGTCGATTTCATATTATCAGGTAATACGAACAACTAGCCCTGTCGTACTCGGCTCCGGCGCACGCGCACGCGTGACGACTCCGAGAGCGGCGGTTCGAGAACATCACAATAAATAGTAGGACTACAATATATTTTTGTGTGGCGCGAGTTGGGGCGCGCTGCGGCGCTCAGCGCGGCTATAACGTGCTCGGCGGCACCGCGATCTCGTGCCGCCGCAGCGCCGCGCGGAACGACTCCAGCGACGAGCGCAGCGTCAGGCAGAAGCCGCGCGACGCGGGGATCAGCGGGAAGTCCGGGGGGGTGAGGTCGGCTCCCCCCGGCCCCGCCCCCGCACCCGCGCCCGCGCCCGCCCCCGCCTCGCCCGACAGCAGCACGAGCCCCTCGAGGCGCGCGCACAGCGAGGCGGAGGCGGCGCGCAGGTGCGTGAGGATCTCCTCGCGGAAGGGCTCGGGCGGATTCATGAGCATCTTCGTCATCGACTGCACCAGCTTGAGCAGCACCATCTCGTTATACATGCGAGAGTTCTCTGTGCCTTGTTGTGTACCTGACGAAAATTTATAATTTTTTTACAATGTGTTCCTTTTTTCAAAGCAACTAGCTAGCGGCAAGAGCAACAAATATGTTCTTCCGCAAAACACACTTACTACTCTGATCGGCAGCAAAGTTAGCAATTCCTTATAATTTTTAAATAATATGTATATAGTGTGTGATTGAATGAATGACGTGTCCCTTTTATAAAATAGTATATATAATAATAATACTATTTATCATTGGCGGATTCTTGAGAAGTTAGAGGCAAAGGAGCTCAAGACGCTAAAATACGGGACGAAGCCCCGCTCCACACCAAGTGGTGAATATTCCTTACCTTTCTGCTTCTCATAGCCGGCCTCGTTGAAGTAGGGCTCGGCGTTGAGGATGAGCCCCTGCAGCGACACGATGACCTGCAGCAGCGAGCTGTCCTTGCCCCACACCTCCACGCCGCGCCCGGACCACGTGCCCAGCAGGGACACGCATACCTGCCGATGAACAACAATCAGATGAAGTTTACAAATCGGATGAATGGTTTCAACAAATCAACTGTGTATTGGCAACCGGTACTATCTCAGTTTTGACAACTTAACAGGATGAGGAAAAACCTTGTTTGAGTCATTAATATAGCATCTGGTTTATTAAATATGGTTATTGAAAACAAAAGTAGCATTATATGCTTCCTTCTAAAATTTAAACGAGATAGGGCAGTATCTCGCATTCAGTGGGCGTCGAAGTTAGTAAAAGTTGAACGAAGTCGATTCTGGCACCAAATCTAAACGTATCTAAGATGGGATTTCTTGCAATGGTGCCGAGTATGAAATAGTATAAAATGGTATTCAGAAGTGAAAACTTCAGAAAAAATTTGATAGGGCCGGTTGACAGTTCGCAGATGAAATGCCAAATGCAATTGTGGCTAAATAAATAATAACTGCTGCACGGGTCTTTCTTCAAGATAAATCAACGCTTGCCGAGGTTGGTCTGTGGATGGGTGACCATCTTAACATACCGAGATTCCTCCGTGCCTCGGAAAGCACGCTAAGCCGTTACCCCTGGCAATCGTTACGGATAGATAGAAGCCAGTAAATCTGATACTAGTATTTCCCAGAAGTATAGCGGCTGCCTTGAAATACCGTGTTACCTAGTTGGATAACACGGTACTTGTAGGCAGCCGCTTCACGTAAAATACGGGATTATATATATAAACTAGCTGACCCGCGCAACTTCGTCTGCGTCACATTATTCATGAATAATATTGCCAAAAAATTTAAAAAAAATTTAGGGGTGGACTACCCCTAACATTTAGGGGGATGAAAAATAGATGTTGGCCGATTCTCATAGATACCGGATAAGCACAAAAAATTTCATCAAAATCGGTCAAGCCGTTTCGGAGGAGTATGGCAACGAAAACTGTGACACGAGAATTTTATATATTAGATATACAATTGGAAGCCGACCCCAATACATTTGGGAAAGGGCTAGACATATGATGGTATCAACAAATGAGCTAATTAAACAAAATAGCTAATAAGATAGAAGAAAGTTGCTAATATAAGAGAGCTTATATTAGCAACTTTCTTCAACATTGTGCACAGAAGTTTCTCATTACGAAAAATTACTAGGGCTGGACGAAATCTTAAACAGAAGAGATAATACAGCCAATGCCTTGCATAACAGTCTTCCAAATTCCTAATTCTAAGAGGGGTCAAGCAATGCCAGATATTGACTGTTTGTATCTAATAGTATCAATCTTACATCGCTATGTGTAAAAAAATTATGTCGCTACATAATATTTACCTACTTTTCGACATATGCGCGGACGAAGTCGCGGGCAACAGCAGCTGGTAGCTAATACAAACAAGATGGAATGACAGCTCACTTCGTGATTGCTTCACCCAAGCCTTCACATGGACATGTTTACAGAATAGAACAGCAGTATGCGTACCTTCCCATCCTCATACAGGTTAGGATTGAGCCGGTCGGTGCAGTAGGAGTGGTAGTGGCACAGCGGCGGCGCGCGCGGGTACTCGCCGCCCAACTGCACGTCGAACACGAACAGCCCGCCCTCGTACGGCGTCTTGGTGGGCCCGGCGATCATCACGGACAGCAGGTCGATGCGGTCCTCGTAGCCGCGGACCCATACCTGTGGACCATGATTAAACAGTCTGTGATGGTGAGAAAAGACTGAAAACTATTATACTTTTTCGAGGTATTACTTTATTTCGGGTAATTAGGGGATTTTTTTCGAAAGAGTCACCGCGGCTCTGAAATGCAAAGGGCATTCGGAGAAACATGGATAGATTTATGTTAGTAAGAGTCTGACACTCCCTTCTGCTCCATCCAGAGCGGGAGGATGGATTTGATAATTTCTCATCCTTAAAAAAAGGAGACGAGAGTAAATGATTAAAACCTAGCTTGGATGGTCGTTACTGGTGTTCATTGATATTAAATAAATAAATATTTACCCTGTCATCGCCCGTTATCGCAATAACATATAGTCGGGGAAAAATTGACTAAGAACTTACCCCTGGTGGTAGTTCACTCTTGAGCAGTTTGATCTCCCTCTTCACGGCGGAATAGAAAGTCCTGGGTTCGGACGGCTGCAGTATGGACAGCCGGAAAAGATGGGCGGCCGGCGCAGACTCCAGTATACGGAAGACCTCCTATTACTCCTTGAGATACTCCCATTGCAAGCTAGACTAAGTACAAACACTCACCCCTGGTGGTAGATCACTCTTGAGCAGCTTGATTTCCCTCTTCACCGCAGAGTAGAAGGTCCTGGGTTCGGATGGCTGCAGCATGGACAGGCGGAACCGATGGGCAGCCGGCGCGGACTCCAGTATGCAGAAGCCCTCGCCTCCTTCCTTGTTCTCGTCGGTCATGGCGGCCGCGGGGCTGGCGGTGTCCATCTCGGCCTCGTCGGACCCTTCTGCTGTCGCCAGCGGGGCGTGTGTGTCGACGGATACTAGAGAGGCAGAAGAATGTTTGAATCTTATGTTTAAGGCGAAAGCACCAGCACATCGTGCATCGGCGTAAAATTACCGATGGATTTCTTTTAAGGTTTAGAGCACTATAAAGGGATAAACATACATATTTTCAGTTTGAAAAACTGAAAATTCTAACCACCACCGGTTTCTGAATGAAAAGTTGAAGTTGACAACTTGTCAAGTTGAACATGGCTAACCTTGGGACTAAATTAGGGTTTGACGTGTTCTGAACTCGACATTCTCAATTTAGAAACTAGCTGTAAGTTTAAAAATGTTATATACTTTGTAGAGGATGAAAGGCTAGGCCACCGATTACGCTATCCCTACTAATCACCATTTGAAAATGTAGTATTCCTAGTAATCCATTAACTCTTGACCAAGTTACCTGATATCTCCCCGGCTCCCTCAATCTTCAGCGCGGTGACTGTGTTGGTATCCTTGGCATCGCTGATATGGATCTCGGACACTTTCACGGGCTCGGCGTTTTCCGCCATGCTGACTACCAGCGCACCATACTGACTATAATTTTACAGACGTGTGAGAGAGTATTATATTTAAGGAAATGCTGCTGACCGTACAATGATCACCGATGTTACCTCGGTAGCTCGCATTGTAATGCAATTTGTATTCAAGCTGGTAGCAGGTAGAAACGTCGCCTACGTTCTGTGCCCCGGCGTAAATACGTCACATTGAACTTTAGAAACAGGAATATATACAATTAATTGGAATTTTCAAGGAGATGGCCGGCCACTCAGAAAGATGAAGCTAATTGCATATTGAAAAGCGTATATCTGTATGGAGAAGAACGTGCCAAAAACCCCTTGGGACACTTAAAAACACGCACTACAAATACATATTTTTCTAAAACTCGGCATTGATGGTCTCGCTCTGTTGAAAGAACCAAACCATAAAGAAATAAGAAGAATTGATGGGATATCTATTTGGCAGCTAGGTTTCGATAACCATTGTACGAATCATAAATTAGTACAAGACAAGGTAATTACAGGAACAGAAAGATAGTTATCAACCGCTAATGGATAAGACAGTACCAATAATATTACAGTACCATGCATATCGTACACAAGGGGATTACAAGGTTTCAATCTGGGGTTTATCGCTAAGACGAAACGCGAGTAAAAAAATTTTAAGCAATCATTTAAGGCAGGAAAATAACTAATTTAAAACGTACTGTTTTTTTTTTGTCAATTTTCTTTAGCGAGTAACGCCCTCCCAAAACGCAAACGCTTTTCGCCATAGCGAGTCAACCCCTGAGGACCTTCCAACACTTACATTAAACAAATATATGGTAATACAATCGGTAAACTAACAATATCGGGTTTAATCGGAAATCAGAGAAATTAAGTTACCACTTTTTATAGAGTCATCTACAAAACAAAAAAAAAAGTAAATAAAACAAAAAAAAAATGTTACATACGCTGGCGAGAAAACTAAAGTTCTTACTAAATAATGCTAGAAATGCCAAAAGGATAAATTATTTTACAACTACATGTTTTTTTTTATATTATAGTTAGCTAGGGCTTCAGTACAGAGGTTTATTGGATATAGCCCCTGGGTGTGTTTTTTTGTGTGAAGTAAAAGCAGCAAGTTTTCTTTTTACATTATAATTTCGAAGAAGCAATTAAATGCACCATGACAACCGATTTAATTTTTGGGTTTCGATAAAAACTCGGATACTTTTAAGAATTTCGTCGAAATGGATTGGATCGGATTTTTTTCATCTAAGTTGTGGTCTAGGTTGTTCAAAGAGTAGTCCAGTTACATAAACTGTTCCATGGTGGGTGGTCATTCGAGACAGGACAAAACGGACTTCGAGCGATACTTTTCAGCCAGCGCCAGGAAATCAATCCTAGGATACCATCCTTATCTCTCAAAGATAAACCAAGTTTATAGAAGTTGAAAGGAAGAATTATTTCTACTGTAAGTTAAAATAAACATGATACAAAATTATAAATAATTTCATATTCATATACATTTGTTTAATATAAGTATTGAGCTACGAGTAAGAGGGCGGAACCAAAAATACTATGAAAAGGCTATCATACTGTGGCCTGTGATCAAGTCCTCTGAATTTGATATGTTTTACCACTTTTCGGGTTCTGTTTTGATGGAGGCTTATGATAGGTCAATCAGCACGGCTTGTTCCAAATTTCCATAATTTGACACAGCATCTAAGCCTTCAACCAACTCACTTAATCAAATGATGGACCTTATTTGGTAGTATTTACAGGTTTTACAAGAATCATTTTTACATATGAGACCCCAACGACACAGTACGACATTATGAAATGCATAAAATAAAATAAACAACATAAAATATATACAAATGAATAAAACAATAATAAACAACAAAAGCATTTTGGAAATCTGTACATGGTGGTGATCAAAATCAATCACATTGTACATGTTGGCAAAAATATAAACAGCATATTTACAGAATGACGATTTAGGCATCCTCTCCGAGAAGGGACATTCAAACTGAAACTTTCTTAGGTATATGATCTGTGTTTACACATGGTTTTCAAAAATGAGTGGTTCAGTGTGACGCGTGTAATCACCACCCTGCATATAAAAACTTAAATGGAATGAATGCCGAAAAATAAAGTGAACAAAGCAAAAGACATGTACAGAAGCCCAAATATAATAATAGAAAGTAAATAAAAACAATAAAATGTAAATAAAAACAATAAAAGAGGCTCACACTGAAAAGTGGTAGGCTAAGTTCTCCTCAGATCGGTTTATACTCTTTTTCATTACGATGTTAAGGAAATCGGCCAACTCTTGCGGCCTTCTCCTGCGAAATAAATTTAACCTTTATTAAAACTTACATAAGGTTTTTTTTTAATATTAAATGTGCCGTGGTGCCAGTGTGCAAAACTAATAACCAAGTTTTAAGTTATGATGAAGATGCGGTCGGATCTGAAGACTGTGGCAAAATATTAATTCTCAATTAAGATTACCGGCTCAATATGAAATCTCGGGCCTTAGTTTAACGGCCTTTGTTTGGCTGTACTTTGTTGCCGAACCATCAGGATTCCTTTGTGTAAAAGTGATCCGTGAGTCCGTCTCTCTCGTTTAAGCAAATCGCAGTAGAGCTTTCGCAACTTTTTAAGGTCAGTATAGATCCTATTTTGTGTCCACAATATCACCAAAGCAAATTAGATCTGGCTGTTGCAAAAAATAAAAAGTATTTTCTTGTCAATTTCTTAATACCCTCAGTTCTGTAAATTAAGTAGTTGTGTTCGTAAGCTAGACTTACCGGCTGACTTCGGCGTGCGCTTTGATGAGCTGCGCGTGTATGAGCGAGCACAACTTGTAGCAGACATTCTTGCCCTGGGCCTGCTCGGGGTCGGTTACATCCCCAGCTGGCAATACGATTGTTACTGTTATGTTATGTAGGTGACATGCCCATATAACGGTAAGTTAAAAAAAACCGAGCAAATGTGAGTCCGACTCTTACACGAAGGGTTCCGTACCACAAAAAAAAACCGGCTAAGTGCGAGTCGCACTCGCGCACCGAGGGTTCCGTACAAACCGGCAGGTATTATATTATAAGCAGAAGTTGCGATTTACGATTTATGACGTATTAAGAAAAAACTGCTAACTAGATCTCGTTAAACCAATTTTCGCTGGTAGTTTACATGGTAATGTACATGTACAGTTCTAAGTATGGGGACCCCCAAAATTTACAGTTTTTTTTCTATTTTTATGTAAAAATCTTTATGCGGTTCACGGAATACATCTACTTACCAAATTTAAACAGCATAGTTCTTATAGTTTCGGAGAAAAGTGGCTGTGACATACGGACGGACATACAGACAGACAGACGGACAGACATGACGAATCTATAAGGGTTCCGTTTTTGCCATTTGGCTACGGAACCCTAAAAACACGTTTCTTGTATGAGAGCCCCTTTCAATTTATTTGTTGTTATAGCGGCAATAGTAATGCACGCTCTGGGAAAATTCAACTGTCTACCTAATACGGTTCTTGAGATACAGACATACGCGCGGGCGGACAGCGGAGGCTTAGTGATAGGGTTCTATTTGTAAACCTTCAAGAACAGAGCCCTAAAAAGTTGTTGAATGTGGTTCTTGGTGAGAGATATTACTATTTTTTACACAACTGCACCAGTAGCAAGTATCAAGTCTGTGATTGAACTATAACTACGTATCTAATATACAGGGAAATTGAAAAAATACCCGAAACCTCTTAGGCAGTGAAAGTACACATGATTATAAGCAACTTTTGTTTTGGTAAAACTCCGAAATCTCGAAAAAAATATCAGCTGTTTCATACAAAATGCAGTATTTAGCCAATGAAAATGTATGAAACAGCTGATATTTTTTTCGAGATTTCGGAGTTTTACCAAAACAAAAGTTGCTTATAATCATGTGTACTTTCACTGCCTAAGAGGTTTCGGGTATTTTTTCAATTTCCCTGTATAATGCTGCCAAATGCATTCTGCATAAAAGTAACTTGTTTGAAACTTAGCATTGTAAAGTTTAAGACAGGCGGGTTTTGTGATATATTTTTGATGTGAAACATCTGTTGGCGCGCTTTCGTCAGAAAAAAAATTATGCTTCCGGAAACGACATGACGTCAAGTCGGGATCCCCCCACCTACGCCGCTTGTTACGGACGGCGAACTTTGGAACTAATTTGTAAGTTTTTGATTAATTTTATTCTAGTAAACATAGATGTTTCAAATATTATGACGGCATTGTTTTATGATGTTTTCTGTTCTTAGTATACTTAATAAATGTGTGTGTACTCACGATTTTCACCAGCGATCACGCTGTCTGACAGAGCCAGATTCATATCGGAGCTCGTGGCCTGCGCCGACTCTATGTTCAAATGCAGCTGCTTTTTCGAAACGGTGCACTCCACCTACAAGTTGCAAGATTGGTTAATTTTACAGGCATTCATCGTAAATCGAAATAAAAGAAGTTATCGTTTTTTAAAGTCATTGTGGCTATTTATACTGGCAAGATATTAATCTTGCAAAGAAAAGTAATCCATTAAGACTGTGTCCATACAAAAAAAGCAAATCTGTATTTGAAGAACTGATTTCACACAAGACCTTCATTTATAATAACCAAACGCAAAAACAAAGCTAACTAAATTGTGGGTTGTTGCGTTTTTGGACTTTGGGTATTCGAGACATACATTCTACATATCACTCATGTCACATCTTATTTTTTATGCACTTGCCATGTTATTTCCCCGACACCCTCGCTGACTTGATAGGGGATTAATTAAGTCGGCCCCCGTACATGTGTGGCATGCAGTTTTTTTATTTGTAACTAGCGACCCGCCCCGGCTTCGCACGGGTGCAATGCTGATACTAAATACACTACAGAAAAACTGTTACCTCGCGTCTGAGCCGCGCGGGTACCTTACTCATAGATCTAAACTCCCCTACCGCACGCGCACCCCCGCCTTGGTGACGTCCACTTCGCAACGGGCCGTGCAGCAGAAATCGTAATATTTTAATTTCGCCATAACTTCGAAACCAAACGTCCGATTTTAATCATTCAAAGACCAAATATGATCTACATAAACTGTACTTAGTGGTGAAATATATTTATTTTGATAAGGATTAATAGCATGAGTAAAATAAACGCGTTGAAATGTAGTCCAAAAAAAAATCAAGATTTTTAAATAAAAAAAATGGTTGTTGTGCCTCACTCGACATAGATAGGTATAGTGTGTCGCGGACTTTTTTGTACATATTTATAAGATCTACAATTAATTAGAACAATGTATGGTTCTATCTTTTATAGTTTAGGCAGCGTACGCAAAATAAGTAACTTTTCTGGTTGATTTTTACACCTTGTGTCCGAAAAACCCAAATATCTTACGGAACCCTATTTTTTTCCAAAATAAAATATAGCCTATGTTACTCGTGGATAATGTAGCTTTCGAATGGTGAAAGAATTTTTAAAATCGGTTCAGTAGTTTTTGAGCCTATTCATTACAATCAAACAAACAAACAAACAAAGTTTTCCTCTTTATAATATTAGTGTAGACTAGCTGACCCGTGCAACGTCTGCGTAACATTTTTCATTACTGCTCCGCTCCTATTGGTCTTAGCGTGATGATATATATATATCATCAGGCTATAGCCTTCCTCGATAAATGAGCTATCTAATACTGAAAGATTTTTTCAAATCGGACCAGTAGTTCCTGAGATTAGCGTGTTCAACCAAACAAACAAACAAACAAACTCTTCTGCTTTATAATATTATTAGTATAGAAGTATAGATGGGTTTGCTCTTAACTCTAGTCAAGGTCAGAGATGGCAGAGACAAAGTCGACGTTGGAGCGAGCATGCCCAGAAGAAGCCTGTTCACTCTATCTTTGAAAAAGTTAAACTAGAGTTAGTTAGAAGTTTAACTTTGAAGTTTTAATCATGTGCAAGAACTATTAGGTAGCAGCACAGAAGAAGTATTGTCAAGTATATTAAATTTAACCTATAAATGTTGAAATTGCAACGCCAGATGGCACAGTCTAGTCTACTTCGTGCTCGGTCTCTTAAACGACGTGCAGAAACTATAGGTAGCAGCACAGAAGCGTCAATGTCAAGTATTCTATACCTTAACAACTTCACCGTCCACAAAGCAGACACAATAGGTAAACAATCAGCACGTATCACATGTGACTCATGGGACAGTGAAGTAGTTAAAGGTGCATCCACACCGCAGTTACTTTTGAGGAGCAATAGAAAGTAACAAGATAACTTTCTTTAACTTATGACTAAGTTATTTACTAACAACAAATAACTTTTTGTTATCGGATGTGACCCACAACACTCGGAAACGTTGCTCCACAAAAAGTAACTGCGGTGTGGATGCAGCTTAAAGTTTCGAATATGCAACAACACTAGATGGCATATTCAACAGCATGCACGTTCCATAAGGAGGTAAATAAATGTTAGGTTTTTTTTTTACTTGATCTTGAGTTTGAGTCTTGGTCAGAGATGACAGAGACAAAGTCTACGATGGAGCGAGCTTACCCAGAAGTAGCCTGTTTACTCTAACTTTGAAAAGATTAGGGTTGTGGGCGTTCGGAAACACAGACGCAGGCAGAGAGTTCCACTCCTTTGCTGTGCGCATTATAAAAGACGTTTGGAAACGCTTAGTGCGAATTCGTGGAATAGCAACAAGGTAGGGATGGCAAGTCGCAGTGCGTCTGGATGTCCGATGGTAGAAGGGGGCTGGTGGGATGAGGTCGTGGAGTTCCTGGGCACACTCTCCGAAGTACAATCTGTAGAAGACCGACAAGCAGGCAACCTTGCGGCGATGAGCCAAGCTGTGTAGCTTGGCATCCACCAGTTTTACGTCGCCAATGAGCCTCTTAGCTCTGCGTTCCACCGAGTGAAGCGCGGCAAGCTGATACGAAGCACATCACCTGCATGGGCTCGACCGTGACGTTGGCGGCGACGATGGTCCGGCCGGGCACGTCGGGCAGCCTGTCCACGTCGTCGTCCACCAGCATGGGGTCGGGCGCGGCGCCGGGCAGGTCGGCGGGCGCGAACAGGCGCGCCAGCTGCTCGTGCACGCGCCGCTCGCCCGCGCGGGGCGTCATGGCGCCGCGCTCGCGCACGCGCTCTAGGAGACCCTGCCAAGTGACGGCGATTAACTACTAACTTGTGAAGCTAATAATGTGCCTCGCTGTTGTATAATCCGCGCGCAATCAGAGTTGGGATGGAACTTTGTCAAAGTAAATCGATAATATTATATTTATTTATTTTACAATTTATGTACACACAGAGAAACGGTACAGATACAGAATTATAATTATTAGTACAAAGGTACTGCTTGTTCTTTCTTCAAGTAGCGTTAGCAAAAATGTTCTGAATATTGATAATAAATTAGTTATTTCTACGATCTATCATATAAACTAGTTTATTATCAATATTCAGAACATTTTTGCTAACGCTACTAGAAGAAAGAACTGTAATTTTCGATTTAATTTGACAAAGTTCCATCCCATTCTGATTGCGCGCGGATTATAACACAACGTGTAACATAATAAAAGCAACATCTGTTAAGAGGTCATTGTATCTACTCATAATTTTGAACAAATTTTACTATGTGACCAACCCCGAAATAGTGGGATAATTTTTTTTTTTTTAACGTAGAAACACTTTTACCTTATATAATTATTCCTTCAAAATTTTGCTACGACTTTTAATAAAGTAGTGCTGAGCTTTTGTTGTAATTGGAGGAATCAATGATTCTGATAGTTTCGGAATCAGGGGTTGAATTTTAGTGTGGCACACTTTGCTCTTGTACATTTTAAATAACGTCTGTTTGTATTTTGCAACACTACACATAATTGTATCTAATAGAATAGAATAAATAAAACACAAGTTTTCATTCACAATAATTATCTAGTTTTACAATCGAACTTTAAGACACCCTTATATTCAATTCGATCATAGCTTACCAAAAAGTGATCTTCATGGAAGAACGATGTCCCCATTAGGCGGTCTAAAAATCGGCAATCTTTGTACAAGTTTAACAGCTTGCGCATTATCTGAAAATAAAACTAATCTTTAGAAAGCTTGTTTACATTCAAAAATAAAAAGTAATATGCATAGCACAACATCCATGACGTGATGCTTTAAGGTACAGATAAACTGAAATAAACATTTTGATATCAATTAAACTGTTTCTGTTTATTTGCAAGCAAATTACTGTTTGTACAAGGTTATATTTTATAGCCCCGGGGTTCCCAAACTGAGCGTCTCGACTACCCGGGGCGACGCGGTGCATTCCCAGAGGCATCGAGAACCACGGAAATTAAACGTAAATGCTGTATTTGGCAAACAAAATGGAAGCGTCCTGTTTTGATAGCCTTTCTGTGTGTAATATCGGTTGAAGACCTGATCTGAAGCCAGATTTGTAATAAATTGAAATTAGTCGAACACTTATGGAACTTAAACACAAGACTTTTTATAAAAATGTATGTGTCTTAATCAGAACAGCAAATTCAATTGTTGCATTGATTGTACGTACCTACTAATTTTTCCAAATGGAGTTACCATAATTATTTTCTTTTACAAGGACGTCGCAAAAAAAAAAAAACATTTAAAGGAAGGTAGTCACGCCTAAAAAAGATTGGGAACCCCTGTTAATAAGGATATTTTACCTACGATTTGTTGCGTCAAGAAATATCATATAAAGTCTTTGGAAGTTGGGATGAACCAACAAATCATGAACAACAAATCGCTTTCGCTTGGAAACAGTCTATATTATAACAATTTTTAATATAAATAAAAGCTTCCATTAAGATTATTAAAGAAATTAGATTTTATCTTAACTAAACGGAGTTGATAAAATATTAGTAAAAATTTACGGGTTAAACATTCAAAGAACTGTTTTAGTTGATCAGGACTGCTACTGAACGTGACGAAATTTAAACTGTGTCATCTGTGTGAAAATCTGGTGTCATCGTCAGGTTAATTGAAATCCATTTTTTACACTGTATAAAATTTTTTGATGCCAATGATTTTAAATTTTTCTCATTTTTATCTCCTTGGTTAGAACATATTAAAAACGGCATAAGGAAAAGGTAGGAAGTAATAAATAAAATTAAAAGAATATTTTATTAAAAAAACCGTTTAATAATTACGTCTTCATTTTCTTCTTGCTTGTGATAAAAATATACAAGAAATATGATAGTAAAATATCCACAATGAAATGAAAAATTAATGGAACCAAAAATGAGGAAGCTATTGTTGATAATGGGCAGGAATGTTTACATCTTCATAGAATTTATTTACCAGACGGCACTTTTTATATTCTTTAAAAGTTCCTTGCTTTGAATTCAAAAGCCGACCACGATTGATCTAGCGTTGCCAACTTTGGAGAGTGCTGCTTTGAGGGTCAGTTTATCTGTACATTTCACGACTATAAAAGTGGCACTTCGAGACGGATAAGCACATAAATATTTCGCAAGGCCTTGCACCACCGGACCGCCAGCAAAAGTATCCTTCGACACACACTTAGATTGCATCCCGAAGTGCGAACCTGTTCCAGAATGCTTCGGGATGCCAGGCCGTCTTGTGGTACTGCACTATCCTGCTGAATTTCATATTAAACCGGCCCCAATAGGGAATATGCATAAAAAAAATATTTATTATCTAAACAGTATATCTAAAAATATACAAAAATATATTACTAAAGGCTCGACCGCACTGTGCGACACTTCGCGGCAGCGGAACGACGCGACACGTAACAACGTTCGCACTTGAAGTGTCGCGGCGCGTCGCACGCTGCTGCGTAGTGCGTTAAACCTCATACAATTTCTTAAAAAGAATATTTTGCCGTTGCGTGTCGCGTCGTTCCGCTGCCGCGCAGTGTCGCAAAGTGCGGTCAAGCCTTAACAGTGGAAATAGAATCAAAATTGCTCGAAAAACAAACGAGATATAATGATTGTAATCAAATATATCTGTTCCTCTCGCGAAAACGCTGTTTTCTATGACAGATGTATAGACGTCACGGACTGTGACGTCAAATTACATGTCGGACTTCTCGTTCTAATAGTCATCTTTGAAGCGTTATAACTTCATCGCTGATGAAGATATCCAAAAAATATTTTGTTGTGTGTTTACTAGAGCTTTTATGTAAAACATTTTGTAAATAAAAAAATCGCGTGCATATTCCCTATTTTAATGATAGTGCTCGTGAATGCGATGAATTTGATATGATACTAATGCCAAGCAGTGCGGAAAAACAGCAAATCAAATGGGAATAATAAATGATTAGAAATTCTTTCTCGGAGTTCTGCCACCACCACACCGTCGCGGCGGCATGCCGAAGCATCCTTGTCACCAGGACCGGGGGAGGGATTTAGGTCGAAGCAATGTAAGGAGTAGTCGAGAAAAAGATACTTCTGTCACGTAGGTCCTGTGCGGGCGGCGCACGTACCTCGTGGTCGCGCGCGGGCTGCGAGTGGAGCGCGTCGTGCTGCGCGCGCAGGCCGGCCAGCGGCGCGGGGGGCGCGGGGGCCTCGTGCGCGTCGGCTAAGGACGCGCCGGGCGCGCGGAGACACCTTAACAGAGACAGTATTTTTACCTCTTGGCTCTGTAACGTGGGGTGTTTAGCGAACATCTCTTCCAGTTTCCTCATGGCGATGCGGCCGCGCTCGATGTGGGCGGCCACGCGCGGCTCCAGCAGGCGCGGCACCTCCAGCGGGGGGACGGTTGAGGCCCCCGGGCCCGAAGGGTCTCCGGTTCCCGGGGCAACGGAGCACGTGCCGCAGGACTCACAGTCGGCCGCTACGCTTACAGGGGCCACCAAGATTTCTATAAAGATAGAATACAAACTATAAACGAAGTCCTCAAAAAGTAAACAGTATGGTCATCCTATTAGAATAGAGTACATCTCTGTTTTGTCGTGTCATCACAACGGGACCCATCAGTTTTTTTTTTTATTAGGATGTTGTACCGGACTGCGAACGGGACCCTATTACTAAACCTCCGGTGTCCGTCCTTCAGGCTGTCAGCGGCATACTTACATACAGTAATAGACAGTTAAAATTTCACAGAGTGAGTATTTCTGTTACCCCTATAACAACAAATAATAAAAATTAAATTAAAGGGGGCTCATGTGAGAGTCCGACTCACACTTGGCAGGGTTTTATAACGTTTCTATTCTATGTCCATATGTACGTACCGTTGTTGGTGGGCGTCTGGTCGGGCGGCGTGGGCGTGTGCGGGTCGGGCGTGCGCGGGTCGGGCTCGTGCGCCGAGCTCTGCGTCTCCCATGAGTCCTCGGACGCCGAGCCTTCCGAGCCCCACAGCTCGCCTTCTTCGCTGTCGTACTCGCCAACCTGTGTGTCACACTTTCATTTTAATATAACTGGAATTCCTAAAAAGAGGCGAAAATCCTATACAAGTTTGATGGATGGAGTAAACCTGCCAAACAATTGAAAATTGCCCAATATTGGCCTTTACAGTCTTTCACAACGCCCGTGAAACAATAATCACGCGTGATGCCGCCTCCGCATGCTAGGTCTTTGTCACTGTTTGTGGAACACCAAACACGTGCCAACCACCGACCACAATCACTCAACACAAACACGGCATCCACAGGCTTGACGAACGTGCTAGTAGTATATTCCGGACTGGCAAACAATACATACTACAATACAGTACGATTTTTCTATCTTTGCCTATGCAAAGTACGTCGCAATTGATTACGCAGGATGTCAATTTGACAAGAAAAATAGAACAGCGCATGCGCGGGTAGGTCGCGCATGGCGTCTCAGTCCCTCGTATACGGTCGATGCATACTTGTTTCTCGCTTACTCAATGCAATACGACTGTTGATGCGAAAAGTGCTTGACGCTGTTATTGTTTTAAATTATTTATTTTGGTTTTTCTTACTGTTTCATTTGTGTTTTGAGTGTTTTTGTGGTGTATATGTTTGTTGTGTTACTTTGTGACCTTGTGATTGTTACTGGTTGTGTTTCTTACTTGTTTATAATACGTATAAATCAGAAAAATGTCTACGAACGTAACACTTTTTTTCGCGATTGGACCTGCACGGTCGTCACTAAAACCTAACTTCGGAGCGGCGAAGAGAGAAAAATCGTACTGTACAACTGAACAAGATTTTGTTGTTTTGTGTTCACTGTTTGCCAAGCATGTGGATGCGCCTGGGAAGAGTGCGCATTTGAAGGAAAAAGGGAAAGCCTTATAAAAGGTATGCAGAATAAATGGGGTGTAGACCCCCGAACCTCTATTGAAAAGGGAGGATCCTCCGAGCAGACGGGTGCTGTGTCTGGTGGGCAACTGTCCAATGGTTGATGTTTGGGCTGTTGTATATGTTCGAATTTCGCGAAGAATTTTGATACCGCGATGTAAGATTTGTGTGACGTTAGGTTCGAATGTGGCGGTAAAGAAGCCACTTTATAAGAAGACCGTGGTGACAAAGCAATCGCAAATTACCGTATTGTTAAGGGGGGTTTGCTACTGTATCATAACCAAAATTACTTGTTCTAAACCTGCTACGATGAAGTTCTGGCATTACATTTAAAATATCAGCCATTGCCATCCACTGCTGAACGTAGGCCTCCCCCAAAGAGCACCAATCACTTGGTTTAGAGCAGTCCGCAGCCATCCGCTGCCACGTTCTTCAAATCATCGATCCATCGTGCCGCTACACTGCGTTTGTTCATACGCAGTGTGTCAAAAACCCAATTTTTTGTGTCATCATATTTTTATTCAAGTAACCGATAGTTTTCTATCAATTCTGGTACGAGAGTTCAACTCCGGCTTCGCTACAATGCACTGGGTTATTAATCGAGAGCAAACAAGTGTTTCTTTTTGCCAGCTCTTTATTCGGAAGAGGTTTTTATTATTGATAGGCTCGCATCGCAAACTTACGAGAAGGAAAGGGATGATGTGGGCGACGATGGAGTAACTTCCTAAAAGTGACCTATTGACTCTTGAACTCTAAAAGATTGTAACTATCAAAAATGTTATTGCGTTTTTATAAATTAATAGTCTTACCTTGTACAGATCTTGAGGCCAGCACATACTCGTGTGTCCGTCGACCCACCATACTTTAACGCGTCCAGATGGGAAGTTGTCAATAACCTAAAACCAATCAATCAATGTACAACGAGTAAAGCAATACATTTTAGGAGATGCGGTACAGAGAGTAAAGGCCCGATAACCCCCATTGAAAAGGGAGGATCCTCCGCCCAGGCGGTTGTTGTGTCAACAACCGCCCACAACCTCTTAAGGGGTCATTGTATTCATCATCAACAGTGATACTAGAATTATACCCTAAAATCATCGCAAATAAAGTTTATTCTTTTTTATACGGCGAATTTTTGCGTTTGGAGTTCCAAGTAAAGTGCTCCAGATATATGTTACTAGCTGACCCGCACAACTTCGTCTGCGTCACATTTTCCATTATTGCTCCGCTCCTATTTCTCTTAGCGCAATGATGACGCCTAGCCTATAACCTTCCTCGATAAATGGGCTATCTAACACTGAAAGAATTTTTCAAATTGGACCAGTAGTTCCTGAGATTACCCCCTGCATACAAACTTACAAACATACAAACTTACAAACAAATTTTACCTCTTTATAATATTATATTAGTATAGATATACTTACTTGTCCTGCAGTGCAGTTGGCGTCCTCCCCGGTAAAGTTGGCAACCCTGATGACGACAGTCCCTGGTCGGTACTGGAAATCTGGGTGATCTTTCAAATCATACACGCTGACTTCGCTTTCATGCAGCATTTGTGGGCTAGAGAACGAATTTAATCATATTATTCTGAGCACAATATTATCATATTTTTACTGTCGTACTTACCATTACAGGTACGTAAACAGTACATTGTTATCCTAAGTTTAGGTTTTTTTACTTTAAAAATGTTGTTTAGTATGACTTCAATGTGGCAATAAACATTGCTTTCAGTATTCTAACCAATTACTAAGTCTACCAGTATACTTTCGTGCTACTTTAAGTTATATCATTTTTAAATAAGTTTTCAATTCATTAAATAACTGAGACTGCTGACTGAAGACACGGTTGACGCAGACTGGCTGCTGCGCTGCGTGTTGCGGGTTCGATTCCCGCACGGAACAAGTATTTGAATGGCCTACAGATAGTTGTTCCGGTCTCTTTGTGTATATGAGTTTGTATGTTTTGAACGCACCCACGATACCGGAGAAATTCCTAGTGTGGGGTTCACCCACAGACATATAAATAGTAGCAGACCAAACATTAATACGTAGATAAATTCTTTTATATGGTATGATTCTTTATCCTTTTTTTTCTAAGTGACAATTCATAAGCGTGTCTCGTTCTGTCACGTGTTGTCACACTGACTCATACATAGACAAAATTTGACGCGTAGCTTGTCTGCCATATTGATAAGCATCAAATGTTCTGTTTCAATCGCGTTAAAATTAATAAAATATTACTTGTTTGGGACATAAAACACACGAGGACGGTAAAATAACATGAAGAAGTGCTGTGCGTATCGCTGTGACAGTGCTAGCTACCACAAAACACCTGGATTGACCTTTCATCGGTAAGTTTTGGGAAATCTTAGTGCTTTCTTTACTAAATTCAAATGTTTCGATACTGTTTATTCGTATTTTACATACAGTTTTTAACAAAGATGCGATTCGTCTGTACCGTTAGCCTACAAATAAAGAAATAAATCATAACAAGGACAAAATAGTCAGAAAGTGGCATCAAGTGACAGCTCAAGTACCTGTTCAATTAGTCAGGGACGAATTAGGCAACAAAGACGAAACTTTTAGTAAATTGCATATGTTGTATGTATAGTAAAATATTTATTTCCATTGAATTATCAAATAAAGCCTCAGTTTAATGTATGAATTTTTATTCTTTTTTGGTGATACAATTCCAAAATACCTGTAGTAGTTTCAGTGTATGTACACATGTCATGCTATTATAAAAACTAAATTATAAAATCAATATTATGTTACCCAGTGTCTGTGTTATGGAGAACATGAACATAGGCATATGTATAAATACAGTATAGGCTACTCACATAACGATGAATTTTCATTCAGCAGGCAATAATTGAGCATACTAATATTTTTCCAGGTTTCGCAAGGATGAAAGTTTACGGAATGCCTGGATTAAAAACCTGAAACTGCAGGATTGGCAACCAAGACCTTCAAGTGTACTTTGTTCAAAGCATTTTGAGAATCACTTGATCGATTCCAGCGCTTTTCGAACAACATTACGTCCCGGAGCAATTCCTACACTGTTTACCGAATTTACTCCATAATCCATATGTAAGCATTATGAGAGTGTAAGATAGAAGAGTGTCCCTGGAGTGTCTTGCACGTTCTTCTCCATAGAGATCTACGCTTTGGAACGTGCAATTAGCTTCAACTTTCTGGACAGACCGACCTTGACAATTAAAAAGTGCCTGTAAATGGTTCATTTGAAATAAATGCTTGAATTTTGAATTACATTACTTTTATTTCAAAAATCCTGATTTATTCCTAAACTAGCTTTCAGGCATACTAATACCTTGACTCTCGGTTCTACAAAACTGGGCATGCGGGTTAATGACTGCAGTGCCAGTTCTTCTAGCTGATACTGACGTCCGTCAACGGTTTGTAAACACCGTCAAAAGATAAAGAGTGGACTGCTGCCCATCGTCCTCTTAAAATATTCCTTTAGTCGCCTTTATCAATAACCACGGGAATAGAGGGTGGTTCTATTCGTTAAGACGATTGATAAGTAATCTATATTTCATGTACCCAGAGAATATCGATTTTCACGGATTTTCAGAATGTATATGGATTGTTTCATCATCGTTAGATAATACCGGCAACCGTTCCTAATTCAGCCCTGTAATGATATCATTCCCTAGGTGTGCGTAATGGCTACGCAAATTTTAGCGAATGTTTGGTCTGCTACTATTTATATGTCTGTGGGTTCACCGTTACAAAAAAATAAATAAAAACCAGCGGCCAAGTGCGATTCGGACTCGCGCACGAAGGGTTCCGTACCATTATCTATAAAAACGGCAAAAAATCAAGTTTGTTGTATGGGGCCCCCTTAAATATTTACTTTATTCTGTTTTTTAGTATCTGTTGTTATAGCGGCAACAGAAATACATCATCTGTGAAAATTTCAACTGTCTAGCTATCGCGGTTCTTAGGATACAGCCTGGTGACAGACAGACAGAGAAGTCTTAGTAATAGGGTCCTGTTTTTACCCTTTGGGTACGGAACCCTAATAAATTCTGACTAATATGAATCTGAAGAATGCAAAAAAAAAATGGTAAAAGTAACTCACACTGGCTCGTCAGCACTGGTGTAGGTGCGGTACCAGTGCACAATGGCGGTCCTGCCGTGGTGGTCCACGCGTTGCACTACGCCGTATTCTCTGTGCTTCAGCTGTCCAATAACAATACATTCTAGTTTTCAAAAGTTGCCAGGCATTTTACGCTAAAGACATTGAGGCTAAGCGTATGAGACGCAAGTGCGCAGATTTACGTTGCGTAGGGCAGAGCAGATTTTGTAACATATGAACCTACTAAGAGCTGCGTACGCTTCGGCGCCATGTACTTGTGGCCAGTCTGCCCTGATCTGCAAAATCTGTTCTGTGTCACCTGCTTCTTAGCATACGCTTAGCATCACGAAAGAATACAGAAAAGTGAACAATGCAGTGTCCTAGATAAAACAGAAAACTGAACACATTTTTTTCAATGACACACTATAAAGGGTGGAATTTAAATCATTTATATGACTTTGTAGGGTTTGGTACGTCACGTTAATTCCAACCAAGTGCATATTTCAAGTTCACATTTAGGCTGCGTTTCGACCAAAGATATGCGAGAATGGGTAGCGAGGGCTGTGATTGTAAAGAGCCAATAGAAATGCTTGCGCTGAGCGAGGCTAAGATAATAAAGCGATTCTATTGTTTCTCAATAAACACATCCCTCGCTAAGCATCCTCGCACATAATATCTGATGGAAACGTAGCATAAGACCGGTAACCCAAGAACTGACCTGTTGGTTTTCCTCAACGTTAGCTGCCCCGCTGACCACGAAGTCGCCTGGGAAGCACTCCTGCCCATCCAAGTGATGGATGGGATACAGTTGTGTTGACGGAATGCCCATTTCTATTGTACCGTCCTGCGAATTGAAACAAAATGTTCGTCATACAATGAATCCACTACATATCAAGATTTATATCTTGTGCTAATTCTTTCATGAACGCTTCCAAGTCGTCACGCCAGCGTTTCCTAGGCCTTCCCTGGCGACGTGACCCGTCCTCTGGCTCCCACTGTGTAACGACTCAGGCCCATCTATCCTGATGCATTCTATTATATACCATGTATGGCCAACCGGTCGATGGCGGCTATTAATCCAGTCAATCGAGGCAAGGCAATAAATATAAATAGGTACGAATAACAGACTGCGCAACAATGTAAATACTAAATTGATTAAGTTAATCAAATGAAAAATACTGCATAACTGTGTACCGAACTCTACATCTGTAATTTTAAAAATACCTATGAAATCAGTAGATTGCACAGGGTTTCGTCAGTAAAAGTCGATCTTGGGTCTAAACAAGTTGGCCACCCCTGCTATATACCATAACCCGCCCTATCCCACTTCAACGTTTATGATGGATTGGTCAGGGAGACCTTTGCCCAGCAATGGGAAAAACATAGGTTGATAAATAAAATGTGCTAATTCTGATATATCTATTAACCAGCTATCCGAGGATTACTTTAGAGTTATTGAAATTTTTTCACACAAAAAATTGTAACTTCAATTTTATTCCACGAAAATTAAATACCTGTCTGCAAAAATCCAGCCTGAATAGGCTAGATTCCATCATCCACAAATTGCAAAACTATTTAGTCCGTCAGTTGGATTATTGAAAAATAATGGACACGTATTTTTTGTTTTTGTAAATCAATGAATATTGACAAAGATAAAACGCATCAAAACTTGGGAGTGGGGGCTCGTGACGTCACGACTCAGTAAAAATATGCGATTTTTGTTTGGTTCCCGTAAAAAAAAAAACACGGGTCAAATATTTTTTGATAATCTAACTGTAAAGTTGAGGGGGGCGGGTACATACCTGCCACACGACGTTGGCGCGGCTGGTGGTGTGCAGCGTCTCCACCACCACGCGGTCGCCGAGACGCGGCGGGGGCGCGGGCGGGGCGCGGCGCACAGTTCGCTTGAGTCGCTTGCCACGTAACAAGCGAACTGAATTAGTTGAGGGGGGCGGGTACATACCTGCCACACGACGTTGGCGCGGCTGGTGGTGTGCAGCGTCTCCACCACCACGCGGTCGCCGAGACGCGGCGGGGGCGCGGGCGGGGCGCGGCGCACAGTTCGCTTGAGTCGCTTGCCACGTAACAAGCGAACTGAATTAGTTGAGGGGGGCGGGTACATACCTGCCACACGACGTTGGCGCGGCTGGTGGTGTGCAGCGTCTCCACCACCACGCGGTCGCCGAGACGCGGCGGGGGCGCGGGCGGGGCGCGGCGCACAGTTCGCTTGAGTCGCTTGCCACGTAACAAGCGAACTGCGAGCTGGGGGGATCGCTTGCCGCGCGCTGAAGCCGCTGATGAGCAGCGAGATGACCACGTTGCACCGCTGAGGGGATACAACACTTTTAACATAACCACTTACACAATACTACTTGATGAGGATCAGATTTGGACTCTGAACATGGAAGATACACCACAACAAAACTATAATTTGTTTACATTAAAGACAATATTCATATTTATTGTGCGTACAGCTAATGAGTGGAATTCCCTGCCAGAGTCTGTGTTTCCTGATAGCTACAACTTTTCTGGGGGGTGTATAAGTCAAGAATGAATATTTCTAGAAAAGCATGCCCCATCTTCGACCACATCATCACTTACCATCAGGTGAGATAGTGGTCAAGCGTGTGCCTATGGCATTATGAACTTTTCGTTATTTGTAACACCTCGTGTTCGTACCCATATTCCAGCAAATAAATTATTTAAACATATCGAAACGTCAAAAAAAAATAGTTGTCTGAAGTCGGTTTACGGACGATAACTACGTGTTATAACTTCATAAGAAAACATTGATGACTTCTCGGACGCATCGGCCGGAGTTGAAGAGAGATAGATGCGTCACAAGCCGAACGCTTAGGCCGATCGTGCCCCTCTATCGCTTGTTCCGCGTTCTCGCTTGCACGCTCGGCTCAGGCGGAATGTGACAATGAGTCATGCTTTTTCGTGCGTGCAGCCGGCGTTCATCGATTTAAAAGACGTTATCACGTAAAAAACCAGGTTCCAGGTTAAGCAACGCTTGCCAAGGTTGGTCTGTGGATGGGTGACCATCTTAAGTCTTAACATACCGAGTTTCCTCCGTGCCTCGGAAAGCACGTTAAGCCGTTGGTCCCGGCTGTCATTTGTAGATCTTTGGCAGTCGTTCGGATAGTCAGAAGCCAGTAAATCTGACTCCAGTCTTGCCAAGAATTACCGTGTTACCCAGTTAATGGGTTGTGGAGGTCTGGTAGGCAGGCGCTCCATGTAAAATAGTGGTATTCAGCTAAATCCGGTTTGACTGGAAGCCGACCCCAATACAGTTGGGAAAAGGCTAGGCAGATGATGATCACGTAAAAAAATAAAAATCACCTGTCAGTATCACTGCCATCGCTGCTAGTATTCTCCCAGTTATCCGAGTCATCATCATTGAGGGCGTCCGACTTGTTGTCTCCGTTCAGCATGGCGTCCTCTCGTGTGGGCTCAGGACTGCGGAGGGGCCATCTAGTTAGTTATAGGGGAATGATGAGAGGTCGTGGTGTAGCGGAGCAGTAAGTGTTAACGGGGTGTGCACGGTACGAGTGATATGAGAGTATAGGGAACGTGTACGGCGTTGACTATGCCATCTAATGGCGCATTTTCGAAACTTTTAAGGTTTGAACACTTGACATTGATGCTTCTGTACTGCCCCTACAACCTGCGGTTCCTGTACGCTCAGTTTAGGGCAACGTTCACGAAGTAGACTGTACCATCTGATCTAGTGTTGCCAGTTCAAAACTTATAGGTAAAATAAATTTGACAATGACATATATGTGCAGCCACTTATAGTTTCTGCACATTCCCTATAGTAATATTATGTATTGTGGCTGGTATTGTTTGATTTCTGAAGTCTGAAAGTGTTTGGACTACAATGAAGGGTGATTTTGATAAGGTACTTAATTCAGAGTTTCAGAGAGTATTTGATGATGTTGATTGGGAAAATTATTAGTTGGATGTGGGTCTTTGGCTTGTTTCACACGTACAACAACCACAAAACGTGGGTGGACAATTTTATGCAAAATTGATCGTTAAAATCACACGGGGCTATATTTTGCCATTATTATCGCAGCCACAACGCAACCACCAGCGACACCGCGAACTAGCGACCGGTCACATCGCAACACACCCAAATTTTGTAGGTACCACAACGCAACCACAAGAAGCCACAGTGACAATATGCGCACGTATCCACAGCTTGACCAGCTACTGTCGCGACGTTGTGGTTGTGGTACGTGGTGAAACAAGCCTTAAAATGAAGAACGAAAATAAAGAAATAAAATACAATTCCCTTTCTTTGATAAACCTGTCAAGTTTTTAAGAGAGAGTTGGTAATATAATGATCGTGAACACAAATATTGTTGGTAGATCAAAGTTAAAAGTACTATTTTTATGGGAACATAATTTGTATTTATTAGGCTACAATGAACAAGACCAAACTAAACAAATTTAGTATTATCCTGCAAATCAATAGGGTATTAGACTGGATTTTTTTGCTACATTTCTCAAATCCAAGAGAGCAGGCAAGACGCAGTCTAGAAAATATAGTCAGCGTTCCAAAATCTGTGATAAACAGAGACAGCACTAATGACGTGTGACGTCACTCACAAGTCCCGCCATATTGAATTGAAGCAATCAATTACAAACAAGATTGTGTGACAAGGATAAAAGAATAACTTCAAAAGCCTTTTCATTTTTTCTCTGTTTTTCCACCAATTTTATTACTTGTTTTAACCAATCATACTGTATCATTAATGTAAATTTTTCATAGTAGTCAAATGTCCTATTTAGAATTTTTGATCTCGATTCAATTAGCTTCCAGAAGTAAAATTCCGCAGATAAAAAATGTATTATAAAAGTAATTCACCAAAAACAGCGCAAGCTAAACCCCTAACTACCTGATCCCAGAATCATTCTTCTCCTCAGTAGCAGTGTCTTCCTGACTGCTGGCCATGGGCAGAGACACGTCTCCGATGTTCTCAATCTTGATGCTGGGGCACGTCGCGTCCATCTTCAGCGCGTCGTCCAGGGACTCTAGCTGGTCCGTTGTGTCCACTTCCATGTCGTTCTAGAACAGTCAAGAGTTTAAGGCGCCCATTGGACGAGTTTTCGAACGAATGCGCTTGAACGATCCCAACGTTCTAGGTATTATGAAAGTGCGTACACTGATACGAGTTGGTCTTAAGGTGCGTTTAATCGGCAAGGGGTAGCACGATTCAGAGCGAGCCGCGCCATCCGTGTAGATGTGGCTCGGCTAAATCCGAATGTTAGCCTACTCGTATACACGGCGCTTATTAACACAAGCCGAGCAGCACGCGCCCTTGATCCGTATCAAAAAACCGACAAGCGATGGATCGTACAATAGCCGAGCCGTGCCGAGCGTAGGCTTGCGTTTTTGCGCGCCACTTAAACGTACCTTTATGGAACGACAACTTTTTGGCTAACATTTAGCTGTTTTTATTTGCCAGACCATGAAATAGATTTATAGGATCGGCCAGTCTACTCTGTGAACACGTCCACTTCAAAACTTAGGTGGTAGTGAATAAAAAGTGAACTGTAACCTCGATTATATAGACTGATTCAGCTCACTATGCCTAAGTTTTCACTGTGAGTTTCCAGAATAGCACTACACCCAGTGTTGTAATACTGGCTGTGTATGACGCCTTAAGTATTCGAATTTATCTACATAGAACAAACTCTGTATGTGAATTGTGCTTGTCATATAAAAAGACAGAATAAAGATGTCACAAACCTAATATTCAATTTTATTCTATTCTGTTAATATCTCATCGTAAGTTAGTGTGTTTGAAGTGAAGTATCATCTATTTTGTTTGAGATTTACAGTATCGCACTACTGTTTTTCCAGCGTCTTGTATGAGCTTGGAAAAATGTTTACTACGATCTTTATCATTCGGTCGTTCCGGTTTGTTTTTGTCGTTTCACAGCGAATATTGATGGCTTGTTTTAAATTGAGAACTGACTGAACTCAACTAAGTATCGTTAAAAAAAATCAGTTACCTCGTTTGATTTAAGTTTGCGGTGTGCCGAGGCTCGCTTCTTAGGCCTGGAGGGCACGTGGTCAGTAGAGTTAGTCTCGGTTTTCGACGGCTTCTTTACCGGCTTAGACTGCTTGCGGAGACTCCTGTAGCATTTACCTGCACCCAAAGTGTACCTGATATAACTGCATTTCGAGTATTAATAAGAACCAAAATCAAAGCCGTTTATTTATTTATTTAATGGGAAGTCATCAAATTACTCCTGCTCTGGGCCACAGTATAAATATGGACAGTACGGAAACTACCTACAAACGCTCGAAACGGCACACTCACACAAACATGCGCACCGACGAGACTTTACGGTGCCCGTCGCGGTACTCTCAGTAGTGAGTGACGCCGGCCGCGTCAAGACGAGTTTAGCCCCGCGATATTTTTTAAAATGCCACGAACGTATTGCGTAGTATACGGCTGTTTGAATTCGGCTTCATCACAACCGGAGCTAACGTATTTTAAACTTCCTGCTGATTTTCAAAGGAAAGAATCATTAATGATATTGTTACTTAATCGTTATCGAATTATAAGTCCGTGTGATTGATCAAAATGAATTTGTGAACTTCAAAACTATTAGGTACTACTACTTCTTGTAAATCCAAGATGGCGCCTGCTATAGGTATAAATTTTTTCGTCATGGGTGTCGTTTTCATGGTTTTCGTGGGTGTTGAAGCCGATAGCGGTGTCAAAACGTGAATCCAGGATGGCGGCTGCAATAGGTACCATTTTTTTCCTCATAGGTGTCATCTTCACGGTTTTCGAGGGTGTTGAAGCCGATAGTGATGTCAAACGTGAATACAAGATGGCGGCTGCAATAGGTACCAATTTTTTTGTCATGGGTGTCGTTTCCATGGTTTTCGAGGGTGTTGAAGCCGATAGTCATGTCAAAACGTGAATCAAAGATGGCGGCTGCAATAGGTATACATTTTTCATCATGGGTGTCGTTTTCATGGTTTACGAGCGTGTTGAAGTCGATAGTGCTGTCAAAATGGGAATCCAAGATGGCGGCTGCAAAGGTACCAATTTTTTCCTCATAGGTGTCATCTTCACGGTTTTCGAGGGTGTTGAAGCCGATAGTGATGTCAAAACGTGAATACAAGATGGCGGCTGCAATAGGTACCAATTTTTTCGTCATGGGTGTCATTTTCATGGTTTTCGAGGGTGTTGAAGCCGATAGTGATGTCAAACGTGAATATAAGATGGCGGCTGCAATAGGTACCAATTTTTTTGTCATGGGTGTCGTTTCCATGGTTTTCAAGGGTGTTGAAGCCGATAGTCATGTCAAAACGTGAATCAAAGATGGCGGCTGCAATAGGTATTCATTTTCATCATGGGTGTCGTTTTCATGGTTTACGAGCGTGTTGAAGTCGATAGTGCTGTCAAAATGGGAATCCAAGATGGCGGCTGCAAAGGTACCGAGCGCCCGAAACGTTTTCGTCCAACAGCGGCTTGCGTACGCTCCCGCCAAAACTTGTAAAAGGTTACGCCGTAATGACAAAGTTAGTGCTACAAGTTGTTGTGTGTAAATATTAAATTGTTTTCTGTGTTTAAAGTATCGCGTTTTGTTGAGATTAACCATCGCCATGAGATTACCTATTGAAATTGTATTTGTAAGCTAGTTATTCAAATTCGATTGATTTGATCACTACAGAACAAAAATGTAAAAAAAAAAAACATTAAAAGTGACAACCCTATTGCTTCAATGGAGCGTAGGTAATTATATTCTCAACTAGGCTTAGTTTCCGTACTGTCCATATTTATACTGTGTCTGGGCGGAGCGGCCCTGGCACGCAAAGGGCAGAGGAACACGGGTGGGTGGGTTTTATTCAATAAGTCCCACTCCCATCCTCTCCGCACAGAGCGGGAGGTGATGATTTCCCATTAAAATAAAATGAATTGACTATTGTTATTGTTATATCACTAGATTCTGCCAGCGGCTTCACTTGCGTGGTCCCTAGGGAGCATACTCCCGGTATAAAAAGTATCTTATGTGTTATTCCAGACTATAATCTACCTCTGTGCCAACTTTCATGAAGATCCTTTCAGGCGTTCTGATGTGAAAGGGTAACAATGTTCCATCCATCCGAACGCCTACTAAAACTATCGCAATTTATAATTTATGCAGGATTACAGCTAGCTTGAAATGTCCCACAGCTGCAAAGGCCACCCTCCACTCCATCCTTTGTTCCCGATTGAGTGCCACATCCTGCCAATTCCTAAAGGCGGATACAGACATTGCGAGGCATACACCGCCGCTTCGATGTAAATTTGCCTGGGCAGTCATGCCTCACCGCGAATATAAACGTCCACACATAGCGAAGCATGCGATGAGCGCCCGTGCGCTGCGTACGTCTCGCAATGTCTGTATCCGCTTTATGATGACATCCAAGTCGTCCCGCCATCTTTTTCGCGGTCTGTCAATTATTTGTTTTGTGGGCGCACCGCTTCATGGGCAGACTAGATAGGGCTCGCAGGTAGGGTTCGCAAAAGTTTCGACATGCGTCTTTAAAAACATACCTATTCATCAAGAGGAATGGTAGGAACTTACTCTGTTGTTTCCTCCATTGCTTCTTACTGACGAAGCTGTCTTCGGGGCCGATAGTGAGGAAATTTCTGTCGCCGACCTGCAGTGTGCATGGCTCGAATACATTCAGCAGTTTCAAATTCTTCAGATCTTCACCTGGTTATGAAAAATACAATGTTAATTATTGAGTCGCCATTTATTATTTTAATGGGTCACTGAAAATGGGATGAGTTGCATAAATTATGAATTATTTAGCTGTACTGAAAATGTAGTACAAGGAACCGTCAAAATTCTTGTAAACGTGAGCACGCAAAATTGTCTTGATTCTGTATTTCATAGATGTGGCGCGATACCTACTGAGAATAAAACAAATATGAAGTTTTGTATCTAGGGTGGTGCGGTATTTATATGACACTTGTATTCCTTTTTTCGTATATTTTTATTCCTCCTTCCGGGGAGAAAGCAGGGTTAATAATATAATCATATTATTTTATTTTTATTTGAGATGGGTTTGCTCTTGACCTTAGTCTTGGTCAGAAATGACAGAGACAAAGTCTACGATGGAGTGAGCTTACCCAGAAGGAGCCTGTTTACTCTAACTTTGAAGAGATTAGGGTTGTAAGCGTTCGGAAACACAGGCAGAGAGTTCCACTTCTTTTCTGTCCGCATTATAAAAGACGTTTGGAATCGCTTAGTGCGAATTCGTGGAATAGCAACAAGGTAGGGATGGTAAGTTGCAGTGCGTCTGGATGTCCGATGGTAGAAGGGGGCCGTCACAAGCCCCGCGGTTCCTATCGCTAGCTACTATGAGTAGGGATACGAGCCCCACTAGTCAGCCTGTAATTCCTGACGTAGTGAGGTGAAATAGAGGTGTTTATTCTTCATTCTGCATTGAAGAGAGAGACAGCCCTATGGTTGTTGTAGGGCGTTTGTATGCTAGCTTACGCGGTTCACAATGTGCGATTTGTTGTGTGAACTCAGATATCATACCTAGTTCTTGTGTGGCGGTATATAGCTTACATCAGTGTGGAGAGTAGTTGCCCCAAGTCGTGAATTTACCATCATTATCATGTCAAACGAAAGACGTTCACTGCTGATTGTAGGCCTCCCCAAGTGTCCTGTGCGTCTTGCCTTTATCGGCTACTCGCGACCCTTACCAAGACATTGGCCCACTTCATAGGAGGGCTTCAAACGCTGCGTGAATTACAGCGACTTATTTAGTGGTTCTGAATCTTTTGCGCACCCAGTTAGGCCGCTGCAAACATAACTTGTCGAAATGGGATTTTATAGACTCGACGGATACCCAATGTGATTGCGGTGCCCCTGGTTCAGAACATGAGCTACAAGTGAGGGTGCCCCAAGTCCATACACCTGTACTTAGGGGATTTTATTAATGCCACCGATGCTGCAAGTAACACGGCCACCTACTGGGCCCAAAAAATCTAAAGGGTTAACCATCGAGTTAAAGAGAAGTGTAAAGTATACCTTCGACTAAGAACTTGGGCTGCTGCGGTGTAGCGGGGTCTGAGGGGTGAGTGCACAGCGCGCGGCACTGCCAGTGGACACTCACGCTCTCCGTCATCACGGCTTCCACGGTGAACTGGGGACAAACGATCATGCTACATCACACGTGGTAGTCACGATAACACAAGTTGCGAATAGACCGATGATACGAAAATGTTTTGAAGGGTTTCGTACGTCCGAATGAAGAAATGAACCGTTATAGGATCACTCGTCTCTGGCACAACCAATTTGCGAAGAATTCACTCGTTCGTAAGAGCGCTCTCACCGACGAACTACGCGAACTAGGTGCCAGATAAATTTGGACTAAAGTACTCCGTAATTTCCTTCGTAGATACCCCAACAATACAAGAAAAAAAAAAGCTCTTCATTTCTGCTTTTGATATTAAGAAAACCCATACATGTATGCGGTTCAATAACCTTTATTGCACACTAGCTGACCTCTACGTTGGGCGGTATTTTTCCAGTTAATATATAATTATGGCCTATGACTCACAAATAACGTGGCTTTCTATTAGTAAAAGATTTTCAAAATCGGTTTGTAGTTCCAGAGATTACCCGCTACAACCCCACAAACTTTACCTCTTTAAAATATTAGTATAGATTTATCTGGCGCCTACCAGAGGTCGCAGATCTGCCGCTCTTCAGTTCGTTAGTTCCTTCGATATGACTGACCTTATATTTAACAGAATGAGCGGGAGGGAGCATGAACCTGTCCTACCTAGTTGCGTCGCCGCTCACCTACTCATTATGCGCTCATCGTTCAATGCAATGAGCTTCTATTTACAACTTTAGAATAAACATGTCAATTAGAAAATTTTGTAAGCATTACATTCTATACTGAACTACTAAATCAATAAAAATACTACGGACTATGTACTGTAAAAAAATAACGTTAAAATAATTACTTTACAAACAAAAGAACGCGCGCAGTACCAAACTGCAAAGGGCGCGAACGATCTGTCTTTATCTCAACTCACTCAGCTTCCGTCTCGAATCATTGAGGCGGGAGTTGGTGAACTAAAAGAGCGCACTAGTTCGCCAAGGAGCCGAGAACTAAAATGAGCGCTTCCGGTCGCAAACTATTAAGCGCAAGTCTACCTAAACACGACGAGTCACGTCAATACATAAATTAATAAAAAATCTGGCCAAGTGCGAGTCGGACTCGCGTGCAAAGGGTTCAGAACCAATTTCATTTTTAGGGTTACGTACACAAAGGGTAAAAACGGGACCCTATTAGTTTCGGAGATAAAGGGGAGAATGGTCATGTTTGGTCCATTTCTTGAATAAATTCAAAATTATTGATTTTAAAAATATGTATATAATTAAAACCCTCACAGTAAGCACTTTCATTTGATTTGTGACAAAATACAGTTTGAAACTTTTTTTTTAAATTTTCTAGTTTGAACCCCAAAAGTGACCAACCCTACTAAAAAAACATTTTATTTCAACAGAATTGGTCCAGTAGATCCGGAGAAAACTGGCTGTGACAGACGGACGGACACACAGACACCGAGTGATCATATAAGGGTTCCATTTTTTGTTCGGAACCCTAAAAAACATACTTCAGTAATGTGCGTGCTTAATATACATGCTGAATTTTTAAAGTCTGCGTGGATGGCCCAAATCAAGTTGGGAACTACCTATATTTTACTAGCTGACACCCGCGCAACTTCGTCTGCGTCACATTTTCCATTATTACTCTGCTCCTATTTGTCTTAGCGTACCTATAACCTTACTCGATCAATAGGCTCGTTCAACCAAACAAACAAAAAAACTCAATAATATTATAGAATATATTTTAATCTTAAGTTTCATCATCATCAATCATCATCATATCAGCCGAAAGACGTCCAGCGCTGGACATAGGCCTCCCCCAAGCGTCGCCACAAAGATCAGTCCGGTGCGCCTCGCATCCATCGGCTACCCGCGACCTTCATCATGTCATCGGTCAACATTGTGGGAGGCCTTTCAACGTTGCGTCTTCCGGTACGCGATCGCCATTAACATTTCGCGATTAAGCCAGTTGGCTGACTGATATGTCGCAGCTAATCTATACTAATATGGAGTCGCGGGATTATTCGCAAGAGACACCGTGGCTCCGGAACACAAAGGGCAATGAAGGAACATGGATGGGTTTTAGTCAGTAGAAGTCTGACACTCCCTCCCGCTACACCCAGAGCGGGAGGAGTCATTGGATGAATTCCCATCCCTAAAAAAAAAAAAAAAATCTATACTAATATTATAAAGCAGAAGCGTTTGTTTGTTTGGTTGAACGCGCTAATCTCAGGAACTACTGGTCCGATTTGAAAAATTCTTCCAGTGTTAGATAGCCCATTTATCGGGGAAGGCTATAGGCTATATATCATCACGCTAAGACCAATGGGAGCGGAGCAGTAATGAAAAATGTTACGAAGACGACGTTGCGCGGGTCAGCTAGTGTTAATATTTATGTTAATACTAGCTGATGCCCGCGGCTTCGCCCGCCTGACAAATTATACAGGGTTATTTGTAAAACACCGACAACCTCTCAGGACTATGTTGCTAACATCATAATCAACAACTTCTGTTCTATGACTCTTAAAAATTAATCATATTTTAGTTCATCAGGTTTTCATAAAAATATAAAAATAATTAAATTGAACGCTCTAAATGTTACGAAGTCTATGCGAAGCAAAGGAATTACTAATCCAAAAATTGTTACTACGAGGACATTGCGCGCCGGGCGTGTATACCAAAATACAGAGTTGTAATGTGTAGGACAACAAAATCTTGAAGGTTTGTTTTTGGTAAATGTTTTGTAAAAAGTCACTAGCACAAAAGTTGTTGTTTATGATGATAGTAATACAGTCCTGCAAGGTTGTCGGTGTTTTACAAATAACCCTGTATACTAAAACCTTTCTCGAGAACCCCTCTATCCATTGGTAAAAACAACATGAAAATCGGTGCAGTAGTTTTTGAGTTTATCGCGAATAGACAGACAGTCAGAGAGACGTGGCGGAGGACTTTGTTTTATAATATGAAGTGAACCACGTGAGGACTTTTACTCCTAATACCACGGCAACGTTACACTTTAGGCCACCAATTTGCTTATATTTTTGTGTTTGTTAAGAGTCCCCTATCCATAAGTACACGTTTTACTGTGCGTCGAGATTTTCAAAACAAGTGATTGTGAGAAAGTCCGACTCGCACTTTCTCACACTCACACACCGGTTTAACACTATACGCTTGACCTTGACCAACCCTGACAAAAATTCATACTGCTATTAAATTCCCCCTTCATTTTTGAGAACATTGGCGATAATTTGGGAAGGCGTATTTCGAGCCATTGAGGAAGTTCCGGTCACGTATACAAACTTTTTAACAGAATTCTTAAACCAATGTCCAGAAAAAAAAAAAAAAAATTACAAATAAAATGTTGTACATTAAGACACAATCAAAAGCGAACTGCTATATGTATTTGTCGCAGCCAACTATGTTGCTAAATTAGCCATTTAATTGGCGCCTATTAATGAAATGGCTAGGCAGCCAATTAAACGGCTGATTAAGCCATCTGGCGTAGACATATCAGGCAGCCAACTGGCTAAATCGCAAAATGGTAAGATGATACAATGATTTTTGTTATGAGGTGTACAATAAAGTATATAATCATTATTATTTCACGATTCCACTCATCGATCTTCCCGTTTTCATGGAATCTATTCAGTTGGTTCGTCCTACTATTGCCTAAAGGTAGATGCTCAGTGTTATGTAGATAACATTTTAGCCGAAATAACTCTATTGCTGGACAAACACCCCCAAGGCTCGGTTTTCTATGGGTTTCGGGGTATGCGTCGGATTTGTGTAATTTCCACGGACAATTTTCGGACAACAAGACGTACGGCGCGCCGCGATGCGCCACGCCGGTTTATGGTGGACAAGCCATACGCACAAAACGTTTTGGGAACAATTTCATTGTGGATGTTCACACCATCGTCGACCACACCATCGCTTTCCATCTTATAGAGATTGTGGTCAAAAGCGACCTTATCAATACCGAAACACGGGTTGCCACAATGACGTTCCCCGTGATTCAGTATTGCCAAGGACTCAAACTCACCTTGTGATCATGCATCTTATGTTTCCTGGCGGCCTTCATCTCCTTGGTGACATGGAGCCAGTTGGCACTGTCCAGCGAGCCCAGGGGCCCGTACACGACCTGTCCAGGGTAGAACTCGGACGAGGAGTAGGGAGTGGAGCGGCGGCGGCGCATCGAGTAGTCCTCAAGGGGACAGGTGTCCAGGTCGGGGTACTCGAGGCGAGAGCCTTCGGCGGAGACGAGGCGGAGCTTGCTGTGGACCGCCTGTGTAACAAAAAAAGGGTATAGTATAATGTCACAGAACTGTCAAGACATGCATACATACAAATAATAACTTCAACTATAAAATTCCTTTACACAGTATTAGTATATTAGTCACACTTGTACACTTTCAACTTCCGCGCCGATAGTATCCGTTGAGATTGGCCGCCATAGCCAAAATCGGTCAGGACTAAATTAGCAGTACATACTTGAAAAAAACGGGACCCTATATTACTAAGACTCCCCTGTCCTTCCAGCTGTCACCAGGCTGAATCTCATTGCAAAATGCTCTAAGTAAAAAAATGTGTGGTGAGAGTGAACTGCTCTAAGTTGAGTATATTAATCAGTAATTTACACATTACCATAAAAAGAGGGAGGTATAGAAAATTAAATATATTAGTAAAAGAAAAGTTTGTGGGATGCCTACTAAACCCACGCGAACGAATTCGCGGGCGAAGTGCTAGTTGTAATTATAGGGACGAAATAACAATAATCGCTGGTCAACCTTCAGGGTTAAGAAACGCCTCGTGTTATCAAGGTACTAGGTTGTGGAGTTCTGATAGGTGGATGTAGGTTAGTAAAGCGTGGAGGCCAAGGTTACTCAAAGTTGTTTCTAAATACTGCTTCAGTGAACTGGTAGTTAAATGTCATGTGCTAACATTGCATTATTTTTTTAAATAATTTTGCTACTAAATAAGGACCTCAGGAGACCTCAACTTGATATCCTAACTGAGAAAACCTTATTTACACAATACTAAGAATGTTCCAGTATAGCCTTTCCCAATCCTTTTTGAGTTCCAAACCTCTGGTTGTAAAAACGGAACCCTTATAGGATCACTTGGTTGTCTGTCTGTTGATCCATTTGATACAGTTGATTTTCTCCAAATCTACATACCTAAATTATTTTTATTTCTCAATTTAAACTGCATATATACAATCTTTTATTTTTACTAACATCTCTAAAAGGATCCTCCTTTTGTTTTATATGTTTTCAGGTGTTGAGAAACGGAACATTCATCCTGAATAAATTACTTACTGTTTTCGATGAAAACAACAATAACGATCTTATACATATAATAGATGGCTCCACGTGACTTTCGATTTTTCAACTTTAACACGCGCGAAGCCGCTGGCAGAAACTAGTTTGAAATAAATACGACACGGTCATGTTTTTATTATTTAATTTGAAAAATATCTTCGACCTAAAAATTTTATTTGTCAACTGTACTATCTGTCAACGCAAGTACAAGACGCCATTTAAGATTATATAACCCTTCGTGACCCACACACAGAAGTGTAAAAAAATAAACAAATTTTGAAAATGGGAGTACTTTTTCAAATGAATAAAAACAATTTTTTCAACACTGTACTGTGTGACATTTCAAATCAAAAGCTCTCTCATAAGGACCTGAAATACTATTTTTATTTATAAATTTAAAATACTCCATTCAAAGTTAAAGTTATTAAATAAAATAAGAGGAAAATTTACCATTTCCTCTTATATAAAAAACTACTGAGGCTAAAATTTTTAAACAAATACAGATAATAGGATTACAGGAAAACCTAAGTCTATGATTTTAAAGTATTATGTTAAAAAATATCCATTTAGAAACCTTTGCAATTTAGTCTGACTAGCAATTGGCAAAGTTTTTAAAGACTGGAAATTAAAAATATAACAGTAGCTATAGTTTACGCCAGATAAACGTGGAATAAAGTACATTGACCTTTCCCTAATATCGCTGCCCTAGTTCAACAGTAAGATATGTTGAACAAAGTATGTTTTGAGTTATTCATACTTTTATGATTTTAGTTTCATTGATTGACTCGTTGTTAATTAAAATGTGGTTGATTTTTTAAAACTGTAGCTTAGTTTAATGTGTTACGGAGTTATTTATATTTCAATATGAATAAAATATTTATTATAATAGTTTTAAGGCTTTTAATAGTAAGATGACCTTATATTGAACTCAGACTAAATAAAACATGTTTTGTAATTTTAATGATGTCTCTAAATTGGTTTATTAAAAATTAAGTCTATATTGTAACTCATAGAGTTATTGTTTTTTGTTTTGTTAAAGAAATACTAAGGATTTATCCAACCAAGCTTCCAAATTTATGGAAAATCAACAGAGATCGACATAATTTTAAGATATCTTAGTATTACAGCACATCGATATTTGAGAATGTAAGTTGTCCGACTAAATCCTCGGAAATGTTTGGTAAAGGGATAGGAAAATTAACTAAAAACTGAGAAATTAGTTTGCTTGTAATGTATTATTTATTACCTAGTATCATAATTGCACAAATCAGTCTCATATTATCAGTTAAAATCTTATTATTATTATTGCACAAGTCAGTTTAACCATTATAATAATCAGTCCGTGCTATAATGTTATTTATGTGAATCTTAATGGCACAAATAGGTAAGTCTTATATAGCAGCTAAAATTTAGTATTATAATAAAATTAAAATAATATATGATTAATTAATAACAATAGTGAATTAATTGTTTTAATTAATTCTATTATCAAACTCAATCTACTTGTTAATCTTAATGGCACAAATAGGTAAGTCTTATAAAGCAGCAAAAATTTAGTATTATAATAAAATTAAAATAATATATTATGATTAATTAATAACAATAGTGAATTAATTGTTTTAATTAATTCTATTATCAAACTCAATCTACTTGTTACAGGCTTTCATCATCACTATTGCCGCTTTCATTTTCCTGGTTATTTGTAGTTTTAAGACTTTCGTAAAAGCTGTGATGACATTGAGGTATCAAATTGGCAGTACACAATGATATCAGATCTCTCTTTTTGTGATTTGGTATTGCTGGTGCTTCATTATAAGCATTTTCCAGAGTTATATTTTCTGAGATGCGGCCCCTTTGTTTCCTTCTGGTATCCACAATTTTAAAATCAAGATCTGAAAATGAAGATTTTTAGCCAAATTTGTATGGATCTTCTTTTTTTACTTGGATATATTTGATGTCACCCCATACAATTTTATGACCATTTTCGTCTATGTTGAAATTTTTCACGATTTGAGACAGTTTTTTCCAGTCATAAATCTGTCGGTAGCCTATTTCATTGACTGTATAAGGTTTACCAGTTTTTTTGGCTGATTTCAGTACCATTGCCATTTGAGCAGGTGTAAATATTGGGCCACTTCTCAGCAATCTTCTCTTTTCTCTTTCTATTAAGGAATTAATGTTATCAGCATCATTCTGAGTGTGACCTGCTATTAAAAAGTTGTGGGTAATTATATTTATGGGTAAAACTTGCACTGCGTACATATACATTGACAGAAAAAAAATATTTTTATTCTGCCCACCACAATTGTCGCTGTAAAAGATAATTTCTGTTTTTGGACCCACATTTTCTAATAACGAAAAAACACACGACCCTATTTCATTGGCCCCTCTTTTGGCAATACCTTCGTGCCAAGCATAACAAATACCATCATTATTAATTATATCACAAACAGTGAAATTAATGAAGTTTAACTTTGATTTGTAGTAGAATGTAGAAACTTCTCCTTGTGGCATTGGAACGACGGCTTGCAAATCATAATCGAAAATCAATATATTGCCATTAGAATTGTTTGCTCTGTCAACATCTCTTTTTTTCATAACTCTGGATAGTTTTTTCTCAGTAATGTGCATGTCATAACCATCTTGAAGATCAAGTTTTGCCTCGGGTGAAGCATTTTTGAACGCTTCACATTTAGAACACTGATCTTTTTTAGGTTTGAAAAAAGCAATGTTAAATTCCGTATTAAAAATGTGTGCATACATTGCATTTTTGACTGCTTCTAAACCATTTTCTTCACAATACTGTACATACAGTCTGTACATTGTAGAAATAGTAAGATCTCCTTCCAAATACTCTCGTCTAGTGTTGGCTCTGCAATAATGGGATTCGATACGAGGGAATCTGTTTATATGATCTCGGACAGACTGTTTGGCAGTATCTGGTAGAGAATGATGTTGAGAATGCGTACCTCTGCGCTCTTTTGCAGTGAATCCTTCAGTATTTGTTATATTTTGAACAGTAGTTATTGCGCTGTTAGTGATGTCAAGTGTATTTTTAAAGTTTGCAAACACGCCTTTAAGTATTATTTAGATATAAATAGTAGGTACGCGTAATTTAATTTTCTGGAAGCCTCTTCGCGTCTGTATTTTCGCGGTGTTGTTTTTCCATACATTTGCTTATAAAATCACGCTGACGAGAACGATTACCCATATTATAAAAATGATCAAATATAGTTTGCCTCTGATCTTCAGTAAATTTTAAAGTTCTACATTTCAATCTACACTTTTGACCGCAGCTTATTCCCATTTTCTTGGCTCTCTTTTCACGTCCAGACGCGCGACATTCGACGAACGGAACGAAAATCAGCCGGTCGATTCTGTCGACATCTCACCGTGATCACTTAGTGCAGTGAACGACAAGTGAGCTGTCATGCCATCTTGTTTGTATGGTTCGATAGCTCACTTGTCGTTCACTTCGCCAAAGTGTTCACTTCGACATGTTTACAGAATCGACTTGCAGTGCGCCTCACGCAGCCGCGTGAGGCGGACATCTTATTGGAAGAGTAGGTAGGTTATTTTAAAATGTCCTAGAAATTAATATAATTTAACGATATTTTAGTTAAACACTGGGACATTTTAAGATGTCTCAACATAGAAATGTTTTTATAATTCCATATAAGGACATTTGAAGAAGTCTCTGTGTAGAAATAAAAGAAAAGTAAAAATCTTCCTGACTTTATAAATATCTTAAGATGTCAGAATCTTGAACTAAAGGTCGGTAAAAATATGCTTAAATGTCTCAGTGAGACATTGAAATTTAGGCACTTTGGTTGCGTTTTACAAATATCCGATTTTTGAACCGGACAGAAGAGCAAATTTTTCACATGAAACAAAACTTAACTCAATTTTGTTTTTTTTTAAGATATCTTACTGTTGAACTAGGGCAGCGATATCTCTTCGTAGATACTAGAACAATAAATTTTGAACCATTTTTCATTACTAGAGAACGTAAAGGATCACGATAGAAGTCGATTCAGGACACCTTTATGTCATTATTTCTGATTTTGATCTTTAGAAAGTCAATAAATGTATGTGGGTCAATGTACTTTATTCCACGTTTATCTGGCGTAAACTATAGTCATCTTGTGAGTTAATATTGTTTAGTACTTAGTGCCCATCTTATATTATTTATTAATTTCTGTAGACCTTCAAACCACTAACAATCTTATTCTAACATGGGTTTTAAACATTCATAAGGTTCAATATTCAAACTCTTATCAAGATTTGCTAAATGAATTACTCACCTTAGAAGTTCCAACCCAAGAATCAAGGCATACAGCTAAATCTGGAGTGAACTCCTCCAAAGGCTGGAGCCTCTCGCTAGCAACACTTGGTATCACATGCTTGGTGCCCACAACCTGCAGGGCCGCATTCATAATGATGTCCCTGCAATAGCCTCTTTGCGTATCCTTGCCAGCGATGAGACGGCGGACCACATCCCCAGGCATTAATGAGCGGTCTGCTAAGCCAACCTAGGAAACACCAAAATATAAAAATTTATAAAAAATATTGGTAAGTAAATCAGTCCATACTGCATGAACACACAAAATCATGAAATACAGTTGAGTTATGTATGTGTATTGTTTTTAAAAGGCCACACCCACTAGACCCAAGGGCAACTTCGAAAACTATACTTTTATTCCGGGAGTATAAGTATAATAGCATCAGTGGTCTACAGATTGGTAGAAATTCAATGTGTTTATTCATTATGACAGTAACTATGTTCATTCATTGTAACAGTCATTCCGTGGTCTGTTGGTCATTAGAAAAATTATAATCGGCTGATAATAAATTATTTGGCAAATGTATTATCAAGCATTGAGAAATACAAAGACTTATCATATCTGAAACTATTTATCTACCGAAAATATTTTAGTATTCAATGGAATTATTGGTGGCACTGTTTTAGTGATACCTACATGTTTATTCCAGATAATGTTTGGAATGAATAAAGCTAGGTACCTTGAAAGTCAGGTACAGGGTCAAAAAATATTGATACTACATACAAGTTATTTCATATTGGAATTTGAATAGACCTGTAAAAAGCTTTTGTATGTTTTTAAAAGGACTAGTTTCTGATTACGTTAAATCTTGAGGGTAGTTATATGTCCTATCAAATTCATACCTTGTTTTACCCTTTCAGAACATATTCAAGGGCAAATCATGCGTTTTTCAAAGAAATTCGCAGTAGCCCCGGGCTTCGGGGTTGTTGTACTCGCGAGTACAGGCCTATTATATTTTCACTAGCTACTACGGTGCGCAAGTGCCAAACACCGCGTGAGATCACATTTTAATATTCTGCAATAATCCTCGCTTACCGACTTCTCGGATATGACTCGCTCCGTGCCGGCAGGATGCCAGACAACACGAATTTCGCCTTTTTGTATAGGTAGTTCAATGTCGCTCTCATGATCGCTGGTGTTGGCTTCATAGTTCTCGAGTACCAGACCGAAGACCACTTGACCGCGATTGTTGATTTTATACACTTCATCCTCGTAAAAATATTGAAAGTCAGTCGGCGAACCTGGATTTTGCCCCGCCATATTGACGGGAATTATCTAAAGACACAAATAATTTTGTTTTTTACGTGAATATGTTCTTTCTGACAGCTGATTGCAATGTGTGGCGCATGCGTCAATAAATTATGCAAGGAAAACGCCATCTTGCGGGTTTTTTGGTAATATAATTTGCGTTTCGTTTCACTTTTGTTATTGTTTTTAGAATGTTATCTAAAATTGTTTATTTATTTTTATCATCTAAAGATAATAAATACACCTCTCTCAAATCATACGTTTTTATCACTGTTACATTTAAGCAGCAAACTGTCTAAAATGACTTGTATGATTAGACAAGTAGGTTGTTTTTCTACATGCGTTGTGATTTTGTGAATCAGTATTTGAGAGGCAATGGAAGATTTATTATTAGAATCAGGCTCTGTGGAATCAGAGATTTGCGATAAAACCTTTATATAACTTTGTTCGGCTTGTCTTATAATTATGAATCAATTATGTACTTACGACATAACTTTCAATGGGATAGTCAGATAGCTCTTATGTAATTGGTTCCCAAACCACGAGTTTCCTATTGAGTGATTAACCCCTTTTTTTTTTTTTTTTTTTTGTTTCGGCTGGGAAAAAATGCGTTACGCATACCCTCTCACTCGGGGGAGTGGGAGGGGTATGTGGGACTCCCCGGGCAAGCCCGGTATACCCACTAAAACAACCCAGCAACGAAATTCCCGCAACGTCATAGTGGGGGTGGACTGGGAGATCGGCGTAGCCTTTACGTCCAGTCCACCTCCGACGACCGCCCGCCTTAGCGGGCCCTTCACGCCCCCCCCGTTGGGGGAGGGCCGGGAACCTCCGACGATGGTGGTGACGTGTGCAACGCGGGCGGAGGCGCCCCCGCGCCTGTCGCCCGCCCATCACCACCGCGAGGAGGGAGAAGAGGACGTCTTCTCCGACCTCGCCTTCGTCTGCGGAGCGGCGCAGCGAGAGGATCGTCCTCCCGCGCGCGCTCCGCCGCCTCCTTCTGCGAGATGACATCCTCGCAAAAGGAGGCGACCGCGGCCCAGGACTCCTCACTCCCCAGCATGCATCTGACCACGCTGGGAAGGGAGAGGTCCCGCCCGATCTCCGCAGTGAGACTGCGACGCGGCTCGGACCAAGCTGGGCACACCTCCAGTGTGTGCTGCGCCGTGTCCTCCGCCGCGCCGCAGTCGTGACACGCCGGTGTCTCCTCCCTCCCGATCCGGTGCAGGTGCGTGCCGAAACAGCCGTGGCCAGACAACACCTGCACCAGACGGAAGGAGAGGAAGCCGTGCGGCCGCTCGAGCCAGTCTCGCAAGACTGGACCGAGCGCGTCCAGGGTCCGACGACCAAAGGTGGCGGAGGCGAGGTCCTCTGTCCAATGGACGATGATGGCGTCCCTCGCCTCCCTCCGCACGGCCTCCCGCTCCTCAGCGACGGGGCGCTCCCCGAGCGCTTTTCGGCGCGCCGTCCACTCGTACACTCTGGCGAGCACCCATGCCTCCAACTCCCAAGGAGGGGTGCTGGCCAGAGCGCACGCTGCCGAGAAGCCCACAGAACGGTAGGCCCTCGCTACCCGCTGCGCGATGGCCCTTTGGGGCCTGCGGATCGCCGTCGCATTCTCCCTCCTGTGGAGGGAGTCCGCCCAGATTGGGGCCCCGTATAGAGCCATGCTCCGCAGGATGCCGGCATACAAGCGCCGGCATCGCGCGCTGGGCCCACCCAGGTTCGGGAGGAGCCACGACAGGGCGCCGGCGGCCTTCAGCAGGCGCGTCGACAGCCCGCTGAAGTGCGGGCCGAAGCGCCACCTGCTGTCCAGTACCAGGCCCAGATACTTCATCTGGGCCTGGACCCCCACCCTGATGCCCTCCACATTGATGTGGGCATCTGGAGGGCAGCGCTGCCGAGGCCCGCGAAAGAACACGGCCTCGGTCTTGTTCAGCGCCACCCTCAACCCCAGGCGGCGGATCCTTCCTGCGACCAAGGATCCGCCAGCCGAGGCCAGACAGGCCGCCTCCCCAAATGTCCTCCCCCGGGCAGTGAGGAGAGTGTCATCCGCGTAGCAGATGACACTCGTGCCACGGAGGTGGGCTCCCCGCAGGAGCCAATCGAACCCGATGTTCCACAGGGGGGGCCCAAGTACCGACCCCTGTGGAACACCGCACTCTGCGCCGTACCGCCGCAACCTGGCCGTTTTGTCTACAAGGAGGACCTCTCGGTCCTCCAAGTAGTCGGCCAGGAGGTCCCGCAAGTATTGGGGCACTCCATGATAGCGGAGTGCCTCCAATATCGTCGAGTGGGGGACGGAGTTGAAGGCGTTGGCTATGTCGAATGACACTGCCAAAACTCCGTCCCCCGCCTCGACTGCCCCCTTCACCTGCCCCTTGAGCAGGGCCAGCGCGTCGATTGTCGAACGCCCCTGTCGGAAACCAAACTGGGCGTCCGACAGGTCTGGCCCTACCCCCCGCAGATGGCTGTTGAGCCGGCAGGCGATGATCCCCTCGAACATTTTGCCGACCTCATCAAGCAGGACGATGGGTCGGTATGCCGAGGGGGAGTCCACTGGGCGTCCCTCCTTGCGGAGGAGGCATAGCTGCCCCTCCTTCCACAGTTTCGGGAACCTTCCAGACGCGAGGCACGCGCTGAACAGGTCCCGAAATCTGTCCTCCATTTGAGCGGCAGCTATAGCCACCACCCGTGCTGGGACGCCGTCCGGACCGGGGGCCGTCTTCTTGGCGCGAAGGCCAAGAAGACCCTCGCGGAACTCTTCCTCCGTTACCGGGGGCACGTCTGCCTCCGCCGGTGGTGCCGCCCCTCGCGGGGGGTCCATCGTTGGTGGGGTGAAGTCGGTCCTGCGCGGAAACAGGGACCGGACCACCCCATCCAGCAGCGCCGGCTCGAGGGTCTCCGTCAGGGGGGGACCATGGGGCCGCAGTTGGTTCCGCGCTGCCCGATATGGTCTCCCATAGGGATCCCGATCGAGACCCTCCAGCATCTCGGCCCTCGCCGCGTCCTTGGCAGCGCACATAGCTGACTTGAGGACCGCCTTCGCCTCTCGATATGAAGCGTAAAGACGGTCCTCGTCTGTCTGGCTACGTGCGCTGCGCCGACGGCTCCGCGTGTAGGCCCTACGGGCCGCCACGCAGGTGGCCCGGAGGCCTGCCAGCTCCTCCGACCACCAGTAGACGGCACGACGGGGAGGCGGACGACGGGACTGAGGCATGCTGGAGTTGCACACCTCGGTCAGGGAACCCCTCAGCTGGGCCGCTGCGGAGTCCACGTCCAGGACCTCAACAGGGGGCGACAGCCAGTCCTGCAGGAAGGCAGCCTCCTTGGCTGCCTCGCGGTCCAGGCGAGTGAGGGCCCACCGAGGGAAGGGAGACCTGCCAGAGCGGGCCATCTCCCCCCGGGAACCATGCTGGGTGGAGATGTCGAACCGCACATATCTGTGGTCCGACATTGTCTCCACCATCTCAACCCGCCAGTTCACAATGCGTGCGGCAAGGACGGGGGTGGCAAACGACACGTCGACCACCGACCCTCCCCGTTGCCGCACACATGTGTGGACCGCCCCCCTGTTGAGGAGGGACACGCCGCATGACGCCGACCAAAACACGACGGCGCGTCCCCGGACGTTGCAGGAGGCAGCCGGGTTGCCCCAGGCCTCCGACTTGGCGTTCAGGTCGCCCAACACCACGACCTGGCGTGGCGCCGCCCTCGCTACGACAGCAGTGAGGACCTCCAGGAAGTCCTCAAAGTCTGAGAGAGGGCGGTTAGGGGAGAAGTAGACCCCCACCAGGGCCAGATCTCCCCACGCGGCGGCCACGTATCCCGGTCCCCTCTCTAAGAGCGAGAGGGGAGGGGAGTCTGTGGAAGACCGCGACACCAACGCCACCAAGCCGTCCCGGTCGCCTAGCCAGCTGCCAGGGACCGAGTAAGGCTCGGCGACCACCGCCAAGTCCACCAACCACTCAGCCATGGTCTGCATCAGCAGATCCTGGGCTGCCCGGCAGTGGTTGGCGTTCGTCTGAAGGATGCGATGTTCGACTCTATCCATTAGTCGGACATCGCACCCCCCTCCTCCGCAGCTGTGCTGGCAACAGGCCCAGCTGGCACCTGCGCTTTGCCCCTCGTAGGGGGAGGATTACAATTCCTCCCCTTCATTATGTGACCCGCCGGGCGGCTACTGGCGGCACACACCGCGCAGTGCGGCTTAGCAGCCGTGCAGGAGGCGGCTTTGTGGCCGTCCTTGCCGCAGCGGTAGCAACTGTCCGTCCTGTCGACTTTGGACGGACAGAGGGCTCGGGTGTGCCCGATGCCGAAGCACCTAAAGCAGCGCAGAGGCTGCTCATCAAGTGCCCGGACCACACCCGAGCTAAAGCCAACAGAGAGCCGTCCTTTGTTGAGGACGGCTTTGGCGGCGGCGACTGGGCACTCGAGCCGCATAGAGCCCATGCCGCCGCGGCCGACCCTGATGTCGCGGCCCTGTACCGCTGCGACGCTACATCCACCGATTGCAGCGACCGCCGCCACTACCTCCTCTTTGGTGACGGAGTCGTCGAGATCCGTCACCTCTATGGCCGCCGACTTGATTGGTCGGGCCACCTTGGCCGCGTCCGCGACGACCTCCTGCAGCTTGGCTGCGAAGAGGTCGGCGCTGGCGCTGCCCTCCGCCCCCGGGAACTCAAAAAGTCGAGCCCCGGTTTGGGTACGCCGGCAGGAGACTTTGCCGATCCCCAGTTTGGCGGGATCGGCATTGGCACGCGCACGCGACAAAATAGACGCGTACGTTTCCCCGCGCTCCGCAGCCTCCGCAGTGAGCGTCACCACGACGGCTGCGGACCGTGGGGGAACAAGCTTACCCCTCCTTCGCCCCTTCCTCTTCCCCTTACCAGTCGCCTGTGACTGGCTGGGAGGCGTGGTGGCGGGGGCGGCCGCTGCCGCCTTTCGGCCCTTGCCTTTCCCCTTCCCCCTCCCAGTCGTCTGCGACTGGTTGGGGGGCGTAGTGGCGGGGACAGCAGAGACGGCTGTCGCTGTCTTCTTTCCCCTTCCCTTGCCTTTCCCCCTCCCGACCACCTCAATCCAACCCTCCTGGTTGGACGGAGTGGTCGAAGGAAGAATGGCGTCCTCCACTTGTGAGGACGGCCCCGGCTGACTTTGCCTTTTGTCCGCCGCAAGCGGTGGTCGGAGGCGCTGCTCCGGCAGGAGCCGGTCCTCGATGCCTGCCAAGCAGGCTCGGGTGAAAGCCCGCTCCTCCATGACGACCTTGCGGATGACATCCTCAAGGTTGGAGGCGGGGGCTTCCACTGCAGGCGACGTGCCCTGACTTGGCGGGGCAGTTGCGTCAGCCAACTTCTGATGAAGTTGGCTGACCTCCAGTTGCAGGCGATCCACCTTCGCCTGCAGCTGCCGCGTTTCGTCGGTCGCTGTCCGTCGGACCAGCTCTTCGACGATGCCGCGCATACTTGCGGCCCGGCACTTAAGGGCCTTTTGGAAAGTGCCCTTAAGGTGTGAGGACTTGGCGGCGACCTCCACGATCTCCTCCTCGTCCTCCTCCGCCATACGCTCCAGCTCTGCCACGGAGTTGTCGGCGTACAGAACGCGTGACGCGCCGTAGCCGGACTTGGCCCGGGCGGCACGCGCTCGCTGCTCCTTCGCAGCTACCCGCTCCTCCAGCTCCTGCTGGTTCTGCTCCCGCCGAGATAGGTCTAACTGTCGTTGGGCATCCTCGAGACCCACCGAGTGGGTATCTGCGGCTGTCGCTGGCCTCTTCGCCTTCGCCAGCCCCGTCGAGCCTGAGGCCGAAGAACCTCCCGACCCTTCGTTGCGACGCGCGGAGGAGGCATAGCTGCCCCTCCTTCCACAGTTTCGGGAACCTTCCAGACGCGAGGCACGCGCTGAACAGGTCCCGAAATCTGTCCTCCATTTGAGCGGCAGCTATAGCCACCACCCGTGCTGGGACGCCGTCCGGACCGGGGGCCGTCTTCTTGGCGCGAAGGCCAAGAAGACCCTCGCGGAACTCTTCCTCCGTTACCGGGGGCACGTCTGCCTCCGCCGGTGGTGCCGCCCCTCGCGGGGGGTCCATCGTTGGTGGGGTGAAGTCGGTCCTGCGCGGAAACAGGGGCCGGACCACCCCATCCAGCAGCGCCGGCTCGAGGGTCTCCGTCAGGGGGGGACCATGGGGCCGCAGTTGGTTCCGCGCTGCCCGATATGGTCTCCCATAGGGATCCCGATCGAGACCCTCCAGCATCTCGGCCCTCGCCGCGTCCTTGGCAGCGCACATAGCTGACTTGAGGACCGCCTTCGCCTCTCGATATGAAGCGTAAAGACGGTCCTCGTCTGTCTGGCTACGTGCGCTGCGCCGACGGCTCCGCGTGTAGGCCCTACGGGCCGCCACGCAGGTGGCCCGGAGGCCTGCCAGCTCCTCCGACCACCAGTAGACGGCACGACGGGGAGGCGGACGACGGGACCGAGGCATGCTGGAGTTGCACACCTCGGTCAGGGAACCCCTCAGCTGGGCCGCTGCGGAGTCCACGTCCAGGACCTCAACAGGGGGCGACAGCCAGTCCTGCAGGAAGGCAGCCTCCTTGGCTGCCTCGCGGTCCAGGCGAGTGAGGGCCCACCGAGGGAAGGGAGACCTGCCAGAGCGGGCCATCTCCCCCCGGGAACCATGCTGGGTGGAGATGTCGAACCGCACATATCTGTGGTCCGACATTGTCTCCACCATCTCAACCCGCCAGTTCACAATGCGTGCGGCAAGGACGGGGGTGGCAAACGACACGTCGACCACCGACCCTCCCCGTTGCCGCACACATGTGTGGACCGCCCCCCTGTTGAGGAGGGACACGCCGCATGACGCCGACCAAAACACGACGGCGCGTCCCCGGACGTTGCAGGAGGCAGCCGGGTTGCCCCAGGCCTCCGACTTGGCGTTCAGGTCGCCCAACACCACGACCTGGCGTGGCGCCGCCCTCGCTACGACAGCAGTGAGGACCTCCAGGAAGTCCTCAAAGTCTGAGAGAGGGCGGTTAGGGGAGAAGTAGACCCCCACCAGGGCCAGATCTCCCCACGCGGCGGCCACGTATCCCGGTCCCCTCTCTAAGAGCGAGAGGGGAGGGGAGTCTGTGGAAGACCGCGACACCAACGCCACCAAGCCGTCCCGGTCGCCTAGCCAGCTGCCAGGGACCGAGTAAGGCTCGGCGACCACCGCCAAGTCCACCAACCACTCAGCCATGGTCTGCATCAGCAGATCCTGGGCTGCCCGGCAGTGGTTGGCGTTCGTCTGAAGGATGCGATGTTCGACTCTATCCATTAGTCGGACATCGCACCCCCCTCCTCCGCAGCTGTGCTGGCAACAGGCCCAGCTGGCACCTGCGCTTTGCCCCTCGTAGGGGGAGGATTACAATTCCTCCCCTTCATTATGTGACCCGCCGGGCGGCTACTGGCGGCACACACCGCGCAGTGCGGCTTAGCAGCCGTGCAGGAGGCGGCTTTGTGGCCGTCCTTGCCGCAGCGGTAGCAACTGTCCGTCCTGTCGACTTTGGACGGACAGAGGGCTCGGGTGTGCCCGATGCCGAAGCACCTAAAGCAGCGCAGAGGCTGCTCATCAAGTGCCCGGACCACACCCGAGCTAAAGCCAACAGAGAGCCGTCCTTTGTTGAGGACGGCTTTGGCGGCGGCGACTGGGCACTCGAGCCGCATAGAGCCCATGCCGCCGCGGCCGACCCTGATGTCGCGGCCCTGTACCGCTGCGACGCTACATCCACCGATTGCAGCGACCGCCGCCACTACCTCCTCTTTGGTGACGGAGTCGTCGAGATCCGTCACCTCTATGGCCGCCGACTTGATTGGTCGGGCCACCTTGGCCGCGTCCGCGACGACCTCCTGCAGCTTGGCTGCGAAGAGGTCGGCGCTGGCGCTGCCCTCCGCCCCCGGGAACTCAAAAAGTCGAGCCCCGGTTTGGGTACGCCGGCAGGAGACTTTGCCGATCCCCAGTTTGGCGGGATCGGCATTGGCACGCGCACGCGACAAAATAGACGCGTACGTTTCCCCGCGCTCCGCAGCCTCCGCAGTGAGCGTCACCACGACGGCTGCGGACCGTGGGGGAACAAGCTTACCCCTCCTTCGCCCCTTCCTCTTCCCCTTACCAGTCGCCTGTGACTGGCTGGGAGGCGTGGTGGCGGGGGCGGCCGCTGCCGCCTTTCGGCCCTTGCCTTTCCCCTTCCCCCTCCCAGTCGTCTGCGACTGGTTGGGGGGCGTAGTGGCGGGGACAGCAGAGACGGCTGTCGCTGTCTTCTTTCCCCTTCCCTTGCCTTTCCCCCTCCCGACCACCTCAATCCAACCCTCCTGGTTGGACGGAGTGGTCGAAGGAAGAATGGCGTCCTCCACTTGTGAGGACGGCCCCGGCTGACTTTGCATTTTGTCCGCCGCAAGCGGTGGTCGGAGGCGCTGCTCCGGCAGGAGCCGGTCCTCGATGCCTGCCAAGCAGGCTCGGGTGAAAGCCCGCTCCTCCATGACGACCTTGCGGATGACATCCTCAAGGTTGGAGGCGGGGGCTTCCACTGCAGGCGACGTGCCCTGACTTGGCGGGGCAGTTGCGTCAGCCAACTTCTGATGAAGTTGGCTGACCTCCAGTTGCAGGCGATCCACCTTCGCCTGCAGCTGCCGCGTTTCGTCGGTCGCTGTCCGTCGGACCAGCTCTTCGACGATGCCGCGCATACTTGCGGCCCGGCACTTAAGGGCCTTTTGGAAAGTGCCCTTAAGGTGTGAGGACTTGGCGGCGACCTCCACGATCTCCTCCTCGTCCTCCTCCGCCATACGCTCCAGCTCTGCCACGGAGTTGTCGGCGTACAGAACGCGTGACGCGCCGTAGCCGGACTTGGCCCGGGCGGCACGCGCTCGCTGCTCCTTCGCAGCTACCCGCTCCTCCAGCTCCTGCTGGTTCTGCTCCCGCCGAGATAGGTCTAACTGTCGTTGGGCATCCTCGAGACCCACCGAGTGGGTATCTGCGGCTGTCGCTGGCCTCTTCGCCTTCGCCAGCCCCGTCGAGCCTGAGGCCGAAGAACCTCCCGACCCTTCGTTGCGACGCGCGGGGCGCTTTCGCGACCGTGAAGTGCCCGCGTCTGAGACGCTGACGAGGGACCCGTCTGAGTCCGACGTCTCGTCTGCCGTCCTGAAGAAGCTAGCTGCAGACGGCGCGCGGCTAGCTTCTGACGCTGAAGCGTCGGATTGGCCCTGAGAAGGGCCTTTGGGTTGGCCCTGAGAAGGGCCTTTTAAGAAACGCCCTTGGGCGTCCCGCTTGGGTTTAGGCATATTGCCTCCGCCGAGATCGCAGCTAAAAGCCTCCAGATTAAAATAAAAACGCTACGAATGCACACTGTACTTTGGCCGTGCCCAGTCTGCCACTCCGTTACGGTGACAGAACTGGGCCGTTTCCAGGGGACGCGACGTGGACGCAAACAGTGTGGGGGGTCCCCCGAGTGATTAACCCCTTGAAAGTTCTATAATACTAAACTCTTAGCGGCGTAGTAGGTGGCCCTTGTTAAGCACAAGTTTAAAATTGCTATTCAATCAATCCACCTACATAGCTTAGGTATAGATTTACGCCTCTAAAAACTACCCTAAAGCACTTAATTATGTCATCGCCGGCGAGGAAGCGATTAGCTTTCGAGTTCGACTATTTGCTCGCTGAGAAATGGGACAAAAGATATAGATCTCGTGTGAGTAAAAGACACACATACATCATAGTCGATAGCTGGCCGTTCGAACTGACTCTTAGCGAGCGAGCGGCTCTTACCTCTAGTTGATCGTAGTGACAAGAGCTATCAAAGATTGTACTAGCTCAGCGACACTCGCTTGGCGATGCTTGCTTGGCGGTCAGAACTCACCAACCAGCAGTAATTAATAATAGTGCGTGCCAGCGAGTATTGCGAGCGCGTCGCACCAAAACAGTCGTCTAAAGCCGAGCGTCAAAACTATAGAAATTTTTCACTACGTACTCGCTGCTCGCCAACTCGTTTCGAGTTTGAAGGTTTACTCGCTACTCGCTACTCGCTGATCGCCGGCGGCAGGGGTGAGACAAATGCCTATAGCGTATGATTCGTCGCCTTCTGTATTCAATCTTTCCTCCCAAGTAAACATAAGCTATTAATTAGGTCATAAACGAGCTACATAATTACAGTCTACAGCTTATAATATTATGCAGATGTACTAAAGGATAGGTCGAGTCCCTAGAAAGATTATACAATACTAGCTTTCGCCCCCGACTCCGTACCTACGCATATCATGTTTTTATCCAATTATTGCACCCCTATGGAGTGTAAGGAAGCTACATGTCAAATCAGCTTTCTACGACCAGTAGTTTCGGCTGTGCGTTGATATGTAAGTCAGTGACTCAGGTTTCCCAGGCTAGGGGCACAAGGTGCAGGTGCCTGCTTTATTGGGGGCTCCAAATTACATGAAATACTACAAAAACTAAATAAAGGAAGATCAAATTGCCGAAAGATATTTAATTTAATAAATCGAGCTCGCGTAGCTTTCATGATGACACCAAACGAAATCTATAATTTGCATAAATTTATAACTGACTTCCCTAAAAGGAGGAGGTTATCAATTCGGTTGTATGTTTTTTTTTTATGTTTGTTACCTCTTATCTCCGAAAATTTTGAACCGATTTGAAAAATTCTTGTTTTATCTGAAAGGATATAGGTACTTGCAGATTGGTCCCATATATTTTATGAAAATCGGTTACGAACTTTGGATTTTAAATCGAAATAGCTGGAATTCGTCTACTTGGATGATAGTTTTATGTCATCCAAGTAATCGAAATTACGTATTTTGCTTTTCTGCGATCTTGCAGTGGTGTTGTTAGGTGTGGGGTACCACTAAAAAGTGAAAAATACAAAACTTTTTACAAAATACAAACGACTTTAAAAAAAAAAACACTACAAAGTAAAAAATAACTGTAATTTCGGAAGTCGGTATTTTTGTTAGTTTCTTACTTTCTTCGTATTTTGACACCGACTTCCGAAATTAAAGTTATTTTTTACTTTGTACTGTTTTTTTTTTGGAACTCGGTTGTAATTTTCGTAAAAAGTTTTTTTTTCTGCATAGTTCAACAAAGTAACCCATCCGAGACTTAAAATTAACATCGTCATCCTGCCCTTATCCCAAGTTACTTAATTGGGGTCGGCGAAACACATTTTTTTCTTCCCTTCTTCATTTTTACGATCCGCTGCTTCGCTTCGCTGTAATGGACCAGGCACTCTAAAGAAGCGGTTGATTTGGGGTGAGCTGATGGTTTCACAGACAGTCTCCGGGCCCGGCTAATGATTTCACTCTTGTATCCAGAGTTTTCAAAATTCTTTGCTTCGACATACAGCTCGAACTATCCGGAGTGAGGAGTAAAAATTTTAGAGCTCGTGGTGCTCGCTCTCTCATACAACTTTTTGTCTTTTTGAAAAACAAAACCTCAACGATGCTGGTTTTTCTTTTTTACCTACTGTTGATTGTTTTATTATGAAAATACAGCACTGGCTAGTAGGGTTTCGTAGTCATCATACCTACGATCGTACGAAACGCTATACTACCTTACCTATGATTCTATGCTTTCTTGGCCGGTTTTCAGCTATGCTTTTACTCAAACGTTTTGGGAATACATTCATTGTGCGTACAGCTAAGGAGTGGAGTTCCCTGCCTGAGTCTGTGTTTCCTGATAGCTACAACCTGGGAGTCTTTAAGTCAAGAGTGAAGTGCTCCACCTTAGACCGCATCATCTGAGATAGCGGTCAAAGGGTCAAACGTACGCCTATAAATATTAAAAAAAAAAAAAATGTGCATTATCGGTGTTTAAACAACGTTTATTGATCGTAAGATGATAGGTACGAATTTCACCGGGGCACCCAGAAATAGATACCTACTTAGAACAGTCGGCAGTATTGTAACTGCCGATTCATCAACAATCTATTGTTTTGCAAGACATTTAGGTATACAACACATTACCGCTCAATTACCAACTTTTGTCATAAGTACTACGTGTAGAATTCTGATAAATTGATTATTATAGCTGAATAGGCACCATCTCTATTGGATTATCCACGAGGATGAGAGCATCCAAAATTGCATTGAGTAAAAGCTAAGAAATGACTGTGTTTGGGGTCTGCCCAGGGAACAAGGGACAAGGACAGGAATAGGATGATGAAGTATTGGAATAGATAGATGAAGAAGATGATACTAATAGCACAGATACACGTAGGTATTTGTACGTACCGAGTGATGTGGCTCGTGGCGACGAAGATCTAAACCTTCTCGACGCACTCATGATAATATTATCTTCTTCATTATACATACTTGCCTTACCCAACACCAACAGCAAAATATATTACATATTAAAATAGGAGTTATAATAAACTTTTTTATTATAATTCAACCATATTTCATATTATAACTTTTAATTAGGTCCAAAAAGAAATTCAATACCTACTGAAATCTTTAAATAAGTAGGTATCTAAAATAAAAATCAGACTCTGCTTCAAGTAAATAGTTATAAAGTTAAATTTGGTTTGACTCCAGACGCATAGCTGTTGCATCTCAGTACCACAGCTGTCCGGCCTTGTATGGCGCATTAGGTATGCTAGGGCTAAGTACAGCAAGAACTGGCTACAAATCCATCTCAATTATACTTTCCAAATAAGGCTTCTGTCTTGAATCTGATGGCTCGTAGCAGTACCTAGCGAATTACGCCCAGATTTACTTTTCATATTGCATAATGAAATGTTCGATCGATTACCAGCTAAGCAACCGTTGACACACGTGTTCCCCGTTCAAGTTGCGGAGTGACACAGCTGTGACGTTGTCCCGAGCCAAGCCGGTCGGTTCTATTCTCGCTGGCCGATCAATACGGCGTTATCAACATAGCTGTGTAGGTGTTTACATGCGCGTAGTACCCCCTCAGCCTCGCTTGAATGAGGTTGTCGCGAGTGATAACGCGCCGCAGTAAATAACTCGTGCATTAATATTTAAGGAAATGTGAACATATCTCGCAGCGAAATGCCGCTGCCAGAACTTTTGAAACGAGCCTCGAGCTACTTCCTCGGTTTGGAGTTTGACGACAACGAGGAACCCCCGGATTACGTCGACAATGAAATATTGTTTTGCAAGAACAATGTGTGCGTGCATCCACCGACCGTCGCTAGGCATGAACTAGATATCGTACACCATCCAGGATATCTTACAGTCACTACCAAGGTTTTCACAGATCAACATAATAACGCCAAACGACCTACGCTTTTCCTCAATTGGATTCCGAATTCAACGCTGCGAAAATGTCCTTCGGCCGTAGAAACCAGTCCGAGCGATGAATTGGTGGTTACTGGTAAACCGGCGAATCCAAAGGAAATACCCAAATCACGCAGTAATACGAACAGCGCTAAAGTGGACGCTAACAATGAACATGCATTTTCTGATTCTTCAGAAACTACAAGTTTAAATTCTAACTCTGATAAACAAAGTATAAAATCGTCTGATACAAGATACACACCCAACGATACGACTCAGGACGAGTTGTCCTCTAGTTCTAAGCCTACAGTGAAGTCAATAGAGTCTGTGAAGGATAATGTTTTCAGTAGTTTTGAGAAGGATGAGTCCAGGGATGAGGTGTTTGTGTACGACAAACACGTGAGATCACAGTCGATGACGTCGGTGAACATAACAATCGCTAATCCAACAATAGAGAACGTAGATTTGACCCCTGACTCGCTGTCAGGGGACAGGTTTATTAGGTCACTGTCAATGAGTTCATGTGACGAGGGAAACCCGAATTGGATGAGCACTCCAGAGTTTTTAGCGTTGAAACATAATTTAGTGTTTCCTGACAGCGTTCATAGCTCACCGGTGCCGCAACGACGAGCTCCTTTGAAATGTCGAAGGTGAGTCCACTGTATTTATTCAAAGAGTATGTAAATATTTTTCAAGCTAGCTTAACATAATGTAGGTCTCTGTTTTGGCATTCCTGGATCGCGCGCATGTTACAACTGAATTTTGGAAACATCCTGTTCAATTGGTTTGAAGATTTTGACTAGCTACCTGTTACCCACCAAGTATTTAGTATATTTGTAATGCGTTGTTCCTTTGGTCATGACCTGATTCATATGTGCTTGTTGTTTAAATAAGGCCAGGGATAACAGCAACACGGCTACGTGGCACCTATGTGAGCTATTTCGATCATTTCGTGTCCAAAATGTTCTAATGCATCTCCTCATAAGTAGGTATACCTATATGTATCGATTCGTAAAACAGAAGCTACATTAAGTAACTATTATAAACTACTAACATAAATTGATGTAGATTTTATGCGGAGCTGATTATGCACAGTACCGGCTCGCGTTTAACCACATCATGCAAGTTTTTCAATGAATAATAAAAAAAACTAATGATCTTGAATTGCGTTATGCTAATTATTTCACACTATCTACTGTTTGTTGACGTTTATTCTTATCTTACCGGATCTGCTAATAGCAATACCTACTCGTCAATAATAAATTTATAATAATCTACTGTTTATGTTTATTTTCGCAGTTCATGATTTTTTTTGCTCTGGTCTAGGTCCTCTGATCTAGACTAGAACAAGAGCTAGAGCAAAGACACTAGACCTGAAAATTGCAAACTCTGTAAGATTTTAATAAATCTATTTTATTTTATTTATGTTCGTATCTACAACGTCGATTTAACAATCATTTTAATAATGAAAAAAACTTACCAAGTGTATCAACTTGGTAAGTTTTTTTTTTATAAGGAATCGTATTTTTAAGAAAACGATTTTTCGTTTGTCTACGTCTGTCTACTACTGACCGTATTTAAATGATGAAAGTCATGAAACTTTCATCATTTAAATACGGTCAGTAGTGCGATTCACTAAGGAAGAACATCTTTACAACCAAGAAATCATCGTTGAAACATCTGATGTGGCATATATTTAACAGATGTTTCAACGATGATTTCTTGGTTGTAAAGATGTTCTGCCTTAGTGAATCGCACTACAGGAATCCAAGCTCTCTGTTCACTGGTATTCTCAAAAGACACATGCTAGATTCATGGATTATTCTGAAGTTCTGAATTGCTTGACCTATTGATATTACGCCTTTAGACCTTACTTAGAGCACTCAACGGAACCCTATTACTAAGCCTCATCTCTCCTTCCGTCCGGGTCCGTGCATCCGTCAATCACTACTTCCGTCTGACTGACAGCGTGTTGTATCATGAACTGTACCTAATAGTTAGACAGTTGTTCTCAGAGTATGTATTTCTACCTATTGCCGGTATTTTATTTTTTTTTTATTTTATTTTATTTTATTTGGGAAACAAACAGATGCAATAACACACTATATATAATATGTATAACAAAAAAAAAAAAAAAAACTAAATTGCAAGGGCTCCGATTCCCACCTAAAACTCCCACAAGAAACGTGTTCTTTTTCGATGTAAGTATTCAAAATTCAATTTTTTTTTTTTCAAAATTCAAAAATTCAAGCATTTATTTCAATTAAACCATTTACAGGCACGTTTGAATTGTCAATTCCGTATGGTACGGAACCCTTAGTGTGAGAGTCCGACTCGCACATGCCTGGTTTTTGGCTGATGATGTACAATTAGCAACTTCTCAATAAGTTTAGAGCAGTCTCCAAATAACACTTTTCCTGTAGCAACAATAGTTGAATAAAGAGTACCTACCTACCTGCAGCGAGCCCCGTCCTAAAAACGACCCTGTAAGTATTTACGTCCAAAATATTAGGTAAAATAAGAACAGAGAATTATCTATACTTAAATAGCATAACCAACGTCGCGGGTTGCGGTGTGGGTAAATAAATCCGTGACACGCACAAGGACTCTCGAGGGATGACGGCGATGGCTCGAGGATGCCCACTCGCTGTCAATAACAATCGCTTGTCTGGTTGTTAAAATACCATTAAAAAATCAAATTGTACCGTGTGACAAATGAAATGAAAGACTTTGTCGAGGTTATTTTTTTTTAAATTTAACATTAATAAGTACCTAGTACATAATTTTGTAGTTAATCATGAAATAACACGATTCCCCTCTTTTCTTCGAAGCTACTGAACCTTAAAACAAATTTTTTTCTTAGTGAGATGCATTTGACTAAGTAACAACTATCACGTTCTTCAGTCGACAGCACAGAAATATAAAAAAAAACCAGTATATCTATGGTCGACAGAGTTTCGCAAAAGCCTTTCATGTAGAAATTCCAGAAAGCACAGGACGGAAGCATAGATTTTATTATGGCGCATCGTCATCGGAGTTTATCTATAGGACTAGCTTCTGCCAGCGGCTTCGCCCGCGTAATCCCTAGGGAACATATTCCCGGGATGAAAAGTAACTTATATGCTATTCTAGACTATAATCTATCTTTGTTCTAAATTTCAATAAGATCCGTTAAGCCGTTCTGGCGTGATTGAGTAACTAACAACCAAACCTTCACATCTATACATATAATAAAATCGTAGAGTTGCCGTGTCTGTACATTGAATATTTTCGCATAAAAAATACATAGAAATGTCAGAAAAATGACATAGAACACAAAAAAGCAGTTTTTGAAATTCTTTTCTGTTTGTCTGTTTGTCTGTGCGTCTGTATGTCTGTGCGTCTGTGCGTTTGGAGGAGCATCACGCATAAACCACTGATTGGATTCAAAATTTAGGTACTTCGAAATATTAAGTGATAATCGGAGCAACATTTAGTGTTTATTTCATCAAAATCGACCCACAAAATCAAAAGATATCGAATTTTAAAGTTTACGAAGAAACTTCATCGAGCCCTAAAATAGGTTGTTTTCATTGAGACTTCAGATACTTGCAATGCCATCTATTGAGAAATTTTTTAATAAGAAATGTGTGAAAAGACCCCGAAACAATGTATTTTTGAGTTATTTTTTAATTAAACACATAATGTTTATAATTATATGTTAATATATTATCATTATTTATCGTAACGTGTAAGCTTCTAAGTTTGAACTTATGAGTAGTTATGAGCATAAAGACAGTTCAGTTACGTTGTAGATCGATAGATGGCGTTGTACTTATGACGCGTTTTTCTGAATCGCGGTGTTAAGATTCTCCGCAGTAGCATAAGGTCAGCCCCATGTTTTATGTTGTTGTTGAAATTATTAGCTACGGAATTATGGATTTGATTGATGATTGAATTGAATTACTAGATTGTTTTTCGATTTACTGGGAGGAGTGGAGAGTCTCCTCCGGAGTCCGGAGTTACCTGTATCTATAAGTAAACTGTTTTACTAACAGAAGAGATGAATATTTGGTATTATGTTTCAATGTGGCTAAACTATATCAGCCGAACACGTCGATCTTCAAGGTTAAGCAACGCTTGCCGAGGTCGGTCTGTGAATGGATGACCATTATAACAACCTAGCCTTTTCCTTACTATATTGACTCGGCTTCCAGACAAACCGGATTCAGCTGAATACCGGTATTTTACGTGGCGCGGCTGCCTACCAGACCTCCACAACTCATTCAATGCAAGATTTCGGTCAGATTTTACTGGCTTTTGACTATCCGTAACGACTGCCAAAGATCTACAAATGACAGCCGGGACCAAAGGCTTAACGTGCTTTCTGAGGCACGAAGGAAACTCGGTATGTCAAGATGGTCACCCACCCACAGACCAACCTTCGCAAGCGTTGCTTAACCTTGAAGATCGATGCGTTCGTCTGTTATAGTTTAGCCTTGAAGATCGGCCCGTGCGGCTTTAGCCACGAGCTCCTCTATAATAAATCAATTCTATGAACCCAGTAAAACTTTTTTGATATTATAAAATCTTAAAACAAACTATATTTATCAGTGGTCTACGATCAGCAATATTGTCAGTAAAAATCGGAGAAAATGTGTTTCTTTTTGGACTGTTCTGGACGAAATTAAGAATCCACTTGATTCAGCACCATTCGTTCGATAGTTGGTTTTGTTGATTTTGATTCAAGATTAGTTTGTACCAGGAGATTAGGTACCTGGGCTGGTCGGCATTTCAACCGATAGAGATGATACAGTGCCCTGCATTAGGTACCCTCTTCATAATTATATTCTTAATTCGAGAGAGAGATCAGGATACGTAACTGAACGTAGATTTTGTATATTATGCAATCTATACTAATATTATAAAGCAGAAGAGTTTGTTTGTTTGGTTGAACGCGTTAATCTCAGGAACTACTGGTCCGATTTGAACGAGCTCCTCTATAATAAATCGATTCAATGAACCCAGTAAAACTTTTTTGATATTATAAAATCTTAAAACAAACTATATTTATCAGTGGTCTACGATCAGCAATATTGTCAGTAAAAATCGGAGAAAATGTGTTTCTTTTTGGACTGTTCTGGACGAAATTAAGAATCCACTTGATTCAGCACCATTCGGTGGATAGTTGGTTTTGTTGATTTTGATTCAAGATTAGTTTGTACCAGGAGATTAGGTACCTGGGCTGGTCGGCATTTCAACCGATAGAGATGATACAGTGCCCTGCATTAGGTACCCTCTTCATAATTATATTCTTAATTCGAGAGAGAGATCAGGATACGTAACTGAACGTAGATTTTGTATATTATGCAATCTATACTAATATTATAAAGCAGAAGAGTTTGTTTGTTTGGTTGAACGCGTTAATCTCAGGAACTACTGGTCCGATTTGAACGAGCTCCTCTATAATAAATCGATTCTATGAACCCAGTAAAACTTTTTTGATATTATAAAATCTTAAAACAAACTATATTTATCAGTGGTCTACGATCAGCAATATTGTCAGTAAAAATCGGAGAAAATGTGTTTCTTTTTGGACTGTTCTGGACGAAATTAAGAATCCACTTGATTCAGCACCTCTACCACCAGCAATCTATACTAATATTATAAAGCAGAAGAGTTTGTTTGTTTGGTTGAACGCGTTAATCTCAGGAACTACTGGTCCGATTTGAAAAAATCTTTCAGTGTTAGATAGCCCATTTATTGAGGAAGGTTATATGCGTATATATATATATATATATATATATAATCACGCTGAGACAAATAGGAGCGGAGCAGTAATGGAAAATGTGACGCAGACGAAGTTGCGCGGGTCAGCTAGTTTATAATATTACTCGTTTGGTGTAAAGCGAAATTTTAACCATCTTCCCCTCAACAGTATATTATTAAAGGATATTGCAAACTGTCGTAAGCCGTTTTACGAAGCTACTCGCTAGCCTCTAGGCGCCAAGCATAGATTTACTGTGGCGCCAAGCAAGCCGCCTCACAGTGTGGTAAGATCCCGGTTTTTGTCATCGTGTTTTTATTGAATTAATCGATAGAGATTACAATTCTGAGGATTAGAGTAAAACTCCTGGAAACCAATGAGTTTAGTTTTGGAATTAATACTACACATAATAGAAAGTATCAGCAATTTTTTGATGTAGGAATGACTACCTACTACGGCGGTTTAGAAGAATAAAAAAATGAAAACGAAAAATGAGAAAAAAAATCATATCTATCGACCCATTCATACTAAAGCAACAGGAATTGGTGGAAGGGTCGGCTATTATACCTTTTTTCGATCTAGAATAAATAAATTCTGGAAGAAGTACTTCCGTTAAATTATAATGATTTTTTTTCGTTTTTCAAAAGTCGGATATTCGGAAACTTTGACATTAAAAAAAAAAAAGTACAAGTCTTAGCGAACCCGGAGTTTTACTCTAATCCTCAGAATTGTAAACTCTATCGATTAATTCAATACAAACACGATGACACAAAAACCGGGATCTTACCACACTGCCTGCCTGTGCATTCGCGACCTTATACAAAAATAATCCTTAGCATGATTCAGTATTGTTGCTCGACGAGGTGGGCAAGCTCTTCGAGAGAGTCATTGCGGACCGCCTCGCCGGGCACCTAGCGGGAACGGGGCCGGATCTTGCGGATAACCAGTTTGGTTTCCGCAAGGGGCGCTCTACGGTGGACGCCGTCATGCGCGTCAGAGCCCTCACGACGGGGGATGTGGTCTCCCGGGGTGGTGTTGTCTTGGCGGTGTCCCTCGACATCGCCAACGCCTTCAACACCATGCCCTGGAGCTGCATTGGGGAGGCACTCCGGTATCATCGGGTGCCGACCTACCTTCGTCATGTGGTCGGGGACTGCCTGTCCGACCGGGCAGTAATCTACCCTAGTCACAGCGGTGAGTGGAACCGGCGAGAGATGTCGTGCGGTGTCCCACAGGGTTCGGTTCTGGGGCCGCCCCTGTGGAACGTCGGTTACGACTGGGTGCTGCGAGCCGATCACCCTAGCGGCGTCAGCGTCATCTGTTACGCTGACGACACGCTGGTGCTGGCACAGGGGGGGTCGTACGCGGAGGCGGCCGACGTTATGACACGCGGGATTGCGACAGTCGTACAGAGGATCCAGCAATTGGGTCTCGAGGTGGCGCTGCACAAGTCCGAGACCATGTGTTATCATGGCCGAGGCAATGCGCCACCGTCGGGATCCTTGCTGACGGTAGGAGGGGTTTCCATCGGCGGGCGTCGAGTTGACGCTGAAGTACCTAGGGCTCGTCCTCGACAGCCGGTGGAACTTCGTGGAACATTTCCGACGTTTGGCACCCAAACTGGAGCGGGCCGGGGCTGCTTTCAGGCGGCTCCTGCCCAACCTGGGGGGACCAAACGCCTCCTGCCGGAGGCTCTACGCGGGGGTCGTACGGTCCATGGCCCTCTACGGGGCCCCGGTGTGGGCGCGTTCCTTGCGGCAGCGTGCTGCCAACTATCTGAACGCGCCCCAAAAGGTGATGGCCCTAAGGATGGCCCGAGGGTATCGCACGATCTCGCGCGAAGCGGTGTGTCTCCTTGCAGGATTGCCGCCATGGGATCTGGAGGCGATAGTCCTCGCTTGCCTGCATGATTGGCGCGTGGAGGTACTACGCCGGGGGGAAACTCCGCTTACGGGGCAAATTGTCGCGCAGCGGACAGACCTCCGGCGCGATCTCATGGCGTCATGGAGACGACGACTGTCGCAACCCAGTGCAGGGCACGCCACGAGAGTGGCGATAAGTCCTCTCTTTGAGGAGTGGCTAGAGAGGCGCCACGGCGTCCTCACCTTCCGCCTGACACAGGTCCTCACCGGACATGGATGTTTCGGGAGGTTCCTGCACCGAATCGGGCGGGAGGAAACGCCCGGGTGTCACCACTGCGAGGATCAACCGGAGGACACGGTAGAGCACACTGTGCAGGTGTGCCCCGCTTGGGCGGCGCACCGCCGTGTCCTCGAAACGGCGATCGGCGGCGACCTCTCGCGTCCGGCCCTGGTCCAAGCCATGGTCCGGAGTGAGACGGAATGGGACGCCGTTGCCTCCTTCTGCGAAGCAGTCATGCTAGCGAAGGAGGTGGCGGAGAGGGAGAGGAGACCCTCTCGTCCCGGCCGCCGTGGTAGACGCCGAGGGCGTCGGGGGCTACCACCTGGTGACCTCCGGCACCGTAGGCGCGGGCCTGTGGACGGCGAGCTATGGGTGGCACGCCGTCCGTCCGTCTAGTGACGACAGGCCGTGTCGACGGCGCGTTAGTGTTCCACGCGCGCCTCAAAGAGAGTCAGCACACAAAGGGGCCCGAAAGGGCCGACGCCTGCCGGAGTCGCGGGATTATTCGCAAGAGACACCGTGGCTCCGGAACACAAAGGGCAATGAAGGAACATGGATGGGTTTTAATCAGTAGAAGTCTGACACTCCGGGATCCCGCTACACCCAGACCGGGAGGAGTCATCGAATGATTTCCCACTCTAAAAAAAAAAAGCATGATTCAGTATTCACGCGCGATGGCTTATTTATTAGCGTATTTCATGTATAACTTTGGTGTTTCTATACCGATTTCTATGATTATTTTTTATGGAATAGTTAATAATGTTAACTTTTTTAATTAGGGATGACTGAGAGAGTTATAAACGTAAGAGTAGACAAATATAATCAGAAAGCTTCGAACTGCTAAGCTATCGGGAGTTACACGTGTTATTGTGCGTCAATCATAAAAGATATGCTGTCGTGGGATATTTTTTATATAATTTTAAGGAGAACATTTCCGTCATACATGATTTCTGTGTAGCTTTAACCATAAAGGTTGCACACGCGACGGAAGCTTAAAAAATGGAGTAACTTCTCCCGTTTTCCCAACATTTCCCTTCACTGCTCTGCTCCTATTGATTGTAGCGTGATGAAAAGTATACTATATACAGCTCAGGAGTATGAAAAATAATTGTACCAAGTTTCGTTAAAATCCGTCGAGTAGTTTTTGTTTCTATAACGGTTATACAGACAGACAGACAGACAGACAACAATTTTACTGATTGCATTTTTGGCATCAGTATCGATCCCTAATCACCCCCTGATAGTTATTTTGGAAATATAAAATGTACAGAATTTACCTCTCTACAGATTTAATATAAGTATAGATAGATAGATAGATAGAAGATTACCGACAGCATTCTACTTGGCTTCCTAGAAATTGTAGAGATTTCCAGGTGGACCAAGGCGGTTGGGTGGTCCGCCAACAGCTTTAGGTAATATGACTGTTTTGTACACAAATAAAGCTCCGACGCACCTTCAGGGGAGGTTTTTTAAGACACTGGGCATACTTGTAGAGTTATCTTATAACGGTCCCATAGCGAAAGACGACAATGTCTCATACCCGCATCCTTTCCACGTTACTCCATTGTCGGTTGCATTCCTCCGGGCACACGCCGCCGTGCGAAGAATGTCATTATTGCTCGCACAACTCATTGATATCCAAGTACATCTATCCTCAAAAGTTCACCCCTCTTGAATGTCAAGCGACGATAGAACGAATGCTAGAGATATTGGACATAACATTCTTCATTACGGCTTGAGCATAGCTCTAGAAAATTAAAAGGTCAAAGTATTATTGAGACGTGCGCTTATAAGTATGGGTATATAAGACTGTCGACGATGTTTGCATTGTTCTAGCTTTGAACCTAATGTAGGAATGTCATAAGCATGACAAATTAAGATTTCATAAAATGCTAATGCTATTATGAGTCCATTTACAATAAGGTTAAGTAGAAATGTTTTATCAACACCAGTAGATAGGGAGCTATCATAAGCAACTCGTGGTAATGTTAACTCCGTTTTAAACGCGACGGTTAATTTAGACCTAGTTGGCACCAGGCCAGCGTGAGTCCTCAGTTGTTGGGGTTTGGCACTACTAATTGCATTGATTGATTACATTAGATTACGTTACCAAACATTTCAAGTACATAATATGAAGGTTCATTCATACAATATTCCTAGGGGTGTGACTGGTTGCGTTATTTGTTCGAAATTCCCCGCGGCCTTGAAACGCATAAGGGCATTAGGAGGAACACGGATGGGTTTTAGTCAGGAAGAGTCTGACACTCCCTTCTGCTCCACCCAGAGCAGGAGGAGTACCAACCTGATAAAAAAAATTACTGTCAAAAAACCGACCGCTTAAATGACTAAAAAGTTAAAGTGTAGCTGACCCGACAACTTCGTCTGCGTCACATTTTCCATTAATGCTCCGCTCCTATTTGTCTTAGCGTAATGATACATAGCCTATAATAGCCTTCCTCGATAAATGGGCTATCTTACACAGAAATAATTTTTGTTTTTTGTGTTTTGTGTTTTTTGTGTTTTTTTTTTGTTCTTGAGATTATTGCGTTCAAACAAACAAACTCTTCAGCTTTATAATATTACCTACATTTTGTTGCTGATTTATTTTAAAACTATGATATCGTTTAAAATATTCATTGAAATTAAATAATGTCAATGGCAATTTTGTTCAAAATTAAATACTTATGATGATTACCGTATTTATTTGGTTAAGGATTAATACCAATATGTTAATAAAAACTTCCTCGCAAATAATGCATTATTTTAAAACAAATTTGATTTCCATAAAAAGGGTTGTAGTGAGTTAACCTTAAGGGATAGACATTATGCTGTCCAGGACTTTTTTTTAGAATTTTTAAAGTGGAATAATTTCGTAATACCTGATTTTTGCGTAACTTAAACCGTTTACGCAGCGCACGCAACGGAAGCTTTTTTCCCGCTAGCAACATTTCTTATTGCTGCTCCGCTCCTATTGGTCATAGCGTGATGTTTTATAGCCTATAGCCTTCCTCGATAAATGGACTATCCAACGCAAAAAAAAATTTCAATTCAAGCCGGTAGTTCCTGAGATTAGCGCGTTCAACCAAACAAACAAACTCTTCTGCTTTATAATCTATACTAATATTATAAAGCAGAAGAGTTTGTTTGTTTGTTTGTTTGGTTGAACGCGCTAGTCTCAGGAACTACTGGTCCGATTTGAAAAATTCTTTCAGTATTAGATAGCCTATTTATCGAGGAAGGCTATAGGCTATATATCATCACGCAAAGACCAATAGGAGCGGAGCAGTAATGAAAAATGTTACGCAGACGACGTTGCACGGGTCAGCTAGTATTATTATATTACTAGCTTCTGCCAGCGGCTTCGCCCGCGTGATCCCTAGGGAACATGTTCCCGGGATTAAAAGTAGCTTATGTGCTATTCCAGCCTATAATCTATCTTTGTTCTAAATTTCATTAAGATCCGTTAAGCCGTTCTGGTGTGATTGAGTAACAAACAACCAAACTTTCCACTTTTTCATTATTTTTTTTTCATTTTTTCTATTGATTGTAGCGTGATGAAAAGTATACTATAACCAGCTCAGGAGTATGAAAAATAAATATACCAAGTTTCGTTAAAATCCGTCGAGTAGTTTTTGTTTCTATAACGGTTATACAGACAGACAGACAGACAGACAGACAGACAAAAATTTTACTGATTGCATTTTTGCCATCAGTATCGATCCCTAATCACCCCCTGATAATAAATAAAAATAAATAAATATCCTTGGACATTTCACACAACGCCATATAGTCCCAAGCTAAGCAACCTAATGCTTGTGTTATGGCAACGAGATGGCTGATAAACTACTTATAACCATTTTTTTTTTTTTTTGTAAATACATACATATTATAGATATAATAACACCCAGACTCGGAACAAATACTTGTAGGTCGTACAAATATTTGTTCCGTGCGGGAATCGAACCCGCGACATGCTGCGCAGCAGTCAATCGCTCAACCACTGCGCCAACCGTGTCGTCGCTGATAGTTATTATGGAAATATAATTCATGTACAGAATTGACCTCTCTACAGATTTATTATAAGTATAGATAGATAGAAGATATACTAGCTGACCCGCGCAACTTCGTTTGCGTCACATTTTCCTTTAATGCTCCGCTCCTATTTGTCTTAGCGTGATGATATATAGCCTATAACCTTCCTCGATAAATGGGCTATCTAACACTGAAAGAATTTTTCAAATCGGACCCGTAGTTCCTGAGATTACCCCCTAGATACAAACTTACAAACAAATTTTACCTCTTTATAATATTAGTATAGATATAGATATAGAATATAGATAATATAGACTAGCTGACACGCGCAACTTCGTTTGCGTCACATTTTCCATTAATGCTCCGCTCCTGTTTGTCTTAACGTGATGATATATAGCCTATAACCTTCCTCGATAAATGGGCTATCTAACACTGAAAGAATTTTTCAAATCGGACCCGTAGTTCCTGAGATTACCCCCTACATACAAACTTACAAACAAATGTTACCTCTCTAAAATATTAAGTACAGATATATACGAGCTGACCCGCGCAACTTCGTCTGCGTCACATTTACCATTAATGCTCCGCTCCTTTTGTCTTAGCGTCATGATATATAGTTTATAACCTTTCCTTATTAAATAGGCTATCTAACACTGAAAGAATTTTTCAAATCAGACCTGTAGTTCATGAGATTAGCGCGTTCAAACAAATAAACTCTTCAATGCATTTTTTTGAACAAAGGACATTGTTCATCGCCCATACATCGTTCGCCTAAGAACCAACAGAGACGTGAATTTACTATCTGTGTTTTAAATAATGCATATGTTCGACTGAAACTAAATTAAAATCACGGACACTTTTCAGAATTGTAAAATATCCAAAATGATTTCGGATTTTGAGGTTATAAAACATACCAAACAATAGAAACATACCAAATGGACTAAGATCCCAGAGCTGCCAGACTTTTTATATCTCACCAAAAAATGGTGTAGAGTAGTGTTACTATGTTCTTCTAACATACGAAAGCGTGATAACTTAGGTCGACAGCCGATTCCCTGATATCAGGTTCAAAATACATTACTTAAATCAAAGTGTCAACTGTCATTTCATCGACTGTCAGTGTCAATAGTGTTCGTGTCATACAGCGCTTTAATCGCTTTATTCTTTTTGTAGGTAACTAAAAATCTTACAGCGCTGAGACCGCTTTGTTTCATTTTAAAATAATGGCGCCGGGTTATAGAACCCTAGTGAGTTACTTTTTAAAATGGTTTCTTAATTAAAAAGTGTCCGTTCTATTCTAATCATTAAAATGTAATTTAAAAAAAAAACTAGGAATAATGGTAAAGGTTTCGCATGTGTTGATTCATAGGCCACTTTTTACCATGTCCTTTGATTTCCTTATAAAGGGTTATAGTGAGTTAACCCAAAGGGATGTCTGTAGACACATGCTGTCGAGGACTTTTTTTTAGAAGTTTTAAAGAGGAATAATTTCGTAATACTTGATTTTTGCGTAAATTAAACCGTTTACGCAGCGCACGCAACGGAAGCTATTTTCCCGCTTGCAACATTTCTTATTGCTGCTCCGCTCCTTTTGGTCATAGCGTGATATAGCATAATTATAGCCTTCCTCGATAAATGGACTATCCAACGCAAAAAGAATTTTTCAATTCGAGCCTGTAGTTCCTGAGATTAGCGCGTTCAACCAAACAAACAAACAAACTGCTTTATAATATTAGTATAGGTATAGATGATAGGTACACTCGAAAAACATAACCCTCCTTCTTTCGTAGTCGGGTAACAAGGGGTGAGACAGAGTGGGAATCGGTTGTCGTAGCATGGGGAAACATTTAATGAGAATCACCTATGTCTTGAGGAAACTTTTGAGCATAGTATGGATGGCTAATAGGAGACTATATGAGGAAAGAGCATAAGTCTAGAAATGGTTAAAGTGATGATGAGATATCAACTAATCCTATGTTGGACCGATCCCAAATAAGTTATAGTATAGAAACAAGAGTGTTTATAAACCCGAAGGGGTAAGATTCACTGGCAAAACATTTCATCTGAAAGACAAGGATCTAATTCTAACGCCGGCGGCGATAAATCTTATATTATAAGTATCGAGTAAGGAGCGTGACCAAGCGTGACACACTTTATAGGGCAGCAAGCAGCAAGTAAATTAACGACCTATAGTTCAGCGCCTTATTTATTCGCTGACCTGATTCCGGACGTCAATACCGCACTATGAAGTCACTAGAATTATGATAACCGATGTATTTGGTGATGACCTTATTATTAAAACTGAGTGTAAGCACCTTCATTGTGATTGTCATTTTCCTTCCATTTTACTTTGGTAAATAACGATGCTTGGAAAATCAGATTCTAAAAACACAGAGTACCTCTAACTCCAATTACCAAGTAGGCACCCTATTTTGGTCTAGGTTCCGAATACTGCAGGTAACGAAAATTAACTAAGTACAAAGTAGATAAATTACTAAAAAGCAGCTCTATATTCCTCACACACGAAGGCTTCAGTCTAAGTTAGAGCGAACGTAGAACACATTAATCTTTATCCCTGGGTGCGAAATATTGCGGTTTGCGTGGGAGATACAAGTACACGACTCGCGATTGGGATCATTTACATGTTACATCTTGTAACGTTTTTGCTTCAAGTTTTTCTCGAGTCTTCAGTGTTGTTAACGGTATATGTTACGAATGAGTGCCGCATGAAAACACGCGCCTAGATCATATTACGCGTTTACTGCTAATGTGTGGCTAAGTAGCCATCTTCTTTATGGTTTCTGGGCAATTTTATTTGCTCAGTAGGTAAAAAAAAATCTTTTTAAGTATATTGTGTACATAAAAAATAAAAATAAATAAATAGATGGTACTAGGTACTTCAGCGGAGTAACTTGCGCGGAATTGGGGATGATGAAGTGCGTATTAGGCACTCCAACTTAAGTACTTACAAAATCTGCATTTACCTATCTATAATCCAGCATGTCCTAGAGCCAATATTCGAAGACAAGTGACATCTACCAGTTTACATTGGGCCCTCTGTTTGATAAATTGGCCAATTCCACTCATAGAACAAAGACCTGTGTGCCAGCAGTAAGAATATTATAGTCTCACGATGATTTTTAATTTCCCATACCAGGTTCTCAGTAGATCTGAGCCAGATGCGGTCACTGCGGCTGTTCTTCAATGATGACAACTGCACTTGCGGACAGCTAGTGGTAGCCTCCCGGGAGTCCCAGTACAAAATACTTCATTTCCACCATGGAGGACTGGACCATTTGGCACAGGTGCTTCACCGGTGGCACTCGCTGTTACATAACATCAAACTTACTCCAGGTAACAAGACTACTGGGTCGCCATGTCGTTTTAAGTACCAAATTTCTTGGAATTCTTCTAACGTAAGTAGGCACTGTGTCCGCAGGTTCTGAAGAGCCCAACCTGCCCTACCGTCATTTCATGGTATGCCGTCCAGAAGTGCAAAAGTCTGAGCAACATCCTGAAGAGGGAAAACTTCCCAAAATCTCTCCCGAACTCTTCTACGGGAAGATTATGAATGGAAAGGGAGTTATCGAAGATGATCTGTTTTTGCGGAAATGCGTCTTTTTCGGAGGGTTGGACAAGGAGCTGAGAAGGGAAGTTTGGCCTTTCCTCTTACACTGCTACCCATATAATTCAACTTATGACGAACGAGAGATAATACTGCAGATCAGGGCTAGAGAATACGAAGAAATATCTAGAAGAAGACTAGAAAAGATGACTCCTGAGCAGCACGCTGTATTCTGGAAGACTGTACAGTGTGTCATAGAGAAGGATGTAGTCAGAACCGACAGGGGCAATCCATTTTTCGCCGGAGAAAACAATTATAACGTAGAAATTATGAAGAACATATTGTTAAACTACGCTGTATACAATCCAGTTTTAGGGTAAGGATAAGTAATTACGGCTTTTGTGTACCATATTGTGGCGCTTATTGTTTCATACTAAGCGTTAATTACACCCAACAGTGCTATTAAATAAATGAGTACATTCAAACTACGTAGGACTTGGTAATGCCGCGTCATTGGCTCTTGTGCACGGGACTGTTCGCATTCAAGGCCCACATCTGTCTGTTTGAATACAAAAGTCGTCTTGCAGGACAGCTTTAAGTAGCCTCCACACTGCTCCCGAAGATGATCGAAGTTGAGCGAATACGATAGTGTGGAGGGGCACTTCGCTTCGCCTCGTGCAACTTCGCTTCGCCTCGAGCGACTTCCAGTTGTTGTCGGTTTTTTGCGCCCGAGTCAAAGGACTCGAAGTTCGAACACGAAGCGTCTGTCCACACTACTCGGGTCACTTCGGCTCACTTCGGTTCACGCCAGCCATAGTAAATACGCAAGTATTTTTATGACGCGAGAGTACACATTGCAACGGCAGTTGCCACATGAACGTTATCCATTATGCCTGTCGTGAGGGGAACGGGGGGAACGGGCGACTGAGTTCCTCGCGAAGTTGCTCGAGGTGTGTGGACACCTACTTCGGACAACTTCGGAGAGCACTTCGCTTCGTGCAACTTCGGAATAGTGTGGAGGAAGCATTATTTGAGGGTCGTATTGTTGGCCTATAAGATATTATTACCCGATTGAAAGACGGGTTTTAGCTGCTCAATTTGGGGCTCAATTTAGGATGCATAATGATTGGCACATTATAGCAGAGAGGATCAAAGAAGTTGAGAATTTCACTCAATTCTGGTCAGCAAAAAGTCAGAAGATAGGGACACTACACTACATATATGCTCCGCATTACTAGGTTCCTCGCTCTTTTCCGCTTATTTAATTAAGCAGGAGTCTGATATACATGAAAAGTACAGCTGGTCAATTCTGTAAACGTCTCGCCGTGAAGACTCAGTTGGAGTGAGGGCGAAGTAAACCGTCATTCCATCTTGATTACATGGATTAACAGCTCACTTCGTGATCGCTGCACCCGAACCAATAGATACTCATGTTTGCAGAATGGCACTGTTTGACTTGTCGATGTGGTGACGCTTAGAGGAGGTCTATGCCTCGTAGTGACCGTCTTTCCGGTGAAATAAAGATGATGATGGGTACTGGATAGGTTGATTTTTTAGTGTATAATAATGTTCCAGCTACACACAAGGAATGAGCGACCTCTTAGCTCCAGTGCTCTGCGAAATAAAGTGCGAAGCCGAAGCGTTCTGGTGCTTCGTAGGTCTGATGCAGCGAGCCATATTTGTGTGCACGCCAACCGACAACGATATGGACAACAACCTTGTAAGATACAACTGTTTACTGTCCAATAATGTAGGTAAACGAAGAGTTCATATAGCTTCATTGGTGTCGGCTTTTTACTTTACTGTAACTTTTTTTTTCGTTCTAACATAATTTTTAAGGCCTTTTGTTGTTTTAAGTTCGAGTTGAATTTTATTGAGAATAAAGTTACACACCTGATCAAAAAAAATTAGTCACTCATTAAAACCGTGTGAAATTTTATGTTCAATTGTATCCAGTTCAACCAACTTTCAAACATGACTTTTTCTTAATAACTTACAGTCACTTACAGAATTATGAACATTTTACTAGAACATAAGAGTGTCATGATTCCTAAGTATATTTAGTTGATCGTTTTGACTGTTAAGTACGTCTAGTTGGTTGTTTGTTCTACTTTATTATTTAAGCGAGCTTCGAAGCCAAATCAATAAAGCCTTGTTAGCTTTTCGTAACCTGCCTTTAACAAGATGCTTATAACATGAATAAAGGTTTCCGCAGACAGCTGCGACGGGACAATCACGCAACAGCAATTTTTATAGAAAATGATCTAGTGTGTAGGTAGACTGTAGAGTAATTTCAGTAGCATTGTTGCTTCGCATCTGTCTGTGGCAGTCTTAACCTACCTAGTTATAGTAGATAGAAAATTACCAGGTTAATTTAATGAAAATAATTTGTAACACGCTTATTATTTCCAAAATAACATAAGTACTGGTCAGTATCAGTACCTAAGTATAATCCCCCGTTTCAAAGACCAATATATACATATTAGCAGTGAGTCACAGGTGTAGCCTAATCCTAGCTTATCATACAATATCAGACTGATTACAGTGATGCTAACACATTTATTGTGATGTTATTAAAAACACCTACGCACGACATTTAACTTTCAGAGCTACCTACGCGAATTAATAAGGATAATGTTGCCACACTTCTACAAGCATTTGGAAAAACATGTCGACGCCATGGAGTTACTGTTCTGCCATCGTTGGATATTGCTGTAAGTATACCAAGAAAACGAATGAATTAAGTGTAATAAATAATTAACACTACGATACCAAATACTGCCACATCGGTAGATATTCTTTTAGATCCTTTTTTTACATGTAATCAGTACTTTTAGGTAGTTATGAATACCTACATATTGCGACACGATACCGCAGAATAGTAAGTCATTGAGGAGAATGACAAGACTAGATTTAAAACTAAGGTTCTCTGGTTCCTCTGAGTAGGCGTTGATTCTCGAAAACAGCACTTACAAAATGTACCTACGAGTAGCTTCTTTACAAGCGACTAGTGGGGATAATAAAGTGAATTCATCATTCTCACCAATGCTCGTTTAAACCCCTGCAGGTCTTGAAGCCATACAATATTTCCTTAACGCCATCCATTGATACTTACGTGGATTTCTTCCCGTCTACAATCGTTTCAAACATTCGTAGCAATGTTATGAGGAAGCCTCTGCTCGCACATTCACTTGTTATTCTTCGTTCATCTTGAGGCCCACGCAAATCTCCCGCACTATTGATAAGGCAACAAAGTCGGACAGGATTTAATCATTCCTAGAAGAAGACGTACGAGCCTCTGACATTTTGCCCTTCACACACACTTTGCCCTACATCCGATTTTATCAGATTATCCCAAGTCTGGCCTTTTGTTGTGTTCGACCTTTTTTCGTTACATTCTTTGAATTTTTTTCCGTAGGAAGTTCTCTAGGGAAAAATAATTGGTTCCGAGAAAATCGTTTAGCGAAAGATGTTGCATAGTAACAGAAATAGACGTGATTTATTGGAGACTTGGCTTGTTACAATGATTGTTATTAGGGAGAAGTAGGCACTCCAAAATTATATAAAGGCATAATAAATAACTTCATGTAAGTACCTATAATAACATTTGTAAAGGGTTTCTCAGAAAACTTCCACTTTGTTGTAAGTAATAAAAGTTTATAAAACATGTTTTGAACCTAAACATTGTGCAATCTCATACTTAGTTACGAAATTGGGAATTATTTTTAAATTCTGTCCTCTTATTCTATCACTCGAATTGATACAAGACGTAGGTACAGCGATGCCCCTTCGCGCACTTGTTGGGCATCCCACCTATAAGCACAAAAAGCTTTGAAATATAATATTATTTGCAATCAGCCAAGTAGAGGAATTCCCTGCCGGAGTATGTGTTGCTGTTGTCTGTTTTGTTGTGTGAGGGTGTTGTTGTTACCAAGGTGGAATAGTTCTAGGCATGTACTCCGACCACATCGTCACTTTCAATCTGGTGATACTGTGATTTCTAAACGTGTTTTTTTTATTAAATACCTTTTTGTCATTCCAGATGCTTCAAGCGCGAGTTTACAGAAGCAGTGGCACTTCGCATGTGGGAGGCATGCTGGGCCAACTACCAGACGGACTACTTCCATCTCTTCCTGTGCCTGGCCATTATCGCCGTGTACGCGGATGACGTCATCGCGCAGGACTTGAATACTGACGAGATGCTGCTGCATTTTAGCTCTTTAGGTGAGTTACCACCTCCTGCAATATCTATAATTCTATAAATTTCTACGGGCACCTTATGTTTTTTGGGGAAGTCCTCATGGATGCCCTCCGACGAGAACGGAAGCCCCACAGTTCTTCAGTCAAGTAAACTTGCACTAAATTCAGTTAGAAGTGCAAAAAGTTTTAGAACGACGACGTGAGAACATTAATTTCGTTTCCACATAAGATTTCAGAGAATATTTATATGTACATATGTCACCGGAAAGTGGCAAACTTCGTAAGCTCATAAAATAACTTGAGAGTTTTTAAACTCTCCAAATGTCCAGTTGACAATTTATCGAAAGTTTACAATCTCTCAAGTTATTTTATAATCTTTGTTTAAAACCTACAAGACGAGCATAGAATTCCAGACTGCTGCAGTCCTTTTTTAGAAATTATTATCTCACCTTAATAACACTTCTTTTTACCACCTTTCAGCAATGTACATGGACGGGCGCCTCATCCTACGCAAGGCTAGGGGTCTACTCCATCAATTCCGGCAGCTGGTTCGAATTCCCTGCACCCTGGTGGGGATGTGCCAGCGATGTGGACCAGGCATATGGGACTCTACCCACAGGCCCAGCGTCGAATGTACAGGAGCCCATGACTTCTGCAAGTACGCTGTGCAGTAAGCTTGAAGATTGAAGGCTTTAGTACACAATTAAGTTAATTGATTAATGCTTTGCGTATATTGTGCAATGGATGCCTTCCTATCGTAACTATGTGTGATGCCCAGTTTCTGAGGAGTTTTCAATGATAATCTATAAGATAGTGTTATTTCAGTTATTTGGTTCTTAATATGTACATACATTGCCTCAGCTACGGATGAATCAATTTCGAATCAATAGGTATTGAGTGTCTATGTATTTGAGGAACTCAGAAACTGGTCATCTATTTTCTGGCTTGTTTGGTAGCTGTGTACTAAAGCCAAAATGTGGTGAAGCAGTTTGGAATTCCTAAATCAGTATTAGAATGTATATTTTAAACATAGTGCCGTGCATTGATTTCTGCTTTACCTAGAACTTAAGTTACATTTTGCCATATTTGTTATGAAAATACAGTTTAGAGTAGGAATAGGTACCCAGAAAACTTAATCAATATATTATGTCTATAAAACTCTTTCGTTACTGGTGACTGACTACCTAGGTGACTGACGGACAACGCACAGCCGAAACTACTGGTCGTAGAAAGCTGAGATTTGGCATGTAGGTTCCTTGGGGGGCCGAATTTCCCGCCATTCCTACGGAAACGGGAAAAATTGGGTTAAGCGCGTACGAAGTCGCGGGCAAAAGCCAGTGTATAATATAAATAGAATACGATATGCGTTTGTGAAGAGAAAGCGGAATAATGGAGTCTCAAATTAATGTTAACAGGACAGTTTATATATTTGTACGCTTCTAAAAGAATAAGTAAGGAAAATAATATCATGATTGGTGTTAGAAAGTCACGACAAGTAAGTGTATAGTAATTTTAGAATCACGATTCTGCAAACTAACGTCTTGTTATTCTGAAAATTTTCAGGACGTAACGTGAGTGAAAATGTGTCCTACTTTTTATGTCCGCATTTGTAAAGAACATGTTAATTGTTTAAACGGACATCGTGAAAAATTTGTTGCAATCAATATTATGGACAGTTAGTTTTAGGAATTTGTTTTATGTAAGTACCTAGATAGATGTTGCGTATGTTGAAAAAAAATAACGTTTTCAAAGATAGAGTAAATGCCTAAAAGTCCTGTTTTCATTTTAATTTCCAATATTAAACGTGTTCAAATTGTTTCATCATCTATAAATGTCTATATTGTTAACTTATTATTTCCAGATATGTGCTTACCTAAACATTTTACTATTAAATTAACTATGTACCTAATTGTTTATTGAAATTGAAGTCGGTATACGTATAATTGTGCATTCAGTCGAAAAATGCACATCGAACAAAATCGATGTAATCAGTACAAATTATATACAGTATTAAAATTAAATTCAAAGAAGTTATAAATAAATGGTTTTTTGTCAGACTCATGTGTTCAGACTCGTGGATATGGGTACGACATATCAGATTGGTTACTAATAATGATTTTCTGTTACTACTTTCACATTAACTTGTGGTAAGTCGAACTCTGTGTGGTTCCAGAAGACAGAAACCACGTGACAATGCGACTACAATGCGACAGCTTATTTTATACTTGACCTGTGAAAATTTTTCTATGCAAAATGGTTTCGCTTACCGTCATAAATTATCAAAATGAATACAAAAACTGTACCTGGTTTATACCTAGGAAATTGTAAAAAATAAAATAATGTACCTAGAAAGTCTAAGGAGAGTTCATATCATACAAAACGGTGAAGATCAAAATATGATTGAAAAAACAAATTTGTAAAATAATGTAAATTAAATTATTGGTTGACTATTTATGATAAAAATATTTTATAGGATAGATAATCAAAACGTCGGTTAAAATGTCTTAATAAAAATTGCGCAGCTGTTTCAAAGATATTGTAGAATAAGAATTACCTATATGTATAATTCGATTTCTACTGGTTTATCTATAAAAAAGGAATATAATATATAGGTAAATTAGTTAAACGCTTGGTGTTATTTAATCTCAGCTTTTTGAATGAAGTTGTTGTAAGTTGAAAATAAAACAATTTCGAATTAAATTCCCTGAGAAAACTTTACAAAAATGATGGGTACCTAAAGGCGACCATGACCGAACAGCAGTGCGATGCTGTAAACATGTCGAAGTGAACACTTAGGCGAAGTGAACGACAAGTGAGCTGTCAAACCATACAAACAAGATGGCATGACAGCTCACTTGTCGTTCATTCCACCTAAGTGATCACGGTGAGATCACCGACTGATCTTGAGGAAGGTACGCAGTCCGGGAGGGGTGTTGGCACCCATCAGAGGCGATAGACGAGCTTCCCCAAAGGCGTGGTTTAACGAAATAGCTATTGCCTTATCATGAGTTTGTATAGTCACTTCTGTGAAGTTAAACCAAGTAATTAAATATGAAATTGTACTTATACAATCATTTTTTTTAGAATTAATCGTCTGTACTTATAATAATATGAATTGTAATCGAAACACGTCGTGATTTATAATTAAGAGTAACTACGGAGTTCAATTGAGTATCTTGAACGAGGCAGCTTAGAATATTCTTGATTATAATAATATATTTGTGTATTGCTACAATGTTAATATTGTTCGTTTACAACCTTCATAAAAAAACCTGCACTTTAGGACTGGCAAAATTCCATACCCACGGAGAATTTGGATTCATGCAGATGCCTAACTGATGACAGCAGTTCAGACGGTAGATGATGGAATAACAGCCGGTCGATTCTGCAGTGCGATTCTGTAAACATGTCGAAGTGAACACTTAGGCGAAGTGAAAGTCAAGTGAGCTTTCATGCCATCTTGTTTGTATGATTTGACAGTTCACTTCGTGATAACTTCACTCAAACCTTCACTTCGAAATGTTTACAGAATCGACCAGCTGTATAAATGTCGAAGTGAAGTGAGATGTCTATCCATGTAATCAAGATGGAATCAGCCTTTACTTCGACTTTTTACAGCTGATCGATTCTGTAAACATGTCGAAGTAAAGGCTTGCGTGAAGTGATCACAAAGTGAACTGATAAATCATACAAATAAGATAGAATGACAGCTCACTTGTCGTTCACTCCACCTTAGTGGTCACGTTGAGATGTCGACAGTTTAGACCGACTGAATCGCGCACTTCGTGATCACTTCACCCAAGACTTCACTTCGACATGTTTACAAAATCGCACTGCTGATATTTTTATGAATAAACCTATCAGTGTTTCAGAACATAACGATATAAACATATTTACGGTTAAGAAGAATGTGTGGGATGCAACGTGACTGAAGTCGATGGTGTGATTTTATGGTTTTATAATTATTTGTTGCTATTGCTCTGAGATTTGATCTTTATCCGTAGGTTTCATACCTAAATTACATAAACATATTCAATTACTAACATTCCCTATAAAATTCTCTCCGACTCTGATCAACTAGACTAGGCAAATATGTAAAGGCAAGAAAATAAATTGTTTATCACTCTAAAAATAATTCCTAGTAAATTGAAAAACATATATTGAGGTTTCTGTTATATAATTTTATGACGTGCATTCAACCTTTTAAATTTCCTTGACTGTACCTACCTACGTCATAATATCATAACTTTGCACGATGCACGATGGAATGAACTTACCTAGATGATGCCTATTTTTTAATTTGGGGTCCAAGTGTATTTTTTATGACTACTCTGCGCTGCGTTTGCGCTAACCAATTCTGAAATCTATAGCTACAGCTAGCTATGAGCTCTCAGTTTCTAGTTAGCATTTTAGTTGTCTAGTACAAAAATCAAACGGGACCTAAATTAATCATAAACCCACAGTTATAGTTAGATGTGTTCAAAAAATCCCATTCACCGTGTCCCATAGGTAATAATAGATAGATAAGCACATGCTTACACAATACATTCACTTACAAAGTTCCTTGAATATTCTATGAGGTACTCGTAAGATAGTTTCAACGTTTAGTTCACGTAGCAAAAGAATTAGGTACCATTCAATGGTCAACCATAGCTCAACCTTATCGAGAGTACTTTACAACCTTGTCAGACCAGGCGCTACACAAAGTGACATTTTTATAAAAACTAAGTACCTATACCTACAAAAGGGGTGAAAAGGTATGCAGGGGTGAATCGAAACAAAACTTTGAAGGGGATTTTCACGTTGTTGATTACGGTCTCTATTTTGTAAAATTGAATTTAAAATAAAAAAGAAAACCAATAATATGATATTACAGTGAAAATCCCTATGGAAGTTTTGTTTCGATTCATACCACCGTACCAATTCACCCCGTATGACGGTATATAATCTGTTTTTTTTAATCACCAAACAAAGATATAACAACTTTATTTACTGTAAAAATTTTGGAAGGTGATAAAAATAGATGTAAGTGCTCGAAACTCATACGAACTCACCTCGTCTAGACCGTCAGGATTTGGGACTACTATTTCATAAATTTATATCACACCTTGTCGTATTCATAAAGTACCTATATTTACCTTAAATAGTCTAAATATTGTTATACAAATTAAATATGACGTATTATGAGGCTACAAAATATTTTAAAAAGGTTTATTTTTCGCATATTGTGAATTGTTACGCGTACTCTGTGATATATAATGATCTGCTTGTATTATATTGTGTAAATGTTAATTATTGTATGTAACGAATGTAACGTATTGAGGAATAGGAGCCATATCTTATTAGAAATAAATGTACAAGCATCCATTCAGTCTTTGTTTTTAACCGTCATGGATTCATCAGAAATCATTTACCTATATTTACCACACTACACCACACCACTTTTATGAATGAATGCGATTGACAAGTTATTATTTACAGTACAAGACAGACGTGAATGTAAACGACGAGGGGGGCCGGTTGACCTAAAAGTACATACACAGATCGTATTGGTGTTTTTTTTTCGGAAAGGTCAGGTGCGTAGTATTCACAAGAGGCCAGCGTGTTTGAATGTACCTACAGCAGACAAGGTGACCAAATAGATCAACTTGCCTGCTTAGGGGGTGGCGAGCAAAGCAGCCGCCCAGCTCGCCACCCTCTAAAATCGCTCTGTTTGTAAACATGTTCAAAGTCATCTCCGTTTTCTGTCCGAAATGAACAATAACAATTTTGTTGTGTTCACATGACTTTTATTTTGAATGCGTCATCAAGTCCCTGGATCTTCAATTTTAAAGATTTCCCTATACGATACGGACTTGGCTACAGCGTTTAGCAAGTTGTGTTATTTTCTTTTTGCATTTAGGTATACAACAGATACCACTGTGCCGTACTAGTCCAGAAAACAATGTATTGTTATTGTCTATAATTAAATATATAATAGACTAGCTGTCCCCCGCGGCTTCGCTCTCGTCAACTGGCTACCTTACCTACCCATTTTTTTTGTTTTTTTGCTTCCCTGTATTCTGGCATACCTACTAAACAAAAAAAGAATTACCGAAATCGGCTCAGCCGTACTTGAGTTATAAAATTACAACGAAAAGTGGCATTGATTTTTATACATGTAATAAAATATAATATATTGATTTTTATGTCTACTGAATTTTTTTTATTGTAGAACTCTTGTTATCGAACGCTGGTGTCCCCCAAGGTCCCATGTTATCTCTACTACCGACTAGGTGTGTGCCGTTTTAATTTAGTTAATTGTTAATCTACTCGCATTGATAAGCGACGATAAGTTTCATGATTACCATCATGATGTGTAAAATGTATTATTATTTATATCATCGGTATGTATGGCGCGAATACAACTTAGAAAAAGATTGTGCGAATAAGAATAAAACGGTCGCAATGATTTGAATTGACTGAGTACATGCGAATGTTTGTTCGTGAGAGCGAGGGGCAGGACCGGCCATACGAGTCTATCCGAAGATAGCCGAACACGACTTATCGCGACCTTCTAATCCCGTTCCGCACCATGCGTCATCATGACGATTGAATTTTTGTTAACCAGCAAAATGTTAATTTTAGTTATACACCTGATAACCAAACCGTACACACGCGTTTTAACATTTAAAAATGTCCAAATTACCGAAAACAATGCGGGCCGTCGGGCTCTACAAATATCTGCCGATAACCGAAGTCAACAGTTTAGTCGATGTAGAAGTGAGTTTACCAAGTGTTGAGAAATCTGATGTGTTGGTAGAAGTCAAAGCTACAGCAGTGAATCCGATTGATGCCAAGCAACGTGTTTTAAAGCCCAGTATTGAAATATTGCCTCGGATTTTGGGATGGGATGGAGCTGGGGTCGTAGTCTCTAAAGGTGAAAAAGCTAATTTATTCAACGTTGGCGACGAGGTATTTTTCACTGGCGAATTGAGGAGAAATGGAGCTAATGCACAATATATGGCTGTACACCAATATCTAGTCGGAAAGAAACCAAATAATGTAACTTTTGAGCAAGCAGCCGCTATGCCAATAGCTGCGCTAACTAGTTTCGAGTGCATTTTTGATCGCTTGTTGCTTTCAGAAAAAGACAAAGGCAAGTCTTTGTTGATCATCAACAGTGCCGGCGGAGTGGGATCTGTAGCTACGCAGATCGGTAAGAATCTGGGACTCAAAGTGATTGGAACTGCGTCACGTCCAGAAACAGAGGCTTTTACTCGCGAATACGGAGCAGACACTGTTCTGAATCATACCCAGGATCTAATACCATAGCTAGAAACAAATGGGTTCGGAGCAGGAGTTGACTTCATTTTAGTTAATCACGACCCCGTACCATACTGGGACGCACTGGTGAAGGCTATCAAACCTCAAGGGAGAATATGCTTGATTGTCGAAGGCAGTGCTCCGGTTGATATAGGATTATTGAAAGACAAGAGCATAACGTTGGTGTATGAAAGGATGTTCACAAGAGTAATGTATGACACCGAAGACAGAATCAGACAGTATGATATCTTTAATCAAGTTTCCAAGTGGCTGGAAGAGGAAAAGCTGAAAAGCATTCTGACGAAAACTATGAGTCCGATCAACGCAGCTAACTTAAGGGAGGCTCACAAACTGATAGAAGAAAAAAGAATGATTGGAAAGCTGGTGTTATCAGGATTTTAGTCTAAATTATATTAGCTTTGAATGCAGGCTATATCTTCACCACGTTGGTGTTTATTTAGTTACAATATCCGAATATTGTTATTTTAAGGAGTAAAATGAGTAAATGCTTGTATATCTTACTAGGTGTATAATTAAAGCCTAAATCTACCAGATGCTTTCTTAACTTTGTGTTGCCATGCATTGTTCAATCGAAAATACAGGTAGACTTAATGATTAATGAATTTTGTGAATAATAGCATGCAGGCCCGCCGCTAGCTGTTTGATCGCCCGCGTGCAATACCGATTATGCCGCCCTTCGACTTGCCTACCCGCGACCTTCACCAGGCCATTGGTCTACCTGGTGGGAGGCCTTCCAGTGTTAGATACGTCTACCAGCACGCGGTCGCCACTCCAGAACTTTACGACCCCATCGACCATCTGTTCTGCGAGCAATCTGCCCTGTCCACTGCCACTTTATTTTGGCGATCCTTCGGGCTATGTCGGTAACCTTGGTTCTCTTGGGGATATAATAATTCCTGATTCGATCACGCAAGGAAACTCCAAGCATTTCCCTCGCCATTGCCCTTTGAGTGACTTTAAGGCTTCTGATGAGGCCCATTGTGGGCGACCACGTTTCAGTTCAATTCCAGACTTTCGTACAGACACTCGTTGAGACACTGTCGTATGTGTTACGAGAAGATACCACGCAACTTCCCGAACGCTGCCAAGCCGAGTCGGATTGGTTGACCTCTTTCTCGAAGTTAGCTCTACCTAACTGGACCGTTTGTCCCAGAGGTAGACGTAGTCATTTACAACTTTTAGTGTAGAGTCTCCGATCTTGATAGGATCACTCCTATCAATATCACTTGTTACACACTTGATAGGATCACTCACTTTTGTTGCACTCACGTGCAACACTGGTATTTACCATGATCTTGGTTTTGTCCATGTTCATTTTAAGACCCACTCTTTCGGAAGCTCTTACGAAGGTCAACGAGCAATGTACTGAGGCCCTCCGTAGTCTCAGCTATGACGACTAAATTGTCGGCAAATCAAAGGTGTGTGTTGTACCTACTCGCCTAGCCTTCTCCAGTCCAAAACCTAGAAGATAGCCTCCATTGCGGCCGTGAACATTTTCGGAGAAATGGCGTCTTCCTGTCTCACGGCCCGCTGCAGGAGGATAGGTTTCGAGGTCTGATCGTGTAGTCGGACTGACATGATGGTCGTTTTTGTACAAACATTTCACACCTCGATGTACCGATTAGTCAATCTGACACCGTTGGAGAGTGCAGCACAATCCAAGTGTTCGATCCAATCGAAGGCGTCGTAGTCCACAAACGCTACGAAGAGGCTATACTCAGTGGCGGATTAAGACTACTTGATGCCCTAAGCAATCCACGCCTGTGGGCCCCCGTACGTCAACTAGAATCGGTGCCGATACCGCCTAAAAATAGTTTTTTGTAAAATAAGATATTTATTTATTGAAATGCATCTTGCGGCTTTCCCGGGCATTGAATTCATGCAAGATAGTATTAACGTCTAACGTTTTAACATATCGGACTCTATGTCTAATATCGATAAATTATCGAGCCTTTCTTGTATCATCTTTGCCCTTTTTTCATTTTTTATTTTGAAAAAGAACGTTCCGCTGAGCAATTTGTAATCATAAGCGATACAATAAATATATGCAGGGCTGTTTCCACAGTATGGGAAGCTGATTAAATTTTATCATCATGTATTATTTTATACAATTGTGAAAGCCGAATCACTGGGTCTGGAACTTATTTTACTATAGGTATGACATATGAATGAAACTGTTGAATTTCTGTTATTAATTCGGTGTTAAAGTCTACTGGATATGTGTTTACTAGATTTGTACTTTGCTGACTGTATTCTGCAGTTTGAGCGGGACACATAATTTTATCAGCATTGGGTATTTTATTCAAGAATGAGAATTTGTCTGCTGTTTCTTTGTATATCTCTCCTCTTTTTCACATCTCTGCATTAAATTTATCAATGGTGCTATAATAACTCGTTATTTTGAACTGTTCTCTTGGGCCGAAACTTACTTCAGGAGCTGAACCATCATTGGGCATTTTCTTTCTTCGTCTTTGACGTGTGTCTTTGTATTCCACATCTGGTAGCTTTTCTTTTGCGCGGGCTTCCAAAGAATCAAAGTTGCACCGCAATTTTTCTTAAAAATCCACGAGTGATTTGTGTCTCTAGAGTAACTTCTGGGTCTTATAATACCTTGCTGACTTTTCGGAAGGTTTGCAAAATTTCGTCCCACATGACCAACGTACCTACGAACTCCAATTCTAGTAGTTCATTTGACAAATTAGCTGTTTCTCTTCTGGTTTCTCCTTTTTGATGTCATCCACAGAAATGACGTCTAATGCACTATAATTTTATTGTGTCTGTGAAATAGCTGATGTCGTATTAACGTGTGCTTCCCATCTCGTTTCTGATAAAAAATTCAAAACACGTTCATTATCCAAATCATCTTTTTTTATGCGCCACCTTGTGGCTGAACCAGATTGTAGATTTTGGACTAATACAAAAAAATAACAGCGGCTAGGAACAATCCACGGCGCTTCGACCTACTACATTGAGAGAATGGGCCGCGCATGGGATATATGTTGCAAACGGATTCGCCTCTATAATCTTCTGCTGCATGCCATTGTAACATACCTGAGACATATTTAAAGCATTGTAGAAGACTGGCCTCTGCATATTGAAAAATCTAATCCACAATGTTCTTCAAGGTACTGAAGAGTCTGCTTTGCCAGTTCATCTCTTGTGTGATGTGTTTCCAACTCAATAAATGTAAGAAATCGCTCTACTGGCTGCCCATCTTTTATATAGCGAATAACTACGCTGAGCTGGACCATGTGCGTTAAATCCGGCGTAGAATCTACTAGTGACTATAATATCTAGAATCTTTTATCTGAGATATAGTTTTACCATGCACTTCTTGGGCCATTATCATAATCAACTCTTCGTAGATCGTTTTAGATAAATAAGAGACGTTTCCTTTTCCGGTGTTTCCATATTTGGTTATGTGTGCCGCTAAAAAGGGATCAAATTGACTTATAAGTTCCAGCAACGCTAGAAAAATTGCATTCTGAGGGGATCCAAATTTTTTCTACTGCACCGCGAAAAGGAAGCTCTCTTTCTGCCAAAGTGCGAATAACAGCTATAACTCTCTGTAAAACGTGCTCCCAGTAAACATTCTCTTCATGAATTTGCTTATCAAAACCCTGATGCAAGACTTGCCTTCGTGTTATGTGTTAATAGACAATCTCTGTGACTAGAGCGAACTCTTTTCGTAGTGGTAGAAACTTTTTTTGGTGTGGTTTTTGGTGACGTGATGCCCTAAGGACGGATTTTTTTGTGCTTCTTCTGGTGCCCCCCCAGGCGTGATGCCCTAGGCAATTGCTTAATTTGATTAAGGGTTAATCCATCACTGGCTATACTCTTCGGTCTTCTGTATAACCTGCCGCAGCGTATGTAGGTATGTGGTCAATGGTGCTGACGCCTTTTCGGAATTCGGCTTGTTCGGGAGGCTGGAAGTCGTCAAACCTGCGTGCGAGATGGTTAATGATGACTCTGGAAAACAGCTTGTAGACATGGCTCAAAAGTGAGATGGGTCTGTAATTCTTAAGCAGGACATTGTCGCCCTTCTTAAAGAAGAGTACGACCACACCTCTGCTCCATGCCTGTGGCGTTTTCCCCTCGAGTATGACGGAATTGAACTGCTCCTGAAGGACCGGTTTTCCACTTGTCTTTAGGAGTTCAGCCGTAATCCCGTCCTCACCAGACACCTTATTGTTTATAAACTATTTAGAGTCATCCTAATCTCATACAGGCTGTCGTCCAGGATGTCCTGGGTATAATTCCTCTTGGGTCGATAGCTAGATTCGTAGCAGGTTTAGTCATTGACGTGTATAACTGTTCAAAGTAGTAGTAATAGGTGGGTTTGAATATTAAGTTGAATATTAGGTACGTGATGAGTCTCTTCGTGCACACCTTGCACGCCCGTTTACGGCGGGCGGCCCTGATGGTATGATCTGGCTAGAAATGGGTTGAATACTGAGATGGAAATTGAAAATGTTGAGATGTTTCGAAGTAGAAGAAGATTTAAAAAAAAGTAGGATAAGGACAGACTGATGTTGAAGATTTGTTTAGACGTAATACTGTCTCTTGAGAACCAATCAAAAACCTTAAGAAAAAAGAAATTTGACAGATGGTTGTAGCTTGGTGTGCTGGCGTCTGTACCTACTTACTTCACCTCAGATTTGCTAGATTCTATTACTTTACACCAAAAAAGATACATTTTATTCAACCTTGTATGTAGGTATCAGTTGTTGCTACCCGCATTAATTTGCTATCATTCGTTCGTTTAGAATGCGGTGATGCAATAATATGAACTGTGAATTTCGTGCGACCGGATTCAAGGACAGTGTTCGCGAATTCGCTGCTTGCTTCACTGCTATTAATCCACTTTTATGTAAACAGTAGGTCACACAACCAAACACCGACACACAAATAGTTATTCGTCTTTTTTTACATGGTTCCATGTCAAGTGGGGTCACGTGTGTAAATGAAGCAGATAAAGCTTGGTATCCACGAGTGTAGTGGAGGTACTACCGCAGTGCGATTCTGCCGGTCGATTCTGTAAATATGTCGAAGTGAACACTTAGGCGAAGTGAACGACAAGTGAACTGTCGAACCTGGTCAAACCATACAAATAAGCTGTCAATCCATGTAATCAACATGGATCAATGACAGCCTTCACTGCGACTTGTTTACAGAATCGACCGGTTGGTTACAATAGTACAGTAGATTTTGTCCGGCTTTCGCCTAGTGTTGGGTGTATTGTATAGGCAGTTATAGGTAGTGGAGTGCACGTAATATGCAGATTGCCTGAAGGAATTTATTCGATACATGTGCTCTATAAAGATTGTTTGATTGATCTTTGTCGGTAAAAGAGTTGTGTCACAATTTTGGTAAGTACATATCTACTCAATGTCTATCTAAATACCTACATATATTTTCCATAGTTCTTAAATATAACAATATTAACAAATAAAATTTTCATGATTATTAACATTAATAATCTCACATAAAACAACGTTGATATCTACGAGTAAGTAGATATTAACAACAGCTTGCCTTCAAATAGCTTTATTTTGCAAATATCAACCAGGAAATGCTGTCCTGAAACTACTTCAATCGTAATATTTTACGTTTTCTATTGGTGAAGAACGGTTCATAAATTATTGTTCAGGTATTTACGAAGTGACATATGCATTTTAAAGCCGATAACACCACTCTTTTTATTACCGATGTTTTTATCTGAGTGACGGCTACACATCGGGAGTGTGTGCCAGGCCTTATCGATCAGCGCGAAGTTGTATCGTCATGGTGTGCGAGTATATTCAGGCTACAGAATTAGTAAACACGCCCGTCGCGACACCGGCTGATGTTTTTTGGAAAGATTGTTATGAAATATTCGCACTGATAAGCAACGCGATTACATTTTACGTATAATTATAATACGGTGTGAATTGTTTGCCAACCAATGACTATCACTTACTCGTTTAAATACTTCTTAGTTACATTTCTGTTTGCGACCACTACACACGCATCTCAAGATAACACTATGTTTAGATTACCGAAAACAATGCGGGCCGTCGGGCTCTATAAATATCTGCCGATAACAGATGTCAACAGTCTCGTCGACTTAGAAGTGAGTTTACCAAGTGTTCAGAAATCTGATGTGTTGGTGGAAGTCAAAGCTACGGCAGTGAATCCTATTGATACTAAAGTACGCGCTCCGAAGCCGAATGTAGAAACGTCCCCTCGGATTTTGGGATGGGATGGCGCTGGAATCGTTGTCGCCAAGGGGGACAGTGCAAATTTATTCAACGTTGGAGATGAGGTATTTTTCACAGGCGAAATAAGCAGAAACGGCTCTAACGCGCAATATATGGCCGTTGACCAATATCTGGTGGGAAGAAAACCCAAAAACTGGACTTTTGAACAAGCTGCCGCTATGCCACTCACCACGCTTACAGCTTGCGAGTCCATTACTGATCGTTTGCTGATTTCGGAGAAAGATAAAGGCAAGTCTTTGTTGATTGTAAACAGTGCCGGCGGCGTGGGGTCAGTAGCAACGCAGGTAGCCAAGAATCTAGGTCTAAAAGTGATTGGAACTGCATCACGACCAGAAACACAAGCGTTTACTCGCGAATTTGGAGCAGACGTTGTTCTCAACCATACTCAGGATCTGATACCACAGCTAGAAGCAAACGGTTTTGGAGCAGGAGTTGACTTCATTCTAGTTAATTTCGACCCCGCGCCGTATTGGGACACACTGATGAAAGCTATCAAACCTCAAGGAAGAATATGTTTGATTGTCGACAGCAGTGCTCCGCTAAACATAGCAGTATTAAAAGACAAGAGCCTAACTTTGGTTGGAGAAATGATGTTCACAAGAATGAAATATAACACAGAAGACAAAATCAGACAGTATGAAATTTTCAATCAAGTTTCCAAATGGTTAGAAGAAGGAAAGCTAAAAACCACACTGACGAAGACGATGGGTCCGATCAACGCTGCTAATTTAAGAGAAGCTCACAAACTGATAGAAGAAAAAAAAATGATTGGGAAGCTGGTGTTATCCGGGTTTTAGTTCTAAATAGTTTTAAAAATAGATTAACACTCGCGAGCCTTTAAGGCAGTTCAAATGGGTTATATTTTGTATGTTTTCGATTCAAGTGTTCTGAATTAAATAAGTATTTTTAAGTATATTCCTAATCTTTAATTTAAATCCGAATTCTTTGAGCACACACAGGTGGAAGGCGAGAAACTTGGGAGTGATTTATTCTAATAGGTATAAAATTCTTCCGTTAGGTACTGACAGGCAACGTACAGCCGAAACGTGCTCGAACAAAGCTGAAATATGGCACGTAAGTTCCGTGGGGAGTGTAGGAAAGCAATAAGACACGGGAACGGAAAAAGAATGGATACGCGCGAACGAAGTCGCGGGCAAAAGCCAGTATACATTGAAATAAATAGAGCGTCAACAGACAAACAGGGATTCCAGAGAAGCTAATGAAGCCATGATTAAGTTCTATCGAAGAAACCTTAAAAGTTAATGCTAATAGATAACTGCTAAGCGTAGCGATGTCAATAAATGTTTTTGGTTATTTGTAAAACACCGACAACCTTGCAGGACTATCATCATAAACAACAACTTTTATTCTGTTACCCGAAAAAACCTTCAAGATTTCGTTATCCTATCTAACACATTACGACTCTGTATTTTGCCTACGCCTGGCGCGCATTGTCCTCGTAGTAATAAATTTGGGTTAGCAATAGGGAATATGCACGCGATTTTTTTATTTATAAAATAAATTACTTATAAGCTCCAGTAAACACTCTAGAAAATATTTTTTAAATATCTTCATCAGCGATGAAGTTATAACGCTTCAAAGATTACTTTTAGAACGAGAAGTCCGACATGGAATTTGACGTCACTTTACGTGACGTCTATACATCTGCCATAGAAAACAGCGTTTTCGCGAGAGGGACAGATATATTTGTTTAAAATGATTATATCTCGTTTGTTTTTCGAGCAATTTTGATTCTATTTCCACTGTTAGTAATATATTTTTGTATATTTTTAGATAAATTGTTTAGATAATAAATATTTTTTTATGCATATTCCCTATTCTTTTGCTTCGCATAGACTTCGTTACATTTAGAGCGTTCAATATAAATATTTTTATTTTTGTATGAAAACCTCATGAACATGAGGAATTTTTAAGAGTCATACAACAAAAGTTGTTGATTATGTTAGTAACATAGTCCTGAGAGGTTGTCGGTGTTTTACAAATAACCCTGTATATGCAGACTTGTCTAACTACATGAGATTCATCAATAACAAATTAAGTTTGAGAATAAATTATTAACTTTTAGGAGTTAGGTCCAGTCCATACGTTTTGTATTGGTTTGACCGTGTTTAGGTTTATGAACCTTCACTATCACTACACACATAATAAAACAAAGTCCTCCGCCGCGTCTGTCTGTCTGTTCGGGATAAACTCAAAAACGACTGCACAGTCTTTCATGCTGTTTTCAGAATGGATATAGTGGTTCTCGAGGAAGGTGTTAGTATATAATTTGTCAAGTGTGCGAAGCCGCGAGCATCAGCTGGTTGTATATATAACGGAACCCTTATCAATCGGTTGTCTGTCGGTCTATTTGCCTGTGCGTCTGTCAAAGCATATTTTCTCCCGATCCACTGGACCAATTCAATTGAAATATTATATAATTATAACCTTCTGTGACCCAAACATAGAAAAGGGGGGAAAAAAAGTTATCCCAACTGTAGGTAAAGTTTGACCATAAAAGTATTTTATTTTTAATATTCTATTCCCAAGTTATTAAAGAAAATACATGAAAGTTGACTAATCTCGCCCCTCCCCCCTGTTCTCCGTTACTACTGAGAACAAGATTTTGAAAAAACAAAAATACCAGTCAAGAGCGAGGCGGAATTCGCGCACCTAGAGTTCAGTACCAGCCTTAGAATAATAACGCATAGAAACCTAGTACGAGTGCAAAAAGTGAGGCAACTAAAACTTAGCCTAATCCGTCAAACTTAGCCATCAGGCCGTCAGTACTCAATGTCACGTTCCGTCGAACACAGCTCGCGAGTAAATAATTGAAAATGAAAGTTTGTTGCGTGAAAGGATGTTATAGCACATAGGAAAACAAAAAAATGTGATAAAATAACATTTCACAAATAAGTACTCACATTCTATGCACTATTTTTACGTAAATCGATAAATAAAACAAAATTCTAATAACCTAACTTGTCATAACACAGTGTTGCTATTTGTGAGGAAAAAATACCCACATTGCTTTCATTCATGTTTTTCATTTTTGTAATTTTAAAATACAATACTTACTGTTAATTCATATCAAACCCGATGTTTTAACATTGTTTATAATTATAACCCATCAAGCATTCTAAACGCATTGAACAATATCTCATTCTTTATGCGATTTTTTTCCTTTTATTTTGAAATAAATTGAATTATACCTTCCGAAAAAATATGTCATATTACATGAAAAATCATGTTTACCTTTTCCAGTTCCCAACAACATAAAATACTTGCCTTGATAGCAAAATAGTAATGCGTCTTCCCATATTTTGTGGGTAACGGCTTAGTAATGGTATCACTGAAAGCTATATCTGTGTGCGTTAGAGGAACGTAGACACATTCGGCTCACGCACACAAAGAAAAAAAGTGGACACACGATTTTGCTCGGGTTTTGTTCTAGACGCGGCTTCTATGCGTTATTATTCTAAGGTACCAGCATAATAAAACGTGAAATGTTTTAACATTTTCATCGGCGAGGAGGAGGAGAGAAAGTATTTTATCCACCCCCCCCCCCTTTCTCCGTAACTTTTGGAACATATTAAAAACAAAAACCAGTCAAGAGCGAGTCGGACGGTCTCTCTCTATGGCTTGCTTCCATTTAGTCGCATCAATCTATGTAGAACATTTACTTGTAAGTACATATTATGTTTCTTGGTCTTGAATACCTCCTACTCAAAGTCACTCAAAGTAAAGAGAGACAGACGCGGCGGAGGACTTTGTTTTATAATATGTACTGATAGTGATTAATTCTGACCCTCATAAATCGGATTGATGGTTCTCTAGTTAGAGAGCACAATACTCGAGGGACAAAGTGTATTAAATACTTTGGTAATTTAAGTGGGTTAAAATGCACTATAATTACCTACGTAAGAATGACGGTACCCATTTGCGAGTCAAACACCGCTTACATTTTGATAAGAGCCCGATATGTGGTAGTGAGACTTAAACATACTTTTCGCGTTGTCATTGTGTAGTTTATAAGCGTGACAATGATAAAATATTGATATGAAGTTTTGATATTTTTGTTTTTCAGTTACATTTCTCCCTGTCACCGCTACGCATGCGTACAAAGTCACTAATCTAAAATGGCGGGTTTACCGAAAACAATGAAAGCGGTTGGACTTTACAAATATCTACCGATAGAAGACCCGGAAAGTCTACTCGACCTAGAACTACCTCTGCCAAGTGTTAACGATACAGATGTGTTAGTCAAAGTCAAAGCTACGGCAGTCAATCCCATCGACGCTAAACTACGCGCTCCTAAACCTAATATAGAAAATCCCCCGCGGATTTTGGGAGTAGATGGCGCTGGAATCGTAGTCTCCAAGGGAGCGAAAGTTAATTTATGGAATGTTGGCGACGAAGTATTTTTCACTGGCGACTTGAGGAGAACTGGCTCTAACGCACAATACATAGCCGTTGACCAATATTTACTTGGAAGAAAACCAAAAAGCTGGACGTTTGAACAAGCTGCCGCCATGCCTGTCATTTCACTCACAACTTTCGAGTCTTTATATGACCGTTTGCTGCTCTCGGAAAAGGACAAAGGCAAATCTTTGTTGATCATCAACAGTGCTGGCGGAGTGGGGTCGGTAGCAACGCAGGTCGCTAAGCATCTAGGACTCAAAGTGATCGGAACTGCATCACGTCCAGAAACACAAGCGTTTACTCGCGAATTTGGAGCCGACGTTGTTCTCAACCATACTCAGGATCTGATTCCACAGCTAGATGCAAACGGTTTTGGAGCAGGAGTTGACTTAATTCTAGTTAATTTCGACCCCGCGCCGTATTGGGAAACACTGATGAAAGCTATCAAACCTCAAGGAAGAATATGTTTGATTGTCGACAGCAGTGCTCTGGTGGATTTAAGACCATTGAAAGACAAGAGCATAACTTTGGTGTCAGAGATGATGTTCACGAGGATAAAGTATCAGACGGAAGATAGGATGAGGCATTACGAACTACTTCAGGAGATATCCAAGTGGCTGGAGGAGGGGAAACTGAAATGTACTCTGACGCAAACGATGAGCCCGATCAACGCAGCCAACTTGAAAAAGGCTCATACACTGTTAGAAGGCAAAACTTTGATTGGAAAGCTGGTGTTGACAGGATTTTAAGTTTGTATTGTATGATGCTCACATTTTTGTTCAAATAAATGTTTTGTTTGTTTTATATTGAGCTTGGTTTACCTTTATTTTTTATCCAATATCTGTGTAAATGGCAGTGGTCAAAGCAATCAAGCTAAAAAAGGGTACCTAATGGAACACGAACACTTACTTTCTCTAAGAGTAACGCGCCTCTAGTATAGCAACTAGTAACTACATATCTATATATTAATCTATATCAATATAAAGGTTAATTTTTAAAGTGTGACTTTCATGACTTGCCTTCATGGCCAAAACCGAAACTATAAGGAATATCGAAAAACACTGATAGGAGTCTCGAGACGATTTTTGATGTTAAGAGCGTGTATTCCGTCCACTAGCGCCGCCAATCGTTTTTTATTATTTGTGGTAAATTTAAGACACGTAGATAAAAAACCGCTCTGTACTACAGAGCGGTTTTTTATTCAGTGCACTACAGAGTCTGTAGTGCACTGAACAAATGTATTTATTATGTTTTGAGAGTTATGTTTTGTACTTTAGAACATAAATAGTTGCCAAAGTCGATATTATTGCTAAAAGTGGCCACTTTTAGCAATAATTGCCGTTTTGGCTATTTAGCCATGATAGTCCAGTAAGAATACAATACTTTTTCCACAAAACCTTCGATAATTCTAAAGTTTTTTATTTTTGGTGAGTGGATTAGTTTAGTAAATTCATTGCTATGTACAAAAATGCTAACTGTTTAGAGTTATGCTATAGGTATTATGTAGGTATTTCCAATTATTTCGTGTTATAACAATATTAGAAAATTTAAATTAAAATACTATACTGGTTCTTTGTTAGTACTATCTAAAGGATATAATAGTGAAAATGCTAACAGATAGGTACTGTGGAACAATGGAAAACTGAAAATTTCCCGTAACTCATTCAATAAAAAATTTAAGTTTTTCAAATCGTTTCCTATATACTTAGAGAGATTAGTTATACCTTACAACAAAAGTTCTAACAATTCAGTAATATGGCTGCACAAGTAATTGTATTTTTACTTTGCGATTAGCGAAATATTGAATTTAAGTTTTATAAATTTGCGCCTACATATTCGTATTAATAAACTCTACTATCATACAAAAGTTTCAACAGATACATGCTATGCCTTTTGTTTAATAAATAAAATACAATTTGGATATTGAGGCGCAGTGTAGGTACGCGGCAATTCGTGCAGTACGGTGCCGGCGCGATAACACTCCGAAACACACTCACAAACGTAGGTACCTACCTATTGAATGACTAGCGAAATCATTTCATTACTGTCACATGCACATCTCACACTTGAATCACTAGGTAGGTACTTACTCTGTTCCAGTCCGTGACTTCTACCTACGTGTAATTAGCAAAATCCCGTCGCTCCAGTTTAAAAAAAATCTGTTTTGAAAATACGTTGTTGTACCTACTTTATTTCAAAGAATTTAATACCTACCTACCAAGATCGTAATATGTAGACTATAATTTTATTATATGTATTAGGTATGTAGCTAGGTACTTGTTATAGTGATAGAGGAACAGAGACAGAAAGTGGAGATTCGATTACAACATTTTTTTCCGGGATAGTTGTCCCGGGTTTTAGGACATCACTTAAGTAGGTACTAATTATAATAGGTAATAATTATATCAATAGTAGGTAATAATTATATCAAAGCAATAAAATTATTGGATTCAATAAGTAGGTACCTGTTTTTGTTTCATTATTTTTAATGTAGGTACACTAGTGATACCTATCCCGAAACCCGAAACAATTTCCCGAAAAAAAAAAGTTGTATGGAAGTCACTTTTTGTCTCTGATACATAACACAAAGATAACAATTAATGCTGTATGCTCACGGAACAGAAAAAACAGTGTATACCTACCTATTCCGATCTGTCAAACAGATAGTGTTTTTAAATATTCATCGAACACTATCACAGCCATAACCTTAGAATAATAACGCATAGAAACCTAGTACGAGTGCAAAAAGTGAGGCAACTAAAACTTAGCCTAATCCGTCAAACTTAGCCACCAGGCCGTCAGTACTCAATGTCACGTTCCGTCGAACACAGCTCGCGAGTAAATAATTGAAAATGACAGTTTGTTGCGTGAAAGGATGTTAAAGCACATCAGGAAAACAAAAAAATGTGATAAAATAACATTTCACAAATAAGTACTCACATTCTATGCACTATTTTTACGTAAATCGTTAAATAAAACAAAATTCTAATAACCTAACTTGTCATAACACAGTGTTGCTATTTGTGAGGAAAAAATACCCACATTGCTTTCATTCATGTTTTTCATTTTTGTAATTTTAAAATACAATATGTTCAATACATGATTGAACCTGAAAGTAGTTTTTTAGTTTTTTAATGACAACATTTTTTGTTCTTTTTTGTCATCTGCCTGGCAACACTCACTTCTAAGAAAAAAGTAAATCTTAGCGACACAGCTCAGCAAAGCTGGCTAATTTTATTGTGTTTATTCTATAATAAACGTACTATTATTCTACTCTGGTTTATTTATTTAACAGAGTAAGTGGTCCTTCGAGCCGGATAAACAGGTGGGTAACATGACATGACTTGGGCATGATTATTGGATGCATCTTGTCATAAGAAATATTTTTTGCATTTTGCAACCTACCTCCAGTTCTAAGTATGAGCTGTTGGTCTAAGAAAGGATATAAAGCACTCAGCCTAGATTTAATAGGCTTGTCTTTCAATAAACACTCAATTTCATTTGAAAAGTACTGCCTTTGAGTTTGTCTTATTATGACCATTAAAGCATTATTTAATTCTAGAGGTGTCAATGACCCCTTCATTTTAGAATTTGACTGTTTACTATTGTTACAGAAACGCAGCATATAGGCCACCACTCTTTGAAGCTTATTTGAATTTGAGTATCTATTGAATATTGATTCATCAGCTGTATTATTACTAGCAACATTTGCAGCTGCTTCTGCATGCACTTCCTCTTTTAGTCCATCAGATTTTATTTGAAAGTAGAACTCATTTTCTTTGTGCTGATACATTGTATCAGATAGGTGTTGTGGACCATGCCACCATAAAGTATTATTTTGTAATTTCTGAGGAGCTATACCTCTTGATAATAAATCTGCAGGATTTTCAGCACTTCTGACATAGGCCCAAGTACATCCTGATGTAAAGTTTTTAATTTGACCTACTCTCTTTGATACATATTTTCCACTCTTTAAATTACTTGAGTTGAGCCAAGCCAAAACTATTTGAGAGTCTGAGTAAAAAGTCATTTTAATTGGAAATCGGGACTGTAAAGTCTTTTTCACTCTATTTGCAAGCTCAGAGAGTAGAACTGCACTATTTAATTCCAGATTAGGTATTGTTAAACTTTTACCCAGGGGAGCTACCCTTGATTTTGAGCATAATAAATGGACTTTGACAGTACCATCCTTATATAAGACTCGCATGTAGAGGCAGCATCCAATTGCTTTTAACGATGCATCACAGTATCCTACTAGTTCTATGGATTTCATATCACCCTTTAAGACACCTCTTGGGGTGGAAATAGTACCCATTTCCTGCAAATCTCTTAAAAATATTTCCCAGTCTTGAAGTTGCTTTTGAGGTAATATGACATCCCAATTTATTTTTAAGGCCCATAACTCCTGCATAAAAAGCTTTGCTTTGACTATTACTGGACCAATTAATCCAAGAGGATCAAATATCTTGCCTATGAAGCTTAGAATTTTTCTTTTTGAGTTTAATTTACATTGATCATGTTTTGGACTTTGAAATTTAAATAAATCCTCATTAGTGTTGTATTTGACACCAAGGGTTTTTATAGTGTTATCCCCATTCAAATCTAATTCGTCAAAATATTTTTGTTCACCCTGTAAGTCACTAAGAATATCTTCATTGTTGGAACACCATTTGTGTAGCTTAAATGTCCCTAAATCCAGTAAACTTATAAGTTCTTTTTTCAGGTTGGCCAGTTCCTTCAAATCATCACAGCCAGCAATGACATCATCAACATAAGTATTATTCATGATGGCCTCTGAAGCCAGAGGATACTCATCATGGAACCTCATAGCAAGTTCTACCAGGCATCGGGTGCTAAGGAAGGTTGAAGCCTTTAAGCCATATGTGACAGTTTGAAGCTGAAGGCAAACAATGGGATTTTGTGGATTGTCTCTCCATAATATATTTATCAATCCTACTTGATTTTTATTCAAATGTACCTGCCTAAACATTTTCTCAATATCACATATTAATGTGTACCGGTATGTTCTAAATAGGATGAGTATGTCAAACAGTTCATTTTGTACTGTAGGTCCATTGTACATTTTATCATTGAGAGAGACTCCATTTTTAGATTTCTGGCTACCATTGAAGACTACTCTTAATTTAGTAGTCTTACTGTGCTCATTCCTGACAGCATGGTGTGTTAGAAAATAGATGGGATCATTTTTAACATCATAATCACCAATGTTAACAATCTTGGCATGCCCCAACTCGATATACTGGTTAATAAAGGTCTTATATTGCTGAAAATATTCAGGATGGTTTTTGAATTTATTTTCAAGGGAGTGAAATCTCTGAAGAGCAATTGAGAAGGAATCTCCCAAATTTAGTTGATCCATGGGAACTGTAAGAGGCATATCAACATAAAATCTCTTATCAATCAATTGTACAGATTTTTGAAAACAATCTTCAGCTAGTTGACATTCTGAGGTAACCTCTGCTTTTTCAGGGATTTTCTCCGCAAGCCAGAACTTATTCATGACTTCACTTAAATTCTCTTCACTAGTTTGCACTACAAAATTTGTCACCATATTCTGCACTTGAACAGTGGTGAAAGATAAGCTACCACCTACTACATGTCCAAATAAAGTATTTTGCAGCACTAGACCATTATTTAAATTTATTTTACCATTTTGTATAATTTTGAAATAAAAATCTGCACCCAGTAATAACTCAATTGTAGAAGGGACATTAAAGTCAGGATCAGCCAGCTTAACACTTACAGGCAGTTTAATAGTTGACATATCAATGTATTGTTGTGGCAGTTTTGATGTGATTGTGTCAACAATGTGGCAAGAGACAGGCAACTCTACATTATTATTAGAACACAATACAATATTAGTGTACCTATCAATCTTGTTAGGATTGTTGCAAATACCTACAACATTAGTATTTGTTTTTAATTGAGGCAAATTTAGTTTATTTGCAAGATTCTTTTGTATAAATGATGCCTGGCTGCCGGTATCAAGCAAAGCCTTAACATACATATCCTGTCCATACCCATCAGCGAGCCTTACCCTGATAGTGGGAAGTAAAATGTTTCCCGTTGACGGCTGGTTACATAGATTACCAACCTTTTCATCTTCTGGACTCTCCTCATGCATGAGAGTATTGTGATTGAGTTTGCAAATTTTGCATCTAAAATTATATTTGCATTTATTTTTATGAGGCTTAAGGCATACTTTGCATAAATTTTTAGATTTTGAAAACTCAATCCGATCTCCTATGGCCGCTGTTTGAAATACAGGGCACAAATAGATAGGGTGTTTTTTATTGCAATAGATACATGTTATGTCTTTGGATGTTTCTTGTGTAGTAACATTAGTAACTTTGTATGGACTAGATTTGCCCCGAGCACTCTCATATGGAGTATTTTTTAATGTGGGACTATCTTCTAGCGCGATTGCACGCCGTTCCAAATATGACACAAATTCATCCATTGTTGGTAAATTGTCAGGGTCATCTCGGTCAAGGTGATATGCCCTGCATGTGTATGAGTCTAATTTACGACTCAATATAGAGATTAATAACATATCCCATTGTTTAGTGGGCTGCTGTAGATTTTTCAAAGCATAAATTTGCTGTTGCACTTCAGAAATAAACGATCTTATGGTGGCAGCTGTGCCTCTTTGCATTGGAGGCAAATCCAGAAGATGACTGATGTGGTTTGATATTAAACGAGCTTTATTGTCAAAGCGTTTCTTCAATAGGATTAATGCTTCAGGGTAGGACTCGTTTACCATTGGTAAATTTACAATGACTGCCAGAGCATCTTCTATAAGATATTTTCTGAGATAGAACAGTTTTTGAATGTCAGACAATGATTTATTTTTATCGATAAGCGCTGTGAACAGATCCATAAATGGTTTAAATTTAGTAAAATCTCTGCCATCAAACATTGAGATTTCAATGTTAGGGAGTTTAGACATAGACACATTATTTTGTTCATTATTAATGGCAGTACTACAATTTTTAATTGATTCACTAAGCATAGCTAAAAGTCTATAATACTTTGACTCGACCACATCAATATTTTCGGCATCTTCCGGGTCCAGCACTAATATATCTACGTTAATGTCCTCATAGCACTTAAATGTACTTACAAGTTTGCTTCTTCGCGCCTCTAAGTCTGCCGCGCCGGCAGACGCAAAACTTACAGAGTCGTTAACGAAGGTTTCAATGCGCGTGATTGTTCCCTTGAGCAGACCGCGCCTCGTGCGTAAGGATGGGAGCTTGTCTGCCATACTTACTGTTAATTCATATCAAACCCGATGTTTTAACATTGTTTATAATTATAACCCATCAAGCATTCTAAACGCATTGAACAATATCTCATTCTTTATGCGATTTATTTCCTTTTATTTTGAAATAAATTGAATTATACCTTCCGAAAAAATATGTCATATTACATGAAAAATCATGTTTACCTTTTCCAGTTCCCAACAACATAAAATACTTGCCTTGATAGCAAAATAGTAATGCGTCTTCCCATATTTTGTGGGTAACGGCTTAGTAATGGTATCACTGAAAGCTATATCTGTGTGCGTTAGAGGAACGTAGACACATTCGGCTCACGCACACAAAGAAAATGAAGTGGACACACGATTTTGCTCGGGTTTTGTTCTAGACGCGGCTTCTATGCGTTATTATTCTAAGGCCATAACCTTAAAAATTGAATTGAATAATTTGAACACTATCAAAATAAGATTAGACATCGACATACATCTTTTTAACAGTCCGTTCAATCTATTTTGACTTCTATTGCGTTGGTGGCATGACAAATGGCAGCTGCAGTAAACAGTTGGTATTATAATCACGTAATTATTATTATTATTCCTTTATTTCAGGCAACAGTAGCCCATACAAAATAAAATACACATTTACAACAATATATAAAATATATAAACTAATACATATAAAATTTGAAAACACTAAGACACACGAAGTGACGGCGTCGTGTTACGCTGCGCGGTGTCACATAGCCTGCCACGAAAACATCGGTAGACTACACCCTTCGGCCAAAACTCTTCCTTTAGGAACTTGTCGAGATGTTGTGTCGGAACCCGCACCACAAACGACTTGAAGTTGGTGTTGTGACGCGGTTCCAACTTTTCGACCCTCAAGGTCCAATTGGTCTTCACCTTCATGTACTCCACGATCTCCTCAACCTTCGTGGAGTGATGTACTTCAGAGCAGTAGATACTGACAACAGAGTGATGGTCGCCATACTAGAAAGTGCAACTATAAATTAGACACAAATGCATCCAAAGGAGCTATACTCGGTACTCCATTTACCATAAGATAAGACATTTAAGGTGGAAGCGCCAGGGTAGCCCGCGAAATTCAATTATTTTTATGTTTTTTGCAATTTGCCGGTCAGTGTGAAGTTGTGAAGCTGTAAGTTAAACAAAATAATATTCGCGGCCGTAACGCATATTTATCTAAAGAATTATACCCATTGAGCGATTGACTACTGCGCAGCATGTCGCGGGTTCGATTCCCGAACGGAACAAATATTTGTACGACCTACAAGTATTTATTTCGAGTCTGGGTGTTTTTCTATCTATAACATGTATGTATTTACAAAAAAATATGTCTATAAGTAGTTTATCAGCCATCTCGTTACCATAACACAAGCATTAGGTTGCTTAGCTTGGGACTATATGGCGTTGTGTGAAATGTCCAAGGATATTATTATTATTCCATTTATTTATTTTTTTGTACATATATTTTACATTTTTAAATATTTCTATAAAACTAATTTAAAAAAAAAAAACATTTAAAATATAAAAATAGTAGCCCACCGGCATCGGGAACAGGGTCCAAGCTACCGGTGCGGTGGTCAGGGCTCCCGAGAGAGGAACCTCCTAACAATACGCGCCGTGTCCAGGAGTACTGCTTTCTGGATCAAGCCCTTGATCCAGCTGCCCAACGAGAGCCTCTTCAGATGTTGATCGAGGCTCTTGGCTATTATGCCATTGGCCGTTACGACTATTGGCACAATGACTGCTGTGTTCACATCCCACATGTCGACAACCTTGCGAGCCAAGTCAAGATACTTACTTTGTTTCTCTTTCTCAGACTTCACGAGGTTCTCATCATGAGGGACTGCTATGCCAACAATCATTGCGCGACGCTCTAGTCGGTCTATCACCACTATGTCAGGCTTATTGGCAACAATAGTCCTGTCAGTGATGATAGACCGATCTCAGTACAACGTGCAATTGCCATTTTCGAGAACTGGGTCGGGCAGATACCTAGTACGGTACTTCCGATTCCACAAGATTGTATCTCAGACCAAGTTGCTGGTGGATGACCCTGGCTACAAGGTTGTGCCTGTGCAAATAGTCTCCGTTAGCCAGACTAGAACAACCGGAAATAATGTGGCGGATGGATTCCCCGGGTCGGTGACATGCCCGACATATGTCAACTGTACCGTCCTTCACAATGTATTTCCGATAGTTGTTCGTCATCATAACTTCGTCCATGATCGCACAGACAAAACCTTCGGTTTCCCCAAAGAGGTCACCAAAACGCAGCCAGGCTAAGACGCAAAAAAGTCTACATCGGGCCCATGAAGGACCCGATAAAAGCGTCCGTGAAGCTCCTTGCTCTGCTATACCTCCCTGCGGTCGTTAGTATCTAATACCACAGGTTTGCGCCAGTTCTCGTTAGCCAAGGAGAGCGAGGTAAAGCCTTTGTCCACCGCTACCACATCTCGATGCATACCCACGTCGGCCTCTAGGAAGAATTCCCTAAGGCTGCATACCTCGCGGTTGTGCAGGGTCTTAGCATTTAAGAAGCCACGACCCCCGCACTTCCGCGGGATATACAGCCTCATCACCGATGACCGTGGGTGATGCATCCGATTTGCGGTAAGCAGTGAGCGTACCCTTCTATCCAGGGCGTCAAGATCTGTCTGAGTCCATTTGAGTATGCCGAAAGAGTACATCAACACCGGCATGACCCAACCGTTGTAGGCACGCACCTTGTTTCCGCCTGATAAAAGACTGTTAAGTACTTTATTCAGGCGGCCCAAGAAGCGCTCCCTCAACGATTGTTTCATATCAGCAGCATTGATGCCTAACGCTTCCGACATACCCAATTCTTGTAAGTTTCGGTTGAGGAGAGGGACCTAAGGTGTATGGAATCCGAGAGTTGCGTTCCCACGGATTCCATAATCTCCCCTCGCTTTACATGCATGACCGCACATTTATCCACACCAAATTCCATCCTGATGGCGCTACTGAAGGTTTCTGTTACCTTCAGTAGCTTCATCACTTGCAATTTGTTAGGAGCAAATAGTTTCAAGTCATCCATGTAAAGGAGGTGTGATATGACCTGACCACCTTCATGAGCCATGTTCATGTGGCACTGAGTCATAGGCCTTCTTATAATCTATCCAGCATGTCGACAGATCCCTTCGGGAACGACGAACCTGTTGGCTAGTGGCAATATCAATGAGGAGCAGCTCCTTAGTACCGCGGGACCCGTTCCTACATCCATTTTGAGAAGCAGACATAATAGTATTACTATCAATATGATGGTTCATCTTAGCTCTCAAAATGGATGTAAGAACTTTATAGACCGGTAAACACGTGATCGGTCTATAATTTTTAGGCTCCGCGGTACTACCTGATTTATGGAGCAGGTGGGTTATTCCTGTAGTTAGAAACTGGGGCAGCGACCCTGACTCTAAGGCAGACTGGAATTGAGATGCCAAGCCAGCGTGCGATCCTTGGAACCATTTTATCCTAAAGTTGTGCAGCCCGTCCGGTCCTGGAGATTTCCAGTTAGGCAACGGATGGACTGCACGAGCTACATCTTGGAGGCTGATAGTAATTGCCCCCATCTCTGGTATCGGTTCGCACGCGCGTTCGACTTCCAGAGTCCAATCGCCTTCGGTATGACTGACAGGCTCCGACCTGCTGGATGCTGCGCCAGAATGAACACATGGCGTCATCATCCGGTAGGCGCGTATCAGTCACACCTTGGTCAGGTCGCTCCCAAGCCCTATAAACCCACCTCTCATTGCTTTGAAATGTGCGATTCTGAGTGTATCGTTCCACTCGCCGCTTGTACCGACGTAAACGGTCACTCTACGGCGAGTGTTGCCCTCCCTGAAGCAGATAAGTTTGCCGATGAGTGCTCTAGCCTCACCGATACGACGCTCGATCCTGCACTGCCAAGCTGGTACGGCTGGTCGCGTAACTCTGTCACTGTTAGGAAATTTGACATGAGCTACACGACATGCCGCTGCAGCCGCACAGTATAAGATCGAGTGGGTACAACTCGATTGAATGACTTTTTCACGAATTAACATTAAATCGAGTTCTATGAACTTAGAGGGTTATATTGATGATTCCAATAGTCCTTTAGATAAATGCTCTTTACGATCGCGAACTCTATTCTGTTCAACATACAGCTTTACACTGACCGGCAAATTGCAAAAATCACAAAAAAAAATGAATTTCGGGATACCGACCAGCTTCCACCTTAAACAAAACTTTTTACAGACCGTTCAACCGATTTTTACTTCTATTCCGTACTCCGTAGGCATAAGGATGGCATTAAAAGCAAAAACGTGATTATAATACCAACTGTTTACTGCAGCTGCCGTTTGTCATGCCACCAACGCAATAGAAGTCAAAATAAGTTGAACGGACTGTTAAAAAAACTATACGGCGTTGTGTGAAATGTCCAAGGATATTATTATTGTCCAAGGATATTATTACAGATCGAAATAGGTATACAGCATTTGTTATAGTATCAGAGACAAAAAGTGACTTCCATACAACTTTTTTTTCGGGAATTTGTTTCGGGTTTTGGGATAGGTATCACTAAGACGTGTACCTACATTAAAAATAATGAAACAAAAACAGGTACCTACTTATTGAATCCAATAATTTTATTGCTTTGATAATTATAATTATTTTTGTACCTACTTAAGTGATGTCCCAAAACCCGGGACAACTATCCCGGAAAAAAATGTTGTAATGGAATCTCCACTTTCTGTCTCTGTTCCTCTATCACTATGACAAGTAGCTACATAATATAATAAAATTATAGTCTACATATTACGATCTTGGTAGGTACTATGCGAGCCAAATAAGAATAGTACTGTCAAGACACCATTTTGTTCCGCAATACTCGCGAACTTCATAACCAAAGCGTAAGGTTTGCAAAAAAATAAATGAAGAAAAATATACTCAGTTTAATTATTTTTGTTCACATTGTTGGGATTTCTAATAAATTTTACGCTAAATTATTTTATACATGATAGGATATGAAAAAAAAAGAATGTTTAAGAAACATAGTCAACAATGATAACAAAAAAAAACACAATAAAGTCCAGTAGGTAACTGAAATAACACACACGCGCATATACACGGAACTCTTAGTTGCGTAGCAAAATGGCGACATATAAGGGTGATCAGTAGTATTTCGTGAAATTTGAATTTAATATAAAGGTAATTTCACGAAATACTACTGTACTGTACTGAATAAAAAATATAACTTATTTTCTTTTCACAGTCTTTTTTTGCTGGCAGTACTAATTTGACTGCTTTCGTATGAAGTTGGCAGCAAGCGCAATCCTATTCTTATTTGGCTCGCATAGTAGGTATTAAATTCTTTGAAATAAAGTATAACAACCTATTTTCAAAACAGATTTCTTTTAAAGTAGAGCGACGGGATTTTGATAATTACACGTAGGTAGAAGTCACGGACTGGAACAGAGTAAGCACCTACCTAGTGATTTGTGTGAGATGTGCATGTGACAGTAATGAAATGATTTCGCGAGTCATTCAATAGGCCTACCTATTGAATGACTCGCGAAATCATACCTACGTTTGCGAGTGTGGTTCGTAGTGTTACCGCGCCGGCCCCGTGCTGCACGAATTGCCGCGTACCTACACCGCGCCTCAATATCCAAATTGTATTTTATTTATTAAACAAAAGGCATAGCATGTATCTGTTGAAACTTTTGTATGATAGTAAAGTTTATTCATATGAATATGTAGGCGCAAATTTATAAAACTTAAATTCAATATTTCGCTAATCGCAAAGTAAAAATACAATTACTTGTGCAGCCATAGTACTGAATTGTTAGAACTTTTGTTGTAAGGTATAACTAATCTCTCTAAGTATATAGGAAACGATTTGAAAAACTTAAATTTTTTATTGAATGAGTTACGGGAAATTTTCAGTTTTCCATTGTTCCACAGTACCTATCTGTTAGCATTTTCACTATTATATCCTTTAAATAGTACTAACAAAGAACCAGTATAGTATTTTAATTTAAATTTTCTAATATTGTTATAACACGAAATAATTGGAAATACCTACTTAATACCTATAGCATAACTCTAAACAGTTAGCATTTTTGTACATAGCAATGAATTTACTAAACTAATCCACTCACCAAAAATAAAAAACTTTGGAATTATCGAAGGGCAAAGTCTTCTGGCTACTGGACTAATGAGTTATGTATTAAAAATAGCTGTCAAAAAATAATAGATACATTTCTTCAGTGCACTACAGAGCGGTTTTTTATCTACGTGTCTTAAATTTACCACAATTAATAAAAAACGATTGGCGGCGCTAGTGGACGGAATACACACTCTTAACTAAAACTGAATCATTGGTGTTTTGAAAAATCGTTATTCCTACTCAGAAATCAAACCGGTTGATTTTGAAAAAAAAAAACACGAAGCTCATATGGATCAAAAACTGGGAAGTGATAACACACGTAATTTTTTTTTTATCAGTTTCTTATGCTTTTTTCTAATTATTATCCATTGTCCTTATTTTGGGGTCTGAATGGTTTTTAAATGTTTGTCCATTTATTTTTCTTCTAGTTGACCGGGCAAAAGTATTGCCATATTTTAAAAAATACCCTACGACCTGTTCTCAGACCTACAAAATTTCATAAAAAAATAATTACGATCGTTCAAGCCGTTACGGAGGAGTTCGATAACAAACACCGTGACACGAGATTTTTATATATTAGAAGAGTTTTTTACCTACGCCCGTTATAGATTTTGAAGCCATCTAATCAATGTGCCTCAAACCGATTTCGTCAAAAAAAAAAAAAAAACAATAATGCGAAGATGGTTTTACCCCACTAAAATAATGCATATTATACGGGAAAACTCGGGATGTGCGCATACGAAGTCGCGGCCAAAAGCTAGTATTAGTACAATCATCGGCACGATTCTTGAGCGCTGACCTTCACCTGCGCAAAAGTGAGTTATTGGGTCCCTTTGGTGGTAAGACATGAGGCGCGGAGGCGCGGGGGCGGGAAAAGTGCAGTGATTGGCCCGTAGCGCATCGCGCGTCATAGCCGTCACTCGGGATTTGTTCTTTACTCTTGTTGCACGTACCTCACGACGACGTTTTATTTGTCATAAGTTTACGATGCGCAAAGCGATCCCCACTCTTCCACCGAGCGCTCAAGAACCGTGCCGGTATCAGTAGTAAGTGTAAGCTAGTAAACTATCACTTACTTACATATTATAAATCAAAGTCCTCCGCCGGGTCTGTCTGTCCGCAATAAACTTAAAAACTACTGCAGCGATTTTTATGCTGTGGATAGAGTGGTTCTCGAGGTTGGTTTAAGAATATAATTAAGACCGCTCATGTAACACTATTGTGCTAAGTTTAAATAAATAAAATAATTTGTCAAGCCGAGCGAAGTCGCGGGCATTAGCTAATCTATACTAATATTATAAAGCAGAAGACTTTGTTTGTTTGTTTGTTTGGTTGAACGCGCGGTTGAACGCTCAGAAACTACTTACTAGTCCGATTTGAAAAATTCTTTCAGTGTTAGATAGCCCATTTATCAAGAAAGGCTATAGGCTATATATCATCACGCTAAGGCAAATAGGAGCGGAGCAATAATGGAAAATGTGACGCAGACGAAGTTGCGCGGGTCAGCTAGTAAATAAATAAAATAATTTGTCAAGCCGAGCGAAGTCGCGGGCATCAGCTAATTATTAATATAAATTAAATATACCGAAGACGCAGCGTTAGAAGGCCTCCCTCCCACACGGAGGAACGATAACCGGCCGCGGGAAGCCGATGGATGCGACGCACAGAACCGGTTGTTGTGACGACAGTTGGGGCAGGCCTATGTCCAGCAGTCGAGGTCTTTCGGCTGATATGATGATGATCAAATACATATATCGGCCTATTTCTAACAATGCTGGGGTCAGCTTTAGACCTTTATAAGGTATTCTGGCTTCTGACTATTGGTAACTACTATCAAAGATCTTTAAATAGCAACCTGGAAAAACAAGTGTACTGAATATATACCCAATGGATGGTCACCCATCCACGGAGCGACCTCGGCAGCAGTCACACAACCTCGAAAATAGAACCGTGCGACTTATTATTTAGCCAAAATCAAGTAAACTCAATCAAATACTTTAAAATAATTTAATTTCACATTACTTCTGTCCAGAAAATGATCCAATTGTATGGGATGAGTTGTGGAGAATGCTTGGGTCAAACTCTTGCCCTATGAAAGGAGATCCAGGTGCGTTCCAGGCTTTCTTCAAGACCTCCATATTGCGAATCTCGTCACTTGTAGGCAGGCCTTGCATTTTTCTTTCTTGATTCCATTGCATCTCACGGACCTGAAAATGAAGTAAAATACTTAGTTTGAATAAATCAATCTAACTACTCTATCTAGCATGATGAATGCCAGGGGATGGACGACGTCACCGAAGCCGTCCCAGAAGGCGCTGGCGGGATGACCTGGACGAGCACCACGAGGGCTGGCTCGAGGCGGCGCGGGAAAACAGTAGCTGGAATAGGGGGGGAGGCTTTTGCCCAGCAGTGGGACCAGGCTGATAAAAAAAAGAAAAAAAAATCTGTTTGTCTGATAGGCGTGCTGCCTTTAGCCATAAAGTAAAAATCTGTGCGCCAAGTTCAATCAAAATTCGTTGGGTGAGTCTTTCGAAGAAATTCCGCAGCGCTGGCAGACAGACCAGTTGACCTTAGGGTTAGGTTAGATCTTGACCAGTGAACTGAGACAAAGCTGTGGCATGGTTATGTTATGTATATGCTACTATTCAATCCTGCTTTTTAGGGTTCCATACCCGAAGGGTGACCAAAGGAATCCTGTTACTAAGCCTCTGCTGTCCATCCATCTGTCTGTCAGCGGGCTGTATCTGATGAACCATATTAGGTATACAGTTGAAATTACACTGTGTGTGTCATTGTATTGCTATAACGACACAACAAATAATAAAAACGTAACTTTTTTTCGGTTTATGGTACGGAACCTTACGTGTGTGAGTCCGACTCGCACTTGGCAGATGTTAGTGGGTTGAAAGAAAAAAAAACAAAAAATTGTGAGGTGTCTTTACCTTTGCTACATGGTCTTCAGGCAAATCATCAAGAGGTCTAGAGCAGTCTATTTTATCGAGATCAATAGCTTCCTCACTGTTTAATAACTTGTTCCACCATCTTTCTTGAACTTTATCTGTGAACAGGAAGTATGTATGTATGTAAACAGGGTTGAATTTAGTAACTCCACGATTAAGGGAGACTTTTCCAGATGTGGCATCTGATCCACCCGAGCTCCAACAGGAAGTATCAATGTTTTGATTGTGCCAATATAGCTGATAAAAACTTTGGATTTACCTAATATAACTTAGGAGGTTGGATAAACTAAAACCTCTTCAGTGTGTTCACCGATAGCACATTGAAGGGGGGAAGAGGCACATTTTGAGGGGGTCTCCTTAAAAGATCACCTTAAAACCCAATCTGTGCAACACCTGTTTGGGAACATCCTTGAAATTACCTTCCTCAAAAGAATATTATCCACCCTGCTGTGAATATGTCACCTGGTTCTAACAAACGCCTTAAGTCCAACAAGAAATGGATAGGTCACCGGATAAATGCAGACGCGGGAAGATTGTAAAATATCGCATGAAATAGTAAAATGAGTTTTCTCTATAAGACACAATTAAATTGAAAACTGTTTTGGAAAGATTTTATTGTGTTCATAATATTCAGAGAAATAAATTTAGATGTATGATAATCTAATGGAGTTAGCAATTTTCTGGTGACAGAGACCTATAATGTGATTACGCTTAACGCTTTCGCTTTCTTTTACGCTTTTGAATATGGCTGGGACATTTTTTATTCAAAGTGATCTGCTAACTACATGGATAGCAGATCAATTAAATAAAAAAATACCTCGTAGAGACTAGAGTATAATATCTAGTGAACATATTATATTCATTACATCATTTTTTAATACAATGTCATTTCTGAAACATGACAGAAACAAAACACGGCAAATATTCATTCTGAGGCATTACGAAGTGGGCGGGGACCACTAGTATTACCTAAATGCATAAGCAGCTTCCCCTCACTGATGCTCCAAAAGCTATCTATTGTCTTGATTTTGTATGGCAATGTGTCTTTGATGATAATGTCACCATTGTGACGAGCCACACATATGTCACTAGGGTTGATCGTCACTTTCAGGTCTTTTGAGGATTTTATCTCTGGTGGAAGCTTTATGATGACATCTGGAATTGGAATTAAAATGAGGTTTAGTATGGTTTTTCTTTAACTATTGATTGGCACATGTTTTACCACTATCTCACCTGATGGTAAGCGATGATGTGGTTGAAGATGGGGCATGCTTGCCTAGGAATTCCTTGCCGGAGTCTGTGTTTCCTGATGATAAGGAAACACAGACTAAGGCAAGAGTGAATAGGTTACTCCTAGGCAAGGGTGCTCCATCTTAGACCATATCATCACTTACCATCAGGTGAGATAGTGGTCAAATGTGTGTCTAAACAGTAAAGAAAACAAATTGGTATCAGACTGAAGGTCTTTTGATAATTTCTATTCATAAGCTAATTAATACATCCTTAATACGTTAAACAATATAATAATACTTTTATTAAGTATTAAACCATGCACATGCTCATTAAAATTTCACTTGTGAGTGTTATGAAAACAGGACACCCAAGTATAACAGAATATTTACCTAATTCCATAATATTCTGAGACCACAAGTACTTCTCCCTCTCTGCTCCATTATAAGTGTCAGAGTTCTTCTGTGTTGGTATCTCAGGTGGTTTGTAGTCTTCTGGGAATGCCTTCGAAGTGCTGGTCACGTTACTTGGAGAGACACACTGGGGTGCTGTTGATGATTTAGGTGAAATTCCTTCTGGCTTATTATCAGGCTCTATGATAGTTGCCTCGACCTTGATTCCATCATCTTCAGCAACAACTTCCACTTCTTGCGCAACAGTTGAGCACATGATCTCGTTGTTAAGGTCAAGGGATTTCTGTGCACCGTTTGGGCCATTCCAGCTTTTAGGGTCACATGTCCGGAGAACTTTAATCACTAACTCTTCGGCAACTCCTGGCGGGAAGCCCATGTTTTCATACGGACCTTTAGGTACGTAGTAGAAATCGGTCCTGGAAATTATTTTAAGGAAATTTATGACTGTTGTTATAGAGAGCCTAATGGCGTGCACTAGGAGAGACCTATGTCCAGCAGCGGATTTTTGTTTTTTTTTTTACGTTTAATTGAGCTTGTTAAGAGTTATGAAATCAGGGGTATGGGATCAAAACTGGTTATGTCCACATTTTACCGAAAATAATATTTTGATGGCAATGTTTTCATTGCGTCACTACCATTCATACTAAAAAACAGTTGGGCATCAGACTTGGCTACGTCCCGAGCTATTTTGATTTAAAAAATGAGGTTGGGAACAAACATGGTTATGTCCACAAAATTTCACTATCAAAACTGGCTACACTCCTGACAGCCAATAGGAGCAGTCTATTGTGATCAAAACAGTAATGGCCGCCGATACTTTTCTATGTAAAGAAGTCGTCAGTTTTCAGTCGTTTTAAATAAGAATTCTTGATTTTTCTTATAAAACTTATAATTTTTTAACAATATGGATGTTTCTCCTTTGCCTGTGAGTAAAAACCAGGCACGGAAACGGACTGCGCAACCACAAAATTGGTAGGCAAATGTGGCGAAAAAAGTGAGCTACGTTTGAATTTTGCCAGGGCCGTATTGCAGGTCGAGTACTCGAGTCTTTAGTAGTCGGATGTATTAATAGTAGTGAATCCCGACACATTAATTTTAATTAATTATAAACTAGGAAAAGGGGTCAATTTGAAAGATGTTTGCATTTTCGCGAAAAACACCCTGGGCGGGGTTAGTGTTGGAAAATAGTAATTATTTCACGATCTGTCACTAATCTTCAGGGTAGAAAGGTTTACAGGGTTTATTTTTTCATGATCACCCAGATATGATGCGGAGGGGTATCCAGTCATATTGAATACTTTTTTAATTTTGCAAAATTATACAAAACTGTGTTTCCCGAAGTTGAAACTTGTCTGGGAAACACTAGTTTCAAATTTTTGCTACTCAAACATTTTTATAGTCTATTTTAATATTGTTTTAGGTATTCTGCATAGACGTTGCCAACAATTAAGTTAAGTTTCGTGTGTTCTTTGCAGTATTTTTTATTATTTAACTATACCGCGATAAGTATCTAAGTTAGTGTCTGATAATGTACCGTGATTATAATAAATAAATAATACTTGATCCACAACTTTTTTACCTTTCTAACTCCTTTAGATACCAATCCTATTATGTACCTACAATTTCATAAGTTGATTATGATCTAGCACTAGTTTACTGAATCCAGCCCTGGAAGGATGTAGCGAGTACGACGTAGCATCCTTGGCATCAAACTTGACTAAGTCCTATGAAGTTGGAATCAAACATGGTTATATCCACAGTTTGGGATCAAAACTGGTTAAGACCAATAGTTTTTATCAATTTATCGTATTTTTTTATTCCGAGGGTACGTTGAATTTAATATCAGTAGAAAGATCGTATTTTGTTTCATTTTTCATGAGTAGTTTCCTTCAAGTTTAATTGTTGATATAAAATATGCGAAGGTTTATTACTTCCTGTAAAATTTCTCTCGACGGACGTAGCATGTTTTGATTCTACACCCCTGAAATGTGGTTTCATATGCGCTAAGTATTGTTAAAGTGAAGATTAAACAATATTGAATAGATACTCTACAAATTTTATATGAAGAGACATCAATTTATTTCCTACACATTGAGAGTCAGAAAGTAAACAAAAACAGTGTAACTCACCGTCTGGCTAAAAAGCCGAATATGGATGAGAGGAAACCTAATATTGATTTTTCGTTGACTAAGATTTTCGTTAATGCGTCGTCATACTTTGTTACATCGGACGAATCAGACTTATTTGCCATATTTTAATGCAACTGTAAATTTCTGTTTTTCTCTGCGTTGATTTCTCGTTTCTTTCTATTTTGACAATTGCCAATTTGACATTGAATGAAAGGCGAATAGGTTTGGTTTGGGGTTTAGATATTTTTCCATAAAGTTATCGATATTTTTCGTCAACATTTTTAAATATCGATTTTCGATACCATTTCAGATTATAGAATTCGTATCAAATTCATTAAACTACTCTTCTTTTATCGCAACTCCTTTACTAGCTTGAGTGCTGGCGCTGCCCGCTGTGGGTTTCGGGTTGACCACAAAGGAAAGTACCAGGGTGAAGGAAGTGAAGGGTGACTGTTTATTTGCGAAATATTAACCGATCATGTCATTCAAAAGTCAACGACTCACGTGATGCGGACCGTTCCGCTCTGCTGCCTCGCTCAGCAGTAAAATGGACAGGCACCCCATTTTTATAGCGTAAATATCGATTTTTATTTGCGCATCCCTATGATCGAATGACAATGATTGAACCATTGAACGAACAACCACCAATCCACACTGACGTATGCGTATACGTCAGTGCCAATCCAAGACTTCATTCATTTTGACATGAGCGTTCCATTTCACCCATTTCACCAAAGTCTCTGAAATTAACGACTTTATTTGCTTACTTTTTCAATGAATACTTGATAATTTGTAGTGTAATAATTTTTTTATTAATATATTCAGTGAAAGAAAATTATTTTATGATTTTTTTTACTATTCGTGCCTAAACACATTATTATTAATTTTTACCACGAGTTAAACCTTTTTTAGCGTTGGCATCCCAAAACCAGTTTTTTAATTTGCATTCCCGCCACTTGGCGGAGTTACTTCGCTTTCGAAAGTTTCACATCCGCAAGAGAGCGGCAAGGCAAGGCGAAGTGAAGTAGGCAAAGAAGTCTCGCGCGCGAACTCGGTACGCTGCAGGCGATGACCGCATTCATATGAGTTTTTATAATATTGTGTGTGTGCTGTCGTGTTCTCCGATCCGTTAAGTGTTTACGAAAATGCTGTATAGGTGAACTTTTAGGATATAAAGTGCTGTGATTGTGATAAAATCCCTTTAATCCTCTTCTATCTATTACCGTCTCTTGAAGGTTGTAAAAATGCCTTGCTCAGCGGTAACTTTGTCCATAGCGACCATTACAGCAATCGTGGCTGCTGCATTAATGGCTATAGCATTTTCAACGGATAACTGGCTATATATAGAAGTAAAGCGCACGAACATACAGGTAAGAAATAATTATAATTATACATAAATAAAATTAATTAAAATAGTTGTTATCTTTGTCTACCTACTTGTTATTTTTTACCTTAAACTTGAAAAGAGAAACTAATTAGTTTAAACTATTTATTTTAGTTAGTTGCCATAGTATTTTCTTATTATACAGGTAGATTGAGGTCAAGTTATTCTGAACTACCTTTTTATTTATCAGTTTCCTCATCGAGTCGTCATGAAGTCTTCAAAATTAGCCTTACTAAGAGCATCTTGTCAGTATATTGTCTTAGAGCCCCAACTTTAAGTTACAAGGTCGAAAACAGCAAATCGTGAAACTGTTAAGAAACTTGGAGAACAGCTGCTACTAACACCTTCGACCAAACAAACAATTGATAAACATCTAAGTATTTTTCTTCATTGTCGATTGTTTAGCATCGAGCGCCAGCGAATACAATCTTGATCATCAATAAATCTTATTACTTACGACATTTCCCTTGTTTCATTATGAAGTACAAGTAGTGCCTAGTGGAGGTGGAATGGACTCAATAAAAATCATCGTAGCACGTATTCTTTCGAGTCCTTGCCGAGGCACCGTTAGAGCAGACACGTTACGCATAAATATGCACGTATTAATGGCACGAACAAATGTGTGGGTAACTGTACTGTTCCGTGCTACTCCTGTGCACCCAGACGTGGAGATAAAGAAACTACGACCGATAACGCTACACGCCAAAGCACGTTTTATAATAGTTTATTCGAGGGGTTTCAGGCATACAAGGCGTCATCGACATACACAAAAACTCCTAAATAGTTACACACTTACAGAAATCGCGTAATTTGCAAAAACTGGAACATCTCACGGTTAATTTGCTTGTTATGTACGTCGGACTTTTTGTAACAACAGCCCGACAGTTTCTGGTTTCTTTTCTCGAGTCGGGGTCATGTTTTTTTGCGATCCCAGCCAACTTGTATCGCCTTGTCTTCTACCTGCTCAAGGGGACGGCTTAATTTTTTGCCCGTTCTATAATAGGGGTGGTTTTAAAAGCTTCATGGAGACAGGTTCCTACGTGCCCAGTCCTTCGGCATCTTGTCTTTATCTCAACTTAAATGGTTTTGTTAACTTTTTTAAGTGTCTAATTTTAAGCCCAATGGGAGACTACAATCTTATCCCAGCTAGGTAAAAATAGCTAAATATTCGTTTCATCCAACAAGTAGATCCTCCGTTAGGTACTTAATTAAGTTTTTTCTGATAAGTAGATAGATACTTAATTTCCTAGCGTGTTCATTCATTGGAACTAAAATTTCCTCATCATTTTTATCGTTTTGGCCGTACTGTAAAATCATAACCCAGCGTGCATGTGCGGCAAAGCGACATCAAGAATATCTTTCTTAAATCATAAGATATTTTCCTTACTAAGATGATGCTTTTGTCATAGGTAACAGAATTATGGCATGTACCTACGCATCTAAAATTTACTTATGATCACATCAATTACTACATCGTCTAGTGAAAACTGAAAAACTGTGATGCAGTAGGGTCACAGTTTTTCAGTTACGAAACAAAGTTTAAACGAAACCTTATAGATCCTCTTTGAGTCTGAAAAACCACTTTGATAATTGCCATTCCCCACTTTGCATCTCGTAATGGCCACAAAACATACTTACAAAAAGAAAAGCTAATCTTAATTTATTATCGTTTACCAACACGTTCAATGAGGCCTTCAAGAAGAAAATTACTTAGCATAATGCCTAATTGTAGTTTGCGAGACGTCCCAGAGACGTGTGGCGAATGACTTACTATCTACATATCCAAGTCTATTAGATCTTGGTAAGACAAACAGTGGAAAGCTTGGGAGAAATCGATCGTGAAAGTGACGAAATCTGTGTGAACATCTCTTTGAACATGCATAGTAACGACATAGTTACTGCGTAACCATAACCGTAACTTTTAAGTTAACGTTACGGCTATGTTATCATAGCGTATTTGTCTGTGCTGAAACCAAGATATTTGCGAATGGAAAACGTTGGATTACGTGCTGTTACGATTGTCTTACGTTTTCGGTCGAGCAACTTCAAATGACGGTAAAGTGCTTCTCGGTATTCCCAGAAATTGTATTTTAGTTTTAACAACTTACAACACAAACAACCCCACCATCTTTGGGTTCAAAGTATTCGCACAGGCCTGCCTAGCTCGTTTATCGATCTTTTTAAATCCTTAAAATATAGTAAAATGTTTCATAGACGCAGACAGCGACTTTTATCTACAATTTAGAAATGCAATTGGTTAGAGATGGAGTCTTTGGACAACTCTTTTTGCAGTGTGAAAAATTATAAAAAGTAGGAATTTAGTTGGCGCCCAACAGAATCAGGCAGGGTGTAACCAAAATCTTTTTACGAAAATCACGCGAACGAAGGAGCATGAAATTCGCATTATTTAAAGTTTATAAGGAGAAGAAGTGCAGAAAGCTTAAATTTTTTTATACTAAGTAGGTACTGCTTAAAATTGCATTAAGTTATTATGAAATGGCTGCACACCATGTATTAGAAAATTATAATCAGATTATTATCATATAAATGAAGTTCGTGATGTTACTGCTCTGCTGAGTTAAATACACAGCCGTACAGCTATTATACAGTGACATGAAAGTCGCGACTCACGAGTGTTAGTTGGATTAACCACTGTTTACGTCGGAAAAGTAGGTGCAGTCGCCAGCACATCAAGCTACCCGAAACTGTAAAATTGTCCCAATCAACCTTGAACCTTACAGTTTTAACAATAAAGTTGAAAATCTATTGAAGAAATTTGACAGATTGTTGTAGCTTGTGATGTGCTGTCGTCTGTACCTACAACCATTGGTTTTAACTAGGTAATACATCGGAATGAGCATAATACATTCCTCCGATCTTCGAAGTCTGTGGCTCTCCTTTCGTCATGCGCTGCGATCATCTCTAGGTTTCTGTGAGATAGTCAGGTCCTAGTCATAGCAGCGTCAGCGAATGGTGTTAGGGTGACTGAAACCTGGGTCTAATTTTGAATAATATATATTTAAAATCTATAATTATAGTCGACACGCCTTAAAAAGAAGAAACCTTTTCATTTTATGATAAAGCAAATTATTTTAAATGAGCGCAAAATATTCGCATGAATGAACATTATGAGAACTTTCATATTGCTGATGCGTCGGTTTTCTGTTTGGTCAGTTTTCAAGTTATGCAAAGGCCAAAGAAAGTGGTTTATGTAAATGAGTAAATATTCAGTGAGTGCGAGATGGTTTTGGTTTTATGCAACGGCCATATCTATGTTTTATGTAACGTCAGACGTGGATTTGACGGAATTAGAAAGGCTCTCGTTAATGTGTCTGATGATGGCCATCGCAGAAAAGTGAATCTAACCTGAATTTTGAATCAGGAGTGTTATGAGTTGAGTAGGATGCGTTAAAAACCATAGCCTGTCAAATTCTGTAAGTAATGGTTAAAACTTACAGCTGGCAGAACTTTCTGCAGTTAGCAATTATCTAATGCCCTGCCTGTGTTACCTATTCGTAATAACGTAGGTAAAGGCATCCTGTTTCTTCCTATATTCTTTATAAATTGCACAACTTTCATCTTTACTCTGCCAAAAATGCATAAGCCTAGCTGTGTCTAACTATTCAGCCTCTGGTAACACCGGACGCCACGTCAAACGCCCATTCATTGACTCCAAAAGTTAATCCAAAGAATAAACAAAGAAACTCGAGGCAGATTTCTATTTACGAAAGAAGCAAAACATCTGGGAACTAAGGGATGATCACGAACAGTTTGTTTATTGCCTTACGAGTTACCTGGCCCGGGACCGGATGCAATGTTTGCTTATCGACACAAATAAACGCCATTTGTAAAAAAAGTGGTTTTTAAAAAACCCGGCCAAGTGCGAGTCGTATTCTCACGCGAAGGGTTCCGTACTATTCCAAATCCGAAAAAAAAAACCATGTTTCTTGTACCTCTAGTTTAAAATTTATTTTTTATTATTTATTGTTATCCAGCAACAGAAATATGTATAGACAATTATTATATACATGCACACTCTTTGAAAATTTCAATAGGGTTCCGTTGGTTACCCATTGGACACGGAACCCTAAAAACGATGATTAAAGTATCTATAGACCAGGTAGCAAGGCTATTGTTCAGCGTTGTGTTAATCATACATAATGGTTAAGCCAAAGGCTGCTCTGACAGGTGGTTTGGTAAAGCTTGGTTCTCGTAAAACGGACACGTCTGGTTGCTTTGCTTCCTGCCAGGCGGATTGCTTAACTTATGATGCACTGTTCCTGCTCACTCAGGGCAGTGTTTATCTAATGCACACGCAATAAGTAACCCTGTTTCACAAGAAATGTCTATAGAGCTATCACGAGCTTTCTATTGGGTCCTACATTCTCTACATTTAGAGTCGAAGGAAACCCTTAATCCGTTAGTAGGTCCGTAACCCTATACAACACGTTTACTATCGCTAAGTACTAGAAACAGTTTTATAAAATCTCCTACTAGATCCTTACCGACCCTTATTCGGTGATATTCAAAGATTCAAAGCATTTATTTCAAATAAACCATTTACAGGCACTTTTGTAATGTCAAGGTCGGTCAGTCAAAAACATGAGGCTATTTGCACGTTCCAAAGCGTAGATCTCTATGGAGAAGAACGTGCAAGAAACTCCACGGACACTTTTAAATCATGTGATGTTTTACAAAAATCTTAGTTACATGCACTTGTTTCTTCATGTGAGGACAATGCAAAATAAAATAAAATAAACTTATTACAAGAACTTAAATATAAATAAGCCGGTGGTGGTTAAGAGATGACCAGTCTCAACTGACGGCGCCCGTTCACGAACCTGACGCATGTATCGGCACCATTCAGCTCAAACAATTTTAAGGGAACCGAATGATCCAACACACGCGCCGCCATCAGCGAAAAATTTGAGTGAGCATGACATGCTCTCGATCATGTCCTGTGAGCTGACCAACCACCATACCTTCCACCCTGCGAAAGTTATTCAGCCCGAGTACGTATGAAATGTTATGATGGCTACATCATACCCAAGAAATTTGCTATAGGTGTGTGTAGTTGGTAAAGTAGCTATATTTCACGAGGTTGTCAATGGTGATTCTCAAAACCTCTGTATTCCGTCTGACCTTTCGCGCAATCATTTAACCTTTTCTTAACGACGAGAATACAGTCGTTACTATCAATACTAATCAAATATGTATTCTTTTGTTTGACAAACCTTGCCTACATCTATTCGTCATCGACAATGGGTGATTATCACGGCAACCAGCTTTCCTGCACGACGACACCCATTTCTCACGACTTCCGACTACAATTCTTTTAAACTATTCCGCTTTCTTGGTTTAATAGAAAAGCCAATTGAAAGTTCAGTTATGTTTGGTTACGTGTATCGCAGTACAAACAAATTGAAGTATCGTCTAAGGAAAATAGTCGGTGAAGATATTTTTTTCTTGGTGGCCTTTACAATCTGTGTTATTATAAAATAAGCAACTGGCTGATCTGCTGAGAATAACCAGCCAAATTGCCAGCCATTAATATTTTATATAAAAAAAAAAACATTTGGTTTTATGTCATTCAGAAATAGATCTGACTATAGTAGCCAGCCAAGTGAAATACTAAATAATATTAAAAATGCAGATTTTTTAAGTTTCACAAAAGATGGAAGATAATTTTAAATTGAAAACAAACGTACCTATAATCCTATAAAGGTATCCTATAAAGGTACCTAAAATCTTAAAAAAGATTACGTAACTATTATTATTCTGTTTATAGCTCTAAGAAAGTTTTTAATTTGAGTGTCTATAATAGAAAAAGTTAATTACGAAAGAGGATTTTAAGACATGTTTTACTATTTTAATCAATCTTTTACGGTTCGATCATATGACTCCAAATCATTCGCAGTTTTGGACAGCTGCCACTCTGCTGACCCTCATCGATAGTCTGTATTGTGCGTTTTGAAATTACACTTGCTCAAGATTGCATGCACAGGTACACGGATATTGCACGGTCAAGCGTGATTGCAGTTTCTAATAGTTGGTTTAATCACCGGTAATCGTAGCCTACTCACTAGGGGAGGGACCAAGCTGTGTTTAGAAACGGCTGATTTCGATAAAAACCATCAAAGTGATGGTTTTCATGAGTTTAAATCATGATTTCTCTGTAGAAATCTGCAAACATACCATCATCAATTTTCCATAAAATATAATAAATTGCCGAGTTAACTCCTATGAGGATATTGTAATGTTTACAAAGCTTGGCAAGAGATTGGCGGTCGCATTATGTAAAATAAAAATAATTAAAACAGGTTGTGAACCAGAAGTATTTAAAGATATTTGTATTTAATTAACCGGATTGAGACAATTTGGCCATTATGTCACTTGATTACCGAGTATGTTACTTACGACATGCAGTAAAGGGCCATGTGAACGTATTCGAGGCTGTATAAGACAACAACGGTGCCGCTTACCTAAAAAAAAATGCCGCATTACGTGCCGCCATATTTGTATGGCCTTCTTTTTAAAAAAATGACATAACCGATATAAATTGATTGTCTGAAAATAAACAAATAACTGTAAATCTTGGAAAGTGTAGATAATCCATCTGGTTCTCAGGTTGTTTCATCGTTATTATGGTGCCTTTCACAATTCTTTCCATGGGTTATAGTTTTCCGGCCTTTCACTGAACTTGAGACGGTTAATGGCTCATGCAGAATGGTCAATAAGAGACTCCATGTGTAATTATTTAAGTACAAAATATGGATATTTTAGTTCTCAGATATGGATATTAGTAATAGGAAATGTTTATGCGAGAGGCTATACCTTTTGCTTAGAGTACCAACATGAGCAAACTATTCATCAATAGAGTCAGCTATTAGTGCTGAGTATTATTTTCGGAAATCCTTTTTTTCGCAAATGCTTCAGCGCCTCAATGAAGTGACATTCTATGACTGAACTCCAAAATTAATGGGATCGATATGCGCTTCTAAAACGTTACCTACTTAATTAATCCCAAAGACATTATAGTTTTAGTACTATAGTTCTTTTATTGCTAATTAAATGCTAGAGAGCCCACCTGTTAAATTAATTTTCGTTTCATATCTCTTCCTCTTGCGTCGTATTCGCCAGTGTTGAGGGTCGTGACTTCCCTCCTGCGTCTCTGCACCTCTGCTTTCTCACATACGATATATTTCTTCATCTGTTTCTGTCCCTAGCGGTGTGGAGGGCTTTGTAAACTACAGAGTTTCAAATCTAAAAGGCCCATTACTCTCAAGAATCAATATTTCTGCGAATCAGCAGTTATTCTCTTCTCCCTAAACTACCCGATCTCATAAGTACGGTCTATCATTCATGCAACTAACAAAATCTTAATGAAGTATGAGATGACGACGATGTTGCCAAACTCCACAGTTTCGCACAGCATACTCTCATTATTGTTACCCCATTGTGTCATTACGGTTTGTTCATTGATTTTGCAACTGTGCACATTATAAAGACATTTTTTCCTTTAATTAGTGTCACAAGTATGACATAGTGTACTAATTTGAAGTTGTACGTTATGGCAATTGTGGCTTATGTAAGTTTGATTTTGCCGAGTCAATTCTCAGTAACAGTCTGGATTTCTGCCCAGTTGATGGTAATATGCTGGCCCCCTTTTATCTACACCTAAATATTAAGTATAAAAGAGAAACTGTCTGACATATCAACGCAAAACGATTTTATTATTCTAGTTTTTGTGGACGAAGTCGGATGCATATCAACATATTATCTGGCGAAACGTTAGTGTCTCTGCGTATCCCTTCGAAGAATTTTTTGCCAGGACGTAAGGTAGCTTTTGTCATGCATGTCGGTTTTAACCTTTTAGGTCCATAGAAAGATGCGCATGCTTTAAAGGATCTTCTAATTAATAGCCCTTATTGTTAAATTGTTACTTAAGGTTTCTTGACTTCTCTTTGTCCCTTTTGGGTTTAAATCTCTAACTAATTATTCCTAATTAGCATTATCCTTCCTAGATTGTTGGAATGCCTTATGGCCCAAGTATTTTGGATCTAGCAAAGACCTACCTGTTTCATCAATTTGTTGCCACTTTACCAAGCAATACCGTATTATTCGTAACGGTCATAATCTACTAAATTATAAAGCTTACGAGGTTATTTATTTGGTTGAACACCTTAATCTCAGGAACTACTGGTACGAATTGAATAAAATATTTTAGTGTTGGTTAGCCCATTTATCGAGGAAGATATAGCCTTCCTCGATAAATGGGCTAACCAACACTAATATTATAACATCACGCTGCGACCAATAGGAACGGAGCATTAACAGTGCCGAATTAGCCACGTAGCAAGAGTAGGCTACGGGCCCCACGCATTGGGGGGCCCCACGCATTGGGGGGCCCCACGCATTGGGGGGCCCCGCACTTGGACTTACAAGGACATGTCGCTGAAAACCAGAACCTAGGATCTATCTCACATACGACTGAAGTCACTAATTTGGTGTACTTCGAACAAATAAACTCGTTTTCTGTCTTTCATATCAAGCTACCATACCGTCTGAAATCGTAACAGCCCCAGATCTGGTCTCTACAGATAATGGTGGCAAAACCTATGGGCTCAGGTGCTACATTAGGGCCCCGGAGCCTGTGAGTAATAATAGGGGGGGAGGGGGATATTTTTTAATTAATTGGATAGGTATAAGTCACTGTCATTTATTTTACGAGGCCCCACGGTAAAATTTGCTACAGGCCACACTGGCTTAATCTGGCACTGAGCATTTATAAAAAATGTGACACAGACGAAGTTGCGCAGGTCAGCTACGAGTAGTATCGAAATAAAGACTCATTTCTCGCTCCAATTTGGAATTGGTTAATTTCTTTATTGAACTGGTGCGACCTTGCGTCCATTAACGATTCACTATGCGATTTAGTCTTTTTAGTAAATTAGGTCGTAAAGTGGTACAATATTGTTGATCCGCTTAATACCACGTGACATTTTGAACTCGCTACAGGTTAAAAAGTAACTGACCAGAACTACTATTTATATGTCTGTGGACCAGAATTACATCAATCCAAGGGATAATGCAAGTAAATTTTATTCTGTGCAGCCTACATTCATTCTAGCTCTAAGTCTATATTTTATCTACGAATATAATATTATGGTCATGTTGGTATTCTTCGAAAATGGTTGACTTATATCGTCATTTCAATTACTTGTCAAGCGCAATTTCACCTCTTATCAAATGAATACCAAGAGTGATACCTAAACTTATTTTGAAAAAAGTTCCTATATTAGTATTTAAGTAGGTAGATATTTCATTGCATGAACATGAATTTAACTCAATATCAGTAACAGGTACGTAGTACAGTACATCTGAGCAAGCAAGTTTCATCTAGCTACCGTCTCCTAATTATATTATAGACATATTAACCATAGGTTTTTCACCTTTTTTTTTGTAGTGATGGGAAATCTTCAAATGACTTCTCCCGCTTTGGGCGGAGCGGGAAGGAGAGTCAGAATTTTACTGACTAAAACCCATCCATGTTCCTACATTGCCCTTTGTGTTCCGGAGCAGCGGTATCTCTTTCAAATAGTCCCGGAACTCCGGTAGAGATTTTTCACCCTGATAATAAAAATTGGTACAGGGAACGTGCAAGGCGAACATGACTGTGCCATCTAGTGTTAAAATGTGGATTTTTTACTTATAATAAATTGAATTTGACGTAACTGTGCTGCCACCTAAAGCGCAGTGTTTAAATTCAATCATTAGCAGATTCTCGATTCAAATTTAAAAGTTGCTAGTAGTCACAAATTAATAGCAAAAGCTGATGAAGGCGTGGCTAACCAGTTACATCCATTACCAGCTTTCGAGGAAGAGGATAAAAGCGTGGGAAACATTACCAGTCAGTTTAGATGCAAGGAGGTTCCGCTCGTTGCGTGTCCAGTGCATCCACCTCGGTCAGTGAAACTTGCAGTTGACGCTGATGGATGACACGCTTGACGCGAGACACGAGATCTATTTCAAATTGAAATAGATCTGGTTGGTAGCGTCAATTTAAGTTTTCAATTGAGACATTATACTTCATGTAAAGGCACTATGTGCGTGATCACTGATCACACATGTGTAAGGTTTGTTTGGTTATAAGAAATATTTTAACAAACTTTATGCTGTCAACTTTTAAATTATAATTGTAGAGTTAAAAAACCTGTAAGTACCTTATTAAAATCAATTTCATGTTAAAATCTAAATATATTAATGAAATAACTATGGCAAAGTGTTATAAAATTATAATTTTGATCAGTCTTTAAACTCTGATCATATTAAAATTATAAATAAGAGAAACATAACTTTTATTCTGTTTTCCATATTAGGACGATTAACATGTCTTGTGATACAACTTTAATTATTGAAAACTACGCAAATGTTACCATAATAAATATTAATAAGTGCTATAAATGGCTATATGGGTATGATTTAACATAATTATCAGACTTTCGACCTAACATAACTTATAGTTCATATATATAAAATGTTGTCAATGACGCAATTCGATGGACGTTTCATAAAGATGAGACATGAGAAACGTCTTTGAAATGGGTTCAAGAAAGTTGCATACTTACATATAGCGATTAGTTTGATGAACGCCCTAATTGCTCAGGAATCAGAAGTAGATGTATTTGCGTGTACTCACAGATCGATGATCAAAATATGTGTCAAGTTTTTTAGTTTGTAAGACAAATTCTATGTTGTTGGCTTCCTATACGCCTTGGTGCAAACTGTTAGTGTAGGAAGCAATTGTTTTAAAAATAAATAAATAATAATAAATAATAAATATAAGTCCAATTTTACGTTATGTTCATCCTTACTTTACCATAATTAAAACTGCTTGTCTACATAGTACATACTCATCATCAGTAAATGTAACTAAGGCTGGAGCTACGGACTTCGGGCTTAGAGAGTAGATAAGTGACTGACAGACAACGCACAGCCGAAACTACTGGACGCAGAAAGCTGCAATAGGCTTGTGTCCTGAAAAAATCTAATTAATCCGTCAGTTAGATTATCAAAAAATATTTGACCCGTGTTTTTTCTTTTGTTACGGGAACCAAAATTGACGAAGTTACGACGCTTTTAAAATTCTCAATACGTCACACCTTCGCATAATTTTTAGTGAGTCGTGACATCACGAGCCCCCACTCCCGAGTTTTGATGCGTTTTATCTTTGTCAATATTAATTGATTTACAAAAACAAAAAATACGTGTCCATTATTTTTGCAGTACTCTAACTGACGGACTAAATAGTTTTGCAATTTGTGGATGATGGAATCTAGCCTATTTGGCATGTAGTTTCCTTGGGGAGACGAATTTACGAATAAACGGGATTTATGCTCGTACGAAGTCGCGGGCAACAACTAGTCCCCATTTAAATTGATTGAGGCAGATGACACTGACACTCGATCCCAAGCAGGTGCTGTACTATTTTTGTAACGAGATGCCTTGGTGCCTCGATAGTAACTATGTCTTTACTTGGAACGTAATAAGTAGTTGACATTGATAAGAGTTACATTTAAGATCGTAGTATATGAAGACCTGGTTATGAATGCAAACTATTAGATCTACGTTTGTCTTTGTAAGATTATTAGAGCTTTTTATCTTTGATTTTTTTAATAAATAGGATACAAAATTTCTTTGGTGCAATGTGCTACAAAAGTTTTTGTAAAATTATTGTTTTTTGTTACTATTATTGATAGGCTTTCGTTAGGTCACAAGCAAAAAATAAACTACAAAAAAAAGGAATTTTTAACATTCAAAATAAGGCATACATTCTACGAGTTAAAAACTGCAAGTGTGTGACAAAGCAGATTGGGGAATTTTACGTGCAGGCGCCAAATCAGTAGGTCAGGCAGGTTTGACGCGACATCGAACGTCTGACCCTGAGTTCAGAAAGCGGACACTTCGACGTTGTGTGCTTGAGGAATAACAATGACAATAGGTAACAAAGTGGCTGTGACATACGGACGCACAGACCAGACAGACAGACAGACATGACGAATCTATAAGGGTTCCGTTTTTGCCATTTGGCTACGGAACCCTAAAAATGTAAACAGCCAATTGCGTCGACTCGATTTGCGTTTCATCTCTGACGCGACAGTCATTTATTTCCAGGAACCGGGATTAAATAGCTCGAGGTATTTATCTTGTCGTCTCAGGTCAATCGACCCATTATATTGTACAACCATTAAACTGAAGGAAACGTAGCTGAAATTGAGACAATTTTATTGTGGCCATATTTTCAAGTCTGGTGGAGATGAAAACTGTCATTTCTGTAACTTTTGTGTCTGTCTGGTCTTGTCCGATCGACGAGTTGATTTATTAATAAGTACCATGAATCTTTTTATTTGTTAAGTTGATAGAATTAAATTCTAGTAATTCCGGAAGCTAGTAGAAGTAAAAATGCCGGTTTGACAGCCTTTGCATTGAAAATATGTTAAACAGACATAGGTATTCATTCTTCAATTAGGCATTTTCTGAATATTGAAAAATCAGCCCTTAGAAGAATCTTTATTATCTAGGTACTTATCATGAAACTGTTACCGAATTGGTTCGTTTGTTAAATTAAGTTACGCAGGTCATCAATGAGGGTTTCCTAAAATGACAAGCACTTTGTGGCAGCGCAGCGCTGAGGCGTCAAGTTAAAGCATCTGTCAAAACTCTAATGCTTTCCGACATTTGTTTAATTAATGAAAACAACGTCATGTTTACGGCAGTGTGCGTTCGCCCAGCGGAATGTTGTTGAATTTAAAGATTTTAATTATGCAGATATTTAGTGTATGACGTCGTATAATTGTGTATGGTATAAAAAAATTTGTGCACGCAGCCATTGTGGAGAAATTCACCAAAAACTGATTCCGCTGGGCGAACGTTGTCCTGGCGGAACTTTTTTTAATCCATAGACTTTAGAAGAAAAGAGATGTGTCCAAAAATTAGTGTGTATTTGTGTGTAATTGTGTATGTATGAATAAAATTAGTGCATGCATAAACTTCGGAGAAATTCAAGTTTCCGCTACGCGAACGTTTGGCCATTACCTAGTTTTCATATAAAGCGCTTACATAGAGAGCTGTAGATTTTTACATAAGTTGTTTTGAATTTGTTTATATTTGTTTAAAAAACAGATTTAGAAAAAATCGTAGGGCTTAAAAGATAAAAATATAAACGTAAAATACGCTTATTAGGTCTTAGTTCTCTAAGTATGCACTTTGGGGTCTAGATTTTCACGTTTATACAAACCTTGTAAGTGTCTGCAACATGTTGCCAAGTATCAATGATGTTCCGTTAGTAATTAAAGAGTTATAGGACAATTTACCATGAATTGATCACTGTTTACAAAGCAGTCAAATATCACGACGTTCTAAAGGAATTGCATGGTAAAATGTATGCCAATAATTAGTGTATTCATTCAACTATTCACATGCAAAATTTCATGTCATTAAATTCAGTAATTAAAGAAAAACAATTATAATACTGACGAAGCATCGAAAACCTACATAACCCGACCAAGTTCGGATGGCTACAAAAAAGCGGCCGTGCCATATATCTTAGAAACGTTCTTAACCTTGCAATATAGTATTTATTAATATGGTACAGTTACGTACACAAGCGTTAGGAAAAAATAAAACAATTGCATTTCTTGAATGAAAATTATTTTTTTAATAATAACGCCACTATCTACGATAAAAATAAATCTTCAATTAACAAGTACTTCTCTATTTAAATATTCGAGTACAAAAATATTTTTAATTACATATAATGCTTAATTATGTAAGTAGGTAATTATGATAACGTTAACAAACGCTTGCAACGACAGCAATAGACTTAAATGTGTTTTAACTAAAATAGGTTTAATAAACGATTATGAATATAAGGGTAAGTAGGTATAATATTTCGAGCTTCAATAAAAATTAAAATCACATCACATAACTAGACTATTCAGTTGTTTAGATTTGATCAACATTAAAAAAGTGCTTATAAACTAAAACATTGGTATAAAAAAGGTATTTTCAAGAAAATATTCTTAAATGTCCTAACCTCAACATACTTATGTCACTACCAGTACCTACAACGGTATACATCAATTAAAAAATCGATTCAAGAAGTAGTTTTTTTTTTAAGTTATTAGATTGTTTGATCCACTAAAGTTGCAAAGGGGAACGCTCGTGCATGCCTAGTCCATTGGTTAAATAGTGTAATAAGCTTTTTTTTTTTTTTTAATCTTTATTTTTAAAGGAACTTTTACGCATAGCGTATGCCAGTCCCATCATACCCTAAATATACATATGGGCAATTATAAGTGGGCCATAAATTCGAACAAAACTTTCGCATCGACTCCATTCGGTTGGGCCAAGATTTTATGAAAAATACCTACGTCAGTCTTGTTCAAATTCAAAGCTGATATTAAATTATTTCTAACTGACTCATATCGGACACATTCCATCAATAAATGGTGTAAGTCTTCAACAACCCCACATTGTTCACAATTGGGCGAAGTAGTTTTCTTCATCATGAACGCAAATTATTATGACATGGAATATGTCCCGATCTGAGTCTATGAGCAGTAACCACTAATTTTCTACTTAAATTGCTATCTATGAACCAAGGCACACAAAGAGGCTGACATTGGATTGTTTTGTACCATATCCCAACTTCTAATGATCGTTTATTAAAATATTCTTTCCAAAGCACATAACATTTTTTTTTAAATTTAGGCAAATATTCTGAATAGTCCAAACTAAAGTAAGTTTCTTTACCGTTTTTAACTGCGTATTTTGCTAATTTGTCAGCCTCTTCATTGCCCCGCAACCCAATGTGCGATGGAACCCATTGCAATCTCAATTGGACACCTTTTGACCGCAGTGCGTCTATCTTCGATAGAATAACATAAGCTATCGAAGCACCTCTATAACCAGAGGCGCATCGAGCTATGTGTTGTGTAATAAGCTACAATATGATAAATATTTATCTAAACAGTAGTAGGTACTTACATGTGGTAATTATTTAATTTCCCTAAGGGGTCTGTCTATACTTAGTTAGAATCCTGATCCGTGAAATCTTCAATAGAAATTAGCTGTATGAATTTTATTTGTCTTAAATAATAGGTATATCTAGATTATATCTAAAGTCTCAAAAGCATACTTAAATAAAGTACCTACGTAAATAGTACCTACTTTCTGTCATAGTCAAATACATTTAAAAAAGTAAGTGTACAAAAATAAATGACATTATTATATCGAAACAACAATTGTGTTATCACCTATACCAATTCAATACCGATATTATACTGTAAATTTTGGGATGTTACCTAAATATATTGCACGGCCGCTTTTTTGTAGCTATTCGAACTTGGTCGGGTTATGTAGGTTTTCGATGCTTCGTCAGTATTATAATTGTTTTTCTTTAATTACTGAATTTAATGACATGAAATTTTGCATGTGAATAGTTGAATGAATACACTAATTATTGGCATACATTTTACCATGCAATTCCTTTAGAACGTCGTGATATTTGACTGCTTTGTAAACAGTGATCAATTCATGGTAAATTGTCCTATAACTCTTTAATTACTAACGGAACATCATTGATACTTGGCAACATGTTGCAGACACTTACAAGGTTTGTATAAACGTGAAAATCTAGACCCCAAAGTGCATACTTAGAGAACTAAGACCTAATAAGCGTATTTTACGTTTATATTTTTATCTTTTAAGCCCTACGATTTTTTCTAAATCTGTTTTTTAAACAAATATAAACAAATTCAAAACAAATTATGTAAAAATCTACAGCTCTCTATGTAAGCGCTTTATATGAAAACTAGGTAATGGCCAAACGTTCGCGTAGCGGAAACTTGAATTTCTCCGAAGTTTATGCATGCACTAATTTTATTCATACATACACAATTACACACAAATACACACTAATTTTTGGACACATCTCTTTTCTTCTAAAGTCTATGGATTAAAAAAAGTTCCGCCAGGACAACGTTCGCCCAGCGGAATCAGTTTTTGGTGAATTTCTCCACAATGGCTGCGTGCACAAATTTTTTTATACCATACACAATTATACGACGTCATACACTAAATATCTGCATAATTAAAATCTTTTAATTCAACAACATTCCGCTGGGCGAACGCACACTTTACGGCAATGTCACTTCAAGTAACAGGACCACTACATACCGAAACCCTCTGAATGGCTTATGCATTCAAACAACGAACAGCATAAGGGTAATACCAAAGAGTTTTATATTTAAAGTTTTTATTCCAATCGTCTACGTTACTCTGGCTGGTAAAAAATCTGACAATTATAATAACAAGTGGCTCTTTTGTAGTAATGTTGTATCTTCAAGGTTGGCAGGTTTACGAGTAGGTATAGTCGATTGCTGCAGCATCTGCCCTGTTCAGATTATTAATAAAATGCCGAATAGCTGCCGTGGGAATTTATTTATTTGGATTTGAATAGCGGTGAAGTGTAATTTGATATGTTTGACCATGCATTTATGTGTATGCGTTCTATAGCACGACGTTAAAGTGGACTTTAAGATCCCACAGACAAAAATACAAATATAGATTTGACGGAGTAGGCACGAAAGTTCGCAGTATGTACTCATTAAGATACCATAAAAGTATTCAGTTCAACAAAACCTAAGGTTTTGTTCTGAGATCATCACTTCATACTCTTAAAAAGTGTTTAGGTAACAACAATTTCCGATTGTTATGTTACCTAAGAATATGGCATTGCTTTGGATTGTGGAAAATTCCACTAGTGATTAAGTTAACTGCCTTTTTGTGTCTGCGTGGTTTGAGCGATGTCTGATATTTAAACATTGTGTAGCAGTTATTAAACCGTTTATGTAAGCTAAATCCTGGAATGTTACTGTAGTTATCACTCATGACAACTAGCTAACCTAATCTAAAGTTACACATAGACTACGACACTGTACACTCGATGCATATACCATGTACAGTTTATATTGTCGTATACTATGAGTACCTTGAGAAACAACACAAAACAAACGTTTCTCAGCCCGCGTTGTGGGAGCACACACCGGCTCACTTATACGTATGTCGGGGGTGCTCGGCATTGCAAGGTGAACGGGCCCGGCCGAGTACATGACCCCTAGCGTCCTGCGTCTGCGCAAAAACGTCGCCGTACAGCTGAGCGTCTTGAGCACGGGGTGATACATAATGCACGGCCGCGAGATACGTGTGCAGATGTTTAAGACTGGTTTGTAAAGCGCTAAACACACAATGCCTTTTTTAAGGATGGTCAATCGAGGCGGAGATGGGAATATCAGATTCTTACTGACTAAAACCCATCCGTACTCCTCCTAATGCCCTTTGCGTTGCAGGGCCGCGGTGACTCTTCCGAACAAATTCGCTTAGCCAAAGCTAGCTTCTAACAACTCCGCTATTCGAACAATTTCGCAACAAAACGCAGCATCATGCCTGCAACTTGCACAAAAGTGTGCGAGTTCCCTGAATTCTAATTGTGCCATATCAAGTTCTGATTGGTGGATGCCACATGGCATTATGCCAGCTACACATAAACTGTTTTTTATGCCAGTTACAGTATCACTACCTTTGTGATGGGTGCTGCGTTTAAGGGGTCTAGAGAAGGGATACAAGACCGGTGTTAGAGGCCGTAATTTTCATTCACACTACGCCTTGTCCTAAAATCCATGTAACATGCTCGTTTCGAACTCTTTGCCCACCCGTGCACCAGGTTCGCAAACATTCCCAGTCAAGAGGTCTGACTTGTCACGGCGTACTGACTGAGCTGCATGACATTCAAAAGGGATTCGCCAAAAACTCGGCAGCGGGCGGAGCACTCGCAAGCGTTCCGTTGCTCTCATGTTCGTGCTCGTATCCACGTAATGACTGCGCGAATGCTGGCTTTGTAACATTTTACATTATGCCCGGTAACACCGGTAGGCCTAAAGGCTACCAGTCTAAAGGTTACCAGTCTTTAGGCTCCCCCAGGCCGGAGCAAAGTTATCAAGTATTTTCTTTGCGACATTATTCTCATGGGATTGATAATAAGACACGTAGTCGCCTTGTCGCTTCGTGCCTGTCTGTACCTACGAGCTTTTACAGATTAGGTTACTTTGAGCTTTGTTGTTTGACAATGGACGTTTTAGTTACCGTGCTGTTAAACTAAATGATACTTGAAGACAAAAGCGGACCCCACCTGAAGACAATAACATCAAAGCCACAAGGCGGATCCATTAAAAACTGCTCAGTGTATTATTTATATTTCAACGCGTCTCCATCCGGTTTTCAATATTCATTAGAGTAAATGTTCGAAAGAGGAAGCCCACATCCACAGCGTTAGCGGTGGAATCTCTAGACGTAGGTGACCGGTTTTTTATGTGAAATCATCGTACGCCGTCCATTCGTAGTTCGTACCACATTCCGAACGTGCTCGATCATACATTGACGTATGCAACGTGCGCATTCGTTTGCGCGCCTCGCCAAGCGAAACTGTATATATTAACATTCGAAAGCAGCCAACCTTTTGTGATATTAATCGTAGGTCCATACTTAATATTAATAGAAAATTATGAGGGCGAATTTGTTAATAGTTTCGCGAAACATTTCGTTGCTGTTCCCGATACAAAAGATATCAACGAGCGCACACTCATTGCTGAGCAAAAAATGTATTCATTTCCAAACAATATTTTGTTGATTCTTTATAAGAAATACATGAAGACAGCAATCAGCCACTTATTTACTGCTGACACTAAGATTGTAGGTACAGCAATTATCTGCGAACAAATTGCTCCAGTATTAGGCTCCATAAATCTTTTACGAGTCTTGATTCAGTCAAGTACCTACGCGTGCTTACACAGATCATAATAAAAACTTAACATTATTATTTTCACTTAATGCACATCATAATGCTGCTGCAGAGCATTAACTTCTTACGTAGTAATAAACTCTCTACTATGTAGTAAATGATTAGTTTGGCGTCCAAACTGCAGAACTTGGTTTGAGCGAAAGTTAGTAGACAATTCTTGGGTATTATAATTACTGTATGGTCGGAGAGGTGGCGAAAGTGACCGATATTGGCCGAGTGTGGTGGAAACAACTGCCTCGACAACGTTCGCGGGTCTTTGTAATTAAACTTGAAAACTTCATTCAGACGAGTCATTCATTTACTAGAATATGACTGACGATCATGAATTCATGATTTAAATATTACCTGGGAATTAATTATTACAAAACAAGTATTACATTATTTAACCCTTCAAAATTAAATTAATATTTATATTTTATTCAAATCTCAATTGCATTTCCAGAAGTCAATAAGTATTTACCTATGGGAAAAATACTTATCAGCAGTTTTATACGGCAAGCATCCGAGGTACTTATTCATTTCAGAAAATTCATCATATTATACCGTTTAAAGTACAGTTAAGCATTAATATTTTACTGATTCATTATTCCTCGTAATTTGTCAGTTACTCAAAGTGTTTATTGGAAAATTACTGCCAGCTTTATGTGACAAACTGACAACCATCCGTAACGATGGAAAATTTAATAACTATAAGCATCCAATGATTCCGAGGTCGAGTCGAGTGTCATCTTTAAGACTAAACTCAATTGATCGCTCATCGGTCAAAATATAAATTGATCAATCATATCGCTTGAATTACCTATGCGTGCAAGCAGTCGATTCTTCACATGACCAGTTAATTGATCGACTTTTCTTCGGCCAAAGAATCAGCATTGCCATTCAACAAAACTTGCTACCACTGTTCTGGGCACCCGTTGACAGCGATGTGGACGAATTTTTCGATGTCCTGTGAGTTCTTCCCCTCCCATTAGCTCCTCAGTTAAGCAATAGGATTCTGCTATTGCTTAACTTGAGAGTGATTTGAAGAATGTGGTAAGATCGTGTAGGCGTTTAATCGGATTGATTCGGTTCAAATCGGATATATTCGGAAAGGTCTTGCCTGCGTGTTGTCTCGTCACGCAAGGTTGTTAGCAGGTGTTGTCCAATTCTGTTTTGGCCCTTATTACGTATCAATCATAGTTCGAAATTTATTCAATCAGGCTGCTGGCTTCATCTGGGTTAACTTTTTGATCATAAGCATTGTTTGACTGACTTATTTATTACTAATTCAAATAATTGTCTAAATTATGCAAATAATAGTTCTTAAATAGGTAGGTGCTGAGATTTACTGACCTTTTTGGCGTGTTTTTCCTATTTGAATAGAATTGGTGGACAATAAAGATATTGGTATTTACTTATAGAATTAAAATAGAAACAAGGAAAACAACAATACCTATGCGGTCACATAGGTACGTGTTTGGTTCATTGTGTTTATAATACAAAGATAGTTGTAGTAGTGTAAAACTAGGTATCGAGGTACGTGCTTATTAACAAATAACTCAGATAGATAAGGAAATACCTTTGCTTAGAAAATGAGCGATAAATCTACAGTTTGTCGCATTCTCGATTGCGTTAAAACCGGACCAGGCATTTTGTTGTCCAATGGTGGGTATATGGACAACATTACGCTGCTCTGATAAGCCAAAAGTGGTATCACAATCAAAATAAGTATAGGGAAATCGACTTTTTGTAAATTGTAAATTTGCACTTTCAGAAACTTTCGTTTTATGCTCTGACAGTGCAAATTTACAATTTACAAAAAGTAAAAAAGTAATTCATTTATGCGATGGCCATTATCACATGCGAAATTGTAGTAGCTATGTGTAAAAAAAAAACTAAAAAACATAACCCTGCTCCTGGCGCAGTCGGGTAAAAAGGCGTATCTCAGACATACCGCTTTTCGGCTTAGCAGGGCAGTATAGTTGGTCCGGTTTTACCTAAGTGTCGATAGCTGAAATGTGGCCAAACTGTATGATTACATATTATGTAAAATGAAAGGTGCGTGCACAATATCGCAATTTTCATGTTAACTAATTATTGACATAACGACATTAATTTTCAAAGTGGTTGTGATTATTTTAAGGATTTATTTGTGGTTGCTGATTGGCAATTCAATTATGTCAAATTCGTTCTTAAATGTATTTTTTAAAATTTGATTAAACGAATCAGTGTAGTAAATAGAATAGTTTTTGTGACAGTTTTTCATTCGGCTAAAACTTAAAAAGTTCACGGACCGAATTTTTGAATACTTAGCCAGAGAAGAGACCTTTTATCCGGAGAATTAACATTTCGGTTTCACATATTTTCTATACAAAAACAATCAAACTGCAATTTTTATATTCGTAAAGTTTATTACAGTTGAAAAAATCGGCTCAACGTAAAAAAAATGTAGCTACGATTTAAGGTACATTCTAATTTCAACATATATCAAACGTCTTCCAGGGCCTGGAAAGCAAACGGCATTAGGAGGAACACGGATGGGCTTTAGTCAGTACGTGTCTAACACTCCCTTCTTCTCCGCCCAGAGCGGGAGGAATCATTTGATGATTCCATTCCATTTCTTAAAAAAAAAATAGGATATTTGTACATCAAGTTTCTCCGTCACGCCTAACATTGACACTGTAATAAAATATAACTTTCAAAGCACTTTCCCATCGATAATCGTAATCGGATAGCTTAGTCGATCGATCCTATAAAAACTTCGATCGATGAACTCAAGCCGAGTTGAAGAAACGTCGCGCTCCGTTGGTCGATCGCACTGATGATCTTGATGCTAGTGTTTTGTTGCAAAAAACTAATGATCTCTCATTACTTGGATTGGGAGCATAATATACGAATGATAATATTATACTGTAATTTTTAATACCTAAGCTTTAATAGTGCACACACTAAATGCTCTTAATAAAGTGACATAAGTAACACATTTATGCCCCAGGCGCCGACGATAAAAAATACTAAAATTAAGTGGGTCCTGCAATTGGGACTGTCCAACTTGTGGGGTTCCGAAGACTTCTGTCACTCATACGCACGTTTTAGCGAGCATTCTAGTGAGCGTCGTAGCGAGTATTCTAGCGATCGTCGTAGCGAGCATTCTAGCGACGATCGTCGTAGCGAGCATTCTAGCGAGCGTTGTAGCGAGTATTCTAGCGAACGACAGTAAATTTGTTTCGAGATTTTTACCGAGCAAAGAGATTCTTTTATCGTTGTTTGATTTCTTGTGAGGAATAATTTTTTGACGAGCATTTACTGGAGCGTTCGCTAGAATGATTGAATTACAAGTGAATGCTCAAGTGTATTATCAATCAGCACCTAAATACAGCGTTCTCGCTGATAACTAACAAGTTGTCTATAGCCTTGCATTATGAAAAACATATCAACGTAAGCAATAAAACATGTATAATTCGGTCAAATATTTCGATTATACAAACCTTAAAACTGGATTTGCTTAACCTGGTTTAAAATTAGGAATAGTTAAAATGCTCGGGTACTTAATTCAGCAATAACCACGAAACTGGTTGTAAGTAGCTTGGTTTCGATTGAGTTCTTTATTGAATGTTTGGACATTAATCGATTTTATAGTTTCTTTTTTGAGTTGTTGATTATGATTAGCCAGCGATCAAAACTTGTCTAATTTTTTATACGAAATTATAAATTCGTTTTTACTGATATAAACAAATTTACTAAACAACATTTTTTATTAATGATCAGTAAGCAATTTACGAAATCTATACTAATATTATAAAGCTAGAGTTTGTTTTTTTGGTTGAATGCGCTCATCTCAGGAAATAAAAAAAATAACTATAGAAACAGTCGCTAATTATTTTTACAATTTATTAGTTAATTATGTAGACATCTACATCAAAAAGTTTTTGCCACCTGAAGGGTAACTGTTATCAATATTCCACGACAATGTGATTATTGTTGAAGGAAGATGAACATTTTATTAGATTAAAATTACGACTTCAAAAGGCAGATATTTTGAAGTCACATGGAGGGCAATCGCGCTAATAAAATTCGGCTGGAACGCAACTGAACTGTAGCCATTTCACAACTTTTTCAAACATTCCGTATCGCGCTAAACGTTTGACAGAAACTTGAAACGCAACTGCATCACAACTGTAACGTTACCGCTGTCAAACAAAAAGTTGAAACAGTGCTATTTTTTCTTGATTTTTTCTCAATCGTTCGCGTTGTGTTGTTTGGATTTTGAACGAAAATACGAAAATATTTGTAAAATTTTGACAACGCAACTGTGGTTGAAGTTTAAACTTTAGCGCGATACCAAATTCCTTGCAGGTGAATCGAAACTAGATCATAACCAAAACTGAATTGGAAACGAATTGCAAGCGGACCTAAACTTTTAAAATTAGCGCGATTGGCCCCCAGGTTCTTATAAAACCGACTAACACACACATCCATTGACAAACAATCTCACGCGTGCACAATTTCTCATCGTATTAATGTCAACCCATTATCATTGCGTCGTGTTCCCAACACTGTGACGTCATTCGTCAGCATCATCTACCTCACCTCTCCTTGCCTCCCCCCCCCCTGACCGGGAAGTCATTACAACCAGTTTGATGGAATGTGCTATCTCCGATGGTCTCCGTATTCATCCATTGTCGGTGTTTTTATTGACGGTATTGTTTCTTGATTTTATAAAGAAAGTAGTAATGATCAAAGATGTAGGTATATGTAGGTAATTGTTGTTTGATGTCTGGTTTTTGTTGCGGTGAATGGCGTTTGGTTTGATATGTGATAGGTCAAATTAAAAGTAGGTAGGTACACAACACACCTACACAGTGACCGGTCGGTGTGATGTCGGTGGGTCGAGGGTCTTTTGGGACCGGGACCGCAGTCCCGGATCTCACCTATACACATTATATTTGGGCAGTATTTTGGGATCACAAAAAAAGAAAAAAAGTACATTTAACAAAAAAATCAGAAATTAGACGCACCTGATGACCTGAGGGCCGATTCTACTCATTTTCACATTCGCATTTCAATCGAAAACTGTCAAAAATGTATGAAAATTAAGGCTTCTTTGACAGTTCGCGATTGACATGCGAATGCGAAAGTTGTTTAATAATGAGTAGAATTGGCCCTCTGAGTCAAAACTTCTACAGAGGAGTAAAATAGCCTCGTTAAGTCATTACCAATGATAATATTAATCTATACTAATTTTATAAAGCTGAAAAGTTTGTTTGTAGCTGAAAACTACTGTTCCGATTTGAAAAATTGTTTCAGTATTAGATAGCCTATTTATCGAGGAAAGCTATAGGCTATTTCATCACGCAAAGGCAAATAGGAACGGAGCCTTAAACGGAGCATTAATGGAAAATGCGACGCAGACGAAGTTGCGCGGGTCAGCTAGTGATAGATAAAGATTTGAGTGTGCCGATATAATATAGATAGACATTTAGATCTATCAATCTGGTTACGTTGCTAGGAGTGTCCCAAAACTCGCTCGAATAGTGACTCGGTTATAAGGACAAGGTTTTCTTAAGCAGAATCTTGTTTTGTAGTTAAATGTGTACCGCTCAAAAGCCTTTCGGTTTTGAATTGACGCCATCCTTTAAAATAACTAATCATGTTTACAAATATGACTTCCTCAAACAAATATTGTGTATTAATTGTTGGTTTTTCTACTAAGAAACCTGACGGCATCGTACACTAAAAACTGAATGACTCACTTCATGATTCTTGACTAACAGCGCAATCCGGTTTGCATTCAAAACCGGATACTTATCAGTGTCAAAGGAACTTCACAAGGAGTCACAAAACTTGAAAAAATAATTTGTATTGCTGTGGAGTTTGTTGGCCACTTCTTCTTCACAGCTAAAACACTAGGAAGTGGTGACGAATTAGTTCGAAAGAGTAACCACGGCTCTGGAACGCAAAATGCATTAGGAGGAACAAGGATGGGTTTCAATCAGTAACAGTCTGACACTGCATCACCGCTTCTGAATATATAATGTATCCTTGGATATAATATCCTTATATCCTTGGACATTTCACACAACGCCATATAGTCCCAAGCTAAGCAACCTAATGCTTGTGTTATGGTAACGATATGGCTGATAAACTACTTATACAGGGAAATTGAAAAAATACCCGAAACCTCTTAGGCAGTGAAAGTACACATGATTATAAGCAACTTTTGTTTTGGTAAAACTCCGAAATCTCGAAAAAAATATCAGCTGTTTCATACAAAATGCAGTATTTAGCCAATGAAAATGTATGAAACAGCTGATATTTTTTTCGAGATTTCGGAGTTTTACCAAAACAAAAGTTGCTTATAATCATGTGTACTTTCACTGCCTAAGAGGTTTCGGGTATTTTTTCAATTTCCCTGTATACATTTTTTTTGTAAATATATATATATTAAGATAGGAAAACACCCAGACTTGATCAGAACAAATACATGTAGGTCGTACAAATATTTGTTCCGTGCGGGAATCGAATCCGCGACATGCTGCGCAGCAGTCAATCGCTCAACCACTGCGCCAACCGTGTCGTCAGCAGAAGTAGTATAGGTATACCTAATAATCCATGAATAAAACATAATTATATAGTATGTGTGTATAACCCAGCTGGTCTAGTCCCTGTAAGAAGAAGTCCACCACGCGGGACCTTTGTGGGTTTGTGGACGCTACCTCGAATTTTTTGCTATAGTGTAACATCGTGCGGGAACTGGTACCTATATAGGCATCTACCGGTTCCCTCACGATGTCATTATTCACAAACGGTTTTTTAACGGAACATTAGTAACCCTACTTAAATTTTTCTTGAATGTCAAAAGCTTTAATAACACAAAACTTGCGGAGATAGTACAAAATTAAATCACTAATAATGAATTCTAGTCATGTGTCCCACAATAGAATAGGGATACAATTTGTGATAGGTACATGTTCATCCGCGTTACTCACGGCTTGTATCCGCTGGTCACTAGAATGCCGATGACACAGCTGTTAGGAAGGCTCTGAGAGCTAATATCATGTTAAAACGAAGACAGGCGCGGCGATGCGTCATCCATCATAGTGCCTATGGTGGATGACGGGAGTGCAACACCTATTAAGCTTGTTGTTGATGTTTTGGTGTATAAGCTACATTTCAAATCACATATTTATCTTTGTAGAGTTTTAAGAAGTAGTCGGCCTATATTTAATCGGCTTGTTCACACCTATATTCTTAACGAGCTTTCGCCCGCGTCTTCGTACGCGCCTATCCCGTTATTCCCATTCCCGTAGGAATTTTGGGAAATTCTATATTAGTGCACCCACCCCTATGAAGTGTTGGGAAGCTACATATCAAATTTCAGCTTTCTACGACCAGTAGTTTCGGCTGTGCGTTGATATATAAGTCAGAGAATCAGGTTTGCCTTTTATATTGTATAGATTATAGTTATTAAACTAGAGTTGTAATAATATGCATGCGATTTTTTATTTGCAAAATGAAATACTTATGAGCTCTAGTTAATAATCATGAAATTATTTTTTAAATACCTTCATCAGCGATGAAGTTATAAAGTTTACAATTAGAAAGAAAAGTCCGATATGGACTTTGACGTCAAAGTCCATGACGTCTATACAGCTGCCATATAAAACAGCGTTTTCGCGAGAGGGACAGATATATTTGTTTAAAATACTTATATCTTGTTTGTTTTTCAAGTAATTTTGATTCTATTTTCACTGTTAGTATTAATTTTTTGTTTATTTTTATATAAACTATTTAGATAATAAATATTTTTTTCATGCATATTCCCTATTAGCAGCTATTCGATTGCTAGAGGCTTTTAAGTTTCCAATAAATACCTACATACTTAAGTTGAATTAAGTTTAAGGCAAACAGGCATTAAGTGCGAACACTTGTCGTTTAAGTTTAACCGTGTTAGGAACGTCAGGGCGTCTCACTGACCGCCCATATCTACTTTCTAATGACTTAAATCATCTACTGGTATATGCTTAAAGGTGTGGCCTACACCGTCATTAAATATCACATTAAAACAATAGAACATGACTTGTAATCTTCCTAGGCATACATCAATTTACTTTATAGACAGACTTCAGTCATAAAAGAGCCATAACAGGTAAACAACGGTGCCAATTAGTTATTTATAACTCTTAATTGACTAAACTATGGGTAAACAGGAAAAATCGGTACCAAATCAAACAACCTTATTAGTTACCAATTCTCAATAACATGAGCCTCGATAACTACGTACAGAATTCATTGTTATTAACTTGAATCCTTGTTATTTACCTAAATGACCAATAAGGAAACTAATATACCACAGTTGTACCTGAAAGCCTAATAAATACATGTTATAAAACAAAGTCTTCCGCCGCGTCTGTCTGTTGGCGATAAACTCAAAAACGACTGCACCGATTTTCATGCTGTTTTCACTAATGGATAGAGGCGTTCTTGAGGAAGGTTTTAGTATATTATTTGTAAAGCGGGCGAAGCCCCGGGCATCAGCTAGTCTATTCTATTCTATCTGAAGAGTTTGTGTGATTGGTTGAACGCGCTAATCTCAGAAACTTCAGTCCATTTATCGAAGGGCTATGGGGCTATATAATTTTATGCTACGACCATTGGAGCGGAGCATTAGTGAAAAATCTGACGCAGACGAAGTCACGCGGCTCAGCTAGTATCTTCTTAACTTGACGAACGTATACAAAACATTCAAAATTGAATGAACACCGAAAATTCCAGTAACTTACACCCAACTGACTCCCAACAAAAGCACCGAATATCCCGAAAGCAGTCCTTGAATGCCCTTGAGGCAATCAATCTGTTCCGGCCTTCGGTCCTGTAGGCCGCGTCAGGAATGCGGTCCTCGACCAGTTTCTCATACTTGACAAAGGCCCGACTGGTGCCCATTGTGGCCGTTAGACCACACGTACAATTGGATTTTAATTATTCTACACATTGTTCTTAATGACTTCACGATGTAAGGTTTGTTTTAATTGCGTTTTAGCGATTTTTGTGGAATTGGTTCTGTGTTCTTTTATATTATTATGTTGACTTGGGGTAAGGAGACAAAGAGGCAGCGAATACCGAATACATTATGGATGGACTATGTGAGATATAATTTTCTAGCTGACCCGGGCAGCATTGTCTGCGTGACATTTTTCATTATGCTCCGCTGGTTGGTCGTAGTCGTAGTGTGATCTTTCTCGATAAATGGGCTATCCAACACTAAAATATTTTTTCAATTCGAACTGGTAGGTATTTCCTGAGATTATCGCGTACATCCAAACAAACAAACTCTTCATCTTTATAATATTAATTATAGATGTCTAGAAAGTGTGTGATAATACGATGACGGCTAAAAGAGAAATTCATTTGCACCTTAAATTGAGATAAAGGCAAGAAAATGTTTGAATCATGATCAAAAAACAGGTTATAATTTGACACGGTAGGTGACGAAAAATTCAAGAATGCTACAAAATTGTGTAAAACTTAAAAATTATGGTCCATCAGCCAAAAGTTGCGTTAAGTAAGGCAACTTTGTTCTTAAAACAACAGTATCTAACCTTGAGTCATACAAAAAGTATCGACCACCCACTATTTTCGAACGAGCCCATTGAAATGGTCTTTTTTCGTTCTATTGTTCAATGAAACGATATTATTGAGGTGCTTTCCTAATTATTATGGGTTGAACTTGTCTCTACAATAGCAATAATAAGTAGGTTGTTTAACAGGGCCTAAATGTCCCTGATTACCGACTTACCTACATGACAAATGCATTTTATTTACATCTTGCACGTTTTATATATCAAACATATAAAAATACAAATCTTTCTTCTTTATAACTTTAGTGTAGATCAGCAAAGATAAAACCAAAAATTGAAACGAACAACATTTGTTTTAATGGAACGGAACAGCTAAGAGTTCACAATAATCAACAACGAAATGGTTTCTCTGGAGTTTCTGCGCTTAGAAGACCAGTGTAACTAAAGCATAAAGCAGCTTGATTTGTGGTTTTTTATTATGAAGATGAAGTTGTTAACCATATTATCTTCTGTCTTGTTCTAGAACTACGCTGCGGAGGACACGACGGGCAACTCACAGTCGATCCTGGACAGCCTCAACAACAAATACTTCTTCTACACGAGGACGCGGGGTCTCTTCCGCATATGCTACCCTAAGGAGAGACCGCCTTCAGGTATTAAACCCTATTATTTTCTTGAAGTCTTTGAATCGATGTTCGTTGGTTTCTAAGGTGGAGATTGATTTAAAATGTCACTTAAAGCGTGCTTTTTCTAGGATATGATCATGCCTTTGTCTGATATTGTAGTTTGACCGTTGTACGAAAATTACAGAACTGCTTTAGCTCAGCTTGTCTTCCTTTGGAACGTACACTGATCAAGAAATCAATTCATTCCTTGGGAATATATCTTTGTGGTCTCATTAACTGACTGCATTTGGTTCTCCTGCAGTTTCCAAATTACTCATACAACGTGTCCAAAAATACTAAGCTAATTGGGGTAAAGTTACTTAAAAAATCCGTGTATAATCCGCGCGCAATCAGAGTGGGATGGAACTTTGTCAAAGTAAATCGAAAATTACAGTTCTTTCTTCGAATACCTAGCGTTAACAAAAATGTTCTAAATATTGATAATACATTACTTTATATGATAGATCGTAGAAATAACTAATTTATTATCAATATTCAGAACATTTTTGCTAAAGCTACTTGTAGAAAGAACTGTCATTTTCGATTTACTTTGACAAAGTTCCATCCCATTCTGATTGCGCGCGGATTTTAACATAACATTAGATTTGATATCGAACTTTACCTGTCCTTTATTGTCCAGTTTGGTAAACAGCTTCAATACCTTACTGCACTCAGCGAGTTTTTATCGTACCGTATCTATGTATACTTATCTGCAAACAGGTTTAGAAATTAATTTGAACTTATTACAACAATCGTTTATTAATCAACTAAAAGTGTTGTGTTTCGATGACAAGGCCATCACTATAGTAATGCGATTGTATTTGAAACTAGCTGACCCGCGCAACTTCGTCTGCGCCACATTTTCCATTATTGCTCCGCTCCTATTTGTCTTAGCGTGATGATATATAGCCTATAGCATTCCTCGATAAATGAGTTATCTAACACTGAAAGAATTTTTCAAATCGGACCAGTAGTTCCTGAGACTACCCCCTACATACAAACTTACAAACAAATTTTGCCTCTTTATAATATTAGTATAGATATGTTCAAACACTGCATACCTACTTCTCGTTTTAAACGTGTTGATCATGTCCCCAATTTGTACCATTCACTAATTCACGAACCAAATCCCTGTTTTTATTAGATTAGTCATAGTAAAAGCTTTGATTTAGAACCTGAAAAGATTTGACTTAAACTAGTACAAACCGAATTATTGTTCAAAGGCTTAATTTTTATTAGAACTTATCGAAATTATTGTAAACTAGGACGAGCTTATAGTCTTGGTCACGCAAACTATCTGTTCTTTTGGTTTATGGTAATTATACTTTATTTATTTAATAATATTTATTATTGTTTTCGAAACCTTAGATAACTTTTCGGTTCTTGGAGTCGGAAAATATGTCTCGTTTTCCATAATATTTTGATTTGCCGATAGTCTTTCCGTATTCGTGTGCGAATACGTAGTAATAGTATGTTGGACAAAATACCATCATATTTTGTCCAACATACTTTTCTATCCACAAGACCATTCGTAGAATTTCCATCATCTGCCGTGCATCTAATGCATTTTGAACTCCAACCGAATTCATGCGGAAAGATTAAACTCCAATTATACATGATCTTTATTAATTAAAGAATACACATGTAGCTGTCTTATCGTGTTATGCGATGTTATCGTACTTACACATGCTGTGCTAAATAACTTACCACCTACTCATAAGTAGGTATTGATGATCAGAAGCATTCGAGAAATTCACTCAAACGGTCAACTTTGTGTTTTATCTAATTGCTCATACATTATAACCATGATTATCTATTGGCATGTTAATAAACATAATGACCACTTGACCAAAGGATAACAAATTCTATATATGAGTATGTAGGGTGTACAATAGCATGTGTTGTGGTGAGTTCAGGGCAAGCAGTTTATCCGTTGCTGTCAATTGATTTAAGATTCTATCGGTCAGAATGTAAGGTGTACATTTGAATGAGATGTAGACTGGTCAGTGGTACGCGTACGGTAAAGATGGCCGTAGTCATCTAACTGTGAGTGAAGAACAATAATGGTTATGCTCTTAACAAGAACTAAAACATCTGGGTTACTTACTGTTCAAGCTGCATCGTTACTTCCTCGTGAATCTCTGTAGATTCTATAATTGTCTAAAGTATTTAGAACGTGAGTAGTAATTGGATAGATTCGTTTTTTACGTGGAATTCAAAATGATTCGTAGACAAATTATTTGTTGATGACCATGCATGAGTGTAGTGTGTTCCTCTAATACTCGATTACATTCAGGTTACTTTGCACTATAAATGTAGAATTTTTATTTGTTTTGACTGCAATGGACTTATCATTTAAAGTAGCCCTTTCTTTTGTTTGACTTTCGGATGATTGCACATAACTTGAATTTCTTACTGAAGTCCCACCCAAAAAATCTTCCAGTATCTACATTGTTGACAAAATTAGCGATGTCCACCACGACATACCGGGCTGCGTTCAATGTCACTCCTTGAACCTTTACATTCAAGATCTTCTTCGTCCATCACTTCCGTTGACCCAGCCCCGTTCGAAAGTGGCGACCTTAATTAATTTTCATATATTCAACACATATAGTCTGCCATATAAGCAGTACTTTATGAAGACGTGGTTACTATTATAGGCCCTATTTTTATAGAGTTAAGGTCTAGGTCAACGTTTATTATAGCATATTGATTGGTTGAATTCGTGTTCCTTTGCCTAATTGTTTGATAAACTTTCGACTGGTGAAAACTGGCTGGTTGTGATCGAAATTCAAAATTGGAATACCGATGCTATTTTGTTTATAGTCTTCGTTTGTCGTTGAATGAAATGGAATTCATGTGTCTATAGAATTTCTTGTTGATTGTATTGATTAAAGTATTCTGTTTAGGTAGATAGACAATGTGCGCACTACAAACAAACTCTTTTGTCTAAACGTATGCAGGCAGGAACATTTTCACGAGTTTGACTTTGATTTGATTGTGTGAGGTACACCATGAAGTGGTGACGGGCAGGCGTTTTGGGGGTCTGTCTTTCATAAAACTTGACGTTCAAAAAGTGCTGGCTCTCAGCCCAATTTCAATAACTGACTTTTGTTTTTTTATTTTTCTTTTTTGAGAGGGTTTTGCTACGAGTGCATCATCGCTAACAGAGAAGGTACTATCTTAAATCTTCTGGCTTTAATTCAATTTTTAATTCTTATCCATTTGCTCACATCCTAGTTAGTGCATATAAGAAATGCCTGGAAATAAATTATCACCACATCACAAATTGATCGCAAATCAAGTGGTACGATTGGCTTTTGAAAATGAATTCATCTAATCACTAACGCAATACCTACCACTATAATTTCTAATCATTTTTATTTCAGAACTTGACCCTAACCCCCCTACCCTTGTCCCTATTTATCATTTAGCCACCAAGAAGAATTTTATCACGTTCACATGCAACACTATCAATAAAATTTTATATTTCACTATCAACGAATAGGTGATAATTTCTAGTACGTGATTGGCGATGTGCATACATTCTCCAAGGTTCGGCAGCTTAGATACATCACGTTTGCTGTCTAACACTAGCCTGATAATTGAGATGCTCGAGAAATGAACGCAACTATAAGACCCCGTTGGGTCTCCAGTTGTGTTGTTTGTTGCGGTTTAAATACTTACCTAATTCCATTACAATTTTAACACGTTTTTGATTCGGGCCTATTTACTTTCATTATATTGGTGAAGAAATGTCATCTGCTGGCGTACCATGACGTCTTAAAATGATCATGTTTAAGCTGTGAGAGGGAGACAGAGTTATACAAGACTCATAACACTATCCCTTTTTTCAAGCTTAATCATGATCACATTGGCACGTCATAGTGGCTCCTGTTTATTTATGGGGACTCTAGATTTTACAAGTGGCATATTCATTTAAAGCAGAGACTCGATTGAAAATGATCAACACTGTGGTCTGTCCTGATAAGCCCCCTTGTGATAATTAATTGTTCCCAATCATGAAAATGAGCATCATGGAAAGAAATTCACCGATGACGTAGAAGTGAAGTCGGCTATTTCTGCCTATTAAGGAAGCTTTGACAAATCATAATTTTTCAAAAGGAGAATATATTCAAAAGGAAAAATCTTTACTAATATTATAAAGCAGAAGAGTTTGTTTGTTTGTTTGGTTGAACGCGCTAATCTCAGGAACTGCTGGTCCGATTTGAAAAATTTCTTTTCGTGATGATATGTATGTGCCTTCCTCGATAAATGGGCTATCTAACACTGAAAGAATTTTTCAAATCGGACCAGCAGTTCCTGAGATTAGCGCGTTCAACCAAACAAACAAACAAACAAACAATCAAACAAACAAACAAACTCTTCTGCTTTATAATATTATAGTATAGATTAATTCTTAGTTCGGTTTCGAGACTAATCGTAGGAGTCCGTAGGTAATACGGAGCTTAGAGAGTAGCCCCCCAGGACCGGGATGGTTGGCGTAGACCTTACGTTCAGCAGTGGACGTTACAGCAGTTGCTAACACGGGCCCAATAAGTACGAAATATTTTGTTATCAGCAAGTAACTCTCGACTCAATTAACTCGAGTCGAGTAATTTGACGAATTTGACCTAAGTTTTACTGCTGAAACCGATGGTTGTAAGTCCTAGATTTTTTTAAAGATATATATATCCCCTGCGGCTTCGCTCCCCTCAACTAGCAACTTTTTTTTTTTTTCGTAAGATACTTCTCCTGACAATAACAAAAACAAAAAAAAAAAAAATTGTAATCGGTCCAGCCGTTCACGCGCGATGCGATGAACAAGGGAAATAAGGGTTCATATATTTAGATATAACTGTAACTAGAAACTACTAAAATCGATATATAATCGTATCTCAATAAGATACTAATTGTTAAATAAATCATTTCCATAAATTCAGGTCAAACGCCCTTAAATGAATATAGCAATCAAGATAAACTAAAGTGTCGTTAACAGAAAATTGAATCTGTAGGTACCTGTGTGAAGAAGATGTATGTAAGAAACAAACAAACGAATATTTATAAAACCGTAGAACTAAATCTGCCTATTTCGTAGAACAAGTGAAGGTCTCGGGAGTGTGCGTTCGCCCAGCGGAATGTTGTTGAATTAAAAGATTTTAATTATGCAGATATTTAGTGTATGACGTCGTATAATTGTGTATGGTATAAAAAAATTTGTGCACGCAGCCATTGTGGAGAAATTCACCAAAAACTGATTCCGCTGGGCGAACGTTGTCCTGGCGGAACTTTTTTTAATCCATAGATTTTAGAAGAAAAGAGATTTGTCCAAAAATTAGTGTGTATTTGTGTGTAATTGTGTATGTATGAATAAAATTAGTGCATGCATAAACTTCGGAGAAATTCAAGTTTCCGCTACGCGAACGTTTGGCCATTACCTAGTTTTCATATAAAGCGCTTACATAGAGAGCTGTAGATTTTTACATAAGTTGTTTTGAATTTGTTTATATTTGTTTAAAAAACAGATTTAGAAAAAATCGTAGGGCTTAAAAGATAAAAATATAAACGTAAAATACGCTTATTAGGTCTTAGTTCTTAAAGTATGCACTTTGGGGTCTAGATTTTCACGTTTATACAAACCTTGTAAGTGTCTGCAACATGTTGCCAAGTATCAATAATGTTCCGTTAGTAATTAAAGAGTTATAGGACAATTTACCATGAATTGATCACTGTTTACAAAGCAGTCAAATATCACGACGTTCTAAAGGAATTGCATGGTAAAATGTATGCCAATAATTAGTTTATTCATTCAACTATTCACATGCAAAATTTCATGTCATTAAATTCAGTAATTAAAGAAAAACAATTATAATACTGACGAAGCATCGAAAACCTACATAACCCGACCAAGTTCGGATGCCTACAAAAAAGCGGCCGTGCCATATATCTTAGAAACGTTCTTAACCTTGCAATATAGTATTTATTAATATGGTACAGTTACGTACACAAGCGTTAGGAAAAAATAAAACAATTGCATTTCTTGAATGAAAATTATTTTTTTAATAATAACGCCACTATCTACGATAAAAATAAATCTTCAATTAACAAGTACTTCTCTATTTAAATATTCGAGTACAAAAATATTTTTAATTACATATAATACTTAATTATGTAAGTAGGTAATTATGATAACGTTAACAAACGCTTGCAACGACAGCAATAGACTTAAATGTGTTTTAACTAAAATAGGTTTAATAAACGATTATGAATATAAGGGTAAGTATAATATTTCGAGCTTCAATAAAAATTAAAATCACATCACATAATTAGACTATTCAGTTGTTTAGATTTGATCAACATTAAAAAAGTGCTTATAAACTAAAACATTGGTATAAAAAAGGTATTTTCAAGAAAATATTCTTAAATACAGCAAATAACCTCAACATACATAAGTCACTACCAGTACAACGGTATACATCAATTAAAAAATCGATTCAAGAAGTAGTTTTTTTAAGTTATTAGATTGTTTGATCCACTAAAGTTGCAAAGGGGAACGCTCGTGCATGCCTAGTCCATTGGTTAAATAGTGTAATAAGCTACAATATGATAAATATTTACCTAAACAGTAGTAGGTACTTACATGTGGTAATTATTTAATTTCCCTAAGGGGTCTATACTTAATTAGAATCCTGATCCGTGAAATCTTCAATAGAAATTAGCTGTATGAATTTTATTTGTCTTAAATAATAGGTATATCTAGATTATATCTAAAGTCTCAAAAGCATACTTAAATAAAGTACCTACGTAAATAGTACCTACTTTCTGTCATAGTCAAATACATTTAAAAAGTAGGTGTACAAAAATAAATGACATTATTATATCGAAACAACAATTGTGTTATCACCTATACCAATTCAATACCGATATTATACTGTAAATTTTGGGATGTTACCTAAATATATTGCACGGCCGCTTTTTTGTAGCTATTCGAACTTGGTCGGGTTATGTAGGTTTTCGATGCTTTGTCAGTATTATAATTGTTTTTCTTTAATTACTGAATTTAATGACATGAAATTTTGCATGTGAATAGTTGAATGAATACACTAATTATTGGCATACATTTTTCCATGCAATTCCTTTAGAACGTCGTGATTTTTGACTGCTTTGTAAACAGTGATCAATTCATGGTAAATTGTCCTATAACTCTTTAATTACTAACGGAACATCATTGATACTTGGCAACATGTTGCAGACACTTACAAGGTTTGTATAAACGTGAAAATCTAGACCCCAAAGTGCATACTTTAAGAACTAAGACCTAATAAGCGTATTTTACGTTTATATTTTTATCTTTTAAGCCCTACGATTTTTTCTAAATCTGTTTTTTAAACACATATAAACAAATTCAAAACAACTTATGTAAAAATCTACAGCTCTCTATGTAAGCGCTTTATATGAAAACTAGGTAATGGCCAAACGTTCGCGTAGCGGAAACTTGAATTTCTCCGAAGTTTATGCATGCACTAATTTTATTCATACATACACAATTACACACAAATACACACTAATTTTTGGACACATCTCTTTTCTTCTAAAATCTATGGATTAAAAAAAGTTCCGCCAGGACAACGTTCGCCCAGCGGAATCAGTTTTTGGTGAATTTCTCCACAATGGCTGCGTGCACAAATTTTTTTATACCATACACAATTATACGACGTCATACACTAAATATCTGCATAATTAAAATCTTTTAATTCAACAACATTCCGCTGGGCGAACGCACACGTCTCGGGAATCCGCTGGATGCGAGGCTACAGGATCGGTCCTTGTGGCGACACGAGGGAAGATCGAAAAGTTCGCGGAATGAATAGGAAGGGGAGTGAAATTATATATTAAATTACTAGCTGACCCGCGCAACTTCGTCTGCGTCACATTTTCCATTACTGCTCCGCTCCTATTTGTCTTAGCGTGATGATTATAGCCTATAACCTTCCTCGATAAATGGACTATCTAACACTGAAATAAATTTTCAAATCGGACCAGTAGCTTCTGAGATTACCCCCTACATACAAACTTACAAACAAATGTTACCTCTTTATAATATTAGTATAGATATTATATATAGTATAGATTTAGTGTAAAGGTCGGTTTTCCCTTTAGTCTTCTGTCTCTCTGTGAGATCTTTGTAGAATACTGTGAGTGTAACGCATCTACGTGAAGTTCGACTGTAGTAGGAAAAAGAACAACGAATGTGAATGTCGAAATCGTCAATAGTGTATCCAATAAGACAATAGGTGCGGAACCCGCCTGCGAGCCTCGGCCTCGGCCTTGACTTCGTGCCTTTAAACTGCGCTGTTATTGCTTATTTATTTTGTAGTAAAACAATGGCTGGAGGAAGTGGGAATACTGGTAGACAGTATCTACTTATTCATCTATGAGAGGCTGCTAGGGGTTCCTAATGTTGTAATGAGCATCGATACTATATAAGTATATTATATACTTAGAAGGTGAATTCCTCCCTCACGCCTCTAATATCACTAAACCTCTCCGGTTTCTGGAAAAAATAATACTCTCAGCAAAGGAGTGGAACTCTCTATCTGCGTCTGTGTTTCCGAACCTATTTAATCCTAATCTCTTCAAATTAAGAGTTGACAGGCTTGTTATGGATAAGCTCACTCCACCTCCAACTTTATCTCTGTCACCTCTGACCTATACTAGAGTCAAGGGCGAACCCATCTCAAAAAATATTAACACATTACAAAACTAATGAACTCAAAACTAGGTCTCAATGTCTCGAACAGTTCTATTTCTGTCAATTATAATAGTTTCAATTTCAAGACGTTCGCCTCCTTTACCTAATGCATTTGAATGATGTATGGTAAATAAGCCTGAATTTTACTCCTCTTTCAAGAATATCTGTCTGGTCTGAAAATAGTACTGAGATGGTGTAGGTATGTGAATTTCCCTAAACTATTTGTTTCATTGTTCATAATTTTCGCTAAGTACTCTTGGTCAGTTGCGGCAACAATTGGAGATTTTAAAATTATTTACGCAACAACATTATGTGCAATTATCAACCTTGGTGGTTAACCTTTAGTGGTTAAGTTATTGTTTATTAATCTATGGTTTACTTCACGCTGTCTATATAATTTGCTTGCAGTTTTGTCGGTGTAGTTTTGTTTTACTTAACTAGTACTTAACTTTTAAAAATATTGACACTTGCTCAGAACCGCGAGAAATGGAAGCAAGGAAGGAGGCCTTTGTTCTGCAATGGGACAGAAGCGAAAAAATAATTTAACTCAAAGGACAGAGTTTAATTTATTTATCGATTATAAAACTGTGCATTTTACTAACGACACTATAATCGGCGGTTTTGCTAGAAATATGTACCTACAGCTGAATAACTATAAGACAACAAAAACTTAGCGTTGTGAGGCTAACAGAGTGGTAGCGCCATCTAGGGCTTCACAACCAGTACAAACAACACATCACTGCTTTTCAGTAGCTGTTACATTAACTTGATTAACATAAACAATAAGCCAGCTAACTATAATCTATCATCGTATGTATCACTAAACACAGTTGCCAAACATGTTATTTTCTGAGACCGGGTTCCGCGACAAAAGTCGGTTGAGCAAAACGGCCTGAATGCGCGTGTCAGCAGCAAGGCAGCAACACAGCAACATAGCACAGGTAATAGGCGGCAGTCATGCAAGCGAATAATTTGGTAACCACGCACAGAGACGTGTGAAAAGATTAGTGGTCGATTTTATTGCAAGCTTTGGGTCTGCCAGTGTTGCGGAATTTGTTCGAAAGAGTCGCCTCGACCCTGGAACGCAAAAGGTCAGAGTCTTACACTCCCGAGGAAGTCATTTGAAGAGGTATGGCTTTGGGTAAGGTGAGGCCGATTGGGAATAACTTTGAAGTCTGTATTACCACCAGTAGTCAGTATTGGTACCTAGATGTACAAAAAGTTGAGTCTATGGTTAAAAGATCCGCAGCAAAGGTTCTTTCAAGCCAACTTGAAATGTAAATTAAAAAATAATCTAGAATGTTTGAGCTCCTTATGATCCAGGTTTGGGTTCTTTAAATAAAACACAATTCAAAAGTTACTATATTCGAATGACCACAAACCTACCCAGGAAATTCAAACGAAATTATGATCAAGTGTTCTGCTAATGCTCTCGTATGATCTTTAATCATATTTTTAATAATTGCACCTTATTTTATTGTTAGTTTCACCTTACAATACAATAGTAACTAAGGTTATCATTGTAAATGGCCTTAAGAAGGCCTCGGTTACTGGATAGTTTAACATTTAACAAAATATTCGTGTGTATAAGAAAATTGATAAAAGGGCATTAAAAAACTACTTATGTTGCAAGCAATGTGTGAACGAAATTGTATTATCTACTATTTATCTATTCATTTTTATATCTGTCATTCAGTCTTGTTCATCATCATGATCTGCAGTGTTATTCTGTAACAACATTTTCGTGTCTCGACAGCGGAATCCGAGGTGAGTTTCAAATTCGTACAAATATAAGACCTTATGATATGTGAAATAAAGTTCACTTTGTAAGCTTAGTCACTCAGGTGAAGTCGATATCGAAGTGGTTATTTACAGAATAGACTAGCTGCTTAGCCTCTTCACTACATATTATAAAACACGTCCGCCGCGTCTGTCTGTTTGTCTGTCAGTTCGCGGTAAAATCGAAAAGTACTGCACCGATTTTCATGCTGTTTTCACCAATAAATAGAGTGGTTCTCGAGGAAGGTTTTAGTAAGTATATAACTTGTCAAGGTTTTGCATACACTGGCGTAATTTGTCAAGCGGGCGAAGCCGCAGGCGTCAGCTAGTCTCAAATATATTGAAGCCGGTTTACAGTGTTACCAGGTTTAGCTTGATACTAGTACTCTCCGAATTACAAATTCAGTTTCTGGGTAACACGAAACACCTTGAGGGAGATGTCAAGAGATGGGCTGTCGGAATTTTAGTGGGCTTCTGATTATCCGTTACGAGTCTTGACAAGTGTCAGCCTTCTAACCAAGTCTAAAAGACGTATATAGCCAGTTTCTATCTCCTTCATCATTGGTATCCTTCTCAATCAATATTAATGACTGAACACTAGATGTAGGCCAATTGATAACCGTCTGCAACTAGACCGTGTGTCACGCCAAAACTTGTTTAACTGAGATTGATGGTTACTGTAAGTGCAGAAAGCGGCGCCCGCGATCACCATACATCATCGATAGATCGACTCGACATTTCTCATTCGATTACCACTCGATTGGATTTCTTAGTAAAACGAATATACGTTTTACATCAGAATCCATGGTCACAGGTGAAATCTCTCGTGCCACTAAGTAACCGGTCCTGCGCGTCTCGTCTGACGGGGAGGTGCGCTTGCGCAGCGACGTGTTCTTTTTTTCTAAGATGGCCGGGAAGGTCGCGAGAGGACCGAACTGTTCCGACAAAAACCCGAACATGCATTGGATTTTTATCTCACGAACTGGGTGAAGATGTATTTGGGTTATGTCGGGACCAGTTTCTGTCTGTCAACCGCTTAATTTTTTTCGTTAGCAGATTGTGCGATAAGTGGCAGGTTGTTTGTACTGTTCTTCGGATTTCTTGTTATTTTGTCCTTGTTTTTATGGGAACATTTATTTAACTTGTTTTGTCTGTATGACTCACAATCACAACACTCATGTTGTCTTTAAACTGTTCTTTAACTGCCATCTCTATTAAAACCCACAAAATGGTATCTAATTTTGGTCTATGATATCTACCATTAGCACAATACTCGTTTAGTAATTACAGAAGTATTCAAACAACTCGTTATGACAGATAGAATCGGCGTCTGGCTGTGCGCAGACGCAGACAGAACAAAGAGCGGTTTTGCAATGGCACGGAATGCTGCCCAGTCTGTTTGTTCTAGCCTTGTTCTCCCTTAAGACATGAACTGAGTCATTTACACCTGCTTGGACCATATAACCGTAAAACGAATAACTGTTGTTATAAGGATCATTATTGAAGTTTTATTGCGATGAGTCTGTAAACCTTAATTCACAGCTTAGCAGCTGCAGCATCTAAATGAATATTGGTACCTAATTAACTTGATTAGCTTTGGAGTGAAACTCATGTAGACATGTGTAATTTTAAGGAAAGTATTTTATAATAATTAGAGATAAGATTTATCTGATAATTATGCCTGATGACTTGACATTAAAATATGATAATTACCTACTCTAAGTTAAAGGTTCAAAATTATATAATAAATTTTCATGATGTACGTAGAAATGTTTGGGCCAAAGAGTGTTTGTGAAGAGAGGTCTTTGTTGAAAATTAATGAAGATACACGTGAACCTAAACATACACTTAATCAAAACTATATGTATGACAATGTTAATCTATACTAGTGTAATAAAGCTGCAAAATTTGTTTTGGTTGGTTGAACGCGCTAATCTCAGGAACTACTGGTTCGAATTGAATAATCATTTTAGTGTTGGATAGCCTATTTATAGAGGAAGGCTGTAGGCTTATCTATACTAATATTATAAAGCAGAAGAGTTTGTTTGTTTGTTTGTTTGGTTGGTTGAACGCGCTAATCTCAGGAACTACTGGTCCGATTTGAAAAATTCTTTCAGTATTAGATAGCCCGTTTATCGAGGAAGGCTATAGGCTATATATCATCACCCTAAGACCAATAGGAGCGGAGCAGTAATGAAAAATGTTGCGCAGACGACGTTGCACGGGTCAGCTAGTTATGTATATAACATCACGCTACGAACAATAGGGGAGAAGCATTACTAAAAAATGTGACGGAGACGAAGTTGCGCAGCTCATAAATTTTACAGCATAATATTATGATTAAATAAGTATACAGCAACAAATAAAACGTGCTCTATTTGTCGAAGAGGTCAAAGACCGATAACAGATATCCTATTTTAATTTGGACAAGGAAATGTGTCATGATAATGTGGCTGTGTTACTTTTAAATTTATCTCCTAGCAAATAAATAGCTATTAAAAGATTAATTATTTAGTATTTAATGTTACTTTCGTTTTCAATTGGCATCTTAAATGATTAGTGTTGTTATTCCTAGCGTTCGCTAGCTCGTAAAGAGTTCAGATGGAAAGCTTTCGTAGAAAGTGTTCAAGCAATATTTATAAGTACTCTTTTATATTGAATAACTTCTGTCTTTTAAGTTACGTAAGTTTTTAATTTAATGGTTGTCAAAGTATTTTGTTTTTAGATGTGAAATACCTACTTTTTGTCTTGCTCTTTAACTCAAATTTTAATTAGGCACCGTTTATTCTTTCAAATAAATTAAATATAATAAAAAACGGTAATAATGTACCCGTTTTCTCGGCAAGCTTTTGTTGTGAAAAGTGGAATATTAACCATAAATATTCTCATTTAAATATTCAAAACTTAAATTATTATTATTTTCGTCTTAGTATCACAAAAGTTGTATTATGTTTCTTTTCTTTAACTGTGAAACTTGTTTGGGTTCCGTTAATATGACTGTCCTGCGTGACTAGCCAAAAGTTCACTTTACTTTAACTTTTCATAAAACAGGTTCATTTTAGCCTTGTTTGTCTGTACAAGTATATTTTTACTAGAAGTAGGTATACACATGTAAGTATTTAAAAAATGACTGCATGACGCATGACGTAAGTAGTTTGAAACATCCAGGAGCGAGTCCGAGCCTTGTGTTCCAAGGACGGCGCGGTATGGAACGGTGAAATTGTTTTGATACGTAAACTTTATTAACAGGAATGATATATAAAACTATAGATACGTTGTCCGCACTCTAAAATGACAACATGAAATGAAGCCAATTGGCCACATCGCGCTTAGTTACGCACCAACCTGTCGCGCGACACTAAGTTTGTTTTGATGTCAATTTGACTATTACTTATCCTGTGACGTAACTGAAGATGTATATTTATCTCCCTCTAGCAACAGGCATCCCGCCGTACGGTGACATATTTTCTTTCCCTTTCTTCATGCGTATTAGTAGCTATCTAGTATTTTCGCTGTTTTTAAGCGCCGCGATGTTGGTTTATGACGTGTCTATAAATAATACGTCATTGATTAACAGGTGTTTCATAATTCTGATGCATTTTTTTATTGTACCTTTTATCTTGTTTTGAATTATGAAAAATAAATTGAGCCGAGTTAGTTTACGTGGGGTACATTAAGTGGGCCGCTTTGTTAGACGACTTAAATGGTATATTCGGTCATATGTAGTGAAATGCTCGGTTTGTATGTCCTCATTTCTTTAGGCATATTGTTCTTTGACATGCAACTATCATACAACAATCAAGTTGTTCATGTCCGATTCCTTCCGACAGTTTTTGATAAAAACTAATGTCTTGTATTTTTTTTCAATACATATTGGAGAGAATTAGCTACTTTCACTGTATTATCTGCCGATTCCGTGGAAAAAGACGTGTGTTGTACAGACTACCTGACTTGCGCAACTTCGTCTGCGTCACTTTTTTCATTAATGCTTCGATCCTATTGGTCGTGGCGTGATGTTATGTTGCCTTTCTCGATAAATGGAATATCCAACAAAAATATTTTTTCAATTCTAACGTGTGATTTCTGATATTAGCGCGTTCAACCAAACAAATAAATAAACTCTTATAATATACCTACTTTTTCTTTCTATGCGTCTGATTCTCAGTAATTACGTGATATATGAACCGACTAGCTGACCCGTGCAACGTTGTCTGCTTTTTTCATTAGTGCTCCGCTCCTATTGGTCATAGCGTGATGTTATAATAGCCTATAGCCTTCCTCGATAAGTAGACTATCCAAGGCAAAAAGAATTTTTCAATTCGAGCCGGTAGTTCCTGAGATTAACGCGTTCAACCAAACAAACAAACTATTCTGTTTTATAATATTATATTACTCATTAGATATTACTATGTTTGCAACAGTTCCATATTTCCATACATATTATTAGAAATCAAGCATTAGTGATCAGTGTGATCACAACCATCTCAATTTACCACCTTAATCGTTATCATCGCGCCCCGGTACTCAGTCATTAACAAAGTCACATCTCAAGACTTATACATCGCCATTGTCACAACGATCGGTTTGAGAAGTAGCGCAATATTATTATGTGTTATTATGTACCCTTTGTTCTCTGTCAAATTAATGATTATTCCGTCATTATTATAATTGTATTCAATACCGTCCACGCTTTCCGTGTCAGTCGTCTGCATGTAGGTGATGTTATGTGTTGGCCTTCGTAGGCTTGAGGCGTGATTAGAGGAAATGACGAACCAACTGAATTGGCACATAGACGAACAATAAATACTGTACGTACTTACCGTTTTACTTGAATCAAATCAAATCAAGGCTTTTGTTTCGAATAAGCCATTTAAAGGCACTTTTTAATGGAGTAGGTAGATGACAAAATTAAAATTAAGTCCATATCTAAAGTACCAAAAATTGTTGGACTCGTATTTTTATTTTTAATTAAAAAATGAGGTGAGACAGTGCGTTGAGAACTCGTGTGACGTCATATGAAAGTACCTACACTTTTACTGAATAGTAATGTCAAAAGCATCTTTGATGCGTTTTTATCTTCGTAAATGTTTATTAACATGATAAAGCTAAAAATAAGTTTCCAATGTTTTTAGATCATCTAACTGACGGATTACCTAATTACAATCATATTTTTTTTATTCACGAATCAACCTATTGTTAAGGTCTTTCAGTCTAAATCATTAAGCTAGTTGCACGTTCCAAAGCCTAGATCTCTATGTAAAAGATACTAGCTGACCCGCGCAACTTCGTCTGCGTCACATTTTCCATTACTGCTCCGCTCCTGTCTGTCTTAGCGTGATGATATATGGCCTATAGCCTTCCTCAATAAATGGGCTATCTAACACTGAAATAATTTTTCAAATCGGACCAGTAGTTTCTGAGATTAGCGCGTTCAACCAACCAAACAAACTCTTCTGCTTTATAATATTAGTATAGAATCAGATTGTTAGGATTCAGTAAACCTTTATCAATTAAACTAGCTGACCCGCGCAACTTCGTCTGCGTCACATTTTCCATTACTGCTCCGCTCCTATCTGTCTTATCATGATGATATATAGCCTATAACCTTCCTCGATAAATGGGCTATCGAACAATGAAAGAATTTTTCAAATCGGACCAGTAGTTCCTGAGATTAGCGCGTTCAACCAAACAAACAAACTCTTCTGCTTTATAATATTAGTATAGATATGTACCTGTAACAGTTTACAACACCTTACGGCTAAGTGCTAGTTACCGTGCCAAGACGTACATCACCATAAGTCAAACGATGCTACAATGATGTCATCCTGGTTTGTTTGCTTCATTATAGTAAGCCGAGGTGACGGTCTGCAAACAGATTTAATGCCCAGTAATTAATGGCGCGGTAGATAATATTTATTAATAGGTTTGGTCCTTACAATGGATGGTGAATTGGCAGTTTTTGAATACATAGATGAGAGGAATGGAATACAATATGCATTCTCTTGTTAGTTAGATTACAGATTCCATTTATAAATCCTAAGCATTTTAGCAGTGCGATTCTGTAAACATGCCGAAGTGAAAACTTAGGTCGGGAACGACAAGTGAGCTGTCAAACCATATAAATAAGATGGAATGACAGTTCACTTGTCGTTCACTCCACCTAAGTGATCACGGCGAGATGTCGGTGGAATGAAGGGCAGGCATCGGACTTTACTAATGTCTATAGGTAATCCTGACTACTGCTACTTCAGTAACTGAAATGTTGTTGGCTCTATTTAAGTCAGTTTTCTTCTTGGTACAATTATTTGTTGGCCCCTATTTATATGTCTGTGGTTTGCCCAATGCTTACTAAAGCGATTCGTGTCGCTAAATATTGTCTTTGCTAGATCGAAGAATTTGTTATGAAGAATGAGGTAAAACTTATACTTAGTATCTTATTATTTTAGCGAAATGATACACCATTAAGTACACTTATCGTCGTTTGCGAAATGGTGTGTTCCTACCTGTAATTTCAGGCCATTTATGTCTCATCTGCCTAGCCTTTTCCCAACTATATTGGGGTCGGCTTCCAGGCAAACCGGATTCAGCTGAATACGAGTATTTTACGTGGAGCGGCTGCCTACCAGACCTCCACTACCCATTAACTGGGCAACACGGTACTCCTTGGCAAGACTGATGTCAGATTTCTAGTGTCTGGTTTCTGACTATCCGTAACGACTGCCAATGATCTCCAAATGACAGCCGGGACCAACAGCTTAACGTGCCTTCCGAGGCACAGAGGAAACTCGGTATGTTAAGATGGTCACCCATCCACAGACCAACCTCCGCCAGCGTTGCTTAATCTTGAAGATCGACCTGTGTGGCTGTTATCATTTAGCCACGAGCTCCTCATTATGTCTATTCTCATTATGTCTACAAACTGATATATCAAAAGCAGGTTATCATCGACTTCCCTTCCTGCATTGTTTTTATGATTGTTATATATTCACAGGCGCATTTCCACTCTGCATATGTTTTACATTGTCACACGATCACTTAGTAAATTGAAGGAAGTTGTTATGTAACATCAAACTGTTTAGCTAAAAACACACTGCAATGTTTTATATCCTTGTTTTCGCGAGCGGGAGGAAGGCTACTTGGATTACCGAATCTAAATGTATTTCAATGGCAACACACGTGCCAATATTTAGAAAAAGATTTCCTTTCTATGATAACAATCCTTGTTTATGTACCAGAATATCCTTGTATCACCTTACAAATAATGTGTACCTATTTACTTCCCAGACACGGGCTAGGTAGGTATATCCAGACTGCCAGCTCATTACATCACGCTTTAAATTGGTAATGTTATCATACCTCCAATTCCTGGTTTCAAAACGAAACGTACCATTCAATTGCAGTAACTAGTCTTCCGTGGAACATATAATTTTGTAACTATTGACAATCTTCCGACTAATCGAAGTAGAAAACTGCGGGCCATACGTAACTAATAGCCGTTTGCGTTTCGCAAACCCCAGTGAATCTAAGCCCATATCAAGAGTTTTGCAAGCGGCCGCTGTGCCGTGAAGGAATGTGCGATGCGCAAGCGCGGACCTTCGTATTGTTAATTTGTCAGTTTATAACAGTTTTTGCATGTGGTCGTCAGGCGTGTGGTGCCAGCAGTATTAGGCTTACGTCTTACGGCTGTTACACTTTCGTTTCGCATGATAATTTGTGGATGACTACATTGTCTATCACTACATATTACCTATACTATACTACACATTATAAAAGAAAGTCTTCCGCCGCGTCTGTCTGTCTGTTCGCGACAAACTCAAAAACTACTACATCGATTTTCATATATTCAACCAATGGATAGAGTGGTTCTCGAGGTTTAGTTTTAGTATATAATTGGTCAAGTTTTTGTAAACATTGCCTAAAAGGTAATATTTGTTGGATGTGTCGGAAAAAAATGTCGTCTGGGGGCTTCGAAACATCCATGAGGGCAAAGTCGCGGTCATCAGCTAGTGTCCTGTATAATTAAGGCTAGCACCTAGATTGGTGTTATTTCAGGGTTTCATTGTTTATCGTTGTTTATTTGATGTAGTTCGTGCTATAATTTGTAGATTTTTACAGATGTTACGGGTACTCAGAAACCCGGAATTCTGTCAATAGCAGTCGATCCACGTAAAAATGTTGGTATTCATCTGCAACCGAGAGACAGGGTACTGACTCGTAACAAATGTTACAAGTAGTTGGAAAAAGGCTAGACAGGTTATAATGGGTAGGTTTATCTCTATGATACTAACTTCAAATTGCCCTTTTCAATGCTAGTTCTCTTGCTAAACACTACTAAGTTATGCTGTCAATGAGGCGTCTTTATATTTGCATGTATAATAAGTGTTTAAGAGAAAGGGACTGAGCCTTACCGTTGATTGTGAGCGTTTCGGTCGGTGGTCTTGTGGTGAAGTTTTCACTGCAAATATTTGGCCTGGGGAAATAAAATAAATTCTTTTCTTTTTGTACAAATGGAAGAGTGAAGTGATTTCTTCTTTTTTAGGAGATCAAAAATACAAAGGGTTTTTTAGGTTTTTAGGGTTCCTTACCCAAAGGTAACCATCGGGACCCTATCTATCCGTCCGTCCGCTCGTTCACCTGTCTGTCAGTAGGCTGTATCTAAAAAACGATAATAGGTAGACAGTTGACATTTTCAGAGTATGTATTTCTGTTGCCACCATAACAAAAATAATAAATTTACGAATTAAAAGGGGCTCCCATACAAAAAGCGTCCCATACAACGGTTTTTGGTACGCAACCCTGCGTGTGAGAGTCTGAATCGCACTTGGCTGGGTTTTTTTATTATCTATTGATAATGTAAGCAACATAGACTCATTTTTGGACAACAACAACATAATTACAATGGACAACACACAACATGCAAGACATAAAATTAAATTAAATTAGACTACACGACATACAATTAAATATAATTAGAATTCGATTCAATCAAGAAAAAAGTTTTATCAATTCTATTTTTTATGCCTTTAAATCTATCATAACTGAAAAATCGTGCGATCAATATCCCTGTTTTATCGCAGAGATGCAAATTGCCCGAGATTTGCATGAGGAAGCTATCGTTTTATTACGGAAAATCGGCTGCGAACGCGGTTGACCACATCACGTGCAACGATCACTGGCAGTTTGATACGGAGTTGCGGACTTGCGGACGAACGCAGAGCTGTGGACGGATGCGGACGAGGCGTATTCAGCATACGGTTTAGTACCGTTGTTTGACCGTGCACGAAGGCATGCTAGATGCGACCGAATTTAATATTGTAGGGGATTTATAGTGTTAGTGTGTTAAGGCTTTAGGGAATTTGTCAAGGGCGGGGCGGTTACCAAGTGTTAAGGCGAGGCACATTCTTGGAGCACTGAGAAAGTTTTAAGACTTGTTCCATGTAAGCTCACTCCACTTGTCGACTTTGTCTGTCACCGTAATCCCGAAAATCAAACCCGTATCAAATAAAAATAAACTTAAGTTAGCGTTGCTTTATTCCCTTAGTGTGATGCTCGTGTAAATTGTAGAAGATTTTTTACTCCTCATACGGTAAAGCACATTAATTTGTCGATCCAGTCAAGTGGTGTTACTTGCTCTAATTATTTCTTCGGCGCTTAAACACGAACTAGACACAACATCTTAACAAAAAACAGATACAGTTCACAAAACTCAATAGTCCATGTAAATAAGTCGAGCAGCGATCTGCATGTCCGCAAGTGGTCACGCTAACCCTATTACGTATCAATGGACGCGTGACGCCGGATGCCAATAGCTATTGACTAATTACTAACACTCGGAATCATGATTCACTTGTTCTTGGATTCGTGTTAATAGAAAACTGTTGAACTTATTTTCGTTAATAGACTTCGGAAATGGTGTGGTGTTCGAAGGTGTTTGATATAATAAGTCGTTTATATTCGAAGGTTGTGTAATTTGGCTTGTCCTCCGTTTCAGAACCTCATTCATTCGATCACTCATTCATTCGACGTTCGATTCGATTCCGTACAAGAGTCGTGAAAACTGTCAACCGACTGTCATTTTATCGGTGTCGAGTCGAAATTGATGTCTTGGAAGTAGGTATATATTATATTCGTTTCGGTTAGTTTGATCGTAAAGTTCTTAGATTGGCTTATGCTGTGGTAAGTAGTAAAATACAATATTCTGACTACCTGTGGCTTTGAAAGCTTCGATCTTAACCTTAAGATCGCTCGCTTCTCTATTCCGAAGAGAAATCGTCCGTCTTTAAATGTAAACATACATTCTCCTAGTCAGATTTCTCAGAGGTCTCTCAATATCTGCATGACCGCAGCTTCATCGGTGCTTGAAGCAAATACTTGATGAGCCCTAACGACTTGGGCCCTTACTAGATCTACTACTCCTAAACTTTCATAAAATAACCATATCTTTGGCTTATCTATAGGCTAACATAAAACCGATTTCTAATGTCAGCTGATCTAACTCTCTCATCTCATCTTCCCTACGTAATAATATTCACTCGTTCATACTTGAAAGGCTTTCGAACATGATAATGCTGTTACTATTCAAAGGAATTTACAGGCTTAGTAGGCGTTTCGGTCGCAGAGTTCGTCCGACTCGGTCGAAACAGGATATCATTACCTACTTTACATTAGCCTATTAAGCCATTTACGACAAGTCCAGTTACTAGGAGCCAACGTCTGGAATGTTTTTTTTGTTACCTGTGGTTTTATTGATTAGTTCCGAAATTACGTCGAGTAATTTGCGTCGTACCGAATTTCCGTCGCATAATTTCGGCTTCGGATATAAACATTTAGATTTTACGACTGTTAAGCTAAACGATCCGTTTTAAGGCCTTAGTAACTTGGAAACGGTCAACCTCGAACGAAACTTAACGACCGTTCATGAGGTGTAAAACTAAAAACAAATGGTTATTATATAGACCAAATAACATTCAAATTGAATGCGCTACTAGGTAGCTGTGTACATAGTATTACGATATTTCGCAAAACGAACTTGTAATTTATAAACAGGTATTTTGTATTCGCCGTTACGATTATTGCTTTTTAGAATTGGCTAATCGTATATCAGGGCTAAAAACGTTTGTTGAATATTTTGTTTGAGCTTGCCAGTACATTATATACTATCGTAATCGTAAGTGTTTATAACGTCAATTGTTTCTCAATTTGTGATGATAATCCTTTTTCTAGTACAACCGAAGTATGTCGCCATATAATGTTACCATAAATTTATATTTTTTTATTATGTGTGCTGTATCGTCCTGTGTAAAATATTTTCAGACAACAAAGTATTGGCACTCTCAAAAAACCAATTCAAACCAAACTAATTTTTTTTTAATCACGTAATAAATTAAACCTCTTTTTAAAAATACATGTTCTGTGAGAACTGTTTTTAATGAGTTAATGACGCATTACAAAAGTGAACGAAGCAAGTTACTTACTAAAGATGGCCGAAGTACCAACACGCCTCCACTTTCTTTGTTCCACTAGCCAATATATTTTAACATTTTTCATTTGCGAACACACCTTGGCCATAGGTACCTACCTAAGAGACAGATGTTCTGTGAATTAGCCACTAGCTTCCACCAGCTACCACCGGCCTTTCTAAGTACTCTGGAAAATAAGAAAGTAAAACTGGCCATAGATAATTGGCGGGAAAAGTGAGCCGTGGAAATACTGGGCCGCCATGTTTTCTTTCCTGTCATTTTCTTTCGCTGCCAAAGTTTTTTTTTTAATTTGAACAAGACCATGGTCGTTACATACAATTGGCATAACACGTACAGGCTTAGTGACATAAATAATTTCAATCTAATTCAATCATTACGTTCACGAATCAGTAATATTTATTCAATTAAGTGTACGTATCTTGATTATTTGGTGAAGGCTTTTAAAATAAATGCGATCAATTGTTTGTAACTTATTCAATGATTTTCTTATTGATATGTACCTAGGTAAATATATAGATAATATAATAAGTATGTATAGGTACCAGACGTATAAATAGAAGTGTAGGCGTTATCTTCTGTTATTTTTAATAGCAAACAGTAAGTTATGAAGTACCAAGGTGAGGTGTTAAATTCGCATTTTAAGCAAACTCTTTTAAAATGTTCTTCTATTGTTATAAGACTTCGTGAACTTTACGTAATACTTATATAACTTGTAAAATGAGGAAGTTTATTAATATTTCTAGTACCATTTGAAATGCTAAATGACTTGGATGTAAAATTGTGCGAATGGTTATTGCTGTTAGCTTGGAACAAAGGCTGGTTCATAACAGTAATAAATTGTAGTATGGCTGTACGGTCAGTGCCTTAAGTGATTTATATTTTTATAAATGAAGACGGAACTACGGCGACATTATTGTTACCTAAATTCAATTTGATTCTGTTATACCGAGATGCTGATAATATTAGATTAACTGCATTATAAAATACTAGCTCATGCCCACGACTTCGAACGCGCATTCCCATTCCCGTAGGAATTTCGGGAAATCCTCTCTTAGTGCTCCCTTACACTTCCCAAAGAACCCACATGTCAAATTTCAGTATTTTATGACCAGTAGGTTCGGCTGTGCGTTGTCTGTCAGCCACTCAGTAACGGAAGAATTTTATATATTAGACAAGGTTTCAAACATTCCCAGGTTTACCTATTCATTCAAAGAAGCTTTAGTAAGAATATTAAAGATTTTTTAAGCATTTAAAAATAAAACTTGTTAACCCCTAACAACATACCACTGTTCCATCGCTAAGTTTTAGACTTTTTTTTAAATAGGCCTGCTAATAAATTGGAACACCAACAGGATCTAGTAGTTTTTAATTAAACGTGTGATTATTTTTTATGAGTAAGCCTGTTAGTCTGTTGGTGTTGTATCTATGTAGTGAATTTTTACCTCGTTTTTATAATTTCTAACAGATTAACCGTGTCAATCTGTCATCATATAGTCAAGTGTAGGAACCCACACGGCCGATATTGACGAAGAACTTTTGCAAAATAGGGAAGCATTGCTTAGTAGTAGTTTTATTATTGTTTAGTGTTCATAATTTGGCAACATCCACGCCTCAATATCCTTCTCGCTCACAATTACTGTATCCGAAAGTTTGATCGATATTCATGATTAACATTGCAATTGCAACATCTTAATCGTTATTTTTTTTTTTATTATAACGTTCACTTTGAAGTTTTGCTGGGCAATTTGAATCATTATATCTAATTGTTATTGAATAAATATCAGTTATCATAATTAATAAGTATTTCAGTTGTTTCCCAAACGATCAAGCTTGCACGCCAATTTTTTCCATCAACTGAACAACTATAAAGAGAAAAAAGTTTTCGATACGATCTCTAAACTTCGATCATTTGGGCCCATAACCTAAAGCTTCTGAGAACTTGTAAAACCGCTAGCATAATTGTTCCTAGGAATTATAACACACACCTGATCGGCTCACTAACATCAAGGACACTGGTTAACTTTCTCCGTACGCGGTCCGCTAGTCTGCTAGGCTGTTCGCCTACGGATCGCATTCGCTACGGCTACCAAATGTCGCGCGAACTTGGTCACCCATTTAGAACGCACTTATCATGTTTGGGTGTGGGCCAAGTGATGCGCGTGGAGCGATTGTTAATGAGTAATGTGTTGGAATGTCGTGGAGTGAGATTAGGTTACCGGGGTCAGGCGCAGCATGGGACTGAGATCTACGGTGTGGTTTTGTCGAGAGATGTGCCGTTTAGGACACAAGATAGGTGGTTGGCGTAGTTGCTCGTTAATCTCATTAGTGTTACTTTCGTATTCAGTCATTATTATCAGATAATAGATTACAGGCATGACTTATCAAGTTTTGTTATGATATTATTGAATTACTCTTTGCATCGATTGGAAGCCAGACTACGTTAAATAGCAACAGTTGTCAAAATCCAGGCGAAGTAGCGAGAATAATCCTTCCCTACTCGTGGCTTCGGGGATGAGTTGAGTAGCTCAAGCTTTGATCTGTAAATTACTCTAAAATCTTTAATCTTACACCACAACTAGGCTCCTAAGCGCATACCATAGTAATGTAGGTAGAACAATGCTACCGATTTCCATAATATAAATACTGATGCCTATTGAATATGCGAATGTTTAAAATATAATACGCGACACAATGGCTACCATGTATGATACACTAATTTGTTGCTGACCTTGTGTTCTGCGTGAGACGTGAACTGTCCAAATATTTGACATTAGCAGTATGGTAGGAATAAGGACGTATCGATCGTCTTGTTTGAATTTTTCGTTAAGAAGGTACATGGTTGCGGTTCCCTAAGTGCCAATTCACTATCATACATTTTCACATTCGCAATCCGTCAAAAATATATGAAAACTGAGGCTTTTTTGACAGTTTGTGAAAAAATAAGCAGAATTTGCCCCTCTTATGATGTTTAGATGTGGCGAAGTAGTAGGTACAGTAAATTTTATGAAACTCAGGTAAACACCTGATAGAGAGCTTAATAAAACCATTGATTACTGAATACGTCATTCTTGCTTGATATATTGAAGTCTTGAATTCGGAACCATTGGCGAGCGGGCAGTCTAATGTGTTGAAAGAACATGGATCGGTATTTGTTTTCTTTGAAGAAATCTATTCTGGCTAGTTCCAAGGAATAGGCAAATTCAATTTCGTTTAATTTCATCTAGTTTTACTTATGAATCAAGGAAATTAGAAATGTGTGCAGACATAACAAGAGCGGTTACAAAATAAGCGCATTTTCCTATTGAAACCGAAATGCGGTCGCGTTTCAAACGCAACTGCTTATCTAATCTATAACTTTCCTTCTTGTGAAAAATGCTGCTGTAAGAAAGAGAGGTGCGATAGATCTTAGTTTTATTAAGAGAATGTTGTGAGAAGTAACGAGGAATACAATGGAGCAATTTTTGCGGCATAATTATAAGTACAAAACAAACTAGGTTTTTGGGATGCGATTAAATATATTTGACAACTACTAAATTATTAAGGAAGCTCTCAAACCTGATTGTCAGGTTTTCACTGGTAGTAAGATAAAAAAAAATTACCTACCAAAACTTTTTCTACAAGAATGTACTTACCGACTGATAAAATAAATTGATGCTTACAAGTGTGACCTCCTTCTTCCATTGACCATCTAATAACTTTTACTTTCTATACACGGTACCATTTTAATTGTCTTACAAAGGCAGCCTTTATGTCCCCGATATAAACTACCTCAAACGAGATGTACAAAAAAACGCACTAGAATTATGAAACACCCTATTAGCAACGTATCAAAACAATATCACCGTTCCATTCCGCGCCATCCTTGGAACACAAGGCTCGGACTGCCTTGAAAACCTAAGTATAAGAAGTCTGTGATGTTAAAATTACATGTAAAAAAAAAAATTGGTTCAGAACCTTTTTTCACGCGAATTCGACTCGCACTTGGCCAGCTTTTTTAGTGAATCTGTAGTAGTCATTGAATGGACGAAGTTGGCTGCCCTTGTGAAACAACTAAAATGGCACAATATTTAACCGACATTTAAAAAGAGGGTACCGCATATGACATTTACCGAGTGTATTTACATAATAAGATTAGTACTCTATTGTGTGTTTAGTCTGCGTGCGTGAGACAATAGATTGTGAAATGCGCATGAGTGCGCACACGCAGATGACTTTGTTGGTTCCTGGTTCAATGCAAAAGAGAAATGGATCATGGAAGCTAGCTTAACTATCATTGGCGTGAATGTTTTTTTTTTTGTTTTACTATTGATAGACACACGTTGGACCACTATCTCACCTGATGGTAAGCGATGATGCGGTCGAATATGGAACAAGCTTGCCTAGAAGTAACCTATTCAGTTTTGACTTAAAGACTCCCAGGTTGTAGCAACCCTAATTTTTTCAAGTTGAACAGGCTTCAGCTCGCTTCATCGTCTACTTTGTTTCTGTCATCGCTGATCTAGACTAGAGTCAAGAACAAAGCCACATCAAAACAGACTTGCAGTGAATTCCACTCCTTAGCTTTATTTGACTCCATCGAAACGATGATTCTTACTATCGTTTCAGCGAATTGAAATAACCACGGTATAAATAGAGAAAAGTGGTTGCGAAGCACCTCAGACTTCTTAGAGCCGATGGTTCTCTTACTAGATGATTTGGATCTAGTAGATGGTCACACCAATAGCAGCGTCAGTCATAATCATAATAGTTTTTTTTCAAGAAAACCAATTCTGCACATCACCTTAAGAAATATGCGGAACAAAAACTTTTTCTATCACATTAGCACCCATACTTAAAAAAAGTGATTTAATGGCTTTAGCTCCTGATACCTACCTACCCGGAAATCGGCCGCCGGCAGCTAGCAGATATGCGTATGCTCAAGGTGGATGCTCCAGGGTAGCCCGCGAAATTCAAATATTTTTTTGTTTTTTGCAATTTGCAGGTCATTGTGAAGCTGTATGTGGAACAAAATACGATTCGCGATTGTAAAGAGCATTTATCTGAAGGATTATTACCATTTGGATCATCAATATAGCCTTCTAAGTTCATATAACTCGATTGAATGTGATTTCGTGAAAAAGTCATTCAATCGAGTTGTATGAACTTAGATGATTATAAACATTTTTCTTTCTTTCTTTCTTTCTTTCTTTCTTTCCTCGATAAATGGGCTATCTATTACTGAAAGAATTTTTCAAATCGGAGTTCCTGAGATTACCCCCTACATACAAACTTACAAACAAATGTTACCTCTTTATAATATTAGTATAGATAAGTAACGTCTAGGGCCTCTGGAATCTCAGTCTAGCTGTGTAGTATCTGTTTAATCTTAGTTTATAGGTAATTGGATGTTTTAAATCATTTGTTTTTGTATGACCATGGAACATTACGTGGGTGTGTCGGCTCCGGCTGATGCTGCAATTATGTGATGACTTAATAATCAGGCATTATAATGTATATGCCTTGACAGCTTCCGTTCAAGTATCTATCTTTGGAACTCTCCATGTCGTGGTTTGATTTCATTTGTGTTTTTATTTGAATTTCTGCTGGTTATAAGATGTACGTAAGTACATGTATTAATTTGTTCCGTATTTTTTTTTACATCTTTAAAAAAATGTTTTTGTTTTATTGGCCTATGGTTTCCTACTGCTGTATATGCTCCCTTCGACGACCAATCCGTCTGGAATGAGTTAAAAATGTTACGCCAGCGTTTTTAGTCCTGCCTCGGTTACGACACGTCTGTCTAATATGACAAACAATAAAGGAAATGTTACAATGGTCTAAATATACTTTACGACATTTGCCCTCTTAGCAGGATTACACAATCTTTGACTGAATCCTTTGTTTTCGTACAAATAACCATACCATATGACCAACATTTACCTCCATGCATACCAATCAATGATCTAATGCCATTAGTCACATTTTTCACAACTGCTCTGCTTCTATTGGTCGTAGCGTGATGTGCCTTTTCCTAGTTAAATGTGCTATCCAATTCTAAAATAACATGTCTCTTCGGACCAGTAGTTTCTGAAATTAGCGCGATCAACCAAACAATCAGACATACTCTTCAGCTATTTAATGTTTTAAGTATGGATATATATTATACATCCATATATTGCGGCTATGAGATCACTCAATAATTCGAAACTTGCAATAATAACCAAAAGGGTAGAGGTTCATCCCGGAGAAACCATTTTGCATTGTACACATCTACGAGGAAACTGGCAAAGTGGCAACACTCATCGAATTTCTGATAACTGGTATAAAAAGTCGACCTCACGATCTCAACCTTGATGAGGTAATTTAATAAAAATAACCATTTTAAGTACCTACCTAGCTTCTGCTTATTATGTCTTTGCAGTCGACAAACGTTACGAGGATTCAGAAGTCAAGCATCTGACACCAGTCTTGCGAAATAATTATTGTGTTATTTACTGTGACTGTTACATGCCGGATCCATTATTCTTAAAAAAAAATGACGATCCTTTTTCCTCAAGTGCTCCTAACGGGGAGGTTCTCTTACTAAATAATTTCGTTATTATCTATCTACATTTTTTTTAAGGATAGCGGAGCAAACTCAAGCTATTGTCAGACTCTTACTGAATAACCCATCCGTGTTCCGCCTAATGACCATTGCGTTCCAGAGCTGCAGTGACCCTTTCGAACAAATTCCGCAATCCTGGCAGGCACTGGCCCTAGTGGGCCCCGTCTACTAAGCTGACATCTATTAAGACGCGCGTGGGACTCGACTACCGAATTCATATCGTTCTTAAAGGGAAAATCAATGCGAGTCTTTAAAATATTATTTTACTCCAGCGTTCTGAATCATAACTAGTTATAATTCAAGTCACATTTTACACTTTCTTGCACATACATACAAGGTTACAATAACGTATGAAAGTCACTCTTTACGAGTTTGTAGCTGCAAAGATGCTAAAACCAACCACATTCTTGAGTTTCGTCACAAACGGATAAAGTGACCGATGATTCAAAGGACTGGTATTTGCATGAATATGTGCTCAATGATCGTAATGGTATTCTGTTTATATATATACGTTTGATTTATAGTAAATAAACGTTGTGTACGATTTTGTAAATGGTTCTTTTAATCACTTTTGAACGTAGGTGTTACAAGTTAGCTGTCATGACGCTGTGTATTATACTTCCTGTGCAATTACTAGACATGATTCTATCTCAATACTCATGTATTTTCTCAGTGTGAGCCTAATTGAATACGTTTAGTCCTTAATCATTATCATCATCCAATGCTTAATTTTCTTTTATTAAAAAAAAAACAGTGCCCTACACTAGGATTTTTTCTATATCGTGGGTGCGTTTGCCTATATGAACTCTTAGACATAGCCTTGCAAGCACTCCCAAGAATAGTGTCAAGAAACACGTCGAATTATTAAAAATCGTTTAATTTCTCTTTTAATGGGTTGTGGAGGTCTGGTAGGCAGCAGCTTCATGTTAAATACTGGTATTCAGCTGAATACGGTTTGACTGGAAGCCGATCCAAATATAGTTCTGATAAGGCTAGGACGATTAATCTAATTTCTCTTTTATTTCTATTCCAGTTGAGATCTACCTATCGCCTGTGGAGACGCACTGCAGCAATGTGGACTACTTCATCCCTGACGAGAACAACGAGACGAAAGGACTTTCAGACGATGCGATGAACAGGTAAATAAATATCTATTTCTTGATCTTGACAGGTTAAGACTGGAGATTATCCCTGACTGAATTTATTGAAAGATTCACTTAAGCTGTCGTCCGTGGTTCGTTACGATACAAAATACAGAAGTCGTTTAGATAAGCCGCGACTATCTAACTTAATTTATTTCTACTACTGGCTGACCCTGCTCCGCTCCAATTGTTCGTAGGGCTATGTTATTTTAGCCTATAGCTTTCCTCAATAAATGGACTACCCAACACTAAAGGAATTTAACAATTCGAACCAGTAGTTGCTGAGATTAGTGCGTTGAACCAAACAAACAAACTCTTCACTAAATAATCTCGCATCCATAGGCTACCCGCGACCCTCACCAAGTCTTCGGTCTACCTTACCATGAGATTAGAACCGTGAATTTAAAATCATTGTTCTTCTCTAGGTGGTTCTCTGTTGTCTTTGGTTTGGGCTTACATTGTTTTAAATCAGGTCTGCCATCAGGACTTCTTCAGAGCCGTTGGGTTTGCGTCAAAATAAAATGTTTCTGATAGTCGCATTCCTTAATGATTTCCAATGTAAAGAATTATTGTGTTCTCTTTACTTCTAATAACAAAATCTATTATTATGGCTACGATGATGAATTGCAACATAAACCAGTGTGTTTGTAATCAACAAGTTAGTATTTATTAAGATGTTTGCTAAAGAATAGAACAATAGGAGAGGTAGGTACAGAATTGTATCCGTTATGGGTCATTGGCTCATACCGTGGAGCCATATGACCCATGGCATGCCATACAGTGTCGGCACAACTTCAATATGTTATGAGAATTATAACCATGACAACCGTTCATAATTGATTTGTATCTTCACTTTCCCTGATGCAAGAGTACAGGTAATGTTAAAGATTTTTCAAACGATAAAGCTGTTGGTTAACTTAGCAAAATATTCTTCAACAACTGTTCCAGAATATCAAATTAACTCAGTTCGGTGTTTAATGTCTTCTCTCAGTACACATACTTTACAGTTGCATTGATTTTGCAAGAGCATTTCAACTTCAATACCTTGAACTGCAGTGGCCTTGCCTACTACAATATTCTCGTCTTCATTCACACTTGCATCAGTTGCATCGTGACTCAAATATTTGCATAATACATCTCGTACAATGTGCTCGTATAATGTGCTTTTCTTTCTAAAGCATAACGGTGTCCCGCAAGGAGATTAACTAAGACCAGAGATGTAATGTGACAAAAAACAAAGCGACTTCAAGGCCTTATGCTCGATCCAAGTGGGTCAACGGCTCGACGACCATCGAACGATATTAAAGCCAATCGTTATATTGTCTCAGCTTGTTCGAATCACAGTTGATAATCATTTGCAGATAGTTATTGCTTCAACGAAGGCGTACAATAAATATTTTATTAGAACAGGCTATTAATCTTTTGGCTAGTTTGAAGGCTCTTGATTAATTTGTGGGCTTGTCTTAAACTGGTATCTATCTAGTTGTTTTTTGATTTGAATAAAACATTTAAAATACAGCTCTATGTGTTATACAAACATAAAGCTCTATTTCAAAAGTTGTCTCTATGTGTTATACAAACATAAAGCTCTATTTCAAAAGTTGTAACTACTTAACATTAATAAAAGATTGAAAATAATTAGAGAACGTATTTATGAATGAGTTTTTTAGCTAGAGGAGATGGATATAAATGCAAAATTTCTCCAACTATGTAATGTAAATAACATAGGCACAGCTATATGAAATAGCTGTATACCGTTATAAACATGGCTGTGGTCAACTTTATCTACCGCAATGTTTGCTTCTCTCACCTGTCTGTTTACAACAGTATTATATCTACTATCTATCATGGTCGGTATTTTATAATACTCCCCATTATCAGTATCAGAAATATTTTTAGTAATAAAGCTTTTGTTCAGCATCACGGGATTAAACATTATGTTTAATGAGAAGAGCAATGAAGGACAATACAAAATGTTATGGAATTGCTCTTGTGTCACAATAATAACGTTTCTTGCTCTGAAGGTAGGCTCATGAGCTGTGAACCTTACTGCCCTTTTCAAAAGGCCGATAGTGATGTAGGTACAACAGTACATAATACTGAGATCTCAAACGATTTACCACAAATATCCGTGCAGTGTCAGGGACATGAATGTCGTGGCCTTTTGTTCAAGTTTATTATACTGAATGTTTTAGCACCCCTACTAAAACTGCTTTCTGGACTCAAGGTCATGTTCCTCAGAATCATGTTTTGGTATATAGTAAGGACATTTAGTATTAGTAAGCACATATTCTCTGTAATAGTTTCTTGCCTTTAGCTGTTCTTGATGGTGTCTTCCGTTAATCGCTGTCGGCGATAAGACCGAATTGTACTCATCTAACAATAAACTCAAAAACTACTGGACTGATTTAAATTTAAAATTCATTCACCATTAGAACGCTACAATATCTCTGAGTGGCATAGGCTATTTATTACTACTTAGTGAAAATTAGGGATCCTAAAGGTATGATTCCGAACCACGCTGCACGCAGCAGTGCTGCCGCGACACTACTCGTCCCCATACAATTTCGATAAGCTTATATGAGATTACATTCCGAGCTAGGCAGCAATGTCGCGGCAGCAATGTAGCGGCAGTGCACCTTAGTGGCAGCACTGCGGCAACAACACTGCTGCTTGTTGCCGAGTTCAGAATCATACCTTTAAGCAGCGCGGGCGAAGTGCTAGTATTACAAATACAAATACAAAATCCTTTATTTCAAATAGACCAGTTACAGGCACTTTTGAATAGTCAAGGTCTGTCAGTCAAATAGGTGAAGCTAATCCTGCCGCGCTAATGACAAGAGCAGCAGGTTGTTCTCCAACATAACACACCCACCGACCCCGACTCCGGCGCGACAGTTGCACAGTTGTTTGTTATTTCATAAATAATCGTGTTTTCGTACTATTCCAGGCTGCATATGGCACGCTCAACGGTGGCTCTGTTCATCGTTGCGTTCCTGTCTCTGTTCATTGCATTCTGGACTGGCGTCGTCGGCTGCTGGAAACGAAGCCCCGGGAACATCACTGCCACTGCTATTCTTATGCTGGTCACATGTAAGTATAGTAACAACACTCGTTTAAGACGATTTTTAACTTACACCTACTGGTTGTATTGTGAGGGTCCGATGGACCGTAATATACCTAATAAGTAGTCATTTACATATTGTATATTTATTGTATATTCGGTTTCGGTCCATTGAATATTCGGTTGCTTCAATTTATTGCCAAATCCTCTATCAGTGAGGACCTTTATTCTAGAATCAAAAGCAAAAGCTCACTCAGCGATAGCAGAGGAAAAACTGCATCTTTGCTTAATTATAGATCCGTTGGTTCCGTTGTTGCAGTTGATAGCAAAAGATAAGGGATTAGAAGAAAAGAAAAAGTTCGGGTCGAAGTTCTTGCTAATATTCCAGTAATCTGTGGTTCATGATTGTTACTATGTTAATATTATGGTTTTCTAGGCCTACTAGCGGCGGGCGCAATGGCATTATGGCACGGAGTGGAGTTCTTCGAGAAGGAGAAGGTTGTTGGAGAGGAGTTCTACCAGCAGTGGCCTAATGTAAGTGATGGGTCCTATACGGAAACCTGATTTTTCTAGAATTAAGATGGGTAGAAAAGGCGATAGGCTCTTTTTATGGATGGGAAATCAGAGAAGTGAGAGGATCAGACTCATAATGACTAAAGTCAATCCGTAATTCTTCACTCGCCCATTGCGTTCCAGGGCCGCGGTACCTAAATTTTTCGAATAATTCCGCAACCTTGGCAGATGATAGGCACCTTGAGTGCTCTATTCTTTTTAAGTTTTAACACCAGGACTACACGAAATCTGATTGCTGAGTCGGTTAAGCCTGTCAGCCAATCGAATAGCGTCCAGTAGCAAGGCAACTGTCTAGGAAAGGCTGTATCAACCTATCTATATATCACTGTCCTGGAAGGACTTGATTGGTGTCCCTTTGATGTTACAATAGAAAATTGGTAGACGCAATCCAAAGAACATTTGCTTTGGAAACTTGTTGTGGACTTAAACAGCGGGTGTTAAGGCGCGTATAGATTATTGTACCTAAGTGTTAAGTATAAAAGGCGAATTTATCCTTAAAAGAACCGGGAAGGGAAGTTTTATTTCCTTCATAATACCTATTTAAGAAGGTAGCTATTCATAAGCTGGAGGTTTGACCACATTATTAATCCACCCCCAACACCAGGTGCTAAAAGACAACTCATCAATCTGGTACGATTGGTCGTACATCCTGGCTTGGTTGGCTGTCGGCGTTTCCTTTGGAAGCTCCATTTTATTCTTCTCCGCCGCCATTTGCCTCAGCAAGGAGAAAATGCGGGAACAGCAGAATAACGTGCAGTACATAATGCCAGGTTAGACCGCCATCTTGTGCGGCCATCTTGTGTTACGCTTGGCGGGAATTAGACTTAACTCTTTTGTATATTTCTACGGTTTCTCCTTGATGATTTTGTTGAATATTATGTATGTGTTTAGTAATTTGTGTGGTAGTGTAGGTACCTTGATTTGTGTAAAAATTGGTTGAATATACGTTTAGATTTTATGTTTTGTGTATTTTATGTTTATTTAGTAATAAATGTATTGATTTTGGTACCTTATCATACGTATTACTCTTCACTAGACAATAAATCATCAATAACTTAGTTTATAAGTACATTCATGTAAGTATCTCATACTAACAAAAAGCTTTTTCTCTTTTTTTTCATGTTTCTATGAAACTTGGCTACTGCGTATAACTTCGCGACTGCGACCGGTCGTTTAACGCATACTTAAATGTAACTCGCTATCTCATAATATCTGGTTTACGCCAAACGCAATACTAACTCGCTTACGGACGAATTTATTAACATTGGTGCTGTAAATATTGAAAAATAACTGTATCTGAACGAACTAAATTGATTACCAATTTGATACTGTACATAAATAACCACATGGTAACAAACTTGATTTACAAACACTATACCACCCGACATTCTATATAATTGTCACGACGTTCTTAAATTATCGTCGTTAACTCGTCAATCACACATTTGCAAAACACACAATTACACACCCACCCCACACTACACTGAAACCACCTCCACGTACATGCGTGAACGCGATATAAACCAGATATTACGTGAGAACTCTCGCGTGTGGTACGACTGGTCGTACATGGTCGCGTGGTGCGGCGTGGGCCTGTCGCTGCTGTCGGCCATCTTGTTTTCGTCGGCGGCCATTTGCTTGCGCGGCGAGCGGGAGCGGGAGGAGGCGCTTAACATGCAGTACCTCATGCCCGGTATGCTTATAAACCCATCATTATGTAGGAGACGGAAACAGTACAACTGTACAACCATCATTTCATAAAAATATATTTATCTATGGTTACATTAATTTCGTATTGTACAAAAAAAGATTGTTCATTTCCAAAAAAAAAAGAAAATAGTTCTGTGGGATTCATTAAAAATGCCGCCTTCTGTACTATAATAATATACTAGCTCTATAGTAGAAAAAACACATCTATAGGTACACCAATAGAATCATCTCAATAAATTATACACACTATTAATAGCATTTCGGTTAAGTTATACATAATGCCAAAACACATTGCCTGCTGTCTAGTTTTAAAATATAATAAATAAAATCCAGTCAGAACCCTATTACTTGCTAATTCATATCATAACTCAAACTCATAAACGGCAACATTAAATATTTTTCGCTTGTGGCAACACAAACATAATGTTTTCTTTTGTAAATATTTTTTTCAAACAGGGTGAATGCAGAATGCATGAGTGGTTTGTGGATATTGAATTACTTTTAATTTTGCTCCCATTATGCTGTAATGACAACACTTTTCATTTGAAGCTACTCCACCAAAAATTCGTTTCGATTTAAGTACATGCTTTTGTACGATTGTAACAGTTCTCTGGTCAGAGAGTATAAAAAAAAAACACTTATTCATCATTTCATTCTTTGAATTTTAATTCATTGTTCGTGTGTTCCACAGTGTACCCACAAAAGCAGCAGTACGCTTACGCCGGATACCCGCCGCCACAGGCGTACCCGGGCCCCTACTACCACGGCTCGCAATACGGCCCCTACAACTACTGAGCAGGTGACCAGATGAGGGACCTCGTGGCGGCACACTTCGCCAACGCCCCCGCCCCGCAGGCACCCGCGCGCAACCCTTCCCCCCCGCGACACCCCCACCCGCCCCCCTCCCTACCATCATCCCTCGAGACGTACAACTCCCACCGTAAGATCAAGCGGCCCAAGCTGGGCGACCGCAAGGTGTACCGGCCAGTGCGGCGCCACACGCTGTCGCGCATCGACGAGACGCCGCCGCGCACGCTGCGGCCGCGCTCGCAGAGCCTGCAGCACTCCACGGACTTCTCGTCCACGCGGCGCATCCTGCGCTCGCGGTCCAACATCTCGGCCGACACGAGCCGCAGCGTGCCCGTGTGCAACCAGAGCCAGGACGTGGAGAACCAGCTGGAGTCCAACAGCCCGCAGTACGCGGAGCCCACGCGCTCGTCCGACTCGTCGTACGACCGGCCGGCCTCCATGACGGACCTGCCCATCATGGTGCCGCTGGACCCGGCCACGGGCGCCTACATCCCCTTCCCGGAGTACACCTACTACCACGACGACGGATGCCGCCTCGCGCGCTACCGCCAGTACAACAACAAGTCAAAGAAATACTCCCCCAAACATAGTAATTTATATTTAGCATTCATGTATTGAATCCTGCGCGGGTGTAGCTGTAACACGAAACATAATTGAAAAGCAATGGTTACGAGTTTCGATTATTGCCGTACAGTGTATGACGCCACACACAACCATCCATGAATTTAATTTTGAAAAGTTTTAGTTCTTGTCTTCAAAACATTCATACACTGTTTTTATAAATGGGTGGCCCGAATCTGGTTGAGAGAATATTCTTCAGACTATTGGCACTTTCAATTTATTTTTGCCATGGCGCGAGTTTATCGATCGATAGAGTAGGTGTAGAGAGGAACAAGTAACGACATCGAACTCGCGCCGCGGCTCTGCGCACGGCTACGAAACTCTGACGCCACTGAATCTTGACGTTTCTATGCGACAGATTACGAACAATCTCTGCTACGAATTTTAGATAATGATAAACTGTATCGTAACAATGTATCGGAAGAGATGCTGTAATTTAGGAGTAAGTTAGTAAAGACTCCGCCATAATATACAGAAATGAAACAAATTCTTGTAGTACATAAGTTAAAATCTAAGAATTTAAAGATTTTTGGATTCGTAATTATAATAGTTTTTATATAAAATTCGACTTATTTACTCTGATCAAATGAATATATCCGAAAATATTGTGCCTTCTATCTTATAAATATTGCTCATTTGTACTGTTTAAACATATCTTAATCTAATTTAATGTAGGTATCGTAGTAGATAAAGGTATTTTTGTACACAAACAATTTGAAAATGCAAGGTAGGTAATTCTGGATAGTTGAAAGAAATATGATGTATTTATCTTTGATATATCTTCTTTTCTTTTATGTAGATGAATTTTAGTATTTTGTTTGTATGTTTTGATTGTCAAATCAAGAAAACCGTCCTTATGTGGATATACGTAGCATAATGGTGTTTCTATGGAATTTTGTATTTAATTTCCTTAGTCAAAATCAAGGTATGACGTACCAACTAGTTAGCTCAGAACTATTTGTACATTTATCAGTGTAGGTTATGCATTACAATAAATGGTAGATAATATTTAATTGTATTTAAAACTTCCTTAATAAAAAATAATTGGAAATATCTGTTGTTTTTATTACTTATTTACGTCCCCATTCTTGTACGGATACTTAAAAACTTATGAATGAGAGAGATATCTTTATTATATTAATACTAGCTGCCCGGGCAGACGTCGCTTTGACATATAAAATAAAAAAATACCCTACGACCTATTTTCAGACCTACCAAATATACACAAAAAATTTCATGAAAATCAGTCAAGCTGTTTCAGAGGAGTTCTATAACAAACACCGTGACACGAGATTTTTATATATAAGATTTAATACAGATTTCAGACAAAACAATTTTTTGTAGAAAAATTTAGCAGCTCAGCAGAGATTTTGATACTCGCTTTGAGTGCCGCAGGGGAGCGTGCTAGGGCCTACTTTGTTCCTAACCCTATTATGTACTGTTCATAAAGGGAAATGGACATTGAAGATTATCCACATAATACAACGTGTATAAAACCCGATACCTGAAAAGCGGACATTGTACTTATCATGAACGACTATTACTATCAGAAAATCTGTTTAGAACATTCTGTCAAGTTATACACACACTACTGTCAAGTTACACACACTACTGTCAAGTTATACACACACTACTGTCTAGTTCCACACACTACTGTCTAGTTATACACACACTACTGCCTAGTTACACACACTACTGTCAAGTTTTACACACACTACTGTCAAGTTATACACACTACTGTCAAGTTATACACACACTATTGTCAAGTTATACACACTAATGTCAAGTTATATACACACTACTGTCAAGTTATACACACACTACTGTCAAGTTATACACATACTAGCTTTTGCCCGCGCCTTCTCACGCACATATCTCGTGTTTTTCCCGTTCCCGTAGGAATTTCAGTAAATCCTCTCTTAGTAGGTACTCCCCTACACTCACCAAGGAACCGACATGCCAAATTTCAGCTTTCTACGAACTGTAGTTTCGGCACTCACTCAGTAACGGAAGAATTTTATATATTAGGATGAAAACCCCTATACATTTATGTGGGCAGTCGATTTCATTTTCGCGAGTTCAGTTTTGAATGGCTGTTTTTTAGGTATTTCGTATTTAACTACTTTCAATGGCAATCAAACACAAAATAAATAAAGTAGCTTGCTAAAAAATTGCCAGCAGCCTATTAATAGAGGGCAGTTGACGGCAGCACTGATGCATTTAATGTTAATGCCAGAGAAATTCAAAGTCAATGACTTATCAAACCACCCTTGTACAGGTTTTTGAAACCGGAACTTCAAATATTGGAGTATCTCATACACATAATACAGGTAAAAAAAAAAAAACAAAATATTCATACAAAATATGTATATTTAAAAACTGTACAAAAATATTTAATATGGCGATTGGACGTTACATTGGATGGAATGATCTCGAAAATTACTATCACATTTAATGAGGCACTGTTATTATTATTACAACACAAAAAAAATACATATTAATGCAAGGAAATCACTGTGAAGTGCAAAATCGCAATCTTTCAAAAGGATCGGCCTTAGAAACTATTTGAAACCTACATATAGCTGTGAATAGATAAATAATATTTTATTTAAAATCGAAAAGCAAACACTGGGAACTCAATTAAAACGTTTAGTACACATATATGTACATAGTCGTCTAAATAAAATCGAAAACCTAACCATCACACTTATTTCGATTTTTTGGGTGTTAGAATGTCATAAAATCGTGTGCATGGGACGAATATCTGTACAACACACAATGTGCACTTCTAATATTGGAAAGCTATAGTAATTTATTTATAGAGTATGCATCGATCATTACAATTTAAACCTTATTACAAAGACAGACGCTCGTGATTTGCAAGTTGTAGCGATTTAGTTTTGCAAGAGGTCATTGACACATCTTACTGTAGTGATATTTTTATGCCAGCTACAACCAACATCACCGTATCACATCTATCGTGATAAGTTCATCACATCACATTTTTTAAGATAATTTAAATTCATTCCTCAATTTTACCACTTTCAACTTGCAAAATAGGCCCAAAAATGCAAAGAAAATTATTCACGTAGTTTTTCATGTCCCAAAATTTGATATTAATTTCAATATTATGAAAAATGGTACTTAGTTTACTGTTTTGTTAGGGTGCCCTACGAAGATTTATTGGGCAAAGGGCAATGACCCTTATTGCCAATGTTAAAATGAAAGAACTGTAAAACACTGCTTGAAGTTAAAATAAAGTGCAAAAAACCTACTTGACAAACATTCCTAATTCAAAATTGAGCACTTACAACGTTTTGTACCATTCGTTTCCACAATTTCATCGACCAATCAAATGGCAGTATCTATCATAGGTCCGGGATGCGACAGGGCCTGTTTTCTCTCTTGTACGGCAGTCACAAGTTTCCTATAGGGTCCTAGAGGGAGTCCTAGGGACTTCATGTCACTCTCTGTGAGTAGCATGAGGGCGTCGAGGTCGATCTGTTCGTCTTTGAATTTCTGCACGTATTGGGAGAGGCCCCAGGCTGTTAGGAAACGTTCCAGGGAGGCGTATCCTGACTCTTCTGCTTCAGCCTCTTCGTCTGAAGTTATTGTTGAGCTCTCTGCGAATGAGACGGACTGTGTTACTACAATGACGATTCAAGATTCGAAGTATTTATTTCCTAGCTCTTGCCCGTGACTTCTTTTGCCTATCCCATCCCCGTAGGAATTGCGAAAAATCCCCTCTTAGTACTCCCCTACACCTCAAATTTCAGCTTACTACGATCAGTAGTTTCAACTGTGCGTTGTCTGTAAGTCACTCGTCAGTCAATCACGGAAGAATTTTATATTTAAGGCCACTAAGCAGGCTGCTACGCGTGTCTGACTACTAAGGATCCCGCTGAATCGATCGACAGGTCCTCAGCCGGCGCCATTGAGCCAAAAACTCAGTTAGTATAGTTACCTGACTGCGCAGACGTCCACTCAGCAGGCTGGTACGCGTGTCTAGCTGCTAAGGACCCTGCTGAGCCGATGGAGAGATCCTCACCCGGCGCTGCGCCACCCATAGCGCTCAACGTCGCTGTTATTGAGCGCCTGAAAGTATAGGACATGGTATAAAGTTAGTAAAGTTGTCGATCAAGTTTGACGGCACAGATAAAAATAGAAATTTCTAGTGTGTAAAAAAAAACAGTTTGCCAATCATTTGACTGTTGTACCGACCTGAAGGCGACGCTTCCAAAGCCAGGTCTTTCAAATATACTGGCGGGCTCCTGAAGCATAACTTCTTGTCCAATGCCGCTGTCTTCGTTCACCGCTGCAAAGTCCGGCTGACTGGCCGACCTGGAAAAGGAAATTAAGAAAGCATTACAATTGTTGCTTCTACGGGTTTTTTTTTGCATCTCTCTTTTATATGGGATGTCCTACACCCTTCCCTGTGATACGCTACGCTTTAATCTACAGTGGTATTTAATGGCCCCTTACAGAAAATTGGTGAAACAAAATTCTAAAACTAAAGCATTTATTACAATTAAACCATATTGCCTTGACGGTCGTCGATGAGTTAAAAGAGATGAATCTATTTGCACGTTCCAAAGTGCAGATCTCTATGGAGAAGAACGAGCAAGAAACTCCACAGACACTCTTTTAAATCACAATTTTTTTACAATGGTAACACCATTCGTGTGGTAATTAAAAAAATCTTCTATATGAGAACGATGTAGCAAAACGTGCACGATCATGCGTCGTTGACATGCCCCCCTCTGCTGCGCGCCGGCGCCGAAGGTTCTCAGTCTCCACGTATTGTCTATATATTACCTGGTGAGTGGTTTCTTCTGCACGGGCTCGGGCGGCTGCTCGGAGAACACATCGGCGACGTTCCCCCTCTGCTGCGGGCCGGCGCCGAAGGTCCCCACGTACATGACCTCCGAGTCGCGCCGCACGCCGCTTAGTGACGTCACCGAGCGACGACCCGTCGTCTCTATCTCTCCTACCTGGGGAGAGAGAAATGGAGGTATTATAATCAAGTTATATTTACACGATTAGCTCACACCTACCCCACAAATTTTAATGACAACTATGATTTTTTATTTTATTTCAGTACGTACTGTTGCGTACCTAGAAATCATTTTAATGAATTACTAGCTGTCCGCCGCGGCTTCGCATTCGTCAACTGGCAACTTTCTTATTTTTTTTACATAAAACCTTCTCCTGATAATAACAAACACAGCAAAAAAGAATTAGCGAAATCGATTCAGCTGTTCTCGAGATTTGCGCTTAGAAACACATTCAGCGATTCATTTTTATATTATAGATTATTTAGTTGAACGAAGTGATCCCGTTACTGCATTTTAGCCACGTGCACATTTGATGGAAATGCACCCTTATTATCTCGTAACTAGGTGTTACAATTCAACAACCTTACCCTTAAAATCAATAAAGAAAAAATAAATTCAACAACCTAGAACATGATGGAGCTCAAAATTAGCTAAATACCTTAAAATCATCAGTATTCATGTTATTATTTCGTCCAACGGTGTTGTTCCTCAGTTTGCTAGCCAGGGCCTTCTTGTAGACGGCGCCGCGACCCCTCACTCCTGAGTTCACAGTGCCTACCAGAGCACTGTAGGTCGGGCGAGGCTGCTCATCGGCTAGTAAGTTGCCTGGAATAGTACAAGTTGGTTTTGTAATAGGAGCAGCTGATGGGGCTGATGAGTACTAGCATAATGTTGAGCAATGGTCGTTTTGCGCAGCTGTGAAGCCTGTGACGCATATTTCACGAACGTTAAATATGTCACTAATTTTGTTCTTTTCAGTTTTCGGTATTCGTCAGTCTTGCCGCAAATAAACCAGTTTTCTTTCTTTACTTTCGAAGATCCTTTGCAGGAGAAAGTATTGCGCAATAAAAAGCAGACAGGTTGTCAGCAATAAGACAACTAATAAGTTTTATAAAGTTGAAGAGTTTATTTGGTTGAAGGCGCCAATCTTAGAAACTTCTGATTCGAATATTGAAAAAAAAAAAAAAAATTGTTGGAATCTCTATAAATGGGCTATCATTTATAGAGGAGGACCAATCGGAGCGGATTATCAGTGAAAAATATGACGCAGACAAAGTTGAGCGGTTCAGTTAGTTAAGTCTAATCAAGTTTTTTTCAGTGTTTTAAGCTTATTGTTATATCTGCATTAGTTTATCTATAATGCAACAGCACGTACAAATTTTGTGACGAATTATAAGATATAATAAAATGACGTTTACAGATTAGAACAAATAAAACATTTTCGATAATATCAACGATATTAATATTACAAGAAATACAAAGGCGTTGATATGAAATCCTGTTTATCAGTATACCTACATTACCTACGTAAGTAATAAAATAAGAAAGGAAAAATTAAACAAAATGTTTTTTGGTAACGGTCTATTGGTTAATTTGGGGCCATAAATATACAGTAAAGAAAAAAATTAGTGTTAAATGCGGCTGATGAGCGATGAAACTGTGGAAGAGAGCCTATACCCATTTTTAAAACTATCTCACCTGACAGTAAGCGATAGTGCAGTCAAAGATGGAATACGCTTGCCTAGAAGTAACCACAGACTCTAGCAGGGTACCTATTCCACTCCTTGGCTGTAGGTACGCACAATAAATCTGTTCCCAAAACGTTTTGTATGTGTGTGTGTGGGACGGCAACTATCTGCCATTGGCGCATCGCCGTACGTGTCGTCGTCTCGTCTCCCTTGCGAAGTGGCCACTTAAGAAGCAACTTGGCAAAATGGGGAATCATAGGCCCATCTCAAACACAGCCGGTGAGGAGCTGCAGATAGCCCCACACATTTTCCTGGCCTTCATGCCCATCCTTCTCCTTTCAGGACATGAACTTGGCTAATAACAGAGCGGTCAATATGGCCACATACAGAATGCCAATTGCTATTTTGTTTAAGCAACGTTCGCATTCGCACATCAGTCCCTATCTGTGAAACATTTATGGAAATTTCTTAGAGTTCCGTACCCAAAGGGTAACGAACGGAACCCGCCTGTCCGTCCATCCATTCATCTGTCTGTCATCGGGCTGTATCTCGAGAACCGTAATAGGTAGACAGTTGAACTTTTCACAGTTTGTATTTCAATTGCCGCTATAACAACAAATAATAAAAAATAAATGTAAAATTAAAAGGGCTTCGCTCCCATACAAGAAAAGTGTTTTTATTTCAGTTCATGGTACGGAATCCTTTCTGTGAGAGTCCGACTCGAACTTGGCCGATTTTTGACAGATTGCGACTCAGATGCAAATGGAAAAGCTGCTCAAAAAATTTTTTGAATTAGACGTCTGGTCGGAAAAAACACGAAGATTAAAATTATGTCTTACCATGGCTAGTAGACCTGGTCATCTTTTGCTTGAGGGCCCATAGCACATTGCTGGGGCGGTGCGGCATGGTGTGGACCTCCTCCGCGTATCCCTGGTCCCACTCCTTGGCCAGCTTCTTCAGCTCCTTTTCGGCTATCAGCTCTGCTTTACTCTGCCTTTTCTGATACTGCTTGTGCGATTTCTCGTAGTCTTTTTTGGCTTTCTCCTTCAGTGATTTTGCTTTTTTTCTGGAGTAGGAAATCGGAATAATATAAAAGTGTGTTGAATACTTTTTAATGTTGATGATGTTGTCTACTTTAAAATGGTAGGTACTAATCGACTTGTGCAAATTCAGCGTTTAGAAGATATAAGCCAAAGTCTGACAAAAGACCGACAATTTTGAAGTTTTCCGCGCACCACGCAGTTAGCACGGGTTTTTCGAAGTTTGGTATTGAAAAATTGGGTGTACAATTCTAATAACATCTTAAAAAATTAGGACAGTGCAGTTTATTGCGACCTATGCTGTTTTAAATAACTGGCCCATTAATTGTCATGCTAAAGTAAAGATTTACAAGTTCTCAACATCGAATTCTCAATTCAGAAACCTGCGGCATGCTTAGCCTTTAGTCAAATACTTATTGTTTTAATAAATTTAGAAGACAATGTTTTAAGATAACTTGAATCCACACACTTACAGTTACATAACGCCATCTTCTAATAGGTACTACGTCACAATAATTACTCCACTATTCCAATTCTGATAATGATGGGAACTCTTACACAACGACAAATTACAAATTGTAGCACGAACACCATTTCAACAAGATATTACACGTAAAATGTATTCGCAGTTATGCGGTAAACATTAAGGAAATAATTAACGGTTTCATGTTTTAAACTTAAGATGAAAGTTAAATGTTTTATGTAACTTTATACTTTGTACGCAGTAGCCCTTTGGAGCTTAGTAGGTACGCTTCGACAGAATTTAATGTGTTGAAATTTTAGTATGACTTAAGAGTCCTATTACGAATCGTAAATGCTCGTTTGCAATAGACGAAGTTACGTTGGTCTGCGTTGGGAGTACATCTTTAGTCCGCGAAACAATTCTGATACTTACAAGTCTGAATAGGATTATAGTTTATTTGGGCGCTCGCGCGAGACCGAGGAGCGCGCGCGCTGAATTGACGCAGAATATATAGTACTTTAATTTTATTTATTGTAATTTTGTTTTACTATATTGACAAACGAAAACTTATGAAACGTATTCATTGTAGATTGAAATTTTATATCATATTAATTTATTGGATAAAATTGTTTTTATTTGGAATATAATGGACGCTGAATCAAGACATTTCTGGCTTAAATTAGGATTTCTTTACGTTTTTTTCCGTGAAAACTCAAGGAATTTAAAGAAATTCTAGAACTCCAATAAACAAGTAAAACATTCAACTTACCTTTTAGTAATTTCAGCTTTTAAAAGAATTGATTGTAACAATGTGAATTAGACCGTCAAAGTTCCATCGCCGACATTTTTTCTTGCAAACTGAGTTCGTAAAATATTTATAGTAAATTACACGAAAAGAAAAATGAAAATTTGTAACTCCAACTTACAATAAAGAGACTGGCACTATCGTTATTCAGGATCAAATAATTAAAATATCTTACTGCTGCTGAAAACTACAGCGTCAAAAATCATGAATTTCCGTAAAAAATGTAATAGGAATCTTAACAACTGCATTGGCATTTAAATTGGATAAGTATAGAGTTTATAAAGCGTTCATCAAATGAAATATTTTAACTAGAGCCAGAGAGAGAACTATTCACAGTTGGATCATTATAGTTTCTGGCGATTTGCATTTAGAACCTTTGGTGAACGATAGAGGTATACCAAGAATCGCATCAGATAACTAGATGCTGAAGAAACAGTTTACTAAAGTGTGGGATTTCGTATTCAAGTTCTGGGGGTCTGAAAAGGACACTTTAGCAGAATCAGAAAGCACATCACGCTACCCGCCACTGTCAAATTTTCCCAATCAACCTTGAACCTAATGCGTTAACGATAAAGATGAAAATGTAATATGACAGACTGCTATGTGGTTAATATAATGATTCTGCTAAAGTGGCCTTTTTAGACCCCCTGTTCTGTCTCCAGCTTGATAAAGAGCCCCCTCTTTGAATGAAGATTTAAATGAAAACTATACAACCGGTTGGGCCCGGCGGCGCGGCGGTGGAACTTTTGAGGCCACCTGACGCAATTGATTTTATACTTTATATTTATGAAATTACGATTTATATCAGTGACGTCAAGTGGAACCAATGGTTCCACTTCGGGCCCAACCGGATTTTTGTGCTACTCTTCCGCTGTACTTTTCTGATTAATTTCGTTGCGGGATCCAAGACAGTTCATTGACTCGGCGTTTTTCTGGTGGTCGCCACTGCTGATTCTGGATCTCAGGAATTGGGAATGTTAGGCGGACTTGTCGCAAACAAAATAAAAGTTGTCGTTGTTGCGGATAGGGCGAAGCGCCTATTTTGGCAAATTATCCCGTTTAGACCTAAGCAAATGGTCTTAACTATTAAAATCTATGCTTACGGCTCACGCACAATGGTCCAACATCAGGACTAAGTGCGAAAACCAAATCCCAATAGAATCTATGCTTACTTATCGTTATTCTCCAACTTGGCCGTCGCCTGATCCAAGTAGCGCAGTATATCATCTCGTCCATTGATGGCGGCCAGCTCCTGGGCGGTGTGGCCGTCCACGTCCATGGCGAACACGTTGGCGCCGAAGTTGATGAGGAAGGTGACGCACTCCTTGTGGCCACGAGCCGCCGACAGGTGCAGCGCTGTGTTGCCGAAGTAGTCGGCTTTGTCAGGCTCTCCTCTGTAACACAGGTGATAGAAGTTCAATAGGAGCCTACGGAACAGCGCCCTAAGGCTGACAGAGGAAAGGAGCGGAGAAATATTAGCCAATGGAATTTAATAAAATCTCCGCCTCGCGTCAGTTTCTGAAATTTTATGCAATTCCATTGGTTAATACCGCGTGTATCTGACATCGACGCACAAACGATTTCCATGGGTCCAGGGCATGATTCTCGACACCCCAGTGTTGGAATTTTTCGTCGGTTCTTTTCTCATTTTTTTCAAGAGTACTACAAAGTATCAGCTCAGCTGAGCTGATATTATTTGTGGCTTTATTCAGATTGCTCTTTTTGGTGAAAGTAGTTAATTAATTATTTCTTTATTAAAAATCTCATTGGGTTAGGTCAGAATAACGATTATGAGCAGTCTTAAGTAAAAAAAACTCTTGAAAAAAATAAAAAAATGAGAAAAAAGCCGACGAAAAATTCTAAGTCTAGGGTGTCCAGAATCATGCCCCGGACCCATGGACATCGTTTGTGCGTCGATGTCAGATACACGCGGTATTTCTCCGCTTTTCTACTCTCCGCGCCAGTGGATAGTCAGCCTAATAAACTATGTGCTAAGAACTAGTTCAGACATGTAGGTATCCGCGCGGATTGGAACAACGCGGTTTGAATACGCGCGGATTCCGCCACGCCTGAACCTAGCTAAGTTCGTTTCAATTACGAATTTCATTCATTTGTGAATACATAATAAACTATATAAAGGGTCAATTAATCTGCTGAGCCTTGACCCAACTATGATAGGGTCGGCGTTCCAACCGGATGCAACTAAGTACCAGTATTTTACAAGCAGCGGCTGTCTATCTGACCTTCACAAACTAGTAACGGGTAAATACAGTACCCATTACTATCCGTAACGACTGTTAAAGAAGTTCAAAAACCAACAGATATCAAAGACTAGCTGACCCGCGCAACTTCGTCTGCGTCACATTTTACATTATTGCGCCGCTCCTATTTGTCTTAGCGTGATGATAAATAGCCTATAACCTTCCTCGATAAATGGGCTATCTAACACTGAAAGAATTTTTCAAATCGGACCAGTATTTCCTGAGATTAGCGCGTTCAACCAAACAAACAAACAAACAAACAAACTCTTCTGCTTTATAATATTAGTATAGATGTTTAAAAATTGGTAGCAACTTTTCTGCGTTTAGCGTTGTTTCTGAGGCACGAATTGAAAGAATTCGTTGCCATTTTCATCAGAAAACTCGACCATAACACCGTCAAAATACCGCGTGTATCTGACATCGACGCACAAACGATTTCCATGGGTCCAGGGCATGATTCTGGACACTTTAGACTTAGAATTTTTCGTCGGCTTTTTTCTCATTTTTTCATTTTTTTCAAGGGTTTTTTTACTTTAGACTGCTCATAATCGTTATTCTGACCTAATCCAATGAGATTTTTAATAAAAAAATAATTAATTAACTACTTTCACTAAAAAGAGCTATCTGAATAAGACCACAAATAAGTAGATATCATCTCAGCTGAGCTGATATTTGTGGTACTCTTGAAAAAAATGAGAAAAGAACCGACGAAAAATTCCAACACTGGGGTGTCCAGAATCATGCCCTGGACCCATGGAAATCGTTTGTGCGTCGATGTTAGATACACGCGGTATAGTACCCAGAAAACTTTTTTTTTATCTACACTACTATTGTAAAGCTGAAAAGGTTGGTTTGCTTGAACGCGCTAATCTCAGGAACTACAGCAGTGCTATTCTGTAACAACATTTTCGTGTCTCGACAGCGGAATCCGAGGTGAGTTTCAAATTCGTATAAATATAAGACCTTATGGTGTGTGAAATAAAGTTCACTTTGTAAGCTTAGTCACTCAGGTGAAGTCGATATCGAAATGGTTATTTACAGAATAGACTAGCTGGTCTGATTTGAAAAATTATTTCAGTGTTAGATAGCCCATTTATCGAGAAAGCTTATAGGCCAAATATCATCACGCTTAGACAAATAGGAGCGGAGCATTATTGGAAAATGTGACGCAGACGGAGTTGCGCGGGTCAGCTAGTTTTCTATAAATTGACTTAATTCAATTGACAATATGCCAGTGGTAGAAGTGCTCCTGTTAATCTTAAACATTATAAACAAAATTTAATACCAAACCTGACCGTTTTGAGAGAATTTGTTTGAAAGAGACACGGCGGCTTTGAACGCAAAGGGCATTAGGAGGAACACGGCACGGATGATTTTTAGTCAGTAAGAGGAATGAGTCATTTGATGACTTCCTTTAATTGAAAAAAAAAACCTGAAATCGAAAAACAAAAAGAGCAACTCGACAAAATGTATAGATCTCATACATTTTGACGATCGAAAATAGACCTATTGAATATAATGGATCTCATGATTTTATGTGTTTGTAAACGAGGTCGTAAATTTTCGCATGATAGTTGCCAATGTTGCCAAATGCAAAAGGAAATTCACATTTCCTGTGTCACAAGCATAACATTGAAAAATAGTTTGAATTGTTAGTTTAGTTGGTTGTTATGTGAGTTCAGGTATTTTCACCTCTAAATTAACGGTAATTGCTCGCCACAAAAATGGTTTAAATAAAGTGAAAGTATGACGTTATTTGTGGATCTGTCAATTGATATTGTGGTATGGTCGGCGCCAGATAAACGTGACAAAAAGAAAATTGATTCCCTAATATCCCTTCGTACATACTCGAACAATAAATTATGAATCGTTTTTCAGTACTAGAAAAAGTTAAGGATCACGATAGTCTAAGTCGATTCAGGACAGCTTTGTCATTATGTCTGTTTTTGACCTTTAAATAATCAATTAATGTATGTAGATCAATGACCGTTATTGCACGGGTATCTGACGTCTAATATACTAGTAGCTGTGCATATCACTCGACTGAAATGATGAAGAATTAACTAGGATTTAAACAAATTCATTTTACACCGACAGCTAGAAAATGTTACCTATATTGGGTGTATGTATCCTTAACGTACTTATTTATTATTTTGTAAGAAAAAAGAGATAGTGTCTATCTATTTTCCATTATTTCTATAATAAGTGGTCAAGCAAGTAACTCACATTTTCTGTAAAAAAAAAAATCTACAATCTAGATCGTTATCGTTATATTATGATAGTAACGAGAAATGACACTTGGAACGGAATAGGCACTCATTCAAAGGGAATAAAGTGACAAACAGCTATATAACTGTACCGTCAGTCTGTATGGAATACGGTGTCACATTAAAATATTCGTGAGGCGCGTCTACATATTGAACGATCGACACACTATTGATTTTTATCAGTGTCTTTTAAATGACCAATCTAACAGTGTGTACTTATTTAACTTTCCTCTACTGGATGCTGGATATAGCGGTTAAATCCATACTAATATTTTAAACTAGTAGTCCGACCCGGCTTCGTTCTATCGGACGAATTTTTACCCTCCTTGGGATAGTACAAATTGCAGGCCGGGGAATCCGCGGGTAGGGTACGATAATTAATAATCATTTTATTTTATTATTCTACATAATTTTGAATTACATTTACAGAAATTCTGAATAATTTGTAATATAACTGTGATGGAAAATTAATATTTTAGCTTTACAGGGAGTGGAAAGTTTATCGGAAATGGCGCGCTACATCGATACGCTTGAAGCGCAAAACAATTACAATTACTGTTTAAATATTTATTCTGAAGTTGTACGAAAATCCGAATAGTTTTGTAATTTGTATTTCTATTTTCACTTATTTATAATTAGGCGATTTTTAATGTACATGCCACTGGGTATCTAGGCAGAAAATAGTGTCCTTTGACGATTATGTTAACGCGACCGAGTATGTACATTAAAAACTTGTACTAAGGTCGTAGCCGTTCCCAAGACACAGCAAACCCATTTTACGCACTATCAGCGCTTATTCATAACAATATCATCTAAGGCTAATGAAGCGATTCTTTTATATTTTTTATGTAATATAATCCGTAACAATGTGTAACAGCGCGCTGGAAGGCAAACAATGCGTGAAAGCGACAGTGAGTGATACCGCATTGTTCTCAGGGCAGACTTTATTCTAATAATCTGTTGCGAGGAAAGAAGATTGTGTTAAAAGTAAGAGTGGCTGGAAGTGCCGATGGACTGTTTTTTAAAGAATAGTGCACTCTTGACACAGGACATAAACACATCCTGACGGAGTTAAGGCCACCTCCGAATCCTCCGATTCAGGAAGTGCTAAGCTACAGGGTTCGCATATGACCAGACTAGCTAACATGCGCAACATCGTCTGCGTCTCACTATTCTAATGCTCCGCTCCCATTGGCCTTTAGCCTCCCTCGATAAATGAGCTATTCAACACTGAAATATTTTTCAATTCGAACGAGTCGTTCCTGAGATTAGCACGTTCAACTCAACAAACTCTTCAGCTTTATAATATTAGTGCTAGAAGTGGAAATTATATTTATTTTTTTCCTACTCCTCCGCTGTACTCTTCGGATTAATTTCGTTGCGGGATCCAAGACAGTTGAATCGTTTCTCCGGGACTCGTCGGGTTTCATTAGCTCGGCGTTTTTCTGGTGGTCGCCACTGTTGATTCTGGCTTTCAGGAGTTGCAGTGGTTGGGTATGTGTGGCGGGCTTGTCCCAATAAAAAAAAAAAATAGTACTAGCTGATGTTCGCGGCTTCGCCGACTTGACAGATCATATACTCAAACTTTCCTCGAGAACCTCTCTATCTATTGGTGAAAAGAGCATGAAAATCGGTGCAGTAGGTTTTGAGTTTATCGTGAACAGACAGACAGACAGACGCGGCGGAAGACATTGGTTTTATAATATTTGTAATGATAGATACTTTGACCTCTGAATTTGTTTTGGTTTTACTTTTCAGAGTACTCAGCTAGGACACGGGCCGCATCTAGTCTTAAGATAAATATCGTTATTATTAATGCGGGAATCGAACCGTGTTAAGACACAGTAGCCAATCGGGTGTGCTATATAGGAATAGTGAAGTTACATCTATACTAAAATTATAAAGCAGAAGAGTTTGTTTGTTTGTTTGGTTGAACGCGCTAATCTCAAGAACTACTGGTCCGATTTGAAAAATTCTTTCAGTGTTAGATAGCCCATTTATCGAGGAAGGTTATAGGCTATATATCATCACGCTAAGACAAATAGGAGCGGAGCTGTAATGGAAAATGTGACGCATACGAAGTTGCGCGGGTCAGCTAGTGGTGTTATAATATAGCCGCATTTATTAATAAATGCGGCTATATTAATGAGATATTTGCTTTCGGGGTGACCAGCCTATTTTACAATCATGACGTGACAACCAATTGGGTGTAGCAATAAAACCTTAAGTTAGCCATTAAAATAATCAGCGAATGGCATGGTTACCTGTTCGATTAGGGAGTATCGTAAATAACGTTTTATCTAACACGTAATGTAACACTATCGCGTCTGGAGATTAGTTTGCACTAGCAGGACGAGAAATATTGGACATCTTAACCACCATATATTTCAGTTTCCTTAAATAGAGCTCTAATTCTATACAGGGTTATTTGTAAAATACCGATGTATTTGTTGTCTTTCTTTTTTTTTTGCTCGCATAGACTTCGTAAAATTTAGAGCGTTCAATTTAAATATTTTTTATTTTTGTATGAAAACCTGATAAGTTAAAATATGATGAATCTTTAAAAGTCATAGAACAAAAGTTGTTGATTATGATGTTAGTAACATAGCCCTGAGAGGTTGCCGGTGTTTTACAAATAACCCTGTATAAATATATAGAACCACTTCATTTACTTAGCCCACGCTCAGCACAAGCGATTCATTGGTTCTAAACACGGGTTCTAAACCATTAGTTCCCAACCTGCGGTTTCGGACCACTGGTGGTACAGAAGACCTTAAATATGGTTCGCGGATTTAAAATATCAAACTTACTTTTGGAAACGTGCCCAGAAGACTGGCAGCATTGCCTCGTTGAATGGCAATGCCAACTCTTTGAGCAAATAACGAGCAAGCCCACAGCACAGATGAATATTCTGTGAGCAGGCCTGAGTCCTTTCATCTGATAGGTTTCCTTCTTCCTACATAAATTAACTGATCTGATGGAAATACAAGTAGTTTTTTTTTTAATAAGCAGTGAATTGTACCAACACGTATTGGGAGTAAAGGAGGCGTTTGCCCTCTATCTATCTATCCAATGTGACGATTTTCAATACATTGTTCAGGTGACACATAGTTAAAAGCAGCTAAATGTGCATGTCATTGACCTCTTCCCATACGGAACCATGGCGATCAGTCAGCAAGCAACCCAACACCTGCTCGTCACCCACAATCGATATAATGATAACGACATCACTTCACGGGATTGTGGCCTTTAGTTAGAAGACAATATGTGTGACAATGGGGTGTATATTTTTGGCACAGTAAGGCTTACCCTCGACACTGGTGTGCACAGCGGCGTGAAGGTGGTGCCCTATGTCATGTTACATGGAAATTCATTGTTTTTGAATTTCATCAAACATCGAATACTATAGAAGGTTAAATAATAACAGCCGCACGGGTAGAACTTCGGGGTTAAGCTACGCTTGCAGAGGTTGGTGCGTAGATCGGTGACCATCTATTACCTACACGAATTTCCACCGTGCTTCGAAAGCACGTTAAGCCATTCGTCGGCCTGCTGCCATTTGAACATCTTTGACAGCCGGTACGAAGTTGCGCGGGTCAGCTAGTGGTGTTATAATATAGCCGCATTTATTAGTAAATGCGGCTATATTAATGAGATATTTGCTTTCGGGGTGACCAGCCTATTTTACAATCATGACGTGACAACCAATTGGGTGTAGCAATAAAACCTTAAGTTAGCCATTAAAATAATCAGCGAATGGCATGGTTACCTGTTCGATTAGGGAGTATCGTAAATAACGTTTTATCTAACACGTAATGTAACACTATCGCGTCTGGAGATTAGTTTGCACTAGCAGGACGAGAAATATTGGACATCTTAACCACCATATATTTCAGTTTCCTTAAATAGAGCTCTAATTCTATACAGGGTTATTTGTAAAATACCGATGTATTTGTTGTCTTTCTTTTTTTTTTTGCTTCGCATAGACTTCGTAAAATTTAGAGCGTTCAATTTAAATATTTTTTATTTTTGTATGAAAACCTGATAAGTTAAAATATGATGAATCTTTAAAAGTCATAGAACAAAAGTTGTTGATTATGATGTTAGTAACATAGCCCTGAGAGGTTGCCGGTGTTTTACAAATAACCCTGTATAAATATATAGAACCACTTCATTTACTTAGCCCACGCTCAGCACAAGCGATTCATTGGTTCTAAACCATTAGTTCCCAACCTGTGGTTTCGGACCACTGGTGGTACAGAAGACCTTAAATATGGTTCGCGGATTTAAAATATCAAACTTACCTATTGGAAAGTAAAATTAAAGCAAACTGATGTTTAGTTTCTATCAAGACAATTGTATTTTCTATGTTTATGCTCGTTACTTTTGAGTTTAAAGAATATCTTTAAGGTTAATAACTTTATTATAGAAGGAAAAATTAAAATTTTCTTCAGGGTTGTGGCCCCTACTAACAATTAAGAATCTAAAATGGTCCTAGATCTAAATAAGGTTGGGAACCACTGTTCTAAACGAACACATCCCTCGCTCCGCTACGCATCCTCTCACACATCTCTCTCTTCATCTAGTAAACTTACCCTCTTCCGCATAAAAGGCGCAGTGCCTCGATGTGTCCCTCGAAGGCAGCCCACAGCGTTGGGGTCATGCCAGATTCGTCCTTGTTGTTGCATTCCTTACGGGTGGCCTCGCGGAGCACCTCTAGCAGACCGTCTTTGGCCGCTCTGGGAAAAGAAGAAAAGCAATCGTAGTCAACCATCAACAAAAGGTATTCCGAACGTGTTTTGGATAACTCTCAACCGAGGGTATAAAAAAAAAAATACCTTGCCTCGCTCAGCTTAAGCGATTCTGTTGGTTCCATCCCTCGCTACGCATTCTCGTACAATGCGATTCAAATAAGAATAGGAACGTCAACGAACTCTATCTGTCAAATGTCTTTTGAAAAGTACAGTTTGCATAGAAAACTTAGTTGCATATCCGTAACGGTTTATTCTACTTAATTATTTAAAGATTATCAGTTATTTTAAACCATAACAAAACACTTTTTACTCAATATTTATAAATAATACTTAAAAAAAATCTTGCTTTGCTCACCCTACCTTACTTATTGGTTTGAATTGACGGCTATGACGTCACAATTTGGCGCTAAGTCGATCCTATTCTTAATTTAAACGCATCTCTGGTGGGAACGCAGAATAACAGTTTTTTCCTATTTCGTCTGCACAACAAACCAGCTGGCTTTTTTATTTGAGATGGGTTCACTCTTGACTCTAGTCTTGGTCAGAGATGACAGAGACAAGTCTACGATGGAGCGAGCTTACCCAGACAGAAGTAGCATGTTCACTCTAATTTTATCACTTAGTACTTTAGCTTTCCTTTTACTTTGGCTACAGGTAAAAGATGTCAATCAGACAACAGGAATCGAACCGATTGATTTTGAAACGAAAAACATACCCTGTATTATTACGCCATTCGAAAGTCCCCATACTAAGAATTACATTCGGGGTAGTAATTACACATTGAAACAAAAGGAAAGCGCCGATTTTTAACTAGTTAAAAATTCACCTGTAGATCAGCCGTATTCAACCTTTTTTCTCTCTGGGCCACATTGCGCTCTACAAGGAGATTCCATCATCCACAAATTGCAAAACTATTTAACCCGTCAGTTAGAGTATTGAAAAATAATGTACACGTATTTTTTGTTTTTGTAAATCAATGAATATTGACAAAGATAAAACGCATCAAAACTATATGCGAAGGTGTGTCGTATTGAGAATTTTAAAAGCGTCATAACTTCGTCAATTTTGGTTCCCGTAACAAAAGAAAAAACACGGGTCAAATTTTTTTTGATAATCTAACTGACGGACTAATTATTTTTCAGGACACAAGCCTATTGTTATGAGGGGCAGATATAACCTACACTAGGTAAAATAAAACTCAACATATTTAAATAGTATCTACACGAATGGGACTCTTGAATTTGTGACACAAATACCGTTTTCATATGGATCATAGGTCAACTTTTTCACATTAATTTGATAGTGGGTGAGAAATACTCTCAGCACATCGTCAAGGAGTGAATCAGATACACATAGATACACATTGATACGCTGATTAATAGCACCTATAATGTGCTAGGCTAGGCCACGCGGAAAAGCTTGACGGGCCACAGGTTGAGTATAGCTGCTGTAGATAATGCTAATAAATTGATGGAAGGATGTCTCTGTACAATCCGAGCTGCTTTTATTTACACAGCTAAAGCAGCTCAGCCTTGTTTATTATATCAATATTTTAATTCCGTCTTGTACTCCTTTGTAGATCAATACACGATATCGCTTCCGTCATCGAAACATCAGAATTTTAATGATCGATAAGTGATAATCGAAGTATTTTAGTTATCTATTTCTTGTCGTAAATGAATGTAACCAAAGATTATGTACTTTTAAACTATGCGAAGTGAAATCATAACAGGGTTTTTGCTGTTTAACGTACTCCGTATTTCGGCAATGATCGGAGATCAATGAACTTGACTCTGGCAAGGGAGTACCTACGTGTGTTTTGGGAGATACTATATACTATATGAATATGCAAGCCAAATACACTTAGGGGTCGTAGAATTCCTCTGCATCGCTGTCATCCGGAATTTTGGAAACGTGCCCAGAAGACTGGCAGCATTGCCTCGTTGAATGGCAATGCCAACTCTTTGAGCAAATAACGAGCAAGCCCACAGCACAGATGAATATTCTGTGAGCAGGCCTGAGTCCTTTCATCTGATAGGTTTCCTTCTTCCTACATAAATTAACTGATCTGATGGAAATACAAGTAGTTTTTTTTTTAATAAGCAGTGAATTGTACCAACACGTATTGGGAGTAAAGGAGGCGTTTGCCCTCTATCTATCTATCTATCCAATGTGACGATTTTCAATACATTGTTCAGGTGACACATAGTTAAAAGCAGCTAAATGTGCATGTCATTGACCTCTTCCCATACGGAACCATGGCGATCAGTCAGCAAGCAACCCAACACCTGCTCGTCACCCACAATCGATATAATGATAACGACATCACTTCACGGGATTGTGGCCTTTAGTTAGAAGACAATATGTGTGACAATGGGGTGTATATTTTTGGCACAGTAAGGCTTACCCTCGACACTGGTGTGCACAGCGGCGTGAAGGTGGTGCCCTATGTCATGTTACATGGAAATTCATTGTTTTTGAATTTCATCAAACATCGAATACTATAGAAGGTTAAATAATAACAGCCGCACGGGTAGAACTTCGGGGTTAAGCTACGCTTGCAGAGGTTGGTGCGTAGATCGGTGACCATCTATTACCTACACGAATTTCCACCGTGCTTCGAAAGCACGTTAAGCCATTCGTCGGCCTGCTGCCATTTGAACATCTTTGACAGCCGGTCCTATTCAGAAGCCAGAAAAATCTGACATCAGTCTTGCCAAGGGGAATCGTTTTACTCAGTTACTGGGTTGTGAAGGTCTGATAGAGCGAGCTCCATGTAAAATGCATCTGGACTGATTGGAAGCCGACTCCAAAATAAGGCACTTGTCTCACCGCCGGCGACCAGCGAGCAGCGAGTAAAGTCTGAAACTCGAAACGAGTTGGCGAGCAGCGAGTAGCGAGTGAGTAGTTTCGATTGTTTTGATGCTTTGCTTTATGCGAGTGCTTTTGTGCGACGGGTAATTGCTCGTACCACGCGCTCCGGCCCTCAATGTAGGTAGAAATTACCGCGTTGGTGAGTTCTGACCGCCAAACGAGCATCGCCGAGCGACTATCGCTGAGAGAGTACAATCTTTGATAGCTCTTGTCGACCAACTAGTGGTAAGAGCCGGCTCGCTGGCAGCGTGTGTCTCTTTTACCCACACGAGATTTATATATTTTGTCCCTTTCCTCAGCGAGCAAATAGTCGATAGCTTATCGCTTCCTCGTCGGCTTTTACTCACACGAGATCTATATCTTTTGTCCCTTTCCTGAGCGAATGACTAATCGCTTCCTCGTCGGCAGTGAGACAAGTGCCTAAGGCTATACTGAGTGAATATTCTATATTAAAGGTTTTTAGGCTCCTGCAGCCTGCAGACAATGCGACTATGCGAAACTTACAATGCGACATCCAATGTTTAAACTCGACCAATAAGCGTGCTGTTGTCTGTAGTATCGTAGCTATAAACGGTTATAGATCGATTGTTATGATTCAATCATTCAAGTTTGTTTATAAAAATTGTCTTACTGAAAATTTTGAATCTGCTTGTGTTCGTTGGAAGGAATACTATGAAACCCTATGAATTTCTGATGCAATTAGGGCTCTAAATACATAAATCATATATGCACAGAAACATGCAGAAAGAAAAACCCAACTACGTTTAAGTAGGCACCTACTTGAAAAATTACTTGAATGAATGATATTACCATTGACAGAGAATGCCAATGATAACATACACTGCTAGTGCTACTAATAAGTATCAAGATACTCAAGATTCCTACATCCAAAAACCGGCCAAGTGCGAGCCGGACTCGCGCACTGAGGGTTCCGTAAGCAGAAGTTGCGATTTACGATTTATGACTAAAAAAAACTACTTAATAGATTTCGTTCAAACCAATTTTCGCTGGTAGTTTACATGGTAATGTACATCATATATTTTTTTTAGTTTTATCATTCTCTTATTTTAGAAGTTAAGGGGGGCGGGACACATTTTACCACTTTGGAAGTGTCTGTCGCGCAAACTATTCAGTTTAGAAAAAAATGATCTTAGAAAACTCAATATCATTTTTGAAGACCTATCCATAGATACCCCACACGTATGGGTACAATATTATTTTTTTTTTGAGTTTCAGTTCTAACTTCTAAGTATGGGGACCCCCAAAATTTATTGTTTTTTTTCTATTTTTGAATGAAAATCTTTATGCAGTTCACGAAATACATCTAATCTTCTACCAAATTTCAACAGCATAGTTCTTATGGTTTCGGAGAAAAGTGACTGTGACATATGGACGGACAGACAGACAGACAGACAGACATGACGAATGTATAAGGGTTCCGTTTTTGCCATTTGGCTGCGGAACCCTAAAAAGCCAAAAACAAATATCTGTGTTATAAAAATTATATAGAAGACTACCTAGCACTTCGCCCGTGTCTTCGTCCGTGCTGCCAAGGATACTACCTACCATTTTTTTTCAAGTCATAAATATGCCTATGATGTTACTCAGGGATAGGGCAGCCATCACATAATTTGCCGATGCCGGGCAAAAACTTTAAAAACCCATTTTGGACATTTGGGTTAAATTGAGTATTTACCCCGGACGCAAAAAAAATTCACCCTTTTATAAAAACTTTACTTTGTATAACCTGGTATAACCCTTATTTTCATTTAAGGCATGTCTCCTTTTTAAAAATTAGTAAATTGTTACATTGGGTTTTGTTTTCCTATAACATTCCAGTCATTTTAGGTACCTATCATCTGAAGAAAATTAGAAAGCTGAATTTTGATAGAAACCTTTATAACGGTGCGCTTTGAAAAATCGACGTACCGTGCCGGTTAAAAAAAATATTGAAGGTCAAATGTCATAAAAATCGCTTTATCGCGATTAGCTCGGTTTCTATAGTTCCACAGATCAAAATTGTAGAGCGTAAAGTTTTTGTTTCGAACTTTTTTCATGCGCTCAATCGTTTTTGAGATACAGGGCGGAATGCGCGTAGCGTATAAACCATAGGTAATTAATTGTATCATTACGGTACTTTGATGCACCTGCGATCTCGCCTGCACACTGGAAGTGGTACCTACTTATCTGGACGTCCAAATGGCCGACGTCCATAATATGTTGCTGGAGTGCTATTGAAACGCAGTATGCGTGCAAACCTTATCCATGCTGGTTCTGAGCGCCTGGTACTTTTGTTGGTCAAAAGATTTAGTTGTAACCGCATCAAAACTCGAAGATCCGGGGGGAGTGGAATTTCAATGTTGAGTGGCACTTCCCGGTTCCGTATCGGATGAAGTGGAAGTCGGCTGTAGAGGAGACACGCTTGGCCTGTTACCTGTCGCCACAATAATAACTTATGTAGTTCAATGTCCCACCGAATTCAGTCGTTCTACTATGACGAATGCGGTGGGCATGGTACTTATATGCGAAAGCGGTATGCGGGCTAGTTTTTAGTGTTCCGTACTCAAAGGGTAACCAATGGAACCCTATTACTAAAACCTCGGTTGTCCGTCCAGTTGTCAGTTTATCAGCGAGCTTCATCTCGAGAACCGTAATAGGTAGACACTTGAATTTTCACAGGGTGTGTTTTTGTATTGCCGCTATAGCAACAAGTAATCCTACTAATCCTACTTAATATTATGATGATGATGTTTGTTACTCTTTCACGCAAATACTATATACTGAACCGATTACGATGAAATTTGGTAGGTAGGTTCCCGAGGGATCAGCATTTACACGGGAGTAACGAGAATTTATACGCGGACGAAGTCGCGGGCGGCCTCTAGTTTAGGAGCTCCGTAAACGAAACGTTTTATTTTTTTTCGGTTTATGATACCTACAGAACTCTCCCCCGAGAGTCCGAGTCGTATTTGGCTGTTTTTTTTTTCTAGGGATGATGCATTGATGTGGTGCGAGTGCGAAATGAAGACTTAGTTATGGTAGATTTTGATCATAGCATGAGTTTTTTTTTTAAGAGAGTGGCGGAGCAGAAGGTAGTGTCACTCTTATTGATTAAAACCCATCCGTATTCCTCCTAATGCACTTTGCGTTCCAGCGCCGCGGTGACTCTTTCGAACAAATTCCGCAACCCTGGCAGGCACTGACCCTAGCTGGCCCCGTCTACTATGCTGACATCTCTTAGAAGCGCGCCTGGAACACTACGTGCCGCCCGGCTACATCATCTATAGCATGAGTGGGCCGTGGGATCACTATTATGGATGACTCTGGAGAAGGAATGTTGGTGGGGGTTTAGACTTAACGTTAGGGTAGGAACTTCGAATGATCCCATCACCTGCAACATTTTTTTTCTTTTCAGGCGCGTTTTACTTCTGCGCCGCTTATTACCTACAAGAGTTCCACCCATTTTCTAATCTGTGTAATTAATTCAAAAACAATCGTTTTCCTTATTGCATGTTTTGTTGCATCAATGAAACAAGATAAACTGTTATAACTTTATCTTGAGTAGGTTGGTATGTTTCTTTTAATTAATTTTTTTGTTATAATTTCGCGATAGAATTGCCGGTACTGGATTAGGTATAGGTACCTACGTGTCTAGATCCTAATTAACAAAGTTGTCTACACTAATATTATAAAGAAGAAAGATTAGTATTTTTGTTTGTTTGAAACGAATAAACCTAAAAACAACTGGACCAATTTAAAAAATTCTTTCACCATTAGAACGCTACATTATCCCTGAGTAACATGGGCTATATATTTATGACTAGAAAAATTAAGAAAATAGCAGCGCGGAAGAAGTAGCGGGCGAAGTGTTTGTATTTTATAAATATTATTAAATACTTACATTATTCGTAAATATTATTAGGTAAGCAGGTACCTACCAAATTAATCACCAGAAAAATACATATATTGATAAACAATTTTATCAATTTGTTGGGTAGACGCAGACGTTTTAATAGCCATTAAAACGTCTGCGTCTACCCAACAAATTGATATGTCACATTCCCGATTTGTCACTATGTCAGAACTTTTAAAAACAAGTGAACGCGAGGTGGGTATGTATAGGTATAATGTTTTCCTAGTGTATGTAAATTCCTCAATTATTTGCGTTACATGGGCCGCGCTGTTCTAAAGGTATCCTAATTTATCAAAGGGTGTTTAGGTAGGTGCTGGTTTTGAAAACAAGGTGAAGATAGACTTCTTTGACTCCATGTTTAATTTTATTGTGCTTTCAAGTCAGGCTTTCTCGGCAAGCTTTTAGATTATTCCTAGATCAGAAAATAACTTCTGATGAAAAAGTCTATTCTTCCGAAAGGTAGATATTGTTAGAGGCCTTTAAGAGCGTATATTCCGTCCACTAGCGCCGCCAATCGTTTTTTATTATTTGTGGTAAATTTAAGACACGTAGATAAAAAACCGCTCTGTAGTGTACTGAAGAAATGTATTTATTATGTTTTGAGAGTTATGTTTTGTACTTTAGAACATAAATAATTGCCAAAGTTGATATTTTTGCTAAAAGTGGCCACTTTTAGCAATAATTGCCGTTTTGGCTATTTAGCCATGAGTTATGTATTAAAAATAGCTGTAAAAAAATAATAGATACATTTCTTCAGTACACTACAGAGCGGTTTTTTATCTACGTGTCTTAAATTTACCACAATTCATAAAAAACGATTGGCGGCGCTAGTGGACGGAATACACACTCTTAATGTATTTTAAATACATAAATTACATTAAGATACCTTTAACTTATTTAATTTCTGTAATCATAACAAAAAACATCGATGACAAAACCACTGTTTAAATTAGGATCCCAAGGATTGGTACAAATAGTTATTGTCGTCAATTAGCTCTCGTATCAAAGAATGCACCGATTTGTGTGGTTTTAACAGAGATGAAATGGGAAAATATTTAGACATAAGATATAATGGTAACGTAGTTCAAAAAGCTAGAAGACTAAAGGGGACAGACATGTATGGCCGGATGCCGTCAACGCTGCGCAAGCAGAGCAAGAAATATATTTACGATTTGTTTTACTTACTATAAAATCATTCATTACAAAGTTTACAAAGTTGTTTAAAGTTTTGTTTTTTTTTTAAACTTCGTTTTTACAAGAAACCACTAAACAACACGGCATTCTTATAACTTGTCTGTGGTGAACTGTTACGCAGTAGTGAACCAAAGAATTCGATTTCCCGGGAGAAGTCTTGTTCCTCAACACTTCAGGATATGGTGTCTCCATGTCGCTTTGACGCAAGTGGCTAAAATCTAAGAGGTCCAACCCATCCATTTACTAATTAAAAATTAAACCTGTTCACAGAGATAACATTGTTCTGGAATCACGAAATCAAACCGATCTAGAGAACAGTTCTAGAAAACATGCCCGTGGACGAAAATTGCAAAGTGATAGTCAAAACACTTTTCATCCAAGTGAAGCCGCGGGCGGAAACTTGTAAGTAGATATAATATGAACGGTAGCATTTCTGTTTACTTCTGACTGTACTTTCAAAACAAAATGGTGACCAAACGGGAATGAATATAGGCATTTTTAAATTTTGACAAATCGGGAAAGGATGTACGAAGATCAAAATCGTGGCCAAACGCCACTTGCGTTCAGTTGTTTTGAAAAGTTTTGACATGGTGTCATATCGGGAATGTGACTTATCGGGAAGTAGCCGTTTTAATCAATTAAATCGCAATGTTTATAAAACGTCAAATTACCATGTTTAGAAAAGCGTAAAATAATTTATTTTAAGACAGTAAATCTTTTTAATTATCATTTTTATCTTAATTAGGCGATGTTTTTAAATGGTAATAAGATCACAAGTCAGCTTTCAAATGCCTACTAAATTAGGTACATTAGGTACCTACATAATATGCATTTGAAAGCGAATTTCAGAATTACCGTAGTTAGGAATAGAATAGGTATTTATAATGTACTTATTATGAAACAATTATAAAATAATATGAGTAGTAAGTAACCAAATAGATATACTTTCATAGGTTTTAATATAAAAGCCTATCGCAAGAGATAATTTCTAATTATTATATTGATCGACTAAAACTGAACGATATCAGAAATACCTGAGCATACCGATATCTTATCGAGATAGCACCAGAGACTAGATTGTCCTGTTTTTATTTTATACTTACTTATGAAACCTGTCCGTGGTCATCTTTATACTTTTTCACAGCACTGGCACACAAACTCTTCACCACAAGCGTACGAAAGTTTGTTCAACTCATTTTGTACAGATTGCCACAGTTTAAAACCGCGAAATTGATAAGCTGAGAAAGTTTGCCGTTTTGTTACACTTCACACTTTTGCAAATTAGTATTTTCGGTAACTATTTTTTAACATAACTTAATAGCTGTAATTCAATCTTACCAATGTATTAACGTCTTATTAGTAATTCGTGGATAAATGTTGTTTTGTCACTACGTATAATAAAATAATAACAGAAACACCTGTTTCACTCAGGTAGTCAGGTGAAACACGGACTGTTGTCACAAATGCAATACAAACTTACGCGTCGTCAAAGTTTGAATGAATGATATGAATGAGTGATGGTAAGTAATAAAATTGAATGAAGGCTGTTTTTCGCAACAGACGTTCAATGACCTTTAGTATAAAACACTGGTTTTAAGCGACATCTAGTGACTGTGTTAGGAAACTTTGTGTACAGCGACATCTTTTGTGGAGTAGCAGTAGCGTTAGGAATTTCTAGCTAGAACCTATTGCTATTCTACAACAGATGGCAGCACCTACATCCGTCATAAAAAATTAACATATTATATTATTATTATTATTATTATCATCTAAAATCATTATTAATTACACATTTTCATTATTTGAAAAATTTATAATGGTTTAAAACTTAATAAAAACATAAAACTGTTACTCAGCTTGTTACCTATCCATCCTAGTGAGATACTAAAAGAACTTACCTACGTCCCTCATAGGTAGGTATATATTGGAGAATTGGAAAAGTAAAAAAAAGCTCAATTTGAATTTTAACGATTTTGTGTTGGGAATTGCTTTGCTTTACCTACCTATAAAGTAACAGTGATAGAGGAAGAAATGCCTACATTCGACCAGTACCTTCCTACATGCATAGATTCCTAGTTGCCGCTGCAACGTGCTACTTTCCATCATTTTTAAAATTCAGGTGCCAGCAACACCATGACGAAGAACTGCTCCATCTTCGACTCCATCATCGCTTACCATCAGGTGAGATACTTACTGGTCAAACGTGTGACTATCATCTATACTAATCTATACTAATATTATAAAGAGGTAACATTTGTTTGTAAGTTTGTATGTTTGTAAGTTTGTATGTAGGGGGTAACCTCAGGAACTAGGTACTGGTCCGATTTGAAAAATTCTTTCAGTGTTGGATAGCCCATCTATCGAGGAATATTATATATATCATCACGCTAAGACAAAGAGGAGCGGAGCATTCATGGAAAATGTGACGCGAACGAAGTTGCGCGAGTCAGCTAGTTAGTAAATAAAAACAAACAAGACATCAAGAGAAAAATGCCACAACCGACAAACCTACATTAAAAGCATTGTTTGATAAACAATAACAGGCGAGTGATTGGCCAGAGTAGATTTCCACCATTATCATAAAAAGCGCCGCAAAAAGCACACCTAAAAGTGAATTATTGTGTGTTTATCTCGAGTGCTGGATAAATTATATCGTGCGCACGATAAAATAACCGCACGCCACTTATCTAGGCGTTTAACTATTTTTAGAGGGTTCATAGATACTAGTAGATTAGTAAAAAAGCTATTAAGTTGGGGGAAATGGTCTCTCTGCCCTCAATAATTGAACACTTAGCTATGACACCTACCTACCAAAAGTAATAAAGTTTTGCGCGCGCGCCAACACTTAGGTAGGTTTTCTTTTTATGATGATAGTCAAACGCAAGCCAACCGATTGCTTTAATTTTTTTAAACCTATGTCAAAAGTTAATAAATTTCAGAAAAAAAAACACTCAGAACCGTGTTCTAGCTTTGATAATGCGATGTTCTTTTTTTAAATTTGTTTGAGATTAATCTTCGAGGCTATCATTATTTCTAAAGTGGAGTACCTAGTATGTTTCAGTTTCTTAAATTCCCCAGCTTTTTTCTTAAAAAATTGAATGTGCAAAATGGAACCTATGATATTCGAAGGGGGGTGCTGAAGATGCACCCACTTTTTTTTTAAGGAAACGAAAGGAAATCATCCTACTCCTCTTGCTCTGGGCGAAGCAGAAGGGAGTGTCAGACTCTTAACGACTGAAACTCATCGGAGTTCCACCAATTGCCCTTGCCCTTTGCGTTCCAGGGCCGCGGTGACACCGTCCATCCCTGTCGAACAAAACCCTCCTGGAACCTCAATGCACAAGAAAGCTCAATGCTATGTGCAGTCTAGTCTAGCAGGACTAAACTGAACTGTGCCTTGAGCTTCCTTTTACTTGATTTCAGAATGTTTGCAGAGTGAATGTTTGATCCAGTAGCCCTGTATGATTTTTTTGTAGGTTTATATTAAACTAATCAGGTCCTAGTCAATGCAACGCTATCACTATCACTCCATATTATAAAACAAAGTCCTCCGCCGCGTCTGTCTGTTTGTCTGTTCGCGATAAACTCAAAAACTACTGCACCGATTTTCATGTTGTTTTACCAATGGCTAGAGTGGTTTTCGAGGAGAGTTTGAGTATATAATTTCACGCGGGGGCATCAGCAAGTTGAAAATAAAGCATGAAGCCGGACACAAGGTTTTCGAAAGCAATCTCTGTGGCGTCGCCGTATCCTGGCCGTATTTTGATGTGGTCGAGGTAAGGTTCATCACATCAGCCGGTCTATCGCACCGTGTAAGGTGAAGTGATCATAACTTCCATCTTCTTCACATACATTTATAGCTCACTTCACCTTAGCTTACATACTTACATGGTAAAAGTTTGTGGGGAGGAATGAATGCTCACTTCACCCAAGATTACACGGTGAGGATTTTACTGAACTGACCGGCTAGTCATTGTGCCACCTTGTGGTACGCACACACCGTACTTCAATAATGCAGGTAGAAACCTATGGTCTGCAAAATGCAAGAGTCACCGAATATTCAGCGCTTCGGCCGAGAGCTAATACGAATATTCGGAAAAATCACCTATTCGTGACATCTCTAAAAGGAACCCCCATTACTGAAACTCCTTTCAGTCAGTGGTATGAATCTCAGAAATATTTCACAGAGTGTGTATTTTAGAGAGTGCGACTCAGACTTGGCCGGTATTTTCATGATAAACTATAAAATTAATTTCACAGCTCAATACAAAGCTATCAAACGTTCATAAAGCTGACGAGTGCGAGGCAATCAGTGCGATATGATTATGACGCCCAAGTGCGATAAATTGAGATACCAAGAGCGTAATGTATTACCTACGCTCGTGGTCACAAGTGCTACACGCGAAATACATTAATGATAACAACTAATGGATGACAAATATTTGCCCATCCTGCAATTAGCTAGTAATATAAAATTTTGGTAAAAGATATATTGGGATAGATTGTGACTGATAGATAATTGTTAGCGGAGCCGCCAAGCTTTGTAATTAAACTATAAAGCTTTTTAGATAAGGTGTAGTTTAATCACGTTGTTCGCCAATCAATATTGCGTATCTGATCAGCCTATCGAGACCAACTGCTGGACATAGCTCGCTCCCCAAACTGGTAGTTTGTTAGTACTTAACTACGTATTTGGGGGGTAATTTTAATTGTACCCACTTCGTATTATATTGTTTAAAAAAGCCTCGTATTGACTGGGCATAACAAAATAGTTTAAATTTGACTTATTCATTAAACTTTTAAAACATTGCCGTGTATAGGTAAGTCCGTAACACCAGTGGTTGGTTACTGGTTAACGACAGATAAACGACCGTTAAAGGTCACTTTAGCAGGATCATAATACACACGACAATCTGTCAAATATGATTTTCATCTTCATCACTAACGCATAAGGTTCAAGGTTGATTGGGAAAATTTGACAATGACATGTAGCGTGATGTGCTTTCTGATTCTGCTAAAGTGGCCTTTTTGACCCCCAGAAACCATAAGAGATTCTAAATTCAAATTCTCAAAATTAGTAGGTACCTTACCTCAGTTACATTAATACAATTTGGCAGCTCAAGAATCGATTGCACAAGTTATGAAGAATATTGTAATTTGTCTTAATTCTGGCACAGACAAATCCTCGGAGATAATCGCTTCTCAAGCCTTTCTGGTGTTGTCACTACCAACATATCTGCACAAATAAAAAGTTAGTCATATGATACTTACTTGTAGTTAGAGCTAAACTGTAAACCGCGAGGACTAAGGACAAAGGAAGCCATAAACTGTCCGTTTGTGGCGGTGTGGTCTTAGCCAGGAATAGTTCGCGATGTCCAATTGTTCCGCAGAAGCAGGATGCTAACGTTTTCGAAGCACCAGTAGATTAGCAGCCGATTCTGAAACTCATGATTAGAAATCGTATTCTGAAAATTATTTAAAACTAGTGTCCCCCGCGGCTTTGCTCCCGTCAACTAAAAGTCCGTCTGTCCGTCACTTACAGAAAAAAACACACCAAAAAAAGAATTAGCGAAATCGGCCCAGCCGTTCACGCGTGATGCGATGATGAGCAAGGGAAATAGGGAATCATTTTTATAATATACCTACTAGCAGCTAGTCTATTCTGTAAATAACCATTTCGATATCGACTTCACCTGAGTGACTAAGCTTACAAAGTGAACTTTATTTCACACATCATAAGGTCTTATATTTATACGAATTTGAAACTCACCTCGGATTCCGCTGTCGAGACACGAAAATGTTGTTACAGAATAGCACTGCAGCCCAGGCTCGCCCCAGCTTGGGAGCCAAACGTCGGCAGTGTTCGAGATAGTTTGACATACAGAGTTATCTAATTTCGCGTTATTGTTTATGAATGGTTTTCTTTAAATGTTTTTTTGATTTGTCAGAGATGACAGAGACAAACTCTGCGATGGAGCGAGCTTACCCAGAATAGAAAATCCCATAATTTGATATATTAATAGAAAATCCTATATAAGCCTGTGGTATGGATTTGCTACAATTTGACGTAGATATATTATATAGATCTATTTTAAGAATTTACAAAAAGGTTATTCTTTTTTTTTTCTTTCCGATCTTATTAGCAATCAGCATACCTACCCAAATTTCAGAAAGAAAAATATATAAATTGAGATAATACCTAGTAATTCTCTCGGCTGCTACGGCAAATGCATTTATCTACACTAATATTAAAAAGAGGAAAGATTTGTTACATGTTTGAATTGAATAGGCTCGGAAACTACTGGACCGATTTGAAAAATTCTTTCAGTGTTAGATAGCCCATCTATCGAGGAATATTATATATATCATCACGCTAAGACAAATAGGAGCGGAGCAATAATGGAAAATGTGACGTAGACGAAGTTGCGCAGGTCAGCTAGTAATATATAAAACCAAACGACGCTTTTCAACATAATTAAAATACAGGCATATTTTCCCTACTTTTAAGCACGGGAGCCACAGTTTTACCTTTTTATCCAAGAAAACATCGTGAAGTTTTTCAGGATCTAAGTATTTCTAGTTTCAGTGAGAAACCTAAAACTGCACGCTAACTAAAACATCGTCGCGTCCGTTAAGTCGCCACGACACTTTTCTGCGTCAATTTTCGCGCCCTTTCTCGCCGACTTTCCACCTAAATCACGGGCATGCTGCAAAAAAATAAAATGTCTGCCACGAGCGGGACGCAATCACCCTATGAATCGGCTAGAGCTGCGCTGAATTTTAAACATTGAACCAATTTTTTTTTTAATAGTACCTAAGTATGTAGATGTTCAGTGTGAGTAATATTTTGAAAAGATATGTCAAAGTCAGTCAGTAGGTACGTTTTCAACTTGATTTAAAGAAAGTTGAATTCAAAAAGGGCCGATAGTTTTAGAAAGCATTATACAGCTATAGCGCTCCAGATTGTGCTGGCTGGTGAAGCATTAAAGTTGCATCCATAAGGAGCCAAAATGAAAACGGCCAATATTAGTTTACTTATGGATCGTAAGTCATCGTCTCTCGGATGAGCAGGAGACAACCAATCGACTCGGAGTAATATTAAAATACAGTGCAGCACAGGTACGCGATATAACGACAGCATTCATTAGCGTAAGTGCCCACTACAACTGTTGAATCATGCTCAATGACGCTAAATGAGCGAAACCACAAAATGCGAAAATGGCGATGGCCGCTTCACCATTATATTGATTTCGACGCCATTAAAGCGAACCGGAAATTAAAAAGAAATAAAAACATATTGCTTTCCCGCGCGCACCGAACTTCACCCAATTTGTACACGTTCTGTTTTCGAACAAGCGATTTTTTTAACGTGCCAGAATGACGTAACTGTCTCTGGGGTGCAGCCGATTTTAATCTTAAAACTGTTGCAATAAAAATCGAAATAGTGTGATTTAAAATGCATCAAATATCGTTACGTCAATTTGTGTGTAGGTGTAATATAGGGTAGGTAGATTTTATTTGGCATGCCATTATTGTCAGCGTGATATGATTATTATATTATCGGGCGATAAACGGGCATAAAAAAGATATATCGTGGTGAGGCAATCATCTCGAGCGAGGATTACGACGTTATTACAGTGTATCATGTGGATTTATTGAGAATGTTCTTGCTAATTAGATCTGCGAGAGGGATATGAGTTACGTTTGCCAGTAAATCACGGGCTTTGCGAGCAACTCTAGAATTGTTTGTGGCAGATGTAGGTACTTATTATTGCTCGTGTTTATGGTACCTAAGCGCTAGATAAATTTGTAAAATACTAAATTGACTTTCTCCAAGGTACCTAATATAATTTTTTTAGGTACTCAATAATAAAATAAGGAATCGTTTTTCACTTCTGAAAAATGTAAAGGATCACGAAAGATAATATATATCCATCCTTTCAAACTGCTTCATGTCTTAATTTCCGTTTGTAAATTGAATGTTGTCAATAAATCAAGTAGGTGAGTCAATTACCGTTATTTAAAACTTTTAAACACTATAGTCATCTTATAGTTTTTCCTGTAATGTATAGGTAAAGAGCTACTTATGATCTACATTTTTTTCAAAATTGTAGACTCGATAGTTTTAGAAATAAGGAGGTGAACAAAATGTACCTAGTAGGTATGAGCCATTAGATAGTGTCCGACCCAATTGTTTTTACTAGAAAGCTACACTAATTGGGAATGGCATATACGACTTTCTGTCCGGAAATAAACACGGCTTCTTTGGGAGATCATGCTAGTGCCAAGAAACACACTCTTTTTACAATTAGGTATGCAAACATATTATTATTCAGGCTCAGAAATCCCAAACAAAAAAAAAACAAAAAGAGCAAAGGGTTTTGAAAGAACGAATCTCTTCTTCTTCTTTCTGAATTCTTTCTTTCTTTTTTTTCATTTTTGTAACACGTTACTTTGAAACAATAGACTTCTATATGTATAGGTGGGTTTTCCTGTAATTTATCAACACAGAATTATTAACTGTATTTTTGTTCATAATTTTAGATTCAATATTTCGGAGATAAGGGGGGATGGTAATTTTTTGTTTAATTTCCTGAATAACTTCAAAACTATTTGTTTTAAAATTATAAAAAAAAATACATATAATAGAAACCCTTACAATAAGCCTTTTCATTTACCTAATATGTCACACGGCACAGTTTGTCTCCCAAAAGTGGCCCCTTGCACCGTGTTTGGGTCACAGAAGTTCATATTATCTATAGGAACCAAATTTCAACAGAATCGATCCAGTAGATTCGGAGGAAATTGGCCGTGACAGATGGACTGACAGACGAGCTATAAGAGTCCCGTTTTTTGCGGATATCCGGAACCTTTAGAAAAATATCATAAAAGAGGTACGTAAAACTAGAAAGCATTAATTAATATACCTAAGCAGTAAAGTAGTATAGGCCCTTTTTTAAAACCCGATAACTTGATAAGTATTATTTTTCAATTTCAATTTCATCTAATTCAGTTTCATATAATAAATTCACGTCATTTATTTCAGTTTCATATAATGTTAGTAGATGTATGACTTAATCTAATGTTAGTAAGAAAATGAAATTAATAATATTTTTTATATTTTTTTAAATGTATTTTCTAATGTTTTTTAAGATATATTTAAAAATGTAAATTTTATGTGTATACCAATCAATAAACGAAATAATAACACACCCATCCAAATAAACCGGTGCACCATTGAACGAAAGGTGCAATGGTACCTACACCAGTTCACCCGGACAAGTGTGTTTGGACTCTTATCCACCTTCGCAAAAGGGGAAAGTCCCACCTATCTGAAAACACATTCAGAATGCCACTAGAGGTGGAGCACAAGCGCCATCATTTTTAAAATCTCCCATTTTAATTTCGTATTTGTAACTTTTGCATTTAAGCATCAGAAGTTATTGGTATCAGTTCTTAACACCGCTAAAGTCTTTCACCGGCTCTTAGCAAGGGTGTTTCCGCCACTTAACCGTTCCGTTAGTGTGGCAACACCATTAACTTTATTTTTACACTTCCTAAATGGAGGTGACGCAGCTTACCTATATGTCATGCAGCAAAAGAAACGATTTTTTTTTTTAAATATTTTAGCATACCAAAAGTGTAGGTAAATCTTTTTTGGGTTAATCAAGAGTGAAAAAAAAATCGCATTATGCGATTATTTTAGTACTGACCTAACAGAATCTAAATTATTATATTTGTACCAAACATATGCACATGTACCGTCTCTGAAACCTAGGTATAGGTGGGATTGTAATTATTTTGCAATATTTTCTGTAAGTTTACTATGTTTCAAAAACATTAACCAGCGCCCGTTTCGTATATCGCAAAGTTTCGCGTTCCCATTAAGATACCCAAGTGTAATATATAGGTACCTACCTATACAACCACCAATTCAAAAGTAACATTCCTCTCCAAATCCAATTTAAAATCTTAGCAACCAGTCCGTATCAATTTGTGTCCACATTACAAGCGTTCTGCGTAAACCCGATAACATCATCATTGCCTTTCCAATCTGAACGAAATTGTAACGTAAGCATTTAACGCCCTCAGCGATTGTTAGGAGCCGCCGCTAGGTGGCGCTGCCGGCCCGGAAGTCGGCAGGAAATGGCCACTAATGGCGGCCCACCGGAAGTGACGCCATTACGCCGCTAGTGCCGCTCAAATAATTACATAGACAGTGTTTATTTTGCAATATTGGCAAGTTTTGGATAAATAGAGAGGGAGGATGGACACTTTCAAATATTGAGGGCAGATCAGTTACCGGTAGGGAAGATTAAGTAGTTCAGGATCACGAATTAACGGTGACTGAACATGATGTGTCAGTGTGATAAGGATAACCTATTTTTTTAAGCATGCCATTCTTAAAAAAAGGTTTAATTCGCACCTAGGCCTTTTTTAAGGATGGGACATCATCAAAGTTCTCCTCCCGCTCTGGGCGACAACTGATTTATTTTTACAGGACCATATGGCAAATATACCACATTGAACTAAAAAAAACTTTTTCGAATTCCAGGCTATTTAGATTTAAAATCCAAACTTCCTAACCGATTTTGATAAAATTTAAATGGGACCAATCGACAAGTAAATACATCCTTTCAAATAAAACAAGATTTTTTTAATCGGTTCATAAATGACGGAGTTATAACTGTTATAAGTTAACAAACATAAAAAAATAGGAATTGAGAACCTCCTCCTCTCTGGGATGTCGGTAAAAATAATCAGATCAAATAAAAAATATATATCAACCGAATAAAGAACCTTCTTTTGGAGGTTGGTTAAAAAATAAAGTGATTAGACACAATGATAATATCCCCAAAACATCTTGAATATGGGATGGGATATTCACCATGTCTTGGTAGCGCATCGCCGTAAAACGTACTTGCAATTTGCAATCGTGTCTTGTTGTGCTGAAGTAGAAAGATATTGATGTCAGCAGAGGGTACATCATCTTCCTGCCCTTATTCCATGTTACTTGGGGTCGGCTCAACACGTTTTTTACTTCCAGTCTGCCCTATCAGCCGTCAAACTTTCACTAACTCCCTTTTCTTTCATATCGCTTCTCACACAATCCATCCATCTTTTCTTTGGCCTTCCTCTCCCTCTCCATCCATCCACATTTATGTTCATTACTCTTTTAGTTATATGCGTTTTCTATCTCCTCTTCACATGACCATACCAAGACAAGCGATTCCCTTTTAACTTTTCAGTCACTGGCGCCACTTTTAAACTACCTCTAATGTAGTAATTTCTCACTTTATCCATTCTTGTTACTCCACACATCCATGTCAACATTCTCATCTCCGCCACATGCAACCTATTTTCATCCGTCTTTTTCACAGCCCAACATTCTGATCCATACATGATGTCAGCAGAGGGCAATAGTTATGCTATTCCTTTTGCTCACAAAAATAGATGCATGTAACTATGAGTTTGTCACCGGAAAATAGATGCATGTAACTATGTGTTTGTCACCGGAAAAATAGATGCATGTAACTATGTATTTGTCACCGGAAAAATAGATGCATGTAACTATGTATTTGTCACTGGAAAATAGATGCATGTAACTATGTATTAGTCACCGGAAAATAGATGCATGTAACTATGTATTTGTCACCGGAAAAATAGATGCATGTAACTATGTATTTGTCACCGGAAAAATAGATGCATGTAACTATGTATTTGTCACTGGAAAATAGATGCATGTAACTATGTATTAGTCACCGGAAAATAGATGCATGTAACTATGTATTTGTCACCGGAAAAATAGATGCATGTAACTATGTATTAGTCACCGGAAAATAGATGCATGTAACTATGTATTTGTCACCGGAAATGGCAAACTCTGTAAGATTGTAAAATATAGCGTGAATATTTTTTTTTAAAATCTTTATTTTAAGGGACTTTTGAACTCAGTTCATGTCAGCCCCATTCATAAACTTATCTTGCATTACAAACAAAAAAGCTAAGCTATACAAAAATTTTAAATATTAACTAACGAGTAAATCAATTTAGCTTTCTCGGGACAAAGGTCGAGATAAAAAATTACAAAACATGCCTAAATCTAACTTTCTATTCTAAATAAGACACGGATGTATTGGAAACAATTGAATTTGGATAGGATATATTAAATTATACTAAACTAGCTGACCCGCGCAACTTCGTTTGCGTCACATTTTCCATTAATGCTCCGCTATTAATTTGTCTTAGCGTGATGATATATAGCCTATAACCTTCCTCGATAAATGGGCTACCCCACACTGAAAGAATTTTTCAAATCGGACCAGTAGTTCCTGAGATTACCCCCTACATACAAACTTACAAACATACAAACAAATGTTACCTCTTTATAATATTAGTATAGATAATATTAGTATAGACTAGTATAGAAGTATAGATTATTTTTTCAAAATATTTTGAGAAATAATAATCTAATCAAGCTTTATTTTATAAATCTTACGGTGTCTGCCACTTTTCGGTAACATATATACAAGGATTTTTTTTAGGATGGGAAATCATCAAATGACTCCTTCCGCTCTGGGCGGAGCAGAAGGGGGTGTCAGACTTTCCAGACTAAAACCCATTCGTGTTCCTCCTAATGCCCTTTGCGTTGCAGAGCCGGGGTGACTTTTTCGAAATAATATCGCAATCCCGAAATCAGATTCCGCTCTGCCCAGATCGGAAGTAGCCATTGGATGACTTCCCATCTTAAAAAAAAAAAAAACCGCCCAAGTGCCATTCGGACTTGCACACAAAGGGTTCCGTACCATACGCCGCAAAAAACATGTTTCTTGTATGGGGGCGTATAACCTATCCGTTTTGCGAAAATTTCAACTCCATACCTATTACGGTTCATGAGATACAGCCCGCTGACGGACAGACGGACAGACGGACGGACGGACGGACAGCGAAGTCTTGGTAATAGGGGTCCCTTAGTTACCCTTTGGGTAAGAAACCCTAAAAAGGCTGATCTCGGGAGTATGTTCCCTTGGGATAATTTCCGACATTCACGCGGGCAGAGTCGTAGGTAGAAGATGGATGGGTTTTAGTCAGTAAATGTCTGACACTCCCTCCCGCTCCGCCCAAAGAAGAGAGAAGTCATTTGATGATTTCAGAATTTTTTTTTTTTTTTTTTATGCAAAACGGGGAAACTTGCATGCTTTAAAAAAAACAAGGTAGAAGCTAGTACCACTAACTAACTTATTATATAACTAGTTGACCCGCGCAACTTCGTCTGCGCCACATTTTCCATTACTGCTCCGCTCCTATTTGTCTTAGCGTGATGATATATAGCCTATAACCTTCCTCGATAAATGGGCTATCTAATACTGAAATAATTTTTCAAATCGGACCAGTAGTTCCTGAGATTAGCGCGTTCAACCAAACAAACAAACAAACTCTTCAACTTTATAATATTAGTATAGATTGAAGTCAAACCTAACCTAACCTGAGTGTACCAGTCGTCACTCGTCAATCTCGTCGTTCCCTCCACCTAAGTGATCACGGTGAGATGTCGACAGAATTGACCGACAGAATCGCACTGCAGTTCACTAAACAAACACTAAAGTTTTTCTCTCCAGTAAGCACAAGTTACAAATAAGAAACGCTGACAATTTTCATCCTCGCCAAAGTTCTCGTGGTCCGACGAAGTTAGACTATAAATCGCGAGCAGTCCAAGTGAAAAAGAGTCGGGACTTCAGCCGTAACGACTTTCAAATTGGAAAATCTACTTAGAGTCCGAACTTCGAGGTTGGCAGTCCAGAGTCTGGTGGCCACCTTTGTTTTCTTAATTCTGTATTTAGTAGTAAGCTGGGTTTTCTACAGTCGTGTTTGTGTACCTATGAATCTATTAGGTGGGAGGCATGTTATTTGTTTTTAAGGTTCCGAACATCCGTAAAAACAAAACCCTCGTTCGCGGAGAGGCGGGGCGTCGAGCGTGGCGATGGCGGCCCGCACTAAATTCAAACATACGGCGTTGTATGAGTGTTCAGAGAAAAACGATTTTCAAATTATAAAACTAGAAAAAAAGAATTCCAACTGCCGGTTGATTCTGTCGACATCCCGTGATCACTTAATGAAGTGAACGACAAGTGAGCTGTCAAACCATACGAACAAGATGGCATGACAGCTCACTTTTTTTTCACTCCACCTTAGTGTTCACTTTGACATGTTTACAGAATCGCACTGCTGTACCGTGTGACATATCAAATAAAAAGGCTCATCGTAAAGGTCTTAAATTATTTTTTTTTAACTTTTAAACAAATGGTTTTGAAGGTATTTAAGAAATTAGACGAAAATTGACCATTCCCCTTTAAATCCGAAATATTGAGACAAAATTTTTTGAAAAAATAAAGATAATATGTAAATAGTTCTTTGCATACGTTCTAGATTAAAAGAAAAACCTATACCTAAGACTCCGAGAATCTATGGTATGAAAGTAACATGTTATAAAAATGAGATTCGTACGGAACACTGCACTTTACGGATTTTTGTCATTCCTGAGCCTGAATAATATGTTTGCATAATTGTAACAAGAGTGTGCTATTATTGGCACTAGCATCTTCCGCAGACGCTGTGATTGTTTCCGGACAAAAAGTAACATGAGCTAATCTGAAATAGGTAGCTTTATAGCAAAAGACTTGGCTATTCATAAACTTGCAAACAAATATACGTACAACTATCTCTCTTATTTTATAACTAGCTGACCCACGCAACTTCGTCTGCGTCACATTTTCCATTAATGCACGGCTCCTTTTAGTCTTAGCGTGATGATATATAGCCTATATCCTTCCTCGATCTAATAAGATAGCCCATGTATCGAGGGTCGGGAGGACACGGCGCGGCATACGCTGGCAGAGTGTGCCGCTTGGGAGGGGCCGCGCCGTGCCCTCATCTCTGTGGTAGGCAGTGACCTCTCGCTGCCGACTGTAGTCCGTGCTATGGTCGACGGCGAGGAGTCCTGGGACGCAGTGGTCTCCTTCTGCGAACAGTTATCGCGCAGAAGGAGGCTGCGGAAAGGGAGAGGGAGATCTCGACCGCTCTTCCAGCCCGCAGCAGGCGCACCGGGCGTCGGAGGAGGGCATATGCTGCCCTCTCCCGACTCCCCTAACCGGGTCCAGGGGCGGCAGACTTGGGGACGTCTGTCACCCCGCATACATCTAGACCCGAGGCGGCGGCGCGTGGTGTTCCCGTGCACCCCTCTCTGACGTCGCGGGGGGACTCAAACACCTCACTCTCCCCGCTGACCCGAGGTGGCCCGCAGAAGCGGGCTGGCACCAGCCGGGGATTACGGAAGTCTAATCAGTTCCCGCGATCCCCGGCGCAGGTGAAAGATGGAACACCGGGGTGGTTTTAGTCAGTAAGAGTCTGTCAGACCCCTCCGCCCGCCCCAGGGTGGAGGACATCCATGAGGATTTCCCCCCGTAAAAAAAAAAAAAAAATGTATCGAGGGCACATGTATTTTTCAAATCGAACCAGTAGTTCCTGAGATTACCCCCTACATACAAACTTCCAAACAAATTTTACCTCTTCATAATATTATTATAGTATAGATATAGATTTAGAATGATAAGGTACATTAAGAGCGGATTTCACTTATGAAACTGATCGCGATCAAGCTGCGTTCAAGAGTTGTCAGTGTCAATATTCCAGAGACAATAATCACCCTGCCAGTTCGTACACGTGGTTGCACGAAACGAAACAAAGACGTTTTTTCTGTTCCGTGGTTGGATTCGATTTGTTGTTTATGCTTAATAACCGATAACCGTCATCACAATCATAACCAATGAGTATACATTTTTGAGCTTTTCTGGACATTTTCGTTCTCTTTACTTTTAACGGTGATTTTCCTTCTATAGAAGTCGGTCCAGTTCTATTCAGAACATAAGCAGCCGTGTTGACAAGCTCAGACCAACTGGAGAGTGGAAGTTCTTCGTGAGCGTTCATCATAGTACGAGCCGCTTCTACCAAAGTTCTGTTGTCTCTCTTACTACACCCGTTCTGTTCCGGCGTATACGGCATTGTCAAACGGTGTTGTATTCCATGATTATTTAAGACCTTCTTCACAGCTTTATTTTGGAATTCTTCTCAATTATCGCTGAGAATTGTCTTTATAATATGACCAGTAGTCTTTGTTTCGTTTATCATTTCGTACACCTATGTTGATCGCGTTCAGTTTCAGATCGATTAAATCCGCCGAAGGTGTCACCAAGTGTCAGCAAAAAATGGCACTGAGAGTAAATAGTTCAAAACCATACTATTTTTAACTTTAAGGTTTATAAAAAAAAACAAATTAACAACTATAATTAAAAGACTATCAGCTCCCTAAGTCTAACGTATTACTTAGTAAACTACGAGCGAAGGCACTTAATCACCCGCGCATTAAGTGTCTGTCATCACAGCACCGCCATTGTTCTCAGAACCTCGCAATTTCCCCACAATACACTAACAATACCTACGCTAATGCCAAACCACCAAGTAGGTGCACACTGCATAGATTAAAAAATCATCCAGGATAATAAAGAAGTTATCGGCTCTGAGATCTGACGCCCCGGTGCCTAGCGAATGGAAAAAAAAGATAAAAAGGCGGGAATTTGATTCATAATGACATCAACATGGCGACACTGATTGCGATCTGAAAGGGAGATAAGAATAGGGTGGCTTTGTCTTGCGTTTGATTACTATTATAGTGCCTACATCAGCAGTGGATGTCTGTGTTGTACCTAGGTAGCATTAGGTATATTGTTGGTTGTTGTAAACTTGTGTTTGTTAAGATACGTCTGTCGGTAACCTTTATAATAGACTAGCCTCTCAGGCTACAGAGACAAACCATAGGTAATAGTGGTAAAAAATGTTGCAATATTTCTTTGTTGCTTTGAAATTTTATTGCAGAAATGAGAGAAAACAGTTAATTATTCGGACTTTTTTGGGCTTTGTTCAATAGCCAGAAAACTTTTATAAGTATGAGGCTTGAAAATGGCGGTTTGCCAGGTTTCGTATAGAGATTAACGATATATTTAAGCGTTTTAATTTGGAAATCTTTCGTTACAGATTGTCAGAAGCCAGAACCGAGTCTAAAGAACTGCCGTGTTACCTAGTAGATGGGTTGTGGAGGTCTGGTAGGCAGCCGCTCCACGTAAAATACTGGTATTCAGCTGAATCCGGTTCGACTGGGAGCTGACCCCAATATACAGTTGGGAAAATGGCTAGGCGCTTGCGCTGTTCGTCCATTCGGTTGGGAGAAGTTCGCTTCACATATCGTCATGGCGCAAACCGGTCTACAAACAGTGTTAACACGTTCGAATAAAGCGACTTAAGGCGGCGTTGCCACCAGAGATGTGCGAGGAGAGAGATGAGGATGTGTTTGTTAAGAACCAATAGAATCGCTTAATCAACTTAGCCTCGCTCAGCGAAAGCGCATCTTTTAGTTCATAACAAACATATCCTTCGCTACGCCTCCTCGTACATCTCTGGTGCAAATGCAGCCTACTATCAACAACGAAAAACGCCAAATACGGTAAAAGAGACTTAAACCCCTAAAATACGGTAAAAGAGACTTAAACCCCTAAAATCTGAAACTGAACGCGATCAACATAATTATGAACCACGTTTACGAGCTGTCAGTGTCATTATTTTCCATGGAATATTGACACTGACAACTCTTGAACGCAGCACGATCAGTTTCATTGGTGAAATTCACCCTTAAGGCGCGTCCCCGAGCAAAACGCGACGCTAGCCGTTTTTTGTGCAGTTTTTTGGAGCTATCTACTCGTTATCTAAAAGAAGTATCGCCAAACGTTTGATTAACAGTACCAGCTTTTACGCTATCGGAAGATATATTTTGCCAAAACCTACCATTTATCAAAGTAGCTCAAGATGCCATGGAAAAAGGTCTGGACATAATTATAATAACCAGCTGACCCGCGCAACTTCGTCTGCGTCACATTTTCCATTACTGCTCCGCTCCTATTTGTCTTAGCGTGATGATATATAGCCTATATCCTTCCTAGATCTAATAAGATAGCCCATGTATCGAGGGTCGGGAGGACACGGCGCGGCATACGCTAAAAAGGCTGATCTCGGGAGTATGTTCCCTTGGGATAATTTCCGACATTCACGCGGGCAGAGTCGTAGGTAGAAGATGGATGGGTTTTAGTCAGTAAATGTCTGACACTCCCTCCCGCTCCGCCCAAAGAAGAGAGAAGTCATTTGATGATTTCAGATTTTTTTTTTTTTTTTTTTATGCAAAACGGGGAAACTTGCATGCTTTAAAAAAAACAAGGTAGAAGCTAGTACCACTAACTAACTTATTATATAACTAGTTGACCCGCGCAACTTCGTCTGCGCCACATTTTCCATTACTGCTCCGCTCCTATTTGTCTTAGCGTGATGATATATAGCCTATAACCTTCCTCTATAAATACGCTATCTAACACTGAAATAATTTTTCAAATCGGACCAGTAGTTCCTGAGATTAGCGCGTTCAACCAAACAAACAAACAATCAAACAAACTCTTCTGCTTTATAATATTAGTATAGATAGTGACTGAATTTAATTAATGTATCTAATTGTAATGTTTATTTAATATTAAGTTGTAAAATCGCCTTGAATCTAATTGTAAAAGTGTTATAATATTATTCAATGATTAAATTTAAAAAAATGAAAAATCGTAAGGGCCGTTAAATTAGCAGATAACCTTTATGTAAAGAATAAATATACAGTGACATAATATATACACTTATTTTATAAAGAGGATAGGTTTGTATGTTTGTATGAATAAACTCAAAAACGACTGGACTGATTTAATTCTTTCATCTTTAAATATATCTCTAGAAAAGTTAGGGAGCCGTCAGAAAATTGCAGCGCGGGCAAAGTCGCGGTGAAGTGCTAGTTTGCAATAAAAAGCTGGATTTAAAGAAAAATATCTCCAAAGGTATTTATAAATAGATACCTAAATAAAACAGTTGTTTTTCAAAGAGCCTATTCCTAACTTCCCGCACCACATTTTCTACGGAAACTTCCATAAAGTTTTTTGTTATTTCCGAAACGCCGTACAGAAAATCCGCCTGAAACCTATTCGGCTATAAACTGAAAAACACAATTTATACCGAAACGCACCCAACGAAATGTAAATACGACGAATCGTAACCGAATTGGTCAAAGGGTAAACGGGAAATCACTGTCCATTTGCCGAATACGACATTTGTGACAAGTTCGGCCATACACACAATATCCAGCCTTCGATTGCTTGAAAGTGGCTCAATTCTTTAAGCCTACGACATAAAGGTTATTTTCGCGGCGAAAACTATTTTTGTGAACGCAGTCCCCCACTTAGGTATTCCAACACAATATAAAGTGTAATAAAATAAACCAGCCGCAATAATTTTTATTGTAAGAAGGGCCCTCGAATTATCATTTAGATGGGGTGGTTGGCAATATGGCGCGAATTCTGGTGCTGAGCAAAAAATAGATCGGGCAGCCGACGCGACAATTGAGTTACAGGGATGATTTTGATCTTGTAAAGCGACTTTTTTCGGGGTTTTCTGTAATTGCACCTATTTTATTGGCGAGGGTCTTTTGTTTATGGATGAGCGGTGTTGTTGAGGTAAAGACTTTTATGTTATGTACGTGGTAGGCATTTTCTTGTTAGATACCTACATAGGTACCTACTTGTCTACAGGGGAAAAGAGAAACTTAATGTGCTACAACAGCAACAACTTTCTTCAATTAATGAAAAACTATTAAATCCTTAGAGATATTTTTTCCTCTAAACAGTCGTAATTAAAGTGTTCTTCTTCTACTGCTTGAGGAGCAATAGACGTAAGAAATAATACGTTTTTAGTAGCAGTTTAATCGGTCCTCAATTAAATCTAGCCATCCATCACCAACTTAGCACACAGAAGCTTGTTGATTTCAATTTTTTTGTTCCTTGTTAGGCCCGGACTCCACCACAGATGCGCGAGGATGCGTAGCGACGGATACGAGCCGAGTCCAGAAGTACCACTTTCTGGATCAAGCCCTTGATCAAGCTACCTCACGAGAGCCTCCTAAGGTGTTGGTCGAGGCTCGTGGCTATTAAGCCATTGGCTGACACGACTATCGATATAATGATTGCGGAGTCCACATCCCACATGTCGACAACCTCGCGAGGCAAGTCAGATAATTGATTTGTTTATCTTTCTCGATAGCATAATATTATGGGATAAATAAAACATATTTTGCATGAAAGTCATGAAGCTCTTTGTCTATCATGAACTAATAGTATTTTACAATAAAAATTGTGACAAATCATGGTTTGAATGTTTGCTCTTAGACAGTTAATACAATTAATATTAAATTTTAATGTAAATGTCGTCGCCAACACGTATTAATGACTTGCTCCCCACAAACGTGATATTCCCCTGAAACACATTAGTCTGCACACGTTAGGGTCTCGGGAGCGACCACACTCATAAGCTAAAGCGTTTGATAATAGGAATCACTTTTGAATCTTAATATTAATCAAAAAACAATTTGTCAAATTTCATTTTCATCTTTACCGCTAACGCATTAGGTTTAAGTTTGATTGGGAAAATTTGAGTGACGGGGTAGCGTGATTTGCTTTCTGATTCTGCTAAAGTGACCTTTTTTGACCCACAGATAGGTGGTCGCTCCATGCAAAATTGCGACCCAAACATGGAGGGACAAAGCTAAACAGACCGATTGTATACACGACACGTGCCTGTTCGATATCTCGCTACGCTACCGATTAATACCGGTCGTGCTGCGCTATTATACAACTAACTGCGACGTATAACAGGATAAACGAAATACCTTTAAAGGAATAATTGTTCTCATCATTATGAACAACTTTTAGCGCTCTTACGCAGTAGCGGTCAGCCGCAGGGGCGGCCAACTGCGCGGCCAGCCGCCCCTCCAGTTTAATAAATGTAACCGCTCGGCGGTAATGGCAGTTAAGTGCGTACAATCACTAGCGAAATGTGGAAAAGCGGCCAGCCGCGCGTAGCTAATCGCGATTTCGTGGTTGGTCACATAGTAAAAGTTCTTTATAATGATGAGTGCAATGATTATGATAAAGGTATGTGCGTTTATTCTGTCACACGTTGTAAGTATATGACGCGTCATTGGACTCTACAATAAAAAATTGCGACAAATCGCTACAAATGCCCCACTGTGTCCTAATGCCGTAATGACACTGCGAAGCTGTGGAGTTAGGGGGCCGCCGAATGGAAAAAGAATCAGCGCTGATAAATGATTTCGGTACAAATGTTATTTTGATCTTTTGCGATAGCCGCAGATTTGTTTGGGGGCGTTCGCTAAAAGAATTCGTTTGATGTTTTCACTTTTTGATTGAGTTTCGTTAAAGTGAACGCAGCGAAGGTAATCTATACTAATATTATAAGCAGAAGAGTTTGTTTCTTTGTTTGTTTGGTTGAACGCGCTAATCTCAGGAACTACTGGTCCGATTTGAAAAATTCTTTCAGTGTTAGATAGCCCATTTATCGAGGAAGGTATAGGCTATATATCATCACGCTAAGAAAAATAGAAGCGGAGCAGTAATTTCTATTTCCCTTGGTCATCGCATCACGCGTGTACGGCTGGGACGATTTCGCTAATTCTTTTTTTGTTGTGTTTGTTTCAGTCAGGAGAAGGTTCTTATGAAAGACAAAAATAATAAAGTTGCAGATGACGGAAGCGAAGCCGCGGGGACAGCTAGTGCAAAATGTTTATTTGTCCCTCAACATCTTATATACCACGTGTATCTAACATCGACGCACAAACGATTTCCATGGGTCCAGGGCATGATTCTGGACACCCTAGACTTAGAGTTTTTCGTCGGCTTTTTTCTCATTTTTTCATTTTTTTCAAGGGTTTTTTTACTTTAGACTGCTCATAATCGTTTTTCTGACCTTACCCAATGAGATTTTTAATAAAAAAAATGATTAATTTACTACTTTCACTAAAAAGAGCAATCTGAATAAAACCAAAAATAGATATCAGCTCAGCTGAGCTGATTGATACCTATTTGTGGTACTCTTGAAAAAAATGAAAAAATGAGAAAAGAACCGACGAAAAAGGTGTCCAGAATCATGCCCTGGACCCATGGAGATCGTTTGTGCGTCGATGTCAGATACACGCGGTATAAAATTCTCGTGCCACAATGTTAGTTACCTTACTCCTCCGAAACGGCTTTACCGATTTTTACCAAATTTTATATGCATATTCAGTAGGTCTGAGAATCGGCTACTATCTATTTTTTATACCTCTAAGTGATAAGGGTTGTCCACCACTAACATTTTTTTTTTTTAATTTGGGTACAATTTTTTTTACTTTTCTATAATGTGGCATTTAAAAAATACATACAACCCTAAATTGTTACCTTTCTATCACCAACCCTTATTTTTTAATAGCGATATTATTAATGAATAATGTGACGCAGACGAAGTTGCGCGGGCCAGCTAGTATCCATTATATTATAATTGAGACTGGAGAGGTGCGTAAATATCGTCACTCGGGTGGTGCTAAACAGGTGACACTAACCGCCTCCGTGGTCTAGTGGTTATACCACCTGATTCAGATCCAGAGGTCCCGGGTTCGATTCCCAGCGGGGGCAAATCTTTTGCTCGGTTTGGTTGGTGGCAGGACTTCTAAGTCCGCTTGGCAAGCTGCCACCATCATGTCTAAGTCTGCCGCCATAACAATAATGTTAACAGCATTGTTGTGTTCCGGCAGTTAGAGGTATGATAGCCAGTTCCTCTGTGTTAGAGGATTCCGGGTGAAGCTCGCTTCCATCTTCGGCCTAATCATCACTTTCCATCAGGTGAGATTTGGGCCAAGAGCTTCCCCGTTTTGCATTTAAAAAAAAAACTCACTGAACGCATGAAGAAAAACGTCGTCGTCTTGGTCGACCCAGGCGAAGGTGGTGTGACGATCTTATCATGTTTGAGGGGCAAACCTGGCCAGAGATTGCCCAGGACAGAGATATTTGGAAGAAGAAAGGGGAGGCCAAAGAAAAAACGGAGAGGAGGATTTCACAAAGAGACTCATGCAGTACATAGTTTATACATAGGTATTAGAAATACTAAATCAGTTTGCTAAGTATATTTGTCAGTACGAATCACAAGAGGAGTAAGGGCGGGTTGTATCAAACGGTTGGTTAACGTAACATACATACGTCAAAAAGTAACAATTACGGAAGATCTTTAACGTTCGTTAAATAAGAAGCGTTGTTTCAAAACATTCTGGTTTAAATTCCTGCTCATCCCAATAGCTAAGTTATTGACACGGGTCCTACCTAAATAGCTTTTTTTGAAACCCACCACTTATTTGTGTCATCAAAAGAACTAGTATTGAGGAATTCAAAAGAAATTTCACAATAATAAATTGTTCTATTTGACGCAACTAAAGTAACGGTAACCAGTGCTCAGACCATCTGTTAACGTAAACGTTATATTTTACGTGCGTTAACGCTGACATTTTGTGAACCAACCCAATTTTTTGATTTAACGATATTTTTAACGTTTACGCATGCATTAAGTCAACGTGAAACAAAACAACCCGCCCTAAGTTAAGAAAAAGTACAAGAAGGAAGATAGTTCAAACACATTAAGGTGGCACCAAATTTCAGTGTACGAGCCCTCGTACACTGTACAGTGTACGGTTTTATAAATTAGTGACTTTTTGAATAAATTATTTTCTTTTCGGCATAAAAACCTTTGATTCCTCAATGTTATTTTCTTTTAACTCGATACATTTAGTTCAGCGTTTTTCCAAATTTTATATTCCTTTAAAAAAATAGATCTTTTTGTGACTCTCAAAATAGGCGGTTTGTTTCGGTGGCGACTTCTTCGCTCGGCCCAAATCTCTTACCGCCTAGCCATTTCTTCGGGTTTGGAAAGCGGAAATAGTCGCTGGGGGCTAAATCTGTAGAATATGCTAGATGGGATAGTAGTTTGTTGCCAAATTTATGAATTTTTGTCATGGTGACTAAACACGTGTGCACCCGTGCATTTTTGTGATAGAATAACATTTTGTACTTTGTAAATGCGGTCGTTTTTGCTTCAATCAAATCAATATCAAATCTGTCCAAAAGCTCTAAATAATATTTGCCAGTGTTTTTTTTTACAATTTCAAATGTAATTTATATGAATGACAAAAATTCACCCAGAAAGACAAAGTATTAAAAAAGAAACTTTCTACAAAAAAATACAACCGACTTCCAAATAATAAAAATACTACAAAGTAAAAAATAACTTTAATTTCGGAACACCGACTTCCGAAATTAAAGTTATTTATACTTTGACTTTGGTTAATCATCTGACATAACGTACCTACATTTGATATTATAATACATCTGACATCATTTAAATAAATTGATTGACTTGACATTTTAATTTATAATAGCTTTCAAATTTTATGTTATTTATTATTTGGTACCTACCTAAAAAATGCACAATGTATATTGATTGAAATAAATTAAGTGAAAAAAAAAAACAATGCTGAGTACGTAGTTCAGTCTAAATGTTCTACATAATAAGTACTTCAGTAGAATCAGAAAGCACATTAAAGTACCTACCCGAACCTGTCCAATTTTCTCAGTGAACCTTTAACCTAATGCTTAAGAGTGTTCTCGGTAAAAAAATTCAATAATCATAAATTTGGGGTTTTTTGAAGTTAAATTACTCCTCATTGCCTGGACTTTATGAAAAACTAATTATAGCACCATAATAAGCATATCTTTAATTTGGTTTTGTATAGAAAAAAAATTTGAAAAATGTTGATAATTATCAAAATAAGCACTTATTTTAAACACATGTTTTTGGAATTTTGCGGGATGGCTGAATTTCGGAATGAAATTGTGAATCAACAATGAGTCGTGGAAGTCTGGAAAAAATACGTGACGAAAGGCAAGATACAGTTCATGTTATTGTTTAAAATAGAAAAGTAATTTTTATTCTTAAAGTCCTTGAAAAAAAATATTTCCTTTACTTAAATTTTGCATCCTAAAAAGTCATTTTTATATTATATAATGGCTCAAAAAGCTAAAAAAAAAAAACATTATTTGTAAGTGGAGTTAAGGCAAATAGAAATCAGAAAAAAAATTAATACATTTAACTATAATTTCGACAATATAAAATTCCAAAGTTACTAATAAATAACGCAACGGCAGAGCAGTGTCGGCCAGTCGCGCTGTGGCGCTCTCTGAGGTAGGACCTATGTCGCTCACGCTGCCGCGCTGACAATAGAAATAAGTAGTTGCACCGGGGATTAATACTACGCCTAATCAGTTTTGATCCGTAAGTATTTTTTTTTTAGAATATTAGTTTTGGTGTGTTTTTATACATTCGAATTAAGAACGAAATAATGTAGTATGTTTTTATATTTATGTGTATTTAGTGATTTTATGTTTTAGAAGATGGGTCGAAAGGGTAAACTCTATTATGGTGACAGTGGAGGTAAACGACTTAGAAAAAAGAAAATGTTGGAGAAATTACAAGCTGCAAGGTAATTAAAGTTTCTATGTTATTACGTAACTGTCCAAAATAACAGTGTTATGTTTTCAGGGCCCATGTATATAATTATGTTTGTAAGTTTCTTTATTTCACCAAAACTTTAAATGCCTGGGCAGATTATAATGTATTGTTAAAATCCTTACGTCATTCCAAGAGACAAAATTTTTTATGGTTCCTCCATATATAAAAACGAAACCTTTAGAGGATCACTCAGTTGTCTGTCACAGCCGGGTTACTTTTTGTGCGGCATATTAGAAAACTAAAAAAGTAAAAGATTTTCCAACTGTACCGTGTGATATATCAAATGAAAACCCACGTATTGTAAGGGTTTAGAATATAATTTTTTTTATAATTTTACTACTGAGTCGAAAATCGAAACCGACTCACAATAGGGAATATGCATGATGTTTTTTTATTTTATTTTTTCATCATTATAACGCAGGAAAAAATATAAATAGTCTTGGAAATTACTTAATTACTTTTTTAAAAAATATTAAAAATGGTGAATAAAATTTTGCAGTTCAAACGCCGCCATTTTTCGCGGGCTTTGGATGACGCGGGTCGCGACCAATGGTGACGCGTTTCGCAAGTTTAAATTTCCCGCGCTGATTTTGTATTTTTATATATATTTTTTTCGGTTTAAATAAGAACTAAATTAAAAAAATATCTTTTAGATATAATGTGACGAAAATAAAGAACTAGAAAAAAAAAATCCAGACAAATTTAATCTTCATGCATATTCTCTATAAGTCGTTTTTTTTTTTCATTATTCCATATGACTACAGTACGGCTCCATTTTCAAAAGTGAAAATATAGTATCTAATTAAAGGCATGAGTCCTTATTAATTTTACATAGTAGTGCTATATTTTGCGAAACAAATATTCCATCTTTGGCTATAAACATTTATGACTTCAAATGTCTAAATGGGTTAATGGTTTCGTAGATATTTGAATTACGCGTGCTGTGTTGTTTCTGTTGCCACTAAAATGCATAAAATGACAATAAATAATATAATAAATTTATGCCATGCAATAATACGTTTTTATGTAGGAGTAAACGGCGAGACCATGCGGAAACGTCATACGAGAATCACGAAGAGTCACAGTTAGCTTCAACATCAACACCGGAATCGCAATCAGTAACAGGAGAAGTGGCAAATAAATGCGATCAGACAATGCTTTTTAGGTATAATTTCCCATTATTATTCTTTATTTCATAGGTCTTGAATGTAAAAAGGCGTTACTTTTTGGAAATCAATGGCAAAATAATAACTTGAACTTGAATTCAGCACCACTTGTGAAATCCATTTTATATGGATATTCCTTGGACCATGTAGCGTCAGTAAAATATGGCAAAGAAAATGAGGGAAAGGCTATTGAGCAACTCGCCATTCAAGAGGACATCCAAAAATGTGGTCTTTTTATCGATGAAACCCATTGCTTTTTAGGTGCTTCGCCAGATGGACTTTTTGAAGAAGGAATAATAGAAGTAAAATGTCCCATTTCCATACGCGGAATTGACCCTGATACAGCAATCCGTCAAAAAAAACTGAAATGTTTTTTATTTGATGGTGATAACGTCATTATGAACACCAACCATGACTGGTACTACCAAGTTCAGGGCCAATTAAATATTGCAAATAAAAGTGTGTGTTTGTTTGCGGTGTACACTGGTCCTGAATTTCCAATTAAAGTAGTTAAAATTTATAAAAACGATCAATTTTGGAAAGAAAAGATGATCCCTCGTTTGAAAAAATTTTATTATGAGTGCGTTCTTCCCGAAATAATTGATCCAAGAAAAACTCGATCAATGGCACTGAGGGAAATTATTTTATAATGTAACAGTTTTTTTTATTTTTTATATTAAATGTTTTACTATACAAAACATGAAAAACTTTTATTTAGTTCCCACCTACTCATCCTATGCGCAAAAAGGAAAAAAAAAACTATATACCTACCAGTCCGTTTTTTAATTCGAGTTACTAAAATTACATTTACAAACGTAGAAAATTAATATAACTTTGCTTGTATATATTGCTCTGCTGATTAAAATTCGATACTGGTGGTTACACAAGGATACTCAATTCCTCTAATAATTTCAAATAAACGATACATTAATTAAAACATTTTAGTTTATTACAAATAACTAAATGTTGTGTGAAGACGATTTTACGTAAGAAAGGTTGTACTTTATGGAAAGGCAAAAAAAAAATTTTGTTTTTTTTTAATATTCAAAGGATCAAAACGGGTTGGTCGTTCATAAAATTCGCAATGTGTACCATGCGCGCGTGTGTGCCGTGCGGATACACACAGACACATCGGGAGCTAGTCTATACCTAAATTACGGGTGGCCCGTTTACCGATAACGCTCTTAAGCGATAAAGATGACATTTGACAGATTTTTGAATGATTAAATAATAGTATGATCCTGATATGATTCTACCAAATTATTTAGACCTTTTTAGACCCTCAGATCAAAAACGAAATAAGTGATTATTAATTTTGACATGGCAAAAATGTGAAGTTAATCTAAACTAGTGTATAGGTACTAATATTATGAAGAGGAAAGATTTGTATGTTTGTAACGAATAAACTCAGAAACTACTGGACCTATTTAAAGGACTCTCTCATCATTAGAATACTACATTATCCTGAGTAACATAGGCTATATTTACCACTGGAAAAATTTGGGAACCTACTCAAGAAAATTTTAGCGCGGACAAGTCGCGGGTGAAGAGTTAAGTAGTAATTTATAATTTCAATACAAATAAACAAGATATCAATCAGTGTAAAGTGGTCCGAAAACAAAAAGCAATGTAACGGGCAAAGCCATTACAGGGCTTTGCCCGTGAAATTATTTTTTGTTTTAATTTTAGATTGGAAATAATATAAGTCGAGGTTTCCTTCTTTCATGGATCGAACGAAAACAGACAAAGAGCAGGACAATACGTTTATTGCACTGAACTTAAATAAATAACGCAATTATATTATCATTAATTAATTGGCTTCTTTACGGGTAGAGGGTGGCAGTGGCCCCCGTCAGGCTTAGACTGGTATAAGATGAGTCAGATTGTTAAATAGTTCAGCAGCATTATTGGATCGACGCCCATCTCCCCCCTCATTTTCGAAAACAGGGGTTTCTAGCGGTGCCTCCGTAATTTCTTCCGTAAATCCTTCCGTCGGTAGAGCCGTTGGGTATTGATCGCCCATCGATTCATCTTCATTCATTCTCAAAAAGCTTGGTGTTTCCGATTTATTGGTAATTGGTGTATCACGCATTGGTTCCTTAATCGAATATGGGTTCTCTCCCTGAAATACATCAAAGTTTCAGGTAAGTGTTAAGGAAGGCACACAACCTGTATAGTCATCAGTAAATAGATCATAGAAATCTTATACAATACTAGCTTCTGCCACCGGCATCGCCTCGTGACTCGTGGTCCCTAGGGAATATACTCCCAGAACAAAAAGTAGCCTATGCGTTATTCCAGACTGTAAACCTCTGTGGCAAATTTCATGAAGATCCATTCTGGCGTTCTGATGCGAAAGAGTAACAAACATCCATCCATCCTCACAAACTTTCAGTTATAATATTAAGTAGGAAGTAAGATAGGTAGGATAGAAGGATGAAAAAATAATCTTTTAACCAGTATTTTCAGTCTTTTTAAAAAATGCTACTTTAGTAGAATCATATTCTTCTCTTGTGGGCAGTAAGGTCTAACGACCTCACAAACCCTAGTATCAGAGTTTCTAAACCACCTCAAGAGTACATCATATTAATCATACAACAATCGTTTTTGAAAAAATTCTTAATTGAGAAAAGCTTTTGGAAGAATACCTAACGGAGAAATTTTAATACTAACTAGACATAAAAGTAAACTTAATAATAATTACTCAATAAAATTACACTCTCCAAAAATAAAAATAAAGAAATGACATGATATCCTATTGATAGTAATCTATCTATATACTATAAAAATGAATCGCTAAATGTGTTGGTAAGCGCATAACTCAACAACGCCTGGACCAATTTGGCCAATTCTTTTTTTGTAGGAGAAGGTTTTTAAGTAAAAAAAGTTGCCAGTTGACGGGAGCGAAGCCGCGGGGGACTGCTAGTATATAATAAAATTCTATTCTATTGATAATAATAATTATTCACATTCTATTCCATTGATAAAAATACAAATTGACATTCTTTTCTGTTAAAAATAAAAATAAGTTTATAAATGACATTTTATTTAATTTTATTATTATTTTATTTTTGACGAAAACTGATAAATGACATTCTATTCCATCAATAATTATAAATAAATAATATACTATAATATAAAACAATAACTAAGTAAATGACACTATTCGAATTAATAATAATTGATAATATACTATTCTAATTATATAACCAAAAAACAAAAATTATGAAATTATGAAAAAGTAAATTCGGTATTGATCTAAGAATAAATAGAAAATAAATTATATTAATTATATTAATATCAAATCAGAAAATGCAAGCGAATGAATAATAAAACAATTAAAAATGTTAAGTAATCCAAAAATAATTGTGAAGGTAAAATAGGTATTTAAAAATAGTAACTAGTTGAAAACGAAACGAAAACTAACATTTTAAAGCAAAATCAAAAATAACGAATATAAAATAACATCAATAATAAAAAGCGCCCTACCTCTCTCCTAATTATTTTGCTGTGCCCGACAGGGTTCATAATTGTTTCTAATTATTAATTTTACCACCTGTATAACATTATGGATTGCAATAAACGATTTGATTTGAATTGATTTTAAATTAATTTTAAACCGACTTCCTAAAAATGAGGAGGTTCTCAATTCGGTTGTATTTTTTTTATGTTTTTTACCTCATAACTAAGACAATTATGACTGAAAAATTGATTTGAAAAACAACTGATTTGAAAAATTCTTGTTTTATCTGAAAGGATATACTTGCAGATTGGTTTTATGTCATCCAAGTAAGTAATCGAAATTGCGTATTTTGCTTTTCTGCGATTTTGCAGTGGTGTTATTAGGTGTGGGGTACCACTAAAAAGTGAAAAAAAAAAGTACTTTGTAGGGTTTTTTTTGTTGGAAGTGGGTTGTATTTTTTTGTAAAAAGTTTTTTATCTTTATCGTTAAGAGTGTGTATTCCGTCCACTAGCGCTGCCAATCGTCTTTTATTAATTGTGGTAAATTTAAGACACGTAGATAAAAAACCGCTCTGTAGTGCACTGAAGAAATGTACTTACCTATCTATTATTTTTTGAGAGCTATTTTTAATACATAACTCATGGCTAAATCGCCAAAACGGCAATTATTTTTGCTAAAAGTGGCCACTTTTAGCAAAAATATCGACTTTGGCAACTATTTATGTTCTAATGTACAAAACATAACAATCAAAACATAATAAATACATTTCTTCAGTGCACTACAGAGCGGTTTTTTATCTACGTGTCTTAAATTTACCACAAATAATAAAAAACGATTGGCGGCGCTAGTGGACGGAATACACGCTCTTAAATCATTTTATGTAGCAGGTTCAAGCTTGATTGGGAAAAGAGAAAATTTGAGTGTTTCGGTTAGCTTGATGTGCTGGCTGATTCTACAGAAGTCGCCTTTATAGATCCGCCGGTATTCTAGTACATGTACACATATTTCGTCCAAATCCGTTCTGCCGTTTAAGATATGATTAGAAAAACATGCCAGATGCGAGTCGGACTCGCGCACCGAGGGTTCCGTACAAACCTGTAGGTAGGTTATTATACTTAAGCAAAGTTGAGGTTTACGATTTATGACGTATTAAAAAAAAAACCACTTACTAGATCTCGTTCAAACCAATTTTCGGTGAAAGTTTACATCATATATTTTTTTTTAGTTTTATCATTCTCTTATATTAGAAGTTACAGGAGGGGGACACACATTTTACCACTTTGGAAGTGTCTCTCGCGCAAACTATTCAGTTTAGGAAAAAATATTAGGAACCTCAATATCATTTTTGAAGACCTATCCATAGATAATACCCCACACGTATGGGGATATTTTTTTTAGTTTCAGTTCTAAGTATGGGGACCCCCAAAACTTAGTTTTTTTTTTCTATTTTTGTGTCAAAATCAATGCGGTTCACAGAATACATCTACTTACCAAGTTTCAACAGCATAGCTGTTATAGTTTCAGAAAAAAGTGTTTGTGACATACAGACGGACAAACAGACAGACAGACATTCATGACGAATTTATAAAGGTTCCGTTTTTTGCCAATTGGCTACGGAACCCTAAAAATGCTGTTTCTTTTGTATTTTGGAATAATTTAAATAGTTTATCAAAATTATTATCATCATATCAGCCGAAAGACGTCCACTGCCGACATAGGCCTCCCCCAAGCGTCGCCACGACGACCGTGCCTGAGCGTCTCGCAGCCGCCATCGCTTACCCGTGACTTTCACCAGTAGAGCTATTCTGTAGCAACATTTTCGTGTCTCGACAGCGGAATCCGAGGTGAGTATCAAATTCGTATAAACATAAGACCTTTATGCTGTGTGTCATAAAGCTCACTTTGTGAGCTTTGTCACTCAGGTGAATCTCGATATCGAAATAGTTATTTACTGCACGCGTAGCATGACCACCGTAGAAACGAGTTTTGTCGACCGGAGAATCGACAAAATGACAGATTGAAGAAAGATTTCTATCTTCCTTAGCATGGCGATGTTTGACACGTAGAAAAGAAATGTTTCTTTTCTTCGATCGACATAAGTCTACAACGTCGAGCATGCCGCCAATATTTTCTCTACTTTTGACACTTGGGGGTAGAAATAACTCTCTATATGAAATGTCAAATAGTCTACATCTTCTCGGACCTAGACAAGGAATATTTATTTCAACAATCATTTTATTTTTGCCAAATAGAACTTAGAAAGCATGTCGGGGTAGACATATAGTCTACCAATATCTTAATTTGTCGGGTTGTACGTTGTAAATAAACTGTTTTTTAACCGACTTCCCAAAAAGGAGGAGGTTATCAATTCGGTTGTATGTTTTTTTTTTTTTTTTTTTTTTATGTTTGTTACCTCATAACTCCGACAATTACGAACCGATTTGAAAAATTCTTGTTTTATCTGAAAGGATATACTTGCAGATTGGTCCCATTTAAATCATATCAAAATCGGTTACGAACTTTGGATTTTAAATCGAAATACCTGGAATTTGACTATTTAGATGACTCTTTGATAATCGAAATTGCGTATTTTGCTTTTCTGCGATTTTGCAGCGGTGTTGTTAGGTGTGGGGCACCACTAAAAAGTGAAAAATAAAAAACTTTTTACAAAAAAATACAACCGACTTCCAAAAAAAAAACACTGCAAAGTAAAAAATTACTTTAATTTCGGAAGTCGGTGTCAAAATACGAAGAAAGTAACAAAAACACCGACTTCCGAAATTAAAGTTATTTTTTACTTTGCAGTGTTTTTTTTTGGAAGTCGGTTGTATTTTTTTGTAAAAAGTTTTTTATGTTATGACTAAAGTAAAAACATTTCGGACGATATTATAGGAAAGAACGATAACAGATAACAGTAAAGAACGCATTGCACTGTGTATGGCAAAGTTTTCATCAGACAATGCCACCAATCACCTTTTATTTAGAATGTTATTATGTTCTCTTCTCATCGCATGGTAGGATTTTATGTTCACCTACATTAATTACACACAATTATTGGAATAATCAGTACTTTATTTATTTAATCATAAAATCTACTTACTTTTTCCTAGCCGCCATGATCATAAACACTAAAATTCTAATTTAAATCGGTACGATATTAAATTCAACAAAAACATGTTATTTGTAAACAAACATAAACCCATAGAGGTAAGTAATATATCGGGTCATAAACCATATAGATTAAAAATATGTTCGAGTAACACGTTTTGTTGTTGCTTTGAGTTACGTGCAAAGAGTGTGAAAAATAGAGTATTTGACACATTTTTTTGGCTAACTAAACGTAAAATTCATCGTAGTATTCGCAGAATGAACTCATCACTACCTACTTCTCCGTTGCTATGGAAAGATTAGATATGTCTTTGTCTTCATAGAAACGCGAGTCTACGGGTCGCGCCATGCTCGGGCAGAAGACATGTCGAGTGGGATAGAAAGAGCTTTGTATTTTCTTGGTAGAATAGAGATAGAATCGCCATGCTACGCGTGCAGAATAGACTAGCTGGTCGTCCGACCACCTTGTGGGAGGCCGGCACGCGGTCACCACTCCAGAATTTAAGCGCTTATTACAGTACACGATCTATCGGGCCCGATCTGCAGGGACAGTGTAGTGTAATAAGAAACCGAGAGTAAGGACCCTGCCATCGGGCGATCGGGCAGCTCCGATCTCCCTGTTCTGTCTATCGCCTAGTGTAAGTAAGAGACAGGGAGGCAGGGCACTGCCGCAGTGGCGGCGTAGGGTAGATATGCACCCTGGGCAGATTTGTATTGTGAGATATGATTATTTTACTAAAATATTCGAACACATTATCAAAATTGAAAGGATGATGCATTATTAAAGAGACTCAAAGAATTGTTTCTACTTGTTTTTATAATTTTTATCCGTTATATCCGATTGAATGTTAGAACAGTTGGAAATTCAATAATCAGAGTAGGTTACCTATATATGAGCTTTTGTTAGTTTCTCGTAATAGTTTTTATATCTCGTTACTATCAGTTGTGATTTAAGCTATGATATTAGTACTTAAGTAGTTAAGTACAACATTAGGTACTTATTTATTGATGTCTTAAGAGGGAAATTTTGTGCGCTTTCTTTGGATGTACGAGTGAGTTGTCGTTGTCACCTTGGTGCTAGGAACCCGGGGCGGACCAGCCTCCTCCGCCCCCACTTTACCACTGTAGTTAGGGCGCGATTTCTAGTGAAGTGTAATAATCGGCACCCTGCCGCAGGGACAGGGCGCCCTAGATATCGGGCCCGATAGATCGTGTAGTGTAATAACCGCTTTAAACAAACACTGCTAATACACACTACCTACTTAATTGTTTGTTAACATTTACCCATTTATGTGCGATCCAGGCCAGTGTCGTGTTTTCCATGCGTGGGCCCAGCAGAGGGTTCATTTGCACTATATACGTGGTGGTCCAACTGAAATATAAAGGTGAAAAGGTGCATCTCATCAAAGGTATTATTAATTAGGTAAGCTCACTCCATCTCCGACTTTGTCTATTATCTTGTTTGTATATTATTATCAACTTTCCTTTTATGTTTCTTTGTTATTGGCTATGGTGAAAAAACTAAATTGTACTATTAATCGTATCTTCTATAATATAAAAATGAATAGCTAAATATGTTGGTAAGCGCATAACTCAACAAAGCCTGGACCAATTTGGCCAATTCTTTTTTTAGAATATTCCTTGAAGTACGAGGATGGTTCTTACAAAAAATATAAAAATTGCCTGAAAAAGACTAAAAACAACACTTTTCTATACTCCCATACAAAAGATTCGTAATAATACTTAAAAGTCAATTTGAACTTTAATACCATTCCATAAAGTTTAAGTGTTAGTGGAGAGGTTTCGGGAAGGCAAAACAATTGAGTGACGTTTGTATCGTATAAATATTGACATTAGTCAAATACAAATTGTCTGTAAGTAAGAGTAAGAGAGTAGTGGGGTAGGTAGGAAGACAGGTAGACAGTTGACGGGAGCGAAGCCGCGGGGTACAGCTAGTATTATATAAAAATCAATTGCTGTTCGTTAGTCTCGCTAAAACTCGAGAACGACTGGGCCGATTTCGGTAATTCTTTTTTGTTTAGTTCGCCAGAATACAGGGAAGGTTTAAAAGCAAAAAAAAAATGCAGTTGACGGGAGCGAAGCCGCGAGGGACAGCTAGTTATAAATAATTATTGCAAGAAAATGTATTATAGTAATAAAGCTTGTGATTTGCATGCCTCAAGGTGTAGGTAATATGGTCCGCCACCTGGTGACCTCCGGCCACCGTAGGCGCGGGCCTGTGGACGGCGAGCTATGGGTGACTCGCCGTCGGTCCGTCCGTCTAGTGACGACAGGCCGTATCGACGGCGCGTTAGTGTTCCACGCGCGCCTCAAAGAGAGTCTGCACACAGAGGGGCCCGAAAGGGCCGATGCCTGCCGGAGTCGCGGGACTATTCGAAAGAGATACCGTGGCTCCGGAACACAAAGGGCAATGAAGGAACATGGATGGGATTTAGTCAGTAGAAGTCAGACACTCCCTCCCGCTCTACCCAGAGCTGGAGGAGTCATTGGATGATTTCCCATCCCTAAAAAAATAAAAAAAAATAAAAGTTGTAATATGGTTGGACTGTGCTATATTTTCAATATCTTTATGTAATTACCCATATTAGCAAATAAACGATTATGATTAGGTCTCTGTCACCTCTGATCTAGACTTCAAGAGCGAACCCATTTAAAATTAAAATAAAGTTCTTTTGAATGGTTGCACTTAAGACTGGCTGCGTACGTACAGTTTACTGACAGGGAATTCAGATTCGCAGACCTGAATGCTTGCCTTACATTCTAAATGTTCAACATCACACGTTCGGATATTTTCAGAATGGGAAAAAAGACAGACTCTTTTTTCAAAACCAAGTCGTAAGTTCGGGTTAGAAGAACTGAAAATCGAACGGCCACGAAACGTGGAATCTGAATTCCTAGTCAGAAAAATTGATCGAACTGTAATGTCGCGTCACATATTATATAGGTGCAAAGTCAAAAAAGGGTCTGGTTCATAATATCGACAGTCACTACATCCACGGTCGTTGTATTGAAATTAATATTCAGTATCCCAGCCAGCCAGCCAGCCAGCCAGCTCAGTCTTACTAGCTTCTGCCCGCGACTTCGTCCGCGTAGCGTGATGATATAATAGCCTATAGCCTTCCTCAATAAATGGGCTATCCTCAATAATTTTTCAAATCGGACCAGTAGTTCCTGAGATTAGCGCATTCAACCAAACAGACAAACAAACTCTACTGCTTTATAATTTTAGTTTAGATTTGAGTTCCCACCGTCCCCTTTCTCACGACATTACAAAGCTTTAGAAAACCGTACGTATGCAGCCTGCCTAAGAGTAGTTAGTAGGTTAGATAATTATGTGCGTAATCCCTAAGGAACATACTCCTGGGATAAAAATTAGCCTATGTGTTATTCCGAACTGTAATCTACTTCTGTGCTAAATTTCATAAAGATCCTTTCAGGCGGTCTGACGTGAAAGAGTAATAAACATCCATCCTCACAAACTTCCGCATTTATAATAAGTATTAATAGGACTAGTTTAGTATGATCAAACAAGAGCGTAGGTACCTCTCGACGTGTACCTACGTACTACACCTATGTCGTAGCTATTATATCTAAATAATCTCTGGTAAAAGTGCAATCTTTTGATTATTGATTTTGGTTTATATTATGACTAGCTGATCCGCGCAACTTCGTCTGCGTCACATTTTCCATTATTGCTCCGCTCCTATTTGTCTTAGCGTGATGATATATAGCCTATAACTTTTCTCAATAAATGGGCTATCTAACACTGAAAGAATTTTCCAAATCGGTCCCGCAGTTTCGGAGCCTATTCAATTTAAACAAACAAATCTTTTCTCTTTATAATATTAGTGTAGATGTAGATTGACTATCACAATAAATCAGTTGCAAGTTTACACTCAGTGTGGGTAACCAATCTGCCAAGCCTTTTCTTAACTATGTTGGCGTCTACCCGAATTTCCAGCCAAGTCGTTTCCAGTCTACCCGAAAGCAGCTCATCTGCCTAGCCTTTTCCCAACTCAACAACGAACCCAGTTAATGTTGTGGAGGTCTGGTAGGCAGCCGCTCCACGTAAAATACTGGTATTCAGCTGAATCCGGTTTGACTGGACCACAATATAGTCGGGAAAAGGCTAGGCAGATGATGATCTGAAATACTCAGCAAGCATGCGTGTGGTGTTTAGTATCTATCGATAGCGATGTCTGTCTTAACAACTTACAATATCCAGCAGCAAAACGCAGATAGCATGATGCAGCATCTTGTTATGCTGAAAACAAATAAAATTTTATTTTTTCCCATCGGAGCATTTGTATCTGATGTAGTGATGTGTGAAAAAAACCCTTGAAAAAGATGAAAAAATGAGAAACAAGCCGACGAAAAATTCTAAGTCTAGGGTGTCCAGAATCATGCCCTGGACCCATGGAAAACGTTTGTGCGTCGATGTCAGATACACGCGGTATATTAAAATACTGGACTGGTAACTACTTAAACGCGTATATTAATATGTAATGAATCTCATTGTATGCACCTTCGTACTTACTGCTCACACAGACAATTTTTTTTTTGTCGATGGCCACACGCTGCTGAGCCGAGGTCCGCAACCCCGTGGGGTACGGACTTCGGCTCAGCAAAAAATACTACAAAATTACTTAGCTAAACGCTTGTAACGAAAGCTTAGCACGATCTATTTCGCTTTTACCGCCATCTAGGGAAGTAGCTGTTCAACTTTTCTAAACTTAAGAAGAGGGCGCTATGATCTCGTTACCCTGATCAGGGATCAAGATCGAGTCTGATTCTAACTTCTATGATGTTATTGCTGACCTGCGCAATTTCACCTACGTCATATTTTTCATGAATGCTCCACTCCTATTGGTCGTAGCGTGATGCTATCTATACCTTCCACAATAAATAGCCAACGCAAAGAATTTTTCAATTCGAACCAGTAGTTCCCGAGATCACCGGGTCTAACCAAACTATCAAATACAACTCTTCAGCTTTATAATATTAATAGCTTTTGCCCGCAACTTTGTACGCGGATATACCTTTTTTCCACGTTCCCGTGGGAATTTAGGGATATCCTTACTTAGTGCTCCCTTACGGAGTGTAGGGAAGCTTCATGCCAAATTTAGGGATATCCTTACTTAGTGCTCCCTTACGGAGTGTAGGGAAGCTTCATGCCAAATTTAGGGATATCCTTACTTAGTGCTCCCTTACGGAGTGTAGGGAAGCTTCATGCCAAATTTAGGGATATCCTTACTTAGTGCTCCCTTACGGAGTGTAGGGAAGCTTCATGCCAAATTTAGGGATATCCTTACTTAGTGCTCCCTTACGGAGTGTAGGGAAGCTTCATGCCAAATTTCAGCTTTCTACGACCAGTAATTTCGGCTGTGCGATGTCTGTCAGTTACCTACTCAGTAACGGAAGAGGTACCTACTAGGATTTACTTATCGTAATATATAAAATTGTTTTATATAAAATTTCTATACTTAGATACAATAATATCGGAAACCACGTTATCACTTGTCATGATAATGCCCGCCTAACGTAACCGCGTAGGTGGAGTAGCAGCTTACACTCTCATTGGCAGGGATATTCAGTGGTAGGACCTCGAAAACCATCTATCCACATGGAGTAGCAGCATCTTTCCACTGAATATCCCTTAGAAAACACACAGATGCTTGATGTTCTTTCATGTTACTGGAATAAGATTGTGGCCTTACCCCACGTTACGCCCTCTTCTGGCTAGCAACGGACCGATGACAAATATAGCACCAAAAATACCGGTGTAAACGTAGATTGGCAAAAGGAATGCTTTTTCGTTGGAACGGATGGACCCACGTCTGCTCGTGTCGGGTAACGATTGTGAGGCATTTTCATTCTCAGACATTGATTGGCAACTCAATAAACACCTCAAGCACTCACAAAATAATTATGTTTAAAAACACATCTTATCTACGACCAACTCAATGCAAGAGTTTCAATAGAAGATTGAATTAAGAATTGTGTCATTGTCAAAGTGGCATTGTCATGTCTGTGAGGTAATGGCTGTTTTGCACAGCTGTGATAAGGTCCGTATCAGATGGATATGCAAAAAACTAATTAAAGTCGTAATCCAAGATCCCAGGGCTCCCAGACCTTACTTATTTTCTCAGTAACAAAATGTGAGAATAATGTTAGTAAATACTTATTTTACTTTTAAGGGTTCCCTAACCAAATGGCAAAAACGGAACCCTTATAGATTCGTCATGTCTGTCTGTCTGTCTGTCCGTCCGTATGTCACAGCCACTTTTCTCCGAAACTATAAGAACTATGCTTTTGAAACTTGGTAAGTAGATGTATTCTGTGAACCGCATTGAGATTTTCACACAAAAATAGAAAAAAAAAACAATAAATTTTGGGGGTCCCCAGTCCCCGGTACTTAGAACTGAAACACAAAAAATATTTTTCATCAAACCCATACGTGTGGGGTATCTATGTATAGATCTTTTTTTTTATACTGAATAGTTTGTTAGAGAAACACTTCCAAAGTGGTAAAATCTGTCCCCCCCCCCCTAAACTTCTAAAATAAGAGAATGATAAAACTAAAAAAATATATATATGATGTACATTACCATGTAAACTACCAGCGAAAATTGTAAAAATCTAGTAAGTAGTTTTTTTTTAATCCGTCATAAATCGTAAATTGCAACTTTGCTTATAATATAATACCTACAGGCCTACAGGTTTGTAGGGAACCCTCGGTTCGCGAGTCCGACTTGCACTTGGCCGGTTTTTTGGTAATGTGTTAATCAGCCTATGTATGTATGTATGTTCATTTGAAGCACTATACAGACCAAACGCCTGGGCCGATTTTTATGATTCACACGTCAATCGATTCCTCTTAGTCAGAGTGTCACTAAAGACATGACGTTAGTGAAAATTCAATATGGCGCCTACTGGACGCCATATTGTGAAAATGAAAAAAAAAATAAAGTCAACAAACTATGTCATGTGGGGTATCGTTGAGTAGCTATTTTAAAATCATTGTGAGGTTTCTGTAACCATTTTTCAGTTGAAATAATATTTTAGGATATAAAGCGATTTAAAGTTTTTTAATTGGGGTTCTCACTAATATTGATATTTGTTACTAACTAAAAAGTTGGAAATAAAATTATTATAATTAAAACAAAACCCGACTGCTTAAAATTAATGAACTGAAAAGGAAAGAACAAGTTAAAATGTATTTATTTATTAAAACTTTATGCACAAGTACCTAATTGTATTAAGGCGGACTTAATGCCTAAGCAATGTTTTGTTGACCAATTAAAGACGCAATCTACCATTGCCTCCGACTGCGTGTAATGTAAAGTAACTTGCAATATTAAGTTGTTTTTCTTTTTTAAAGTAACGATTATAAGAAGATTTTTGGAAGATACTAGAAAATTAAAAAAAAAACATTTTTTTATTTTAATTTTAGTTTCGGAGATAAGGCCCCCCTTATCTCCGACCATTCTGGAGCCTAAAATTAAAACAAAAATACAGATAATAGTTCTTTACCAACAAATAACAGGAAAACTTGTAATTTGTAGGTAAACAACCCTTGTTGCTATTCCACTAATTTGCACTAAGCGTTTCCAAACGTATTTTATAATGCGCACAGCAAAGAAGTGGAACTCTTGGCCTGCGTCTTTGTTTCCGAACGCCTACAAACCTAATCTCTTCTAAGTTAGAGTAACCAAACTCCTTCAAGGTAAGCTTGCTCCGTCGTCGTTAGACTTTGCTCTGTCATCTCTGACCAAGACTAGAGACAAGAGCGAACAGATCTCAAATAAAAAATAAAAAAGTTAACCTTTAAGAAGTCTATGGTGTTAAAATAACATGTTACAAAATGACATTGTTGTTTGAAGGATTCATTCGACTTTATAATCAGTTTACTATTCAGAATGTAATAGATTTCTCACCATTTGCAGTTTTTGGTCGTGAGGCAGAAAATCTATACTAATATTATAAAGCAGAAGAGTTTGTTTGTTTGTTTGGTTGAACGCGCTAATCTCAGGAACTACTGGTCCGATTTGAAAAAATCTTTCAGGGTTAGATAGCCCATTTATTGAGGAAGGTTATAGGCTATTATATCATCACGCTAAGACCAATAGGAGTGGAGCAGTAATGAAAAATGTTACGCAGACGACGTTGCACGGGTCAGATAGTTTCTAATAAAACTTAACTTTCTAAAAAAAAATCGAAAACCACCTAATATGGATCCTAAGTTTTCGGGTTCAAAATCGTTGCAAATGAGCTATAGTACTTATTTATATTCCGTTTCAAAGAATTCACTTAGTGAGGGTCTTTCTGAAATTTGTCAAGTTGACGTTAACAAAATGTCAGAAAACAAGCGTTTTGATACGTGTTTGGGACCTGACTGTTCAGTGCCACCACCTGATGCTCGATATTTCAGAAAACTTCGTATGTTGATTGATATTGGTTGGTGATTAGGTACAAGTAGACACAAGTCAGAAACATGTTTTTAGTACTTAGTTATGTATAACGTACGTTAAGTAACATCATGGCCTCACGACGGCGGTACCCGAGGCCGGATCGAGATCGGTCGCTATCGGCCGATCGCAGATAGCTCCGAAGCGGCGTGTTCGCTGCGCGAGCGCACCGATAATGACTCAATTATCCGCTTAGCGAGGGCGTGGCTCGGTACAGTATGTCTTCATTACAACGGCATGGCGAACCACTGAGGAGAAGGATTTTATAAGGTTTTTGTATGATTGCTTTTATAATATTACTATCGGCTTTGTCCAAATTAATGTCGAAAATTAAGGAACTATAAGAACGCTTATACAAAGGTTGGTAGAGAATTCTTTGTGGCGTTAAATCCGCTTATGTAACTCCCACAAGTCACGACTGTACATAAAGAACCTGTCAACGCCCGTAAGTGCTCGTTTACGGAGACGCTGGCTTGAGTGTAAAGCGTCCGCCGCCGCTGCCGCGGTGCACGCTGCATCGGTCGCCTCAGCAAGTAGCAACCGCGTCGTTGCACGCGGCGGCGGACGCGGTGGCGGACGCGGCGGCGTTTGCCGCGGCGGCGGCGGAAGCTCGACGCCCCGCGTCTCCGTAAACGGGCACTAAGGCCCCTATGCAGCAAAAGTTGTATCGTCTTACTATTTTTCTTTTAATTTGCGGGCGCTGACAGACTACATAAAAAAAACGAGAAAAAACCTAAGGGCACAACTAGTTAGATAAAGATAAATAAGTTAGGTAAAGGTAAATGGCGCCGATTTCCTTGTCTATGTCACCGAAAAATTGCAAACAACGTGAGATTTAAATAAAATAAAATAATTTTAAAAATAGTTTCAAACGACTCGATATATCGTACACAGATCATTTTCAATACAATGAATCCCATAGAAATTCCAAAGTTTCCCATTTAATCGTGTCTTATAGGGAATATGCATGAAAAAAGTATTTATGATCTGAACAGTTTATCTAAAAGTATTGGAAAATATAATACTAACTCTGAAATTTGAATCTAAATTGCTCGAAAAACGAACGAGATACAATTATTTTAAACAAATATATCTGTCCCTCTCGCGAAAACGCTGTTTTCTATGGCAGTTGTATAGTCGTCGTGTAATTTGACGTCACATTACGTATCGGACTTCTCTTTCTAACTGTAGTCTTTGAAGCTTTATAACTTAATAAATGATGAAGGTATTTAAAAATAATTTCATGATTGTTTACTAGAGCTAAAAATATATTTTATTTAGAAAATAAAAAAAAAACGCATGCATATTCCCTATTGGGAAAATGAGTTTGGGAATTTCACGCGATGTTTTACAATCTTACGGCGGGCGTTTGCAATTATCCGGTGACATTTACAAACACGACGAAAACTCATAATTTTTCGTCAGTTTACATCCACGTTAACAGACTTTCCGTGAGGCCGCAAAACTATTAAGGGTGTGTCAGTACATGAAAATATGACAAATTGAAGGAACCTATTAAAGACCTACAAGCCTAACAGTCCCTACGACCCTAAGCCCTAGTCCTAACCTATGCCTAGTAGGTATGTGATAGATAAATATAAAATACGTTCAGGAAGTCTGCACCATGCGACCTGAGGTTACAGACGGATAGTAGACAGGATTTCCAGGTTCGGGAAGGGTACACTCACTGCCAGTCCTGTAGACTCACGAGACTGATCAGAGATGGCAGGTGTCTTGGCCACAGTGAGGGGTAATGAGGCAAGAATATAAAATTCAAATCTGATTTATTTACAACAAATTCCAGCTTATATACAACTTTTTCTAAACACACAATACAAAATCTTGGTGTTCTATGCGTGTAAAATGCAACCAAATGAATATTTCAACTGGTACGCGCGTGACCCGGGCCGAGTGTTGAGTCAGTGTAAAGGTACCATTGAACAGTCAGTGTCTTCACCACAACTCTGCACCTTGTGAAAGCCGTCTCCACTCTAGCCGAGCACAAGTAAGAGTCGTGTGCGCAGAGCACATCATAGAACCTTATCTATTGCTACGGGGAAACACAACAACGAATTTATTGGTAATATCGATGCCTACACTGATGGCCATTTATGGTGCATTTCCCCGTTCCTCAGCCCAATCGGTTCATCTCCGCCAGTTGACCCCAAGGTCATAAATTGAATTTAAAGTTTCTATTTTATGTGGAGTCTTATACAGTTATCTCGGAGATTTAAGGCAGATTGATATAATAGCTTGTTTGAGATTGCTCAAAAGGGATTTTAAAGTAAGTTGTTTTGTTAAAAGAATTTAAGTGGGGGTAGATAACTGAGATAGTATCTGACCGTGTTGGAGTTTTGTTTATAATAGAAAATCTTCGTTTGTTAATAATATATAATACATAACGTGGGGTTCACTTAGTCCTACTATTTAAAAGAGCTACCCCAAAACTTCAGAATTCACATGACATTGATATTGATCAGAACTTACGCATTGCCATTCAACGTGGCAAGGCCGTCAGTTTCTTGGGCACACTTCCAGTCCACAACGATTTGGAGGAGTTTTGACACCAAATTAATTTTATTTTTGAATAACGAAACCTAATTAATAACGTAAGTAACTACGTAAAATAAATGGGATCCGACTCCGTTTGATGTAGGAATATGCTTTAAATACGAAATTCACATTTCATGTTAATTTCCATTTTATCAGAAATCTTCACGGTCAGAGGACGACGACGCCTTTGCCTCCAAATATTACGGGGCGTTTTGACAGCTGTCAGTTGGAAGGAGCGGGTCAAGTGACGTCGCTTGCTTCAATTTCCGGAGGGTGTGACGATGTTGCATGATTTGAATTTAATTTTGGATTGGGTCCGTCATCCATTGGTAAGGTAGGCAGAAGATATAGACTTTACATAGTTGCAATACTTATATTTTGTTGGAATTTTTAACGCTTATTTTTCTGGAACGTTAAGTAATTATAAAGTGATTTATTACATAAAACACATATTTAATGATAAAACGAATTGACACAACAAAATAACTAAGCCGAGAAAGACATGCAGAGTATGGTTGCCTTGCAAACTTCACGGAAACAAATAAAACAGAAGGCGCCAGAATATTTCCTTGAATACAAAATCTCTATGCACTAACATATTATGCAAGGGAGTTGTCATACATACCGTAGCTGCAGCGACCCAGAACATAGCATGTGACTTCGCGGCTAAAATAAATCACGTGTGATTTATTTTTATTCGGTTGGCAACTCTGAGCGGCATATACATTCCCGCCCTGCAATGCCGTTACTATTCTTTATTTAAATTATTTTCGCGGGTATTTGGCCAGGACATGTCTGGCGTATTTTTTATCTGTGTTAACCCGGCTGACCGTTTATGAACGAGATTTATTTAAATTGGTATTTTTAGTTACATTTTTATTATTTTTCGATGCTGCAAAAGGCAGAGACTGATGAAATGTATAAAGTTGAACACGTTTTGGTTTGATAAGTAGTTTAAACCCTACAGCCTGGTGACAGATAATAGGATTCTGTTCCGTATTCAAAGGGTTATGCCTTTGGATACGGGACCCTAAAAAGAAGAATAACTACAAATGCAGCTAACACTTTTAGGTTTCAAAAAAAGGGACATTAAACTGGCAAACAAATAATGGACAGGCGGAAAATAAGCAACGTTGTAACGCTCAGAGGCACAATAGTAGCACAAAGGAACACTACTGGCAACAAATCATCGCGGTCGGGGAACATACAGTCTTATTCAGAACTAGCTGAGTCCGCGACTTCATTCAAATGAATGTCGGAAAAAAATATGTCGCACAGAATAAACATGTACTTATGTATAGTCAATACCCTGCATTACCTGACCCCTCTTAGAATTAAGAAAATATAAAGAAGGTAACACTGGTACTGATTGTATCAACTCTTTAGTTTAAAATGCCAACCAGCCCTGATATCTCCTGGTACCTCGAATCAAGTTAATTCTTAAGTTTCGTACTTTAAATGAATTTAAAATACTAACCAGTAACCCAAAATTAAACAGTTTTCCAAAACGAATAAACAAACCCCAGATATTTTTTTATGACACAGAAGACTTGAAGCTCGTGGCTAAATAAAATACTTTGACCCGGGAATCGAAACAACAATCTCGTGCTCAAAAGTAATACAAGCGTCCTCTAGTTCGTTGGTCTAGTGGTTGTATAAGCTACTGTCGAAATCATCATCATCATCAGCCAGCCGAAAGACGTCCACAGCCCCATACTTAGGCCGTCCGTAGGCCTCCCCAAGTGTTGCCTCAAAAACCGGTCCTGTGCGTCTAGCATCTATCGGCTACCCGCGTCCTCGGTCATCAGTTCACCTTGTGGGAGGCCTTTAAAACAAATATAAAGGTTCATTACTCCACATACAAGTTATCAGGGCAAAACCGAAGTCAATCGTATGATTCCCCGACAATAGATCTAAATAATCTCCTGTTCGCGTTCGACTGACCTATAATCGACCTAAAAACTGTCCCGTCTCAGTTTTAATTGCGACGAAAGCGTTAATATTCAATAAACAAGTTATCAGTGGCGGTTACTTGAAAAAAGACATGTCGATTATTTATTAAAGTTTGATAACCTCAGTATCGAGGGAGCGGCGGTACAAAGATGTTACTACTGTTCTAGTAAGGTTATTGAGAACGACGAAACTTAAAGATACTTAGAACAGATAACCGTAAAAGATACATAACTCAATTTGAAGCACTCAGTGTCACTAAGTCACTAAACAGCTGGTCGATTCTGTAAACATGTCGAAGGGAAGGCTTGGGTGAAGTGAGCTTACATTCTATGTTGATTACATGAATTTCCAGCTCACTTCGTGATCACTTCACCCGGGCCTTAACTACAACCTTTTTACAGGATCGACCGGCTCTTTATAATAGTAAAGAGTAGAAGACGAGACTTAATTATAGCTTGATGCCCTCGACTAGCAGTGATGCCCAAAGCTGGTCTGCACATGAATACGCGCATTTCCATGTTCGCGCGTATTAATGTGCGCAACCTCAGTATCTTAGGGAGCGGCGGCACAAAGATGATATTTTACTGTGTACTAATGGGTTATTGAGAGGGGAAAAGGGAGTGTCAGACTTACTGACTAAAACCCATCCGTGTTCCTCTTAGTGCCCTTTGCGTTCCAGGGCCGCGGTGACTCTTTCGAACAAATTCCGCAACCCTAGCAGGCAAAGGCCTTAGCGGGCCCCGTCTACTATGCTGACATATCTTTGAGGCACGCGTGGAACACAACGCGCCGTCGACCCGGGCCTGGTTCTGATCGGACGGTGGTCGGGGCGCATCCTCCATTGCGGCGGCCAAGGCGTGAGGTCTCCCTCTCTCTCACGCGTTCGGCCTCCTCCTTCGCTAACATTACTGCTTCACAGAAGTAGGTGACCGCTTCCCATGCCTTCTCGCTCCGGACATTGATTTAGCCACTCCTCAAAGACGGTACTTACCGCCGCAATAGGGAATATGCATGTGATTTTTTTATTTTCAAAATAAAATACTTATTAGCTCTAGTAAACAATCATGAAATTATTTTTTAAATACCTTCATCACTTATTAAGTTACAAAGCTTCAAAGACTACAGTTAGAAAGAAAAGTCCGATACGTACTGTGACGTCAAATTACACGACGACTATACAGCTGCCATAGAAAACAGCGTTTTTGCGAGAGGGACGGATATATTTGTTTAAAATAATTGTATCTCGTTCGTTTTTCGAGCTATTTAGATTCTAATTTCACAGTTAGTATTATATTTTCCAATACTTTTAGATAAACTGTTCAGATCATAAATACTTTTTTCATGCATATTCCCGATTGGAGACGTGCCCAGCGCTGGGTTGCGACAGTCGCTGTCTAAAAACCGCCATAAGATCCTGCCGGAGCTCCGTCCGCCGTGCGTTTTGTAGTGGAAGTCTCACCCCGGCGTTGCGCCTCCACACGCCACTCGTAAATCAGTGCGAGGGCTTTTGCCTCCAGATCCCATGGTGGCAGACTGGCAAGGAGGCTCGCCGCCTCGCCGGAGACCGTGCGGTATCCCCGGGCCAGCCAGATGGCCATGACCCTCTGGGATGCGTTGAAGTAACGGGTAAGTCGCTTAAATTAGGCGCCCACACCGGCGCCCTATAAAGGGCCATGGACCGCACGACCCCACGTAAACCCTCCTACAGGAGGCGTTTGAGCACTCTAGCACTCAGACCTCCGGGGCAGTGGTTTTTGCACCTGCAGCAGCCGCTCCAGCACAGCCCACGGTGATAAGAAGATGGGATGGCGCAATGGTGTGGCAAACACATATTACATCTCTCGCCGAAGGCCTACCCACCTTCAAAGGCATTATGGGCATCTCATCTGACCTCTTCCCATCAAGTGCCGAGCCATTTATTCTAAAATAGCTGGCACCCCGGTGGTGATAAGAGCTCGACGGATGATGTCATTAATGCTAGCGTGAATCAATGTATTCGGCTCATCATAATTAATATTTAGTTTTTGCATTAATATTTTTGCATTATAATCTGTATTAATTATTATATTTATTTATATTTGTATTAATTATATTAATCTGTGGGAGGCCAAAAAATTCAAATCAATTGATAGGGAATTTTTTGGCCTCCCACTTCGAGCTGTTAGATGTTGTTATTTAATTTTTACTACGTTTTTGTGCGTCTTGTACGAGTCCCAAACATATTTTTTCTTTCTTTCTTTCTATCCGAACACCGCTTCTACTGCAGGACAGGCAGGTCCACGGCGGGCGGCTGCATCGCCGCATTGTCTCTGATGCTTTACTAGGAGCACCCATACGCAGACTCAGCAAGTTAGAGGATTTCTTTAAGACACGAGGTGCCTTGGAGAGCAAACAACCTCGCGGTCACCAGAGGTAACGCGGGAGCCTGCTAGCCCATCCCAAACAGAATTCTTTTATATGGATTGACAGCTCACTTCATACCTATTCACTTCACCCAAGCTTACACGTTGAGAGGTTTTCAGAATTCCACTACAAAATCGCATCGCTGAACACCAAGCGAGCTGTCAATTTATCAGACATTGGTGAGGTGAGCATGAAGTAAATTGTCGTTACGACAATTTACTTCATGCTCACCTCACCAATGTTTTTCATATGTTGACAGAACAATCCAGCAGTTCACTTAAAATTTCACGTTTAGATTTTTATAGCTTGTTTGCTTTGCTATATCCTGGTAGAATAAAGCAGCTTTGCAGCTATTTCACAGTATTAAGTAGTCCTAACCCTTAGTATCAGGTAGTTGCCCCAATACCGTTAAAAAAGACAGAATCTATAAATACTTATTACTAAATACACGGGGTCATTTTGTCGTTTTACAACTGCTGAATGACCACTACACATAATAACAAAAAAATATGCATTATTTAAAAAAAAAATATTATTCATTATCATGACGCATGACGTAGTTTGAAAGCAGGAGCGAGCGCAATCCTAGCCTTGTGTTCCGTTTACGAACGAAACGGTGATATTGTTTTGGTACTTAAACTTACTTATTATCAACAACCCACCTTCTATCTTATTTAAAACTAGCTTCTGCCAGCGGCTTCGCCCGCGTGATCCCTAGGGAACATGTTCCCGGGATTAAAAGTAGCTTATGTGCTATTCCAGACTATAATCTATATTTGCTCTAAATTTCATTAAGATCCGTTAAGCCGTTCTGGCGTGATTGAGTAACAAACAACCAAACTTTCACATTTTCATTTTTTTTAATGATTTTTCTCATTTTTTCTATTGATTGTAGCGTGATGAAAAGTATACTATAACCAGCTCAGGAGTATGAAAAATAATTATACCAAGTTTTGTTAAAATCCGTCGAGTAGTTTTTGTTTCTATAACGGTTATACAGACAGACAGACAGACAGACAGACAGACAGACAGACAGACAGACAGACAGACAAAAATTTTACTGATTGCATTTTTGGCATCAATATCGATCCCTAATCACCCCCTGATAGTTATTTTGGAAATATATTTCATGTACAGAATTGACCTCTCTACAGATTTATTATAAGTAAGTATAAGTATAGAAGATAGATATTGCGTCTAGAAAGTCTATGTCGGCTACATTAAGTGGGCCGCCTTTGTGAGACGACTGAAATGGCACCGTGTATAATATATAACAGATTCACTCTTTTTAATTACATTGAAACAAACAGTTTAACTTTACAATCGCGCAATCTATTTAAAGAGTGTGAGTAACACTGTCACGGCTAAGGCAGCAAATTAATACAAGAGTTTTATCTTAGAACCCCTGACCCCAGCTTGTTGTGTTCGGTATTAGTAGAACACGCTGTTATCTGCTCTATCGCCAGTTGCCTAATTATTATATTGAATTAACTGAACTACGTTTTATTGATTTCGTCTGAGAACAGCCGGTCGATTCTGTTGACATCTCACCGTGATCACTTAGGTGGATTGAACGACAAGTCAGCTGTGATGGCATCTTGTTTGTATGGTTTGACAGCTCACTTTTCGTTCACTTCGACATGTTTACAGAATCGCTCTGCAGGGCTGCGAACGATGGACCGTCAGTCTGCGGCCTAATAGGGAATATGCATGCGATTTTTTTATTTGCAAAATAAAATACTTATTAGCTCTAGTAAACAATCATGAAATATTTTTTTAAATACCTTCATCATTTATGAAGTTATAAAGCTTCAAAGACTACAGATAGAAAGAGAAGTCCGATACGTAATGTGACGTCAAATTACATGACGACTATACAGCTGCCATAGAAAACAGCGTTTTCGCGAGAGGGACAGAAATATTTTCTTAAAATTATTATATCTCGCTTGTTTTTCGAGTAATTTTGATTATATTTTCACTGTAAGTATTATATTTTTGTATTTTTTTAGATAGACTCTATAGATAGTAATTATTTTTTTCATGCATATTCCCTATTGTGCATCGGCAAAGGCATTGCGATTCCTATCTGATCTTTTACGGTTCCATTTTCAAAGGGTGTCCGTCCATTGTGATACGGAATCTTTAGGTTTAACGACTTTATCTCATCTGCCTGCCTAGCCTTTTCCCAACTATATTGGGGTCGGCTTCCAGTCAAACCGGATTCAGCTGAATACCAGTATTTTACGTGAAGCGGCTGCCTACCAGACCTCCACAACCCATTAAATGGGTAACACGGTACTCCTTGGCAACACTGGTGTCAGATTTTCTGGCTTCTGACCATAGCTTCTGACTATCCGTAATGACTGCCAAAGATCTCCAAATGAAAACGACTTTATCTACACTAATATTAGAGTAGGTAAACGTATGCCTATCAATAGTAAAAAAAAAACAATATGACGCCCGTGTCATGAGACACTGCTGTATCCCCTCGTTTCATAATCTACTATTTTTACGTAATATTACTAGTTGTATCCTTAATTTGAATTAAAAGAAATTGGTAAAGTCCTCGAGTTATGGCGTGAGCAAGGGAAGCAGAGATTCCTTTTTTTATTATAGATAAAAAGGTATACATACATCAGAGAGAAGCAATAGAACTCTAGTTCGGCACAACGGTGTACAATAATTCAGGAAATTGCCGAAATGTACCGGCGGAATGGCCCATAAACATGATGTATGGCCCAGAAATTCACCAATAGTTTACCGTATTATGGCACCGTTTCTACTTTATTCGTAACACAACTAAATCATATAAATTGCTATATATTCGTGGCTTTCTTACATGTTTTCGACTTTCAAACTATCACCGTGAAAGTCCAATTTGTGACGATTTTTCCGGATTTTGTTCGAGTGATTTTATAGGTGTTTGTGTTTATTTGGGAGTTTAATGATGTGAGTGAATGTTTTTGTAAATAATGTACTTAATACATAGTTTGAAGATATTGATTGATCGTCGTTGAGTAGACATAGCCAAAGCATAGTTTTTTTAGTTTTTTTTTTTTTTAGTATAGCTATGGATAGGCACACGTTCGACCACTATCTCACCTGATGATAAGAGATGATGCGATAGAAGATGGAGCACGCTTGTCAAGAAGTAACCAACTCTCACGTTGTAGCTATCAGGACATACTCTGGCAGGGAATTCCACTCCTTAGCTGTGCGCACCATGAATGTGTTCCCAAAACTTTTTGTGCGTGTAGGTGGGATGTCAAAATGATGTACTGGTGACGAACCGCTGTACTTCTTGTAGTCCGACGACTACACAATTCACAGAAATATAAAAAACATATCTATGACAAATCACTACACATTATAAAAAATACAACCGACTTCCAAAAAAAAAACACTACAAAGTAAAAAATAACTTTAATTTCGGAAGTCGGTGTTTTTGTTAGTTTCTTCGTATTTTGACACCGACTTCCGAAATTAAAGTTATTTTTTACTTTGTAGTGTTTTTTTTTTTTTTTGGATGTCGGTTGTATTTTTTTGAAAGAAGTTTTTTATTTTTCACTTTTTAGTGGTGCTCCACACCTAACAACACCACTGCAAAATCGCAGAAAAGCAAAATACGCAATTTCGATTATCAAAAAATCATCTAAATAGTCAAATTCCAGCTATTTCGATTTAAAATCCAAAGTTCGTAACCGATTTTGATATGATTTAAATGGGACCAATCTGCAAGTACCTATATTCTTTCAGATAAAACAAGAATTTTTCAAATCGGTTCATAATTGTCGGAGTTATGAGGTAACAAACATAAAAAAAAAAAAACATACAACCGAATTGATAACCTCCTCCTTTTTGGGAAGTCGGTTAAAAACTAAGTCCTCTGCCGCGTCTGTCTGTCTGTTCGCGATAAACTTAAAAACTATTGTACCGATTTTCATGCTGTTTTCACCAATGAATAGAGTAGTTTTTAACCGACTTCCCAAAAAGGATTAGGAGGTTATCAATTCTGTTGTATGTTTTTTTTTATGCTGTTGATGATACTATTTGCTCATGGATGAGGTTTGTTGTGGCAGTAGACCAACATCTTTCACCATCCAAGCAGTAGCAGACTATGTTGGGTAGGATTCCAACCTAACCACATGCAGATGGGGTTAGTATGAATGCTCCTTAGCAAGAGTGGTAGCAATTTGTTCAGATATCAGTGAGCCAATTTTACTAATTTTCACATTCGCATCGCATCTGCATCTCAATCGCAAACTGTCAAAAATTTATGAAAATGAAGTCATTTTTGACAGTTTGAGTTTGACATGCGAATGCGAAAGCTGTTTAAAAATTAGAAGAATTGGCCCTCAGCTGAATCCACACGTTAAAATTAACTTTAGCCAGTATATAACTTCTAAAATTATTTAAATTATCACTTCTCTTCTCCAGCAAACAAAAGAATGTCAATAAACAACCGATATTTACACACAGAACAATTAATTTCCATGTTTACACACTAACACGAGCACACACGCACAGAACGCATGTATCATGGCAACAAGCCCGGTCACTGGGGACACATAACTTGAAGCGAACGCGCCGGATCAAAAAGCCCGCGGGCCGTTGCACATACCGTCCGATTTATACCCACGTTGGGCTGGCGAAACAGCGGGAAATTGATCTGTCGAAACTGCAGGCCAGCTGGTTTTTGGTTGTAGAATTGTTCGAAAGCAAATGGCGTTTGGAAGAACACGCTTGGGTTTTAGTCAGTAAGAACTAAGGCTAACTCCCTTCCGCTCCTTGAAACTTTACCGTCCAAAAAAGGCAACTGGTTTTAGGTGTATAGGTACAGACGCCAGCATTTCAAGCTCTCCGAAACTGCCAAAATTTCCCAATAAACGTATTATCTAAGTGATAAAGTTGAAAATGTTTTAAAGGATTTTGACAGTTGTTGTAACTTGATTAGCTGGTGTCTGTACCTCAGGATAAATGGTTTGACATACGAAAAACATTACTTAAGACTTAAGCTGTTGGTTCAGACAATCGGTTTACAGACCTTCGATATTTTTCCAGCCATCTGTATCTGATGCCTTGTCCGGCCAATCCGTCGGGAATAAGTCCAAACCGTCACGCCAGCGTTTTTGGGCTTTGGAAGCGACGTACGTCTTCAGGTACCAACTGCGTGGCGATCTTGACCCATCTGTACTCGTGAATCCTGTAAATGTGGCCGGCTCGTCCAATTCCACATTAGCCTCGCCGATTTGTCTCCAACATCAGCGATACTTGTCTTGGAGCATATTATAATTATATGTGCTGCCGGGCCGTTTGATCTACCTAATAGGATCGCAAAATCAGAACCAGGAAAATGTTTAAGTCCTGTGTGGCCACGAAAACGTCGATCATAAAGCGGAACCTGGTATCTTTCGGAACGATATTATGTTAAGATACTCTGCGGTGGGGCGTCAAAAACGGCGGTTTAACACAGCTTAGAATTGTATAAGTCTCAGTCTTTAACCTCTCGACGACTTATTAAGTTGTAACTTAACAGTTTTGTCGTAAAATATCCGCCTTTTGTAGGAAACAAGTAACTAAGAGTGTCTACGAGCTAGTTACTGGAGCCGCGCCTTTGACTGCCGAATTAATGCTGTCGTTAACATTGAAATGGTTACAGCAGAATGTTCCTGGTTGCATTTAAATATGTGCGTTTATAATTATTACGTGTTCACGTAAATTTGTTGTTATTCGTGACTAAAAGCTATGAAGTTGTCGTTTTTTTTTTTCGGTTCACTAAGCTAACTTCGTAAAATTGTAATAAATCTATATTAGATTTTAATTTCTCGATATTATGAACAAATCATTTTGAATACAATAAATCCTATCCAAATTCAACAGTTTCCAAATTCCAATATAAAATATGTTCGTGCCTTGTGGAGAAAAATAAGTTTGCTATTTGACGCGTTATTCTACAATCTTACTTTGTCTGCTATTTTCCGGTGACATATTATAGGTACAACGTGTAACAAAATAAACACAACCTCTTAAGGACTCATTGTACTCATCATTATGAACAACTTTTACTACGGGCTCATCCCAGTAATCGCGGAAAAAAATTTGCTGCTCAGTATGGTTTTGTCGAGTTATGCGCACAGATATGTGTGGGGCAGTCGATTTATTTTCGCGTTTTCCCTATAGTATGAAAGTGGTTCATAATAATAAGTAAAATGATCCCTTAAGAGGTATAGCGTTTATTCTATAAACGTTGAATTTTAAATTCTATATTATACTGGTTAGGGTTGCTTTTAACCACATTCTCCACCTGATGGAAAAAGATGATATCTTCGGCGATGGATCACGCTTGTCTAGAAGTAACCTATTCAGTTTTGACTTTAGTCGGAGCTAGAGTCGCAAGTCTGAGTTTCCTAATAAATACAACCTGCGGTAGATTGTAAATTTCTGAAAACAGACTCCGGCAGGGGTTCCCACCACTTAGCAGTACGCAAAATGAAAGTAATCATTTTGTGTATTTTTACAGTTAACCTGAATCAAAAATCTATTGTCTCGTTGGTGTAGTTGTTGCAAGCGCTTCCTCTGAGCATGGGGTCCCGGGTTTGAATTCCAGTTTGTGAAAATTTCACCCTTACCTAATGAAACGGTCCTTTGTATAGAACTGGCAAAATGTAGTCGTGCTATAGATTCAACTCTGTTCAACCCTTTGGTTCAGAACTTTTCAGCCGCCTCAACCCTCAGCCTTCGACGCAATCTTTGATTCATTCGCAACGCCATTTGTACACAGTTCCTATTACTTAGAAAAAATTATTAAAAATTCAGGAGAATGATTTTTCCAGTTCAAAATTAATGAAACATTTCGCAAACGTACTGTGGAACCGTTCTTACTCCACCACATCTACTTCGAACCGATGTCTCTCAGATTCCATTCGAATGCAGTGCGGAAACGTATCTGTTTGCAAATCCATCTCTTATAAAAAAATAATTGCCTAGAGCCCTAGACATACAAACAATTTAAACAAACTTATACCTAATTAGTACTTCACCCGCACCTTCGTTAGAGCGGGTTTATTGGATTGGAGTTTTCGTAGGATCTCTATTTTTTCTATCTATCTTCTAAATATATAAAATTGCTGTTCTTTAGTCTCGCTAAAACTTGAGAACGGCTGGGCCGATTTCAGTAATTCTTTTTTTTTGTTCGCCTGAATACAGGGAAGGTTTAAAAGCAAAAAAAAATGCGTATGTAAGGTAGCCAGTGGACGGGAGCGAAGACGCGGGGCACAGCTAGTTTAAAATATAACTAAGTCTATGCATGACACTCACAAATAACGTGGCTTTCTATTGGTAAAAATAATTTTCAAAATCGGTTCAGTAGAGGAGCTCATGGCTAAAGAGAGAAGCTCGTGGCTAAAGAATACTAGCCGCACGGATCGATCTTTAAGGTTAAGCACGATTGCCAAGGTTGGTCTATGGATGGGTCATCTTAACATACCGAGTTTTCTACGTGCCTTTGAAAGCACGCTAAGCCGTCGGTCCCGGCTGTCATTTGTAGATTTTAGGCAGTTGTTACGGATTGTCAGAAGTCAGTAAATCTGACTACAGTCTTGAGAGGAAGTGCCGTGTTACTCAGTTAATGGGTTGTGGAGTACACGTCAAATACTGGTACTCAGCTAAATCCGGTTTGTCTGGAAGTCGACCCCAATATAGTTGTGAAAAGGCAGATGATGGTTCAGTAGATCCAGAAATTATCCCCTACAAACTTTATCTAATTATGATATTAGTATAGATTTACCTCTTTATAACATTATGTAGTATAGATACCTCATGTACTTGCGTTTATAGTAGATAGCATTATCATTAGGAGCGGATGCAGCGGTCCGAATGGATCTGTGGTCTGATAACCTATTGCGAGATGTCGAATACGAAATTATGATAACTCGGCAGTAACCAACAGCTCCTTTGACACCGCTGCGCCCGCGCATCGCTGCGTTATGCAGAAATGCACCAAGAATCTATATCTATCTATACTTATAATTTAAATCTGTAGAGAGGTCAATTCTGTACATGAAATATATTTCCAAACTAACTATCAGGGGGTGATTAGGGATCGATACTGATGCCAAAAATGCAATCAGTAAAATTTTTGTCTGTCTGACTGTCTGTCTGTCTGTATAACCGTTATAGAAACAAAAACTACTCGACGGATTTTAACGAAACTTGATGTAATTATTTTTCATACTCCTGAGCTGGTTATAGTATACTTTTCAACACGCTACAATCAATAGAAGAAGTCAAGCTAGTCTATACTAATATTATAAAGCAGAAGAGTTTGTTTGTTTGTTTGGTTGAACGAGCTAATCTCAGGAACTACTAATCCGATTTGAAAAATTCTTTCAGTGTTAGATAGCTCATTTATCGAGGAAGGTTATAGGCTATATATCATCACGCTAAGACAAATAGGAGCCGAGCAATAATGGAAAATGTGACGCAGACGAAGTTGCGCGGGTCAGCTAGAGTTACAAGTTTCGCCATACCCTTTTCCTTCGCTCAGCAATAATCATTTTAAATATAGGATTATACTGACCGACTAAGGGCGGATTTCATCAATCTGAAACTGAACGCGATCAACATACGAACCACGTTTACGAGCTGTCAGTGTCATTATTTTCTATGGAATATTGATATTGACAACTCTTGAACGCAGGTTGATAGCGATCAGTTTCATTGGTGAAATCCACCCTAAGAATATACGGCTAAGTAAGTTTGAGTGGATGTTTGTCGGTTCCTTTATAATTGTTTTATTGTTAATAGTTCCTTTTTAAGTATGGGAAACCATCAAATGACTCCTTCCGTTCTAGGCGGAGCAGAAGGGAATGTCAGACTCTTACTGATTAAAACCCATCCGTGTTCTTCCTAATGCCCTTTGCGTTCCAGGGACGCGGTGACTATTGAACAAATTCCGCAACCACCTTTGTAGCTCCTGAATTATTAGATTGGCAATTGAGGCATAAGAAAGAAAGAAAGAAAGAAAAATAGTTTATTTACGCCAAACATGACGCATAGGTATAAAACACTTACTACACTAAAAATAACAAAAAAAAACTGGGACAATATGCGTCACCTCTACGTAAAACGGTCATCGCTCAGCATTATGCTGGAACTCGTGTGCGAAACAGAGCCCCAGCGCTGATTTTCAGCGACGACCGTCGCTGACAGAAAGACGTCTGCCGGGGCAGCATAAAAACTGTACATATGAGGCAACACAAACCAAAATAAAAACAAAAACAAAAAAGTAATAATAAAAAATAAAGATAAAAATATACACTATAATATGTGGCATCTTTGGATTTGTATTAATACTTCGCATAAAATGGGCTTTGTACCTATAGCCCTATCAAATTTCGAAAATTATAATAAAATAATTTAGCAACAGTCATAGATCCCGGATAGATGGCTAAGAGGCTCAAACCCCCTCCCAAATACCCAGGTTCCTTTGGCTGTCTAAAACCTAACGAAGTCAAGTAATTGAGGATCTTACAAAAAGTAAGTAATCCATGGAAAGTTTTGAGGCGTTAAGCAAAATAAAATGATATGTGCTTTTTCATTGTCGACTTTGCTAAAACCCACCCTTATCAAGACCCCCGAACTACAATCCTGGATCCGCCCCTGATACCATCAGCGGCTGGCTCACTCCCTCACAAACCCATCCCGACAAATTTAATTGGACAATAAAACAGAGTTGGTAATGATTTGTGCATCGAATCGATAACACAGTGTTAATTATTATTCGTGTTCATTGAATCACAGCTGTGCCTTATCAGTCCCATTCAGTTGTCCATTCACTGCGAGTCTGCGACCTAAATATTGTGACCTAACAATCAGTAGTGCGATTCTCTAAACCTCTCACCGTGTATATGTGTGTGAAGATTGCATGAAGTGAGCTATCCATATTTATAATCTATGCAAATAAGCAAGATGGAATGACAGCCAGTCTATTCTGTTGACATCTCACCGTGTGCACTTAGGTGGAGTGAACGACAAGTGAACTGTCATTCCAACTTTGAAATAAAGAAAGAAAGAAAAAGAGTTTATTTGCAGCCAGTATGACGCATACCAAAAAAAAAACACAAAAAAAAACAATTATACACATGAAAAATTGGGAAGATTAAGATATACGTCAAATCCGCGCAAAACGGCCATCTCTCAGCATAATGCTGGGACTCGTGTGCAAGACAGAGCCAAAGCGCTGTTTTTCAGTGACGGCGTTTACAGTTTGACGTCGATCGGAGCAGCATAAAAAAGTAATTATAATTAAATAAATATAATACCTCTCGCACAAAAACTAAATAATAATAATAATAATGAAATAAGTAAACGAAAAACAATAATAAACAAATAAAATAAAAACATAGGTAATAATTGACAGACTGTTGCGTAGATGTTGGGTAAACTAAAAGTGGCGCTTGTTTGTATGGTGTGACAGCTCAGTTTCACTTTGACATGTTTACATAATTGACCAGCAGTTCACTTTATGCTCACTGCACCTAAGTTCACACGGTAAGATGTTATAGTAGAGGAGACGGTAGAAGAAGGACCTGCACCCACGTGATAACCAGATGAGACATACTTTTTTTTATCAAATTTTGCAGAAGCAAATACTCTCGATCCGTCCATTTTCTTACAGCATGCAACATCGTCATCATTCGAACTGGAAGACGTTCACTCACTGGTTTTCACAAAATGCGTAGCTTTGCAAAATTATTATAAAGGTGGAGCATACGGTGGAGGTCTACCCTGCGTGGGTGGAGCAACGCCGTGTCCTCGTCGAGGCGTTCGGCGGCGGCGACCTCTCGCGTCCGGACCTGGTTCAATCCATGGTCCGGGGTGAGGAGGCATGGGAAGCGGTCACCTCCTTCTGCGAAACACTAATGCTAGCGATGGAGGATGCCGAAGGCGTGAGAGAGAGGGAAATCTCACGCCCCAGCCAACAGAAGAAGACGCCTGAAGAGCCCGGGCGTCGGGAGTCACAGGGATTTATTTATTTATTATTTAAGGACAACCAACAAAGCATACACCAAAATGCACTTAAAATTCCGATTTTCGGATTCCCAGCCACCGTAGGCGCGGGTCTGCGGACGGAGAGCATTGGGTGGCTCGCCGTCTGATCAGAACCAGGCCCGAGTCGACGACGGCGCGCTGTGTACCACGCGCGCCTCGAGAAGTTCAAAGAAGATGGGACCCACTAGGACCAGTGCCTGCCGGGGTTGCGGAATTTGTTCGAAAGAATCACCGCATCTCTGGAACTCAAAGGGCATTAGGAGGAACACGGATGGGTTTTAGTCAGTAGAAGTCTGACACTCCCTTCTGCTTTACCCAGAGTGGGAGGGGTCATTTGATGATTAAAATGAAAAGCAGAGAGTTCCCCGGCTAGGACTGCGAAATTAGTTCGAAAGAGTCACCGCGGCCCTGAAACGCTAAGAGCATATTTGCATTAGGCACTCCATTCCGAGAAAAAAAAAGTAGAAAGTTCCACTCCTTTGCTGTGCGTATTATGAGACGTTTGGAAACGCTGAGTTTGAATTGGTGGAATAGCAAACAGGTAAGGATGGTTACTTGCAGTACGTCTAAATATACGATGGGAGAGCGGGGCTGGCGGGTGAGGCCGGATAGTTATACACACAATTAGTAGACATTGTGTGCCAATCAGGCTTTAAAGGAAAAAAAAAACAAAGTTTCTCAACTACAGTAAACTTGATTACAAAACAAAAAGTATAAAGAAACTTGTCTTGTTTTCATTAACAGCCGCCCGAAGTGTTAAATAATGAAATAATTACATTCTATAAGGCATTTAAAAACGATGCCCTTTATAAAATAAAAACCCGGCCAAGTGCGAGTCAGGCCACGCACAGTGGGTTCCGTAGTTGCACGTCACAATTGCCGTTTTTCAATAGAATTTGTACGTCCTTCTCCAAGTACATTTTATAGGTTGGCCGACTATTTACTCGTTGAATTGTAAAGCCAGCTTAGCTGTGATAGTTTTCCTTTAAATTCATTATGCTACTACCATAAATTTTTCACGCCTATAAAAATAACTGTTTTGCCGGCAGATAAAAATCACTTCAAAGCTCAATAGTTGCTAGCTTGTCGGTTTCCTATCGGTTGCGTTTTGGACAGTGTGCTACGGAATTGCTTAATCTAATTCCGCCAAGCCCGTTCCACCATCGGACCACAAGATATTTTTAACTAATATTTTGTTAACGGATCCTTGAATAGAAACATGGTTTTCTTATACCCACAATATTTTTAAACGACCTATGTGACGACATCCCGCACCATGGAATGGACGATAAAAACAAATCCATCATCATTGTAATACATCCCTATTCTTTTTTCCAGATTTTATCTTACCACTTTGTCGGCGTGTATAATATGATTAATATGTATACCCATAGTCCCATACTAAGTTCCAACTTTCTAGTGTAAAGCGTATATGAGCAAAACCGCGGACAGACAGACGGCCATGGTGAAACTATAAGGGTTCCTTGTTGAATACGGAACCCAAAAAACATCAATACGATTAATAAACGCCGAAATATTACTTCATTGCGTTCCCGAATAAATAAAGAGACGAGTTTTATATATATTGAACATCGTTTGTCATTGATACAAGAGAGAAAACATATCGAAAAATTTATGAGTGAGAAAGGGATGAGAAAACGTGTTAAAAATTATCAGGAACCACTGAAAACGATCAAGGAGTGGTTTCAAACATTTGTGATGGAAAAAGATGGGGATATACGTAATGCTGTTGTAAGTAAGGGATGGGGGAAATGAAAGATGCGTGTGGAGGTGAAAAATTTACATTTTATCTTTATGAATCTTGTTGTTAATTGAGAGGAGTGTGAATGTTTTGCGTACCCGTGTTAATTAACGATTGATTAATGAGTGGTGCTACTGTCCGTTTTATTTTATCGATAAAATCTTAAGAAATATCGAGCAGGGTGCAAATGGAAAATTAATTGCGGTATAGGCTGTAACAATGGTATTAAAGTCCTTGCATTAGTTATTGTCTCGACATCGTTTTCGAGTTTTAAATGCCACCAGAGTTCATTTATCATCGTAATACCAACATGCAGAAGCCAATTAATTTTTCGATATTCTCTTTACTTATTGCAATTTCTCTTTAAATGGTATTCACATCTGTTTGTGTGTTCATTTTTGGTTATAGTGTTGGGGACGATGCTTCTCTGCGGAATGGCCTTGTTTTCATGAAAGAAACAAATTATTATACCCGCTTATTAGTCTAAATCGTCTCAAAATAACAAACTAGCGATTTAAAATCTGAAGTCCCAATCCAAGTATTGGCCTTGGTCTATCCACGTGTCAAGAATGAGGGTCCTGTGAATAACAGCGAGGCGAGGCAGCGGAGCAGAGAAACGAAGAAATATTAACCAATATATTTGCATAAAATCATTTTAACTGTCATGATTGGTTAAAATTTCTCAGTTTCTCCGCTCGGCGGTAATGAAAAGGCACTCTAATCCGTTAGTAAAATTATAATATTCATATTCATAATATCCCTTTTTTTTCTTTTTTTTTAGGGTTGTAAATCATCAAATGACTGTCCCCGCTCTGGGCGGAGCGGGAGGAAGTGTCAGACTTCTACTGACTAAAACCCATCCATGATCCATCATTGCCCTTTGTGTTCCGGAGCCACGGTGTCTCTTTCGAATAGTCACGCGACTCCGGCAGGCTTCATAATATCCCTAGAAGCAACGTTGGATGGCCTCCCAAGAGGTGGATCGAAGACTTGGTGAGGTTCGCGTATATAACCAATGGATGCGAGACGCATAGGACCGGTTGATATGGCGAAACTTGGGGAAGACCTTTGTCCAGCAGCGGACGTTTTTCGGCTGATATTACGGTGATGATGAACCGATCCTACATACACAGACCTTCTTCGTTTGACCGTTCTAAGTTCGCGGAGAAACAGACTGGCGCTAACTCTCAGCCAATGATAATGAGAATTTTATAAAATGAATATTAGGGACTGCCAAACTGTTACAGTTTTTGAAAGAAGAGTGAAAGGACTACCTTTCTGTAACGTCATATTTGCATATAAGTTTGTATTCAATATTGCTTGGTATTTATTAGCGTCATATTTATGTTAGTAATGATTTATTGTATATTATATTTAAAGTTTATTGTTTTATTTTGAAGTACCTTTAACTTTTACACACGATGTCTACATCTCTTTTAATCTGTTCTCCTTTCGCAGCCATACTGGAGGAGATTTCTTTAGAAATTAGCATCACCTTTGTACCTATTTTTCTGTTTCCTTTTTTATCTAATTGTTAAATGGGTGTGCATGGACCGTTAAATAAATAAATAAATTATATTATCATCTAAAATATGTAAGCAACACATAAATCACTACTCAAACACATTTAATTAAAACTCTTATCGTATCAAACAATCCAGAGATAGTCAAAACTTCCGATGCACAAATAATGATGACCTCGAACGCTTCCACCAAAATCCAACCATAAGGTTTACCCAATAGGCTTTAATTTACTATGCAGCCGGCATTGCACTATCGGGTCCTATTTAAGGGGCTCGCAGCTTCCGTTCCAATGACTTATAGACCCTTTGCAATATGTTTAACTAATAGTAGATTGATAACCAAACGGTTTGTTTTGATCAGTTATCGCACCTACATTGAATATTATTTATGGCTCGCGAAATTATTGCTCGGAGATTACAGCAGTACGGCTCTGTAATCATCTCACCTTGAAAGCTTAGGTGAAGTGAACATGAAGTGAGCTGCCAATCCAAACAAATAAAATGAAATGTACAGTTCATTACATACTTACTTCAACTAAGGTTAGACGGTGAGCTGGTTGTGAGAATGGACCGTCCGTAAAAATGTCGAAGTCACGAATGTGAAGGCTTGGGTGAAGTGATCACGAAGTAAGCTGTCAAGTAATCATGATGAACTAACTGCTCACTTCACTTCGTGATCACTTCAACCAAGCTTTCACTCCGACATGTTTACAGAATTGCACTGCTGTAAACATGTCGCTGTTATTAACAGGGTGTTTCATAATATTAATGCATTACCTACTAGCTGACCCACGCAATTTCGTCTGCGTCACATTTTCCATTAATGCTCGGCTCCTTTTAGTCTTAGCGTGATGATATGTAGCCTATAGCCTTCCTCGATAAATGGGCTATCTAATACTACGAAAAAAATTTTCAAATCGAACCAGTAGTTCCTGAGATTACCCCCTACATACAAACTTACAAACAAATGTTACCTCTTTATAATATTAGTATAGATTATTATTTTTCTTTTTTTTGTGGTGAGTTTGCTCTTGACTCTATAGTTCTCTTCTTTCTCTTTTCTCCCTAGTTTTTTCTTGTACCTATTATGTTAACGAAATATTTATATCGCCTGAAAGTACTTTACGTTGGGTAAATTAAGTGGGCCGCCTTTGTAAGACGACAAAATGGCATCGAGTATGATTAAAAAAAAACCTGATGAAATAATCTAAAATCCCCATAAGATTACTAGAAGTCCCTCAATGGTATAATCCGCGCGCAAGCAAAATGGGATGGAACTTTGTCAAAGTAAATCGAAAATGACAGTTTTTTCTTCAAGTGGCGTTGTAAAAATTATGTTCTGAATATTTATAATAAATTAGTTTATATGATAGATCGTAGAAATAAATAATTTACTATCAATATTATAGCTACACAATAATACTAATACTTATTAAATGACAAAACTCATGTAAAACATACATCATTAAACATTAATTTACTATCGACACAAGTTTGTATTTTTATCTCTATTCCCCGCAGCCTCTATCTGTACCTATGTTTCTGCTTTGGAATGACAAAGGTGTGGCCAGCATTCATACTGAGAACACCTCATTTGATACGGACCAAATAGGTTCTAATCAATTTGTGGAATTTGGAGAAGACATCGTCGTATTTTGGATGCTAGTGGTACCACGGGTTTCGGTAGGATGATAGATAAGTCTATCCTAGGCTGTTACAGAAAGAAATATAAAGTTCAAAAAATAAATATTTTACACAGACGGCTTATAAAAAACCGGGCATGTGAAAATAGGGTCGAAACGAACCATAATTTTAATATTTAATTTGAACAACATAGACTTTTTATAGGGTTTCCAGTAATCTATAAAAGAACTTATTTAGAATTTATTTAAAACTAGCTGACCCGGCGAACTTCGTTCCGCCTAACAGTCGTTTCTTTTATTTTTTAGTTTTTTTTTTCTAAAATAAACGTAGCCTAAGTTACTTCTTATTACATCAGCTACCTGCCAATAAAAGTCCCGTCAAAATTGGTCCAACCATTTCAGAGATTAGCCGGAACAAACAGACAGACAGACAGACAAAAATTTAAAAAAATTCACATACATGTAGTAAAAAACGGTTATTTCAATATTACAAACAGACATTCCAATTTTATTTATATGTATGTATTTGTATGTATGTATGTATGTATAGATAAAAAAAATTACTTACCTACTGTTTTCGAACATGGGTAGGAAGAATAGTCAATTTCCATCGACATATTTTGTAAGTACAAGAAAACACTCATTTTACAACATAACATACAAGAAAACAAAAAGGAGAAAATCCAATCTTAAATCGTTTATTGTAATCCATAATGTACACATATAGGTATAGTAAATATTTAAGAATAAAAACAATTACGGATCCTGCCCGGCACAGCAAAACTTAAATCATGTAAAAAAATAGTGTAGATTCTTTTAAGAGTGTGTATTCCGTCCACTAGCGCCGCCAATCGTTTTTTATTAATTGTGGTAAATTATTATAAACAAAACATAATAAATACATTTCTTCAGTGCACTACAGAGCGGTTTTTTATCTACGAGTCTTAAATTTACCACAAATAATAATTTATTTTATTATTAATTAGTAAGTATTAGTTAAGTATTTGTATCTTGCTTCCAAACTTGTAAAAAACAGAAATAACCGAGCCTAGATGAAAAAAAAAAACACAAATTACTGTCCCAATTTATAAATCGGCCTATTAATTCAGAATCCCGCGCAGGTGTGAAGTTCATTTAAGGCCGTGTATTCATGGTGTCCCTACGATCAAGGACGTCGGGTACCCCATGCCGTGCGCAGGATCAGTCTCCACGGGGCACCGACTCTTGCGCACATTCATTAATAGTTTTCAACACAACAGTCCTCACCGCCGCGCGCTAAATACACGGAATTGATATACCCCTCGGGGAGTCTGTAACTGCCTTAATTGTAAACGAATGATTATATATTTTTTACATTAATTAGATTTTTTGTGATTGACATTTTTCAAATCATGAGACACGTTGTTTGGGTTGCGGCCGGGAATTTGTTGCTACTGTGATTTCTCGGCATGCTTTTAAGGGTCCTTTCTGTCGGAGAAGGCATGTCATTGAAGAGTAGGTGTTTATCTCTAAGGCCCAAACGCTTTAAAATCTTAACTTAGAATTCGTTGCGGTCAGAGACATTACCTAACTAGTAAATATTTCAAACATAATAGCCCTGGATTAGCAACTAAATCAGACTGAAAAAGATACAAATCCGCATTGCTCGTGCAAGCGGGCCGAAGGTCTTAAAAATGCACAATTTCCTGAACAGCTCTAAATATTAGTAGAACAAATATTTTAATCTAATGTCAGCACTTTAAAGGTAAAAGCAAAATAGTAGATTATGCACCGAGGGAAGAAAGCAGTCTGTTACGGGCGTCATATTCAATTCCGATCCAAGGCAAGACACCTTTATCCCTGAAGAACACACTGTACTTTTCACAGTACCTGCACTGAGAAAATTTTTCGCAAGTCATGAAAAGATAAAGTCGGCCTCCAAGTTGAGTTCCAAATACCAAATCACATTATTGACCTCCGGGCAATAATGTGAAAGGTTGAATTTGCATGAAATACCTGTAACCTCTCGTTTTCGTGCAGGTGGTGTGAAAATGTCTTAACTTACGCCGGTCGCAGCCCCATTCGCAGGTGTAGTGATATTAAACCCATAAATACTAAGCACCACTGCTAACAGCTACTAACGGTAACAACAATAGTTATCCACTATTCATTACTATCCACATTCAAGTACCAACATCGTGATCATTCGGGGATACTCGAGAGTATTCGTGAGCTCGCATTGCACCTGACCCTAAGAAAATTCTATCAGCAGCTTTTTCAACTCGAAGGAATGCGCATGACCAATCGGCCGATGCTTCCATCGACATCGATACCATAAAAAATCGACGGAAACGATCGAACCACGACAAATGCGAATGCCCCTCGAAATTGAATAAGTCGATACGATATCACCAAAGTTAGAATTGAAAGACGATTGACTGAAAAAAACTAAGATCGATTTACTGCTTCGGTTGGCTGTGGAAAATAGTAGGGATGCGGCTGGTTATCGATACTCGATCATTTCGTTTACCAAATGTTAACTAAGATCATAAATGTGAAATTTAGTTTTTCTAAGACGGTTCCTTTTTAACCGACTTCCAAAAAGGAGGAGGTTCTTAATTCGGTGAGTATTTTTTATTACTCCGAAGTTTCTGATTCCATTTCTGTGATTCTTTTTAGTTCGATGCAACATACTTGGCATTCAGTTCCGTAAAAAATTAATTCAGTTCGGCTAAGTCGTTTTTACTTTATGAGCATATTTAGTTACTTGGATGTTATTTGGTTACTAATAAGTTTTTTTTGGGGTATCAGCACTAAAAAGTGAAAAACATAAAAATACGAAGAAATCACCAGAAACATCGACTTCCAAAATAATAGTAGAAGTAACTTTTAAACATTTCCTTTTTTTTTTCGCCAAAAAAGCTAACTACAAAAACAACGTGTTGTTGTAGTTATCTTTTTTGGCATAAATCTTTATCTAGTGAAACTGCTACCGTTATATCAATGTAAGGGAGATTGGTATAACGGTAGCAGTTCCATGAAAGGAAGAATTTTTAAATTGCTCAGGTTGACCAAAGTTGAAAACCGCGCGTCACAAGATTTATATTGATTTTTGCATTGCATACAATTATTTAAAAAATATTTACTTTACTTTTAACTAGACCAATTTTAATTTCAAGCAATATAGCAATGCCACCTTAATTATTAAATATTTTTTATTTGAATTTGGAATATAATTTCATAGATAAAAATTATAGTTTCGTACGGAAAATTGTCAATAACTCTCAGTTTTACAGAATTATTTTTGGTGTATTACTGTATGAATCGTAATAAATTGATTTGAACATTCCAAAGTAGAAGATACAGTTATACCGTGGACATTTTTATAAATGATTAAATTATAATATCTTCGGTGTACCAAGGCATCAAAAGATTCCCTAAAGCAACATTTTGTGAAACATCTTTTATTTGAATTTGGAATATAATTTCATAGATAAAAATTATAGTTTCGTACGGAAAATTGTCAATAACTCTCAGTTTTACAGAATTATTTTTGGTGTATTACTGTATGAATCGTAATAAATTGATTTGAACATTCCAAAGTAGAAGATACAGTTAGGGGAGAGGAACCGATTATCGGACACTTTTGTTTAAAAAAATAAAATAAATAGTAAACAATGGCTCAGACCTTAAAAGTTGATATTTTCACTATCTGCATTTTATATTCTATACGAAATCAGTGACTATTAAACGCATTACATTCAATTTATTTAAATTATATTTATTTTACAAAAATCAGTAGAAATTGTGGTTTTTAAAAAGGTCGCCCTTAATCGGAAATCCGTTAATAGGGCCCAATTACCATATCTGGTATTAGGCGACTATTTTTTTAAATCAAACGAGGTGCTTAATGTTTTACATTGTATCATTTATTAACAATCATCAGTCATATTAATTATTAAAATCAGTCTTAATTATATTAATCTCGATTAGGTAGGCGTATATTGCCTCCTATCTTCAAAAATCTCACTTAAATATAATTATTCTTAATCTTTGAGGTAGGTGACCTTTCAGCTCCATCATACTACCTACTAATGTCTTAATAAAGCCAGCTTTTTTCCAGCCTAGCCCTTGTGGGAGAACTGGTGCGGAATGTTATTTTTTACAGCAAGTTCAAATGCAATGTGTTTAATATCATTTGCCCGAAGCCCATAGTATTTTAAAAAAAAATCAAGGCAGTATTTAACTAATTCTTCTTCTATTTCCTTGCCAAATGTAGGTTTTCTGCCTAATTTAGTTGCCAAGAGCTCATCTATGTCCTTGGGACTCTTAACATAGTCTTCTAAAGGGCTTTTGGGAACACCATATAATTTCGAAGCCTTAAGATACCCCATTTCTTTGTTTTTCACAGCAAAGTAGGCAATTTTCATGGATTTGCTATCCCATGTCTTTCTATTTAATCTTGAAGACATGGTGAAACTGAAAGAAAAACATAAAACATTTTAATGACACTGGACAACCAAAATATAAAACATAAAAAAATTAGTTTCGTTATATCGGATATCCGATATTGGGCACGCGTAGGTATCTGATATTGAGATTTAACATGGCTGAATAAGAACAACAACAACTTTTTAAACATTGCTATTTTCTACAATGAAATGCGTTTAAACAACAAAATAATTGCTACCCTTGATAAAACATAGCAATGACAAAAATAAATTGTACTTACTTCAATGAAAACAACACTTTTATACACAATAATATTTTTTTCACATAAGAGAAAAGCTGCGTCAGCTCACTGTTCCGCTTTCTGCAGTGGCGCTGTTTTACGATTACCAATCCTACTAATATTATAAATGTGAAAGTTTGTATGTTTGTATGTTTGTATGTTTGTATGTTTGTATGTTTGGATGTTTGTCCGTCAATCACGCAAAAACGGCTGAAGGGATTTGGATGAAATTTGGTACATATGTAGGTCACATCCTGGAATAACACATAGGCTACTTTTTATCCCGATAAAAGGCATAGCTTAATGGCAGCGGAGAAGGAAGTGGAAATCAGACGTTTCTGCTGCCTTAGTACTTCAGATTCACAAGTACCAGGAGAGCATAAACATGTCGAAATATTTTCGGGTCTGAATTTGTGAGCGCTAAAGATTCTCGAGTACCAGGAGAGCAGACATATTATGTCAAAGTATTTTTGGTCAGGTTTTTTTTTTTGCGGGAAAACAGATTGATTGGCTTTCATTGCAAGCGTTCATGTTTGTATGTTTGGATGTTTGTCCGTCAATCACGCAAAAACGTCTGAAGGGATTTAGATGAAATTTGGCACATATTTAGGTCACATCCTGAAATAACACATAGACTACTTTTTATCACGGTAACATACATGACTTAATGGAGACAGAGGAAGAAGTGGAAGTATAAAGTTTCTGCTACCTTAGTACTTCAGATTCAAAAGTACCAGGAGAACAGAAACATATCGAAATTTTTTACCGGGCTAGAATTGTATTACGAGTGCTAAAAGATTCACAAGTACCAGGAGACCAGCAACATGTCAAATTATTTTAGGGCAAGTTCTTTTTTAATAGCAGAGCAGAAACATTTCGAAGTATTTTCGGGACTGTTATTCCGAGCGCTACAGATTCACAAGGAGAGCAGAAACATATCGAGGTATTCCGGGGTCGGAATTACGAGCGCTACAGATTCACAAGTACCAGGAGAGTAGTAACATTTCGGAAGTTTTTTTGGAGCTTGATATGAGCGCTTTAGATTCACAAGTACCAGGAGATCAGTAACATTTCGGAAGTTTTTTTGGGGCTTGATATGAGCGCTTTAGATTCACAAGTACCAGGAGATCAGAAATATTTAGAAGCAACGCTATACATTCACAAGTACCAGGAACGCAGAAACATTTAGAGATATTTTCGGTGCCGTAATTGTGAGCGCTAAAGATTTACAAGTACTAATAAGTAATTAGTAGGATAGTAGGACTTTAAGAGTAGTACAGTTTTTCTTGAAATTGAGATAAGACGAGATGAGATGAGATGGGATGAGATGAGATGAGATGAGATGAGATGAGATGAGACGATTTGGGATGGGATGGGATGGGATGAGATGAGATGAGATGAGATGAGATGAGATGAGATGAGATGCAGAAACATGTCGAAGTATTTTCGGGGCTGAATTTGTAAGTGCCAAAGATTCTCGAGTACCTACTAGCAGAGCAGAAACATGTCAAAGTATTTAGGGTAGTTTTTTTTACTGGAAAATAGATAGCTTTCATTGCAAGCGATTCAAAAGTTCCAGGATAACAACAACATGTTGGAGTATTTCTAAGGCTGGAAATATGAGCGCTAAAGATGCATAAGTATCGGGAGACCAGACACATGTTTAAGTATTTTTGAGCAATATTTTTTTTTTATTTTTTTTTTTGGCTTAATTGCAAGCTGTTTGGATTTAAAAGATACCAGGAGAACAGAAACATGTTGAAGTAACATTGAGCGCCAAAGATTTACAATACCTGGAGTTATTCAAAATATTTTGCGCAAGAATTTTTCTGGGCTGGAATGGTGAAAGCTATAGATTCACAAGTACTAAGATAGCAGAAACATGTTCAAATTTTTTCGGTGCTGAAATTGTGAGCAGTTAGGATTTCCCATCCCTAAAAAGGATTCAAAAGTAACAGGAGAACAGGAACATGGCGTAGTTTTTTCCGGGCTGGAAATATGAGAGCTAAAAATTTACAATTACCAGGAGACCAGAAACATGTCGCAATATTTTCGGGCCTAGAATTGTGAGAGGTTAGGATTTAAGAGTGCCGGGGGAGACCAAAAACATGTCAAAGTATTGCCAAGGCTGGAATTATGAGCGCTACAGATTTACAAGTAGATACCAGAATACCAGACAATTGATATATTTTTCGACCAGAATCGTGAGCGCTAAAAATTCACAAGTACCTTCCAGGGAACCACCAACATGTCGAAGTAATTTTGGGACTCACTATCTGGATACCAGAATCATTAAGATGCTTACAAGAATGACAATATGAGGCAATTAAGTTGCGCACCAGTTCTAAAGTCTACGCAGACGAAGTCGCGCGGGAAGAAGCTAGTAAGTATATAAAATTAAAAATAGATGTCGCTTCATTAAAATTTCGAGATAGTCGACTATCCGAATTTGCGCAACTATCCGATATTCGGTGCCTTTCCCCTATACCGTGGACATTTTTATAAATGATTAAATTATAATATCTTCGGTGTACCAAGGCATCAAAAGATTCCCTAAAGCAACATTTTGTGAAACATCCTTTGCGGAGTCAAGGATTTTACTGATGTACGTGAACAAATTGAAATATTTATTTAAAATACTCCCAAGATAAATGATCAAACTGTCTTAGGCATATTTTTGTTTTTTTTTTTTAAGGCTATATCTAAAGCAAAATCTCACATCAAAACTCGAATAAAACGCTAAAATTCAAGAAAAATTGTGACAGCCCTCTTAAATTTTGGTTGCATCATCAATAGGCAATTTCTATTATTACTTGCTGTTTAAAATTCGTAACAGGGTATTCGTAATGTATAGGCTCTACTCTACACATCGATATCAATTACTATTGTTGATCCGACGAGCTACAGCATTCGGCTCAGTTGAAAATGACATTTGGAAACGGTAGCCACCATCGCAGCGGGGGGCGGTGCTTCGATCGCCATCTTTATTTTTATTATTTTTTTAGCCCTTGTTTATCCAGTCCGGGGCGTCGCAGCTCACTGGCCAGAGCAATCAATAAAATGCTGTGACCGTAAAACCACGCCGGAATTAAATACAACGCTTCGGCCATTGTAGCCAGGTATCACCCGTCACGCCACCGCGCACCGCTGATGTAATTAAAAAATTGAAATAAAAACATCTACAATTAACTGGAAACTCCGAGTGGGTGCAGTCACCTCGATAATTTGTTTGATTATTACGAATGGACGACTTTCCGCCACAAGTAAGGGGACTCTGTTTCTGTAAATACGCCTAATCCGCAAAAGAATCCAATTCGGCTTATTTCAAGTCGTTCCCGGGGGGCGACGCTCAAAAAACGCCTAATAGAGAATTATAACAAACACCGGCCGCCGCCAGTGGCAATTTCACACTTTATTAATGCAAGTATTACGGCTAATTCCATCGCCCGACACGTGCCGAATTTGCTGTTCCCATAAAACCTCGGCCTCCCCTTGCGCGACAGCCAAAAGAACAACAAACCATTCAACTTTCTGTCTTGCGTCTATACATGTAGATATTATGTTCGCATGTAAACAAATAATAGAAAAAAAAACAGGTTTCCCGAACACAAATAATGCATTTTAATTCAAAGTATTAAGGAACAAAGTGCCCTGCAGATTAACGAGGTACACTTTTGCACAAAACCGATTTCGGTTCCCTCCAACTTTTTGACAGCTCGACTCATAGATAGTAGCGCGCACAGATTCTGCGGACCATAGATCACAGAGTAATGCGGTCACGCTCTATGGTATTAAGTGTCAGTTATCGTCTCCACGGGGCTTAGTCTGCACGAGTATAATACATTTTTATGTTTGTTCGCTCCCCTTGTTGTAATAACAACATGAAGTGAGGTTTACTCGGATTGAATACGGTATTATAATGAAATGATTCATATTTAAGTGAGTCCTCCCCTTCGTCTGTTGTAATTTGATGGTGTCGGGGATCGGAAGCAATGTTTCTTATTAAAGTGGTGTTATGACTGTCGTTTTTATTGTGTTGTATGGGTTCTTTTTGCTATTGCAGGTGTAATACATTTTATACTGATTTACACTTCATTGTGTTGCACATTACACCTGTCTCTACCAAAACGTGTGTTTACATAGCGTAACATTTTTTGTGCAGTGTTTAACATAAATTCTTTACACTTTTTGTACAGTCACTTAACTGAACAGCCTTGCTCTAAATTAATTGTTACAAAAAAACAGTACTTCATTGATCTGCTATTTTAAAGTCCCACTAGTTATTAGTGGGACTTAAAAATAGCAAATCAATCAAGTACCTAAACACAAGTTTTTTGTGACTGCTTTTTTCTCTAGAATCTATTTATTTCATTTCAAAGAATAAAAGCACAGAAGAGAACACATCTTCTGTGCTTTTATTCTTTGGAATCTGTTTATTTATTACTCGGACGCAAATTGAAATAGGATTAAATTTGGACTAAATGCCACTGTCATTTCTTACCAGTGAATCATTTGACGATACATAGACAAGTACCATTTTGAGAAAATACCAATAAATTATTGAAATACAAATATATCAAATCACATTAGGAAACTTGAAGCTTCCACGTTGCTTGTGTAAGTTTCCCAGACTCTGCGTAATCCGGGATGAACCGATGCTAAAGATAACGCGATAACCGTCCGGTAATAGTCCAAATATCTCCGTAATGTGTATGTAATGGGCAGGCACGTGGCGGCCGCGTGTGTTTGCGTCGAGGGACGAACCAGGCTTAGCACTTTCGTCGGCGACTGTACAGGCCCTTTTAATTACTGATCGATCCGAGAGATACGTTTGTTGGTATCAGATAGTCGTAAATTAGACAAAAGGATTAGTGGCTCAGCTTGCATAATGGTGTAAAATAACTATTGGCAAGTCATTTGTTAAGGAAGTTTGGGTTCCACAATGATTTGTTTGTTTGAAGAGTTGATGGTGACAACTGCATTTGGGTGTAGCAAATAACTTTCTGGCCCGTTGATATTAGTGTTACATATGCAATTCTGTTGACTTGACTGATGATCATGCCACTTTTCATATGCAACAGTAATGGGTCAATTCTACTATTTTTTTACGCAACGTGTACAGCTTCAGTGGCAATATGTCAAAAAGCTTTAATTTACATACATTTTTGACAGACTGCGACTGACATGCGAATGCAAACGTTACTTTGAACTTAGTGGAATTGGCTCTGTGTTTCGGTTAATATTGTCTTATGTGTATCTTAAAATGTTTCTGTCACATCTCTGCAGATAAGCTTGCTCACCATCAATAATGTGAGATTGTGGTCAAACGCTTGCTTGGAAGTAGGTACAACTTTAGTGGTACCCCGCACCTAACAACACCACTGCAAAATCGCAGAAAAGCAAAATACGCAATTTTGATTACTTGGATGACATAAAACTATCATCCAAGTAGACGAATTCCAGCTATTTCGATTTACAATCCAAAGTTCGTAACCGATTTTGATAAAATTTAAATGGGACCAATCTGCAAGTATATCCTTTCAGAAAAATTAAGATTTTTTCAAATCGGTTAATAATTGTCGGAGTTATGAGGTCACAAACATAAAAAAAACATAAAACCGAATTGAGAACCTCCTCCTTTTTGGGAAGTCGGATAAAAAGTCAAAATTCTAATTCAAAATTCAAGCATTTATTTCAATTAAACCATTTCACCACACCGACCGACTTTGACAATTCAAAAGTGCCTGTACACTTTTGAATTGTCAAAGTCGGTCGGTCCAAAAAGTTGAAGCTATTTGCACGTTCCAAAGCGTAGATCTCTATGGAGAAGAACGTGCAAGAAACTCCACGGACACTCTTTTAAAAATAATATTTTTTTACAAAGATTTAATTACATCGGGTTGAAATTATACATACATGTGAGAACGATGTAAAAGACGAGCAGGATAAAAGCGTCCGGAATAAAAGAGGAACAATTCAAAGAAATAATTAAAATTAACCATGGCAGCTAAGAAATGACCAGTCCCGACTGACGGCGCCCATTCACGAACATGACGCATGCGCCAGCACCATTCGGCTCAACCATTTTGAAGGGAGCCAAATGATCCAACGCGTACGCCACCATCAGCTAGACTTTTGAGTGAGCATGACACTCCCAACCGCCAGGGTACATTCAAGTCAAAAACATACCTAAAACTGATAATTAAAGTTAAAGGTACACAGTACTCACACATGTGCTGTTAATGGCTGAAATTATACAATGCTAAGTAAGTTGATTCTAAAAATGCAAATTTTTCTTACAATCTTCAGCCGGTCCAACAATATTTCCGAACTATTTACAGATTAGTTTGGGCTCCCTAGTGGCTGTGGAGCAGGACCAGCATTCAGCCAAGCATTTTTATCTTCAATATAATCCCCCAACTTATAATCAGTGACGGATTAACCCTTAATCAAATTAAGCAATTGCCTAGGGCATCACGTCTGGGGGGGCACCAGAAGAAGCAGAAAAAAAAATCCGTCCTTAGGGCATCACGTCTCACTCTCACGTTACCAAAAACCACACCAAAACAAAGATTCTAGGACTAATTTGAAACTTGAAACGAAAAGCACGAAAAGAGTTCTAGTCACAGAGATTGTCTAGTAACACATATTTAACACGAAGGCAAGGCAAGCAAATTCATGAAGAGATTTTTTACTGGGAGCACGTTTTACAGCGAGAGAGAGTAGCTGTTATTCGCACATTGGCAGAAAGAGGGCTTCCTTTTCGCGGTGCAGTAGAAAAATTTGGATCACCTCAGAATGGAATTTTTCTAGCGTTGCTGGAACTTATAAGTCAATTTGATCCCTTATTAGCGGCACACATAACCAAATAATATGGAAACACCGGAAAAGGAAATGTCTCTTATTTATCTAAAACGATCTACGAAGAGTGGATTATGATAATGGCCCAAGAAGTGCATGGTAAAACTATATCTCAGATAAAAGATTCTAGATATTATAGTCTTTCAGTAGATTCTACGCCGGATTTAACGCACACGGACCAGCTCAGCGTAGTAATTCGCTAATAAAAGATGGGCAGCCAGTAGATCGATTTCTTACATTTATTGAGTTGGAAACGCATCACACAGGAGATGAACTGGCAAAGCAGACTCTTCAATCCTTGCAGAGCATTGTGGATTCTCTCAATTTAGTAGGTCGAAGCGCCGAGCGTGTTTTGAAATGTTTATCAGAAACGAGATGGGAAGCACACGCTAAAGCGACATCAGCTATTTCACAGACACATAATAAAATTATAGTGCATTAGACGTCATTTCTGTGGATGACATGCAAAAAGGAGAAACCAGAAGAGAAGCAGCTAATTTGTCAAATGAACTACTAGAATTGGAGTTCGTACTTATGTTGGTCATGTGGAATGAAATTTTGCAAACCTTCCGAAAAGTCAGCAAGGTATTATAAGACCCAGAAGTTACTCTAGAGACACAAATCACTCGTGGATTTTTAAGAAAAATTGTGGTGCGACTTTGATTCTTTGGAAGCCCGCGCAAAAGGAAAAAGCTACCAGATGTGGAATACAAAGTCACACGTCAAAGACGAAGTAAGTTTCAGCCCAAGAGAACAGTTCAAAATTAAATGCAGAGATGCGAAAAAGAGGAGAGATATACAAAGAAACAGCAGACAAATTCTAATTCCTGAATAAAATACCCAATGCTGATAAAATTATGTGTCCCGCTCAAACTGCATAATACAGTCAGCAAAGTACAAATCTAGTATACACATATACAGTAGACCTTAACACCGAATTGATAACAGAAATTCAACAGTTTCATTCACATGTCATAAGTAAAATAAGTTCCAGACCCAGTGATTCGGCTCGCAGAATTGTATAAAATAATACATGATGATAAAATTTGATCAGCTTTCCCTACTGTGGAAACAGCCACAGTACACGTATATTTTTATCGCTCATGATTACAAATTGCTCAGCGGAAAGTTCTTTTAAAAATGAAAAAAAGAAAAAGATGATGTAATACAAGAAAGGCTCGATAATTTATCGATATTATACATAGAGTCCGCTATGTTAAAAACGTTAGACGTTAATACTATCTTGCGTGAATTCAATGTCCGGAAAAGCCGCAAGATGCATTTCAATAAACTATTGTTTTTAGGCGGTAAAGTTTTATAGACCGATTCTAGTTGACACACGGATAGGGGGGCCCACAGGCTTGGATTGCTTAGGGCATCACGTAGTCCTAATCCGTCACTGCTTATAATATGCTTGCCTGCATAGTGTGCGTTTAATACAAGACTTGAATTTCGTCTCATTTAGTTCTAATATATGGGGAGGTATCTTATTATAACATTTTAAACAGTACCCCATGAAAGATGAGGCTACTTTAGCCAGTCTGAAGCCTGGTTGAACTAACTGGTCCCTATTTCTAGTACCATAATTATGTCTCTCGCCTCTTTTACTAAAAAGATGTAAATTCTTTCTGACATACATGATGTTTTCGTAAATGTATTGACAAGGTACCGTCATGATGTTAATAATCTTAAACAGTTCCCTGAGAGAATCGCGCCGGCGGAGATTATATATCGCTTTGATGGCTCTTTTCTGCAGAATAAAAATAGACTCGATGTCTGCAGCCCGTCCCCATAGTAAAATACCGTAAGACATGATACTGTGAAAGTAACTAAAATATACCAGTCTCGCGATATCGTTCATACTAAGTGCCATTGTCCATACTTTAGAATTCACATGAGACAGGTCACAGGAATAAGCTAGACCTTTAAGTAGATAGAATTATTTATTTGCCTGAAATATGGTATTTTACAGATTCATACCTACATAATAATTATAGCTCTTCATATTTCGCCTGCTAAATTCGGCATGTACCTAAATCCTAATTTATAAAATTCTTCCGTTACTGAGTGCGTTACTGACAGACAATGCACAGCCGAAACTACTGGTCGTAGAAAGCTGAAAAGCGTGTACAGCCCTCGCCAAACTTTGTGACCGCTCTGAAGTTAACTACAACGGGGGCGCAGTAATAAATCTCATACAAAAACAGCACCGCGCGAGGCTTGCGCATCGGAAAAACTAACTTCAGGGCGGTCACAAAGTTTGGCGAGGGCTGTAGGTTCCTTGGGGAGTGTTAGCGAGCACTAAAGAAGGATTACCTACCCGAAATTCCCACGGGAATGGGAAAAACGGGATATGCGCGTACGAAGTCGCGGTAAAAATCTAGTTTTTTAATAGTAATTCTTCTAGTTCAATCAATTTAAACACTATAATTAAAGTACCACTCCAAAAAAAAACATCACTACATAGTATAAAACAAAGTCGCTTTCTCTGTCTCTATAAGTATCCCTATGTATGCTAAAATCTTTTAAACTACGCAATGGATTTTGATGCGGGTTTTACAATAGAGTGATTGAAGAGGAAGGTTTATATGTATATAACATCACAGTTTTTCTGTAGTGTATTTAGTATCAGCATTGCACCCGTGCGAAGCCGGGGCGGGTCGCTAGAAATTAATAAATAGTACAAAGTTATAAAGTTACACTTACCTATTCAACTTGTCACTTGATGTAGTAAACCAAAATGTTGCTGACACAGGATAGCGTTGTATAAAACAGAGACAGATTGGTCGAGATGTTGTTAGTCCATCACTAGACGACATCGTGGGATGATGTATGTAATAGTGTAGCAAGAAAAAAAAATGGTATTATTTTTAACTGAGCGGTTCACAAGTAACCACTTGAGATAACTCTTAGTTCTTTGTAGCCATCGCAAGAAATTCAGCATTTAGGTATTTCCTAACCGAAATGCTGATTTTTTTCTTGAAAGTACCTAGGTAGAGCGGGTTTCACCAACGGATCGCGATCAGTATATCTAAACTGCGTTCAAGAGTTGTCAGTGGCAGTATATAAAAAAATACAATATCTATACTATATATATACCTACTAATATTATAAAGCAGAAGAGTTTGTTTGTTTGCTTGTTTGCTTGTTTGCTTGTTTGTTTGTTTGTTTGGTTGGTTGAACGCGCTAATCTCAGGAACTACTGGTCCGATTTGAAAAATTCTTTCAGTGCTAGATAGCCCATTTATCGAGGAAGGCTAGGGTCGAAGGCTTTATATTATCATCACGCTAAGACCAATAGGAACGGAGCAGTAATGAAAAATTTTACGCAGACGACGTTGCACGGGTCAGCTAGTATTATTATATTCCATATATAAAATAATGACACTGACAGCTCGTAAACGTGGTTCATATGCTGATCGCGTTTAGTTTCATTAATGAAATCCGCCCTAAGTCAGGGTTGCGGAATGTGTTTGCAAGAGCCACCGCGGCTCTGGAACGCAAAAGGCAATATTAGGAATACGGATGGGTTTTAAGGCGCGAAACCACCGCGGTGCACGCTATCCACGGCCACGCAGCGCATTTTAGCTGCGTGGGTTCATTTGTTTGACAACGTGGGTCTACGTTTCCACTGTAGTACACCCACGACACTACACTACACAACTTTACACGCCCACGACTATGTACAACTGTAGCGTGGCCCACAGCGGTACACGGAGAGGCTACGCACGAGCTACGTAGGCGCCATATTCGAGCAAACCACGCATGTGTCAATAATGTATGTTGTCAATAATAATATTTTTTAATAATGTTGTCAATAATAATGTTTTTCATTAAGTACCGTACGTGAAGGATCACGATAGAAGTCGTTAGAATTGAATAATTTCGGAGTAGGAAAAAAAGTCTAAAGAGACTGGTTAGCTTTAGCATAACCCAGCCATAAACATCGATACAGACGCTGTAGCTGTAGGTAAGCAAACGTGCGCTCAATACAATTTTATGAGCGGTGTGCGCTGAGATCTGCCAGATTTGTGGCAGGATTCTATGTACTGTTGCTTTTCACAGTAAACCAAATTGATAGGACGATTTTCATTATAAGTTATCATTTGAATTGATGTCACAATGCCGTTTTTTTTTAAGAATGGGAAATCATCAAATGACTCCTCCCGCTCTCGATTGGCCCGTGAACTGTTGGTCAACATTACTTTTCACCCACGAACGTTTCGCCCACATAATTCTTCGTCAGTGAACAGAATTTTTTGACCAATAACTTTTAACCCAAAGGACAAATTGGCCAACAGAAGACTCGCTCACCTTACGTTACTTTGTACAATGTACAAGATAGGTAGTTGTAGGAAGTTACACAACCCACCTACAAACAATATTCATTATACATTCTATAAAAATAATAGCTGCATTTGTGCGGGTGCAATAAAAATGAACAAAATGGCTGATATAATATCGGGGTGCCGCAGGCGATGAAAAATAAATAAAATGCGTTGCGAGAGGGAAAATGAAAAGCCACTTAGTTCCGGCACGCCCTCTAGTGGGATTTACTAACAAACTAACAACGCCTGCGAGATTTTGCTTGTGTAAAATGTTTATAAGAATGTATGCAGGGGTCTTGTGTAGGAAAGTGGGGTTTCATCTTCGATATATTTCGTTTCCTTTTTAGGAAAATCTTGAGTTCCCATCATCTTCAGTTTAACTTTAGAACTTAAAGGCAATTAAGTAGGAACTGTAGTCATAATAGCCTATCTAATTAGGTATCAGGCACATTATGTTTACCTATGTAGATATTTTGTTTAATTTATTTAAGTATTCAAATATTAAGTAATCTGAACTTATTGTTGTGCACTTCTGCTAATAGAACCATATATCGTACAGAGGTTTGCCGTAAGAGAAATCAATGCTTTGTTTAGCTTGCCTCTGTACACAACTATCCAATTGTATTTGTATGTTTCATGTACCTACAACAAAGAATACAAATAGGAACATCCTTTACTCATATCCTTTTATTTCTTTAATACATTCCCTTTTCTTCTACATTACAACCGCAATTTTTTCGTACATTGTTTTTCTCGTCAGACAAAATTTACGGCGCCCGCCAACTAATGACATCGGGAGCGAACTGCGAATCGGCCATGGCGGCCATTTTTCATAATTTCGCGCGCTTTCCCGGCAATATATTATTTTTTTACAAGTTCTACTTCGTCGCTGCGCTCCTAAAGCCGTGGACTCGTGATCTGAATACAAATTAGACACGTAACCACTATGTATGTACTCTTGTAAAGGGTTGAAAAGATTTTCTCTAGAGGGCTTAGCTGGAATGGGAGATTTACTTACTGGGTCTAGAGATAAATGTATAGTTGTTAGCGCGAATGAAAAGGAAAGAACTGGTTCATAAATTAATGATAAAGATGAATTAAGAAAAACAAATAAAATGACGCTTCTGTGCGTGTCATTAGGGAAGATAGAAACCGCCTCATGACAGAAATCCTGTATCTTGACGTTGTTTTAAATGCCGATACGTAAACGGTTGCCTGTACAAATCTGAAGACCTATTCCGTGAAGGAACCTAACCTAACTCATAGCGCAGCAGTTGAACATCAACTGCTGCGTTAAGAACTTCAAAGTAGTTCAAAGTTAGGTACGAACTGCCCTTCTCCATTAAAGTAACCCAGTCATAAAGATGCAATAACATATTTAATAATGTAACATTTTTAATTTCAAGAGGACAATAATAAATGTCACCATAACCCTTGACTTGCGACGCTCGGGTCCAACCGGCCACCCCACCGCAATGGGGCCGAGTATTTTGCCAGATGTGACTATTACAACAAAAGTCGGTTTCGATTGCGGCTGAATACGAATAGATAATCTTTTAAACGGTACACTATTGAAATTTCAACGACCCCTGTTTATTAATATTCCATCGAAAGTTGAACAGGTTTGTCTTTGAACGAATACTACAAAACCCAGCAATGGATTAGCACTGATATTTTTAATAGAGATGGGCCAAATGCGGTCGAAAAAAGATGGCTGATAAGAATAATTGAAACATGTGTCACGGTGTCGTGGTTACAGACAGTACCATTGTTTATGGTTCTTTTAGCGATTACCGAAATACGTTATCTAAATCTTTATTTAGCGTAATAAAAGCTGTTAACCCGACACCTGTCACTCTCGGTATTCGGTTATTTTGTTATCGAAATGTAGGCTTACAATGTCACGTCAGTTTTTTTGGATTATCATAGCAGTAAATTTTAATAATCAGGGGTTTTGTGCTGTCTTAAATTGAGTACTTATGCTTAGTTTTTTCCTTGTGCAAATAAACAAACCGAGGATAGAAAAAAAAAGTAGCAGATATCGACATTTGCGCAATCACCTACTAAAATTACATACATTTTCCTAGTCTTCTTTTGCGTATCAATGGACTTACTTAATTTGATTTAAACACGAAGAAAAGTAAATAATGTCACACCAGAACCATAAAAACCTTTGTATTTACTGTAAATGAATACTAAAATGTTCTAGTTATATTTTCATTTCTTTTGAATCTTTTATTTTACAACAGCAAGCGTCTTTAACGTTTAGGGTTACGAGCAAACGTCACAATGATGTGGCGATAAACACTGATGGATGGATCGTAAAAATATATATTGGGCGATTGTGAGTTCATTTCCTAAATTAAGTTCCGCTTCTACGCGTGTTTTTATATTATAAAAACGTATATTTTAATAATGCCGTTGATATAAAATAAGGTTGTCGATTTTATGGTGTTATTAATCTGTGTATTCGTTTAAATTGTGTTGGTTTTGTGTTGTTAAATGGCTTGTATGAGAGTAGTAAAAATGAAGTCTTTTTTTATTTTATATTTCATAGTAAATTAGTTTTTACTTCTCAGGAGACGTGTTTGCTATATTGTAATTGAATGAGGATTTTCAGACTGCTTCCTATAAATAAACGCTTTAATTTGTACATGGAAAATAGTCTACATTACAAAAGAGGTATTCTAAAGAAGAGGTAATATATAGCTAAATAGCATGGCTTATAGACCTCGTCTCTACTTAAATAGCTATACTTTTTTAAAGGCATGTCTAACTGTATAAAAGTCTCCACAATCATTGAAATCAGTAGTTGGCAGATATAATCACAGTGCGGTGATAACCGTCTGTCCTCAAGAGAGCGTCTCCCAAACGTGCCATAACGGGTAACGACCGCATCTGTCGGCCCGGGACGACTGCGCCCGGCGGCGCAACGGCAACTCGCGAGCGAGGCGGCAGGCGCAGGGTTAGGTATTAATAACTGTTTAGATGTTAAAGTTGTAGATTGTCTTATAATTAATATTGAATAGAATGAAGGAAATGAGAGTCGCATTGGTACACACGTGCCCTAATTGGCAACATTCACCTGAAAGTTGAGTATTGTTCTTTACTTAATTGAAATTAGTTTTGAATAGAAATAAAGCAAATGGGACTGGCAAGCGAGATGAAGAAAAACACATGTAGAATGTACAAAGGCGAGCTTAACTCAAAGTTGAGTTTTCTTTCTTTCATTATGTAATGGAAATGAGAGATTACAGAGATAACAAAAATGGGGAAAATATTGCGGGTACCAATAGAAAATTGACGACGATAATGGATTGGAATTATTCGTATCGGGAAACAGGGAAAAGATTCATTCAAAATAGAAAATATCGGGACGATGTTGACGAGCTACCCAGTGGTCTGTCTAAGGGTTTGAGAGACAGTATTTTGACACCGACTTCCGAAATTAAAGTTATTTTTTACTTTGTAGTGTTTTTTTTTATTTGGAAGTCGTTTGTATTTTTTTGTAAAAAGTTTTTTATTTTTCACTTTTTAGGGGTAGGTACCCCACACCTAACAACACCACTGCAAAATCGCAGAAAAGCAAAATACGCTATTTCGATTACTTGGATGACAAAAAACTATCATCCAAGAAAACGAATTCCAGCTATTTCGATTTAAAATCCAAACTTCGAAACCGATTTTGATAAAATTTAAATGGGACCAATCTGTAAGTATATCCTTTCAGATAAAACAAGAATTTTTCAAATCGGTTCATAATTGACGGTCTCCTCCTTTTTGGGAAGTCGGTTAAAAATGCACTGTCATTCGATCTTGTTTGTATTGATTGACTTCAAGTTCACTTCATCACTCCAGCTGGTCGATTCTGCAGCGCGATTATGTAAACATGTCGAAGTGAAGGTTTGGGTGAAGTGATCACGAGTGAGCTGTCATTCCATCTTGATTACTTGGATTGACAGTTCACTTCAGGTTCACATCACCTAAGCTTACAAGGTGAGCGATTTACAAAATCACGCTGCGCTTTGGGCAATTAAGGAATGAATATTATGCCCTTTAAGCGGAGAGAGTAAGAGGGTCTTATTGGTTACTTTGACGTCCATAACATTTTATGTTGATCCTCATACACAAAACTTGAAGAGGTATCAGTTTGATAATAGTGTCATTCAACCTGATGAGAACCTGGCTGGCAGCATGCCACTATAAGCTGTTATGACTATCGCTTAGGCTGAAACCTTACTGCTATTAGCTATAAATTGTAGGTAAAGAAGCATGTTTTCAGGTGCCTCTCTGGCACTTATGACAATGCAGTAGGCGGGTCGTTTCACGTTCACTTAACGCACGCGTAAACGTTAAAAATGGTGCTAACTATCATTAAATCAAAAAAATGTTGTTTCACAATATGTCAGCGTAAACGCACGCAAAAAATAACGATTACGTTAACAGATGGTTTGAGCACTGGTTAACGTTACTTTAGTTGCTTCAAATAGAACAATACTGACGTTTTTACGTTAACCGACCGTTTCAAACAAACCGTCTTAACTTAGGTAGCTGCTGGCAGATGTATACCTACTTAGATAACTTAAAAATAACTATTTCGAAGTCGCCAGCACATCAAGATACAAGAACTTGTAAAACATTGATAGATTTCAAACTTTATCGCTAAAGCAGTTAAAAAACAAAATTTTACAGTTTGTTTGATGTGCTGGCATCTGTAAAATAAGACAATAATAAAATAATAAAAAAAATTACATTATTTTATTTAGGTACTAGCTGACACATTTTCCATTAATGCTCCGCTCCTATTTGTCTTAGCGTGAGGATATAAACCTTAAACCTTCCTCGATAAATGGGATATCTACCACTGAAATAATTTTTCAAATCGGACCTGCAGTTCCTGAGATTAGCACGTTTAAGCAAAAAAACAAAATAAACAAACTCTTCAACTTTGTAAAATTTCATTCAACAGAAAGGTACAGAGGGAGAATTAGTGGCTTATCATTACAACCCATGTAGGGTACATTATCTGTTATGAATTTTCGACTACAGGTAACGAAAAAGACCATACTTAATCATCTGCCTAGCTCCCTTTTCTTTACTACGAGTATATTAATTTCTTCACTCCGCCTAAACATCAATTCACACTGTGAGAAGTTTTTAAAATAGACCGGCTGTAAACAGTTTACCTACACCATGAGATATTTATAGCTGGTCTATTTTGACAACGTCTCACCGTGTAAACTTCGGTGAACTGAACATGAAGTGAACTGTAAATCCATATAAACAAGATGGAGAGACAGTTCACTTTATACTTACTCCACCTAAGTTAACACAGGGCGCTGTTTACAGAATAGCCATGCTGGTCTCTTAATCGTCGTATGGTCCCAAATGCCCATATTAACATACAGTATGTCCCAGACCATTTATATGTTGAAAGCCTTTCGTAAAGTTTAGACTACAAACAGTTATTACAGACATTTCAGGATGTTTCAGGGTTTAACAACACGCGGTAATTGGTGGGACTTGTATTTAGACATGGGTGGTATTTAACGATGTGGTGGATTATGGCATCAATTAATTGTTTCTGGGTGGGTTTAGCTTTTTCACCATTTTCCTTTATTTTGGTGGTCTGGATGATTTAAGATTGTACATCAATTTTATTGGAATCTTATATACCAACATCTGTGGGTCTGTGTCTCATCATGAAGTAGGTAGAGGTTCGATCAATGGGCTATCCAATGCTAAAATATTTTTCATTTCCGAAGCAGTAGTTCCTGAAATTAGCGCGTTCAACCAAAAATATAGCCCTCTGAGCTTCACTTCACTATTATAAAACAAAGTCCTTCGTCGCGTCTGTCTGTCTGTTCGCAATAAACTTAAAAAATGCATGAAAATCATTGCCTACTGCACCGATTTTCATACTGTTTTCACCAATGGATAGAGTGGTTCTCGATGAAGGTTTTAGTATATAATTTGTCAAGCATCATCTATGCGGGCGAAGCCGTGGGCATTATTATATAAGTAAGTACCTAGAATAGATGTCGATTACTGTAAAACAATTAAAAAAGGTTTATTACTCATTAAAAAAGTTACAAGTAAAGGAACTCTTGACTTCCAAACTAAGTAAGAGTTGTTTTATGGAAGTCGAGGCGCTCTCTCATTCTTAATCGGATGAGTCGTTTCCGTGAGTTTTTTCTAAATACACACTCACAAACATTACCTCTTTTTAATACACTAAATTTAGTCTATACGCAAATGAAGCAGAAGTATACTACCTATTATATCATTATCTTGTTAAATTCTTTTCCTGAATTCCCTGCTCATTATTCCCAGTAAGTAATACGTCTTATGTAAACTTTGGCAGCAGTTATTATCGGGGCGAAACGGGGCGTTAATATAATTGGCGGCGTTTTAAAGTCGACACAAATAATTAGGTGGGGGGTGCGACTTCCACTCCGGGTGACGACGGACTTCAAACGGCTGTATTCTGGGAGACGAGATATGAGTGGCGGAGGAGTGGTGGCAATTTGATTTATATTGAGTTCTGTGTGTGTGCAGATACATATATCTTATTAACTATTTAACCATACCTCGTCTGCACTTTGCAAAATGTGTAAGTACTTCGAAAAATGTGCACTACTTAAAAATAATGAGCGTGAATTTTATACCAATGAATGAGTCAAAGTAAAAGAAAAAAGCCGTTTGCTTACATTATTTTTTTATTACCCATGTACTTCCAGACAATCTTCAGCAGCGTATATCAACAGGAAAAATAATTAAATCACTTCTACTCATATTATACCCTGCTATTTACGCCTTCATCCACCTACTATAAATAAAGACAGAATTAACACCACAGCACCCCAAGAACCCAACGAAAAAAATTACACCAGCATCCCAAGAACATTACAAATTAACTCGCAACTAAACAGCTATCGAAAATCAACATCCAAGCACCCGATCTCGCCATCAGAATACATCGTTTGGAGCGGCGCCACCTCCACTACCTCCCCCCACGGGGGGAAGCTATTAAGCCAAGCCAAAACTAATTTAAATTAAATCCTAGTGAATTACCCGACGAGGAAATTGTCGAGCGCACCCTCGATGCTCTCGCTAGGGTACTGCGGAGTACGGAAGTGTTGGAGAGTTGGTGTTTAATGGATTGGGATGTAGTTTTGTGATTTGAGGATTAATTTAGGTGTACCCCGCTTTTTTATGGAGGGATGGGAACTCATCAAATAACTTTTCCCGCTCTGGGCGGAGCAGAAATGAGTTTCCGATTGTTACTTACTAAAACCCGCCCATGTTCCTCCTAAAGCCTTTTGCGTATCAAGGCCGCGATGATTCTGGCAAGCACTGGCCCAGATAGATGAACCCCTACAGACACCATATTTGATTACAGGTGAACCCGTACCACCACCCTTATTTATGACCTTATATGCAATAAAGATGACTCAAAGTTAAGTCTACAAAAACATCACAAAAATTGGGTTATCGAACACAGGTCAGATATCAACTTTCCAAACGTTATTGATTTTATAGAATGACCAAGTTTTAATACATAATTATAATTGGTATTTAATAGGTCTTTCATTGCTTATGAAAAACTAGCTCCTGCAAGTGGTTCACCCTCCTTAATTTCGGAAATTATCCCAAGATACTTACTCCCGGGATAAAAATAGCCTATATGTGAGATTTCAGAGTATAATATATCTCTATGCTAAATTTATCCAGAGCCGTCCCAGGATGATTGAGTAACAAACATTATAATAGAAGTAAGTGTCCTCACAAAGGACGAATCATTTTAGGCCTATGAAAACCCTCCATAATTCAGCTGTAACGCTTTTCATCGCGACTGCACCATCTATATTGCTTGCGGGCGGCGAGGCTCAAGCGGCAGCCGCGTCGTTACATGTACCATTTGAATATTATCTACCCCCCACCCCCCAAACCCATCCCCTCACGCCGCAACCTCAGAGAGTTTAGACTCAGTGAGGCCTCAGCGCCTTAATTAATGCAAATTTGAGTGCTAACAAGATTATGAATCTGGCCGCTTTTTGACTTCCTCTTGTAAGTTGAGTGGTGGGTCTCCGTGTCGGTTTATTATGTATGTGTTTGGGTGTCGTTTTATTGGTTTATGAATGGGTTTGAATTTGTAGCTTTTTTGAGTGGGATTTGTTGCTAAACGCTGGAGGGATATATCCAGCAGAGAACGTATTTCGGCTGAAAATTAAGATTAACGAGGTTTACATATTTACTTTTGATAGGCACGCGTTTGACCACTATCTCACCTGATGGTAAGCGATGATGCGGTCTAAGACGGTTTGCCTAGAAGTAACTCTTGACTTAAAGATTCCCAGGTTGTAGCTATCAGGAAACACAGACTCCGGCAGGGAATTCCACTCCTTTGCTGTACGCACTATGAATGTGTTCCCAAAACGTTTTGTGCGTGTGGGTGGGATGCCAGATAGACATCGCTCAATGCAAGGTACTGGTCAGCTGCATAAGTTCACCCCAGCATGGTTGAAAAAAGGCTAACTAGATAGATTTTTTTTTTCATTTCATTTAAAAATAGGCCTCCCCCAAGTGCCGTCACAATAACCGATCCTGTTTGTGTGTCTCGCATCCATATGTCCAGCAGTGAACGGCTGATATGGTGATGATGATTAAAAATAGGTTCTCAAGAACATAATTTAAATGCTGAGCATAATTTCAAATATTGTAAACGCCAAAGATCTATTAAGGCTAATTAGGATCCTGCTGAGGAGTTGACTGTCGGTGTTTTTGGTTTTTTATCTTAGTTTTTTAACATCGACTTCCGAAATTGAGGTTAATTTATACAATACTTTGTAGTGTTTTGTTCAGAAGTCGGTTATATTAAAAAAAAATCTCTTTCATAAGTGGTGATACTTGGACGACGTCTTTGTCTACGCAGAAATTGAAATAAAGAAAAATTCTCATAAAATAAAAAGTGATCCAAACTAAAATGATTTTTTACGGAACCAAAAGGCAAGTATTCCGCATCGAACTAAAAAATAATCACACAAATCGGATCAAAAACATCGGAGTAATCGGGATATCCACATACATAAAAAATAGGGGATAAATATAATGACCACCATAAAATGCTTTGATACCCTTAGTTTTGTAACCAAAAATATCTACTTAACACCAGAAAAATAAAGTCTAAAAATACAATAGTACCAGCTATTTTAGTCACGACTCCAATTTAAATTGTATTCGACCACCAAATTTAGTAAATGATCACCAAATCTTAGCGAGCAAATTAATATTCAGTTAGTATAATATTCAAATTCTATAGTAACGTGTCTTCGTCAGATCCCCTCTATGGCTGGTGAAACATGTGGGTTAGGTTAGGTTAGAACCATGACCATTAGCGCCAGATTGGTTTAATTTTGGTGATCATTTACTATTTTTGGGTTACTCATGATTTACTTGGAGTCATTTTACTTAAATAGGATAGCAAAGTGTTAAAACTTTAGTTATAATTTTACATTAAAATGCGAGTTTCATTTTGGTGATCATTTACTACTTTTGTCTGCTATTTGTTACTATATCTGGTGGTAAGTTAAACATAAGCCAAAAAAATACTCGCCGAATTGGGAACCTCCTCCTTTTTTGGAAGTCGGTTGAGTTGAATACATTACATTTTATATGACATTTCTGTAACTGGCACACAGAGAACTAATTGACATCGTTTAACCCTTTGTATCACGGTATGAAAAAATAATTCATCAAAGTACGTCGACACTTCGTCGTCTCCGTAACAACAATCTCAACTCAATTTAAACGAGATTCCCCCAAACCCCTTTTCTAATGGCTGTGCCCACTGGACCGTGTAGAAATGTGCAAAAAATATCCATTTAGCGAGCAACCCAACCCGTTCCCAGGAAGGCGTGATGTGCATCAATCATTGAGAAACATTGTGTATTTAATTTTAAATCAATTGGAGGCGCGCGTGCGCGTCATCCATCTTGCGTTATCAATATTTATAAAGTTTTAGTTTGACGTGATCACGTGATGACGTGACGGACGGAAATGGAAAGGAGATCGGAAGAGTTGGGATCGTTTTGTGCATGCGCACGAGTGGGTATAGCGCTCTTAGCCAAGTCTTGTGTCGCGTGGATGTAGTCATTCACTCCTTCATTAATTATAGCTTTTGTGTTGTTCAGATGTGTAAGCTATATCGTTCAGAGTAGTTTTTGAGAGAGAGATTTTGGTCCAAATGGTTCAAATATTGGCTAGAATAGAATACCTACCAGCGCTTTGTAAATATCAAAATCCTTATACAGGTAACTAACATGAAAACTCAGCAAAAACACAACTGAAGTTCGTTGCAGACTGCTTATTTTTTTAAGGATGGTAAATCATCAAATTACTCCTCCCGCCCTGGGTGAAGTAGAAGGGTGTGTCAGATTCTTACTGACTAAAACCCATCCATGTTCCTCCTAATGCCTTTGCGTTCCAGGGCCGCGGTGACTCTTTCGAACAAATTCCCCAGCCCTAGCAGGTTGCAGACTGCTCAAATATTAAAACAGTACAGGAAACGTAAAGATGAATATTGTTTTACTAATCTACTCTTATGTTTTGAGTTAGGTACAAGAGGCATTATCATCTGATCATCTGCCTAGCCTTTTCCTAACTATATTGAGGTCGGCTTCCGGTCAAACCAGATTCATCGGAATACCAGTATTTTACGTAGAGCGGCTACCTACCAGACCTCCACAACCCATGACTGGGTAACATGATAGTTCTTAACAAGACGGAGACAGATTTACTTTTTTCTGACAATCCGTAACGACTGCCAAAGATCTACAAACGACAGCCGAGACCAACGGCTTAACGTGCTTTCCGAGGCACGGAGGGAACTCAGTATTTTAAGAAAGTCCGTATGGTCACCCATCCACAGACCAACCTTGGCAAGCGTTGCTTAACCTTGCAGATCGACCCGTGTGGCTGTTATTATTTAGCCACGAGCTTTGTAAGTATGTAAGTAATACCTATTATTTTTATTCATATTCGTAGACTTCACCACTTAAGTACCTACTGGACATTTCGCCGCCAACCGCCGCGGTGCAGCGGTGGCGAGAACAGAGCGACCATCATCAATCATGGCTGCCCTCCCGCCCCTCGCTCCCCTCTTGTCAACTGATTGCGTTCACCTGATTAACTTGCCAACATGGTCTTGTGTAATTACTTGTAAGCTAGATTTGAATAGCTAGCTTGATAGCTTGGTTTGGCTAGGCGAATTTGTTCGAAAGAGTCACCGCGGCCCTGTAACGCAAAGGGCATTAGGAGGAACACGGATGGGTTCTAGTCAGAAAGAGTCTGACACTCCCACCCACTCCGCTCAGAGAGGAAGAAGTCATTTGATGATTTCTCATCCTCTAAAAAGGCAAATGCAACTTGGTAGCTATTATAAACTGCAGGTTTAGTCCCATCTCCCGTTGCTTATAAGTAGTACAAAAAAAACCCACCTCTACAGCATAGGCATATGGGACAAAAATTGTGAACCCGTGCGAAGCCGGAGCGGGTCGCTAGTTTATAGGTAATTTTTAACGGAGTCCCAGAAAGGAAAACGTTTTGGGAACAAGTTCATTGTGCACACAGCTATGGAGGTGAATTCCCTGCCAGAGTCTGTGTTTCTTGCATGCTCCTGTATGTATACCTACAATGTTTAAACAAATAAAGAAATCTTATCTTATCTTATCTTATCTTAAGAGTGAATAGGTTACTTCTACGGTCAGATAGTGAGGGTCAAACGTATGCCTATCAATAAAAAGGAGGAGGTTCTCAATTTGGTGGGTATTTTTTTATTGTGCCTATGTACATCGATTACTGTACCAAGGTTTTTGATTCGATTTCTGTAAATCTTTTTAATTCGATGTGGTAGGTACCTATACTTACCATTTGGTACCGTAAAAAAATAATTCAGTTTGGTAGTTTTTATTTTATGAGCATTTTTGCTTACTTCAATTATGTAATTTAAGGTACCTTACCACATTATTTGCTACTTATAAGTTTATGTTTCGGGGGGGCGGGCGGTATCAGCACAAATAAATAAAACCACTAACAAGTGCAAAATTTCTTTAATTTTGGAAGTCGGTGTCAAAAAACGAAGAAACCAAACCAGAAACACCGACTTACAAAATTATAGCTTTTTATTTGAGAAAACAACAATATTAGGTATGTACTTTTTTTTTAGGGATGGGAAATCATCCAATGAATCCTCCCGCTGTGGGTGGAGCGGGAGGGGAGTGTCAGACTTCTTCTGACTTTCTGACTAAATCCATGTTCCTTCATTGCCCTTTGTGTTCCGGAGCCACGGTACCTCTTTCGAATAATCCCGCGACTCCGGCAAGCGTCGGCCCTTTCGGGCCCCTCTGTGTGCTGACTCTCTTTTTAAGGCGCGCGTGGAACACTAACGCGCCGTCGACACGGCCTGTCGTCACTAGACGGACGGATGGCGAGCCACCCATAGCTCGCCGTCCGACAGGCCCATCAGAGGCCTTAGTGTGAGTTTTTTCGACTCACGTTCAAACGCGTTCGATTGCGAGCGCGTTAGAATTTATTATGGGAATTCAGTTATAGTGCCACCTGGTGGTCACTCGTAGAACCTAATTTCCCATACTAAATTCTAACGCGCTCGCAATCGAACGCGTTCAAACGTGAGTCGAAAAAACTCACACTAAGGTCTCAGGTATGTACTGTTATTATTTTTGTAAACAATAAACATTTTAATTATGCTCGTGCCGTCGTGTGCGGCCTTACATTAAAACGTCAGCCATATTAAAGCTAATAAAATGGCAAGTCACAAGTTCACAGCTCCATATTATCTTAATAGCACATGCAATTGTATAAATGATGATAACTGTACATAAATCAGTACTTTAAGTACTTGCGGTACATGTTTTAATTGATGTGTGGTCTATAGGAATATTCATGAAGATCAGAGCTTTTAAATTTGCTCTAAACAACCTTTGTTGAACTAATGACAATAATAGGGTTTCTTGTGTGTAGGTAGTGGAATAGGCTTGTGTCCTGAAAAAATGTAATTAGTCCGTCACTTAGATTATCAAAAAAATATTTGTCCCGTGTTTTTTCTTTTGTTACGGGAACCAAAATTGACGAAGTTACGACGCTTTTAAAATTCTCAATACGTCACACCTTCGCATAATTTTTACTGAGTCGTGACGTCACGAGCCCCCACTCCCGAGTTTTGATGCGTTTTATATTTGTCAATATTCATTGATTTACAAAAATAAAAAATACGTGTCCATTATTTTTCAATACCTACTCTAACTGACGGACTAAATAGTTTTTCAATTTGTGGATGATGGAATCTAGCCCATTGTTCGGGGGGTTTTCAGTGAGGCCGAGTTGCACAGAGTTGTTTTTAAGGAAGAGTTAGTTGCTAACCCGAGGCCATTATGTATAAAAATATTTGTTATTCAACCTCGTGTTAGCAACTAACTCTGAGTTAAAAGACTACTCTAGTTTGTGCAAGCGTGCCTGGGAGTCTGATACTCCCTTGCACTTCGCTCAGAGCAGTATAAGATCATTTATAAAAGCCTTATCTCGTGTAGGTGCGTTGGTAATTGAATTTCGAGGTTTTTAAGAAAATCCTGGACAAATAGAAAGTAAATAATAAAACGTCTGTTTGCTTAAGTCAAGTTTGTCCCAAGGGAACATACTCACTTGAAATAGTAGATTATGAAACGATGGGATAAAGCAGTGTCTTATGACACGGGCGTCATATTGAATCCCGAACACAATGAAGGAATCGAGAGTTAACTCACGAGCGTAGCGGAAAGTTTAAAGTTTAAGGCGCGTCCCCGTGCAAAACGCAACGCTTGCCGTTTTTTGTGCAGTTTTTTGGAGCTATATACTCCTTAGCCAAAAAAGTATCAACTTATAAAAAATACATTAAATTTCTACATAATCTTGGCTTCAAAATGGTAGATTTCAATTTTTTATTACTATGTATAATGTTAAATTAATCTCCTCACAACGAAACTACAGAAATGAGAAAAAAATACTGAAAGCATGCATCTTCTCGAAAACTAACGATTTTTTGATTTTGTACTTACACTAATGGATAGGCAATTTAATTATGAGCATTTTGGTAGATTTTTTTTTTTCAAACAACCACAATTAGATTTTGTAACGATTTTATTCAACATTCTGGGCGTATTCGCTATTGTATCTCTTGCGCTGTTATTGAGGGAAAAAATGCTCAAGGTTATTTGGTCAGGGCACGGCCTTAACTCACATGCGAAGCGAGGGAGTTAATACAAGAATCCTAAATGCAGCGAGGGATTCAAGCTAGCCCTTGGCAAAGACACCTTTATCCCTGAGGAGCATACTCTACTTTTCACACCTACTGTCACTGTCTCTAGCCATGAAAACAGTTGGTGCGCGTCGGTCCCCGACAAAGGAGCAGGTCCCTCGTCCGAAGCTGGGGCTCTAGCCCACCGCGGCAATAATATTACACTGAATTTCATTATAATCCGCGGCAATACTGTGATTTGAATTTGGAATGCATTTTGACTGCACTCCTTGCACCTAGCAACGGAGGCGGATGGGAGACGCTCGCGGGTTACAATAACGTACTTTTGGTTAGGTTTGCATATCAAACAATTTAATGTTTTCGTGCAGATGGTGTGAAAAGTATCTCATATCCTTATCGTTTGTGCCAATTTCAGTTTTAACGAAATCCATTAAGCTGTGAGTTACATACAAATTCACTGTCACATACGTAACGATTAGAATTATCCATAATTAAGAATAGGACTACAAAATCTTCTATCTATATCTATACTTATAATAAATCTGTAGAGAGGTCAATTCTGTACATGAAATATATTTCCAAAATAACTGTCAGGGGGTGATTAGGGATCGATACTGATGCCAAAAATGCAATCTGTACAATTTTTGTCTGTCTGTCTGTCTGTCTCTGTCTGTCTGTCTGTCTGTCTGTCTGTCTGTCTGTATAACCGTTATAGAAACAAAAACTACTCGACGGATTTTAATGAAACTTGGTACAATTATTATTCATACTCCTGAGCAGGTTATAGTATACTTTTCATCACGCTACAATCAATAGGAGCAGAGCAGTGAAGGGAAATGTTGGGAAAACGGGAGAAGTTACTCCATTTTTTAAGCTTCCGTCGCGTGTGCAACCGTAATGGTGAAAGCTACACAGAAATCATGTATGACGGAAATGTTCTCCTTAAAATTATATAAAAATATCCAACGACAGCATATGTCTATCTTTTATGATTAACGAACAATAACACGTGTAACTCCCGATAGCTTGGCAGTTCGAAGCTTTTTGATTGTATTTGTCTACTCTTACGTTTATAAAACTCTCAGTCGTTCCTAATTAACATTAATAAAAGTTAACATTATTAACTATTCCATAAAAAAAGAATCATAGAAATCGGTATAGAAACACCAAAGTTATACATGAAAAACGCTAATAATAAGCCATCGCGCGTGAATACTGAATCATGCTATAAGGATTATTTTTGTGGTCGCGAACCACACACAGCACAGGCAGGCGGCTAGCTTGGCGCCTAGAGGCTAGCGAGTAGCTTCGGAAAACGGCTTACGACAGTTTGCAATATCCTTTAATAATTATAATGTCGAGGGGAAGATGGTTATAATTTCACTTTACACCGAACGAGTAATTATTATAAATGTTTGGTTGTTTGTTACTCAATCACGCCAGAACGGCTTAACGGATCTTAATGAAATTTAGAACAAAGATAGATTATAGTCTGGAATAGCACATAAGCTACTTTTCATCCCGGGAATATGTTCCCTAGGGATCACGCGGGCGAAGCCGCTGGCAGAAGCTAGTACTTATAATAAATCTGTAGAGAGGTCAATTCTGTACATGAAATATATTTCCAAAATAAATATCAGGAGGTGATTAGGGATCGATACTGATGCCAAAAATGCAATCAGTACAATTTTTGTCTGTCTGTCTGTCTGTCGGTCTGTCTGTCTGTCTGTCTGTCTGTATAACCGTTATAGAAACAAAAACTACTCGACGGATTTTAATGAAACTTGGTACAATTATTATTCATACTCTTGAACAGGTTATAGTATACTTTTCATTACGCTACAACCAATAGGAGCAGAGCAGTGAAGCGAAATGTTGGGAAAACGGGAGAAGTTACTCCATTTTTTAAGCTTCCGTCGCGTGTGCAACCTTAATGGTGAAAGCTACACAGAAGTCATGTATGACGGAAATGTTCTCCTTAAAATTATATAAAAAATATCCAACGACAGCATATGTCTATCTTTTATGATTGACGAACAATAACACGTGTAACTCCCGATAGCTTAGCAGTTCGAAGCTTTCTGATTGCATTTGTCTACTCTTACGTTTATAAAACTCTCAGTCGTCCCTAATTAACATTAATAAAAGTTAACATTATTAACTATTCCATAAAAAAAGAATCATAGAAATCGGTATAGAAACACCAAAGTTATACATGAAAAACGCTAATAATAAGCCATCGCCCGTGAATACTGAATCATGCTATAAGGATTATTTTTGTGGTCGCGAACGCACAGGCAGGCGGCTAGCTTGGCGCCTAGAGGCTAGCGAGTAGCTTCGGAAAACGGCTTACGACAGTTTGCAATATCCTTTAATAATTATAATGTCGAAGGGAAGATGGTTATAATTTCGCTTTACACCAAACGAGTAATATTATAAATGTGAAAGTTTGGTTGTTTGTTACTCAATCACGCCAGAACGGCTTAACGGATATTAATGAAATTTAGAACAAAGATAGATTATAGTCTGGAATAGCACATAAGCTACTTTTCATCCCGGGAATATGTTCCCTAGGGATCACGCGGGCGAAGCCGCTGGCAGAAGCTAGTCAAATATAAAATCATAGTTTCGTAGTTTGTAGCAAGCTACGAATCCTTTTCAGTAGTTTTTGTGCGTATCGGCGTAGCCTGCTACGAGCTACGGTCTACAGAATACGTATGAGATCATTGACATTGCACCGTTGATGTTGAAAAGTTTTTTTTTTTTTAACTCGAAGTTTTAAAATCTGCTTACTTTTTTATAATCACATCTGAATCTTATATTTCCATATCTAAGAAAAACTTAGCAAAGTACCTACTTTGCAATAAAAATAGTGTCAACTCTTTTTCTAAAACCGAACAGTCGAAGGCTTACTTATGTAAAACAGCCTTTTTCATTAAAAAATACTCACAGGATTAAGTTAAATATCAGATATTTTATTTGTTTATATAGAATTTTGATTTGTAATCTGAAAATCAGCAATTAAACTAATGATATTAGTGTTCCGGCCCTGCAACACTATGAGGACCAAAGAGCAGGGGCGGAAATTGGCAACACTACGAGCGTCACTTCGCCAACTTCACACCGGTGCACTCGCCAGACATTGTACGCTACTATTATAATTAAGTTGAAATTTTAAATGAAGAAACTAAAGTAAACGTGGTCAGTAAAAACCGTGTTTTTATTGTTGATATTCCCAACATTAGTTTTTTTTTATGACTAAGCATGAAAGATCATTAGAAAACAATTAATTTTTATTGCTTTTAACCGAAACTACTATTACTATTAATTAATTTTTCCAACATACAGATAATTTTCTCCTGCCTATAAAAATCGTGGATTCCTTAACGAATCAACTCAAGTTTTACACGAAAATAATAGAAACATACAATTCAACCCTTACAACGCTACATCAATAAAACAACTAAAGCGGGCCATTCCCCGCCAGACAATACATAACGCGGGCAAACGTAAGCCCGACATAATGAGGAGTAACTGCGGGCGCGTGCATGGGCCGCCTAATGACAAGAGAGGGACGGAGAGATGAGAGGTACACAAGTTTAGAGAGAGGCAGAGGTATATGCTCGCCATGTTGATATCAGAAGTGGGATTGGTGATGAATGTGGTGAAGTGTGGTTGAATATGTTAGAGAATTTTGTTTACCTATGAATTAAAATTACATGATAACAGCTTCTGCCAGTGGATTCACCCGCTTCTTGTCGGAAATTATCCCAAGGGAAATTCTAGTGTACCAACTCAGATCCGTTTAGCCGTTCTGGCTTGATTGAATAGTACCTATACATTCATACAGCCATTCAAACTTTGCATATTTTTGTATTATTTTTATTTTTGTATAGGAGTAAGATGAATGATGCTCTGCCAGGGATGCAGAATTTGTTCGAAAAGCAAAGGGTATTAGAAACAACGCGGATGAGTTTTAAGTAGTCAGTAAGAGTCTGAAACTGCCTTCTGCTCCGCCCAGATCGGGAGAAGTCATTTGATGGTCTTTAAGTCAAGAGCGTAAAGGTTAATTCTTGGGAGCTGTGCTCCAACAACATACCTAATCGCTCGCCATGAAATAGGTAGTGGTCAAACACGAGCTTTATCATCTTCCTAGCCTTTTCCCAACTATATTGGGAACGGCTTCGAGCCAAACCGGATTCAGCTGAATACCAATATTTTGCGAGGAGCCTCCCAGCCCTCCATAGCCCTTTAACTGGGTAACACGGTAGTTACTGGCAAGACTGGAGTCACATTTTATACGTGCCTTTATCCTTCGTGCCTCGGAAAGCATGGCACGTTAGGTCATTGGTCCCGCCCGACATTTGTAGATCTTTGACTTCAGTCATGCCAAGAAATACCGTGTTACCCATGCTAATCGGATATGAAAGTCTGGTAGGCAGCCGATCCACGTATAATACTGGTATTCAGCATCTGGATTGAATGGAAGCCGACCTCAATATAATTGGAAAAAGCTAGGCAGATAATGATCAAAAAATAAAGATTTTGTAATAGAAAAACTACTCTGTCCAGCTTATAAAGTTCATGAGAAATTGCCCGCTGTCAGACAGTCAGACGGACAAACCAAACACGGAAGCTATAGTAATTGAACCGGGGCAGAAACTTGATAGTGGTGACCGGTGGCGATCGGTGTTTTTGGTCGTTTCTTCGTATTTTAACACCGACTCCCGAAATTAAAGTTGTTTTTAGCACCCCATAACCACGTCTAAATATGATTTTATTTTCAAGCACTTGAATTTGGGGCCCCTTAAATTTGGCGCTCGAGACACGGGCCCCAGCTTGCCCGATCCAGATCCGGAGCTGGCGTGGCCTACGCGTCTCCAACGAGTTGTCAACGTGTTTTTCGTAGCATCTACGATTTTGCAAAGTACCATTTTGCTTTATCACGAACCGAAACTTGGCCTGAAAAGCTCTACTAATGGAAGATAGAGTTTTAGTAATGCAGTAAAGGAAAACTTAGTTAATTTAGATTTCGAGCCTACAGGTAGGTACCTGGGATTTTTTTTTCATGAAGAATAAATTTTCTTGATAATACCTAAGTTTGGATGCTCATTTATTTTTTCGAATTAACTTACTTCTAAGGATGCGAGTGCAGTGGTTTTAAAGTTGATAGGTAGGTATTATAAAAGATAAAATGTAAATAACCTAATAAAAATAAAACATTGTAAAATAAACGAACGTCTAGCTACAAGAATGAGCGTTAAAATTTACAAAATCACTACATATTTATCTCAAATATTTAAAAGACACTCAATCAATAATCCGATAACACTAAACCACAAAAATGACAATGGTGAAAACAGAGCGCCCGGAGCGAATCCTGCAAACTCTCATTAACCGACGCTCTAATTAAAAACTAATTAAATTCGCGCGAGAAAAAGAGAGAACGACATTTAACTGATACTAATAAGATCGTCAAACAATTACGAGCAGTGGCGGCGAGCGAGAGGGGTGGCACAGTGGTCTCGCTCGCACGCACGCTCTCTATTTAACTTTTAATTTATACTCATTCCTTTATATCTTTTATTGCTTCGCCCATCGCGGCTCCTAATGCGCCCGAGGTGCTCTTCGCACTAATTAAATTCATGCAAGGCTGAGCCGCCCGGCCCCGCCCCCCCCGCGCCGCTCCGCCAATGGCCGCGCCGCACCCCGCCCCCGCGCCCCCCTCCACTCTCAGTACCAGATTCCTGATAGAGCTGTCATGTCGCGTCCGAACGCTCGTTACGCTGCTGTCTTGACATATTTTATTATTATTTATGTCAATTATGTTATTACTTTTTTGTTTAATGGAATAAGGAATTGGTTGTGAAATTGATTGCCTTTCGGTCGCTTATGATTCATCACTGTCAAAAATATAATCTGAAACGTGTTAATTTTGTATGATTGATAGTTTGTCCGTCATTAGTGTGGTTGGGAGGCGTCGTAATCTAGTTTTACGCAACTCTATTGTGAACATCTCCTGTGCCGCTGGCTCCGACGCCGCTCAGCGGTTGATTGCTCGCCCATCACACAATCACCTGTCAAATTAAAAGAATGGGTGAAATCTAAAATATAACCCATTATTACCGAACAATTCCTATGAATATATTTATTTTTTTCCGTTCATTAAAGATAATAAACACCTTTCATCTTAGCCGGCAGAATAGATCACGTTCAATCATAATTTTATTAATGAGTTTTGGAGCTGTTCCAGTATTTATTTTTAGTTTTTGACTTTAGGTAATAATTTGTCTACTTCTCTCCACCTAAGTTCTAACTTTGGTACAACATAAGCGTATAGGTAAGTACCTAAAAGGGCAATGGCAAAACGCAAACCTTTACGGAAACATTCCATAACATAACTCCTTCCCGAACCGATACTCTACATGTCACTGTATAGCGGCGCGCCATGCGGCTAAAAAAGATTATGACAACCCCACGGGCCCGCAAACGTACGGCGACCCTATAAATCCCATGGTGGACCCCCTACCGTCTGATAACAAACGTTACCATTATATAAATAAGGTTTATTTCAACTTACCGCCAGCCGTCGCCTACGTTACCGTTAATTCAATGTATGCCGTCCCTTAATTTATGGGCCGTTATTCAATACAGATCTGTAACTTCACGGCATAAGGTTTGAAAGCGTTTAGCAGCGGGTGCGATGTACTGTCGGAGAAATAAATCTATGATATGAAGGAGGCGGAGAATTAATTTGTGTGGTAGTGGGGGGTAGGGGGGAGGTGGCCCCGCCCCCGGGCGCGCCATGGCAGTGGCGGGCGCGGCGTGGAGGCCCGAGCACTGTAGTACCGGCCGTACGCGACGCGCGCCAGTGTTGCATCTTGTGTTAGTGCTTGGACTGCGTAGTGACTCAAGAAAGAAAGAAAAAAAAAGTTGGTGTTTTGAAAAATGACATTAGAGAATGGGGTTGTTTCGTAGGTGAGCGTTGTGGTCAAGATATCGGGAGCTCGGCGGGCAGGCAGCGGCATGGTGCTGGAGGGCGGGCTGCCGGCGCCGCTGCAGCTGTACGCGGCGGCGGCGGCACAGCTGGCCCCCCGGCCGCCGTGGCCGCCGTTCCTGCCGTTTTTCGGGGTCCCGCCGCCGTTCCTGGCGCGGCCCCGGCTGCCTCATCCGATGCCGGCGCGGGCCCCGCATGGGCCCCCCAGTGAGGACTCCAATGAGGATGGTGCTAGTAGCAAAGGTACGGAAGATACGGAATTCTTATTAGAAAAGTAAGATTGTTTTAGTGACCAAAATAGTGATGACTGTAAATCAACAACGCATTGAAACGCAAGAGGTATTTTTAGAAAATTAAATTTTAATTAAAAAAACAAAAAATATGTGACCGATGGTATTTAGGTGTCGTTACTTACTTCAAAGTTTTTTATTGTTCCGAATGGATGTCCTAAGTCGATAATGTAGTCCATTTCCTTTCCGGAACTTCATTTGGTACTCTAAACAATATTAACACAAAATTATTCTCTGAAAAAAAAAATTTGTTCTTTGTTTTTTTAAACTAAGTGCAAATTGTGCAATTCTTTAAAATGAAAAAAGGAAAAAACAGCAAAACTTGTCGCATTTATTATCCAGTCTAATAAATAGGTCCAATTGACATTTCAATGACGAAACGAGATCAGACGTGGTACGTAGGTATCCATTAAAATGTAAATTAATTAATCTGATATCCTGTTTGCGCTGATTACTGGCACAGCGCTGTGTCTGGTAACGATAACCTTAACTATCCCCGGAATAACCACCATTTTTTTTATGATAAACAGAGTTTTTTTAAGCTAACTGTAGCTCTATCGAAATTGTTTATACCTAATTGATTCAAAATAATTGGTAAACAATTTAAATTCTTGCCTATTATTTTTGGTTGAAGTTGTTTTTTTTTTGCAAAAATATCTAAGGTGTTTTTGCGAAGAAAAAAAACTAAAGATCTAACAAACTATATGCAAACAAAACAGCAACAAATATTAGTATTAGGTATGTGATAATATAATTCCGACCTTAACTATTTCTTCCCACTTGTTTTTTTATTTTCTGAACAATATCGCACAACACATTAGGGTTATAAATGAGGTCTACTTAATACTAGTGAAAGCAACCATATTTCAGGTTTTATTTGTGAAAGTTGAACTGTTTCTTAACAATAAGAAAAAGTAATCAACTAAGATACTTAAGTCCATGAATAATAATTTTTGTTACAGTTTCACGAAATTGTGTGAAAAAAGTGTTTTACATAAACTGTGAGAATGTTTTAAAAGAAAAAAATGTTCGCACTTTTTTGCTTGACTCGCTTGTCGGATTATTTACGATATATTTTTTATTCAAATATAGCAAGTTTAATTGAAAAAACCGGCTCAAATAAAACACCTACAAATAATACAATAATAATCACTGGAAAAATAGAAACTATTAACTTAACATAGGTTTTATTGCATAAATGAATAGGTAGGTACCTACTCAAATATTGTAAACCTAGGCCATCAAAATTGATAAGCGTGACCAATTATCATTCCTCTAGAATCCGTAGGAAACAATTAACACTTCCAATATTAATTAACAATAAATTATACGATGATGAATGGCCGCAAAATCATCAATTCCGTAGGTAATACCTCTATTGTGTGCCGCTCATTATTTTCTCACAACTTAACAAACAACACAAGATTTTTTTTTTGAAAATATATTTCTTTCTTGATTATTTTATTTTTTTTCCTGAAGATGTTTTCTTTCTTTACTGACGTCACTTTATATTTTGTGATATCTAAGCATTTCTTGTCAATTCTATGCTATAACTATGCTATGTAGCAATAAAAATTGCGTTCCGTGGTCATTTCTCTTAGTTTTTTTTTTTTTTCTTACCTCGGTATTCTAGTTGGTTTTTGTTTTTTGTATGACATTAGGTTTTTAGTATAAGTTCCCTTTTAAAAAGTTAAGTACCGACTTCAATGTGAGAATCTTATGGTGTAAGAAAAGGATTGTTAGAGATGCGAAAAGGCGAAAATCAAAATCGATATCTGGGAATAAATGAAATATAGTTATTTAGAAATATTTAGGAAGACTTGAGTATCGTAGGTAATGTAGGCATTTCTTAAAGTATTTTTGTTGCAATGAATTTTTTTTATAAGTAGGTAAGTACCTACCCAGAACTTTATTAATAAAGTAGGTATTTGCAAAGCAAACCGAACAAATCATTGAGTAATTTTTCTTAGAATTTTATACAGCAAAGTATTTCAATAAGCCGATTATTAAAATGTATGCTAATATCATCCAACCTCGCCTCTTTTACAGAATACAAAATTATGCAACACGCAAGAAAGAGAATATTTTGTATCACAATACACTTAATTAATTTAACTTATCATCAATTTACAACAACAAATGGGTGTCGAAGTATACTTCTTATTAATCACTGTAACTTTCCATTTTATTGCTATATTTCATACTTCGATAATTATCACGTTGCCACAATTAAGTTCGTAACTTCGTGATACCGCGACAGTTGCGACGAGCTCGTCACGACTCGACACAAAAACTATGGATTTATTACTCGTCGATCGATACAGACATGAACTGTCAATATCGATTATCAGCTAACGACATCACTCGATCCTCATTCAATCTTACAAAGCTGCAATCAAGACAAGGCCGATCGCTCATCTAAAACATATTGTAATCCAATAATATAATGGCTAGATTAAACGCGTGTTGACTCTGACGCTAACCTGGCCTCCAGATTAAAAGGAACGAACAAATAATGGTATGAATAATGATCGTGTCGCGTCCGATACACTTATCCTTCTAGGCATAACTTATTGCTTTTATAATATTAAGGTATTATTCCCGAAATATTCTCGAGGCTCGTTTGAATAAATTTTGTATTAATAAAAAATAAACGTCGGGTAAGGTGCTAAGAGGCTAACGAGCGTAATCCAAATGTAAGTTATTAGTTGGCCGCCGCGGCCGCCTGCTGGGCGAGGCGTCCTCTCGCACCGCTCGATACCGCTCGGGACCGCTCGATACCGCTCGATACCGACTGAGATGTTTATCGATTCTTTTGTCGGCTCTAGCGCTGAGGTGTTACTCACGAAATTAGGATGTTAAATGTTTTGTCGATGACGCATATTCCAGACTCTTTGTATACAAACTTTTTTTCGTTATACTCGTAGTAATAGAAATATCAATAGGTTTTTTGTGTTGTAAATTATAGATGATCACGTGTGAAATGTTTAGGATGGCGGCTGTTCGGCTGTTTGGTTGTTGGGCGATAGTATGAATTGATATGTAATGAGATTTGCTGGCTGTTATTATTTTTGCTTGTTATGTTAATGTGCGGTGTGCCTATGAAGTTTCTCAAAGCATCGGGAAGTATGAATACGAACATAAACTTAGATTGCAATAACATTAGACTTGAGAGTAGGTACAAAGCGAAAGACTTGTCTAGGTACTGGGATCCATCTGCTATTAACTCTTCATCAACACTAAAATTATAAAGAGGAAAGATTTGTATGTTTGTATCGAATAAACTAAAAAACTACTAGACCGATTTAAAAAATTCTTTCACAATTGGAATGGTACATTACATTATCCCTGAGTAACATAGTCTATATTTATAACTGGAGAAGATTAGAGATCTTTAAGAAAATTGCATCGCGGACGAAGTCGCGGGTGAAGTGCTATAGTCATATATATTATTTTATTTAACAATTTATGTACCTACACACATTTAATAAGATAAGAAGAAGGAAGAAAAAAAATAGGTACCTACAATGGTGATGCTTATTTCTATAGAAATCTCTTCCAGCATACCTGCGAAAGGAGAGTAGAGTAAAAACAGATGTAGAAATTGTGTGTAAAAGTTATAAATAGCTAAAATGAAAACAGTAAATCTATACTAATATTATAAAGAGGTATAATTTGTTTGGAAGTTTGTATGTTTGTAAGTTAGTATGTTTGTATGTAGGGGGTAATCTCAGGAACTACGGGTCCGATTTGAAAAATTCTTTCAGTGTTTGATAGCCCATTTATCGAGGAAGGTTATAGCCTATATATCATCACGCTAAGACAAATAGGAGCGGAACAGTAATGGAAAGTGTGACGCAGACGATGTTGCGCGAGTCAGCTAGTTTTAAATATAGCGTAAAATAACATACTAAATGCTGCCAGTCTTTTGGGCTCACTTCCAGTCGATAGCGATGGGGACGAATTTTTGACGCCATATTGTAGTAAGGAATTTTTCTATTTTAAGTGTACATAGTTTGTCCTTTTCGTTTAATAAATATACTCATATATTTCATATCATGGATATTGTTGTGTCTTCACTACTTAGGTAACTCATTTGTTTATAGTAAAACGGGTGAGAAGTTTATTGCTTACGTTATCATTTTTAATTGTGTTTTTATTGTTTTACATTTCTCTTATTCTGAACTGTGTGAGTCACGTTGACCGATGAAGTCATCTTTGAAAATAATTCAGTAGTTTAGGCGCTACGGTGGTACATACGTACATACAGACAGCTAACATCATAAACCTTATTATCTTGTCTTTACTGTGATTGAGTATAAAGAGTAGGATCTCGGTTTATGCAAATGTTTTGATCAATTTAATTAAAAAGCTCTGCTTTTTGAGTTCTCAGGTTCTCAAAACTTTTCTCTTTCTTAAGAAAAACAAAACCGCAAAGCAAGTTATATTCACTGAATTTGTCTCTATCACTACATATTATAAAAAACAAATTCGTCTGTCTGTCTGTTCGCAATAAACTCAAAAACTCCTGCACCGATTTTCATGCTGTTTTTACCAATGGACAGAGTTGTTCTCGAGGAAGGTTTTAGTATTATAATTTTGTCAAGCGGGCGAAAGCGCGGGCATTGATTTTTGAAAATATACAGCAGATAATTATGCGGTATAACATTATTTATTTATTAGTCATTGCTTATAAGGCGTAAAGAAATTTAAAAAATCTGATCAAATTAAATTTATCTATCTTACTTTAGCCCATTTTTCTCAGTTTTCATGTGAATCAAATTTATTTGTTTGATTTATAATTAATTGATATTATTCGTCGTAAAACGTTATTTTTAGGGTTCCGTATTCAAAAGGTAACCAACGGAACCCTATTACTTAGCCTCCGCTATCCCTCCTATCGTCTGTCCGTCTGTCTGTCAGCGGGCTGTGTCTCAAGAACCGTAATAAGTAAACCGTTGAAATTTTAACAAATTATGTATTTCTATTGCCGCTATTACAACAAATTATTAAAAATTAGGTTTATAGTACGGAACCCTTCGTGTGCGAGTCCGATTCGCACTTGTCCGGTATTTTTTAAACGATTCTTAATAAAAAATCTGTATCGCTTTCAAAACGGCTTTTTAAACGCTCACTATTTAAGGTTCCATTAAAATGGACATATTTTAACACAGCCTTCAGTGCGTCTACCCAAAGAAATCCAAATGAGAAAACCCTAATTAAAGTGATTTTATGTGTGTGTTAATAATTAATTGCCGGCACACAAGTGTATGGTACGGAACACGCTCTATCACTGCATTTTATAAAAGAAAGTCCTCCGCCGCGTCTGTCTGTCTGTTCGCGATGAACTTAAAAACTACTTCACCGATTTTCAAGCTGTTTTCACCAATGGACAGAGTGGTTCTCGAAGAAGGTTTTAGTCCACAATTTGTCAAGCGGGAAAAGCCGCGGGCATTAGCTAGGCTAGTAGGACTAATTGACTAATCTCTCCCGAGAGCAATATTATGACCCCCTAAGGAAGAAGTACCTAGGTTAGTTATTTCAGTGACCGTCGGGCGGTTAGGAAACTTAAATTTCTAAATAATACCTACAGGTTGACCAAGAAAGTTTTTTTAATTACCTATTCATTTTGGACAGCAAAATAAATAAAACACCTCAAAATATTTATTATGAAATCATTACTTAGGTATATAAATTTTGTAATTAGACACAATACTTAAATTTTCGTTGTTTCTCTTTTATGTGAATATTGTAGTGTTCTTTGGTAAAATAATTGTTAAAACAAAACAAAAACCATTAAAAAAAGGATAACCTTGGACATGTTTTTAAAACGTTTGTTTTTCATAAAAAAAAACCTTAGTTTGTTTTAATGCCTAAACTACTGCATTATGCAATTTTTGCATGACATAGATTTCATTATAATTATTAATAAAATAGTATTTATGAACTTAGTCAAACCTATTAAAATCTTTTGTTTCTAAAGAAAACTTTAAACAAATTAATTTAATCTGTTTATTCAATATACAGCAATAGGTCCACCCTGACAAAAACGAAACATTACCTAAAAGATTTTAGTAACAATACTTATATCCAAACCTACGTTAGTATTTATATACTAGGATGTTAGTAACAATGTGGCTATGATCAACTATGATCTATGTTAGTACTTAGCTACTTTTTTTTGGATCCATCTGCGTATATTTTTTGGATCCATCTGCGTATATTTTTTGGATACATCTGTATATTTTTAATCGTATATTTTTCAATAAAAAAAACGGTTTGTACTCTGGGAGTGCCGGCAGAAGTGAAAACTTGAACATTAACGTTGTGCGTTTCTGAATCATCTATCTTACGAATTTTCGATCAGGTCACGTGTCCTGACGCGAGTTTAACATTTTATACCAATCCCAAGAAAAGTGCTCAACCTGCTAAAGAAGTTTTCACTTCAAAAATCGGTCAAGTGTGAGTTGGGCTCTCACACGAGGGGTTCCATTCCTTAGACCAAAAGAAAAACGGTTCTTGTACCTATGGGAGCTCCGTTTAATTTTTAATTTAATTCAATTTTGATTAAGTACCTATCTGTTGCTATATCAGCAATAGAAATACACACTCTGTGAAAATTTTAACAATTTAGATATAAGTAGCATAGCCCGCTGCAGACAGACGGTCGGAGGGACAGCGGATGCTTAGTAATAGGGTTCCATCGGTTACCCTTTGGGTACGGAACCCTAAAACGATACCTACTAATATAAACTATACTCAACGATACTAATAATGAAATTACTGTGTAAGTAAGTAGGTACGTACTTACTTTCTTACAAAAACAAGAACGATTTCCCAACGACTGATTTCTAATTCCAACCCATTCATTTACGGAATCCATTTTTTTTTGTTAACCAGATTACGGAAAACGCAGAAATGTTTATTTTTTCTATGAATGAATACAATTGTCTTGCGTAGGTCGAGTCTCTTTGAAATGGTCTTGAAGCAAGCAAAGCAAATCGATTCTTTTTTTGAACGGTCGCGGTGAAAGAAAAGTCATCGCTCTATAGGCGGGAAACGACGCGTCATTTTTTTTTAATGGCAGAAAGAGATTGACTGTGAGAATTGCTGCCTAGGAAATCTATTTCATTTCAGTATAAAAATTTAATGAATGCTGATTTTTTTTCTTGTAAATAAGGAGGCGTAAATCATGATTTTAGTTATGTGAGTGAGAGTGGTTTGCTTTGTAAAAATAATTAATATTTTGATGCCCGATAATTTTACTTTTTAGGTACTTTGATGTGTCTGTGCAATGTAGTTAATTTGACTAACATATCGATTTAATGTTTCGATTTTGCTTTTCTAAGACCTTAAAAGTAGCACTATCAGGTTATTTAATTTATAATCAGTACCTAACCAGTAGGTACATAAGATGCGACATTAATTTTAAATCACAATTAACCATAAACAACAACAGTTCAATAGACAATCACTTTCAAACAATCGTCAAAACCGGGCAATAAATTGCTCAATAAATAACACAAAACAAACAATTTTAATGGAAAAAACAAACGAACAGCAATAACATAGCTAAATGGACTAATAAACAGAAATCAGAACTAGTCAAAAGTACATCAATAAGGGGCTCGTAGCGAGGGGAGAATCGGCTGCAATGGAACATCGCATAAATTACACCATATTTGCCCCTTGAGCTTAGCAAATAAGAACTTTCTATGATGTAGTGGATTTTAACTAGCTTTAGAGGAAACTTTTGTTTTAATAGAGATAAAATATTTAACATTTAGAAATATAGCAACGTTAAAAAGACATTTAGCAGAATTAAAAGATTTTTTTAAACTTCAATCACTATCAATTATCATATTCTTTCGTAACCATATGATCTGAATATAAAGTTCTATTTGTAGCTGTTACTTTGTAGGTTTATTTATGTTTATTTCTACCAAAAATTAACAACCGTAAAATTTAATTTAAAAAAGAACCTAGTCACGTAATTTAAGGGGGAAAGCCCCCGCCATCGCGATATGGCGTCTTACTCAAGCTATAAAAACAACGTCATTACACCAAACAAGTGACAAAAGGCCAAAAATGTTGGTAATAAGGCCTATTAGTCAAGTCGTCGACCAGTCGCAAGGTGCGCGAAATGTAACCGAGTCGCTACGAGCCAATTTCAAGGGTCATTTCCTCACACACCCAACGCAAGGGGAGTGACGAGTCCGCGTTAAAATAAAACCAAAGATGCCATGTTTTTCAGACCTGACTCTTGTCAGCCACCGCACAGCTGTTGTTTAAATTGATACTGTAATGAAATACTCACTGTGTATTACCGAGAACACGGAGGCTTTTTTGTTGTCCTTTTGCGTAACGAGATTTTAATGTGTTACGTTAATCCGTTCATTTTAAAGCTTGTGTTACTAATTGTGTACAAGTTCAAACTTTGATAATAAAGGTGCAAAACGACGCGGTCTGAACATTTATAACAGCTTTTACATCCATTTCCGTAATAAGAACATGTGACAAAGGCCCATTAACATTTGATTACACCCAAAAATAGAGTCGCGTCATCACATCTTGCGGCGCGCGACGCGTGGCGAATCGGGCGTCGCGTGCCCCAAAACACGCATTTGTCAAATTCGATTCGCTTTTTTACTATTTACTTTTTTCATAGTGCACCGTTTTGGCCCATTCACCCTTTCTGAAAATTGGTCACGGGAGACTTGTGTGATTTTCTGCCAATATGTCCTCTAACTTAGCGGTTTATTGGTTGTTTGGTTGCTTGTAATTGGACCCGTGGGTGAAAATAAATGTCTTGATGTCACATGTAACGAGCCTCACCATTACAGCTGTTATTTTCGCCTATTAATTTTTCATCGTTATGGGAGATATTTTTTATAATAATAAACATGACAGCTTCTCGTCTTTAGTTTCTCGGCTACAGTTCTCTGTAATTAACAATCATAAAACACTTTATAAAGATATCAAGGCTATCATAAGTGCAGCTGTAATTTAAGTGATAAACAATAATAAAGACTGCTTATAATATTATGATGAAATAAAGTGAAATCTTTTTGGACATTGACTTTGTGAACAAAAAATATTAATTATGATTTTGCTTGCGAAAGTTTTAATGCTAAAAAGTATTTTTCTGGTTGACAAAGCGTTACAATATTATTTTGAAACAAATATTTTGTTGTTGCAATTGTATTGTTTTCCATATTGTGTCGAATTGATTAGGTGGCGTAGTTTTTGCGTGGGATCATTAGAAAAAATGTCACCCACGAGGTTTTTTCTACAAAAAAAAAACAAACAAGTAATTTCACGCTCCAGTATGTTTTATGAATAAATTAATATAATTTTATTAGTTTAATGTTCGTTAGAATATTTTACTGGTGTATTTTTTACGTAGAGCTGCTTTTTGTATTAGAAGAAATTAGGGTCGCCCGAGATTTTTCTTTGGGTTTTTTTGGCGGTGAGGCGAAATCGTTCTCATAGATTTTTTTAACATGAATGTCATTTAAGTTTTTTATTGTCTGTTTACACATTCAGGGAGGTATTTAGCTGAACATGTCATGAAACAATTAAGGTAGACCAGGTGCATAATCAGTAATGAAACTTTTTCATTACTGCAGGTGTGTGTGCGACTGACGGACCAAGTGACGAACAGGCAACGTACAGCCAAAACAACAGAGGGCCTAGCAAGAATATTTTTGACGTATAGTAACGTTACGTAAATTTTACCATATCTACAATACTTGTTTCGCACATAATATTTATTTGAATTAGATATTTAAGTACCATATTCATATCAGTAAGGGCTGATTTTTCAACAGTTAGATAATTTTTAACTAAAGAATAAATATGGCTGTTTGACATATTTTCTATGCAAAAGCTGACAAACCGATATTTTTACTCCTCTGATAAAGTTTATGTGACTATTGAAAATCTGCACTAAATGATGTAAATTATGTGTGTCCTATTAAATTAAACCAAAATACTGTAGGGTTGTAGTTTTTCACATTTAAAATCTACTTACGTTAACGTTACTATACGTCAAAATATTTGTGGTAGTTCCTCTCGTCGGCTGCAATTTGACATGTAAGTTGCTTGGGGAGGAATTTAAAAAAAAACGGGATATGCGCGAACGAAGTCGCGGACTGAAGCAAGTTACAACATAAAAGACAATCTTAAATATATATAGTTTCTTTGTAAGTACGCAGATTTCCCCTTGCTTTAAAAACTAAGCCACAACAAATTACCCCGTAAAAGTTCAAATAAACCCTAAACTGTTTATCCAAAAATTAATCCATTTTATCTGAAAACAAGCAGATAATCCCATTGACTGTAACATATTGCTAACCCTGAGAACGCGCGGGGGTGTGAGAGACCCTGCACCATAGCTAACCCTATTAAAAAGTGGCTGCAACCCTCCACTGTATTAATGTAGCATAAAATTAACCCGAGCGTCACGCCCGATGCGTGCAATGTTTAAATACGACATTTCTGGTTGGGGGTTTAAAGGACCGTTAGGATTTTTGGTCAACTTTAGATGGTTGCTTTTGCTTGTCAGCGAATGAATATTGTAACTATCTTATTAAGAGCGGCCAACCCGTAATACCTTTCATACAAACGCTCGTACGTGATTATGCCGTTGAAACGTTATCTATAATTTATTTTTTTAAGTAGGTAAATACTTATGTTGTGTACTATATGTAGGTTTCGATCAAAGCAAAAAATAAAAATTCGGAGAAACAAGTTCAGTATAAGTCTCCGAAAATTGGCTATTTTGCACAAATTTTACCTGAACTTAGATCGATAGAAACATTGCAAATGTAATGGAGATTCTACATGACTAATATTTAATTCACAAACTTGTGAAGCTTATCCAAAAAAACGTATAACCTGGAACAAGTTTTATGAAATTTTTGAATACTGTTTTTTGTTCAATGTTATCGCGTTCTCACTTGCTTGTTAGTTTTCATACACTGCGCTAGATGAAACAACAAGCTTTTCAACCCATGCTCGCGTTGACGCGGCGCGTCCCCGAGCAAAACGCAGCGCTAGCCGTTTTTTGTACAGTTTTTTGGAGCTATAAACTCTTTATCCAAAATAAACAACAACTTATAAAAAATACATTAAATTTCTACATAATCTTGGCTTCAAAATGGTAGATTTTTAATTTTTATTACTAAGTATAATGTTTAATAATCTCCTCACAACGAAACCACAGAAATGAGAAAAAATTACTGTAAACATGCATCTTCTCGAAAACTAACGATTATTTTGATTTACGACTTACACTAATGGATGGGCAATTTCATTATGAACATTTTGGTAGAAATTTTTTTTTTAAACGACCAAAATTAGATTTTATAACGATTTTTTTCAACATTCTGAGCGTATTCGCTATTGTTTTTCTTGCGCTGTCATTGAGGGAAAAAATGCTCAAGGTTATTTGGTCAGGGTACGGCCTTAATATACTAGCTTTTACCCGTGACTTCGTATGCGCATATCTCGTGCCCGTAGAATTTCGGGAAAATCTCTCTTAGTGCTTGCTCCCTCACACTCCCCAAGGAACGTACATGCCTGTCGGGTTTCTACGACACGTAGTTTCGGCTGTGCGTTGTCTGTCAGTCGCCCATCATTTACGGAAGAGTTTTATATGTATAAGGTTAAAGGTATTGATATTAATCCTCTGAAAAAAAAACTATATCGCTGATCTACAATTTATTTATTTATTTAACAATTTATTTACACTCACACACAAATATAAAAAAAGAAAATAGAAAAGTAGGTACAAAGGTGATGCTTATTTCTACAGAAATCTCTTCCAGCTTACCTGCGAAAGGAGAGCCAAATAAAAGAGATGTAGACATCGTGTGTAAAAGTTAAAAATAAAACAATAAACTTTAAATATAACATACAGTACATAAATGTTACCTAAATAAATATGACGCCAATATATACTAAGATGACTTTTAAGATAAATAAAAAAATAAAAAATAAGATAGGATAAGATAAGATTTATTTTTCTCACCACAATACATAATATAACAGCACATTTTAATAATAGTTTAGACAATGAATATTTAGAATAGTGATAGTATATTGTAGGGAGACTGGTGCCTAAGCTAGACGGAAGGTCTGTATTTCAGGACACCAGGTCTCCGCCCCTTAGGTAATGGTAACATTTAAATAATTTAAGTTTGAAAGTGCTCTAAAAATTTACGAAATATGGTATGTTTAACATTAATTGTTTGCATTGTAAATTATTGTATTCTATAAAATATTCACATTCAATTGCAAATTTTTGTCTTAAAAATAATACATACTTGCAACTATGACGGTACAGAAAGGAATAATCTGTTTTTCAAACTATATAGTCTTTAAAGTCCCACTGCTGGGCAAAGGGCTTTCCTATAGCTTTCCACTCTTCCTGGTAGGTATGTTGTCTTCTGCGATCAATCCTTCATGAAGGTTCTAAGTCGTGACGTCACCGTTCTCTAAGTCTTCTTCGACTTGAGGGCTGACCTCTGTCTCCCAGCTCCCACTACATATAAAGAGTGTACCTAAGTATTATTTACGGAGCAAGTTATATGTGGTGTAGTATAATTCACGGAAGATGTTAAATTAACAACTGTGTGTTGATTCTCAAAAGAAAGTTTTATTGATTAGGTAATTTGTAGAAGTAGGTAATCTTATTATCAGTACCAGACCAATACTAACTTAATATGGTCATGGGCCTTATCTTATAGTAGGTACCTACATTAAGAGAACTGAAAATATCATTAAACTTAAAAGCTGGTTTCTCGTAAGCTTCCCTTTATTGTTCTACTTGAAAAGCAAACACACTATTACTAAATTCGTCTTTTGCAGCTTAATCTGATCATACAACATTATGGTAGGCGCCAGATATACTTGCAATAAAGTACAATGACCTTTTCTTAATATCCCTTCGTAGATCCCCGAGCAATAAATTATGAACCGTTTTTCATTCACGATAGAATTCGATTCAGGACAGCTTTATGTCTACCATACTTCTGTTTCAGATACTAGCCTGCCACTTCACTACACGACCACACAAAACACTATCTCCTCTTTAATTAAACTAACACTGTCATAACACAAAAATAACTCATTCCACATTACATCTCGGCATCGAATTAATTAAGATTATTATCAGGTCTGACAGACCTCATGTCCCACAAGGGCCACAAGCAGTGATAATAACACGAATAAATCTGTAGGAGTCGTGTCAACTCGTGTCACGAGTCGCGTCGGTTGATAGTGGTCCTTTTGTAGCGGTCCGCGGTACGACTCGAGTTGGTATCGGGCCCTCAGCGGGCAAAGGGTTAATGTGTTAGTAAACAATGCCTAGTGTTTTTGAATTACTTAAGTGGACAGTGAGTTGGGTAGTTGTGATTTTTGTTAGTTATATCCCCCATCGGTGGGTCTAAAAAGGCCATTTTAGCAGAATCATATTAGAATCATAATATTAAACACACAACAATCTGTCGAATTTAATTTTCATCTTTATCGCTAACACATTAGGATCAGGGTTGATTGGGAAAATTTGACAGTGACTGGTTGCGTGATGTGCTTTCTGATTCTGCTAAAGTGGCCTTTTTAGGCCACCTGGTCTATTTAGAATTTTGTAGAAATGAGAATCGATAAAAACATGGGTTCCCCAATATCTAAAGCATAGATGTTGGTCAACAATAACTAATTTTTGTGAATTTGTAATAAAAAACAGTGCGCAGAGATTTGTTGTCTACGTCTGTTGTCTATGTCACCGGAAAATGGCAAACACCGTAAGATTGTTAAATATCGCGAGAAATTGTCAACTATTTTTCCTAAATAAGACACGGATGTATTGGAAACTATTGAATTTGGATGGGATATATTATATACATGGTCCAAGAAGACGCTAATGAAGCATGATCTGCCGATCTCCCTGAAGCGAAAACTTATCGACATTGTGTATTATGCCCATACTTGAAAAGACTTGGGGGAGGCCTTTGCCCAGCAGTGGGACAGTAGGTACAGGTTAAAAAAAATATTATATACAAAACTATTTTTTCATAATATATCGAGAAATTATAATCTACTTAATCAAGATTTATTACAATCTTAGAGAGTGTCGCTTTCCGGTGGCATCTATAATTAGAAGAATATTCATTCAAATTACGAATACTAGGTATACAACTACTATTTACTATAGTAAATATATACAAATTCATATAGGTAAGCTACAAATTGTGCATGCCGGTGTACTAAGGCCGTGCTCCTCGCATGCAGTTTAATTACACTGCAGTTCAAGATCGAGTGATTATCACATTTAAACCTCGGTAGCCCGCAATGTGATGCAACTTGCATGCGGGCTAGGTGCCGAGTCACCGCAGCCCTGGAACGTAAGGGCGTTAGGAGAAACACGGATGGGTTTTAGTCAGTAAGAGTCTGAATCACTCTCTTTTTAGTCCGCCCAGGAAGAAGAAGTTTAAATATACTTAAATTAAATAAATAAATAAACAAATACAAAATCCTTTATTTCAAATAGACCAGGTTTACAGGCACTTTTGAATAGTCAAGGTCTGTCAGTCAAAAAGATTAAGCTAATTCTGCCGCGCTATCTGATCTGATAATCTGATGATTTCCCATCCGAAAAAAAGGAGGAATTCCCGTCGCCTAACAATTAATTGAAGCTAGGCTGGTGTTAGTCACAGAACCACAATGACATTTTACATACCTAATTAATTGATGCTACTAAGTTGTTGTTTATTCGATTAATTTTAATTCAATGCAAGCGCATAAACACCAAGAAACCTACCCACTTAATAACAAATGTTTACTTGTATGAGTTGACTACAGAATACGCCTTCCCGTTTACTTATACATATTAATTTGTGAAGTTGGTAGCAAGTATTTATCACAATACTAAGGTAGTGCATAATTAGTGACAACACGTCACAACAGCGAAGTGACAAGTTGTCACAACTGTGCATAATAATTAGTGTCTTTATGTCTCACTTGCTACTGTTTGTGTAGTTATATATTGTCACAACATAACTTTAGAGCTATGGAGATCGTAACAACTGGTTGTCACTGTAATAAGTTGTGACTTTTCACACTTTAAAATGTTTTATTAGTTAAGTACTTGGTGGGTACCAAGTAACTAAAAAAACATTTTGAAGTGTTTTAGTAACTTGGTGGGTACTTGAACTTAATACTCAATCTAGTTTTTTATAAAGCTTGAAATCTAAATATAAATAGGAATAGCCTAGGCCGGTAGGTACCTACAAAAAATTTTGCACAACTTTACAAAAAAAAAATCTACTGTTAGTTAAAATATAAGTATAATAACTGTTAAGTAGTTAAGATTTATAATCATTATGGAAAAAATGACCTACCTACTCCATACTCCTGATAATTCAAAACTTAATATATTATTCTTAATTTAAACCGGAGTTCAACTAGAACCCAAAAACAATACATACAGACCTCACAATTTATGTAACCTCTTTTCCGCACATTTTTTCAAAAACCGAATCCCATTATCATTTGACATTTGGCACTCCTAACTTCGGTGTGACGTCAGCTAGAGGGCCGCCGGCGCCTGATCTATTGCACCCAAGGGAAAACACCATTGTTTTATAGTAACAACCACCATAGATTACCTAATAAAATACACATGTTTGCTTTGAAAACATCCATTAAGTGTGGTTATGGTCAATTGGAACTTATATTAATAGTCCCAGCTTTTTACTTTGACTAGCAATTATTTAGTATTTCTAAATAAATAGGTGGTTGTGTCGTGTCACTTGTATAAAGTAGCAAAAATACTGCATTACGTCGTTAAAGAAAACCCTACATAGAAAGACTGGACTGAAAGTTAATCAAGGTCTGTAAACATATATATATATTTCACTTAAACACCATTCTCACAGAGAAAATAGTTTTTACCCTTGTAAAGAAAGTAGCTGAGAAAATACTTACGCCACTTTCAATAATTAAAACTAATTTGGTTTTGCCTTATTCCTATTAAAAACACAGTCAAGACCGAAGCCAACCAATTAAGAATAAGACGTTTACTTAACATTTTATTTCTCGGTAACAGATAAAAACAAATTATAAGAATTATCAAGCTAAAAGATAGTATATCCGTCAATAAGAAACTGCAGAGTTTCCCCAACTAATACTTCTGTGAAAAGTAATAAACTATCAGATAAAAACTTAGTAGTAGAAACAGCAAAAGATTAGATTAAACTTTCCTTATAGTAATTATTATGTTGCTCCAATGCAACATCCAACAACAGATGATTAAATAAGTGGAGCACAGATACAACAAACTGGCTCGGTTGAATTATTGCTCCCGCGGGAATCGCCACAGATAATGTAGGGCCGAAGTTAGAAACTTCGTACGCAAAAAATAGTGATGTTATGATACGGAATAATATTTCGGTTTATTCGAGGGAATAAGGAAACTAAAGGAGGAAATAGTTTATCTGTTTTCAAAGTAGTAAGAAGTTACTAGTGTTTTACTCTTACGGATTCATAAATCTTTTTAGATTATGTTACCGTAAACATTATCATACATACCTATGTAAACACACGCCTTCGTCTTATGGGCGTTGGCAGGAACTACACAATACAAATTTAAAAAAATACGAAAAACTCGCTATTAACAAGTTTGAATAAAACTAAGTACCTACAATTAAATAAACTTCTCAACGAAACCCTTCCCTTTAAAATTAATTATTCAATACATTCTTCTTCTATGAATTGTGGTAGCTTCAGTATAAAATAAGTGCGTACCAAAAATGTCAACATAAATATCAAATTAATATACCCCAGTGCTACCTAAAAATTCATGCTACTTAAATAAATATACCCCCGTAATTTTTCCCCATATCGACATAAACGATATGCTGGTTAAGTGATGATTAATTTCGCAAAAAAAGAGTCTTCAATATAAAAATGTTTGAGCTCATTTTCTGCATAACAATTATGTTGGCACTCGGGGTAGTTTACACCTGTCATGCCTGTAAGACATACCTCCACAGGAAGGCGTGCGTTGACATCCACTCAGAATAATAACGTTTTTACTTCACACCCTAGGGCTTATTGTGATAATACTTGACATCTTGATAAGTACCTATAGGATTAGGATTTATCGACAAATCCTCGCACCCTAATAAATTGGGGCGCATCACTAGTATCGATATGTTTGCAGGAGACGCGGGAAGTCACTAGGGAGTAATCCCCTAATAATTATTGCGGTGTATTGTAAGCTGTGCGTACAATAAATTGGCTGCTGCCGGCTTTTGGTGATGACGTAACTAGGATCTCCCCTAAACGCATTAGTCTTGTAAGATAATACTGTATGGTTATGTTGTCCAGCCAGTCTTGAAGGATACCTTGAAATCGTTAAATTAAACCTATTGATAAGTTCAATTGATTAAAAGTTAATGATTAATCGTCTGTGTGGCGTGAACAGAGTTTTCATTGAATATTCGAACAAAACGAAATGTATTTTAAAATCGTGGTTTGGCACTGAACTAACTTTACAACTGTGTACTGTGTACAATGTCACGGTTAAATGACAAAAGAAGACTATTTAACAAAACACTGAGTTCGAAAATATAAAATAACGATTACTTATTTAAATTACAACTATAAATTGTTATCTTGTTGCATAAATTTTACCTAAATGACCGTAAATTACTAGAAGCATTTGAATCCGTGAAGTATTTATTTGATTACCGCCAGAGCGGGCGACAATGTCCCATCAATTTGCACGTAGACCGCAAACTATGAACGTTCGCCAATTGGTTTTCGTAAATCGGTAATAGTTACGACGGTAAACGTGTGACAAAATGCTTTATTACCGCCACGAACATGAGTTACTATATACCTCGTGAGTAATAACGATTCTGAATGCCAGCAAAAGTATTGGAAGAATAGAATCCTATTTATTACAAGTTAAAGTTGAATGTCCACTACAAATTATGTCGTAGCTGGCTGTCAAAGACGCTTTAATGATTTGAATACTATCCCAAATCATAAAGAAACTCTTAATAACCCACAGATGACAGCAAACCGATAATTCAACAAGAAAATTCTTACCAAGGCACATCTTTATCGGCCAGCAAAATCCATCCAAGTCCGCGGCAATTTTGGTAAAATATTAAAATTTTATTACACCTTATTTTCACGGATACAAAATAGCAGTTGTAACGACTGTGTATAAAGTATAGTAGTATCAATTTATCATGTTTCAATCTCGAGAGCCGAGGTGGCCCCGGGCGATATGATCCAGCAGGTAGATGCGCAGAGCGCCACGAAATATTACACGTCGAGGATGCCGTGAAAAATAGTTTCTATTCACAGTTTTATGTAAAAATATGTTTATGTAATGCTGATGTAATCAGAACTGGGTTTTGAAGATAAAAATGCTTGGCTGAATGCTGGTCCTGCTCCACAGCCACTAAGCCCAAACTAATCTGTAAATAGTTCGGAAACATTGTTGGACCGGCTGAAGATTGTAAGGAAAATTTGCATTGTTAGAATCAACTTACTTAGCATTGTATAATTTCAGCCATTAACAGCACATGTGTGAGTACTGTGTACCTTTAACTTTAATTATCAGTTTTAGGTATGTTTTTGACTTGAATGTACCCTGGCGGTTAGGAGTGTCATGCTCACTCAAAAGTCTAGCTGATGGTGGCGTATGCGTTGGATCATTTGGCTCCCTTCAAAATGGTTGAGCCGAATGGTGCTGGCGCATGCGTCATGTTCGTGAACGGGCGCCGTCAGTCGGGACTGGTCATTTCTTAGCTGCCATGGTTAATTTTAATTATTTCTTTGAATTGTTCCTCTTTTATTCCGGACGCTTTTATCCTGCTCGTCTTTTACATCGTTCTCACATGTATGTATAATTTCAACCCGATGTAAATAAATCTTTGTAAAAAAATATTATTTTTAAAAGAGTGTCCGTGGAGTTTCTTGCACGTTCTTCTCCATAGAGATCTACGCTTTGGAACGTGCAAATAGCTTCAACTTTTTGGACCGACCGACCTTGACAATTCAAAAGTGCCTGTAAATGGTTTAATTGAAATAAATGCTTGAATTTTGAATTTTGAATTTTGTTTTTGTTATGATGCAGCTACTTTGTTGTTCTAGGTGCGAGAGAAATTAAAGTGGAAGTCGCTTGCGAGGCTGAGTTGAAGCAGTTTTGTGTTTTTTAACTCTATGACGTTATTGAAAGTAAAAATGTTATATTTAGTACGCTGATAATCCGTCGATAATATTGAAGAACTAGACATCTTCAGTCGTGTTATCATTATCTTATAGGTTTTTTTAGCATATCTCGCCAAAAACTAATCTGACTAATCATATTATAAAATCAAGCAAAAAAAGCCACATGTAAGGACATGTGGCTTTTAAAACGTTGGCTTAAATGGTAGTCCGGTCTAAGAAGACCGGATAACCATTTCCATTTAGAACCATTATGACAAAAGGAAGTAATTAACAAAGCGACATCGTTGTCTTGAGCCGTCCTTATTCTTAAAGTGCCTTAATGTTCATGATAGATAAGTATGTTTATTGCTTGTAATTGGAAGACTCGTATTTATTAATTCTCCATTACGCCAGTAGCTGGTATTTATAAAAACACGGAGACAAGACAATTAGCTAAGGGCAAAACTAGCACATTAATTGTGTCGTAGGCAAAACGGTAAATAGATGGTTCGATAAATGTCAGGGAAATTAAAAAAGCCTTAACCTCTGCTACGGTAATCAAGGAGTCTGTTTATGAATCAATATTTTCATGTTGCAGGTATCTTAACTGTTTTCTGTAATACTTATTTTTTATTGTGCAAAACAATTTATATTTAATACAATGATTATAAAGTTCACATACCAAAGGCAAGCTTCACTCTACTTTTTCTCCCAGCAAAACTTATTTGAGTGATACAAGAAAATATTTAATATTCTCTTTTAGGTATATTATTTAAAATTTATATATCACATTAATTTTATGACTAATAAAAACGGAAAAAGTGTCGATGTAGGAATAATAAAATTATTACGCAATTAGAAATATTTTCTATTTCATATCTTTATGGTTTTAATGATCATGTTATTGCATGTATTTCAGATTTATCAAAGCCTATTAATGGGCAATAAAAGTTTGAAATACAACAATATAATTACTTACGATGAACTTATGACATATGTACATACTTATAATTTCAGGTCATCATAAAGCAATACCTACTTAGATATTTTCCTCAAATTAGTCAGTTCTTCCCAACTGCTAGACCGAACCGCACGTGTAGTTTACCATTATATCATTTTTACAATGAAATTAAACAAAACAATATTCTTCATGTTATTAATCGTTCTGTTCTTTCTTTGGTTCTTCAATTTGTCTTCTCCAGTACCATCAAATTTGGAAAACCTTTCTTAAAAGTCTTACAATCCACAACTAAACAAGTCACAACTAATCAGCTTTATATGTAGGTTTTATCCCTCAACCTCGTCATGCTTTTATCTCAGTTTTAAATTTTGAAAGTGAAAACAAATATACACGACTAGATTTATAGTTTTTCACAAAAGCCTAAAGCCTTCTAAAAAGTCCAGAGTATCTCTGGACTGTGAACCCTTAGACGGTTTAAGGCTTATTTTTGTACCACAATTCTAAATATAAAGAGATTTAGGCGTGAAAGCGTACTAAACAAACAAACCCACATTTACATTTGTAAATCAACGTTACGAGATTCTGTAGCGATTTTTAGGATGACTGCATCCTAGACGTTTCTAAGGAAGTCGGACAGCGTAGTTGCACCGCGACATGCATAAATTCAATTAGTCCTTCCTGGCCGGTCGGTTCGCGGAACCTGCGCCCAGCCAGCTCGCTAATGAAGCCACTTTTCGTAACCAATGTCTTCATCGAGTGGTACAGGGATGTACTGAAGAATTTAAGATTTTCATTGAAAAAAATAAATGAGCATACATTTTTTTCTATATTACAAGTTAAAGTTTTAATTAGCTTAAGCCGATAGGGCCAGAAATTCCTGATGTGCAACTTTTCCCCGTTAAAGGTAAAAGACGCTATTATAACCTTTGCTTTTTAAGAAATTTTGCTAACTGTGCTTCAGTTAGCAAAACAGAGTACATGTATCTAAAGCTGAAAATGGCGGACAAATTATTTTTTGCAAATGTCATTTAATTAGGCCACGTTCCCATCGGCAATAAGGTTATTATAGCGTCTTTTACGTTCAGCGATTTCCTGCGTAACACTGTATGGGTACCTACTACTATTTAGTATCGATACCTATTTTCTAAGAAGGTGCTTCTTCCCACCTTGTTACCATCCCGACCGTTATTATTATTATTATTATTCCTTTATTTCAGGCAACAGTAGCCCATACAAAATAAAATACACATTTACAACAAAATATAAAAATAAACTAATACATATAGAAACACTAAGACACACGAAGTGACGGCGTCGTGTTACGCTGCGCGGTGTCACATAACCTGCCACGAAAACGTCGGTAGACTACACCCTTCGGCCAAAACTCTTCCTTAAGGAACTTGTCGAGATGTTGTGTCGGAACCCGCACCACAAACGACTTGAAGTTGGTGTTGTGCGGTTGGTGTTGGTGTTATCCTCGAGTCCGTCTCTGCAGCCTGTCCACCGAGCGTGTAACCGCCTATTTCGTTCAAAATTATAACTTTATTATTGCCGGTGATTTCGGAAATTAATTTCTCAGGATCGAAGCCAAATTACAGTGGGGTACCTCTTACCCCACCGGCAATGTAGCAATGAAGACATCTCGACGTGATCCCGCATGCTTAACAAAATATCTGTAAATAGCTGTAGGATTTTAAAGCGAATTTTTCTGTAGAGAAAGCCATAAAAGTGGCTGGTAACTATTTTTAATTTACCCTGTAGACCAGTTTGCACGAGTCGATATTACCGCGTAAGGTGGTAAATCTCGCGAGTCAATTTACCCAACTAACAATTAGTAACAACAACACGTTATCGAACAGAACCCTCCATTAACTCCGATGCTCTTATATTTGTTTTAAATCGAAACCACCAAGACATGCCATTTATATCTGTATCATTACACCTTAAATCAGAGTAACCTTCAATTTTCGATCACAATGCAATAACTTCGGCCATATTCGGCGTTACTTCGGCCCCGAAATGCTCAAAACCAGCTATTTGATCGCGATTAACCAATTACCAATGTCCGCAATTTTGAATTACACTTTCACGAAAAACGAGAAAATGGCCGCCAGAACGCGACTATTTTAATTTGTTTCTCGAAAATGATTCGTTGGCTAGTGTGAAGTGTAGGAAGAAATTATCGGCTTGTGTGATAACTGTGTGCACTGATTATGTTGTTGCAACGGGACCTTATTACCGGCGAAATTTACAAGTTTTACACCCAAGTCCGCCCCTCGATCGACGATTGATTCTTGGAATAATGAAATTATAAAGCAATGCATCCAATATTTTGATTGCGCGCGCAATCTTTATTACGCGCCTGCCTCCGCATCCGACGACTTACTGGTTATTTTATGATTTAATTCGTTTTACTTTACGACTTTTATTAATTCTTAACGATAACTTTGTCTATGGTTGTGGCAGTAAATGCTAAGCTTGGCTGTTAAAGTTATTATGACTCCAGATGAAATGAACATTCACAGAAAGTTATGACAAATGGGTAGTCTTAGATACTAGTAGTAGTAATAACACAGTAGCCTGCCTTTATAGATCCAAATCAATTTAGACTTTGTGCTCTAACAAAAAACCAACTTACCTAGATGACTACTCCAGAACTAAACCATTAAATACAAGCAATACTCACAAAAAGCCTGGATCAACAATATAAAATAAAATGCTGTCCCCAAATATTACTACAATCAATGCAAAAGCTCGCTCGAAGCAATCAAGGGAACCATAGATAAAGATAAAAATCTCTGCGAATATAAGTCATAAATTATCTGTAATACAAGGAGGTCTGCTTCCATAGAGTATCAATTCCCCTTTACTGTTTCCGTAATAGAAATATAAAAGGCATCACAAATAAAATCGCATTTATTGAATAGAAACATTTAATTCGGTCTGCGATGTCGTGCGGCGATAGTCTGGCTCTCTATGAATAAAATAAAAATATTGTCTGAGAAGAGCTCTAGTTTTGTTTATGGCCGTCGTAATTTGGCTTTTGGCTTGGATTGTGGCCTTTTGTCGTTATTAGAGGCCTTTTCTATTAGGTAGGTAGGTACTCATGCTCGTTTTTTGATATCTAAAATTATTTCAATTTGCAAAATTAGCTAGGCGTGTGCCTAATGCTTAAACAACATTCCACTCCACTCAATTCCGCGCATGAATCGGCTGACAATGACAATTCGAATAAATCATAAGTTCGCCGTCGTAACAACAGAATGTAGCAGAATTATTAACTGGACGAATTTATAAACCGCGTTATACAGCCCTCAAATAGATACTTAGTAAGTCCCCCCCGAGCCCCTCCCTTGTGACATTAAAACATTGAGCAGACTAAATTAAAGCGCGCCAAAACTGTTGTCTGCGGGCCCAAGGCGGCCGTTTGTTTTAATACAATAACCGACACCATCTCCCTCACTCCTCTCATTACGGACATGCTTCTGTCTCCCTCCCATGCACGTAATTTAGCCTTTTCTCTTAAGGCGACAACGTAACGTATCGGCTGTCTGACAAGTAAAAACAACTAAATTAGTCTAACGGCAAGTGATTTCTGGATTAATTGAAAACATTCTGTTATTGTCGAGGTGTGCTGCAAATAAAATTATACAGACCGCAATTATAACACTTCCGAAATACATTTGATACGATTTATTGCCTCTACTTTTTTCGCTTTTTATTGGTGGATCTTGATGTTTTTAATGTTGATGATATTCATTACTCAATTTACTTAAAAACCTATTTTACCATACACCAAAACAACGATACATTCGACGCACAACAGAAGCGCGTTCCTCTTAATCACTTCTAATTTATTTAGCCCCTCAGAGGACCGAGCGAGTAATTTATAGCTGTCCCTTTCCAACCCGAAGCGGAGGCTGAGCAGCCGTCTTGCTCTCCCGGGACCATTTTTAATTAAAATCACCGGGAGAAAATTAGAAATTATATTCTATTTTCAAAAACTTGCTCTGTCGCTTTGTACGAGATTATCTCTTTTTTATGAGCCCCCGGTCGCGGCTTTTGTTTAACTGCGGAGGAATTGGCTCAATGGACTTTGTTCCAACTACGAAGGCTTTTACGATTATGTCTTGTTCATTTCAATCCTGCTTCTCTGATGATTGGAAATGTTTAAAGTTTGCTCGTTATGCTTTAACGATGATGGGCTGAGCCCTTTCCACCGTCATATGAGTTCTAGATAGCACTTCTGTTTAATAGCGAGGCCCTTGGGACAGACGTTCAAATTCAATTTGATTCTTATAAACGTTTCCTTCTTTGGCGATATTTATTGTCGCTATTACGATATAGACATTCCGTGTCTGATCAGAGGTTGATCAAATTGATACGTTTATCTCTTCATCTCTGGAATCAATATCATTTGTGTCTTGTCTTTCCTTATATGAGGCTGCAGAATTAAGTTGTTGATCTCCAAGAATTGCATGTGCCTTACATGAGTTTGATGAGTATAAAGTGTTTGTGCCACTTAGATTGACGACTAGATCTGAGAAGGCGGTGCCTTTACCTGTCGTAATTACTTTATTTTCTACGAAGTGTTCTGAGGGATGCGGATTGCCTAGAGCGGTAGTGGATTAATGTTGGGTTTTTTATTTACGACTTTGGCCCTATGGTAACATACTGTAGCGACACAAAAAAAAACAAACGAAGCGTAATTTGTACGGCACCAAAAAGTACCGCAGCGTCATCTAACCAGCGGCAAACTACTGAATGAAATCCTGCATCGTGGTATTAGAATTTTCCAAGCAATTTGAACATAATATAAAAGTCCAAATATCAACTATTGGCCAGTTGCCCACCAGACAACCATCTGATTGATCGGAGGATCCTCGCTTTTCAACGCAAGTTTGCGGAATTTCGAAGTCACCTGTAATAAACTCGAACACAATTTTTCAAAGAAATCCTCCACCACTTTTATCTGACCTGTCCCTAACCTCATCTCTTCTCCAGGTGGTGTATGCGACGATGACGGTGACAGCGGCAAGCGGAGACGTTCACGGACGAACTTCAACTCCTGGCAGCTGGAGGAACTGGAGCGAGCATTCCTGGCTTCTCACTACCCCGATGTGTTCATGAGAGAGGCTCTCGCTATGAGGCTGGACCTTAAGGAGAGCAGAGTGGCTGTAAGTACTCTTTAAGATTTGTATTTGTATTTTTGCCGCGGTAGAACATGAAGGAGATGGCGGGACGAACTGGATTCCATTCGGCGGAGGTCGCGTGCAAAGATAGAGCATACAGCATTCAGTGATATCCAGCAGCATCTGCTTATACTGAGAGCCGCTCCAAACAAGGAAGGATGATGTACTAAACATTTTAAACAATGCGAAAATCACTGTGATAAGGATGAAGAAGTTTTCCCGCAGTCTTTTTGTAGGATTCCTATCCTGTATCAAAGTGTTTTGAACTTTATTTTCAACTAGCTGACCCGGCAAACTTCGTTCCGCCTAACAGTCGATTCGTAATTTAAGTTTTTTTTCTCTAAAATAAACGTAGCCTAAGTTACTCCTTATTACATCAGCTACCTACCAATAAAAGTCCCGTCAAAATCGGTCCAGCCATTTCAGAGATTAGCCGGAACAAACAGACAGACAGACAAAATTGTATAAAATGTTATTTTGGTGTATGTCTCGTATATATTATTATTATTTCAATATTACAAACAGACACTCCAATTTTATTTATATGTATAGATGTATAGATTATTCTTCGAAAAGTGATAAATAACTTTGCAGCCAATCCAAAGACCACGTACAAAGGCGCAATTTCCTTAACCGGCTATCCTAAACAGCACCAAGGATCTTTAAATAACCCTAGGCAGGAAACGTAATCAAAGTATACAAATTTGAACGACACATTTGACGATGGCGGATTGGCAACGGTGCTAAAACCGCGGAAGATCCTTTGTAGTTGTGTGTTATATGTTAGATTATATTTAGCTTGCGACTAAAGTCGACGGTTTCACACCTAACGTCTTAATCCATCGCGGGTGGCTTTACGAGGGGCATTTGTGACCATAGCTAAATAACCTAATTTTATTACGCACCGAATCTGGTTTAGTGAGGAGGTAGGCTACTGGTTTGTTAGATCTGTACTTGGCCGGATGTTGAGGGATTGAGACGTTCTCTTGATAATAGGCGTGATGAAAGGTTTGGCTTGTAAGAAGAAAATTCTGCTAAAGCCAGGGCTCTTGGTATAGGCCTAACCAAGAGGTATTTAAAATTATTACCCAGTCTAGATAGGCAACCTATGGAAAAACCGGCAGGTGTCTAGCTACATTCGGTTGGAATGAAAAGCTATGTTTTTTCGGATTTCAATACAAAGCAAAAACTGTTACATTTCTGTTCCACGCCTAATATTTATCAAGCTACAAAATTGCTCCAAATACGGATAAAGTTAACGCAAAAATAATCGTGTCATCAAAATAAAGCAAAACATTACGGAGAAACCGATCTCATTTTGAGGAAAATACACGAACAAACACGACGCGACGCACGGTACTTGCATAAGGGTAAAAAGCTGAAGGTTCCGTTCAATATGAATGAGGGACGATTTCCCTCATTTTCCCCAAACCTTCCGAGGCTAAGCGGCCGCAGGGGAGAGCGCGGTTGGTCGCTTTTTATATAACCTTTAGGATCCGAAATAATGTTCGACTTGAGATAATACAGTTTTGAATGGACGCCGTTTTGCGGCCAACCCTTGGTCGTATACGAATTGATGGCATTCTGTTTGGGCTTTTACCTCTGAACGGAAAAGTAATGCCTTTACCCTTTCCTACTACTTTCAGTAATACGTCTTCTATTTTGTTTTGGTCGTCTTTGTAATATATTTCTTTAATTTAATGATCCTGTATTATCTATTTTATTTTATGGCCTGATAAATATGACCCCGAGATTATTTCGCAGAGACACTCTTTTAATATTTGAAGCCATAGGTATTATATTTTCAAAAAAATAATAATACAGGAGATAGCGCTCGTAAAGTTTAGTATAATATGTATAACAAAGCAAGTCAACACAAAATTTTCTGCAGACAATGTATAAGTAAATCCATTTCTATAATGAGTACTAACGTCGATGGTATCCGCCACTTATCGCGGCGGATCTCGCTGGGAGAGACAGACTATCCCGCACCACTCCTAATAGTTGGTATAAATCAAAAGATTGCAATCTTGGCGGCACCCCTGGGACGCGAGCGAGACGGCACGATTGAATAGCATAGATTTAAATGGGCGGGTCAGATAAGGATGGCTGCAGATCGCGCGGCTCCGACCTCGGCCGCGCGCCGCTCCTAGGGACGTCACAATTCGATTACAGCTCAATAAAGTTAAAGTGACTTGTTTGCGTCTGTAAAGTGGATTTTTTCCTCTTCTTTGATTTCTCTATTTTCTTTCGTTCGTTCAACGTCCCGAGTTGCGTTTCTGATCGTCGTATCGCAATATTGACTTCAATTTATAGGTTTCAATGATACCTTTTATATAGAAGTAAAATAATTGAGTGTTATAAATGTGTTTTCTTGTAAAAGTAATTGAATAAATATGAATGCCACTGTATGGATGGGCGGCGATAGAATGTAATTTAGTACTTATCGTTTTGAATACGAGAAGATGTGGAATATATTGAACATTATTCAACTATTAAATAAAGCTTTGGGGGTTTTGGAGAGCGGGCGAATGTAATCATGGCCTTACATAACGTAAGAGTTTCGCGAAAGACGTTAAAAGCCCATTCTTTACCGAAAGTGGCATATTCTAATCTAATTTCATCCCTGCCTGACGTAAACTTGCGAAAACGGCTCACTCGCTCCGCCGTAAGCGCGGAAGTATCGACTTCATTTTAAAATTCATAGCATAAAATTTACATTTATATGCCAATTTCATTCCCTAACAGGGCGTCGGCGGTCGCACGCACACATCAGTATTCCACACACATCCGGCGCTGGCTGGGTACACCCCAAAAGTAAAAAAATAGAAAATCTTCTTACATTCTCTGCTCGGTTGGGAAGAAAAAAGAATGGCGCGAGGTTTAAATATGGAACACTAAATGGAACGCTTAGGCGACAAAATGCGGATAGAATATAAAATTTAAGGAGTGTCGTGCGTCCTTGTTGCTCCCCTGCGAGATGCGTCGCTCCATCCCTCTCAGCGCCGTCGCTATCAAACACGAGCCGACTCTACAGCCGTAGGCTTAGCGGTAAAAGATAGACATGAGAGTCTACAGGGTTGCTCCCGAGGCGGTGAATTATCGTGCATGAATAATTTTCTCACTGGCAAACAAGATTTGCTTCGTATTAAATTGCCTTAATGTAATTACTGTGCCTAATGAAATGCGGTGCTTCACATACGGACAACCGTATAATTTAAATATTAAACATGTTTAAAACGGAGTTGTCATCTACGTTCATTCATTAGGTAATATGTGTGCCGACCCTTCGATGTAAATGAGCACTTGGTGCTGGGTTAATAATATAGGCTATTGAATGCTTGAATTGAAAAAAACGTGATGAATCTCATTAGCTGTGAGTGTGACAAATGATAATCTGCTGATTAATATTAACCGATTTATCTTAACACAATTAAGTATATTTTTCAATAAAATAATTTTATTAACTAAAAATTTAATGTTATATTTTTAACGAAAGAACCCAATATCGTAAACGGCTGACAACCCTATTAGAAAACGCTTAGCTGGCAATTGGGGACGAACTTGCGAAATTTATATCTGTCTCTGTCACACATGCACTTCGATATCAATTTGTGTGCTGAAAGGAAAGAGACAGGGCTATACAGTGAAATACAGCTGAATTACAGGGTTCATGGGATTGTTTAGCAGGTTGTTTACAAATCTGCTTGAACCGGGTTTACTTTGTTTGGAAACAAACGATTTCCTTTGAACACAACAGTCTTTACAGTTTTCCACAGAAACTTTCAGGGTTTGCTCGTGAACTGAAATTAAAAAGTTACTGTAGCTACCCAGAGGAATGGTTAAAAAATAGGAATAATTCGAAGATTGCTGAGAAATACAAAACATTTAACAATAGTTTATATTAAATCGGTGTCAATAACATGACATAAAATGTTATTTAAAAATTTAATACCTAGATAATGTTGTTTAATGATGAAAACGTGTCTGTAACTTACCTAAACAAAATAAAGTCTGCGTTTATTATTTAATAAACGAATAATGGCAGTAAAACATTTACAGCCCCGTAAAATTTTATACAAAAGAAATATTGCAATAATATTATTGATATTTAGTGCTGTATCTTTATCTTTATCTGCCTAGCGTATTCCCAACTAAGTATATTAGGGTCGGTTTCCAGCTTAAATACCAGTACTATTTTACGTGGAGCGGCTGCCTACCAGACCTCTAAAACCCATTAACTGGGTAACACGGTAGTTCCTGGCAAGACTGAAGTCAGTTTTATTTCCCGAAGCTTATTGATTGAAAATGGAGAATTTCGAAAATCGTGATCATTTTGATTGGAAGATCTTAACTCACTAATTTTTAATTAATATAAATGCGAAAGTTTGCAAGGATGGATGTATGTTTGTTACTCTTTCACGTAAGAACGCCTGAAAGGATCTTCATGAAATTTGGCACAGTGGTAGATTATAGTCTGTAATAACACAAACCTACTTTCATACCGGGAATATGTTCCCTAAGGAACGCACGGGCGAAGCCGCTAGCAGAAGCTAGTTTAATATTAAGAACAGTAAGTAAGCACCTAAGTACTACAAAAATTCCTTGGCACTTGAATAACATTGTCATCTGCCGGAGTTGCGGGACTATTCGAAAGCGATACCGCGGCTCCGGAACACAAAGGGCAATGAAGGAACATGGATGGGTTTTAGTCAGTAGAAGTCTGACCCTCCCTCCCGCTCCGCCCAAAGCGGGAGAAGTCATTTGATGATTTCCCATACTTAAAAAAAAGGCCGATCTATACTAATATTATAAAGCTGAAGAGTTTGTTTGTTTCTCTAGTTAAACGCACTAATGTCAAGAAGTAGGCACTGCGGATCTAAAAAGGCCACTTTAGCAGAATTTTACTAGGATCATAACATTATCCCCACAAAAATCTGTCAAATTTCATTTTCATCGTTATCGCTAACGCATTAGGTTCAAGGTTGATTGGGAAAATTTGACAGTGACGAGTAGCGCGATTTGCTTTCTGATTCTGCTCAAGTGGCCTTTTTAGACTCGCCTAGTTTGAATTGATAATTTATTTTAGTATTGGATAGCCCATAAATCGAGGAAGGCTGTGGCTATTTATAACATTTAGCTTCGACCAATAGGAGCGGAGCATAAATGAAAAATGTGACGGAGATGAAACGCACGGGAAAATTTAGTGATACATATACAGGGTTATTTGTAAAACACCGACAACCTCTTAGGACTATGTCACTAACATCATAATCAACAAAAAGTCTCTTAAAAATCTATACTAGTATTATAAAGCAGAAAAGTTTGTTTGTTTGATTGTTTGTTTGTTTGGTTGAACGCGCTAATCTCAGGAACTACGGGTCCTCTTTGAAAAATTCTTTTAGTGTTAGATAGCCCATTTATCGAGGAAGGCTATAGGCTATATATCATCACGCTAAGACAAATAGGAGCGGAGCAGAGCTAGTTCATCATATTTTAGTTCATCAGTTTTTCACACAAAAATATTTAAATTGAACGCTCCAAATGACATAATATAGTCCTGAGAGGTTGTCGGTGTTTTACAAATAACCCTGTATAAGCTGCAGGGGGCGCTGTTAGAAAACATTTATTTGTGAAATAGTCTGTGGAAAAAAACATGATGCCTCCTTGAACAGATATATTATGTCATCCTTTATTTTTAATTATTTGATACTAACTGTTTAGATAATAAATATATTTTTCAGGCGCCTTCCTTATTCGAAAATATTTGTAAAAAGGCTTATACTTTTTTTAAGATTCGAATGTGTACCAATGGCCAATGATATATAAAACTATAGATACGTTGTCCGCACTCTAAAATGACAACATGAAATGAAGCCAATTGGCCACATTGCGCTTAGTTACGCACCAACCTGTCGCGCGACACTACGTTTGTTTTGATGTCAATTTGACTATTACTTATCCTGTGACGTAACTGAAGATGTATATTTATCTCCCTCTAGCAACAGGCATCCCGCCGTACGGTGACATATTTACTTTCCCTTTCTTCATGCGTATTAGTAGCTATCTAGTATTTTCGCCGTTTTTAAGCGCCGCGCCGCGATGTTGGTGTATGACGTGTCTATATATAATACGTCATTGCCAATGGCTATATAAGCTAACTAAGCCAGGACACCTTCACATGATTAACTTTTATACAAGACTTACAGATAGTTTCGCTAAATTAGTTTTTCAACCAATAATGAAAAGGTATTACCTAACTACGGATCGAATGGACGTCTAAGTGCGGAAAATGGAGTCCCTACTCTGCTCCACTACCAGGTACTAATACCTGGGTATAATGTTGAGAAACAGTATTCATTTATTTATTTATTATTTGTGATGGGTTTGCTCTTGAATTAAGTCTAGGTCAGAGATGTCAGAGACAAAGTCTACGATGCATGGAGCGAGCTTATACTCAGAAGGAGCCTGTTCACTCCAACTTTGAAGAGATTAGGGTTGTAAGCGTTTGGAAATACTCGAATCGTTAAACTGAACGAATATTACATGTCCTATTTGCATGTTATGAATAGGCACGGTACAGTATGATGGCTGCTCTAATGATCTAGCTGAAATTAAACTCTAGTTACGCTTTTCCACTGAAGAAAATGGATAAAACTGATAAGTACGATAACTCCAAGTTAATTGGGCGGAAATCAAAATTTAAAAGTCATTTATTCAAACTAGGGTGAGAGTCAGCACTTTTTGAACGTCAAGTTTTACAAAAGACAGGCCCCCATAAACGCCCACCCGTCACCACTTCCTAGTGTTTTAGCTGTGGAGAAGAAGTGGAGCAATAATATCCCCAGCAACACTACTGTCTGTTACGACTTAAAAACTTGAATTTAAACAATAAGTAGTATGCAAAGTAACTAATTTATAATACAAGAAAATATTTAAATATTATTTATCACTTGCAGAGTCTTATTAGTTCTGTTTGTCTGGAATTTCAGTAAGTGGCCATTGGCTTGCCCGCTACGTAATTTAACTTGAACATAAGTGATGAAATGGGGCTGTACTTAATAGGTGCACCTCTATCTTTTTTAGTTTTGGTAATCATCAAATGACCCCTTGTGTCAGACGTGTCAGACTCTTACTGACTAAAACCCATCCGTGTTCTTCCTAATGCCCTTTGCGTTCCAGTGGGGCTACTCTCTAAGCCCGACGTCCGTAGTTTCGGGCTTAGTTGCGGGCGTATTCTACTCCGTATTATCTAACCACTAAGAATTAATGACAACAAAATTCGAAAGTTACTGTCAAATCGTGTTGTCATTCATTTTTAGTTGGGGTTCGGGACTAATAGAAAAGAAAGAAAGAAAGAATATATTTTATTTAGCACATACATAAAAAGTCTAATCATAAGTCCGTAGGTCGGAGTAGAATACGCCCGCAACTAAGCCCGAAACTACGGACTTCGGGCTTAGAGAGTAGGCCCCCAGGGCCGCGGTGACTCTTTCGAACAAATTCCGCAACCTTGACTTAGGTACACCTCTGCTTTGCCAATACATTACTATTGATGAGCACAAGTGTAATGTGTATAACGTAACACAACAACCAAGTTATTCTCACAGGTTTACAAAATCATAACAGCTCCAAAGTAAATGCACTTAAGAGCTTATTAATTTACTCCAGAGGACCTAGCATTAATTTGACTATAACTTTAATACTCGTTTCGCAAAATATTATTTGAATTGGACACACACATATTCATATTTTTATGTGATACAAAATGTGTAAGTCGCATAAAATTTTACCAAAATGTTTTTTATATTCAAAATTCACTAATGTTAACGATTCTCTAACTTAACATCAGAACACTCTTGCTAATCCGTCTGTTATGTATCCAACTGTTAAACAGACCAAATCATCAACACTGAAAGGACATGGGTAAATAAACTTCAGAAACATTTTAAAAGTAAATACCTCACCAATAGCAATCTTTGTCCCCTCAAAGTGCGTAAGGGGCGTAAGAGACAACTTCACCCCTCAGAGGGATGACAAGTCAATGTATCGACACCGCAAACGTCTTACTTGCACCCCCGGGTGACGTCACTTAATAAATGGTTTTTGCGGGGCTTCTTTATTTTTTGTGATGTTAACGGTTCTAGGGAAAATGTAGTTGACTGTGTAATTTTTAAGATTAGTGTAGAAATGAGCATATTCATGTTGTTGGGAAAAGGTAAGCGTTTCCAAGTGTCTTTCATAATGCGCACAGCAAAGAACTGGAACTATCTGCCTGCGACTGTGTTGCCGAACGCCCAATCTTTTCAATGTTTGAGTGAACAGGCTCCTCCTGGAAAAGCTCGCTCCATCGTAGACTTTGTCTCTGTCATCTCTGACCTAGGCTAGAGTCAAGAGCAAATCCGAATTAAATAAAAAAGGCTGACTTTTATTCAAATCTTTTCGGTTCCTCTCGGTTGGCCGCTGATGGAAAATGCTACTATTATAATATAGAACTAATCTATTACATTAACAACGCTTGTGTTACCAACAATTAATCCATTTCAAATCCGAAAAACCATTTAAAAGGCCATCACATGAATTAAATAGACAATCAATATCTATAAATCGTCCAACATAACTCTTACTGAAACAAAAATAAAAACAAATCGTACGTCCCTCCCCTCCCCGTATTAATGACACACCCCTCCGAGCTTCGGGGTTGTAGGGGGTGTAAAGGGGGTGGATATACGTGGCTCATTAGCAGAGGGAACTACCCACCGGGTCATTACGACCCGACCGACTAATCAATGTGCTTCGATTAGAGGGAGGCCAGGGGTTAATTAAAAGCGTGGTTTTACTGTAATCTTTTAATTTTGTGTGATAGTTCTAAAGCTTCAGTATGGTGGTGGGACTTTGTTGATGAATTTGATTTTCATTTTATGATATTTATTTTATTATTTATGTACACACAAAAAAAATGTAAAAGTTAACATTATAAATATAAGTACAAATGAACTACTTATTTCCAATGAAACTTCTTCCAGCAGACCTTTGACAGGAGAAATGAGAATGAATAAATGAATTTGATTTTAATTGCTCCGTACCCAAAAGGTAACCAACGGAACCCTATGACTAAGCCTCCGATGTCCATCCATCTGTTTGCCTGTCAGCGGGCTGTATCTCAAGAACCGTAGTAGTTAAAATTTTCACAGATTGTTTACTTCTATAGCCGCTATAATAACAAACAATAAAAATTAAGGTTTATGGTACGGAACCCTTCATGTGCAAGGCCGACTCGCACTTGGCCGGTACTTTTTTTCAATGATTTATTTTGTGATAGTCGAAAATTCTCCCTAGGGAACTACTCCCGGGATAAAAAGTAGCCTTTGTGCTATTCCAGACTATAACCTATTTTTGTACCACGTTGTATGGCAACATGCTTATGCTTATCCTCTGTCCAAGGTAAAAGCCAGCGCTTGGGTCACGCAAAGTGTCAAGTAAGCGTTGAGCAAGTTCTTTAAATGACAGTTTATAATCGACTAGCTTCTGTCAGCGTTCTCGCCCGCATAATCCCTAGGGAACATATTCTCGGGATGAAAGTAGTCTATGTGCTTTTCCAGATTATCATCTAACTCTATGCCAAATTTCATGAACCTTTCAGGCGTTCTGACGTGAAAGAGTTCATCGATCCATCCTCATAAACTTTCGCATTTAGTGGGACTTACACTAAACAAACAAATTAATTTGTAGGTATAGGTACCTACTTTCATAAATCAGCAAGTAAATAAAAAGAATAAAAAATCTTTTTATAAAAAAATACAACCGACTTTGTTAATTGCTTCGCATTATGACACCGATTTCCAAAATTAAAGTTATTTTTTAATTAGTAGTGTTTTTTTTTATTTTGAAGACGGTTGTATTTTATTGTAAAAACAAAAATATTTTTCACTTGTTAGTGGTAGGTACCCTACACCTAAAAACACCATTGAAAAATCGCAGGAAAGCAAAAAAATACGAAATTTCGTTCCTAACCGAATTTGATAAAGGAGGATGGCGAAGTTGTATGTATAATGGGACCCACTGTTAGGAGTATCGTACAGTATAGTAACTTACCTATAACTATTTGTAGAACTATATAAAACTAGCAAAAAAGCAAATGGGCAGTAGGTAAGTCGTAAAGGCTGGGAGATGTAATAATTAGTAATCTGGCAATGTACAATTGACAATTCACACAACGCATTTTAACGGGTAACTAAGTCCAAACCACTTGCACATCGCAATCCAAAAGTAAAAGCTGTTGTCTTAGTCGGTATGTAGAATAGTCAGTCCAAAGGTAAAGCTAAGTTGTTGAGAATCACAAAATCGCATAGAAAATAATAGTTAGGTATCCCACGTTAGCCGCTGAAAACAAACACTAATTGTTTTGACACTGACAGCCAACTCAAATTGACAGCGTCACGTTCCATTCTACGTTATCACAAATAATCGTAATAATTATAATATTGTACATTTTTGTATAAATAATGCAAATGCATTTTTAATATTAACTTTTGTATGATTTTCAAATATTTTACAAGTTTTGTTTAAAAAAAAAATTGAAAAGCATAAACAAGTGTAAGAACGTAAATCATGTAGGTAATGAAAGAGTAGGTTGGAATGTTATATGAAACACGGTGCGTTTAGTAACTGCATGATGACTTATTTTTATGAAAATAAAAATCTTTTCTAACTTTTAATTCCCATCACCCAGTGACTCAATATTTTTTATATAATCCTTTAACAAACTCTTAATTATAGTAAATATGAACTTGCAAGTGAATGACACTTAGTTAATTTATAAATAATGTGGGTCCAAATTTACCATCCTCCTTTTAAATGGGACCGAATCGGATCATAAATGAAGAAGTCATGAGGTAACAAACATAAAAAAATGTGAAAAAATACAATCGAATTGAGAACCTCCTACTTTTTGGGAATTTAAAAAGGGCCCAAAGGTTCGAAATATAAATTTCGAAAGACGACATAAATACCTATACATAAAAATAATCAGCTGAACAAAATTCCTAAAAACATAATTATACTACGTTATAGCCTCATTAAAACGACCCAAGGGTGCAACACCCATTTTTCTTTCATCATTCAATTTAAACTAATTGCCTTAAAAAACTTAATCAATTTTCTTTTCTCATAACTAAATAATTGCAACTTATATAAAAGTAGTATATAGAAAACGTAGCGCCGATTTATTTTATATAATTAATTCACAACGGCCATTGTTTTAGCCAAACTTTGTACATAAATGATTTGAATTAAACAGTCGTATTTAACTTTATCAATACTCATTATTATAACAATATTAATGACTTCATCAGGGAAATAATAAATAAAAAATTTAAAACACGTGTTAATATTGTAAATGCCTAAGGTTAAGATTATTGCAATTTTTTTACCTACACTAGGCGCATGATAAATGTACAATAACGGTCTTTGACCCACATACATATATTGACTTATAATAAAAATAAAAAAAAAAACAGAAATAAAGGCATAAAGCTGTCTGATTGACAGCTCACTTCGGGATCACTTCACCCAAGCCTTCACTTTGACATGTTACAGCAGTGCGATTCTATTAACATGTCGAAGTGAACACTTAGTGAACGACAAGTAAGCTGTCAAACCATACAAACAAGATGGCATGAGAGCTCACGTGTCATTGTCTCCACCTAAGTGATCACGGTGACTGAATCGACCGGCCGGTGCGATGTTGACAGAATCGACTGTTGAATGCGCATACGATTACCTCACGATGTCCTTCACCGTGACTGAGCAATATTCAAGAATAAAGTGTTATAAAGTCCAAGGTTCTTATAATATTTCAAGACTTCGTTGGAATTTCAGGACAGAGCGTCGTTAGCGTTAGCGTAAGTGAATTTTGAATGTATAAAACTACAATCCCACGCTGAATGCACTTCCAAAAACAAAGTAACCGATTTCCGACCTTAAGGTGGAAGCTCAAGGGTAGCCCGCGAAATTCAAATATCTTTACGTTTTTGCAATTTGCCGGTCAGTGTGAAGCTGTATGTTGAACAAAAAACGGTTCACGATCGTAAATAGCATTTATCTAAAGGATTATAACCATTTGAATCATCAATATAACCTGCTAATTTCATAGAACTCGATTGAATGTTATTTCGTGAAAAAGTCATTCAATCGAGTTGTATGAACTTAGAGGGATAAATTGATAATTAAAATGGGTATAATTCTTTAGATAAATATGCGTTACGACCGCGAATTGTATTTTGTTTAACATACAGCTTCACACTGATCGGCAAATTGCATAAAACATAAAAATATTTGATTTTCGCGGGCTACCCTGGCGCTTCCACCTTAAATTATTTTTTTTTATGTAGGAAATCTGCTACTTCGTTTTGTGTAGTTACGCTCATTTTAGGGTTCCGTACCAAATTGGTTAAAGTAAATCCTAATGGTGTGACTAAGCCTGTCTGTCTGTTACAGCTGGATATCTCAAGAACTACTATGCTAATGCTATAAACTTGAAATTTAGAAAAGTTTTAGATGACGTTTATTCAACTATTTCACAAATAACAAAGAAACAAAAATTTTTTTTTTTTGCAACAGCGACCGAGCCCCATCTTAAAAATTCAAAGTGTACAAGGGCCTCAAGCCTTCAGGGGCTACAAGGACATGTGGGGTATCTATCATATATTAAGAAAGAGTTTTATTCACATTCTCAAACATTGTTTAGGCATGCGGCCTAAACAATGTTTGAGAATGTGCAAATAAACTTTTGCCGAGAAATCTAATTTTTTTACCGTTCCCTTATTTCCGAAGTTTGCATTGAGAAAAATTTGAAATTATTCTACGTTATTTATTTATTATTTTTATTTAGATATACTTTATTGTACACCAAATTTAAAACACGTACCTGACAGAAAATCTTAAACTTTAAACATACAATTGTCGGCCTTATCGCATTCCGCGATACGTTACTGAAGTATAAGTAAAGATTACAGAAAAATTAAAACGTTATTTCTAAATAGCGCTTTATTAAAAATCATCAACAAATAATACATTAGTTCCACAATGGTCACTGACGAATAAATATAGGCCTCGCCGATGAATTACGATTTAAAAATTTTCAGGTTTTATATGTTGGTACAGAACCCTCGGTGCGCGAATCCGACTCGATCTTGATTTCTTATGACGGCAGAGTCGATCGCCTATTTGAGCTCCACATCCCAGTAGCTAAAACACGATTCACCTTGCCAAGACTAGTGTCACATTTTCTGACTACCCAGTGTTAAATATCTTCAAATGGTCACCCATCCATAGAACGACCTCGGCAAGTATCCCTTAACTTCAAAGATCAACCCGTGCGACTATTCAGTATTATTCAGCCACGAGTTCGACTAACGTTCACAAAATCTCACGCAAAACACTAAGTGAGAATTAACTTTTCACCCAATTTAACGGACGATAAATAAAGTGAATCACTTTTAATATCGTTCATATTTATCTTCTTAATTATAGCCGACGCTGGAAGGCGTTATGTTATAATTTTATTAAATAAATCCGAATGGGTCCGCCGGAGCGCTGGCGTATTATGCGCCTTTCGCAATAAAAAGCGATGGGTTGCTCGTAAACTGACCGGCCGTGCCCCAGCAAAGCTAGGTTGTTTTTTCTTTTTTTTATTCAATCGGTTTAAAGGATACGTATGTTGGCATTATTTGGAGCAGATTTTTTTTAATGACATCAGTTGTAATGTTTTGGCTTGAAGAAAACGTGTTGCAAAAAAAAATCTTACCTACTTTCGAGTTGATGCTTAAATCCTTAGATTTTTGGGCCCAATAGGCTACGTTAATAGGCTTGTGTCCTGAAAAAATCTAATTAGTCCGTCAGTTAGATTATCAAAAAATATTTGACCCGTATTTTTTCTTTTGTTACGGGAACCAAAATTGACGAAGTTACGGCGCTTTTAAAATTCTCAATACGTCACGCCCTGATATAATTTTTAGCGGGTCGTGACGTCAAGAACTCCCGAGTTTTGATGCGTTATATCTTTGTCAATATTCATTGATTAACAAAAACAAAAAATACGTGTCCATTATTTTTTAATACTCTAACGGACGGACTAAATAGTTTTGCAATTTGCGGATAATGGAAACTAGCCTATTGCAGAATGTTGGCATTCAATAAATCCCCCATACTGCAGAAGTTTGGCAACTCGGGGCACTCCAAAGAGTGGCTCATGTTCTGAACAGGAGCGCCGCACTCGCAAGGGAATCGCTTGTCTAGGTATGGTCATCTGAAGAGGAGGGAGAAAAGGCATTTAACTAAAAGAGTAATGAATATAAATGTGGATGGATGGAAAGGGGCAGAAAGGGCAAAGAAAAGATGGATGGATTGTGTGAGGAGCGATATGAAAGAAAAGGGAGTTAGTGATAGTTTGGCGGCTGATAGGGCAGAGTGGAAGAAAGAAAACGTGTTGTGCCGACCCCAAGTAACATGGGATAAGGGCAGGAAGATGATGAGATCACGTTCAACTGGTCTAAAAAAGGCCTCTTTAGTCGAATCACAGCAATCTGTAAAATTTTATTCTCACCTTTATCGCTAAACCGTTAAGTTCAAGGTTGAATAGGAAAATTTGACGTCCTGTTAGCTCGATGTGCTGGCTGATTCTGTTAAAGTGTCCTTTTAAGACCAGAAGGTTGTAGATGTTCCCGAGGTTGCAAGTAGTCGCGTGGTGATGGATGATGTTCTTAAAAAAACAACATTCTAAACTAAAAAACTGAACAAACTATGTAACTCGAACTCAAAACTGGCTCATTTTGCACCGCTTTTAGGGCCTTAACTAAAATTTAACGTACAGTAATGCTGTCCCGATGTGTAATCCCCATGTGGCTGCAATGACAAATTGAAATTTATTTATTGCATCGTGTTTATAGAGAATAATTAGATTCTTCCATCCAATCCCTCATAAACCATTGTCTAATAGATATCCTCTTCATAATCTGCGCCTTGAGCGTTCTATGTCACGCCAGTTAATATGATATTACTTACCGGTGGTCTGACCAACAACGACCGTCCTATTGACCTGTCATAAAGTAATTTTACAGCTACAATTAAATTCTATACCTATTACGAGATATTTAAGTACCACAATTCTGCCATTGAGGTCCCCTTTTGACAATAATACTAGTCTCCGAGGTAGGTACAATCATTTTCGTTTACGCACTTAAAATCGTTAATCGTTTGTGAAGATAGTAAATGCGACTCATGAATATTCACTATCATATTATAACTAATATGACCCAAGACTTAATGAAAAGTTAGAAACGTGAACCAGACGAGACGTTACTTCATGTTTTAAAGGACTATGATAAAAGAGAAACAAGTCTAATAAGGGATGAGGAAAATATGAAAGAGTACCTTGGAGTCATAAAAGTTAGATATGCTATATATGGCACTATGGTAGGAGCCAGTAACCTGTCCCTGATATCCCTTCGTAGATACCAGAGAGTCACTTCTACTTATTTTTAAACAACGTTCGCATTCGCATGTCAATCGCAAACTGTCAAAAATTTTTGACAGATTGCGAATGCGGTGCGAATGTGAAAATTAGTTAATTGGCACTCATTAACATTTTGAACCATATAATTTCATTACCAGAGAACGTAAAGGATCACGATAGGAGTCGATACAGGACAGCTATTTGTCTTTATTTCTTTTTTTAAATTAAGAAAGTCCTTTAATGTATGTGGGTCAATGACCGGTACCTATTGCCCATTTATATGGCGCTTGCCTGCCTAAGCCTTGAAATTTTAAAACTATCTGGGCCAACCGCTACAATATTTCTAAAATAGCGTCGTAGACGTTAAAAACCTTATTAAAGTATAATTGCTCGACTATACCATCAATACTTTACGGTTATTGATCGTGAGTTTCGAAATCAAGTAAAACGCTATTTAACTCCATCATACAATGTTTCACACATCTCGAAGATAGTGCCAATATCCAGCGCGTCAAATGCTCGGGCACGTTTGCCCGTGCATAGTGGGCATTACGATGCAAATGCCCAGGCGCATTGAAATTTTACGTCTCAATTCTTGGCGGGTCGCGGGCACTTTACATGCCTTTGTGCGGAAAGATAAATCGCCTAACCTTTATAGATGCCGGTTAAGTATTTAATCTCAGGTTAATGCTGCTTAAAATGCTGTTAACCTGTAACCCGATTTGTTGAAAACGAAGTGGAAAGAGCAGATTCTTTATGAAATTAGATAAAATTGTACCTGCGCGATCTAGGGTCACAAGAGGGCTGTAGTGCTATTCTGTAACAACATTTTCGTATCTCGACAGCAGAATCCGAGGTGAGTATCAAATTCGTACAAACATTAGACCTTTATGTTGTGTGTAATAAAGCTCACCTTGTGTGCTTTGTCACTCGGGTGAAGCTCGATATCGAAATAGTTATTTACAGAATAGACACACTGAGCTAAGAGGAATTGTTATTTGGCTTCTTCCATCTTAATTTTTTTCAAACTCTTAGAGAGAAGGGTGCGCTTACCTTTAGGCAAGCGTGCTCCATCATCGACTGTATCATCGCTTACCGTCAGGTTAGCTAACAAACGGGAGTCTTTAACAACTTGACTATAACGGGAACCTCGCAATTCTCGACATTTTTCAAAGTACAGTACGTCTTAAACGGGTTTGAAATCTCCAAAAAAAAAAAAAATATCGTGTTGAAAAAAAACCGGTCAATAGCAAGTTGGACTCTGGCAATGAGGGTTCCGTATCATCGTATTAAACGTGAAATGTTTGTAGATTTTCATCGGTGAGGCCTAAATTCGTCATAGAATTTTAACACTGCTGTCTATATTTCAGTTTAAGATCAGCGCCATCTCTTGACCGCTAGTGGAACGAATGTAACGTTTGTTGGTGACTTCTGAAAAAGAGTGCTATTTAAAGACATCGTTTTATATTTCCTGTAATCTTTGACTAAACTTCTATCACATAGGTTAATGTCAGATTTTTCTATGCGCAAACTTCGGAGATAAGGGAGAGAATGGTCATTTTTTTACACTTTTCGTCAATAATCAAAATACAAGCAGCCTAAAAAAAATTGCGAATACCTTTCTTTCATATGATACTCGTACCACATGATACAAGGTGATAAAAGGGTTCCTTTTTACCATTTTGGTAAGGAACCCCAAAAATGACTGTTATCGATTATCGTGACATAATATTTTTAAGTTGGTGCGAAACGTACAGGATTAATAGAAATCTTTTTTGATGCTTTTTTGTGACACAAATGATTCAAAATTTACTGAAATTGAACTTTCAACCTGAACTGTATTCGTGAAAAAATGTTTCTGTACAAGTTCGTGAATCGTGTTTATTCGTGACATTTAAGTATACAGCCTCAATCGTGAGAGCACCTGCCTTAATATATGTGCATCTTTTGTAATACTTTATTCTATAAGTCACAGTTCAATTCTTTTTTCCTTACTGTTTCTGGGTTTTATTGTGTTTCATAAAATGGGGTTAAGCCTATTCTTGGTATCGTTATCATCTGACAGCTTTATCACTAACCGTTGAGTATTATTACCCAGGCAATAGCCTGCCTAACTTACCTCCAAAGCCCAGTTACTGGGAAATAATATATTCATTGGTACTGTTTGAACTCGAACCGTGAGTGAGGTTATTGTTATTTAGCCACAAGCCCTTCTGGTGTCGTGAAGGTACAAACACCACTTACCAGCGCGATATTACGAAGATTATCTCTTTCTCTCAAGAAGATTATCTCTTCTGATAGCAAAACGAATTTTACATAACTTTTGGGATCCCTAAGTCGCGAGACTACAACCCAGTGACCAGTGCGATTCTCTAAACATGTCGAAGTGAACACTTAGGCGAAGTGAACGGCTAGTGAGCTGTCAAATCAAACAAACAAGATGGCATGAGGGCTCACGTGTCATTCACTCCACCTCCTCAATCACGGTGAGATGTCTACAGAATTGACCGGCTGTACAACTGTAGCCGGACTAGTAGAAGGCCAATTCTACTAAAAAAGTGTCATGCGAAAAACATGACAATATAGCAGAATACCGTTCCAGTAAATTTTTTAGTAAAATTCAATTCGCAATATAATCGCATGAAACTTCAACTTTGGTTATCCTTTTAAGTTTAGCAGAATACCTTTTTTGACATTTTGGCATTGAGATGCGAATGCGACTTGAGTTTGAACGATTTTAAATTAGTAGAATTGGCCCCCTGTGCTACACAAGTTTTAAGGTACAGACGCTGGCACATCAAGGTACCCGAAACTGACAAATTTTCCGAATCAAATTTGAACCCAAAATCTTTATGGATAAAGTTGTAAATCTATTAAAGATATTTCACAGTTTTTTGCAGCTTGATGTGCTGGATTGTACAACTTGTACTACACAAGTTTTTTTACTATTTATAGGCATGCCTTTGACCACTATTTTACCTAATGGTAAGCGATGATGTGGTCGATGTCAATTTTCTGATGAAAATTTATGAAAACAGGACGATTGGTTACTGCGTTGCGTGTCGCGGGTTCGATTCCCGCACGGAACACTGTTTGTTGTGTTTGTGAACGGCCACGTTTTTTTAAAAAAAGGAAGAATAGAAAGAGAGAAGACAGCAACCTCGAAGTGACTGCCCAGTTTCCGGGCCACTTAGTAATGAGCCGACCAAGTGACGAGACCAACATAAAACAAACCAATATTCAAATCTTTTTCTTTCTTTTGTCAAACAGGTATGGTTCCAGAACCGAAGGGCGAAGTGGCGCAAAAAGGAGCACACGAAGAAGGGACCAGGTCGACCAGCGCACAACGCACACCCACAGTCTTGCTCAGGAGAGCCGATTCCACCGCACGAGCTCAGGGCGAGGGAGAGGTGAGATATGTGCAAAACGTAGTTTTATCCCCCCTCCCCCCGCCCCACACACAGCTTAGACAATAGGGAATGCCGGCAGTCTTTTGGGCTCACTTCCAGTCTACAACGATCTCAGGGCCAAATCTAAAAAACTGGCCAGGTGCGAGTCGGACTCGCGCACGAAGGGTTCCGTACCATTGTCTATAAAAAAAATCAAGTTTGGTGTATGGGGCCCCCTAAAATATTTATTTTATTCTGTTTTTTTGTATTTTTTACATCGTTAGTTATTAGTCGTAGTTATAGCGGCGACAGAAATACATAATCTATGAAAATTTCAACTGTCTAGCTATTTACGCGGTTCTTGAGATACAGCCTGGTGACAGACAGACGGACAGACAGCGAAGTCTTTGTAATAGGGTCCTGTTTTTACCATTTGGGTACGGAACCCTAAAAACTTTCGCAGTCGCATGTCAATTGCAAACTATCAAAAAAGCCTTAATTTTCATACATTTTTGACAGATTGCGATTGAGATGCGAATACAATGTGAATGTGATTAGGAGAATTGGCAGACAGGTTGATTTTTGACGCCATATTTTAGTTACGAGTTTTTATTTTTAATTGAAGCAAACAGACGTCAGGGGCCACGTCGAATTTCCCTTTTTTAATTACCAACTTTAAAGATTTATCGTTTTGTCGCTGATAAAGCTATTTGAAAATACCTTCATAATTGCTGTTACTAACAGGTATTTTATTTAACAAATAAAAAATAACATGCATTTTCTATACTGAAATGATCGCGATAGCCAACAGCAGATCCTTCATAAAATAAGATAATGATGACGGATTTTTTCGACAAGGGCAAGAAAGTATAACTCAATCAATCAATGAATAATTATGTTTATTGTGGATCATAGGTAGTGTACATAATACAGGTCTTAGATTAAATTATGCCCTTACGCCATTGTTACAAATTAAATCTTCTACATCTTCTATATTAATAAAAATGATCGCCGAAATGTATGTACGCGCATAACTTCGTAACGACTGACCTTAATGGGATAATTCTTATTTCTTGCGTTCGTAACTGTCAGGGTGAGGTTTGTATGGAAAAAAACCCGGGTGAAGCCGGGGCGGGTCACTAGTAAAATATAGAAAGTATAAAAAAAACGGAACGAATTAGGTACCTATATACACATCAGTGGGCCACTGAACGGCTCCGACTCAGAATGTCCACATATCAAATTCAAAAAATTCAAAATTCATTTCAAATGTCCACTGGTCGCAAAATGTCTCTTTCGCAGAATGTCGACTTCGCAAAATGTCCACTTCGCAAAATGTCCCTTTCGCATATTGTCCCCTTTTCATTTCTGACTTACCGCATCATATTCTGTTTCTGTTTCATATATACAGGGAAATTGAAAAAATACCCGAAACCTCTTAGGCAGTGAAAGTACACATGATTATACATTTAGTATACATTTTCATTGGCTAAATACCTACTGCATTTTGTATGAAACAGCTGATATTTTTTTCGAGATTTCGGAGTTTTACCAAAACAAAAGTTGCTTATAATCATGTGTACTTTCACTGCCTAAGAGGTTTCGGGTATTTTTTCAATTTCCCTGTATATATGGCGCAAGATAAAATAACTATTTCGGTCCTGGTAGAACTAGTAGCAACGGCCAGCTATTAGTTCTACGAATGCCTATCACAATATTCCAGTCCGCTCTCCCGTAAAAATATTGATGGCATGGTATTAACTGCTGTCTTAAAGCTATGTCTTCCTTGCGGAATTTTTTCGATAGAGTCACCGCGGCCCTGAAACAAAACGCGCATTAAGAGGAGCACGGATGGGTCAGAAAGAATTTCACACTCACAGAAGGAATAATTTGATGATTTCCAATTATAAAAAAAAACATCTTTGACCTATAATGAGATTACCAACATGAACCATTAACCAAAGATGAAGATTAACTAAAAAAAAAAAGCAGGAATGGAGTTTTAAGTAATAATTAATGCTATTATTGTAGGTACTGATTATTGTGCAGCACGTTTTAACTGATTAAGTGACATTGAAATATATTGATGACCCCAGGATCAGGATCGAACACTCACAAAAACGTGCCGATGATACAAATTCTAGAAATGACACTCCAGATATTTATAGCATCGCCGTCACTTACAAGTGTTTTAAATCTTTTTCCCTATCTTGCATTCACATTAAAACAAACTTTTGATTGCTTTTTACGACTTAAAATAAAGCGATTATTTTTAATGTAGGTAGTGCGAATTTGATTAATTAACTGATGTAATTTGTTCAAAGGTTTTGTTTTATTTTGTGATTAATATAATCTTGCTTTATCGGATGTGTTCAAGTAAAATAAAGAGAACATAAAAAGATAAACTAATTTAAAATATGTGCAGAGGTTACATTGTGACGCACGTCGTGTGCAGTCCCGTGTCTGATGTCATCTGCAGGTTCCGCGGTAATTCATAATTCAGCGACAGTCTTGCTTTGGTTTACTCTTATTCTGAAAACATCTATACTAATATTATAAAGAGGTAAAATTTGTTTGTAAGTTTGTATGTTTGGAAGTTTGTATGTAGGGGGTAATCTCAGGAACTACGTGTCCGATTTGAAAAAAACTTTCAGTGTTAGATAGCCCATTTATCGAGGAAGGTTATAGGCTATATATCATCGTGCTAAGACAAATAGGAGCGGAGCAATATGGAAAATGTGACGCAGACGAAGTTGCACGGGTCAGCTAGTTGAAATATTTTTATAGCACCATCTTCCAATAGGAACGTTTAAAAACTTAGTTTGACATTGAAGCCAATCTCTGAGCTATAGATTCTATACTAATTGGGCCCTATCGATTTTATCAACAGGGCGAGAAGAAGAAAGAAGTTGGCAAAAGCGCTGGAGAGACAAGCAAGGAAGCTGCGGGCGAAGGGCATCGCGGTCGACCTGGAGGCTTTGAAGTCGGAGTACCTGGCGCAGCACAAGAACAGTGGCCTGTACTCCGACTCAGATGGAGACGGGGAGGGAGAAGACAGCATGATTGACGTGGTTGGGGGAGACTCCTGCCACGACTCGGGACCGGAAGACTTCTCTCTGTCGGGTAGACTTCGGGCACCTTCGGGCGCCGACGGTATGAACAACTCAGACAGTTCCACGTCTGACGGTCACTCCGCGCGGAACTTCAGCCCTATCCCCGAGCCCCAGCCCTCCTTTTTCAAGCACTTCGGCGGAGCCAGCACGAACTTCGAGAAGTTCGACTTCGACTCCGGCCGGGCGGTGTCCTTAGACCTGAGCGGCGGAGGCCACGCCACAGAACAGGACCTGTCCAAAAACGGGGGAACAAGAAAACATAATCCTTTCAGTATAGAGTCCTTACTTAACACGTGAAAGTGACTATAACTCGTGACTTTAGAAGGCTCTCGGGTAGTTTGTGACGACCAGTGTATCGCGCGGTGGCTGAGAGGAACAACAGTGTTGCGACGACGTCGCAAGAATGAACATGGACATTATTCTTAGTATCTTATGGTGAACACTTCGGGACCTAATTTTTGCGAACGTGGCATCGTTAGTACCTACTGTTGTACTCTAACACTAGCCTACAGGCATTTCAGAGATGTTCCTTTGCTTACAATTAAACAATTGTTATTATCATTAGATCTTAATCAGCTTCAGTATAAAAGACTTGATGAGTACCATATAACTACATATCTCGTGTGAATACTAGAATTAGGCATTGTATTATATAGGTAGTAGTGTATATATTAATTATCTATATTTATTTTCTATAATGTTAATATATTTTCTTTTACAATCGGGGCAATAATTTTATATTGAAGTTTGTTGATGATGTGGTATTTTTATTATTTTTACAAATTTTCAAATTTTATTTTTGACCTACCAAATGGCGTATGAATTGAAAGTTAGCAACATATCCAAAAAACCAGGCTCTATTAAAAAAATGCGACTGTTGGTGAAAATGTATGAAGTAGAAACCACCCAACTTAATTTGTGAACTTCAGGAGTCACAAACCGCAGTTTCACTGTTTATAACAAGTAAATGAAACACTAAACTAGTTTACTCCATTAGACAAAGCGGCGAACAATTTACTTAATTACCTACGTCGCCATTACCTACTGTGTATTTTCTTGACAGAAGAACTTTGTAACAATTATGACGATAAACCGATCCGACCGTCATACATGACCTGCACCTGTCACCAATCATATTTTCACTACACTACAGTGACCAGGAAAAGTGTAAAAGTAAATAAATATAGCTTTTGTTAATATCAACCAAATCAAAGAATAATTAAAATTTTACAAAAATTTAAGCCTTGTGAAAGTTATGTTATCAAACAAAAAGAACTGGACCCAACATTATCTCTTGCGTTCTTCAACATTCAAAATTTAGGACCAGGTCCCTAAAGAAATATATTATAAAATGTGGAAATATAAATCCATTCCATTTTATAGCTGCAAACATAAATTTTATTAAACATTAAAACGTTTATCAACTTCTGGTACAACGCTCAAGAACTAGAACAATAGAGGCATAAAAACTAATTTAAAAAAATCCATTTGCCAAATAAAGATGGCGGTGCAAATACAATTACTATTGGCGAAAGAAATACAATCTCTCGTCGTAAAATAACAACAATTAATGAACGTATAATGCGTAACGACCGATAAGAGAGCCAATTAGCAAAACAATATGGCTGCCAGCGCTTTACTGCCATTTTTACTTACTCCGCATTGAGTGTAATAGGTACATAACAATATGCAACTCGATTGGTCACACAATCATTGTCTCGAGCCGTTGGTACGTGAAATTATTCTACTTTAAACCTCTATAGAACACTTTTATGAATGCCTCGTCGGAATCGGAAATCGGAAAGTGGCAAATAATTGGAAAACGACTATTTCACGTCAAACATTCAAGAAATATTGATGTCGAATTGAATCAGACACAATACCTAACTACACTGTATTTTATTTAACAGCTTACAAAGTTGCAATTAGTAAACAAACTTATTTTAGTGATTGATAGCCAAATTACTGTTGGAGGAACGAAGCCATTTTTTCGAGCAATTTAACGAAAGAAAAACACTGTTATCCGCTATAAGTGACATTCAAATTTAAGTGTCGAGTAACCCCTAGATAACACCAATAAAAATGTTTTTTTTTGCACATTGTTATGGAAACATCAAGGCAAATAAAGTTTATTACTTGTTATAATTATTGTCATTTGGTAATTTAGCATTAATTGACATTTGACGTCGGCTTATTTTGTAGTTTGCTGTAACCTACTGACACCAATATAAAATCAGCATATCCTGATAAGTCATACATTTGATAAGCTTTTTTACCCTCTGGTAATAATTTTATTGAAAAAAAAACTCTCTGATCTCTTTTGTTCTCTAATGTTGTTCCAAGACTATTTTATTCTACACTTAGCAGTTTTGTAATTAAGATTATTAAGTACTGAAATATTTTTTTTATTTTGCCAGTGAATCGTAAAAGGTAGGTACCTTGCGCTGTTCTGACTTTTTGCCAATGTTAAAGATGATTGCCAAAAGGTTCGGCCAGTGCTTTTTTTAATGAAAATAATATATATATATATATTATACTTACTTAATTTATTCAGTGACCAACTATGACTCTCAACCTGGACATTAATTATTAAGAATATTATGATCTTCATATTCTCTTCACCACATCGTTCGTAATTTAGTTTTGATTTATTATAAAATTAATATGTAGTAATAAATATAAATGGTTACTCAGTGACCAACTATGACTCTCAACCTGGACATTAATTATTAAGAATATTATGATCTTCATATTCTCTTCACCACATCGTTCGTAATTTAGTTTTGATTTATTATAAAATTAATATGTAGTAATAAATATAAATGGTTACTAACTGTACATTTTTGTAGTCGGAAACAATATCTTAGGTACAAAATATATTGATTAAGTTTTAATTTATATTTATATAGGCGAATGAAAGGTGGAAAACGGATATTTGTAAATTGACTATCACACTGTATGTAAGATGTAAAAAGGTATGTTACGTGAGTAATTTATTGAATCAAAATATAACACGATTAAACACAGATGTCAGTGATTTATTTCTTCATTTGCGGCTAGACGCAGACGCAGACGGCTGTGGCAATTAGATGCGCTACACAATTACAGAATAGCCGCATCGGGCATCCTTAAAGTGCTCGATAAATCTTCTATGTCGTTGTCATTTTCTCGTGAACAAAATGAGATGTTGATAGAGTCATAAACCGCAGCGAGTCTAAAAAAACCCACTTTATTATTACAACGATCTGTCAAACTTCATTTTCACCTTTATGGCTAACGCAGTAGTTTCAAGGTTGATTGGGAAAATTTGTCAATGACATGTAGCGTGATGTGCTTTCTGATTCTGCTATAGTGTCTATTTTAGACCCGCTGTTCTAACTTCGAGCGAGGAACAGTCGTAATTGAGCACATTATCCACGGCAAACAAAAATAAGGGAAACAGCTTAATTCTAATAGCAAATGAATTCTCGCAAACCATTCCCGCGAGTGATTACATTTTCAACAAATTATATTGAACACGTCATTAAGTAGGCGTTAAAAAGCCATTGTGAAGTACAAAGACACCGTGCGTCTAAGAATCTGAGGCTTAACTTTACGATAAATATTTATAGTTTTACTACAAACTCGTTAATAGTAAACACACAATTAAGCTTTTAAGGCTTAATTTCTTCCTGGTGCAATAAATTTGTGAAGGTAAGTAATCAGAATTTATGGCTTAGATATTTAAAGGGAAAAAATATAATTCTTAGACTTGCAGTATTTGATGTTAATCCAAAGTGAATCCAATCCAATTCTACTAATTTGCTCAATCACAAACTGTCAAAAATATATGAAAATTAAGGCTTTTTTTACATGCGAATGCGAAAGGACTTTTTTGGGAATTTCAGAGACCCTAGTACCTGTCTATGGCAAGCGAATGTCAGTATGACCGCGTTGTAAAAACTGGCCAAGTGCGAGCCGGACTCTCAAAAAGGGTACCGAAAAGAACACGTTTCATGTATGGGAGCCCTTTAATTCTAAATGTTATTTAATTTTTATTATTTGTTGTTTTATCGGCCATAGAAAACTGTCTACCTATTAGGGTTCTTGAGATACAGCCCGCTGACAGACAGATAGACGGACGAACAGCGGAAGCTTTGTAATAGAGTTCCGTTTGTTACCCTTTGGGTACGGAACTCTGAAAAGAAATAGTGCTTGTACAGCCTCTTCTCTCGTTCATACCAGAAACAATTTTTTTTATCAGTTTTTGGCTCGAACGAGCGGTCATAAAAGAGAACGAAGAATAAGTTACAAGTTTGATACCGGATTCTAAATGTAGAGTGAATGATGTTTAGCCAAAAAATCAACCCAAATCAAGCAAGTTGACATAACATTCAACGAATAATTTAATTTGATTAAGCTTTCAGAAACCAAGATTATAAGTAAAAAAAGAAACATGAGAATTAATTTGTATTTTTTGCTCGACCAGTCTTGGATGTCGTGTGCAAAAAAACATTGGCTCAAATACATGAGACCTCCTGGCCGCCATGACGAATGGTTTTGCGTTAATAATTTTAAACGCGAACAAATTATTCACCAAATGTGTGCCGCCTCTGATATGCGACACCGTGTAATGTGGCCGCAAAATGAACATAATGTTTTAATTATTGTTTTCACAAACTTGTGTTTGTAACTGTTCTTTTGCTGAAACTTTTTGAGCATTTTGTTGGGCATTTCTTGCTGTAGGAATCCAGGAGAGTCTCAATATTCCACTTTAGCAGAATCAATCTACCCGACACTGTCAAATTTTCCCCATCAACCTTGAACCTAATGCGTTAGTGATAAAGTTTAATATTGGATATAACAGATTTTTGTTTGATAAATATTATGAATCTTCTCAAGTGGCCTTTTATAAGTGTAAGTGGATAATTAATCAGAATTAAATTTAGATCCGTTCCGATCCGTGAACCGCATTAAGACTTTAACACAACAATAGAAACAAAAACAATAGGGGGTTCCCCATACTTATAACTGAAACTCAAAAAAAAATTTAAAAATTAAATCTATAATTCAAAATAAAGTGTAACAAAAATGTAATTCGTTCAGAACCTTTTGCACTCAAGTCAGACTTTTTTTTTTATTATTCTTATTATTGATTTCCGAACCCAGCTTTAGTAACTAACACTGGTCTACTAATCAACGTAAACGCACCTTTATGAAGCTGATACAAAAGTAATAATAATGTCGGTTCTAATTTTCTAAACTAATAATAAAGCTGAATAAAGCTTTTTGCACGGTTGAACGTGCTAATCTCTTGTACTACCAGTCGGATTTAAAAATATTTTTGTACTAGCTGACCCGCGCAACTTCGTCTGCGTCACATTTTCCATTACTGCTCCGCTCCTGTTTGTCTTAGCGTGATGATATATGGCCTATAACCTTCCTCGACAAATGGGCTATCTAACACTGCGGACACGGTGGAGCATACGGTGGAGGTCAGCCCCGTGTGGTTGGAGCAACGTAGGAACTACGGAAAATCCTATCTTACTGGTCTCATATACTCGATGACTAGTAGTTTCGGCTGGGCGTTGCCTGTCAGTCACACACTGATTTCTGTTTTCGATATTAAGAAATTAAAAAAATGTACGTAAGTCAGGGACCGTAATTGCACATTTATCTGGCATCTACCATAACGAAAACTTTAGAGACTGTCATTACTTTAAGGTTTGATAAAAGTAGATAGAATATAGTTTATTGCACATAAAAAATTGACAAAAAAGACATAAACTTAAAGATCCAAAAAGGGTTCTGTTAGTACCTACTGCCTACAAGCCTGACTTATTTTTCCGATAGAATTCAAAAATGTCATAGTAACTGCTAAAACACAGAGTAGCCAAGTTCAACCCAAGCTTTTTCGTCAAAGAAATGGTTCCAGACACGACCGTTAGGCTGACTGTCCACTGGAGCGGAGAGGAGAGGAGCGGAGAAATATCAACCAGTGGAAGGAATGACGCGTTTGAATTCGTCGCTAGAGGCGCTAGTGTAGCGTGAGGTCTTCGATTTGTCAAATTTCATTGTTGGTTGGTTTTTACAAGAGTTTATTTACTTTGTTTTGTTTGTATTTTGTGAATATTTTATTAAAACAGCCTGAATATGACAGAATAAGTTACGGTTCTCCCGACCACTGCATTGAACTTTTTTTTGTCGTAAATATGTATACCTATGTCCTTCTTTTTTTTTCATTATGATGAATCCACGTAACACTGCGACAGTATCTAAGAATCTATATTGTATTAATCGCACGTTCACGGCATCATAAATTATTTTCCTTCTAACTTTGTTCACATGAGCTGAACATGCACTGGTGCTGTGCATGAACTGGTGAGTACAAAAACGGTAGCCCTCACTGCATAAAATCTCCGCTACGCGTCAGTCACTGAGATTTTATACAATTCCATTGGTTGATATTTCTCCGCTCGTCTCCTCACCGTTTCTCCGCTCCGCTGCGTCGCTCAGCGTCAATGGACAAGCAGCCTTAGTACAAGTTAATTTGAGATAAGAGCAGAAAAATGTCTCAGAAGAAAAACATGCCTTACGTTGTGGAGATTAGAGTGAATTTTCTACGTTAATTTTTATAATAACGCTTGCGTTCCGCAGCTATGTAAATGTAGTCTTAAAGTCTACACTTGGATTAGCTGATCAAAACCATCAAATTATACAAGCCAATACTGTCAACACTTGACTTATTTTTTTTCTTTTTACCGAAAGTCAGTTGCTTTTGACAGACGACAACAGTGAAGTACAGGCAACGAAAGAAATAAGTATTCAGGCAGTTAATATTAGTGCACTTACACTAAAAGCGTGTTGTACCTACTCGTGTTATGATGAGTACCTACCTAAACAATTCCTTTGACATCTCTTCTTGTGGTAAAAGTTACTAAAATCTGCTGATAACAATTAATGTGATTTTTAATTTGGATAATTGTATACGTACGTTAATAAAGAATAAAGTCTGGAAAGTTAATGTTTGTTTAGTTAGAATCAGCCATCATATTAAGCTACCCGAAACTGTCAAATTTTCCCAATCCGCCTAGAAACTTATGCTTCAGCGATAAAGATGAAAATGAAATTTGAAATTTGACAGATTGTTGTATAATTTATATTATGATCCTAATATGATTTTACTAAAGTGACCTTCTTTCATCTAAAATTATTTCTGTAACGCCGATTTAGTTTTATGGTTTTATTCCGGAAAATTCTCTAGAACTATGGGGTCGCTATGGGGTGGTGCCATGAGAGGGAAACCACGGAAAACAGCTAGTAATGAATAATTCCTGAATATTTATAAGTTCTTGCTGGCTGTTGACATGCATACCAAACTCTCACATCACCTGTAGGTACATTTTTAATCACACTAATATTGTGAACAAGAAAGTTTTTGTATATTTTTTGCGTTTTTTCGCAAACGCGTTATCTGATTGACAGGCATCGCTTATGGATGGCTAATATCACTTTAGAGTACATTGTAGGGTGTAATTATCACATATTATCGTATCTTTTATCTTTAAATAATGTTTACTTGCAACGGTAATATTCATTTTGTTGATCGCATCGTTGTTCATGATTAAAAACTATGGTTAAAAATTAAAAATGGTGAAGATAGATATGTGTTGTAGGTTAACACTACCCAACGCTTGTTTATTTTTTTCAACTAGGAAATCATTTTTCTTTTTGCATTGTTCTTTATCGGAAATCTCATTGTTTTTTTGTTTGTTTGATTGTTATAATTTACCACAAAAACTACTGGACCGAAATCAATAATTCTTTCACCATTAGAATAGTACGTCACTCCTGAGTAAGATAGGCTAAATATATTACAAGAAAACATTAGGGATCCTTAAGAAAATAGCAACGCGAATGAAGTCGCGGGCGAAGTGCAATAATAAAAATTAAAAACCGTCCAAATATGAATAATTGCGTTACTTACATTTTCGACAAATTAAAAATTATTATAAATAAGGAACTAGGTAGGAAATCATGTTCGGTAGAAGTAGCGACGCTTGGAGGAGGCTTGTGTCCCAACAGTGGGAAATCGTAGCCTGATTTAACTACAAAGCGATTCAACTATCAAAGTAAGAAACAAATGACTGAATTCATAATTCAGTAATTCATTTCTTACTTTAATAGTCACCAATACAAACAAGCAAGAACACATTACAAGACCATAAAACCATAATATTATATCTCATATTTACTACTGAAGTAGTTGTCGCACAGATATAGATAGACCTAGATAACGCAAGTATCACGATCTGTATGAAAACCGTCAAAAACAAACAAAAAAATGGCACGTCTTAAGACGTCACAAGCACGATTTACTGAAAATAAAATCGATACAAAGACGCCGCCCACCTCGCCCCACCCGCCGCCTTGCACCAGCGCTCGTCCAGCCGACGTCCAACTAGCGCTATGCACCGATACAGACTGAGCGCGACAGTGGCCACTTCCGATCTTTGTACGTAGCTTACGTACAAAAATCGCGAAGTAGTTGCTCTTGCGTTATCTAGGTCTATCTATATCCGTGAGTTGTCGCCTACAATATAGATACAATGAGAAACAATATAGACATACGGTGTTGGAAGTGTTAGCTAGCTCCCAATGCGTTTTACGACTTTTCTCCAAAGGATGATGTAAAGGCAAGAAATAAAATAACTTTGTTGCGTAAAATTGCTGCGGTGAAAGTGTGACGTGTGACGTGGGCGGCGCTGGCCGATAGAATGAACGTTGAGCGAGCGCGTCGCCCATATTTATAATGTAGCCGCACATGTCAGCGGCGTGGTGTGTGTCTGCTCAGTGTGGACGAATAGGCAGCTTATATATTTGATCAATTTCTTAGAATTAGGTACATGGAATGCTTAAATCTAGTAACGATTCCAATAAGAATCTTATTGTACATTTTTAAGTATGTTCCTAGTTGAGATTTTATTGTCTCATAACGATTAGCATTGAGTTTACATATAAAGTAGGAACTTGTAACTAATTAGCGTTTTTAGTCAACACAATAAGGAAATTGGTCTTTATTAGACTTCTAAGTTAAAATTAAAGAACGTATAAAAGGTAAATAGGTAAGAAAATTAGGTATAATAAAGAATATTGCAAAAGTAAAACAAAAGGACTTAATCTACCTAAATAACTAGCTATTATTTACGTCTAACTTAAATGTCTAGAGCTGTTATTTACAATCTCCCCCTCGTGCGCAAGCACCACCATAACTTGGTGATTAGTCCGTTGTTATCACGATGAGACGAGAGGCTGGGCGACGAATTAATCCGGCGGCTGTACGGATTTCGGTAACTCGAACACGTCCATCTGGTCCGGGGTAAACTTGGGTCACCTCTCCTCTGGGCCACACTCCTCGAGGCATTGTATTGTCTACTATCATGACAATGTCGCCGATTTTTAGGTTTCTATGTTCAGGGTTGGAGCCGGGTCGGGGCATCAGCAGTGGTTTGTATTCCGCCGACCAACGTCCCCAAAATGAATCAGCTAATGCCTGGGTGGCTTTCCATGTATGTACGTCTATCGTGGTATCTTTGAACGAGCCGAATGGTGATATCCCGCTTGAGCGTCCTATTAGGAAATGATTGGGAGTCAACGCTTCTTCATCAAGGTTGGGATTCACTGGCGTCAGTGGCCTTGAGTTGACCACTTGTTCGGCTTCTAGCAACAACGTGTGTAGCACTTCATCAGAGGGATATTTCTCTTTCAGGGTAACTTTTAAAGCTGTCTTTATTGATCTGACGAGGCGTTCCCAGGCACCGCCCATACTCGGGGCGCCCGGTGGTATCTTCTTCCACGTGATCATTTTCTCGGATGCGAAGGCTTTTAAGCTTTGGTCGTTGCCTTGCATCGCTTCTTGTATTTCTTTTTCAGCGCCGACGAAGTTCGTTCCATTGTCGCTGTATATTACAGTTGGCGCGCCGCGGCGTGCTATCAGTCGTCGTAGGCTCATTATCATGGAAGAGGCCGTGAGTGATGTGACCATCTCCATATGTACTGCGCGTGTGGTAAGGCATGTATATAATGCGCCCCACCTTTTCTCGCGTCTTCGCCCGACTGTAGCGTGCATGGGCCCAAAATAATCCACCGCAGTGGCTGTGAATGGCGGTTGATTTTGGGCCAGCCTTTCAGTAGGTAAGTCGCCTAGGGGAATTTTTGAGGGGATTCCCTTGTAGGTCCGACACCATTGGCATTGGTTGCATATGTAGCGTATAACATTGCGCAGTCCTATTATGTAGTATCTTTGTCGTAATTCATTCATGACAGTTTGATGGTTGCCATGGTTGAAGGTTGCGTGCGTGTGATGCACCAACAGCTGTGTAAAGCCTTCTTTGGCATGTAGGACTGGCATGTTTTGCTCATCTTTTACTCTGCTGTCCAAGCACAGGATCCCGTTGCGGTCGATCTTCACGGAGAGTTTGTAGAACGGCGACTTCTTCGGTGGTCGTCGTCCAGCCTCAATCGTCACAATGTCTTCGGCAAACGAGTTATATTGGCTTCTTCTTACTAGCAATAACTCGGCTAGTTTCATGTGGTTTGGTGTGAGTTCAATTCTCGTAATTCTATTGAGTAGTTTGGCTTTGAATACCTCAGCGGCGAGAAGTACAGTAGCAGCAGCACGGACTAATCGAATGTATTTTGAGAAACGTTCTACTTTCGGTAGGTAATCACTGACGTCATGCCTAATAGTCACGTGAACTTGTTTTATTTGTCGTTCTTCCCCTGAAGGGGGTGGCGGCGTCACGACTCGTTTCTCTTGCGGCCATTTACAGGGGTCGCATCGTATGAACTCGGGTCCACTAAACCACCTATGTGTGGCATTAAAATTGGCGGGAATGCCCTTGGTCGCGTCGTCCGCGACGTTATCAGCGCTGGGCACCCAACGCCAGTTTGCTGGCGTAGTTAAGCTTTCGATCTCGGCTAATCGATGCGCAACAAACGATTTAAAGGTACGCGGGTCGGATTTAATCCAAGCTAGTACTGTTTTTGAGTCTGACCAGTAATGGCATTTTAATATTTTATAATCGGACTCGCGCTTGACCGATTCGGCTAACCGGCTGCCTAATACAGCGGCTTGTAGTTCTAGACGGGGAATCGAAATAGGTTTTAGTGGGGCTACTTTGGCCTTTCCTACCACTAACCGAGACGATTTGCTACCATCTGTCCTAGTACTGACGAAATAAATTGCGGTCGCGTAGATCTTTTCGCTGGCGTCGCAAAAAATGTGCAACTCCCCCTCGTTAGAGGGCGTAGCAGGTATGTACCGATCTATTTCTAACTGTTTTAGCAACTGTAAGTTATTTATGAACGATAGCCACGTCACGTGATGTTCGCTAGTTATGGGATCGTCCCAACCTATTCCGCTACGCCATATTTCCTGTATGAGACATTTACCTATCATCGTAATCGGTGAAACTAAACCTAGCGGGTCGAAAACTGACATGACAGCGCTAGTTACCTGCCGCTTGGTAGGTAAAGTGTCACCTTGTATGACGCTAGCCGGTGTGTTTCGTAGGTTGACGTTGAAGCCTAACGTATCGCGCGCGTGATTCCATATAAGACCTAACGTTCGCTCGGTGTCGCTTTTACCTAGCGTGGTCGTATCACTACTGCGCGTATCTGTGACGTCACTGATTACGTCGGGCGCGTTCGATGCCCACCCGCGTAACTGAAAAGATGCTGCTAGATGGACTTTATTTAGGGAGTTTATTATTTCTTTCGCTTTACTCTCGCTATCAAAGGCGCCTAGATAATCGTCCATGTAAAAGTTACGTACTGTAGCTCGAGCGACCTCAGGATATTGCCGACTGTGACTTTCTGCGTTTTTATTTTTAACATAAATGGCGGTACAAGGTGATGACGCTGCCCCGAATATTAATGACGTCATTCGGTACTCTTGTGGCGGCTCTCTTCTATCCTCACCCCTCCATAAAAATCGCAGACTGTCGCGGTCTTGCTCGGCTATTTTGACCTGTAGGAACATCTCCTTTATATCGGCTACTACCGCGATTCGACCTTCTCTAAACCTTACTAATACGCCGAATAGCGACTGCAACAAGTCTGGGCCTGCTAGGAGTGCATCATTTAGACTTTTGCCTCCATATTTTGCAGCTGCGTCGAACACCGAACGTATTTTTCCCTTTTGTGGGTGCACGACGGAAAAATGGGGTAAGTACCAACTACGTGGCGATGTGGCCGGGAAATCTACTTTTTCGGCGTAGCCCGCTTCTATTAAATTATTTACCTGTTTAGAATATTCAATTTTTAAGTCTTCATTTTTGTCTAGTTTCGACTCTAAACAATGCAGACGGCTGAGGGCTTGTTTTTTGTTATCTGGCATCATCTCAGTGTCTGTGCGCCATAATAAACCCGCTTCGTACCTATTGCTATTAGGCATCTTTTTACATGTTTTATTTAAGATATCTAGGGCGCGCTGGTCTGGATCCGACTTAGGTTTTCGCGGCTCTATACCTAACGACTCGATACTGAAGTAATCTCTTATCAGCTGTAAGGCCGGGTCGTCAACTTGAGCTGGTCGCATGTGGTTTATAGTTGCGACGGTATTACGCGGTCGTGAATCCTGTCCATGCAGAACCCATCCTAATTTAGTCAACGAAGCTACGGGTTGGTTTTTATTGCCGACGCGCAACTGCCTAGACGTTATTAAATGCCAATTGTCTTGGCCTATCAATACGGTAGGTTTACCTAACTCGTAACATAGCTCCTCTTCTATGTCGGCGAGATGACTACATTGGCGCGTTAGATCGCTGCTTACCTCTTGCGGTGATAGATTTAAATTACCTATAGTTTGCGCGTTCATAGTCTCTATGTTTCTATTATATAAGCCGCGAATAGATAACTTAACGTGACACGATTCCGTTTCGTCGATTCGATTTCCCCCTACTCCTTCTATAGATAAGAGCTGGCCGCGTCCCCTAGGAATGACACCGTCCGCCACCTCCTGTTCGACCAACGTCATTGTCGAGCCTTCATCTAACAAGGCGTGGGTGGTGACGGTACCTAACGGTCCGCTTACCTCGATTGGCACTATCTTTAAGTAGGTATTCGACTTATGTATGTGGTTAATCGAGCTTACGTTCCCGCGTGCAGATTGAGACGACGAAGCCGGTTTGTCTTCTCTTTTGTTGCCACCGTGTAATAGCTTATGGTGCGAAGCTTCACACCCGCTCACCCCGCACGGTATATACTTGCATTTAAATACCTTTATGTGCGAGTCACGTAGGCATCGGAAACATAGTTTATTATTTTTGACCGTGTCCCATCTATCGCTTACGTTTAATTTTATGAAATCGGCGCACTCGGCGTTGCCATGACTACCTGCACATAGAACACATTTAACCGACTGCGTCGGTGCTACAGGCGGTCGCGACTTTTGAGACTTTGGCGCTTGTTTTCTCGTAGACGGTTTATTTAATGAGGCTACCGTCTTTTGAGTTTCGGTGTCTGATTGACACGAACTATCGCTATCTTCGCTGTATGAGCGATCGCGGTTATGTAACTTCTTACGAGTCGTATTTACTGCCCGCGGTTTTTGCTTGAATTTACGATCTTCCCGCGCTGTTTCGTATGCGAACATGGCGCCACATCGATCGGCCGTGATGTTTAGGAATCTCGATAATAGCTCGAGCTCGGGGGCGCCACTGTGCTCCGACCTGAACTCGTACCATTTATATTTAAGAATAATACTTAGCTTGTCTACTATTCTATTTACTAACTCGGGCGAATATAGGTATTGCGGCTGTTTGAGAGTTTTGATTGCCGCTACCGTATTGGCAACTTTGCTCGCGAAACTACATAAGTTGCGTCCATCGTCGGACATGCGTGGCATACGTTTAATATTTTCTAGTTCGGATAAGACGAGTAATTCTGGTCTGCCATACCGTCGTTCTAACGTATCTATTATTTCGTACGGATCCGATACTGTAAACAATAATGCCCTAGTCGTTTCGCGGGCTGCGCCTCGCAGCGCTTTTCGAAGGCGGGCCACGTTTTGGACGTCTGTAAACATATCCTCCGTGTCATTATATACCGCCTTAAATGACATCCACTCTGCTATTGTCCCGTCGAAATGGGGCAGTTCATGGATATACTTTGGTACCGATGCGCTAGATTTGTTGGAGTTAACCGCCTGCACTATCGCGTTGGCTAGCATTGACATGTCGTTTCTATCATTTTGCGACGTGTTCTCGCCTACGCGTGGTTCACTCCTACTCGCGTCAGGAGGCCGTATGGGCTGTCCCGAGATTCGAGGTTCGTCTGCTATTGCCGGCCTACTAAATACGTGTTGCTCCGATATCCAACCTTCAACACGAGACTTTCCAACATTAGGCGGTTCCGCGCCGTTTGAACTTTCCAGTTCTATTCTGGCTATCTCCAAACGACTTAAAGCAGCTGCGGACGCCGCCCTAGCCTGTGCTAACTCGGAATTATGCAACTCTAATTCGGCTTTTAATATTGACAATCGACTACTCGCTCGGTCCGCGGGGACATTTACAACTGTGCCCGGCGCACTTACGACTTGAGTATTTAAATCTGCTGTCGGATTTATATCGCTGGCTATTCTATCGGCCCTATCTGTACGTGTGCTGCTGTCACCGGACGCATCCTCTGTGCCGGTGCCCTTACTCCACGTTTCTGTTTCTGTAGAGCCTGTTTGGCCCGACGCCGGCGTGGCGTCTGTGGCTGGCGTCGACTTGCCTGAGCGCAACATTCGCGCGTTTTCCATTGCGCACGAGGGGTCCCTACGCCTAATTATAACTTAAAATTAACACTTCACTTTCACTTTCTACTAGAATTGTTCTGGAACCTAACTTGCCTATCAGCCTGGCCGAGCTCCTAACGTGGTGATGTCGGACCAGGAATGGGAACGATAAGGTAAGGAAGGGTAGGAACCTCCCGGCAGAGGATGCGGGCGCTTTATGGGTGCATCAGAGTGTGGTGGGAAAGTCCAACACTCGTCGTTGCGTGCCAACCTGTGGCTCCAAAGCGGTCCACACCGTACCGGCGGGGTCTGACTGTGACACCTGTGGGGTGCGTGGAGTCGTCAGGTCGTCCACTATGCTTCCGTACGCTTGTGGCCGTTTATCACCGTTAGGTGGCCGCGTACGTAGGTAAGTATATGATGATTGCTTCCAAGTATCTTAGTGTGGCTAAGCAGACCACACTAATAACTCGCGCGTACTTGTTTCTTTCTTGCAATACTGGATTTCTTGAAATTCTTGTCTATTCAGCCTTGATTTCTTCTGTTTTCTTTGCTTGACACAGGAAATCTTCTTGTTTCTGGCTTGATTCAGGAAATCTTCTTGTTTCTGGCTTGATTCAGGAAATCCGACGACGAAGGACCATTGTTGGAAGTGTTAGCTAGCTCCCAATGCGTTTTACGACTTTTCTCCAAAGGATGATGTAAAGGCAAGAAATAAAATAACTTTGTTGCGTAAAATTGCTGCGGTGAAAGTGTGACGTGTGACGTGGGCGGCGCTGGCCGATAGAATGAACGTTGAGCGAGCGCGTCGCCCATATTTATAATGTAGCCGCACATGTCAGCGGCGTGGTGTGTGTCTGCTCAGTGTGGACGAATAGGCAGCTTATATATTTGATCAATTTCTTAGAATTAGGTACATGGAATGCTTAAATCTAGTAACGATTCCAATAAGAATCTTATTGTACATTTTTAAGTATGTTCCTAGTTGAGATTTTATTGTCTCATAACGATTAGCATTGAGTTTACATATAAAGTAGGAACTTGTAACTAATTAGCGTTTTTAGTCAACACAATAAGGAAATTGGTCTTTATTAGACTTCTAAGTTAAAATTAAAGAACGTATAAAAGGTAAATAGGTAAGAAAATTAGGTATAATAAAGAATATTGCAAAAGTAAAACAAAAGGACTTAATCTACCTAAATAACTAGCTATTATTTACGTCTAACTTAAATGTCTAGAGCTGTTATTTACATACGGGTTTATGTACACTATAACTTTTTTAAATATGACACAAATGACTTTGCGATTTAAGATCGATGATTCTGGGTGAAACTGGGCAAAAGTAGTTACTGATTGGGTTCCAAACAACAGGAGCCGGCGACGCGGTAGGCTCAGAAGGACGAGATAGACTCCTACCGAAAGAATTGGCAAAGTGGGGCAAAGTCCACTTAACCTACATGGTTCTCATATGATTTGACCAGTACAATTGTATGGACTTTAAAAGAGACTTTGAACTCTGAGTTTGTTTCTGTGTTTCTTCTCGGAGCAGTCAGCTAGGAAACGCGGCGCCTCATCTAGTTTAAAATGACCAAAAAAGATTGACGTGTAAAAGTGTTATTTACAACCTACTTACTTACAAAATAAAATAGAGAACAGTTGAAGAAAGGAAGGGAGGTCTTTGCCCTGCAGTGGGACAAAAAGACTCATCTATACTAATATTATAAAGCAGAAGACTTTGTTTGTTTGTTTGTTTGGTTGAACGCGCTAATCTCAGGAACTACTGGTCCGATTTGAAAAAGTCTTTCAGTGTTAGGTAGCTCATTTATCGAGGAAGGCAATCTATATATCATCACGCTAAGACCAATAGGAGCGGAGCAGTAATGAATGTTACGACGTTGCACGGGTCAGCTAGTTATAATAATAATGTTCTGTCGGCCGCCATAGGGTGTGGCCTTCAGGTGACAGACTTCGGGAGTCTGGTCACCAGGCACGGGCACGGGAAGGCGGCGTGGAAAGAAAAGAAAGAAAGAAAGACCAAGTATCACGTCTGGAGATTGCATCAAGAACCAACACATAAGACTTATAGCCCGTTTCCGCTTGTCGGTTATCGGGTACTGATTTTTTATCGGGCTTCGGCGCCTCTTTCAAATCAGTGTCAGACTAGTGTGAATATTATAGCTCCAAATATAATTATCTCATTTGCTTCTAAGATTTGAAAAAAGATGGCATATTAGGTACTGGTCATTATTAGAATGTACTCAATAAAGAATCCCTTGAATACTGCTGACTCTAGATAGACTCTACAAGCATACTCTTTCGCAATAGGAATACTTAGTGAATCATCTAACATCACAATTGTATTTTACCAACTTGAGGACTGAACTCGAACCAACGATCAGAAGTCGCGCTTGCGAATATAAAGACAGCAGTAGAGCACGTTTTGCTAACCAAGACGTACTTAACTTCTTTCTAACTTCAGCAAAACCGTTTAGAAGCATTTTCTGACTATGAATCACCCAATTACCGTCCACTATTGAACGTAAGCCTCCTCCAAAGAGATTCGCTGCCAGCCACCTTCTTCAAATCATCGATCCATCGTGTCGCAGAACTCGCAGGGCGTCCCACCTTACGTTTGCCCTAACTTAACCAAATAACTACCAAGCATCCAGTATGATAGCAGCTTAAGGTCATATTATCACTTGAACCGCATAATAAGGACAAATAACATAATAAGGTACATTTTATGCGTCCACGCTGCCAGTCAAAGTTCACGCGCGTGATTGTGTTTATTCTGTAACTAAATGTAACGTTACATAATGACACAAATCTTGGAAACTGGGTGTCAATTCTGAGAAGTGAAGTAGAATTGCGAATTGATAAATAAATTGAAAGATTAATGTTATCGGTGGCTTGTGACGATCTTTCATTGAGATAAGGACTGGGCAGCTTTGTGTTTGCTCTTAAATTACTTGGCTTGAGCTTTTTCATTAAGTGCCTCTTATGCATGTTAATAGGTAAACAACACCTGAACATGGATTATATTCGAGCTTTCAGTTCGAGCAGCAGTAAATTATTGTTACCTATTCTTATTCTTAGATTGCCACTCTGTGTATGGGCATCTTCTGTAGTGCTATTCTGTAACAACATTATCGTGTATCGATAGCGGAATCCGAGGTGAGTATCAAATTCGTATAAACATAAGACCTTTATGTTGTGTGTAATAAATCTCACTTAGTGAGCTATGTCACTCAAGTGAAGCTCGATATCGAAATACTTACCTATTTATGTACAGTATACCACTGCTGATCTGAATGAAGACAATGTTTTATGATCGTACTGGAAAGTGTTTTAGTTGATAAAATAATAACAATTGTTTTGTGCGTGACTCCAAATGTAATAACGACGCAAAACTCTTGTTGCACAAAGCTACAAAAAAAAACCTTCATCTAATTACGTTCCAAGCCCAAATTCTGAAAAAAAAAAAACACTGACATTCTCGCTAATACGACAGAACAGTTACATCGCACAGATTAAAACTGATTACCAGCCAGTTACTTTCGGACTTTCACGGCGCAATCTATCTCTCATGAGTAATGGCTATGGCCAGCCATTCTCCGGCACTGCCCGCATCATCGTTAGCCATTTCTGTTATTATAACCCATTCGTATAACATATTACCGGCGGTAAGGATGAAGTGCGTAATAACCGGGTGTTTAGGTAAATTGCCGGGATTTTATATTAAGAGGCGCATTTGGCGCTCATTTGGCGCCATTTTCGCCGTCTTGGTGTTAAAAAAATTCGCTGCGTTTATGGTTTAAGTGTTATTTGGCGCGGTTTTCAATTGGAGGCTTTTAGTTTTGTTGATTATGTTACTTGAGGGTAGGGAGAGGCGTGTGGTCTTCTTCTAGGTGGAAAGACAGCAGTAAAGATGTGTAAATAAAATTACATAATTATTTTAATGAACGATCTAGAAAAGATCATTGGAGAAGTTTATTCAAGATTTGAAAGGAACAGGTACTTATCGTATACAGTTTGAGAATTAATTAACATATTATCATCTTTTATAAAAAACCGTCTTGGCTTGCTAAAAAATACCTATTAATTATATATGTATCTGGAAATAGTAGTATATGAAAATTAAGTCAAATGACCAATGACCACACATAAATAAGTTTAACTTCCTTCCATAAATTATTATTCTAATATTAATATTATAATTTACTGCACGTCATAATTTAAATTAATATTGCAAATTGGTAGAATGATTTAGAAGATAGGACACATAATTCACATTCATATCCCATAATAGGCGAGTAATTAACTTTATGAATGCTAGTTTACTAACCTCGATATTCTAACGTGGAACTGGAAAAAAAAATTGGTGCTTTCCTTAAGAGTTTATTTATTAATTCTAGACACTAGCAAAAATACACACTCTTGAGAACTGTATAATTAAAAACACAGCTGGCCGGGAAGAGGTTCTCGTCATGTGGAACGATTGTGTCTACAATCATTGCACGCTTCACAGTCTCGATTTGATCCACCACCACCATATCAGGTTTATTAGCAAAAATAGTCCTGACAGTGATGATGGACCGATCCCAGTACAATGTGATATTGCGATACTACGATACAAGAGAGCATTTCAGAGCAAGTGGCTGTTGCTAAATCCTGGCTACAAGGTTGTACCTATGTACGTACGTCACCTATAAGTTATATTCTCGGTTAGCTAGACGAGAACAACCAGAGATACTATTCATATCACCTAAGATAGGTCACGAGAAAATCATTCGTCGAGGTCACGAACCTCAGCATTAGGGGGCAAACGAAGCAAGGAAGAGGAGAAACCCGCCATACTATTTTCAAGAACTGCAGCTTCTTATACTGAATAAACAGAAGAGACCACCAGAAAATCGCCAAAGCAATGAAGCTCGACGAGTCCCAGGCAAATAATTTAATTGTCTTTTATGCAAAACGAAATAACTTTGAAATAGCACTGCGCCCGCGATGCAATTTTCTTGAGGATGTCTAACTGTTTATCGTTATAAATATAGCTTTTGGGTTACCAACGGAACCCTATCACTAAGCTTTCGCTGTCCGTCCCTCCGTTTGCCTTTCCGTCTGCCTTTCAACGGGCTGTATCTCAAGAACTACAATAGGTAGACTGTTGAAATTTTCACAGTACGCTTTTACAACAAATAATAAAAATTAAATTAAATAAAAAGGGGGCAAATTTCGGTTTTTTAGTAACGAAACCCTTAGTGTTAGGGGTCCAATCGCACTTGTCCAGTTTTTCTATGAACGTCTTTTAAATGAGAAAACTTTGGTCAACCAGAAGCTAAAGTGGTGACCGCGATTACGCTTTCAATATTTTTTGTTCAACTGTTTTTATCAAGGATTCTAAACTCTGATTTAAAGCTCATTAATTAAATTAAACATAAATCGCTTGTAAGCTTCGTTTGTGCGCTAAGAGACCATATATCTACCAAGTACATAATAATTAGGTCTGAACCGTCATTTAACTAGCCATTACTCCACACAACGTCGCCTAAACACAATGTACATCAAATAAAAAGTGTTGTTATTACTTTGTACATGGTCATTTACATTAATTTCGGCTGCAAATTATATAGAGCCACGAATTATGACTTCTTCTATTATTCTTAATACACATACAGCCTAGTTGAGTCATGGAGCGTAAAATAAACAAAAAATCTATCTTATTTGTTGATACGTCATATACTATGAAGGGCAAAGCAGTAGTTTAAATTAAATATCGTCAGACTGACTGATTTACCTATCTACTAATCATTTTATTACACTTTGGAAGTATACCGATGCAATCCAAACATTGAATAAGAATGTCTGATATGAATTAACTCACGCAATTAAATGTTAATGTTAAGTTTTCATACTATATTTTTCAGGTATAAATAAAGTTATACCCCGTGTTAAAGCTAATCCACATTTAACACAGCCTGATTGTATCGATACATACAAACGTACAAAGTCACATGCACAAACAACCAGACTGATATGTGTGTACTTGATATTATGTTTTGTGAACGTCTAGTCCGCTACGCTACGCTACGCAGCGCTACGCTACGTGCTACGCGTACAGAATGCTAAGCACTCCGCCGCGCCTCTACGAGGCGCTACGCTGCGTGCTACTTGGTACGCATAGAACAACTCGGCAGCTTGCTACGCATAGAACAAATCGGCTTGTGCGCATCCGATGCGGAATTAAACTTTAATATTGACTTGCACAAGTCTAGCTATCATTTAACTCCAAATAAGTGGCTAACCCGAACCCATTATGTATGAAATATCTGTTATTTAACCATAAATGTTAACAAGTAACTCTGAGTTAAAATAAATAATGATAACTCTGGTTAGTGCAAGTAGGCCTAAGTATTTAATATTTTTCCGAGAAGTCGTTACTTGACTACTGCAAAAAACTAACTTCAGTTTTGCTGTACTTGAATTTTACCAACCCAGCCTTCTTTCGTTCGCTTGCACAGTGGCCAAACCCCCAATGAGCACAGTGGTACAGCATTAACCACTAATTATAGTGTATGCAAATGAAGGCATTCATACCCAAATGATTCAATTCGGCCAGCTTTTCATTTAGCCTGCTTATCACAGACATTAATCTTTTTACTAACTCAGGGTAAGCAATTAATACGTCTGAGGAAAATTATATTAATTGGTATTTTTTTGTTGGAATAATTTGTGTAATTGTCATTGTTCGGTAATGATTTTTTAATGCCATTAGGTATGTATCTTTAGTATTCAGTATCCAATAAGGCTTTCTCTTGAATTCAATGGGAATTGAAAGGACAAATTATAGACGAAGCTAACCCTTTTACATCTTATCGTCTCTTTTAACTTACTCGTATATGGTTGGAAAATGAATCTACATAAAACCACATCTTTCGAAAAAATTACAAAATGAGCAATCCTCAAGTGAATCCAACAAAATGTTCTTTATAACAAAAGCCAACTCACATTTAAGACCACATTTATACTCTCACAAAAATCTCAAGTCTCAGCTTACTAAAACCTTGAGAATATTACAATAATTACGCAACGTCTCAATCGGGACCCGAATAAGGGCAATTCCACACTGCGCTAATGATCGCCCGAAACGGAGATACAAATCGCGCGGCGGGCGACACGCGTTTCTAACGTAATCACTTAATTATTGGGCGACACCTCAAGCTAGGGTTGAACGGACGAAAAGTATTATTTATTGTACTTAATTAGCTTTTTTGATATTTTAATTCAGTCTTTAATTAGTGTGCAGCTGACGCTTGATGCTCATCTTCTGAGTTGATCATACTCGAATATTAATTTGTACATACAATTTTAGTTGTTTTGTTTTTTTGTATGATTTTGTTGTGCGTGTTAGAACAACAATATTAAAGTTTTGCAATCATTATGTATGAAAAAGGCCAGTTGATCTAAACAATTTCTTTGTGATTACTATTAGGTATAATATTCTATGGAAAACTATAATTAATCGTTGGTTTCCCGAAGGTCATATAAATCAGTTTAATTGCGCACGATGTTATCAACTTTGTTAACAAACCACTTGATCAAATTCGATTAATTAATTTAGTCACCCTAAGCCATACAAAATACTTGATTTACTATTAAAAAGTAATTTTGTAATAACATTAATTACTAGAAATTAACACAGAATCAAACTAATATGAAAACACAATAACTATTTAGTTACATCGAAATCAAGTTTAATGTCCTTAATCATTCTCACATAATTTTTACATTGTTGATTATAGAGGTAAATGTGGCCAATTTGATTTGCAAATAAAATTACTATATTAAGACTTATTTCTTAGATTACAAAGTAAAATATAAAATTTATTTAGGGACAACAATAAATTAACAGCCACAATATACAATCTCAGTTTAAAATAATAATTTAGTTGTGTGCGGAAGTGTCGCATAGTTTAGGGAAACTAGACGAAGGGATGTCTGAAACATTAAATTTATGTCTGTATTGTCATGTGAGTACATCATACACCTCGCAAAACAACTTTTTCCTTCTTCTCTCATGAAGGTAACAGCCCTGCCGCCACGTCAACGCTAACCACACTACTTTTTATTATATCAATTTGTGCCCATTGAAGGCGCTGTTTTGGGCTAATTCCTTTATAATTGCAGGATCGCCCGTTCACCCGCGTGGACGGGCCCTTATCTGATCAGAGTTGAACATTAAGAGAAACTAAAAGTTATTTTTAATGGCGCTTTTAGGCGTGATACAACAATTTGTATACACTTATGTAATATTTATGACTTTATTTCATGTGTGTATTCTATTTTGTAGGTCTATACTGTAAAAATATTATAACAAAAACTAATTTTACACATAACTACTAATATTTCTAGGTATCTAAGGGTGCCTGTCAATTACAGCGGTGCGGATACGGAGAAATATTAACCAATCATGTCAGTCAAAATGTCAGGGAGTCACGTGGTGCAGAGATTTTATGCAATTCCTTTGGCTGAAATTTCGTTTCTCCCACCGCTGCCGCGCTCCGCTGTAATGGAAAGGCACCCTTAATGTCGCGTCACCCAGTCCCTTTGAAGCTTAACAATAGCATAACTTAAAATTATTTTTAACCGACTTCCCAAAAAGGAGGAGGTTATCAATTCGGTTGTGTTTTTTTTTTTTTTTTTTTATGTTTGTTACCTCATAACTCCGAAAATTATGAACCGATTTGAAAAATTGTTGTTTTATCTTAAAGGATATACTTGCAGATTGGTCCCATTTAAATCACATCAAAATCAGTTACGAACTTTGGATTTTAAATCGAAATAGCTGGAATTTGACTATTTAGATGATTCTTTGATAATCGAAACTGCGTATTTTGCTTTTTTGCGATTTTGAAGTGGTGTTGTTAGGTGTGGGGCACCACTAAAAAGTGAAAAATAAAAAACTTTTTACAAAAAAATACAACCGACTTCCAAAAAAAAAAACACTACAAATTAAAAAAATAACTTTAATTTCGGAAGTCGGTGTCAAAATACGAAGAAACTAACAAAAACACCGACTTCCGAAATTAAAGTTATTTTTTACTTTGTAGTGTTTTTTTTTTGGAAGTCGGTTGTATCTTTTTGTAAAAAGTTTTTTATATAAATCCACCGTTTCAGTAACAACAAAATAAAACTTCGCATTTTATTTACAGCCAAACATAAATCACAAAAACAAAACATTTTGGTCTCCGTCCGCTATTAATAGGAAAAATGATCTATGTCACACATTAAACAAAACATAATATACGAAAAAAAAAGGTTATCAAACTTATAACTCTAAGATCACATTAAGATTCAAATTCACAACTTACTACATACTTATGTTAAACAGTAGCATAAAATAATACTCACTCAAAAAACGGCCATTTTAACATTCCTAATAGAAAATAACATTTCGTGACTCCAAGAAAAAAGTGTTTTACATCAAAAAACGGCATAACTTAATTATGTTTCAACAGGAAATTAAATGTGTACGCCGATGAAAATGTTTCAGAAATGAAAATGTCCGGGCAGGAAATTGTATTAATTTGTTTTACGAGTTTCAGGGGTATAATGACTGATACCATAGTTGTTAAGGAACGGTCGTCGCGACGTTGCCTCGAAGAAATGTCAGCATAATAGACGGAGCCTGCTAGGTCAGCGCCTGCCAGGGCTGCGGAATTTGTTCGAAAGAGTCACCGCGGCCCTGGAGCGCAAAGGGCACTAGGTGGAACATGGATGGGTACCTTAGTCAGTAAGAGTCTGACACTCCCTTCTGCTTCGCTCAAAGTGGGAGAACTCATTTGATGATTTCCCATCCATAAAAAAGGGGTATAATGACCGATAACATGGCGTGTATTGAACGGTAAGGGCGTTCCACGTGTTTGGAAATTAATGTAAGTTAATGAAATAGAATAAGTAGAAGGACTCTCCAGTTACTCGATTTAAAGTTTTTGAATGTCATTGAAATAGGGGAAGGTTGCTATAAATGGACCACATAACTTTACCTCATATCACAAAAAGCATAGGTAAGTGTTAAAATGAAAGCAGTTTATTATTTTTATTTCGTAGGACCTTTTTTTGTAAATATCAAACGCACAAACATTCCGGCTAACACTTTTTGATCTAAACCAAGAAAACTAAATCTCGTGCTGTTGCCTTTATTGAACCATGGACACCTTCATTGAACCACCAAGTTGCTATCAGTTGTCTTCGAGAAAGTTGTTCTAGAGGTCCAATCGAGGCAACGAATTATTTTTAGTTGCTTTCGGTACTCCATAATATTCTGCTTACTTCATTTTAATTCAACTCTTTGTTTCTTTACTGATTCTAAAGCAAAGTTCATAGTTGTTTCATTTCATGCAAAGTGTTTTGATTTCGTCCAATGATCGCAATCTTCCCCTATTAAATAATATATTATATTATAGTTGTATATTGTGTTATATCGCTAAGACTCAATTTTATTTTATTTTTATTTGTTTGTTGTACACCTACCACATCATCATAGCCTAGCCTTTTCCCAACTACGTTGGGGTCGGCTTCAAGTCAACCCAGATTCAACTGAATACCAGCGTTTTACGTGGAGCGGCTGCCTACCAGAGCTCCACAACCCATTAACTGGGTAACACGGTACTTCTTGGCAAGACTGGTGTCAGGTTTCTGGCTTCTGACAATCCGTAACGACTGCCAAAGATCTCCAAATGACAGCCGGGACCAACAGCTTAACGTGCTTTCCGAGGCACGGAGGAAACTTGATATGGTCACCCATCCACAGACCAATCTTGGCAAGCGTTGCTTAACCGCAAAGATCCACCCGTGCAGCTGTTATTATTTAGCCACAAGCACCTACACCTACCACAGTGTAGTCTTTTTAACCCAAAGGTTGACTGGTAGAGAATGCCTTGTTGCATTAAGTCTAACTAAATAAATAAATTCAGTTGGTTTTTTATTCAATTTCAATTTATTTTTTAGGGTTCCTTAACTGTAGGGTAACCAACGGAAGCCTCCGCTGTCCGTCCGTCCGTCTATCTGTCAGCGGGCTGTATCTCAAGAACCGTAATAGGTAAACAGTTGCCGATTTAACAACAAACAATAAAAATTAAATAACATTACAAAGGGCTCCCAAACAAATAACGTTGTTTTTTGCGGTTTATGTTGCGGAACTCTTCCTGTAAGAGTCGCACTTGGCCAGTTTTTATTTTTATTGTTACATAATGGTGGGTACATGCGCAGACATAATATTCCATAGTATATAACGGCTTATATACCGCGTGTTTCTGACATCGACGCACAAACGATTTCCATGGGTCCGGGGCATGATTCTGGACACCCTAGACTTAGAATTTTTCGTCGGCTTTTTCTCATTTTTTTATTTTTTTTCAAGGGTTTTTTTTACTTTAGACTGCTCATAATCGTTATTCTGACCTAACCCAATGAGATTTTTAATAAAAAAATAATTAAATAACTACTTTCACTAAAAAGAGCAATCTGAATAAAGCCACAAATAATATCAGCTCAGCTGAGCGGATACTTTGTAGTACTCTTAAAAAAAATCAGAAAAGAACCGACGAAAAATTCCAACACTGGGGTGTCCAGAATCATGCCCTGAACCCATGGAAATCGTTTGTGCGTCGATGTCAGATACACGCGGTATAGCTTCAAAGCACCCATCTCACCAAACCCTTACCATCACCTACGGCCAACATTAAATACATTCACGTCCCATAAACATAATGAGGTTATATTTCATGGGGAGCGTTTCCCATGAAATATAAAGGGAAATGTTCCAAAATGATTAGTGTAGTTCCCCCGAGCGGTATCAGCCCGCCATCACCGGCCTAACTTAACAAGAAGCAATTTTTCACAATTTTCCATTCTTTTCTATAATACGAAAGTGTGGGGTGGCCATATATGTTGCCAGTGCGATTCTGCAAACATGTCGAAGTGAACACTTAGGCGAAGTGAACGACAAGTGAGCTGTCAAACCATACAAACAAGATGGCATGACAGCTCACTTGTCGTTCACTCCACCTAATTGATCACGGTGGGATGCCAACAGAATCGACCGGCTGTAAACATGTCGAAGTGTACACTTAGGCGAAGTGAACGACAATTGAGCTGTCAAACCATAGAAACAAGATGGAATGAGAGCTCACCTGTCGTCCACTCCACCTAAGTGATCACGGTGAGATGTCAACAGAATTGACCGGCTGGTCTATTCGCCAATGTCTCACCGTGTAAATTAAGATGTAGAAAACAGTGGGATTCTATAGACATTTCACCGTGGAAGCTTAAGTGAAGTAAACATGAAAGTCACTTTGTGCTCACTCCACCTAAGTTAACACCCTGAGAAGTAAACAGAATAGAACGTTTGTCATTTTAACTTCTTTGAATGGATTGTTCACTTCACCTTACCTTTCACAGTGTTTTTTTTTTAGTATATTACTGTTGAAACAGATGTTCTTTTTACCAGGTTACTGCAAACGCAGTGAGATTATAACAAATTGCGTAAGATTATAAACTCTATAACATTTGGATATATCGTAAACTGACACACACACATTCATAACAACAACAACACAACACCACAACTCTATAACATTTGGATGGAATACAGTATTTAAAATTATCTGTCACAATATATCGAGAGTATATATTATAAAGTAATCAAGATTATAATAAATCAAGATTTATTACATTCTTACAGTGTTAACAATAATCCGTTGAGATAACACAGTGAGCAAGGAATTGCAGTGAAAAGAGAAGCGAGTTCTTTAGTCAAGTTTCTACCGTCATAGCCAAGTCAGAATTGTTACGGGGCGTCAAAATACCTGGGTAAAAGTCCTCCCTGACTTGTGCATCAGGGAGGCTCCACCACGAAACCGTACCATAGGCTAGTTGCCATCATCCACAAATTGCAAAACTATTTAGTCCGTCAATTAGAGAATTGAAAAATAATGGACACGTATTTTTTGTTTTTGTAAATCAATGAATATTGACAAAGATAAAACGCATCAAAACTCGGGAGTGCAAGTCCGGTTAAGTAGCTAAGGCTTTCTAGAGTCGTTAGCAGCGAGAGGCCATTATCAAAAAAAAAAAAAAAAACTCGGGAGTGGGGGCCCGTGATGTCACGACCCGCTAAAAAATTATGCCAGGGCGTGACGTATTGAGAATTTTAAAAGCGTCGTAACTTCGTCATTGTTTGGTTCCCGTAACAAAAGAAAAAATACGGGTCAAATATTTTTGATAATCTAACTGACGGACTATTAGATTTTTTCAGGACACAAGCCTATTGTCACTTGTTGAACCAATAAGATGCTTGTCTATGTCCCTAACATTCTTGAACGTATGGTCACCCTGAACAAGCTGTGCAGCACGCTAGACGGCAGTGCCATATAATGAAGTGATTACCTCACCTCCGCCACGAAACCGTACCATTTTCACTTGCTGAACCAATAAACACAAGAAAAATTCACTGAAACATTGATATTTTTACAGCGTTGTGTGTTACAACACTTTTCTTGGTTTCTATGGGAATAATTGGTCCTTTGTCTTGCTTAGCGAGTTTAGATGCCTTAGAATTTGATATTTTTAGGCGATATAATATAATTAATGAGAGTCGTCTTTGGGCCTTAGGACGCTTACCAAAGGATCGAGGCCAGGGTGCCGACTTGCCGAGACTGTGCAAGACATACTGAGTATAATAAAAATCTTTATGCATTTTATTTCAGAAGTAACTTATACCCGCGACTTTGAACGCGCATATGCCGCTCCCGTAGGTATTTCGCGAAATCCTCTCTTAGTGCTCACCTACGGACTGAACATGCCAAACAGATAGCCGATAGCTGGGAGTCTTTAGGATAAAAATCCGAATAAAAAGTTGGTACGGTTAAGAAATATTAAATTCTGTTTGCATAGAAATACAAAGAGCAGATGCAAGTGACGTAATAACTTTACAAACTGTGTTAGTAGACATTAACATTGATTTATATGCTGTAATTTTTCATGGACACTGTAAAAAGCTATCCATTTATTAGATAATATCTATCAAAGAGAGAATTTTCTTGAAAATTTGTTGACAAAACTGCTTTTTTTGCTTACAAAAACTAGGAGAATTATGACGCATGATTGACATCGTGACGAATTTCCTTCAAATATTATACCTCTAAGTCAAGATTTTGGCTGAAAAGTCATGGTCAGTTATTGGCCTGGAGTTTCCTCTAAATCATGCTGAAGACAAAGCAGTTCGTGAACTAAGTTCCAGTTTACACCAAAAAGGACTTTTTAGAAAAGAAAACGTGATTGTTTCCAATCCAGAACTGTTTACCTGTAAGTGTTACATCATTAAAGAGTCCATCTAAGTAGGTGCCCGGCGGCAGAGGCATAGCAACTGCGCCGCTCGTGACGATTCGGGAATATCGTAACTGTTGTTGTTTACAATAACTGAAGTCACGCCTAGTGTGTAAACAGCTTAACTCGACGTATTATTACATTTATAAAAACACAACCGTCTCCATACTCCAAGAACTCGGAAACAAGCTGTGTCAATCAGCATAAGGGCAGTACCGAAAGCTAAAATATTTTGGCCATATCTCGAGGCAGTACTCGGGAAAGAGGAGGGCGGAAGGTCGCCTATGAGTTGGACCGATCAGATCAAATGCGGGCCCTGTTAATGAATACGCCAGACTATCGACTTATTGTTATTAAATACATGTAAGCAAGCTTATTATTTTCAATCAACACTCAGGAAAAATCTCAAATTATTCACACAAAGCTCACGCCATTCTAATAACATCCATAATAATAAGTCAGCTAAACTCCGGGCTCTAAATTTCTGGGCAGTTTTAATCAGTCGCGGTGTGCCTGTTCACATGTGAACCAGCGGGGCTCAAGTGCGATTTGACATTACTGGTTCACATGTGAACCACACGGAAGAGAAAGGTTAAGAAACTTTATTTTCACGAACAAAAACCTACAATAAAGAAGTTCCAAATAGGACTGGTGTTCTTTAAAAACAATACAGCATCTCATTTCAACACTAGAGCTATAATGGAGATACTCCAAAAAAACTGGACGCCCCCACGATACCATAACGTCTTTATTATCATCAATACCAACATAATGGCCCAAAAACAATCCCGTACCTGTATCCAAATAATTGTATCTAACGACTGCCAACCGTGTAATCAAAAGCATATCAGCCGAAATCAATTTTTCATCGCCGTGGTCGATTTTAAAATTATCATACAAAGCGAAGTAGTCCAAAAACCAGCCACCACGACCTCTTTTACCGACCAAGTCAGCTAAACTCCGGGCTCTAAATTTCTGGGCAGTTCAGAAGAAGCAGTTCAAACAACCAGTCTAAAAACCTCTAACATCAACCAACTTGGCTTAAAGGTCAGTTCAATATTTTTGGTCGGTTGTTAGCTGGTGAAGTATAATTAGATAACAAGTGCTATGGTCCAATAAAATTGATTTAGATACACGGAAAGCAATTGTGTTCGGTTGTACACCTACACGAGTAATTGTGGTCTTTGTGGCTTATTATGTGTGTTTTTGTAATTATTAGTTAGTCTATTAGGCGTGCTGTGAATACGTCTACATGTGCGCCTTAAGCTTTTATCAACATAATATTTCGTAATCAGGTCGATCTTCAAGGTTAAGCAACGCTTGCCGAGGTTGGTCTGTGGATGGGTGACCATCTTAACATACCGAGTTTCCTCCGTGCCTCAGAAAGCACGTTAAGCTGTTGGTCCCAGCTGTCATTTGGAGATCTTTGGCAGTCGTTACGGATAGTCAGAAGCCAAAATATATGACTCCAGTCTTGCCAAGGAGTACTGTGTTAGTTAATGGGTTGTGGAGGTCTGGTAGGCAGCCGCTCCAAGTAAAATATTGGTATTCAGCTGAATCTGGTTTGTCTGGAAGCAGACCCCAATATAGTTGGGAAAAAGGCTAGGCACATGATGAATATTTCGTAGTTTAGGCAATTATGCAGCGTTTGCTGGCCAGAGGGCATATTACCCCGCTGGGCCAGTGCCTGAGAGGGTTGCGGAACTTGTTCTAAAGAATCACCGCGGCCCTGGAACGCAAAGGGCATTAGGAGGAACACGGATGGGTTTTAGTCAGTAAGAGTCTGACACTCCCTTCTGCTCCGCCTAGAGCGGGAGAAGTAGATTGATGATTTCAAATCCTTAAAAAAGGGGCATACTATGACGTCTTAAAACTAGACGAAGCTACAAAGGATGAATAGCACTATCGCTATCCTACGATGGAGTCACGATGACATTGGTACTTCCCAGAACGGATCTTCATTGCCAAGCACACTCAGTGTAAACCAAAGTCTTATTATGGGCTCTCATCTGCAGACCAACTTACTGTGAAGTAATAATGCAACATGGTTCCGCTGTGTCCACACAGGACACAGAACGAATAACATTATACGTTTTTAACAACGGTTTTACGATTGTAAACGGCAAGCCTTAACACATAATTTGTTTCTTTTCGTCCAAAAAAGAAGAAAAGCGCATTTTCAGCCCGTTGGGATATTAAACTTTGACGCCAAGAAACAAAACAATCTAAAGAAGAACACGAAAAGCAGTCCAAGACAGAAATCAAACACTACTCCACCAAACAAACTCGAAACAAAGAAACACTTTGCCTATAATAATTTGAGGGAATTTCTAAGTTAAATAGAAAATATAAGATGTAACTTGGTCTATGAAGGAATTATCTAGTTTGTATTTATCTGTGGAGACTTGTTATTAGCAATTTAGATATTATTTGGTCACTATAATAATATTAGTCTGTAAGTCTTCCGAAAAATAAATAAATAAATAAATAAATAAATAATGAGCACTATTCCATTAATAATTTAGTTCTCAAAGCGGCGTGTTACCCAAGTGTCACTCCGTGCACGCACGGGCACGAACCTAGCGCGTCGCGTGCAGGCGGTGTCGGCCAATTTGCACGTCGCACGTCCAGGCTCAATTTACCTGTCAAACCGCGCCGCGCCATTACCGCTGACTTGTGAAGCGGGCTAGCGCTTTATGGAAAATGGAGACGGATATTCTTGGGTTTGAGGAGTTTTGGTAAGGGTTGGTAAGGGTTAGGGGTGAATGGAGATGGATTTTGAGGTAAGGATTGTGTTTAGAATGTGCTTGGTAATAATCTGAGGCTTAGCGCGAAATAAACCACGGCTGTTTAAGCTCAAACATTTACGTAACCTCAGCCATTTATCAGCGCTGCATTCATCGCTAACCGCTTGATTGCATGAGACACGAAACATTATTAAGACATTCTCAGCCCTAACGCGCCGGCCCCGACGCCTGCCTACCTCATTAGAAATTAATTTACGTTCAAAATAAGCTAAACGGTCAATATCATCGAAAGTTTGAGTGTACGTGATAGTGCGAGAACGCAATCATCTCGACAAAAAGTTCTGCTAACAGATTACGATCCAATTACAACACACTGAGTCAACATTCGAATCAAACTAAATACGTGACGCCGGGACGTGGACGGCACGACGCAGCGCCGGACCGCGGCCCACAATTTGCCCACCATCACATTCAATCACCTACAGCTAACGACCGGCCGCAAAAAACACACGACAGACTCTCAGGAAGTCGGACAACAATAAAAAAACAAATAAGTAACCCGAGCAAATTAAGTTATAACCTAAAACACGTATGAAGCCATCATCCCAACGGTGTAATCATATTAACGACTACAAAAGGAGCGGCAAAAAACACAAAAATTAGAGGATCGGGAAATGTGGGCCAAACAAAAACGTAACGCATCGCCTAATTATAGCTGTTGGACCAAAAAACAATTTTATGTTCGGCGGGCCGGCGCACACTGGCGCCTTTATGCTGTTTGATTATAGCGCGCGGCTACTAACTTGACTATTACACTATGATAAAATTAACGTAACGATCATAACCTAACCCGCACTTTCTGCCTTTATGTGTTGCTACAACGCGTATTTTGAGCGTCAATTTATAAACAATGCGTCATAGCTTTCTCCACTATACAAAACGTTTCTTTCCACCTCAGTCGAGAACTTGAAAGCTCAAATCGTAATTCTCTTAATCCGTCCGCTGTTATCCTCAACAAAAGTCAACCCGTGTCGACTGCTTCCCGGGCAAATCCTTTATTATTTCGACGTGTATAATATTTTTATTTTGTTTCTTCCACGATTATTATTTATGAATTATTATTATTTGAGAATTTATTATTAGCTCGGAGAGCAAGCTCGGCCTTTTCAATTTGCCACAAGGTGCCGGTCGCTGCTCAGGTATGCAGACCCGAATTAATTTTTACGTTTTTTCTTAATACCTTTTTGACATTTCTTCTGTTGCGTATCGCTAATTAAATTTCTGTTTAGTTCTCATAAGATACAAATTGATTTGGTCCGTAATTTAATTAAGTCTTTAATTTGGTCGGAGCGAGATTAACCGCTGTGTTTAAGTATAATGACTTGCAAATGGTAATTGGAACGTCTCAGACAGATGTTTATATTAATACTTGTGTATGCTCGTTTGGTTCTACTTAAATTATTCATAGCACTAATGAAGTAATCGACATTTATTCCTTTCGAGTTGAAAATATTAACGAAGTGTTGGTGTAGTAAATGTTGGAGAGATGAAAAGAGGTTCGGCGCAGGCGCTATAACTCCAAGCCTGCCATGTTCTGACATTGATGTTGCCGAGTCTTAAGGTTTTATAGACCTGGGGTAAATAGGATGCGGGGAGTCCAGAACGATTTAAAATTATAATTAGATAATTTTTGTCTTTGGATGCTTATGTAAATGGGCGACCACAGTGGAACATAACAGGACGTGCATATTTTAGCAGAAAATGAAAATGTGACTTCAATGGTGAATAATTTTGTTCAATAACTTGACTGGTTATTTCGTACTGTATCAACCCGATACAGCAATAAAGTTACATCAAACAAATAGTTTTATAATTTTTAAAAGCATTAATGTGATTAATTTGACGTACTTACCTAAAATAATTTTTAGTCTCAACTTCAACAAAACAACTTGAAGTTGTTGAACAACGCCAAACCTTTTGAAATAAACATGACCCTCCTCCTTCCACAGTTGGCTAAAAATCCGAACACACCAATTTAAAAACACAAAACGGTTTAACCCTCCGCTAGCCGCACGATAACATTAATATTACGAAGCTTATCATTTAATAAGAGTAGAGCCTACCGATTGTTCGTCCGTCCGTTCGGGCCCGGCTATTCTGCTCTGAGAATCCAAAAAGTGGTAACTCAATAAAGTGAGTTTCGAGTTAAAAAGATTTTTAACCGACTTCCCAAAAAGCTCCTCCTTTTTATGTTTGTTACCTCATAACTCCGTAATTTTAAAAAAATTCTAATTTTGTCGATTGTCCACTAAAAACTGAAAAATAATAAACTTTACAAAAAATTCAACTGACTTCCAAATAAGTTCAATTTCGGAAGTCGGTGTTTTTGTTAGTTTCTTCGTATTTTGACACCGACTTCCGAAATTAAAGTTATTTTTTACTTTTTAGTGTTTTTTTTATTTGGATGTCGGTTGTATTTTTTTGTAAAAAAATATTTTTCGTTTTGAGTCACCCGAAATATTTCTCTCCAGGAGAAAAAACTCCGGAGGGCCAGTTTTACTCATTTGTCAAAAATTTTTGGAAAATGAGACTGTAAGATTTTAAAATATCGCATGAAATTGTAAACTTTTCTAAATAAGACACGGAAACTATTGGGAACTATTGAATTTGGATGGGAATATGAGATATTATATACACAAAACGAGTTTTTCAAAATATTTAGAGAAATTATAATCTAATCAAGATATATTACAATCTTACGGTGTCTGCCAGTTTCCGGTGACATATACAATAAAAAAATGAATTGTCAAAAAATTTGAGATACCTCTTTTTGGCATCCGACGGCAGTATTTAATTCGTCGGATAGCCGACCGCTACGGGCGAGGTGTGCGTTTGAGAAATTACCCCTCAGATACTGCACACATTGTTACTGCTTGTTATAAATTACGCAAGTTTATGCCGATAGTACCCCCGCGGCGGTGGGGGGTTAACGTTGTGATTTGTGTTGCCAGCGCTAAATACTGTGTGCTGCTACATATTGGAGAGTTTTGATCAGTAATTGAAGCGTGTTTGATGTTAGATGAGCGTGTATTAGGTATGTCTATTGTAAATACAGGTACACAAATCCTGATATTATAGGCAGCTTCAACAATTTATTGGCAGAACTCATACATTGTGCGTGCAAGCAGATATTAAAACATGTTACTATGTTAGCTGTAAGCAGCACGATTTAAATCCTTTCACAACTAGTGTGTCCTCAGCCAGCTGAAACTTTTTCATATAAGTTGTTTAACTTTGATAATAATTATAGTGACTGTTATGCAGTGCGAGCAACATTGTTGTAGTATTAGTATTAAGTTACTCAGTAATTTGGTGTGAATATCCACAGAAATTACTTATTTCTATATTTTATAAGTGGAAACTTGTTATTGGCTGATAAGACTATCAGCCAATAACAAGTCAATTCAATGCAATTCAATGTTATTCACGAACAAGTCACACTGTGTTTGAAATTATAATCTTCTAGCTCACCCACGCAACTTCGTCTGCGTCACATTTTCCATTAATGCTCGGCTCCTTTTAGTTTTACTGTGATGATATGCCTATATCCTTCCTCGATACATGGGCTATCTAATACTGAAAGCCCCTACATACAAACTTACAAACAAATGTTACCTCTTTATAATATTATATAGTATAGTATAGATAAATAAATAATAAAAAAAAACACATTCATTAAAATTATAAAACAAACAGATTAATAATACAACAGATTATAGAAAGTCTCCAGTTAATAAATATGTTATTTATACAGTACTGATCTCGACTTGTTTATTTTAGCTGTAAGTCTTTTATAATGCATAAAAAATATCTCTTTCCAATCTGCAATGGTTGGGAAACCCAACATCTTCAAGTTCAACAATAAAATATGTAAATAGAAACTTAGAATCTTTTGAATGAAATTGAATGTCGTGCGGAAAGTTCAAAGTATGAATGTGAATGGGATAAGCATTAAGAAATGCCAAAGAAAGCTGAAAACCCAAACTGATTGTGTGAAAGAAAATCTCAATTAAAACCACCAATAATGAATAAATAGGTATACATGGAAGAAAGAGACATGTTGCACCGCCCCAAAGTAAATTGATAAGGACAGGATTACCTACTAAAGTAACTAAGAATGTCTTAGTATCTAGCAATAACATCTGCTAATCAAAGAAACTTTATTTAAAAATTCAAATAAAAACAATGACAGAATATTCACAAAACAATTCTCCGCTCCAATTCGCTTTTTTTTTTCAACATCGCCGAACCTCATTTTCTAATTTAATAACCCATTAATAACAGGAATCCCATACAATATCCTTCATGCGCTTGTGCAGCCCCGCGCGTCACTATCGTGCATCTGCGCCCGCGCCGGCGTGGTCGCGCCGCCCAGTGTTGCCAGAAGGTTACATTTCTTACATTTTTCGTAACTTTTGACCCCCCCGCGTAACATGTAAGTAATTTTTGTATCTAAGGCAATTTTCGTAACTTTTGAGAACAACGAGATTTGTAATAATAGATTTTTATTGCAAACAGTTTACGAACGCATTTCAATTTATCGCACCTAAAACTGCGCATCTAAAAAGTATTTCTCTCCATATCACACTCAGAGATGGCTCTGAATGGAAAGCGCCACGACAAAATGAATTGTAAAGTCTATGTTTTAAAACTTGATTTTGCTTGAGCGTGTGCGCGCACTTTTCGTACTTCGCAAGTTCCCGCCGTACGCGGTTTCGTAGCTACAGAAATGACTGATTATGATTTGTTTTGTTTCCTTGCGTTTTGTTGTATTACGTGCGTGAGTGACGTTCTGATGAATACATTTATTTCCAACTAAAATTTTATTTTGTTGGCAAACTGCATATCAAAGTTTGCAACTTTTACTAATAAAAATAAAAATACAACATCTGTATTTTAATGCAGATGCAAACAAGTAAAATATCTACACAGAAACAAATCAAAGATTTTTGATTAGGTACTGATTACAATAATAACTGATGCCAGGTTCAGGTTGGCGAATTCAATGATTTTTTTTTCTCAAATTCGTGATTGAAGAAAAAAAGAATAGAACAAAAATTAATGAAGAAAGAGATCACCAGTATTTAATACACAATAAAGAGTGATGAGAAAGTTTTATCCTAAGGTTAAATACACCATTACACTTCATAGATTCCATTATATTCCGCCATTTTCCCCGCAGACCCCATCTACCTAGCCTTTTTCCCAACTATACTGGGGTCAAACCGGATTCAACTGAATACCAGTATTTTACGTGGAGCGGCTGCCTACCAGACCTCCACAACCCATTTACTGGATAACACGGTAGGTACTCTTTAGCAAGACTGGTGTCAGATTTTCTGGCTTCTGACCCCCGCAGACCTCAAAAACACGTAATCTAAAAAAAATACAATAATGTAACTTTTGGAGCAAAAATGTAACATTTTAAGAAACGAAACGTAACTTACGACTCAAGGGCCCTGGCAACACTGGCGCCGCCCCGCCATTTGTAACCCGAGCGCCGCGAAGATCGCACGCCTAAACTATATTATTTATTAACCAAGCTTCTTCCTGAGATGGGTACGGAATTAAGGACGTCTGTGGTGGGAAAGGTGGTATTGTTGTTTTGAGGGAGGTGAGATTATTCTTTAGTTTAATAAAAATGGTGCATTCAAATTGGAGATAATTTCATCAAAGAAAACTTGGTATTTACCTACTGACCTAACACACTTCATCATTAGTCTAGGATTTATTTGGAAGATAATAATACTAGATAGGTAAGTAGGGTGGTTAGTCAATATTCTTTTCCATATAATTGACGAAGAGCTGCTTGAACAAAACTTAGAGTGAGACTAAACCCCAATTACTGTATTAGTATTTTGAGGTTGAGTATTTGTAAATCTCAACGTTAGCCTGAAAACGTTTGACGCGTCTTAATCGTCGTTCATCTCCAAATAGTCAATTTAGAAACCTGCCCCAGGGCCGCGGGCACGAACTCAGTGGGGCGGCACCGCCGCTCCTAGCCCGCTGACTTCGCGTCCGCGACCCAAGAGACCCCAATTCGTCGCCATCATGAGTACCTACTGAGAGCTCAATCGTAGCCTTAAACTTACAACTTTGCTATGTATAAAAACCAGTCAAGTGCGAGTCAAACTCTCACACGGGCTCCGTACCATAAATGTATGGGAGGTCCCTTTAATTTTTATATTTGTTGTTATAGTGGCAATAGAAATACACACTCTGTGAAAATTTCTTACTGCCTACCTATTACGGTCCTTAAGATAGAGCCCGCTGGCAAACAGGCGGACAGACGGACGGACAGTGCAGAGACTTAGTAATAGGAATCCGTTGGTTGCCCTTTGGAACCCTAAAAAGAGTATTCAGTCTAAATAACAATACGAACAAGTAATAGGGAATATGCATGAAAAAAGTATTTATGATCTGAACAGTTAATCTAAAAGTATTCGAAAATATAATAGTAATAGTGAAATTAGAATCTAAATTTCTCGAAAAACGAACGAGATACAATTATTTTAAATATCTATGTTTTAAAGAAATATATCTGTCCCTCTCGCGAAGCGAAAACGCTGTTTTCAATGGCAGCTGTATAGTCATCGTGTAATTTGACGTCACAGTTCGTATCGAACTTTTCTTTCTAACTGTAGTCTTTGAAGCTTTATAACTTCATAAATGTTGAAGGTATTTAAAAAATAATTTCATTATTGTTTACTAGAACTGATAAGTATTTTATTTTGCAAATAAAAAATCGCATGCAAATTCCCTATTGGTAATACCAACCCAATTAAACAATTTACCCCCAAACACAAAACAGCATAATTTTATGCCATCATACGAGGAGACCACGAACATACTTCAACACTTTCTTTAAGCCCATAAAAAGTAATGGTCAAATAGCATGATGATGTATAAATTTCATTAAAAACCATTTTGTAAAACGATGCCCATGCAAGCGCGTGACTTGACTCAAAACAGCTTTTGCTTGCAAATTATTTGGCCGGCTAAGTACGTAAGGTAAGTATGTATTGGTCAAATAATAATATGCATTAAAACGTATTACGGGTGATAAAAATTACATGTCTTCATTGGCTGCTTGGCGTTACTAATTTCAAGTGGTGTCTGGTCTTCTGTCTGGCTTAATCGAGCAATTATTTCCTCTAAGACCGCACTTCGCACTTTCAATATCGATAAAATTTAATTAAGCTATTAAAAGACCATTGAATGTGCTATGAACTTCATCTTTTACTCATACCTATGCAAAGAAAGCAGCTAGGAAGCATAGCTCTGAAATTATGAAGAGATCGGTGGAATGGTGATGCCCAGAATATTCCTATGATCCCGAACCAGTTTAGGTTCCAAATCCAGCATCCTAACCAATATAATAAATGCGAAAGTAACTCCGTCTGTCTATCTGGCTGTCTCTTCGTCATGCCTAAACCACTGAACCGATTTGGATGAAATTTCGTACAAAGATAGTTTGAGACCCGAGAAAGGACATAGGATAGTTTCTATCCCGGAAATTTTATTCCGTGAGTATGTTTCCTAGGGATTTCGCGGGCGAAGCCGCTGGCACAAGCTAGTTTACTATATATTTACTTTATTGTACACGATAATATACGTGAAAATGGAACCTAAAAAAATACATAAAATCGGCGACCGCCTATCGCATTCCGCAACGTATTCTAGGCAATCTATTCTAATTCATACGAATCCATAGCCATTCATTTCAGTTTCCATTAAAAACTGGACGTTACTGTAAAATAAACAATGTCAACATGCTACCTATACATGACAACATATTAACGACACTATGCATTTCAGAGAGAAGTACTTAGTTACCTAAGCATTTTAATGCTTAGGTAACTAAGTACTTCTCTCTACTACTACTCTCTCTACTACTCTCTACTCTCTACTCTCTCTACTACGCCTATGCACGCGGCGTATTTTTAAAGCGCCGAAGCATGTTTCACGAACGCACGCTCACGGTGCTGTTGATGACCAAAAGTAGTACTCTCTGCGTCTGAATTTCTTACGTCATCTGCACGTCGTCGATGCGTTAAAAAAACGCCGTTTTCAAAGCCTTATAATAAAACACTGACCTCTAACCTGAACTCGAACATTTCCTCACAATTCCTTACGCATTTCTTTTCTACTTCAAAACAAAAAGGCAGAAACAGTTAATCGCGCCCGCGGCCGCTATCACAGCGCTGTTATTATTTCTCATGGTAACTGTTATTACCAGCAGTCGGCTTATTACGCCGGCGTTACCACGCTTAACTAACTATTAAAGGTACTCTCTTAACGCCTTATTATTATGATAAATCCGCGCGATTGTCCGAGAACGCGAGCTTTTTAAACAATGAAAGTCGCGAGAACGGTGAGGCGGATTATGAAATAAACAAGACGAGTTTTGTAAGAAGGCTTTTAAATTGAAAGCGTAAATTATTTAAATACTAGCCTTTGCCTGCGACTTAGTACGCGCATATTAAGTTTTTTTCCGTTTCCGTATAACCTTCTTCAGGAATATGGCTATCATATACAAAGAATAGAATCTTCCAAATGTAAGTGGTGGTTCCAGAATCAGGCCCGGGTCGACGGCGCACTATGTTCCACGTGCGACTCAAAGAGTTGTCAGCAAAGCAGATGGGGCCCGCTAGGGCCAGTGCCTGCCGGGGTTGCGGAATTTGTTCGAAATAATAACCGCGGCTCTGGAACGCAAAGGGCATTAGTCTGACACTCCCTCTTGCTTTACCCAGAGCGGGAGGAAGTACTTGATGATATCCCATCCTTAAAAAAAAAGTGGTGGTTTCAGAGATTAGCGCGATCAAACAATAAAACAAACAAACCGTTCAGTATAGTATAGTATAGTATAGTATAGTATAGTATAGTATAGTATAGTATAGTATAGTATAGTATAGTATAGTATAGTATAGTATAGTATAGTATAGTATAGTATAGTATAGTATAGTATAGTATAGTATAGTATAGTATAATAGTAGTTTAGGTTATTAAGAAACGAACATGTCCTACAGCCACAAAATCGAAGACGTGACGACATCTTCTAATTGGCAGAACCTCCCTCTCACTTTCTGAGAGGAGGTCTATATCCAAGCAGTGGAAGCATCATAAGCCAAATTGTAATAAATCTGTGCGCAGACGCCGAAATGTAAGCTGGTATCTTCTAGCAAGGTTGGAAGGCTCCCACAAGGTGGACCGGTGATTTGGTGAAGGTCGCGGGAAGCCGATCAATTCGAAACGCGCAGGACTGGTTGTTGTGGAGACACTTGGCGTCTTTTGGCTGATATGTTGACGATGGTCTTATAGAGTAGAGTGATATTATTTTAGCGGCGTTGAGCACTTTTCTTGGGATGGGTTTAATAAAATGTTAAAGTCGCGTGACCTGATTGAAAAATTGTTAGACGTCAGGACACGTGACCTGATCGAAAATTCGTAAGGTGGATGATTCAAAAATGCACAACGTTAATGTTCAAATTTTCACTTCTGCCGTCACTCCCGGAGTACAACCCGTTGTTTTTATTTTGTTAGCCTATTTGTGTTGTGTCCCACTGCAATGCTGAGCAAAGGCCTGCCCTCTTTTCAGACACTTTTTTCTTGAGTCAACTCTTACCAGCCTGTATAGTGGACATCCAATTCACCCCTCGACCGCTTTACCTGAACATTATCATGATGTAAAAGACTTACCTGATTGCAAGCCTTCTTTCACTTTTCCTGATTTTCGAGACTCACTGTGAGATTTTGATAATATTTTCTAATCCGTTCTGATCCATCGTGCAGGGTATCTTAATCCGTTCGGATACCCTAGTTGTCTATTACAAGATTTTTGGACAATAAGCAACAAAATATACGTTTTCGTAATGGAAACAAATAAAAACAATTATGTTTTACAAGAACAAACTGTAATAACCTGGCAAAGGCCTACTCCTTTCGTCAGACCGGAATGACAAAGTGTACATATATGGATGAGACAGTAGGAAATTAAAACATAATAATAACCAGCAGGGGATCCTACTGGAAAAACTCGTGATTTTCAAACATCCTATTACTATATTAGTTACTCTATTTCATTGCAACAAACGCTTAACATCGACACGTCAAGCCAATCAGAGCAATTACACAATAAAGCTTTATCTATTTAGCTGTCGGCTTCTGACATTGCAGTGTTGCAAACCAATCGGTAGGTATGATGTTGAAAAATAAACGAACGTTTTCGAGCAGGATTGTTTTTGTTTGCTGCCTAATCTCAGTAGTACCTACTCGTACATTTGTAGAGCAGAAAAGTAGCCACAAACAATTTGGGTGGGACAGCAACTTAATTGTTTATTATATAATGCCACGTCTTATTCAATCAAGTTTCTATTGACTGTCAAAATTTGCACCACTGTACCAATCTATTTTCAAATATGTAGAATATTTGTGGATTCATTAGATGTAAATCTGCATTATTGCTTTTTAAAACTGCCCAGAGAACAATACAAAAAGCAGGACCCTGCCCCAATGTTTGGCCTTTTGGCTCAAAAACAATGCTGACTCCAAAGACTGCACTGAAGCTGGATAAGGCAAGAATAATGGCATTCATTAATTAATACTGCGCATACGTGACCATTTGTGTCGGATCTCTCACTCTCTGACCGCCAGATATTGGCGGGTTCTATCCTGTACCTTGAGTTAATCTTGGATCCTATTGAAAATGCCATCTTCACTTAATATTATGAAGAGGAAAGGTTTGTATTTTTGAGTAACGAATAAACTCAAAAACAACTGGATCGATTTAAAAAATCTTTCACCATTACAATAAGCTTAGCGATAAGGCCGCCCATTGGGGACCGCCCACTGTAACTTATACGGTGTACTTAAAACAGTAGGCATTCTGTTCTATAATGTTACATTATCCCTTATTACTACTAGAAAAATGAAGGATCCTTAAGAAATTTTTCCTTAGGAACTTGTTGCTCGTATCTCTCTCTATCTCTTTCACGTCCAATGAAAGGCTGAATGGTCTACGATGGAGCGAGGGAACGCAGATGCATGAAGTTCCTTCTTTAGAGTAGACTCATCATCTTCAGCATGTTTCCAGTCAAACCGGATTCAGCCGAATACCAGTATAATTTTACGTGGAGCGGCTGCCTACCAGACCTCCATAACCCATTAACTGGGTAACACGCAAGAAGCCAGAAAAATCTGACACCAGTCTTGCAAAGGAGTACCCCTTTGCAAGACTGGTGTCAGATTTTTCTGGCTTCTGACAATCCGTAACGACTGCCAAAGATCTCCGAATAACAGCCGGGGCCAACAGCTTAACGTGCTTTCCGAGACACGGAGGAAACTCGGCATGTTAAGATGGTCACCCATCCACAGACCAACCTCGGCAAGCGTTGCTTAACTTCGAAGATCGACCTGTGTGGCTGTTATTATTTAGCCACAAGCTCCTCGACTAGACTACTTTTGAAAATTAATGTAAGTTCTTCACTATTCTGAACACTGTTCATTCTGTACTCTTCTGGGTTCTTTGCACTACTACCCGTTGGAGAGCATGAGTGCTATTCTGTAACAACATTTTCGTGTCTCGACAGCGGAATCCGAAGTGAGTTTCAAATTCGTATAAATATAAGACCTTATGATGTGTGAAATAAAGTTCACTTTGTAAGCTTAGTCACTCAGGTGAAGTCGCTATCGAAATGGTTATTTACAGAATAGACTAGCATAAGGGTTTATTTGAATGTAAACCGTTAGGGCAAAATTCTTCTAGAAATCATAATGCTTATTCATGTTTAATTCCAAGCGAATAAAACGTGTAACGCAATGGAGAGCAGCAGCCGTTGGAGACAATTCCAAGTCCCCTGTTCTTTTTCTGGCTATTTTATATACAACTTTTAACAGAATAAACGCAATAACTGAAAATTAATCATTGTACTCATAATTATGAACCACTTTTACAATGGCGCTAACTCCGAAATCGCGATAGAAAATCGATTGCCCCAAACATTTCTGCACGCATAACTCGGCAAAATGTACAGAACCGCTTTTTTTTGGGATTTCGAGGTTAGTCCCTTAGTAAAAGAAGGCTTGGAATTGTCCCCAACGCAGCACCGCTTTCCAGTGTGTGAACATTTTTACATCAGTTGGGATCTTTAGTATCTTCAGACAGCAAAGGTCCTTGTAAAAATATACCAACTTTCTGTAATTGTTTTCCCACTTTCTCACAAGCTACATTTATTGAGATAACTCAGAAACTTGTAGCACGGTTGTAAGCGGAGCAAATCAGCATGGACCCATGGCCGATGGTATCGCGCGGGGTCACACAATAACACTTTGCAGCGGCAAATGAAACGCTTTTATGTAATTGGCCGAAGTTGCCGCCGCACAGTGCGCCCATTGAGAGGTATGTGGACAAAAATATTTGGTGATTATTATAAAAATAGTTAGATTTTTGTTTTAAATAGGACAAGCCCACCACAAATTTTCAACCACTGCAACTCCTGAAAGCCAGAATCAACAGTGGCGACACTCGCGCTTCCGCCCCCGCATGGGAGCGGAAGCGCGAGGAAATCATCGTAGCCAAAGTTCCATACATATGGACTGATAACTGTACCCTGAGAACATCCCATGGTTAGAGACTTAGTAATGGAATGATGCCAAAGTTTGAGTTTTTGATAATTTGACATGAAATGGTCTAAAGTTATTGCACGTATAATCAGCATGCTCAAATGGAAGTGGACCGGCCATGTCTGTAGACGATCGATGTAGCAGACATGTGTTAGAGTGGAGACCGCGTATGGGGAAGGCTAGTGTGAGACGCCCTACAGCACGATGGACCGTTGATTTGAAGAAGGTGACTGGCAGAGGATGGATACAGACTGCAGAAGACCGAGATGGTTGGTGCTCCTTAGGCGAGGCTTATGTTCAGCAGTCGACAGCAATTGGGTGATGAAATGGTAACATTTATTTATTTACTAGCTTCTGCCAACGGCTTCGCCCGCGTGATCCCTAGGGATCATATTCCCGGGATGAAAAGTAGCTTATATGTTATTCCAGACTATAATCTATCTTTGTTCTAAATTTCATTAAGATCCGTTTAGCCGTTCTGGCGTGATTGAGTAGCAAACAACCAAACTTTCACATTTATAATATTACTCGTTTGGTGTAAAGCGAAATTATAACCATCTTCCCCTCGACAGTATATTAAAAAGGATATTGCAAACTGGCGTAAGCCGTTTTCCGAAGCTACTCGCTAGCCTCTAGGCGCCAAGCTAGCCGCCTGCCTGTGCGTTCGCGAGCACAAAAATAATCCTTATATCATGATTCAGTATTCACGCGCGATGGCTTATTATTAGCGTTTTTCATGTATAACTTTGGTGTTTCTATACCGATTTCTATGATTCTTTTTTTATGGAAAAGTTAATAATGTTAACTTTATTAATGTTAATTAGGGACGACTGAGAGTTTTATAAACGTAAGAGTAGACAAATACAATCAGAAAGCTTCGAACTGCTAAGCTATCGGGAGTTACACGTGTTATTGTTCGTCAATCTTATAAGATAGACATATGCTGTCGTTGGATATTTTATATATAATTTTAAGGAGAACATTTCCGTAACACATAAATAAATAAATAAATAAATAAACACATGATTTCTGTGTAGCTTTCACAATTTAGGTTGCACATGCGACGGAAGCTTAAAAAATGGAGTAACTTCTCCCGTTTTCCCAACATTTCCCTTCACTGCCCTGCTCCTATTGATTGTAGCGTGATGAAAAGTATCCTATAACCTGCTCAAGAGTATGAATAATAATTGTACCAAGTTTCATTAAAATCCGTCGAGTAGTTTTTGTTTCTATAACGGTTATACAGACAGACAGACAGACAGACAGACAGACCGACAGACAGACAGACAAAAATTGTACTTATTGCATTTTTGGCATCAGTATCGATCCCTAATCACCCCCTGATAGTTATTTTGGAAATATATTTCATGTACAGAATTGACCTCTCTACAGATTTATTATAAGTATAGATAGATAGATAGAAGATAGATAGATAGATTTAAACTTTATGCACAATAGTGTTACATGGGCGGACTTAATGCAACAATGCATTCTCTACCAGTCAACCTTTGGGTTAAAAAGACTACATTGTGGTAAGTGTACAACAACAAATAATAAAAACATTAAACATTTAAATTGAATCTTTTCAATACAATACATTACACAAATAATTTAATAACATATATACTAATAAAATACATATATATGCTAAACTAATAAATATGATGTTGATTTTGGTGTTGATTTACTTCGTTTATAAAATTTTACTTGAGTTTTAAAACAGAAGCTAGGTTTTTTTTACTACATAACTAGGTCCCTTTACACCTTCTATACACTTCGTGTACATTGTTATGAAAATGTCCATTTTGTAGTGTCTCATATTACTCCATTCCAGGTTTTTTCTTCTTTCTCGATTTGATTGGCTTGATTAGTATGTAGATACATTAATTTGATTAACTCATGATCAAATATGTAAAATAGCATAGCTGAGATGGTTACTCTTTCGGTCCATTTTTAGGTGTCTTATCTTAAGTATTACTAACGGAACCCTAATTACTTAGCGACCACTATCCATCCGTCTGTCTGTCAGGGCTGTATCTCAAGAACCGTAATAGGTATACATTTGAAATCACAGAGTGTGTATTTCTTTTTCCGGTATAACGACAAATAATAAAAATTAAATTTAAAGTTAAAAGACAAATACAAGAAACGTGTTTATTTTCGGTCTAAGGTACATAACCTTTCATGTGCGAGTCAACTCGCTCTTGACTGTTTTTTTTTAGTTTGTTTTTATTGTATTTTATCTGCGTCGCACACTTTTTTCTTTTCAATTCCAATAACATAATCGTATTTTTAAACTTTAACCTTCCTATTAGTTAAATGCACATTTTATCCACACTGCGCCCCAGTAACGCACAGTGCACCCGTGAGGCGGGGTACTTTTTAACGATTGCCATCGAGCGTGCTCGCACCGTCTTATGTTCGAATGTGTTCCCGACAATTTATAATACGTCATTTTTTATTTTAATTAGTATCGCCTTTGTTAATTAAAAGTTCACCCGGTAACGCTCTCGAAAAAATAAATAAGTTACTAATTTTATGCGTCCTTTCAAGTGTTTCGATTTTTCGAAGAGTGTTTCGGTTTTTCGGGCATTCGCATTCGTATCGCAGTCGCACTATCAAAAACTTCTCCAATTGTCAAGGTGTATGAAATATTTTGACAAGTTTTGAAACGGTGTGTAGCTGAGATGATCTGTGACTTGAAATTGAACGCTTCTAAGTAGGTACGAGAAATGGTATTCAGGTATCCCAAGAAACTTTGTATTCGTTTTGAAAATCGGAAATAATGCGCTTCCGAAATTTGTTTTAAAAAAATACTCTGTTCGGCAAAATTGTGGATAAGGATACCTGTCCATTGCGAGCAGAGCGGAAAAACCAATCATGTCAGGTAAAATGACAGTGACTCACGTGGGACTCCCATGGTACGGAGATTTTATGCAATTCCATTGGTTAAAGTTTCTCCGCAAAAGGACAGGCACTCGAAGGGTGTATGTCCATTTGCGCGCGAGGCAGTGGAGCGGAGAAATATTAACCAATCATGTCAGTCAAAATGTCAGTGAGTCACGTTGTGCGTAGATTTTATGCAATCCCATTGATTAAAATTTCTCCGTTTCTCCGCTGTAATGGACAGGCACCCGTACCGAAGTGCCCTTTTGAATTTTACCTGTAACGAATAAAATATCAGTTCTAGTGCAAAAAACTAAACATTATACTAAGAAAACTAATGGTGTATTATCTCCGTAGAAATTGCAAAAAATCACTTACAATACATCGAACGAATTTAACGCGACCCGGGAATAGAAAATACAGTACTTTCCACAAGAAATAAACAAAACTCAAATTCCTCATTTAAAATTCCAAACAAAAACAAAGGAAACACATATTACAAAAGTCATCCACCCGCTCACTATAACAACAAATAGAAGTCACGCAGAATACTACATTCTTTCCATAAAGTGTATTACATTGCGCAAGCGCATCGGACAACGCCACAGACAGACGGACATAATTAAATTACACTGTATGACGGCTACGAGTTAATTAACTGGCCACAGTAATTGAATATTAAATTTATTGCTAATTACGTTTTCTGTTTAAGTTTTACTGTTTTGCTGGTAATACACATGCGGCCGAATAATTAATACGCGTTATGTGTTCCGTTAATTGCTTTTCATTTTGTTGCGTCAAAGCTGTCTATAGATTAAACAACAGCAGTACAATGTCTAGGAGTGTATAGAAACAAAGAACTTTAGTTTTAAAAACGAATTCAATTTGCAAATATTGACTAAATATAATTAAAACTGTATGCAGATGTAACACACTGTAAGTACAAATGCGGGCTTAACACTTGCGGCGAACAAAAAATATCCCCAAAGTAATCCTATCCTATCCTATCCTGCTAATTACTATAAATGTCTGTTTCGTTGAATGTTTATTAGTAAATAAGACCTCAATCGCTGAACGGTTTTAAAATAATTATAGGATTGTTTTATCCAGTTAGTATTTTTCACAAGAATATTTTCTTCTTCCACTCGGCTGAGTTATGCTTGTTCTTATACAAAAATGTGTGACCAGATGGTCACTATGTGTAGGTAAGTAATCAAGCCAAAAGTACGCGATTATTAAGGTACCTAACTTTATATAAACTCATCAACTGGATGTCAAATAAAACCTCTCAGTATCATCGCAAAACATATTCTTAGTTAATTTGTCAGCGCACAGAATGTACAGACATCATCCTAACTTATCGGCCCGAGCCATAGGTCAGCATCAACACCACACTTTCTCTATCACTATAAATAATGACATAATCAGAAACCTTTCCGCGCAGGCGCAATAAAAATCGTCCACACGACACGTCATAACGTAATGACACAACGTTTGTATTAACAATTTTTTGTATTAAGCCGATACGGGAATAAGCATACAATTTTGATGTCCCATTTATTCTAGACGAAGGTGTACTTGTCGGGTCGTTTCCAATCCTGTTTGACATTAGATATTGGAAAGCAATTTACATGAAGATGTAAAATAAATTATTAATAGTAATACGATGATAGCTGTTATAAATAAATGGATAATAAGTTGGTATAAATACATATGTAGATGTTGATGTTGAGTTTGTTTGTCAGACCGCGAGTGTTCCCACATAAAGTGTTGTGTTTAAGTATGTTTTACTGAAATTGGGTATGTTAATAATGTTAATTGATGCAAATCAAGCGAGTGATCTTTAATAAATGCGGTGTTAAGTACATATTGGATGTTAATTATCGTTAATCAACGTAATTAATGTGAAAAAGTTGATGTCTCAATTTTGTTTTTTGATGTGGAAGTAATTTTCACTCTACTCTTACTTGTTTAAATTCAAGATTAACGTGTACGGTGCCTTTAGCTTGAGTTGATACATAACACGACTGCGAAACTTTTTTTTTATGGATGAGAAATCATAAAATGTCTCCTCCCACTTTGGGCGAAGCTGAAGGAAGTGTCAGACTCTTACTGAGTAAAACCCATCCGTGTTCCTCCTAGTGTCCTTTGCCCTATGTATTTCTATCATTTCATGTACCTACCTATGTATTTCTCTTACAGCGATCTTACTTAAAGATACAGTGTAACTATAAATAACAAATCAATCAAACACTATTAGCAACTATGACCAAATCAAGGGTTTCTCAAGCTTTTTATTGTACCACTTACATGTTATTTATTTTTTACGACGCCCTTGTTGAATAATATACCCATTTGGGAAAACTAAAAGGTACGTACGATTGTACGTACGTACAATCAATGAGATGACGGAAGTCGATGCGCCAAAATTTGTATTGGTAAAATTATCTTAAAAAATAAGATCTTTATCAGATTTATTATGCAGAAAGCTTTTAAAACAGGAAAACACAGATATTCCTCAGTCGATTTTTATTTTGCTGCGCTGTGTGTCGTGGGTTGGATTCCCGCTCGGAACAAATATTTTTATGGCCTACAGATAGTTGTTTTGAGTCTGGCTGTTTGTGTTTTGCGACTTTGTACGTTTTTAAACGCACCCACAATACAGAAGAAGTCTCTAGTGGTGTGGAGCAAATTTTTTTTTAAAAAAAGAAGTAAAAGAAGATTTCTTCTTTTACTAATTTTAGTACCTAACTTCTTTTGAAACGCTGCCATTTTATATGACAGTTGCAGCCTTTTCATTTCCGAAGCGGCTTGCGACGCCGCCGCCGGTAAAGCACCACGACGCCCCGGGGAGTCGCGACACACAGTTTAGGAACCCCTGACCTAATCAATTATATTTTGCAATAACATTCAACCAAATACTTATATATACATCGGAAAACGAATAACGGAACTAAAATGAAGCTCTGAGCAGGACACTTGGCAAGGCGCGGTGATGGTAGGTGGAGTAAGGCAGTGACCGAGTGGCGTCCGAGGACTGGAAGAAGTGTTGGTCGGTCAGCAGCAAGATGGGCAGACGAAATGGTTGCCATCGCAGGTAGAACCCGGATGGGGCTGGCGCATGAACGTGGGGATTGGCACTAGAAATGAGAAGCCTGTGCTCAGCAAGTGCGAAGTCGGCCTGTGGACGACGACGATAAAATACATATCTAAAGCAACGCCAATATTTTCGCCAAAATTAATATGACAAGGGAAGTGCATCATCTATACTAATCTATACTAATATTATAAAGATATAACATTTGTTTGTAAGTTTGTATGTAGGGGGTAATCTCAGGAACTACTGGTCCGATTTGAAAAATTCTTTCAGTATAAGATAGCCTATGTATCGAGGAAGGATATAGGCTACATATTAACACGCTAAGACTAAAATGAGCTGAGCATTAATGGAAAATGTGACGCAAACGAAGTTGCGCGGGTCAGCTAGTATTATTATATAGCAGAAGAGTTTGTTTGTTTGTTTGAACGCGCTAATCTCAGGAACTATTGGTCCGATTTGAAAAATTCTGGCGGTTTAGATAGCCCATTTATCGAGGAAGGTTATAGGCTATAATTATATCATCATGCTAAGACAAATAGAAGCGGAGCAATAATTGAAAATGTGACACAGACGAAGTTGCGCGGGTCAGCTAGTAATAAAATAAAACGAAGGAGTGTCCGACCTTGTACCAAGAGATTTATTTTATTAATTTTGATAAGTGAAACCTAACGAGACTCATGCAACGAGTTATTAGTATTCCAACTGGTTTTCGCACCAACTAGAAATAACTAGATTGGTAGGTACTTAACTAGTTACTTTCAAGACTAGTCTAATACATCATAGCTGCTTGTAATTATGCTAAATTACTGTTTTAATAACTTAATAAAATTATTATAAAACAAGATTGTTATGGTTGCTTGAGTGATTTGTATATGGATATCGTAAAAAAGACCTTAACATATTTCCAAAAACTGCAACTCCTGAAATCTAGAATCATCAGTGGCGACCACCAGAACAACGCCGAACCAATGAAGCCCGACGAGTCCCGGAGAAACAAGACAACTGTCATGAATCCCGCAACGAAATTAATCAAAAATGTACAGCAGAGGAGTAGGAAAGGAGGCTCCTAGGCATGGAGCTGTCATCCAGTCTCAACTTCGGCGCCACCATTGAGTGCAAAGCCCAAACTGCGGCCAAAAAGCTGGGCACCCTAAATAGGGTGAAGCGATACTTCAAGCCTGAGCAGCTTTTAACTCTTTATAAAGCACAAGTCCGATCCTGCATGGAGTATTGCAGCCACCTTTGCGATGGCTCAGCTAAGTATCAGCTTGCCGCGCTTGACTCGGTGGAACGCAGAGCTAAGAGGCTCATTGGTGACGTAAAACAAAACTGGTGGATGCCAAGCTACACAGCTTGGCTCATCGCCGCAAGGTTGCCTGCTTGTCGGTCTTCTACAGATTGTACTTCGGAGAGTGTGCCCAAGAACTCCACGACCTCATCCCACCAGCCCCCTTCTACCATCGGACATCCAGACGCACTGCAACTTGCCATCCCTACCTTGTTACTATTCCACCAACTCGCACTAAGCGCTTCCAAGCGTCTTTCATAATGCGCACAGCAAAGGAGTGGAACTCTTTGCCTGCGTCTGTGTTTCCGAATGCTTACAACCCTAATCTTTTCAAAGTTAGAGTGAACAGGCTACTTCTGGGTAAGCTCGCTCTATCGTAGACTTTGTCTCTGTCATCTCTGACCAAGACTAGAGTCAAGGGCAAACCCATACCAAATAAAAAGGAAAAAATGTAATTTCCACTTCCCTCCTTCTCAAGCTGGAGACAGAAGAGAGCTAGGCCAATAGGCAGCAAGGGACATATACAACTGGGGTAAGCCCAGTTGCCAAGCACCACGGATTATATATTAACACTGAAACTAATGGGTTCTAAATTGTGAGCTACTTTTTTCCTGTAATAGGAATGGCAAAATTGCTTGAACTCACGAAGTTCCAGAGTACCAATTCTACTCATTTTCACATTCGCATCTCAAACGCAATCTGTCAAAAAATTTATGAAAATTAAGCCTTTTTTGACAGTGTGCGATTGACATGCGAATGCGAAAGTAGTTTAAACATTAGTAGAATTGGCCCTCTGGTATCTACAAGGCTGGATGTGGATATCGAAAAGTGTTAAAGGTGTGTATTCCGTCCACTAGCGCCGCCAATTGTTTTTTATTAATCGGGGTCAATTTAAGACACGTAGATAAAAAACCGCTCTGTAGTGTACTGAAGAAATGTATCTATTATTTTTTGACAGCTATTTTTAATACATAACTCATGGCTAAATAGCCAAAACGGCAATTATTGCTAAAAGTGGCCACTTTTTGCAACTATTTATGTTCTAAAGTACAAAACATAATAAATACATTTCTTCAGTACACTTCAGTAATAAAAACGATTGGCGGCGCTAGTGGACGGAATACACGCTCTGTCGATTTTGATGTCTGTATTTATATTTAACTCTATTCGCTTGCCTTTATATTCAACTAGCTGATGGCCGCAGCTTCGCCTGCTTGATAAATTATATAGAATAGAATAGAACAGAATAGAAAACATTTATTCGACACAGACACAGCAAAAAAATAAACATTGTAAAAAAAGAGTGGAAAAAACATAAAAAAGCAATTAGGTACAAAAAAAAACTAAAAAAATTACTAAAACCTTCCTCGAGAACCACTCTATCGATTGTTGAATAAAAATCGGTGCAGTAGTTTTTTGAGTTTATCGCGAATAGATAGACAGCCAGACGCGGCGGAGAACTTTGTTTTATAATTGTAGTGTTTTTATTTACGAATCAAGTATATCTAGCTATTGCCCGTGACTTGGTCGATTCCGAAGAACAAGACTCTCACACAAAGTGCCGTCCCATTTCTCTTAAAGTTTAAAATTCCAAATTCCTTACTTAACGGATACTTGTATAGGTACCAAAATAATAACATATTCCAAATTTCAGTTTTCTTGAGTTTGTAGTATAGACGTAATGTGTTTCAGAGAGAAAAGTCCCGCAAGCCTCCATAGAAAGAGAGAAGACGAAAAGGGCAACTGCCCGATAGTTGATATTCGGACTGTTGTACGTGTTCATATCGCACGGAAAACTCTGACAGCGCGATACAGGATTCCGTTCAGTAGTTCGCTGTTGGTAGGATAGATGGCGCTGGGTTTCTTTTTGTTGCGGTACAAATTTCGCTTCGTTAGTTTTTCTTGATGATTGGTGATTTACGCATTGATGCCGCTGCAGTTGTTTTGAATGTGCGCATAATCAGTCAGGATATATAAAGGGGTTTTTCCGTATCTATACAAACCAGTACCTAGATGAATATTTGTTCGATGGGTATGTCTCTAAATTCTTCCTAAATAAAATAAATTCTAATATTATTTCAGTTCTAGCTACTAAAGATTTCAGAACTAGTTTGGATTTGCCAAACCATTAAAATATAATAGAAATCAAAGGCTTAAAGTTTTGCGCATACTTCAAAAGTTAAGCCATGACTTTTCACTTGCATAAATACAAATAAAAATATAAATTCTTCAATTGAATAGGACGGTTTCCGACCTAGTTGAAAGCCTAACAAATCGTCGGCTAAATAGTTGACAAAGAAACACGAAGTTGAATCACAATATATTATAACGATCTCCGATAGCGAGCGGTGCCTTATTGATTCCAACAATTGAACCGATTAGCTGTTCGGAACGCCTTCGGACATCTTCGGGGATCTTCGGGCATAAATCTGAAGATAAAAATGTTTGGAGGAGGCGTGAAATCATCTACACAGTGTATTGATATGGTAAGAATATTGTGCTCGGCAGTGTAGTTGAGATGTGAGCTGTGAAATAGCCGTAGCTTTTGTTAATCTATGTTTTCATTACAAAGCTGTATTGAAAATAAAAAATTGTGTATGTATGGCTTTTTAGATATAGCATTTGAAACAATGTGTTAATCAACTGAATCTAATGGGCTTGTATCCTGAAAAAATCTAATTAGTCCGTCAGTTAGATTATCAAAAAATATTTGACCCGTATTTTTTCTTTTCTTACGGGAACCAAAATTGACGAAGTTACGACGCTTTTAAAATTCACAATACTTCACGCACTGGCATAATTTTTAGCGGGTCGTGACGTCACGAGTCCCCATTCCCGAGTTTTGATGCGTTATATCTTTATCAATATTAAAAGATTTACAAAAAAAAAATGTGCTATTATAATTTCAATACTAACTGACGGACTAAATAGTTTTGCAATTTGTGGATGATGGAAACTAGCCTATTATAGTTTTTAGAAAGTAATCTATGAAAGTACTAACTCCAGCCTTTCTAGCGTGATTGAGAATCCATTCCATCCATCCATCCGTCTATCCATAAATCCACAAATTCAAAAGTTTGGATGTATATCCAAACTTTTGAATTTATAATACGTTCAGAGGGCCAATTCTACTAAGTTACAACTTTCGCATTCGCATGTCGATCGCAAACTGTCTAAACAGCCTTAATTTTCATAAATTTTTGACAGATTGCGATAGAATGCGATGCGAATGTGAAAATTAGTAAAATTGGCAATCTGATTTATGAACTCATTCACTGGGGTTGCATTAATGCTATTTATAGCCAAAAAAATTGGTGCCATTGAAATTTAGGTACGGGAAGCAGAGATGCGGTAAATAATTTGTATTGTATAAGATTTTCCCATGTGTCATTTGAAAATAACGGCTTCATTAAATCTTAATCCTACTAATGTTTGTTCTGATTGCCATAAGAACTTTTAATTTTCACTTTTTAATGATAAAAATATTAACAATCCTCAAATATCCTCAGCCAGCATATGGCAGAATGCCGATACCATACGAGCCCAATAATTCAGTAGTGTCAGACATAACTGTAGCCGTGAACCATCACCGTATATCATGACTGAAGTAAGCGGCAGATGGTGGAGGGGAACACTTTTCGATATTCTTGTTTATTACTTAAATGAAGTCCGCACTCAAGAGCATTAATTATTTTAATATGTTTCCTAACACTAGTTTTTGTTCCTGCGACTTACCTCTCCAGCGAGTCGCAGAATCAGCCGGTCGATTCTGTTGACATCTCACCGTGATCACTTAGGTGGAGTGAACGATAAGTGAGCTATCATTCCATCTTGTTTGTATGGTTTGACAGCTCACTTTTCGTTCACTTCGCCTAAGTGCTCACTTCGACATATTTATAGAATCGCACTGCTGAAAGCACATCACGCCATCCTAAACTATATTTTATATGTCATATGTGTTAGCAATAAAGATGAAAATGAAATTTGTGATTAATATTATGATTCTAATAAAGTGACCTTTTTAGGGCCACTGATCTTTCCCACAATAATCGAACGTGTTTTCGCTGCTCCGGCTCTCTTCGCTGTAAGAGAGATATAGAGCTGAATAGGAATAATAGCGCTATCCTTTTTTCACAACGGAATAATAATGTCAGTACTTCCTGGGATTAGCCCCAATAAATAGTATAGATTATCTTTTTATAATAATAAGATTGGATTGACCCATCAAAGACTCAATAAATTAAAAAATATACTAAACTTACAAAAGACTAAAGTATAGCATCAAAAAATTCGTCCTCCACGCTGTCAGCTGGTAATGTACCCAAGAGACTGGCGGCATTGCCACGTTGAATGGCAATGCCCAAAGTAAGAGCCAGCTCTTGGGTCACGGGAAGTGTCAACCAGCCGTTTCGAAATTTCTTTGAAAAGGCTGTGAGCACAAGGGCCCCACGGCCCTAGGGTTTCAAACCCAAACGGCTCGAAAATATAGTTACCAATAAGGTTACTATATTTACGCCCATCAAAGAAAATTAGACCGCATAAGATTACGAAATCAGGATTGCTAAGTACCACAAAACCAATCAGACATCTGACGACATTTAAAAATAAAAAAATATATATTAAACCAAGTTATTGACAAACTGTTTCTATTAGATCACAAAAAGAAATAAAAACACGGATCTATCATAATGAAACGTTAAAACTCTTATAAAAGGACAGAAAAAATCTAAACACAGTTATCAAAATCTGAATCCGAATCAATAACAACAATAGCATTATTGCTGCATCAAATCATTATCTTTTAACTTGTCGACCATTCTTAACAAATCGTTAAACTTTGTTCATTATCTTAATTATTTTTACGTTCAATTCATTAAAGCTGTATAACAATTTAGATTATCTTATAGCGAGTGTCTTTAACACCTCTCGCGCAGCGGCGGCGGCTCACAAAGCTCGCTCGTAAACCCAACATGGAGTGAATAAAAAAAAAAACAAGTAAAAAAAAAACAAAAACAGCCCGAGAGTATAATAAAGAGAGTCAATTCGCCTTACGTCTCAAGGTGTGAAGCTGTCATGGACGAAATGATGACTCCATTATTAAGCGGCTAAATAATAATTCTTCCGAGTCCCGTTGCAGCGAGTTGATGTGTTAATAAGTTGTGTGCGTTAGTGTGCACGCAGTGTGTGTGCTGTGAGCTTATGTGTGTGTAATGGTGTGTGCGTAAGTGTACATGTGTGTATTTAATTAGGGTTGGTAGTTGTTTGTGGGCGTGCTACAGTTATGTTTTACTATTATTCGATTTTCCTTTGTTAGTTATTGATATGTTTTGAATATGGGTTGTTTATGTCGGATATAGATGCCAGGGATATAATTAAATGATTCAGCGTGATCAAAGATAGAGCTTTCGTATTTTTTTAAGCTTTTGTAGATTTTTTCGTGTAAATAATAAATTCTTTTGTTGCACTTCAGAAGAAGACGCAGTTTTTAATAAAACTTTTATATAGGTTAAGACTTTAGTAGTCTGGAATAGTTTGGATGCACGGAATTATCTAATAGATTGAATTTTTCAGATGTTTACAGTATCTACATTATGTACAAACGCATAAAAAAATAAAATAAATCATTGGGCATCAAAAAAAAAAAAAACCACATCGCTGTCAACGGCAAAAGTGCCCAGAACACTGGCAGCATTGCCACGTTGAATGGCAATGCTGATTCTTTGGCCGAAGAAAAGCCCAGCCCTCTGGTCACGTGAACCGTCGACAAGTTGTTTGCTGATGTCCCGAAAGACTCTATGTGCACTCGGACCCCATGGGCCTAATAGATTAATACAGAAACACTAGATTTTGTCCGCGACATCGTACGCGCATGTCTCATTTCTTCCCGTTCCCGTAGGAATTTCGGGAAATCCTCTCTTAATGCTCTCCTACACTACCCAAGGAACCTACATGCCCAAATTTTAGCTTTCTACGACCAGTACTTTCAGCTGTGCGTTGTCAATCAGTGACTCCAGTACCGGAAGTATTTTATACATTAGGATTTGATATACAACGTGTTTTTTTTATATCCCATAACTCTAGGGTATGATTGAGGCCATATCAGAGAATCAACTGGCATATGAGTTATGTTCCAATCCTTCGTTATTTTTTTTTTTTTCATTTTTCATACAAAATAAAGTCACGATTATTAATGTAAAACACCCTTACGTGAAATATGACAACGTCGCATTTTCTTAGCTTTAAATATGAATGACAGGTTTGAATAAAAATGAATTAGGGGAGACCGGGTCAAAATCGTATAGCTAAGGGTTTAAGGTTGTAGGTCTTTCATTTCAAAACACTAATTTGTCTAATCAATAATTATAATTAGTCAGTCTCATAAAGAACATAATCAATTGCACATATTTGGAAAAATCAAAATATTAAACAACAAAAACTAAACATTTTCAAACTTCTTCTAATTACGATTTTGCCCCGACACATGGGCAAAACCGTATATTATATACGATACTGCCCCAGATATTATCTGGAAGCAACGCATAACATACATACAAAATTATCTAAATCCTTTGAGCCATAACCTGTACAGCCTTCATGAGCCCAACCTTCACACTCCTCACAGCGCACCCAACATTCATCAAAGTGGCTTGTACCGTATTCTTCGAGGCAGTACAAGCAAATGTTTTCATTAATTGTTTTTCATTTTGGTTTTTTGATCTAAGGCGGTTGATTCAAATTAAGCTTAGGAGTTCTATTTTGTGAGATGGTTATCAACTCATTTTTATTGGGGGAGGAAGTAATAACAGATCGTACAGAGGCCGGTTTTACCCCGTACGGTTTTGACCCACGGCTCAATGTATAGATATATCACTCACTACTACATACGCAAACCACTTTTGCTTACTCAAATATTTGTTAATTACAAGTAAATACATGCACTTTAACATAGTTCATTGAACACTTACCTGTTATATACGTATATTACACTATTATTGATTGAATTTTCACAAAAATAAGATCAAATACACCGAAAAACAATAAAATTGAATAGATTGATAACGGGCGTGCATACAGCGACAAGTGTTTGTTGACAAATAGCTCCCATTGGTTGACGCCACTCAGTAGTTTGCGCGCGGGAACTTTGAATGATTGGCAAGAATAGACATGCTGTACTGTTTTGCCCCGGTATACGGTTTTGTACAGGTCTCCCCTACTTGTATTTATCAATGAAACTTAGATACCTAGACACATCGAGGGTCTATTTTGTACGGTAAGCAAACAAGTAAAGATTCGTCATACTGGTGACAATTTTTGACCTAATTTAATTATGAAAGATGATATCTCCGAAACGATGCATTTTTGGACCACCTATTCTAGGAGTTTTAGTATTATTTTTACCTACAAAATATAACCCTAGAGTTATGTGATATCAAAAAAAAACAGGTTGTATAAATTAGCTCAAGTGGAAAAAGAGACCGAAGCCAAAAAAAAGGTTGTTCGAATAAAAGGGAGTCAGTGACAGTGTGATGATTGACAGGTCAAAAAAGCAACTATAAACTTGGGGTGTTGCCCGACCCTACGTCACATGAAACAAGAGCAAGAAGTTGATGATGAACCATGAGGCATGTGTCCTGAAAAAATCTAAATAGTCCGTCAGTTAGGTTATCAAAAAATATTTGACCCGTGTTTTTCTTTTGTTACGGGAACCAAAATTGACGAAGTTACGACGCTTTTAAAATTCTCCATACGTCACACCTTCGCATATTTTTTGTGAGTCGTGACGTCACGAGCCCCCACTCCCGAGTTTTGATGCGGTTTTATCTTTGTCAATATTCATTGATTTATAAAAACAAAAAATACGTGTCCATTTTTTTTTCAATGCTCTAACTCGACGGACTAAATAGTTCTGCAATTTGTGTATGGTGGAATCTAGCGTATTGGAGAAGAAGATGGGTTTAATAAAAGAGAGGGAGCATCAACGAAATTGACGGTACAGGGATGATCACAGTCTGAATAGTATATATGTCACCGGAAAATGGCAAACTCGGTAAAATTGAAATAAATCTTGATTAGATTTAAAAATTTAGAAATTTCATGAATAAATCATGAAAGTGCTAAATAGTGCACTATCTTTCTGTACCGTCATAGTTGCAAGTATGTGTTTTTTTTATTTGTATTTATCTTAAAATATTATTTAGTATACTTAATTTGCGTCATATTTGTTTTAGTAATATTTATATATTGTATGTTATATTTAAAGTTTATTGATTTTTTTTTTTACTTTTACACACGTGTCTACATCTCTTTTATTTGGCTCTCCTTTCGTAGGTATGCTGGAAGAGATTTCATTAGAAATAAGCATCACCTTTGTACCTATTTTTCTGTCTCCTTTTTTGCAATATATCTGTGTGTGTGTATACATAAATTGTAAAATAAATAAATAGTGTCAAATTTATTTTTTGTCTTGAACTGGTGATCGGTGAGGAATTGCTTCTTCTAAATTGAAAACTATGTAACAGTTATACTTATGTTATTAAAGCTTAAGAGTTTGTTTGGTTGATCGCACTTATATCAGTAGCTACTCTGGTTCATATTGAAAAAAAAAATTAATGTTGGATACCTAGCCCATTAATTAATTGGGGACGGCTATAGGCTTTATATAACATCACGATGTAGGAGCAGATCAAAGTGTCGCAAACGAAGTTGCACAGGACAGCTAGTTAGAAATAATTATTACCCCACAAAAATGTTAAATGTAATAAAAAAATGACAAGTTCTGCTGTTTACAGAACTTTTGAGATCTCATAGAAGTCAGATCATGTTGAATTTATTTTGTAGTTAAAAATCAATATTTAGTGACTGTATCAATAGTTTTTTAATTATGTTATAATAATAGTGACTTGGCAATGAGCACAAGTTGAAACAAGGATGACGAGAAAAGGATGGTACGGCCGGGCCGTGCCCGCTTTGCTCGAGACTTGGCGGGGCACTACCGTACCCCCAGAACATCGGAACTGAACCGAACTAATAAGAAGAGTTTCTAATTCAGCTTGCAAAACTGACCTAAACTAACTAACAAACATTTCAAGTTATAAAAAAACCGGCCAAGTGCGTGTCGGACTCGCACACGAAGGGTTCCGTACCATAAACCTTAATTTTTATTATTTGTTGTTATAGCAGCAATAGAAATGCACAATTTGTGAAAGTTTCAACTATCTACCCTGTACAGTTTCTGAGATACAGCCCGCTGACAGACGGCCGGACTTATGGGCAGCGGAGGGTCAGTAGTAGAGTGTCGTTGGTTACACTTTGAATACGGAACCCTAAAAAGCTTGTTAATAAACTCCCGTACGAATGTGATAAATAAGTACAAGTGTAACAAACACAAAAGAAACTTATGTAATAATTAAACAACACTTAACAAAAACAGCCAGCAGTTATAGTTACGTACGATTAAATGTAAACTTTTTAATTTGCGGCGACATTTGCACGCCTTCGCTCAAATGAACCGTTATTATTTACGTTCTATATCTGATGCGACACGAACGTGTTACGTACTATTGCTGTTCGAGTGGTACAGTTTTGCTTGTCAAATGTTAAAATCATAAGTTATTTTGTTTTTTTTTTTTATTCCTAGGCGTTAGTGTTACGCTGTTTTGTGTGTCTGTGTGTTTTTTTTTATTTTATAGACAAGTAGCACTTCACCCGGAACTTCGTTCGCGCGGGTTTAGTATTGCAATTTTCATAGGGATCTCTATTTGTTTCCAGTAATAAATATAACCCATGTTACTCAGGGATAATGTAACATTCTAATGGTGAAAGAACTTTTGAAATCGGTCTAGTAGTTTTTGAGTAAGTTCGTTACAAACACAAAATCTATCCTCTTTATAATATTAGTGTAGAAGTGTAGATATATAAATGATGCATTCTGATTTAAACAATAAATATCTACCAGCCTTAAGAGGAAATGTGGGCTTGTAGACTTCGTATGGAAAAAGTTATATTTCGAGGTTTGGCTCTCGCCTGTTTCCTTCTCCATATTAAATCGATTCAATAGATATACACAAGCTGAATAAGAAGGATATAAACTGTGCCCCTATGTTTTTCTCTATTCATTAATAGTTGCCAAACTTGTTCAGTAAGGCTCTTTTGACAGCAGTTTATTGGACAATTTTGAGCATGTTTTGAGGGTCCTAGTGGTTTTACGTTTAATTTATCATCAAAAAAGAAAACATAGCGACACAAAATATATTCTTCTTATACAGTTCATGAAATATCTCTTAAATCTGTCCAATATTGAGGAAAGAAACAGGCGAGAGCCAAACCTCGAATTATGACTATTTACATACAAAGTCTCTCCGCCCGCGTTTCCTCTTAATAACCTCTGGCGTCGACAATGACCTTGCCTGCTTTACCAACATAGTTAGAAAAGATAAAAAATAAACCGAAAACAGATTGATTCACATCTGAGGGAAATTATACAAAATAGTAAATATAACAATAAAGACTAGTCTAACGGAGCCTCTGCGAGTTGGTTTCGGCCCCTCGTACGCCTACCAATGGACTGGGTCACAAGGGACCCGAGACAGAGAAAAAAAAAAAAAAAAAAAGACTAGTGATGATTGGTTGGTGGCGAGAGTAACCTCTGCTTGTCTGTCTGTTACCTTCTCGCGTTATTACGGCTGTTCATCTGTTCAGATATGGAAGAAACTTGGCATACAGTTACGCTATCATGGACTAGCTGACCCGTGCAACGTCGTCTGCGTAAATTTTTTCATTACTGCTACGCTCCTATTGGTCTTAGCGTGATGATATATAGCCTATAGCATTCCTCGATAAATGGACTATCTAAAACTGAAAGAATTTTTCAAATCGGACCGGTAGTTCCTGAGATTAGCGCGTTCAACCAAACAAACAAACAAATAAACAAACTCTTCTGCTTTATAATTAGTATAGATTTGACACTTAGGAAGACTTATGGCCAGCTGAAGAAGTCTTTCGACTGGGGATAATGTGCCCTTGGTATGACTACCGACTTTTGGACAGAAGGTAAAAAAGTAAAAATTAGTCATCCGAATATTTCCAATCTCTCTAACATTAGACATCAACGCTCGGAACTTCAACAAAACATGATTTACATAAAAAAAAAAATGAATAAGTTCTAAACTAAAAGCTTATTCATTTTGAAGTTATTATTTTTGTCCATTATTATTTATTTATGTGAATTATTATTTATTAATGTCAATCATTATTAATTTATGTCAATTATTATTTATTTATATGAATTATTATTTATTTATGTCAATTATTATTTATTATCATCATCATCCACAGCCCGAATAATAATTGACATAAATAAATAATAATTGACATATATAAATAATAATTGTATGTCAATTATTATTTATTTATGTCAATTATTATTTATTAATGTCAATTATTATTTATTTAAGTGTCAATTATTAATAATCATCATCCACAGCCCGACTTCGCCCACTGCTGAGCATAGGCCTCACTTTTCTTTTGCATTTTGGGGAATGTGCGACGGTATTGCATAATTTAATTCCGCCAAACCCGGTTCCATCATCGGACCACAAGACGACCGGCGATGCGCCACCGGTACATGGTGGACATCCCACCCACACGCACAAAACATTTTGGGAACACATTCATAGTCCGTACAGCAAAGGAGTGGAATTCCCTGCCGGAGTCTGTGTTTCCTGATAGCTACAACCTGGGAGTCTTTAAGTCAAGAGTGAATAGGTTACTTCTAGGCAAGCGTGCTTCATCTTAGACCGCATCATCACTTACCATCAGGTGAGATAGTGGTCAAACGCGTGCCTATCAAAAGTTAAAAAAAGCCAATCCCCACATTGCGATGGCATCGCAAGAATGTGTGTGCATCATCATGTCGTCTGCCCATCTTGCTGCTGGTCAACCAAAATTCTTCCAGTCCTCGGACGCCACTCGGTCACTGCCTTACTCCACCTACCATCACCACGCCTTGCCAGGTATCCTGCCCAGCTCCATTTTAGTTCGCATTTTTCCGATGTTGAAAGCATTGTACGTCTAAGCTCAACTTTGCTGTCAACTGCTCAGTTATCATTATTATTATTACTAGCCCGTACTGTCCCACCGCTGGGCAAAGGCCTCCCTCCATTCCTTCCAATAAAAAAATAAAAAATCGCCGCCATCTCTTTTGCGGTCTGCCGTAGCCTCGTCTCGCTGTTTCAGGGTTCAAACTGCTCAGTAATTATTCAAAAAACTTTTTACATAAAAATACAACCGATTTCCAAAAAAAAAAAAAAACATTGATTTCGGAAGTCGGTGGTTTTGTTATTTCTTCGTATTTTGACACCGACTTCCGAAATTAAAGTTATTTTTCACTTTGTAGTGTTTTTTTTTAATTTGGAAGTCAGTTGTATTTTATTTTGTAAAAAGCTTCTGTCAAACTTTTTAGTGGTACCCCACACCTAACAACACCACTGCAAAATCGCAGAAAAGCAAAATACGCTATTTCGATTACTTGGATGACAAAAACCATAATCCAAGTAAACGAATTCCAGCTATTTCGATTTAAAATCCAAAGTTCGTAACCGATTCTGATAAAATTTAAATGGGACCAATCTGCAGGTATATCCTTTCAGATAAAGAATTTTTCAAATCGGTTGATAATTGACGGAGTTATGAGGTAACAAACATGAAAAAGAAAAATACAACCGAATTGAGAACCTCCTCCTTTTTGGGAAGTCGGTTAAAAATGAAGAACTGCTCTTCATTCAGACAACAGTCCGGTGAAAGTAGAAATACATACAATTAACCACTAAAATTAATTCATATACTCCATCCATTCATACGATAGCACAACGACATCTTTAATTGCGTTTTTACACGAAAACTATTCATAATGACCACTCGAAGCCACTCTCTTTATAATTAAATCCGAAAGAGTGCTTTTGAAAGGTAATTTTAATAATTCCTACAATTATAGTCCAACTAGCATATACCAGCTGCTTTGCTTGCAAGTAAAATTAAAAAAATATTTCATGGGAACTTAGTGCCGGACTAAAAATATCGTAATATGTCCTAATCTAAGTCTATGGCCGATGCCAGATACAAAAAGTCAATAACGATCATAAAACTTTCCTTAACATCTGTTTGACAGTAAATTATTAATCGTTTTACAAAACTAGATTATGTAAAGGATCACGATAGATGTCAATTTCACGATAGCTTTATGACTTTCTTTCTGTTTTCAGAACTAAGTATGTCAATTAATGTAGGTGGGTCAATAACCGTTATTGCAAATTTATCTGGTGTCCTACGTGATCCGAAGGACTAATTCGTTATTTTTCAATGAACAGTAATTTGTTTTCCGTGAATTGGTGGTGTTTTTTTTTCTTGGTAGTGCATTTTTTTATTTATACTTTTACGCGAGAAATTTGGATGATCTTTGTAAATAAACCTATGTATTATGTAAGTATGTAACAAATGGGTAGATCTTTACTATTGCAATTTAGGACAAGTTTTCATAATTCTTTGGTCACTTTTCTATGCAAATGCATTTTTTATTAAGTCACTATTGAACAAACATCCAAACACACAGATAAAATAAGTAGGATTTCTATCAGAGGTCAATTATTTTTTGGTTAATTAATGTGTGGTTGCCGGTTGCTGGTTGCTGCGTTCATTGTGTAGAGTGCAGACGCATCGGCGTGTGAACTGGGCGGGCAGGCCGGCCGACCAATCAGAAGCCTGCGCTTGAGTTGCGCGGCGCCCGGCGTGCGCACGCGATGGTGTTCACGGCGCAAATAGATGCAGAAGGCCTATTTTGAGTAACGTAAAGACAAGATACAATGGAACTGTAATCTAATTTTAGAGCTTTTGAGCCTATAAGGCAGATAAGCCTGTTTCGACTTCGAAATCGTAATCTTTTGAAAAGCTTTGTTTCTTTAGCATGTACCACACGGATGATATCCAATATCCCATCCAAGGTCACTAAGCTCCCAGTTTCCATCCGCGATTTTTTTTTAATTTGGATTGCATCTGCCGTCTATGTTTGCTTCAAGCATGTTCCACACGTATGTAATCCAGCGTCCCATCTGAGGTGACCTTGCTTGTCGTAATCCGTGTAGACGACAGATGCAATCCAAATTCATACAAAATTCGCGAATGGACAACAAGCTCCCACCAAGGTCACCTTGGATGGGACGTTGGTATGTAATCCACCGTGTGGAACATGCTTAAATGTGAAAATATTGATTACTGGATTGCCTAGTTGAGATGTTTTTAGAGTTTTCTTTTTTGAGATATGTAGGTATTACTCGTAAAAATCTCTGAATATGTATTCTTTGGCTAATGTCTATACTTAATCTATAGCTATCAGAATATCGAATCCAACTTCTAAGTATCTTTTACTAAATCTAATTTTCAATTTATCCACAGGAATATAATAAATATATTTTGTCATAGCTTGGCATGTGAAGCTTTTAGAAACTGGCGGTTTTCTTGTACCCACATTGGTCAGGCCAGGACATCTGACGCCAGTCTTACCAAGGGTTGTCATGTTACCCAGTTACTGGGTTGTGGAGGTAAGATAGGCAGTCGTCCCGCATGAAACACCGAAACCAACAGAATTGGTGTGGTCCCGAAGTACAATCGCCAGAAAAATAAAGCTACAATAATCTGTCAAATTTCTTTGTTAGATTTTCAACTTTATCCCTAAAGAGACTGGGTTTGATTGGGAAAATTTGACAGTTTCGGATAGCCTGATGGTGGCGACTGTACCACACAAAAACAATATTGGTGGAGCCCAAGACTGTGGTCCCGGTCCCAAAATCCCCTCGACCCTGCAAAAAGGCTACGCAAAAATTGAAATTGTTTACTTCAGTGAGCCTTCTGTAAACTCTTTTACACTATAAACTACTATTTTATTTTATTATGTGCAATTGTACATTTTACGGCTCCACTGTAATTGGATTTAAGTGAATTGCGAAAAAGTACAAAAACTTAATAAAGATACTCGCAAAGGTTATAATTTTATTAAGACCTCTGTTATTTTAACTCCTTATTCGTGTTTTACATAAACTTAAGCACTTACAAGATGGAAATAAGAGCAGAGTTGTGGATGGAAGTTTAATTATTTTCTAGATTAGTGTACAGAATGACTGGAAGGTATTTTCCCAGCAGTAGGACTAGGTATAAGCTAAATAAAATCAATGCAGGTATAGGTCTTCCGTTACTGTGTGACAGGCTGAAAACGCACAGCGGATAGTTATAGATCGTAGATAGCCGAAATTTGGCATGTAGGCTCCTTGGTTTGAGTGGAGGGGAGCCATACGAGAGGATTTCCGGAATTTCCTACGGGAACGAAATAAGACGGAATATGCCGTACGAAGTCGCGGGGAAACGCTCGTAACATATATTTATTCAAAGGCTTTGGCGGCAGATTTTCATCTAGACGAATTATTGGTCCTGCGAGCACTGGATCGCATTACTGAAACGAAAACTTATGCCAATTTGTAAATGATAAAAGGGTTTTCTATAATAGACAATTATAAAATGGTCAATCGTTAACATTTCAAAACTCACACTAAAATGTTCTGTAGCATGAACATTCTAAACATTCAACCGAACCAACAAACTTTTTCGAAATTCGAAACTACCCAAAGAATTTCAAGCTAGCATTTTTCTGTTTTTTATTCAACAACAATAGAATCACTGATGAGGAACTAAAAAGTTCCAAGTTCAAAAAAATTAAAACAATTTCACTTACTGGAGCTGTCAGTTGCTCAGTTGCGCGCCGGCTGGGACTCTCAGTATATATATAGTAGTCTATGGCTGGGACGAGGCGCGGTAGTGCGACGGGGGGGGTGTCGGCTCGCGCTTTGAACACGGAGGTGCTAATAACGAGGCGTCCTGCTGCGCGCGCCCCGCTGCGACGGGAATGTGGGGGAGTGATGCGGTTCCTATCTTGTGAGCAACGTGTACGTGGGTAGTTTCGGATTAAGTTGTTGTTCGTCGGTGTGGATTTAATGTAGTACTTTGAGATATTTTGTAAGAGAAACTGAAGAGTTCTTCGATAATGTGAGGGACTTGAAATTCAGAACTCTAACTTTAATCGATTTCAGATTTCAGTATGAAACTGCAAATTGTTATAAAAAGAGTCCCCGCTGAATTTAGAGTCGAAACAATAACCTAGGTAATCTAATGCTGTTTGTTAGGTTTTGAGTAGGATGACCTTTTAGTGTGGCAAAAACATCTCTAACAGAAGGGGGGCCAAATGAGTTGTAGGTATACCAAGCAACACTTGTATTAAAACAAATGATTCCTCAACTATTATCATCACCGTGAAAAAAAAAATATTTTAATAAATTATCCCCCACAGCCAACAACAGTCCACCTCACCCTACTCTAAGTAAGATATCTGGGCCGCCGTCTCTATTAAGTATAATCACACGATAGAGCTGCGCCCGCGCCCGACTCTACGAAGCTTGATTATCGACTTCACTCCACTCTACGTAGTGTTGTGACTACCCTACGCGCCAAGTAATTAGGTATTTATTATATTCTCGAGTTCTTTGATGAGATTTATATATTTCTAAAAATGATTTGTTTCTCTTCGGCTCAGCAGGCTTTTAGGTCTATAGCTATGCACGCCCCTGAAAATATTTTAGTTCAAGTCAACCTAAGATGGTCTTTAAAAGATCGCTTTTAGCGGTAAGGCCGCCTATTATGTCACCCTTATGTAGGTAATGTTTTCTTTATTTGTCTTTTCTGTAACATATTTTTTTTATAGGCAGGCGTTTGACCACTATCTCAACTGATGGTAAGCGATGATGCGGCCTTAGATAGAGCACGCTTGCCTAGAAGTAATATATTTACTCTTGACTTAAATCTCCCAGGTTGTAGCTATCAGGAAACACAGACTCCGGCAGGAAGTTACACTCCTTTGCTGTACGCACTATGAATGTGTTCCCGAAACTTTTAAAACGTGTGGGTGGGATGTCCACCATGTACTGGTGGCGCATCGCCGTTCGTCTTGTGGTCCGATGATGGAACGGGCTTGGCGGAATTAAATTATACAATTCCGTCGCATATTCCCCAAAATGCAACCGGTAGAAAACCGACAGGCTAGCGTCGATGCTCAAAACTTTGGAGCTTCGACTCAGCAAGCTTATCATTACCGATGATGCTCTTTGCTCGTTTTTCAATTGACCCAAGAGCATCATGCAAGCTGGTATCTGGCAGATCCGTCCTAAAGATGAGAGCAGTACTCCATACACGATCGAACTTGCGCTTGATAGAGTTTGAGCAGCTATTCCGGCGTAAAGTACCTTCTCACTTTTGCTAGGATCCCCAACTATACGTAAGTAAGAGTATGTCAGCGCCGCAAGCAATGTGAACAGAACGCGCCGATACTCTTGTTTTCGGTCGCTTGTGAACAGCTGCTTAGGAGTTGATTGAAGGTCCTGCACTGTACAGAGTCTGCACAAATCATACCGTTGGTGCTCTAAAGGGAATACAAATTATTTTTATTTTCTTCCCGACTAGCTGACCCGCGCAACTTCGTCTGCGTCACATTTTCCATTACTGCTCCGCTCCTATTTGTCTTAGCGTGATGATATATAGTATATAGCCTTCCTTGATAAATGGGCTATCTAACATTGAAAACATTTTTCCAATCGGACCAGTAGTTCCTGAGATTAGCGCGTTCAACCAAACAAAAAAACTCTTCTGCTTTATAATATTAGTATAGATAGACCACCAAGCAAAAATAATGATTGGTGCTCTATGGGAATAGTTTTTTTTTAATTTGAGTTGGGTTTGCTCTCGACTTTCGTCTTGGTCAGAGATGACAGAGACAAAGTCTACGATGGAGCGAGCTTACCCAGAAGGAGCCTGTTTACTCTAACTTTGAAGAGATTAGGGTTGGAGGCGTTCGGAAACACAGACGCAGGCAGCGAGTTCCACTCCTTTGCTGTGCGCATTATAAAAGGCGTTTAGAAACGCTTAGTGCGAATTCGTGGAATAGCAACAAGGTAGGGATGGTAAGTTGCAGTGCGTCTGGATGTCCGATGGTAGAAGGGGGAATCTTTTTTGGTGGTCATAAAATTGTTGTTCTAACGGGAATACTTCGTCTGCTCTGTGCATAGAACGGCTCAAAAGTCTATAAGGGCTGCACTGAACTTGCCCTACGACTAACTTTATGAAAGTCCGCTGAAGTAGCTCCAATCTTCTATGGTTTGGAGCTGCCAGTGGCCATCGACAAAAAAAACACTACGACTAACTTCAGAGACTGGTTTCTCGAACTCTTTCTCTTTTGTCTAGCAGCACTCCTCAGCTCTCAGTCTGGTCGCAGTAGTTCACTCCTTGCAATGTTATTTCTCAGTTTTGGAGGGTCGTGCACCCTTCCCTTTTACATCTCTTTCTCTTACATGATATTTCTCCATGCAGTTTCTGTCTGTAGCGATGTGGAGAACGTTGTGAACTATAGAGTCAAGGGTCGTGAGTATCCACTAGGCACACATAAGTCTAATAGCGGTTAACCACGTGACCGACGCAGTTCGGTATACCGGTCAGAAGAGACCACGAAAATTGATCTGCAGACGATGCGATAGACGGTAGGGGCACGCTGCGCGGCGGGCTTAAAATCCAGGAGTGTGGAAGATCAGGCGCTTGATTTCCACGACCGGTGAATCAGAATTGGCCCTCTGATGACGCATGTCATATGTATTCAACAACGTTCTGTGGCAGACTGATTGTGCGGTGAAACAGTGCCAATTCTACAAGTAGTAGGAGCAATAGTAACATTGGTAGTAGTATTAGTTGTGTACTAGTTTTCTTTCTTTCATTGCTACCAGTTTTCTTTCATTTTTGATCGATTGCGCATGTCAGTCGCAAACTGTCAAAAATTTATCGCTACTGAGGCTACATCTAGATTCCGTTCACTTCAGAAAATTATTAAATATAATACGAACCGATCTGCAGATTACACCTATGTAGTACGTAACTTATCCTGGGTACAATTTCTAATCTATCTATTTGATTGCAGTGAGAAGCGCAAGCGCACACTTTACACTTTACAGGCAATGAGATTGATTAACGATCCGCAGATGAAGGAGCTTATTACGATGTAAGTAATAACATAACTATCGGTACTGTATTAAAACTTTAAGCACACAAGAACAAGCTATTTGGTGGCAAAATCAATGTCAAAACGTTTATTTATCCATTACATCACATTTACTGACAATGTAATGTAATGTTATGGGTCAATGGCAGTCTGAATCAATTAAATTAATTAAAAGGCGCTTTAGAACGTCAACATGTGTTTTTTAAATATACTTTTTTTTTTAATAATAGAGTGACTCTAGTGTCCATTTATAAAGGACGGATACTTATGGAAAACAACGGACAAGAAACTCCATGGTAACTATCGAGTTTCTTGTCCGCTCTTCTTCCGTGCGTTCTTTTCCAAAAGCATACTTTTTCTATTACAGGCCCTCTATGACCACGTTCTTCGTTGTCCACGCCGGACATAGGCCTCCGCCAAGTATCGTATGATGGCAAACAAATCGTGTTCGTGCACCAATTGATTAATTAAGTATTTCTTATAAAAAACACATTTGCAAACATCTATAAACATTAACATACAAGCTTGATTACGACAGTGTTGATTAAAATCTCTATAATTAACACGTGAATATAAATTATAATCTAATGTATAATATCCAGTAATAAAAACGTGTATCTATATAATAATATTATGTTACTGTAAAAGCCTAAACTATGGTAAATCCTAAGGTTTTCCAGTAAAGCCAGGTGCAAAGGGCGCTGTTTACGTACAAGGAAGTTTACTCTCGTTAAGAGTGTGTATTCCGTCCACTAGCGCCGCCAATCGTTTTTTATTAATTGTGGTAAATTTAAGACACGTAGATAAAAAACCGCTCTGTAGTGCACTAAAGAAATGAATCTATTATTTTTTGACAGCTATTTTTAATACATAACTCATGGCTAAATAGCCAAAACGGCAATTATTGCTAAAAGTGGCCACTTTTAGCAAAAATATCGACTTTGGCAACTATTTATGTTCTAAAGTACAAAACATAACTCTCAAAACATAATAAATACATTTCTTCAGTGCACTACAGAGCGGTTTTTTATCTACGTGTCTTAAATTTACCACAAATAATAAAAAACGATTGGCGGCGCTAGTGGAAGGAATACACGCTCTTAATAAGTATATTTTTTCATCTTTGAACTGAGGGTCAATTGTACTAATATTGAAACAACTTTCGCATTCGCATGTCATTCGCAAACTGTCAAAAAAGAATAAATTTTCATAAATTTTTGACAGATTGCGATTGAGATGCGAATGTGAAAATTAGTAGAATTGGCCCTCAGGTTCGACTGATTAGTAGATTCTTAATTCAAATTATCTGAATTTTCTAATCAATTGTTAATCATTGCTTTAATCAATTTTTAGTATTATAATTGAATTCGTGCGCGCATATCCCGGTATTTCTCGTTCGCGTAGGAATTGCGAGAAGTCCTCTTTTAGTGCTTCCCGGCGGAGCGTAGGGAAGCTACATATTTCAGCTTTCTACGACAAACAATTTCAGCTGTGAAATTCTTCCGTTAATGATTTGATGAGTGACTGACACAATGACGTATTATACACCACTAATTTTTAATTAGTACAAATACTTAAAGGGCTTATTAGAAAAGGTCTTGTTATTATATATGTAAAGTCTCAATAAATAATATTCATAAACAGCAAAGTTATTAACGTTTGTTTATATCCCAAAATGTCACTCAATTTATGGTAAACGAAAAAATAAGGAATCCAAACTTTTCCTTCGCACTTTAATTGGGCTTAGGACCAACAAAATTATCAACTTTTTACAATTAAGTAATTTTTAAGAAATCATTTAAGATACTCAAGTAAAAATAAATCAAATTAAACAATTTTGGGATTTCGTTTTTTTTTACTTTTGACTGCAAAATTATGATCAGTAATGGGTACGGGAACAGCCCCATTTTTTTTGTACTAATTAAAAAATAGTGTTGTATATAGACACGTCATAAACCAACATCACGGCGCTTAAAAACGGCGGAAAATATTAAATAGCTACTAATACGCATGAAGAAAGGGAAAGAAAATTGTCACCGTACTGCGGGATGCCTGTTGCTAGAGCGAGATAAATATACATCTTCAGTTACGTCACAGGATAAGTAATAGTCAAATTGACAACCAAACAAACGTAGTGTCGCGCGACAGGTTGGTGCGTAACTAAGTGCGATGTGGCCAAATCGCCAAATAGCTTCATTTCATGTTGTCATTTTAGAGTGCGGACAACGTATCTATAGTTTTATATATCACTAGCTGACCCGCGCATATTCGTCTGCGTCACATTTTCCATTACTGCTCCGCTCCTATTTGTCTTAGCGTGATGATATATAGCCTATAACCTTCCTCGATAAATGGGCTATCTAACACTGAAAGAATTTTTCAAATCGGACCAGTAGTTCCTGAGATTAGCGCGTTCAACCAAACAAACAAACAAACAAACTCTTCTGCTTTATAATATTAGAATAGATTGGACTGACAGTCAACTGTCAGTCACTCATCAATAACGGAAGAATTTCATATATTAGGTAAGGGCTTATTGGATGACATAAACGTAGCTAATACTATAGGTACCCTTTTTCAAAAACGTGTATCAAAGGCAAAACCTTATACTTATTTACATTAGTAAAAATCAAGAACAAGCCATTGTTAAACTAACTATTTTCCTACTCCTCCGCTGTACTCTTCTGATTAATTTCGCTGCGGGATCCAAGACAGTTGAATCGTTTCTCCGGGACTTGTCGGGTTTCATTAGCTCGGCGTTTTTCTGGTGGTCGCCACTGTTGATTCTGGTTTTCAGGAGTTGCAGTGGTTGGGAATGTGTAGCGGGCTTGTCCCAAAAAAAAAGACTATCTTACACTTGCTTTATTTTTTGAATTTACAGGAAAATTTTAGAATTTACCTTAATACCTGGCTTTTACAGTAACATACGCGGCGCAAACGTCTATAACCAAACACTTAAAAATGTAAATCTTTCTCACCTTGGCTGATCAATTAAATTCAATTCTATTATATATATATTATAATTATATTATATAATCGCAACACTTACTAAACAAGTATATAAAATACATAAATGTTCAATCAATCAAGATCAAATGAATGGTAATTGGGACCCGTGTACAAACACATTGGTGCCGTGGCCCTGGTGATGAGGAAGTGGCAATGGACATGATGGCCAAGTACATAGACCCATGTTTGCGTGAGAGGCGTAAGTATGTGTATAAAAACTTTCCCCACACTAGGAATTTCTCCTGTATCGTGAGTTCTTTACAAACAAACTCACATACACAAACAGCGCAGCGTTGGAAGGCCTCCAAAAAGGTAGACCGATGCGGGTGGACTGATGAGAGTCACGGGAAACCAGTGGATGCGGGACGCACAGCACCGGTTGTTGTGGCGACACTTAGGCCAAGAATCCATCGGCTACCCGCAACCCTCACCAGGTCATCGGTCCAGGAGGCCGTCCAACGCTGCGTCTTCCGGTATGCGCTCGCCACTCCAGAACTTTTCGCCCCCATCGACCATCTCACACCCATTGCTCGCAGGACGCATCCCCATGAAAGTTAAATTACTTGTAACGTAACATTTTCTGACACAGTCATTAAGATACCTTTAGTACCCAGGAAAGAAGAGGATGAGTGACACAAAATGGAAGAACTAAACTCATCATTTGGTGACCTTCCTCAAGGAAGAACCTTGGCCGAAAGGTAAGCTGTATCGGTGTTTCCGTGGCTATCATACTATCGACTATAAACGTCTCTCTTTTACACGAGATCTGTATAGGTATTTTTCCTTTTAGTCAGCCAGAAAATAGTCGATAGCCCTTCCTCGTTGGTGTTGAGACAAGTGCCTTAGTTGCCTGAAATCTACACTAATATTATAAAAAGGAAAGATTTTTTTTTGTTTGTTTGAATTGAATAGGCTCCAAAACTACTGGACCGATTTGAAAAATTATCTCAGTGTTCGATAACCCATTTATCGAGGAAGGTTATAGGCTGTATATCATCGCGCTAAGACAAATAGGAGCGGAGCAATAATGGAACATGTGACGCAGACGAAGTTGCGCGGGTCAGCTAGTAAAGGGTAAATAAATTAACAAACCTTGCTATCCAATATAAAAGCAGCTTGGTTATCGAATCAACTTATTTATTTCACTAAAATGGATATAAACATCAGCCATATATCAGGTAGCGCAATTCACGAGAACCGAGTAAGTAAAATCGCTCGAAATTGTAGCAATCTATCATAAATTCATAATTTATGCTTACTTTTGTAATATATATATGAACTGGAACACACACTAAGAGTACATCATGCTACCCGAAACTGACAAATTTTCCCAATCAATCTTAAACCTAGTCACTTTGGCGATAGAGTTGAAAACCTATCAAAGAAATCTAAGTTTGTTGTAGCTTGATGTGGTGGTGACTGTACCAGTCGTAAGCAGTACCAATCATTACCAGCTCATTTCGAAGTCACTTCAATATCTTTATCCATTCTGAGTAATATTGCAAATACGAAAGAGACTGTGTGTCTGTGTTTGTTACTCAATCACGCCAGAACGGCTGTACGGTTCTTGATGAAATTTTACATAGAGATATAGATATTTAGTCTGGAATAACACTTAGGATAATTTTTTTCCTGCGTGTACCCTTGTGATAATTTTCACCCTTTCATGTGTAACGGTAGAACTGATTTCTGTAAAACTTGCCAGTCTAAGTTCCCTTGAGATAATTTTCACCTTTTCATGTGTTACGGTGGAACTGATTTCTATGAAACTTGGCACAGTTATCCCGGGACGGGAGTCGCATGGGATAAATTTCCATTCTCATGAGGGCGAAGCCGCGTGCAGAACTACACACAACAAAGATACTCGCTTTTCGAGTTTGTCTGTATGGCCGCGTTGTTCTTCTAAATTGCACAACGGATTATGATGCAGGTTTCTTTATCGTTTAGATAAATTGATCAGTAAGGTTTATGTGTACATTAAAATCGATATCTTATATATAAAAATGAATCCCTGTTTCCCTTGGTTTGGACCATCACGCGTGAACGGCTGGACCGATTTCGCTAATTCTTTTTTGTTGTATTTGTGATTATGAGTTCTTATGAAAGAAAAAAATAAAAAGTTGACAGGAGCGAAGCCGCGGGGGACAGCTAGTACATATATAATAAAAAAGGCTCGTTGTTTTCAAAACGTATTCGTATGGTTTATGTCAAAACAATGTCTTGACATAAACCATACGAACCATATGACGTGACGTAATCCATACGAAGCAGGAGTGTTTCGCTAGTGTACGAGTATAATAAAATATCTATTATTTCTATACGCAATGATTGTACTAGATCTGTGTGAAGTAGATTTCCAAACGTCTTTTATAATGCGCACAGCAAAGGAGTGGAACTCTCAAACTTTTTTTTATGTAAGGGTAATCTTTTTTGGGACAAACCCGCCACACATTCCCAACCACTGCAAGTCCTGAAAGCCAGAATCAACAGTGGCGACCACCAGAAAAACGCCGAGTTAATGAAACCCGACGAGTCCCGGAGAAACGATTCAACTGTCTTGGATCCCGCAACGAAATTAATCAGAAGAGTACAGCCCTCCCCACCCCACTCGTGCGCTCTGCGGTGTCAATTATGTAAGGGTAATCATCAAATGACTCCTCCCACTTTGGGCGAAGCAGAAGGGAGTGTCAGACTCTTACTGAGTAAAACCCATCCGTGTTCCTCCTAATGCCCTTTGCATTCCAGGGCTGCGCTGACTCTTTCGAACAAATTCCGCAGCCTTCGCAGGGAACTTTCAACCTGCGTCTGTATTTCTGAACACATTCAACCCTAATCTCTTCAAAGTTAAAGTGAACAAGCTTCTTCTGGGTAAGCTCATTCTATCGTCTACTTTGTCTCTGTCACCTCTGACCTAGACTAGAGTTATATAGGCAAAGCCATCTCAAATATAAAAAATAAAATCGACGTACTTGTAATCTCAAAAAAAGTTGGATGGACTCTGTATTAAAATGGATTACAAGCTTTTCTTTTAGCCACGTTGTTCCCCAACTGGGTCTGCGTTAGACCACATTTTTTCTTGCGAACTTCTTCCATCTTCTGTCGTTACGTGTTGTCAGGCAAGCCAGAGAACTAAAGTCACCGATATTGCGCGTAGAATTAACATGCTGAAGTGGAAATGGGCCAGCCACGTCTATAGACGGACAGACAGTCTATGGAGCAGACATGAGTTTGAGTGGAGACCGCGAATGGACAATCGGAGTGTGGGACGCTCTGCGGCACGATCGATCGATGATTTGATGAAGGTGACTGGCAGCAGATGGATGTGGACTGCTCAAGAACGGGATGTTCGTTGCTCTTTGGGGGAGGCTTACGTTCAGCAGAGGATGGCAATTGGCTGATGTAATAAGGCAAGCCAGAAACTCTGGCAACCAGTAAGCTGTATGTAGCCAAGGTAAATCGTACGTTCCGGCGTTCCCCAGCATTACAGTCAGCTCATATAAAATTATGGCCATAAGGGCTCTTCGAAGTTTAGTACCTAAACTCTAGCTAAGGCCCGTGTATGGGGGAGGAGCAGCTGTCTGAGACTCCTGTGTGTCTCAGGAAGCACGTTAAGCTGATGGTCACGACCGACATGTGAATAGCGGGTAATCAAAAGCCTAAAATCTGACACCAGTCTTGTGGATGCGGAATTTGTTCGAAAGAGTCACCGCGGCCCTGGAACGCATTAGGAGGAACACGGATGGGTTTTAGTCAGTAAGAGTCTGACACACCCTTCTGTTTCACCCAGGGCGGGAGGAGTCATTGGATGATTTCCCATCCTTAAAAAAAATTGGGGCGGACCTGTCTGAGAATCCTCTGTGTCTCGGGAAGCACGTTAAATCACACGAACTCGGGTAATCAGAAGCCTGAAATCTGACACCAGTCTTGTGGAGACCAGATAGGCAATCACTCCATTTGAAATATTAGGATTAAGCTGCAGCCGGTTAGACGGAAAGAGGCTAGGCAGAGTCAATGATTCCTATAAACTTCTATCTCCTGGTATCCTACTAAAATTGCTTTAAAAAAATATCCACGTAGAATCTCCTCCTTTTTGGAAGTCTGTTAATAAAACGTTGACCAAAACGCAATTCTCAATAGCTTTACACCATCATCCCAAACAAAAAATTACAAAACCTAACATTCAGTCCCATATCAAGAAAAACATCATCAAATCCGAATCCAACTCGTACAAAATCTTTTAATACAGCAACAATAAGGACGATAATTGCGTTCTCCACGTCCTCAAATAAAATTCCGCACAAAAAGTACGGTCGACAAAAAACCGCGAACAAGAATGCAGCTCGACTCGTACATTGTATAGCGAAATTGTTTTACCGACGACACGTCTAAAACACCCACAACAGTCGTTCTCCATTGATTGAGCCATCGCAGGCGCTATTTCAGCGGATTTACGCACCTTACCAACTTAGATTAAACACCAGAAAACCGAGCTTTAAGCTCTTAAAGCTTTACGGACAAGGTTGGAAGTTGATTGCAGTTTTGTAAGTCCAAGTGAAGGAAGAACTTGGTACTCCTGAAGTATGTTGTCGTAACTCAGATGTACAGTCGGAAACTATTATTTGTTGCGGTTCCCTTACATTGTACTCGTGAGTTACAGCTTACAGTTTTTCGTTTATGAAATGAGAAAGTTTTAGCATTGCTCCCGCAATGTGTCTCGGATTGTCGAGTACCTTTTTGTGTTCTTGTATGTTTGGAGAGGAAAGCTTGAGCTGTCCTAATGTTTACTTTGTGTTGGAAGTGCACTCATATCTGCCCAATGTTAGGATACATCTCCACCAGAGATGTGCGAGAATTTGCAGCGAGGGATGTGATTGTGAGAACCAATAGAATCGCTTAATTTACCTAGCCTGGGTATTTTAACGTATGTAGTTGTAGGTACGCAATTACGCATCCTTGCACATTTCAGGTGGAAACGCACCCATAAGTTAAAGTACGAGCCTATGTTGTCACAACTGATTGTGACACCTGCATTGGTAAATATTTATAAACACGTTCTAAGAGACGACACCAAAATTGATTCCATTTAATTTTTATCCAACACCGACCTCAATCAAACAGCTACCGGATACCTTACCCGTTGCTGCGCAAACCGATCCATAATTACTCCACGCATCTGTTTACTCACGAGCTATATTAAAAACGTGTTGATTTAAACACGTATATCAGCAAAAAAATCGTCAATCAGACCGTCTTCCCTCATTTGCGGCAATAATTTCAAGTTTAATTTACTCAGTGATTGAGCGATCGTATAAAACAACACGTCGGTCAAGACATCAAATTGAAAACCATCAACAGTAACCGCTCGGTAATAACCTGGCTTTTATTACCTTGATATATTGCCTGTACAAATCGTGATTACGCTAGTGAAAATGTCGTTTCAACAAAACACTGTATTAAAAAAATGAATAATGACTTCTTTGCCGACAACGTCATTATATCGCGCGGTCACCGGCTCGCGAGAGATTTCTATCTGACTGTACACATGACTGGCATTTAACTCAAAACCAACCTTATTTCTTAACACATAAAGCTTATAGCATCTTCCATGTGTAGCTGAAAGTTCTCATTCAAATTCAACATTTAAAATTCACAGTTTTAAAGTTCAGTTTTGTATGGAGACGTCACCACATAAATGGCGGTGAGCACACAGAATTTCCACTTGATTGTGGCATGGCGAATCGGATTGACAGGTAAGAAGGTTATTATTATCACATTTTACTTAGAGTACATGCATTTACATAAAACGCGGGGTAATTTGTAGATATGTTTAGTATTATTGTATTGTAAATTAGTAAAATAATTAGTTTTTTGGTTAGACGGTTCCGTATAATAAATATGAATATTTTAATGAAATTATGATTGTAGGTCTGAGATAAAAAATCTGTTTGCTTAGTGTGACTTATAGGTGATTTTTCTATAGTCCAATAAGTTTTATCCGAAGAAAAAAAATGGCCGTTTGACAGCTTTTTTATGGAAAATATGTCAATATGAGTTATTTATTCTTCCAATAAAAGTTATTCGACTATTGAAAAATCATCCCGTGAATTATAATATTAAACAAGATTAATCATAATATGAGAATATAATTTAAACCAACACTCGCAGATGTAGCAGCTCTGATAGCAAAAATAGTATAACTACACCGTTCTTAAAAAAATAAAAAGAACTGAGAAAAATCGGCGGGGCTGATGACTTTAACAGATGCATTTAGACTTGCAAATCTAATTTATTCATTCTAGATTTACAGATTTCCACATAAAACATATAAAACAGAGATAACACAAAACATAAATCAAGAAACAGTTTTCGGAAAACTAAGATGGCCGCTACAAAACTTCCTGTCTCAAGAATTTATTACTACGCGGAACCCTAAAAGCAAATGAAATGACAATATACAACACATGTCACTTTGCTGCAGTTCGAAATTACTTGCACTGTACTGTGTTACAACAATGTCATTGTTGACAGTTAACTAGATACAACTATGTTACAAACAAATTCAAAGGTACTATACCATTGTGTAGGCAAGGATGTTGGGTGTTGGACTTAACAACAGTTCTTAAGTAGATCCTAGCATACAATGTATGGAACGTAACATGTAGTCTTGAAGTTATCAGTTCGATGTACACAATACAATAAAACGTGTTACCGAATAAACGCAATACCTCTATACTTTTTCAGCCTGAAAGAATGTTACTTATCTAGCGCATGTATCTGACATCGACGCACAAACGATTTCCATGGGTCCAGGGCATGATTCTGGACACCCCAGAGTTGGAATTTTTCGTCGGTTCTTTTCTAATTTTTTCATTTTTTTCAAGAGTACCACAAATAGATATCAGCTCAGCTGAGCTGATACCTATTTGTGGTTTTATTCAGATTGCTCCTTTTAGTGAAAGTAGTTAGCAATTTTTTTTTAATTAAAAATCTCTTTGGATTAGGTCAGAATAACGATTATGAGCAGTTTAAAGTAAAAAAACCCTTGAAAAAAATAAAAAAATGAGAAAAAAACCGACGAAAAATTCTAACTCTGGGGTGTCCAGAATCATGCCCTGGACCCATGGAAATCGTTTGTGCGTCGATATCAGATACACGCGGTATAATGTAAAAATGAATCGCTGAATGTGTTGCCTAAGCGCAAATCTCCAGAAGAGTTGAACCGATTTCGCTAATTCCCTTTTTGTTGTGTTTGTTATTATCAGGGAAGGAGCGAAGCCGCGGGGGACTGCTAGTATTATATATTTATTTTTTAAATACACTAAACTTACAATAAATTAACAAATAAGTATGAATAGTTTTATCGCTGTCATTGTGGGGAAGTTGTCAACAGCCTCGGGTACCACGGCCGTTCTTGTAGCCGCAGTGCAGGCCGTTTTATTTATTTTATTTCAATTACTCTCTGCAATTACCAACACGCACAGAGAGTCAACAAAAATAATTAAATAAAAAAAAATAGAATATAATAAAAATAATCAAAATAGTTAAAAATAATCAAAAACAATAAAAAATAATCAAAAACAATAAAAATAATCAACACGCTAATATAAATGACATTATCCGACGAACTCTCGTCAGCTTTGGCGTTCCAGCCGTATTAAAACCCAATGGTTTGGCATTTTCTGATGCTAAGTATACTTACTTTAATTTTTTTTTTGTTTAGTATATTTGAAAGAATACATAGATAGTTTAATTTTTTGTGATTTAGCGGAAATTGGTAGAACGGTCGAGTTGATTGGCATCTGGCTTGACTGCACAGCATCATCATCTTCCTGCCCTTTTTTTTTCGTATGAGAAATCATCAAAAGACTTCCCCCGCTCTGGGCGGAGTGGAAGGGAGTGTCAGACTTTTACTGACTAAAACCCATCCATGTTCCTTCATTGCCCTTTGTGTTCCGGAGCCGCGGTATCTCTTTCGAATAGTCCCGCAACTCCGGCAGGCGTCGGCCCTATCGGGCGCCTTCTTATGCTGACACTCTTTGAGGCGCGCGTGGAACAAGAACGCGCCGTCGACACGGCCTGTTGTCAAAAGACGGACGGACGGCGAACTAGCCCATAGCTCACCGTCCACAGGCCCGCGCCTATGGTGACAGGTGGCCCCAGATCCACGGGGCGTCTCCCGCGGCGGCCGGGACGTGAGGTTCTCTCCCTCTCCCATTCCGCCACCTCCTTCGCTAGCATGACTGCTTCGCAGAAGGAGGTGACGGCGTCCCATCATCTTCCTGCCCTAATTCCATGTTACTTGGGGTCGTTGCAACACGTTTTTTTCTTCCATTCTATCCTATGAGCCGTCACGCTATCACTAACTACCTTTTCTTTCATATCGCTCCTCACATAATCCATTCATCTTTTGCAGAAGAACATCAAAATAATCTCAAAGCGAGTCGAAACTGTCAAGTGACGTCACTATGTCAGGCACGGCAAATCAATCATACAGCCAGTCTTGTAATGGGTACATGGTGTTGCCATACCATACTGATGGCGCTGATGTGAGTGCAATTGAAAACGGTATTGTTACTGCTAGTGACCGACTGACTGGAATGTCGGAGACTCTTTTACGGGGACAGTGGAATATGATAGCTGTACCTACGTATAGAAAATCTTGTCATATTACACGATGCATGAAGCGATGCCAAAAATGATGCACCAGGAACATAAAAGATAATGCTGTAGCGGCATCAATACCGCCATAAGAAAAACCAACGGAGCTAAAATACATCGCAACAAAAAGAACCACGACACCACCTTTCCAAGATCATGAAGACAACGTCGGGGATAGTGCAAATCCGCGCAACTAGTATTGAATAATTCCGCGTATCTAAAAAATTTAAACATACAGTATCGTCTCCAGACATTAATTGATTTGTACTAATATACATTATAGTCGTTATTAGATTCCCATTGTTATCAGTTCTCATGAATTATTGCTCTCAATGTAAAAATGAAGTCGAGAGCAGTTTATATAAAAAGTATTAATTTATTAACTTCCTCTGTAAACCTACACGGAGTGCAGATACGCGGAATTATCCAATGGTAGTTCCGCGGTTTTGCACTATCCTCGACCAAGAAAATTTAACAAGAAGCACGTCTAAATGTAAGTATCAAAATCTGCTACGGACAAATCCGCAAGTGGTCAAAGTTTTCGGAGGGTAACTGTGACAAAATATTTCAGCCAGTAGTTGTTGTAGAGCAGTAAAAGTGAATAATATACGACGTGGAACAGAATAAACACAATACCTATTAAGGAGTCATCGTACTCATCATTATGAACAACTTTTACTATTGGGATAAACACTGAAATCACGAAAAATATTTGATTGTCCCGCCATACGTAAGTGTGAGCGCATAGTTCGTCAAAAACTGCCGTTTCTTTTTTGTTTATCTGTGTTATACGGGTAGGTACCTGTCTTGTGTTTAATAAATACGCCTTATTGACATATTTTCCATACAATAGCTGTCAGACAAGACGATAATTTTTATTCTTCAGGTAAAAGTTATTGGACTATTGAAAAATCAGCCCTTAGTAGAAGTTTATTATTTACAAAATGTACCTATAGCTTCTCGTGACGGGGAAGATGCGATAATACCATCCGGATGAGGCTGACATGCCATTGTGGATAAAAGCCTCCATTAAAAATTTAGAATAAAAAAAAAAAAAAAAAAAAACCATCCGACCTCCATATAACTTATTATAAAGGTTAAGTCCTAATTCTTAAGGCCTAAGATCCAATAAAGGTTCTTCTTAAGGTCCAACAAAGAGTTTGTTCCAGAATAGGAGCATTGTTCATTTTTTTTTAATGATGGAAAATCGTCAAGATTTCTCCTTGCGCTCTGACCGGAGCAGAATAGTATCAGACTCTTACTAACTAAAACCCATTCGTGTTCTTCCTAATGAACAAATTTTGCAACCCTGGAACTATCATTGCCTGGAACATATTCCATAACCTTGGGGCAAAGTTGTTTTACTTTTGTTTGTGAAAGAGTGAAAGCAATTGTTCGTCATCATCATCTCCCAAGCCTTTTCCCAACTATATTGGGGTCGACTTCCAGTCAAACCGGATTCAGCTGAATACCAGTATTTTACGTGGAGTGCCTGCCTACCAGACCTCCGCAACCCATTGACTGTAGGTATAACACGGTACTTCTTGGCAAGACTGGTGTCAGATTTTCTGGCTTCTGACTATCCGTAACAACTGCCAAAGATCTCCACATGACAGCCGGGACCAAAAACTTAACGTGCTTTCCGAGGCACGGAGGAAACTCGGTATGTTGAGATGGTCACCCATCTACAGACCAATATCGGCAAGCGCTGCTTAACCTTGAAGATCGACATGTGCGGCTGTTATAATTTAGCCACGAGTTAACTCAAAAAATTGTTGGTACACCTAATAAATAAAATAGTTCACCTACCCATATAAAATCCGATGTGCTAAGAAAATCTCGACTTGTATCCAAAGTGCCACTATTCCCAACCATGTAACAAAACTGGACAGATGTCTTGTATTGATGAGAAGCGTGCTGCCTAGATTCAGTATGTCTGTATGTATGAGATCCCGCTAGCAACAGTACATGTCGATGTGTCCTTTTGTGACATTCCTACGTGCCTAAAATAAACGAGTAGATTGTACATTGTACGGTAGCCGAATTCTAGAAACATACACTAGCTATGGTAGGCACCAGATAAACTTGCAATAAAGTACATTGACCTTTCCCTGATACCCCTACAAACAATTATGAACCGTTTTTCATTGCTACAGAAAGTAAAGGATCACGATAGAAGTCGATTCAGGACAGCTGTATGCCTTTATTTAAAGTAAGTAAAAGTAAAGTAAAAGTAAAAATTCATTTATTTCCACACTAAATAAAAAACACAGTACAGTCATTAAAATAAATGGAGTGGACTGGAGCCTAAACTAGGGCAGCCCTGTATTTCAGGACTCCAGGTCTTCCTCCCGCGGCGAGTAAGTTGGTACAACTTATTAATGAATGAGTGTCTTTGTGTGAGTGTGTGTATGTGAGGTGTGTATGTGATGTGTGTATGTTTGTGTGGGTGCGTGCGTGTCCGTGTTGTGTGTGTAATGAGTGAGTATGATTGCGCGTATCTGTTTATGGGAGTATGTTTATATATTAGTATAAGTATGCGTGTTTCTGCATGAGTGCGCTTACTGCTCTTTATTTACTATTGTCATAACAGGAGGTTATTTAGAAATAATAAGTAAGGATTCTGTGTCATTATAATTTAAACTCAGAAGATAATTTTGGATAATTGATTTGCATACATGCGAGACTTTTGGGAATATATTTAAAAGAGAATTAACTTTATTATATAAATAAGGTGCGAGAAAAAATGAGTGTCTCCTGAAGAAAGCAGTGTTGTGTTTAATTGCTTTGCATATTCTGTTATTTCTTCTTGCAGGATAAGACAACTTAGCATCGTAGGTTAGTTCTTTATGCTTGCGAAGTGTTGTATTCAGGATGAATAGTTGCCTCACTGTCAAGACTTTACAGTCCTTGTATAGGGTCATAGTGGGATAACAAAAGGGTTTTCTGAGCATTACTTTGAGTAATGACCTTTGTGCGCGTTCAACTTTTATGATTTTTGTCTTACAGGTCCCACCCCACACCGGAATACAATAACTCAAGATTGATTGAACAAGAGCAAAGTAAACCGTTTTTAGCATTTTGAATTTGAGTACGTTTCTGAGCTTTTTAAAAATCCAAATCAATTTTCGCGTGCGTGCAGACAGAATATCTAATTGTGCTTGCCATGAAAGGGAATCATCTATTTGCGTGCCGAGATATCTAATATTGGTAGTTTTTACTAGTAGTGCGCAAGAGCATATTAATGGTTGGATATTTTGACATTTGTGTGCTTTTAAAGTGAAGTTTGTTGGTTGTGTTTTTTTATTTATCGAAAATGTTATATATTTTGTTTTATTGACATTTAATGTTAAAAGATTTTTATTTAACCACAATGATGTCTGATGAAGTCCTTTCTCGGCTAGGTAACGTGCCTCAGCCCAGGAATCTCCCCGAAATATGAGCGCAGTGTCATCCGCGTATGAAATTATTTTTCCATTTGTCGGTTCATATTGGCAAAGTTCGTTTATATATATCAAGAAGAGACTCGGGCCAAGAACACTTCCCTGGGGAACTCCACATGTGATGGGGAGGGGGCAACTAATGTATTTGCCTATCTTTACAGATTGGTACCTGGGGCCCAATTCTGCTAATTTTATTTAACTCACATGCTATTGATATTCAATTGAGAGTCAATCACGACTCCATTACGATTAGAACAAATTTGGTATTCTGCAAAAACTTGTATGTAAGCTCAATAGAGTCGTAATGGAATCGTAGTGTAATTGTAATTGACTCTCAGTTGAACAGTTGTAGGTGTTGCCATTCAAAATCTACCAAGAAAATGAATGAACTATTGGTTTGATTTAAATATACGATTTATCCATTTCTGTGATTCTATTACGAACTAAATTGTCTGCAATGAATCGCCTTGTCGATAAAACATGACTTTAACGATGTTATAAAGAGTTTATTTCAAATACGGTGGCTAGGTACGAACTTTGGATTTTAAATCGAAATAGCTGGAATTCGTCTACTTGGATAATTGTTTTATGCCATCCAAATAATCGAATTTGCGTATTTTGCTTTTCTGCGATTTTGCATGGTGTTGTTAGGTGTGGGGTAACTACCACTAAAAAGAGAAAAATAAAAAACTTTTTACAAAAAAATACATCAGACTTCCAAAAAAAAACAGTACATACTAAAAATAACGTTAATTTCGGAAGTCGGTGTCAAAATACGAAGAAACTAACAAAAACACTGACTTCCGAAATTAAAGTTATTTTTTACTGTGTAGTGTTTTTTTTGGAAGTCGGTTGTATTTTTTTGTAAAGTTTTATTGTATGAGTATTGTATACTGCGCTGTAATATTACAGCATATTAACTGTTTTCTTCTATATTTTAGGCTAATAATATGAGCGTCCAACAAAATCGAAGCTCTGATAGAGTATTTAGAAGGGCAGCAAGAGCTAGCCCTTGGACGCTGCTCACGGTCCAAAGAAGGGCGCAGTCTGTCGAAAAAGCTTTGGCAAGAGTGCGCCGGAGTTCTTAACAGCATATCGTCAGACTGCGTCCAAAAGACAGGAGAGCAATGGCCTCTCTCCTCTCTCCTTTCCATTCCATGCCTATAATAATTGTCAAGGCTCTCACTTCCACTTTTCTAATGCGGAATTCCGCATTGGGTAAATCTTCCACGGCATCCACCGTTGCCCTCATCGAGGCCCGCTTTTTACGGCGCTGAGCCAAAAGATGACGACGCCGACGGCGATCTTGCGCATTAGCTAATGCTAGAATACGCCATCGTAACAATAACCGCAGCATCTTTTCAGTATTTTTTTTAATATTTTTCGTTGAGTGGCTTGTAAAATCCTAAGATTATCTATTGTTGCACAATCGTACTTCAATCGTAAAATTGACACTCAGATTCAATTGAGTGTCCATTGATATAAATGTCAAATAAGAGTAGAATACCGGTTAAGTCTACAATCGATTTACAATTGTAACACGATTGAAGAGCAGACTAGCAAATATTCCAATAGCAGTTCAATGGAATGTCAATGGAAAACCATTGGTCTTAAATTAGTAGCGGAATACCAAATTTAGTTAAAACTGCTACTGAGATCCAATTGATATTCAATTGAGCCATTCTTAAATTAGCAGAATTGGGGCCCTGTTGGTAAGAAAATCTTTCATGAGTTCTAGAGGGAGGCCGCGTATGCCTATCGCTTCGAGTTTCGTCAGGAGTAGATTTATTGAAATAGTATCGAAGGCCTTGGCTAAATCCAGAAAAACTCCGATACATTTCCGACCCTGATCCAAGTTACTTGCTACAAAATTTGTAAGCTGTATCACCGCATCTTCTGCAGATTTATTCGGTTGAAAACCATATTGAAAATCTGAAATAATATGTTCTTGTTTTAGAAAATTCATTAGGCGTTTGTTGATAAGTTTTTCAAATAACTTAGACATTGCAGGCAAAACCGAAATCGGACGATAGTTCTCAACACTGTTTCGGGGCCCACTTTTATGAATAGGATGAATTAGTGAATGCTTGAAGCAGTTTGGAAAAATACCTTTATTTATACATAGGTTGAAAATGTGAGTCAGTGTGGGGCCTATGACATGTTTTATGCGTTTTAGGAACGTGGTAGGTATGCCATCACATCCAGTAGCGGAGTCATTTTTAAGATTTTGAATTAAGGACTCAACTTCGATAGCATCTGTTTCAAGCAATACGATGGATTTTAATCTACGCTGGGTTTTAATATTACATATAATTTCAGATATATCGATAGAGTTATTAATAGTATTTACCAGTTTTTGACCAGTACTTACAAAGTACTGATTTATCTTGTCTACGCATTCCTGGGCTTCGTGTGGGTTAGTGCTGACTAATTCTTCAGCTGGATTTTTGTTTTTAGTGGTGTTGGTGAATTTTCGTATTATTTCCCAGGTTTGTTTTGGATTCTTACAATTTTCAACCATCGCGCTTTCATATTTCTCTTTTACCCTGTTTATAACATCATTACAAAAGTTCCGGTACCTATGATATGAAATCTTTAGAACTTCATCTGAAGGAGAAGCCTTTAGTTTTTTGTGCAGGGCGTCGCGATGGGTGATGCATCTGAGTAAACCGGTAGTAATCCATGGCTTAAGTATTTTCTTCCTATTAGGAACTTTACGAACTGTAGTGTTTATATCTAACGCCTCTTTGATGTATTTTGTCATAGTGTCAATTGCATTATTTGGATCATCTATATTAAGTATACTAGAAAAATCAGTATTCAGAAGTGTATTGACCGCTTTATCGTAATCAATAATTTGTTTGAATTTTGGGCTTTTGTTTTGCTTTAGTTGTATTAAATTAAGTAAGACGGGTAAATGATCAGTGATGTCCGTTTTGATTACAAATGTTTGAGCTTTACAATTTGTTTTAAGAATAATATGATCTAAGCAGTTAGACTCGCGTGTAGGAAAAAGGTGAGCAGGCAAAAGGCCGTTTTCAGCTAAAAGATTGAGATACTGTTCGCTTTTCCGATCGTCATTGAAGGGTTTGATGTCTATGTTGATATCACCAACAACCGCAACTGTTTGGGACTCTCGAATTGATCGTAGGATTGTGTCAAGAGATGTAAGAAAGGGGTCTATATCATGATTAGATGGCGACCTATACACACAAAGAATGGCAATATCTTTAGTTTTTATAAGTAGACAGCTAGCGTCAACGAGTATTGGTTCCTCCACAGTATGGCTTAAATTCATGTGAATGTATATAACGACGCCATCACTTTTGTTATGGTTAGTAGTGGAGTAGTAAAGTCTGTAATTATCTATTTGCGGTAGAGGCTTATGTTTTGAAATCCAGCATTCCGTAAAAACTAAAAAGTCGCAGTGGGTGTCTACACGTTTAAGGAATACAAGAAAGTGATCTAGGTTCCGATAAATACTTCTGATGTTATGCATTATTAATTTTAGGCCCGAGTTGTTTAATAGACGAGGACAGTCATTGGGCTCCACTATTGCCGATTCTGAAACTGTTGCATTGTCCAAATCTCTTTGGATTCTGGAGATACTATTGTTGTTATCCGTTGTGAATGTGATAGCCTATGGTTGGTGGTATATCTGAGTGAAACGATGGAGTACAATTAAATAAACAAGTAAAATTAAGTATAGACACAACAACTTTGCAAACATTTCTTCGATGAAATCTACAACTATACGTTATCTTGGTAGGAATAACTGCGTGCCTGTGGCATCTATATAGATTACTTAGGTGATAATATTTGTATTGTATGAGCAGTCTACTGTATGCAGAATAAAGGTAAGTACTATTGGTAGAATTTTGTGTGTGAGTAAGGTAGGATGTGTGAAATGTATACAATCGTGCTGAGTGTGTATTGTAAGTTAAGAATGTGAAAATGAACAGTAAACAAAACAATATGGAAAAAGAAGAAATTGAGCAATATAACCTAAAATGGTGCATGTTAACCCGAAGGTCATAAAGTCACTTATTTGAAACCAGTTTATTGATGTCCTCCTCATTGGACAATCTGATTGCTTTGGCACCTTCTTCCTTGCGTAAGTATACGAAACCATGAGCGGTCCAACAGTACTTATACTTGTTATCGTTGGCGTATGTGCGAGCCCTTGCAAAGATTTTCTTAATTTCCGAGGTAAGGCTTTCGGATATGTAGATGGGCTCATTAGGACCGTCAATTTTGGCGCGTGTGGTTGATAAATAAGTTTTTGACTCCTGCTTTAATTTTTTGACGGTGTCTAACAATGCTTCCTTTTTTATTACCGTGGAAAACTCTACGACCATGGGCATTTTAGTCGACGACTTCGAGTAATAGCGAAATACGTCCTTAACATCAGTATCATGAATGTCAACGTTAATACATGTTCCAATATTTTTCACTATTTTGATTAGATCTTCCTTTTTCTCTTGATTGTGCTTTGGAACATTCCGTATCTCAATACAAGACTTCCGAGCGACACGTTCCAGATGTTCAACCCTGTTCTCCAATACGGAAATATATTCCATTTGCTTTTCCCTTTCTTTCTCGCTGTACTCCAGTTTAGCTAACAATTCATCATATTTCGCAGATATAAATTCCATTGCCCTTGTGATATCGTTATTTTGTTGCTTAATTTCTTCTATGGACGAATGTAATGTAGTAAATTTGTGATTTTGCGCCTCCGTCGCGGATGAAAACATTTTTTTCATGTCGGCCATAAAAGTTTTTAATTCTTCTTCCAATACGTCCCCTCGTTTTCGTTTTTCTTGTCTGGTCGTAATATTATTCAACGATGTACTTTCACGAGGTCTGATATCTGATAAATCGGGGGCAGAACCACTGCATTCCTTTGGCGGCGTGCGGGTAAGCGGCATAATAATATTGTATTGAGTAAACACAAAAACTAAAACACTCACTTGGTAGCTGGGGGTCAGCCCAAACTGGTGGCAATCGGTGATTTAGAACAGCGTTTCAATCCGTCCAATATAACCAGATCTGCGATAAGAAATGTGTTTTGTACCGCTTCGCAGTGTAGGTGTCAGCGTAAGTTGGTCGGTATCGAGGATTTGGTACAATATGACGTTCCGTCCAGTATAGTTAGAACTCTCGATGACTGGGCGCGAGTGTAATTAGCTAATAGACACGTCCGAACTCCTCGGACATCCGCGGGTGAAGCCAAAAGCCAGTTATTTCTGTTTTATATAATAAGAAAATCAAATAGACGTATGTGGGTCAATGACCATTATATCACATTTATCTGGCGACTATCATAGGCACAGTAATCTTGGTTGCATATTTTGTTTTGTTTATGAATGAGAGAAATACTTATTGGGAAAGGAGTTGTATTAAGTATTGCTCGCGATTGTTGTTATTGTAACCATAATAATCAATTTAATCTTTTTTATACAATGTTTATGTAGAAAGAATAGAATAACTATAACAAATAGAATACTCTTTATTATGCACACCATATAAGTTACAGAAAAAATAGCTAGATGAAGAAAACATTACATAGGGTGACGCAATGAACTTATTTAATGTTAGCTCCTTACTTCACCCTATGGTGAGTAAGAGTACAATAACCGATGACGGCACGGTTGGCGCAGTGGTTGAGCGATCGACTGCTGCGTCGCGTGTCGTGGGTTCGATTCCCGCACGGGACAAATATTTGTATGACCTACAGATAGTTGTTCCGGGTCAGGCTGTTTGTGTATGTGTAAACGCAACCACGATACAGGAGAAATTCCTAGTGTGGGGCAACGTTTTTAAATAAGAAAAACCCCTAAAGAGGTATTGCGTTTATTCCTAACTAGCTGACCCACTCAACTTCGTCTGCGTCACATTTTCCATTAATGCTCGGCTCCTTTTAGTCTTAGCGTGATGATATGTAGCCTAAATCCGTCCTCACAACATGGGCTATCTAATACTGAAAGATTTTTTCAAATCGGACCAGTAGTTCCTGAGATTACCCCCTACATACAAACTTACAAACAAATGTTACCTCTTTATAATATTTATAGATATAGATATAGTCAAACCTCAGGTCTGACATAACATCTTCGTCAAAGTCCAAACGATTACCGCTTTTCAACTTTTGAGGACCTAAGGATTTTTGAGGACCTAACGATTTTTGAGGACCTAACGATTTTTGAGGACCTAACGATTTTTGAGAACCTAACGATTTTTTTATTCTTCTTCTTATCGTGTGGGCAGTAAGGTGTAACGACTCCACACACCCTAGTGTCAGAGTTTCTAAACCACCTCAAGGGCCTATGACATGGTTTATTTGATGACCGCCATTTGGCGGCCGGGACCACCGGCTTATACGTGCTTTCCAATGCACGGAATCATCTTTTTATCAGACAATCAGGTGATTCAAGCCTGCAATGTACTAGACAACTTTACATAGTATGCTTCCCGTGGGAATCAAACCCACGACCACCGAGTCACAACCACTCGACTCTGGCTTTTTGGTTACAACTAGAAAAGACTAAGGTCGGATTTCTCCAATGAAATTGATCGCGATCAACCGTTCAAGAGCTGTCTGTGTCATTTTTTTTTTAATTTGTGATGGGTTTGCTCTTGACCTTATAGTCTTGGTCAGAAATGACGGAGACTCTCTTTGCTCTTTGATAACTCTAACTTTGAAGAGATTAGGGTTGTAAGCGTTCGGAAACACAGACGCAGGCAGAGAATTCCACTCTTTTGCTGTCCGCACTATAAAAGACGGTTGGATTATTTGGCATAAATGACCCAATCAATTTATATTTGATAAAAAATATAAAATCCAAATGTATGAGGATCATCGTTGCGATGAGGGCCTATGCCCTGCAAAGCTGAGGATATTCACTGATGGATCGAAAACAGGTACAGGCACTGGTGCGGGAATCTTCTCAGAGAATCTCAACGTCCACATAGCCACACCATTGGGGGTCCAAAACACAGTGTGCCATCCTAACCAGGGAAGTTAAGGATCTTTCAATACGCATACTTTCGGACAGCATGGCCGTCCTGCAAGCCCTGAACAGCCACACAGTTAACTCTGGGCTGATTCTCGAGCGTCACCAGCGTCTCAACCAGGTTGGTAGACACAACAAAGTGCTGCTGCCTTTCGGGTACCTTCGCAATCTGGTAATGAAACGCACCGGAGACAAACATCACAAGCTATGGGCTGACCATGGTGAATGTAGGTAGGCCAAAGAGGCACTTCCCTCTGTTGATGGCCGTTTCAAAAAACAAGCCCTAAGACTAACAAAACAACAGTTGCGTTCAGTCACAGCCGTAACAACTGGCCACGGGGCTTTTAATAAACACCTCTATGCCATAGGAGACACTGACAGCCCACTGTGCAGAGCCTGTATGGAGGAGGATGAGACAGCAGCACCTACTTCTAAGCTGCCCGGTAGTTGCGGATTACAGGGCCAAGTACTTCGGTAACCCAGGTACCCTCTGTGAGATAGTTGGTAACACCAAGGCGTTGCTGGCCTTCCTTGGGGAGCGGGGGTGGATCGAATGACACTTGTTTAAGTAAGGAAGTTTTTATTGCAAAAAAATGTGGTAATAAGGTGTTACATAGGTTTTTGGTGCAAGACACATCTCGCCATACTATGATAGTATGCAAATATTTATACATCACTAAAAAAGTTCGTAATGATGTTTAGGTACACACATTTATCAATTAACCAAAGAACAAAACAATATTACTTTAATAAAAAAACATCGTCATGTCACATAAGATAAGTCGAAAATAACGATTACTTCGTTTTTAAAAGAAAACAATAAAGTAAAATAACAGGGATAACATTTATAACTGTCCCACCTACACGCAAAATACGCGCCTAGTCGTGGAGTTGCGGAAACCAGCCCGATTTACATACATACATGCATAGCATAAATGTTCCAAAAGATAGACTATATACAAGGCTCTATAATTCTAAAGCAGTCCCTCGCACCACAATTGAGACATCAGTAGACGCAAACCGAATCGGGGCGCACCAAACCGATCAGGTTGTGTTCGTTAAACCTTCACATATAATTAAGGAGGCGAGCTGGCTCCGCTAAAACACATAAATCATAATAATTTAATGCGGCAGAACCTTTCCCGCGCCGCGCCGGCTCAACAACGTTTTTTCCAGAGTTACGACCATCCGCGCATCTGCGCTTCTTTCCACTCTAACCCGAAATGACTACGGAATTGACAGCTTTATAAAGGGCTCTCGTAGTGAACGTGCCATTCGTATGGAAACGCCTGTGAGTAATGAAACGCGGCCAGGCGATACTCTTTCAATTTTATGATTGCCTGGTCTCGAGCGGCCTATTCTGAATGGCTAATTGAACGGTGTGAATAAAATATGTCCAAATTAACAGCGTTAGTTGTTTGCCTCTAGTTTATTCGAGTTTTATTAGTACTTTGATGGGTTATGAGAGTAAATTGACTTAGAACTTTTGTAATTATTTTTAATTCCAAGTATATATGATATGTTTAAAATACTTTAACTAATAATCTGTCAGTTTCTACGCCACTCGAAGAGTACCTCCTACGCATTTACCTTGAACAAGGATTTTCTATAATATTTCCACTGCTCAAATAACGCCTATGGTGTCACGCCATCTAAAAAGGCTGTGCACTATTAATTTTGTCTAGCATACGAGTATAGCCTTGTAAACAAAGCCGCAAGCAGTAGCTTATTTTTTATGAGATATTGATTTATTACCTTCTTTAAATGTATTTGGCAAATTAATCACATAAAAAGACGCGATTGATTCGAATGAATGAGCCGCACCTATGTGGGAATAACTTAAAATAGTTGTCAACTTAGAATTTTTGGCGGTTTTAATGCTCATTCATTCGAATCATTTCGTCACATTCACCACACCTTGACTATTTATCAATGAAAAATATTGTTTTTAAACGTGGCATTCAGCTTAGTTTCGAAATCTGAACGAGCACACTCCAACCAGCATTTCTTACGCAAAAAAAGAAGACGTCATTATAAACAGCTATTGTAAAACCGTCATTCATGGGCAGCACATTCATCAAAATAGGTAAACGAAAAAGTGATTTATAGCGGACACATCCCTAACCCGAGCTTGTAAATCTAAAAACAAATAAGAATACAATCAATAAGTGTTAAAATATGTTAATATGTTAATTCTGAAGGCATTAAATAATATCTACTCTCGTTCGAAGTGACATCGGACAAGTACGGGAGATTTAGTGCCTATAAAAGAATTCGGGCCGGCCATCAGCTCGCTCAAATTAATATTTATACATATAGAAATCTATTCAAATGGCATATGATATATGTCTTGTAACAAATAATGCAGTTAACACTTTGTCTGTTTATTCTTTGGCAGCCAGCGATTGTGAAAGAAATAATAAATTATCGTTGATTTCGATATTTGGAGCGATACATACAAAACTGGTTCAACATACTCGTAGATAGACTTGAATAGCAATAGTGATTTAGGCAAATTTCAATCCTAACATTTAAAATTCTACCGTTAAGCTGGTTTCAGACAACGCTATAATATATTAGCATAGAGTATACATATAGCTCATAGTACACCAATATCGCGCACCATACATTGTTATGGACACATTCACACTGTACTGTACTATATAGGTATTATATTATTGACAATGTATGGTGCGCGATATTGTTGTGCTATGAGCTATATATTATAGCATAGTCTGAAAGCAGCTTTACTGCGACTGACTGACTAAAAACTACGCATAGCTGAAACTACTGGTTGTAGAAAGATGATATTTGGCATGTAGGTTCCTTGGAAAAACAGAATATGCAGTCGCGGACAAAAGCTAGTGTTAACATAAACATGGTGTAAAACTGAGATACAATGGAGAGTGACACGTTTACTTAATTATGGCCACATTAAAAATGTAGTTTAGAATGTTGCCATTTAAAGAACCGAGCTACACGACGATGCAAACTCAAGTTAACATCACACTAGCGCTCAAAACTAAAATTGTGTTACCTTTCAAGAGCGAGTTTTCTCGCTTCCATCTTCGGCCTAATCATCACTTTCCATCAGGTGAGATTTGGGCCAAGAGTTTCCCCGTTTTGAATAAAAAAATAAAAAAAGCGAGTGGGACTCGTGCACTGAGGGTTCCGTTCAATCATATAAAACGTGAAATGTTTTTAAATTTTCATCGGCTAGGCCTGTATTCGTCGGAGAATTCTAACACTGCGGTGTATATTGCAGTTTTAGACCAGCGCCATCTTGATTTCAGAAAAAAAATATTTGACTGTAATCTTTACATTTTCTATCACATAGTCAGGTTTTCCTCTATGCAAACTTCGGAAATAAGGGGAGGGGGGATAACGGTGATTTTTTTTCGTCAAAAGTCGAAAACCATGCAACACCACATACCCCAGTTCGAATTTATTTCTAAGAACCCCTTTCAAACGCTGATCCAATAAAAAAAAAAACATTTTTATTTCTTTCATATTTCCAAAATATTTCAGCAAACGTCATCTAAAACTATTCCAAATTTCAAGTTGATAGCATTACTTAGTAGTCCTTGAGATATCCAGCTGTGACAGATGGACAGACTTAGTCACACGGTCACACCGTAAGGGTTCCTTTTACCATTTTGGTACGAAAACCTGAAAAACAGAAGGGAGTTTCAGATTCTAAAAGCCTAAAACCCATACAAGTTCCTCCTAATAACCTTTGCGTTCCAACGGCGTGAGGACTCTTTCGAACAAATTCCGCAACTCTGCCAAGTACCTACCTAATTTAGTAAACCAGCAATCCTTTGGTTGAGAAAAGTTGGGGGCCGAGTCACCCGCGTCCGTAGGAGTAATACCCTTCAGCGAATCCCTACACGTGGTCCCCGGGTGGTGCTAAACAGGTGACACTAACCGCCTCCGTGGTCTAGTGATTATACCACCTGATTCAGACCCAGAGGTCCCGGGTTCGATTCCCAGCGGAGGCAAATTTTTTGCTCGGTTTGGTTGGTGGTAGGACTTATTCTAAGTCCGCCTGGCAAGCTACCACCATCATGTCTAAGTCTGTCGCCATAACAACAATGTTAACAGCATTGTTGTGTTCCGGCAGTTAGAGGTATGATAGCCAGTTCCTCTGTGTAAGAGGATTCCGGGTGAAACTCGCTTCCATCTTCGGCCTAATCATCACTTTCCATCAGGTGCGATTTGGGCGAAGAGTTTCCACGTTTTGAATAAAAAAAAAAAAAAAAAAGAAACAACTTTTTAACCACAACCAATGTAAACAGTTTCTTCAAATATTCTGAAATTTCCATAAGAATACCAGGCAAGGTGTCAAAAATATTAATCTTCATGTACCTACAAAATGAATCGTCATACAGTTTCTTTTAAGTATAGCCGATATAAAAATTATCAGTAATTTTTCAAGAGTTTAAGCTGTCCACGCCATTAGTTATTATTTTATATTTTTATTTTAGTTTTCGTGTTTTACCGTTGTGACCCTATTAACACCTAGCTAATATATTATTACGTATTATATGTATACTTGGTTCAACTCAACTTACTAATAGTTTTTAACGTGTGCTACGTTGAAATCTTGGGATTATTTTTAATATTGTTGACGTCTTAAATTAACATTTATCAATTAGGTAATTGTTTTAAGTAGGCTTTTTTTTTAAACTATCCTTTGGAGCTTTAAGTAAGTTTTTTTTTTAAAGATCACATTAAAAAAACTGACTTTGTCAAAAAACCCGACCTACTAAATAAGACTATGACTATTACTAAATGAGACAAAATGTAAGTCTTGTATTAAACGCATACTATGCAGGCAAGCATATTATAAGTTGGGGGATTATATCTATACTAATATTATAAAGCAGAGAGTTTGTTTGTTTGTTTGTTTGGTTGAACGCGCTAATCTCAGGAACTACTGGTCCGATTTGAAAAATTATTTCAGTGTTAGATAGTCCATTTATCGAGGAATGCTATAGGCTATATATCATCACGCTAAGACCAATAGGAGCGGAGCACTAATAGAAAATGTGACGCAGACGAAGTTGCGCGGGTCAGCTAGTTGAAGATAAAAATGCTTGGCTGAATGCTGGTCCTGCTCCACAACCAATAAGGAGCACAAACTAATTTGTAAATATTTTGGAGACATTATTGGACCGGCTGAAGATTGGACTTTAAACAATATTTGCATTGATAGAATCAATTTATTTAGCATTGTATAATTTCATCCATTAACGGCACATGTGTGAGTAGGAACTGTGTACCTTAAACTTAACTTTAACTATCAGTTTTAGGTATGTTTTTGACTTGAATGTACCCTGGCGGTTGGGAGTGTCATGCTCACTCAAAAGTCTAGCTGATGGTGGCGTATGCGTCATGTTCGTGAACGGGCGCCGTCAGTTGGGACTGGTCATTTCTCAGCTGCCATGGTTGATTTTAATTATTTGTTTGAATTATTCCTCTTTTATTCCGGACGCTTTTATCCTGCTCGTCTTTTACATCGTTCTCACATGTACGTTCCTATAATTTCAACCCGATGTAAACAATTCTTCGTAACAATTTATTATTTTTAAAAGAGTGTCCGTGGAGGAGGGAGTTTCTTGCACGTTCTTCTCCATAGAGATCTACGCTTTGGAACGTGCAAATAGCTTCAATTTTTTGGACCAACCGGCGACCGACAATGACAATTCAAAAGTGCCTGTGAATGGTTTAATTGAAATAAATGCTTGAGTTTGAGTTTGAGACTAAAAGTTCCAAACAAGTCACTGTTCCAGTAGTTTGATGCACCCACACATTTGGTGGCTCCAGATCTGTGATTTAACTACATCAGACTGCTAGAAAAGCGACTTGTTTGGAACTTTAGATAGTAACATTTTTGGAATCGTCTCCAGAAGCCCTTTATTTTGATACCCCACTTGCTAGGTTTTGAGGATTTTTTGGCTATATGGCGCCAAAAATCTGCCATTTTGTTTATTTTTTTTATTTTGGTGTAGGTAACCAGTTTTACTCTCACATAAAAATACGAAAAGCCGTTTAGGGTCTAAGGTCGTGCCAAAGAAATATACAAACACTCGAAAAACATTACCCTCCTTTTTTCGCAGTCGGGTAAATAGATGAATAATACAGACTTTTAGAAATCATACAGACCACCAAAATAAGGACAACGGTAAATAATAAGAAAAACGCGAGTGCAAGTAAATACTCACGGCGCGTTCCTTGCGGCAGCGTGCTGCCAACTATCTGAACGCGCCCCAAAAGGTGATGGCCCTAAGGATGGCCCGAGGGTACCGCACGATCTCGCGCGAAGCGGTGTGTCTCCTTGCCGGATTGCCGCCGTGGGATCTGGAGGCGATAGTCCTCGCGCGCCTACATGATTGGCGCGTGGAGGTACTAGGCCGGGGGGAATCTCCGCTGACGCGGCAAATTGTCGCGCAGCGGACTGACCTCCGGCGCGATCTCATGGCGTCATAGAGACGACGACTGTCGCAACCCAGTGCAGGGCACGCCACGATAGTGGCGATAAGTCCCCTCTTTGAGGAGTGGCTAGAGAGGCGCCACGGCGTCCTCACCTTCCGCCTGACGCAGGTCCTCACCGGACATGGATGTTTCGGGAGGTTCCTGCACCGAATCGGGCGGGAGGAAACGCCCGGGTGTCACCACTGCGAGGATCGACCGGAGGACACGGTGGAGCACACTGTGCAGGTGTGCCCCGCTTGGGCGGCGCACCGCCGTGTCCTCGAAACGGCGATCGGCGGCAACCTCTCGTGTCCGGCCCTGGTCCAAGCCATGGTCCGGAGCGAGACGGAATGGGACGCCGTTGCCTCCTTCTGCGAAGCAGTCATGCTAGCCAAGGAGGTGGCGGAGAGGGAGAGGAGACCCTCTCGTCCCGGCCGCCGTGGTAGACGCCGCGGGCGTCGGGGGACACCACCTGGTGACCTCCGGCCACCGTAGGCGCGGGCCTGTGGACGGCGAGCTATGGGTGGCTCGCCGTCCGTCCGTCTAGTGACGACAGGCCGTGTCGACGGCGCGTTAGTGTTCCACGCGCGCCTCAAAGAGAGTCAGCACACAGAGGGGCCCGAAAGGGCCGACGCCTGCCGGAGTCGCGGGATTATTCGCAAGAGACACCGTGGCTCCGGAACACAAAGGGCAATGAAGGAACATGGATGGGTTTTAGTCAGTAGAAGTCTGACACTCCCTCCCGCTACACCCAGAGCGGGAGGAGTCATTGGATGATTTCCCATCCCTAAAAAAAAAAAAAAAAAAAGTAAATACAATGGATGTGTTTATTCTAGTGTAGTGTAATTTTGGTATTATTTTTGGTCAAAATAAAATCATTTTAATCACTGTTTTTTTTGCTTGGATATCTTTGGTTAGACGTACTGAACGCTTCTGTGTTAAAATTAGTCCATCTACCTATAATATTTTTTCAAAATAATAATAGTAAAAATACCGGTTAGAAATCTAAGGCATTTTAAATCATACAAATGGACAGTGTAATTGCTACAATTTAAAGCCTGTAAGTGATAAATCAGAATAACAAATTACACATCCTGTTCTAAATATGAACACATCATATTTTTTATGCAAATCATTAGAAACTATACAACGTTGTAGGTAATCGAAAACAGCGATGTATTTAAAGAACAAACTATATACACTTAAAATAGAAAAAAAAAACTCCTAACTAAACAATGGCATCAAAAAATTCGTCCCCATCGCTATCGACTGGAAGTGAGCCCAAAAGACTGGCTGCATTGCCACGTTGTATGGCAATGCTTATCCTCTGTCCAAGGTAAAAGCCAGCTCTTGGGTCACGCGAAGCGTCAACTAAGCGTTTTGCAAGATCTTTAAATAGGACGTGAGCACTCGGACCCCACGGTCCAAGAGTTTCAACCCCAAACGGCTCAAAAATGTAGTTGCCAATAAGGCTACTATATTTCCGCCGTTTGAGGTTTTCAGCAGCCGAAGCCGCAGAACCAGCACAGCACGACGAGCTAGGAAGATGGGATGGCGCAAGAGTATCGACACAAGTAGCGTCCCACACTAAAGGCCTACCCATCTTCCATGGAAATAAAGACATACCGTCCGGTCTTTTGCCATCGTCGCGTGCCAGGCCAATGGGTTCTAATACGGCTGGCACGCCGACGGCGACAAGAGCACGTCGGATAATGTCGTTGATATTTGCGTGCCGTGCTATACGACCCGCACTTCGACTGCATGACAGGCCGTGGTGCCCGAGGCTGTTGACAGCTTCGCCACAGTGGCAGCGATGAGGAGAACAACAAGATGCGCCTAAGCGAAGGGAAGCAGCGAGGCGGAAAGTAGTATCGTCGAACAAGGTGCCTATGTTCGACGACGGTAGTGCGTGAAGCCAGAGGCCCGACTCCCACTCACCCACAGCCAGCAGGCGTGCACGCTCCGCAGAAGTGGCAGCAGAGGCAATTAGGTTATTCTGAACTCCTCTGCAGAGCGGCTCATCCCACCGTCTCTGGTATGATGGGTTGTCGGGTAAATTTTGATTCGGGCAAGCGAGTCTCCAGGCATTTATAGTCTCGGTAAAGTACGGCACTTCAAAATCAGTCAGTGTAGAAGCTAGGATATTCCTGACTAGTTTTTCAGTGCCGTGAACCGAGGATATAAAAGCCGGTAAACTAATACTGGTAATTTTGCGGACGCCAAGGCCTCCCATGCGGATGGGAAGAGTGGCTTGAGCCCAAACTCGGTCGTCCATGGCCACATTTAAAATTGATGATAGCGTTTGCTTTATAATTTCGTCCATTTTTTCCAGAAGGTGAGGGTGCTTCCATAGATGGGAAGCACGAAGAAAATAAGCGACAAACAGCGACAAATCAGAAAACAGAAACACATTTTATAACTGACTAGCTGACCCACGAAACTTCGTCTGCGTCACATTTTCCATTAATGCTCGGCTCCTTTTAGTCTTAGCGTGATGATATGTATATCTTAGCCTATATCCTTCCTCGATACATGGGCTATCTAATACTGAAAGAATTTTTCAAATCGGACCAGTAGTTCCTGAGATTACCCCCTACATATAAACTTACAAACAAATGTTACCTCTTTATAATATTAGTATAGACAAAGATACAAAAGACAGCCGGGATCAACAGCTTTATGACATTTACTATAGCTTCCGCCCGCGAATTCGTTCGGGCATGGCCCGTTTTTTTTCCGTTCCCGCAGGAATTTCGGGAAATCCTCTCTTAGTGCACCTCTAAGTATTGTAAGGAAGCTACATGTCAAATTTCAGCTTTCTTCGACCAGTAGTTTCGGCTGTGCGTTGATATACCTACCGCGTGTATGTGACATCGACGCACAAACGATTTCCATGGGTCCAGGGCATGATTCTGGACACCCCAGAGTTGGAATTTTTCGTCGGTTCTTTTCTCATTTTTTAATTTTTTTCAAGGGTACCACAAATAGGTTTCAGCTCAGCTGAGCTGATATCTATTTGTGGTTTTATTCAGATTGCTCCTTTTAGTGAAAGTTGTTAATTAATTGTTTTTTTTTTATTAAAAATCTCATTGGGTTAGGTCAGAATAACGATTATGAGCAGTCTAAAGTAAAAAAACCCTTGAAAAAAAAATATGAAAAAATGAGAAAAAGCCGACGAAAAATTCTAACTCTCGGGTGTCCAGAATCATGCCCTGGACCCATGGAAATAGTTTGTGCGTCGATGTCAGATACACGCGGTATAAGTCAGTGAGTCAGGTTTGCCTTTTTATATATTGTTTTTTTTTTTTTAAATATCGCGGCTTATGCTAGGACAGACCTTTTAGGTCTCGCACAGAATAATTACTTCAGGATGTAACTTAATTGTGTCAACTTATTTTGATGACAGTCATTTTACTTTAGTGTATCGTGCGAGTCCCGAATAAACATTTTTCTTCTTCTTCTTTAAGTACTTTCTGAGACACTGAGGACTCTCATTATGTAACGAATGGTCACCCATCCTAGAATCGACCTCGGCAAGCGTTACTTAACCTCGAAGTTCACTCTCGAAGTCGTAGGTATTATTTAATCACGTGCACCTCCGAAAAAACGATTTCAACAGCATTCCCAACAAAGTACAAAAAACTGTGAAAAAACATCGTTTTTTTCATCTCACAACTTAATTTACAGTAAATCACTGAGTAATTTATTCAATTTTAATTAAATATGCCGTCGTCTAAGCGTGGATGGCCATAACGAAGACAAATCGTTACGTGTTTGAGCTCATTAACGCGCCGCGTTAAAATTCATAATGAGAATATCGAATATTCAATTAATTAATAATGTTATCGATAGTTCGTTACACACAGGGTTGCCAGGTGTGGGTCACAGAGCATTGTTATAAATGTGGGTACCGGGAATAACCAGGGTTGCGTTTTTTTTTTTCTGGCACTCCGTTCTGCTCCATCCAGAGCGGAAAGAGTCATTTGATGATTTCCCATCATAAAAAATGGGTATCGGGTGTTTTTTAGCGGAAAGTTCACGAAAATATTTTTTATAATATGCATAAATCGGTAAAATTTCAAGTTAATTTTAAGTAAACTTACAACTGTTCCCAAATTCTGAAGTACCTATTGAATAAAAAACTTTAGAGTCTTTTTCGAAAATCATAGATTTTAGTTCATTTTTCATCAGGCTGTACTGTCCCACTCTTGGGCAAAAGATTGAAGGTCCTAAAGAACAATATTTATGTTCCATCAATCAACTTACCATTACTAAGTTACCTACTATTAGAAGTTATTTTTTTTTATCTAAATGAGTTAACCTTCCCATAGATATAACTGTCCCTTATGGGCTAATGACAGCCCTACGTACACCCCGCAGATTCGATCCGGTCCACACTCCGAGTTATTTTAAATCTATGGTAATTCTCACTAATCAAGCCTCTTTTGAGATCGTATATCTATCTAATTAAGAGGTCCCATTGGAAATTTAATTTACAAGACATTCTATTGAAAACCAGAAAAATATTATTAGGTAATCCAATCGATAAGTGGAGAAATATTTTAGAGTGTTAAAAATTTGTTATATTCATGGTTTGGTTATGAAGGAATGTCGACGATGTTATGAATGTTATGGTGTTAAATACATCGACAATTTAGTTCTGCTTTAGTATTTCTCGTAATATAAACTATAGGAAACATAAATTATATGTTTCTATTGGAGATAAATAAATTGATCGAGCAACACTAGACTAATTAGAAACTTTATGTTGAATTCATTGAAATATTTTAATAGCTGAGCCTAGTTAGGGTGCGGTTTCATTATACAGCTTTTACGTTTGGTTTGAAATCCAAAATTAACACTTTACTTAGTAGTTTAAATAAATATTGAATAGGTTACTGAGACATTATGGCAAGGTTATTTTCGATACCCAGCTATTTAACTTAACACCAATAAAAGCACGCAAACACAATTCAAATAAAACAACCCAAAAAATATACCTTTGTCAATATTTTTCGATTTCCGAAACCTGCAATTATTGATTCACACACTATTATTATGTTCAGAAACAATTTTCGAAAAATCGCAGCGTTGAAACGAACCTCTAAATAGGCGCAAGCAAGGAATGCGTGAAACAAAGATGGCGGGCTGCAGACACGCGAACAAGCAATAAAGCAAATTCTAATCTATTCGTAAACGACTATAAAAACATAAAAATGTCGTGCTAGCTCCTGTGACAGATCTTATCTTAATTACACGAGATGGCCCGTTTTTAATAGAATTGCTTAGTGACTTTAAATTAGGCATTTATCGGAAGTTTTGACTTGTGGCTGGGAAAACTATATTTTAAAATTTGATTGTTTTATTTTTTTTTACTTTTCGAATTACTTTTAAGGGTCCCGTACCCGCTGTCCGTCCGTCTGTCTGTCAGCGGGCTGTATCTCAAGAACGGTAACAAATAGGGCGTTGAAATCTTCACAGAAAGTGTATAAAATTTCTATTGCCATAACAAAAAGTTGGGAATATAAATTATAGGGGGATCCATACAAGAAGCGTGTTGTTTTTTTTGGATTATAGTACGGAACCCTTCGTGTGAGAGTCCAACTCACACTTGACCGGGTTTTTTAGAGTCATACTTACGGTTACGACAGATTGTCGGTCTCGTCCTAAGAGTTTAGATACGGATTTTGCATTTTTTTAAATCCGCCATTTTTCAGAGCCGGCCATCTTGGATTTACAATATATTTAAAATTAATTGTATTGATGGAACTAAAGGTGTGTACTAACAGATCAATCTGTCAACAGGAAGAGTGTAAAATTAGGGCCAGTTTCACCGGTTACGGATAAAGTGTCGGTTAGCCTATTAGGAACTTATCTGGCAGATGAACTAAAACTTTTGGTTTCACAGGTGTCGGATAGCGATATCTGGCAGATGAAGTATTGATTAAGTTATCAGCCGAATCAAGTGGCTGTTAAGGAAGTTATCATCTACATTATAGTACATTTCAAGTTGTATTTCAAGTGGGAAAAGTTTTTTATTGCATTTGAGGCGGTACCAGCGGTTCAGGTGTTTGTGATCACGAAACACCGAACCCGACGAACTATTGAAAGCCTTTTCGATGTCTTTCCAGGCTTTTTCTTTATCTTGCCAAGTCGTAGCGTCACTTTTAGGGTTCCGTAGCCAAACGGCAAAAACCCTTATAGATTCGTCATGTCTGTCTGTCTGTCCGTCCGTATGTCACAGCCACTTTTCTCCGAAACTATAAAAACTATGCTGTTGAAACTTGGTAAGTAGATGTATTCTGTAAACCGCATTAAGATTTTGACTCAAAAATAGAAAAAAAAAACAAGAAATTTTGGGGGTCCCCCACATACTTAGAACAGAAACTCGAAAAAAAAAAATCATCAAACCCATACGTGTGGGGTATCTATAGATAGGTCTTCGAAAATCATATTGAGGTTTCTTATATCATTTTTATCTAAACTGAATAGTTTGCGTGAAAGACACTTCCAAAGTGGTAAAATGTGTCACCCTCCTGTAACTTCTAAAAGAAGAGAATGATAAAACTAAAAAAAATTGTACTTTTTAGTCTTTGATAACGAAATATTTTGAACATTTATACATTTTATCAAGTAGGCGAATGAGCCCGCATCGTCTCCATCTCCGCCAGTGCGTCTGTATTGCATGGTGTTTTACCTGTCAGCTTAGAATAGACTAGCTCCTCAATCTGGAGAACACTAAGTGATTTTACTCTACTTTGGCCACATACGCCTCTCCAGCCGCAAAAGTACGGGACCCTAAGCACACTCTGCGTGGTCTACCGTACAGCCTTGCATCTTGTGCACGGTAGATGCCAAACTTAAAATCACAGGAAACATGCGCCTTTCCACCGCACCGTAGCTGTACTTGGCCGGAAATTGGATGCCTATAGGCTGAATTAGGACGGTATGTCGGTTTCATACATTTGGTCGCGTTTAAAGTGCGGTCAGACGCTGTCCGAAATGAATCCGATACTCCCATTCACTAGCCCCTTCTCCACGTCTACATTGGATCGCAGCATGATTTTAGCCCCTTTTAAAATTCTTAATTTACTCGGTAGTCCACCCGTTTTATTTATATCGCTGGGAATAATGGACTCCAATGAAGTATTTCCAAGGTCTTTGTTTATGTCGTACATTCGAGTACCTTTTCGTTCGTAAAATTTAAGAACTTCATTGTTGTGCTTCTCTACTTGGCCGTTTGTTGGATAAATACACAGTGCTTTTTCAAGCGCAAACTCGCCGGTAGCATTTGATGAGACCTTAGTCAGCAATACTGCGAGATGCTCGCGGTTCAGCTCTCCGACCCTCAAGGCGTTCCAGATGTCGGTGAATGTCGTGTCTCCTCGCTGGCTAGCGCAAGAGTTGCCGGAGAGTTAAGGCATGTAGAAAACCAGCGTCAGACAGCATCAGTCTGTCTGACATATCGCTGAAATAGACCTTTTTAGTGCAGCCCTGAGACACGCACTTAGTTTAGCATACCTACCATTTTATTATTAAGTTTTTACCATGTACCGTGCGTGTTTCATGTATGTGCTAAATAAAATATATTCTTTCTTTCTTTCTTTCTTTTCTTTCTTTTACACTAAGACGCCATCTCTTTAAACTGGTAATTTGAGCAAGCTATGCACTGTAGAGCCACCTATAGTCGTGTTGCAACTCCAGTCAGAACGCCAATCTTTGTAACCTGCTTCCCCTAACATCTGTTCACTTGATTTTTCAAAACAACAAGAACGTCTTTCCTGTTCCAGCGCCACCAGTTACGAATAGTTTAAGCCTTTGTTGATCGCCCATTTACAAGTCAATATATATTATAATAGGTTTGTTATAACCTTGAAACTGGATCGTGGTCAAAGTTCATTATAAAACCTTTATAACATGTCCAAACACGGCTATGATACGATATTCCATCATGGAATGCCAGTGCCTATCTTCTGGCTGCATCATCAGACCTTGAAACCTAATCGTAGTCAAAGTTCATTATAAGACTTTTCTAACAAATCCAAACACAGCTATGATACGATGTTCCATCATGAAGTTCCAGTTCATATCTTCCGGCTCCATCATCAGATCAGTTCGACAATACCATATTATTGTATTGTCATCAAAACTACATACAGCTGCCAATTTTCAAGACACTACGATCATTGGAAGTTGGTTAAATTAGTATTAGTATAAAAGCGTGTTAATTGTATACTTCAAAATGTAAAAAAAGTTGACTTGGATTATTTAGAACAAATATTATTTCATTAATTAAGTTTTCAAATGAAAATATTTTACGTATAGTAGAATCGAAACGCAAAGAAGCGACGTTGCCGTTCCGCTTGTTATTAAGTGGCCAGTATCATATCTACCGGATAAATTATCAGGAAGTTTGACGGTGAAACCGAAAAAAGTTATAACCAGCCTGTAAGTGGTAGATAGTATTAATTATCAGATAACTAACCGACACTTTATTCGTAACCGGTGAAACTGGCCCTTAAACTACTAAATTAGACTCAGACAAGACAAGCTAAAAAAAACTGTCTAATGAGAATGTTTTTTCCTTTCCTTCCTGGAGTTCGACAAATATTGCAGAGAAACCACCCCTAAGTACCTGAACGACTTGTCTTTGCAGGATAAATTCTTATCATTTAAACTCCCATTCAAATGCTTTCCCATTTCAATTATGAGTAAAAAAAGCTCATTGATTTAATAAAGATAAAAAAAAATATTTTGTCACTTTCTACCATTATTAGTCTAGTAGTTATATTCTGTACTAGGTGTTTCCCTAAAAATAACACCGCCTAGGTCACCGCTAGGGTCCCATCTAGTTGCGGAATTTGTTCGAAAGAGTTACCGCGGTCCTGGAACGCAAGGGGCATCAGGAAAAACACTGGTTTTTGTTCAGCAAGAGCCTGACACTAACTTCTGCTCCACCCAGAGCGGAAGGAACCATCTTTCCCATTCTTCTATTTCGTTACCAAAATTCATAAAAATCAGTTCAGTGATTTAAGTTTGAAAGGAATAATAAACAAATATATTATCTACACTAATATTAAAAAGAGGAAAGATTTGTTTGTTTGAATTGAACAGGCTCCGAAACTACTGGACCGATTTGATAAATTCATTCAGTGTTAGATAGCCCATTTATCGAGGAAGGTTATAGGCTATTGTCATCACGCTAAGACAAATAGGAGCGGAGCAATAATGGAAAATGTGACGCAGACGAAGTTGCGCGGGTCAGCTAGTATGAAATAAATCTCAACGCGAAAACTAGGATGCAGTGAACTAGAAGTGAGATGTCTATCCCTACAATCAAGGGGGTAAAAAGGCCACTTTCGCAAAATCAGAACATTCATCACACAACTTCTGTCAAATTTCATCTTTATCGCTGACTCATTAGGTTCAAGGTTGATTGGGAAAATTTGACAGTTACGGGTAGCGTGATGTGCTTTCTGAATTTCTGATTCTGCTAAAGTGTTCTTTTTAGACCCGCAGATCTAATCATATGGCTATCTTTATTCATTCCGGGTAGCCTGGAAGAGATCGCGAAATGCAATAAGGCCACCAATTATACCTACTTATGTGTTTTAGCTTAAGATTTCCTTTTTGTATTTTAATTCGGTTTACAATAAACTAAATATTATTATTATTATTTATTACTAGCCCGTACTGTCCCACTGATGGGCTAAGGCCTCCCTCCATTCCTTCCAATTATCTCGGTGTTGTGCCTCTTCCTTCCAATTCGTAAGGAAGACATCCAGGTCGTCCCGCCATCTCTTTTGCGGTCTGCCGCGGCCGCGTCTTGTATACTAAATATAAATATATAAAAACAAATGGACACGACAACGACGAGTTCACTTCACCTATTTTTCACGGTGACATGTTCACAGAACAGACCGGCTGTTATACAACAAACATTTTGTTTCACTGCACTGCAGTCAACAGCTTCGTACGTATTATTCGCTTTTGCATACTTTCTTGTTTTTTTCAATAACATCCAAGGCTTTTCACCGATGTGTTTTATGGGTTTATACGAGCTATGACATAAATAACGTCGGTCTTTTTAGTGATGGACGAATACGGAACCGATTTGATGACGTGTTACTTGAAATTTTAAAAGATCAGAATGCCAATTCTACTAATTTTCACATCCGCATCTCAATCGCAATATGTCAAAAACGTATGAAAATTAAGGCTTTTTTGACAGTTTGCGATTGACATGCGAATGCGAAATTTGTTTATAAATGAGTAGAATTGGCCCTCGTTGAGAACTTCCATACATATTAAATACTAACTTCGTCTAAGGCTGGATTTGACCAACGCCGAATAGCTTTATCGGAGGAATAATTTTGAATTTTTAACAGTTCTTCCATACAAAAAATGTCAAACGTTAAATTTATTCCACGAATAAGAGTTACTTAAGTATCTGGCGTTGGTCAAATCCAGCCTAAGTCACATTTTTCATGAATGCTCCGCTCCTATTGGCTGTAGCGTGATGTTTTATATCACATGGCCTTCCGCGATAAATGGACTAACCAACACTTTACAGTAGTTTTCAATTCGAATCAGCAGTTCCTGAGATTAACGCGTTCAACCAAACAAACAAACTCTTTAGCTTATTAAATTAGTATAGACTGGCTGGTGCCTGCGGCTTCACCCGCTTGACAAATTATATAGGTACTAAAACCTTCCTCTAGAACCACTCTATCCATTGGTAAAAACAGTATTAAAATCGGCGGGTTTTGAGTTTATCGCGAACAGACAGACAGACGCGGCGGAGAACTTTGTTTTATAATATGTTGTGATAGTGAAAAGGATTAAAATTATGATAAAAATAGTATAGATTTGACCTGCCAAAGCACCTTTAAAATTAAACTATAACTCACTAATCTTCTTTATTTCAGATGTTAAGTTAATGTCTTTCATTCACACCAGATTCCCGATTGAAGTACCTAATCAGCTTAAAAAACAAACCGTTACACAAATCTTGATCCTTACTATTCTTAGTTATTTTCCACACAGGATTAAGTTCAAAGGTTGTAGAACTTAATACGGTTATCCAATAAGAAAGTGACCCGTTTACGCGTAAAAAAGATATATTTTAATAACATGTAATACATTAATAGCAGAAAATATATTGTAAAATACAAACGTTTCACTTGGATGGTCGGGGTACCTTTTAGGGATGTGGCGCAGTGAGGTTCGAGGTATCGAAATATGTCGATATCTGTAAAGTAGCTAGATAGGTATATAAACTGCCTCTCTTCAAGTCTATAAAGGCTACTTTAAAAAGAAAGAAAAAAAAGAAAGAAAATATATTTATTTCGCCAGAAATGACGCACAAACACAAAATTAAACAAAAAATAAAAAGAAAAACAAAATTATTAAATTAAATTAGTAGAATCATATTTATTGGTTTTTATCTTTATTGGTAAAGGGTTCAAGCTACGTTGATTGGGAATATTTGACAGTTTTGGGTTCCTATTAACTTTTATTTTTATTTGAGATGGGATTGCTCTTGACTCTAGTCTTGGTCAGAGATGACAAAGTCTACGATGGAGCTTACCAAGAAATAGCCTGTTCACTGTAACTTTAAAAAGATTAGGGTTGTAAGCGTCCGGAAACACAGACGCAGGCAGAGAATTCCACTCCTTTGCTATGCGCATTATGAAAGACGCTTGGAAACGCTTAGTGCGAATTGTTTGAATGGAGACAAGGTAGGGGTGGTAAGTTGCAGTTGGTCTGGATGTCCGATGTTAGAAGAGAGCTGGTGGGATGAGGTCGTGGATTTCTTGGGCATACTCTCCGAAGTAGAATCTGTAGACGACCGACAAGCAGGCAACCTTGCTGCGATGAGCCAAGCTGTGTAGCTTGGCATCCACCAGTTTTTTTACGTCGCCAATCAGCCTCTTAGCTATGCGTTCCACCGAAACAAGCGCGTCAAGCTAATGCTTAGCTGAGCCATCCCAAAGGTGGCTACAACACTCCATGTAGGATCGGCCTTGTGCTTTTTATAGAGTTAAAAGCAGTCTACGCCTGAAGTATCGCTTCACCTATTTAGGATGCCCAGCTTTTTGGGCGCAGTTTGGGCTTTGCACTCAATGGTGGCGCCGAAGTTGAGACTGGATGTCAGCTCCATGCCTAAGAGCTCGAGCCGATCAGTCACTTTTCGAGTCTATGGTTAACTCCTTAGATTTTTGTGCCCAGTAGGTGGCTACGTTAATTGCAGCGTCTGTGTCATTCATAAGATCCCTCAAAGTATAGGTGTATGGACACTTCGGGCACTCTCTCCAACGTGTTTGACGGTTTGACAGTTTTAACGATTTGCGGGATTGAGAGATTTGGGTAGCTTGATGTACTTTCTGATTCTACAAAAGTGGGCTTTTATACCTGCTGGTCTAGTGGTCACATACCGCGACTATACTTATCGTGATGTTCTGGCCACCATGGCGATATTCGATTGTAACAATAATTTCATTTATTCGTGAACTTTTAAGTCGAAAGCGTGAAACATCGGAATTAATAGTTATGTTTCATGACCACTCAAAGTCAATTACCCACTTTTTTTAGTAGCGAACACTGGTCACTGGTTGACTGTCTCGGAAAATATTGACGTTGATCGTGAAACCAGGCAAATTACTACATTTTAAGAAGAGACATCAGTAGGAATAAGCTTTGAAGCAGATCTGGGGACCATTTACTTAATTGACTGACGAGTGACGATGTATTTAAGAAACCTGAGATCATCAAAGAGAGAGCGAAGAAGACATGTTTCAGCATCGCAATTTGACACAATAATTTAGCAAATAGGTTTTCAAACACATTCATCATACAAGAGTCTTCAGAAATTGTTACATACATTTCGTAACTTCATCCTTATAACGACAATCATCGATATCGTTTATCGACAGCGATCACATCACTGTAATAGGGTTTGGACAGGCGGCAATTCGAACGATTATTTACGACCGATATATTTTTAGGATTAGTGAGGAAATTATTTCATTCTAGATCGTATTAACGCGCACTGCCGACCGCTTATGACGAGGCACAGATCCTGCCCGATACGGCCATTAATATTATTTTATTCGTGTCAAACAAGAAAAGCTACCGTTAAAGGGAATTAGGAAGGAATATTTAAAATTTTACGGCCCGACCTGTGATCTTCAATGGAATTATACTTTTATGAGGTTACGCCGAGTTTACTTAAAACGTTAAAACCTCTTTCAAAGTGAAGCCTTTTTCAATTTAGTCCGATTTTTAGGTGTAGTTAAAATGATATTAATGGCTAGAAATGCCGTAGCTGGCTGGTTATTAAATTACAGTGTAGATGCCTTTATATACAGTCTCTTCAGTAAGAATTGATGAATTCCAACACCATGACATTAGGTAGGTACGAGATAGATAATTATGTCATAACAATGCTTTGCTTCTTTGAAAGTGTTTGTGACAATAACAATTATTTTTTCTATTACATTAACATAAAATGAATTAGGTACCATAAGTTATCATACTGAACTATGTAGGTGGATTACTACGCCTGTCCTCAAACAGATCCAGCCTACTTGTCTACACGCTTCGGTCAACATGTTGATCGAAGTCTACGCGCTTCACAAAATACTTTGATCTCTTTTTTGGCTGGTTTTTACAGGTCTTTACCTGACTACAGTCAATTGAAATGGCAGCTCGCTTCATGCAGCGTACTTCACCCACTTGGAACAGCTGACTACTTCGCGAAAAGCACGAATTGTATTCTGATAAATCAAAATTGAAAAAAAAATAAACTAGCCAAAAGGGAAACCACCAAAATATCTAACAAATCCATTAATATTTTACTTGTAGGTATATACCTACCTACCAAAACACCCACGTCACCACTTCCTAGTATTTTGGGTGCGATGAAGTGGCTTAACCGCAACTAGGACTAAGACCTCGTTAAAAACTTACCCAAGTTTCTGCATCATAATACCTTAAGTATGACATACAATGTATAGATAATGAAAGGATAATTCCTCTAGATGATCTCATTCTAATTTAATCGATATAGAATTAAGCAGATCATGATTAACGAGTTTGTTTATCAGTTAATACTTCCATAAACAAATATTTAACAGCTTTACCATGAATACGTATGAGGATAATCCCTTAATTTAGTCTAACTAGAAATGTTCAAATAGATAAAGCAGGTGTCAAAGGATATATACCTACTTATAATTTCTGTGATTTTCCCTAAAAAACAAATTGGAATGTATCTATAATAAATTATATCATTTGTCTTGTGTTAATGGTATTCCAAGCAGGACGTTTTAGTATATCGTAAGTATCTACTCAGTTAACATTCAGTATTCATGAACTTTCCAATTTCTAACGTTTACGAAATCGTTTCAGACATTTTAGAAATTACCGTAACAAACTCAATTCGAAACTTTCTCTGTTTACATTGATCTAAACATAATTATGTTTGCCTAGATCCTCTACATTATAAGTAACTTAATAATTCATGTGCTTGAACACCTTCATAGAAACGTTCGTACCGGAGCATCACAATGGAGAATGTGTGTTATATTTTACAAACAGCCAAACACGCCCTATTCTATTCTACGAGCGGTTAATTGAGCAATATAATTTGACACCTCACGGCGTAGTGAATAGCCAATTATTAATATGGGCCCTTGATTAATTGTGATATCAGCATTTAATTTTCGTGTTAACAGTGTGTCCGGGCCGCGGCGCAGCACCATTGTGAGCGCGCGCCTTTGTGCTCCGTGACGTTTCAATTTTGAATAAATTAAATTTCGAACGCTTCATTTTTTCCGGACCTTTTTGGCTTTACGAACGAAATGAGCTTGCGGCCAGTGTTATAATTTATTGTCGCTTTTGTACTGAGAATAGAATTTTGTTGTTTATGCTATCGTTTGTCTTGTTACCTTTTTTGTCGTTATTAATTATGTTATCCTTTCCGAAAGCGTTTAGCTTGAATCTTTGGATATAATTTTAAAATTACTTACCTAATGAAATACGAGCGCTTATTCATCATGACTACACACGATACATAAAGGTAAATATTTAACACCTAATACAGTAATAGTAATACCCACTGTCGAAGTTGATCCCCAAACTAATTAGCATACATTTATTTATAATGACAGCTTCATGTTCTTTTGGCCCTTTTAGCAAAGTCTAGCTCCAAGCAGTTACTTCTTGAAAACCAAATTGAAAACGATGTATGGAGCCATTCATCACAGCTTATAAAAGCAAACGTTAATTTTTATTTAAATCGTTAAAAATCGACACAATAAAAGAGTTGCCATTAAATTTGGTTTCAGTTAGCTACTGGCCAATGAGCTGATCCAATTATCACGTTTATGGCGGCAATTTGGAAGATGGCCGCGCTCGTTCGAAATTTGAAAATTCGAAGCTGGCGTTCGAACCAATGAGTTTTATCCAAATTTTATTATGCGGCTGTTACGATTAAACTATAACGTTTTGGAAATAGATTTTTTAATTTATCGTTTTATAACGCAAGTATATAAATAATACAAACACCTTTTATTAACTACTTTGAATTTTGATAGCCGAGGCGATATGGCTTGATTAATTTGTGTTTTTATTGATTGTGAGACGTGTATTAATCTTGTAAGGCCTGGTGTTCTTCCTGTGCTGAGTAAAAATATGGTAGAGAAATATCTACTTATCTACCAACTTATGTAAAGTATAGAACGGGACGCCGCTAAATATAAAGTATATTTCCATCAGGGGTTTTAATTTTCATCACTTTCCATCAGGTGAGATTTGGGCCAAGAGTTTCCCCGTTTTGCATAAAAAAAAAAATAAAAAAAAATAACATAAAGTGACTGCATTTGACTCGCAATGACTCCAGAACTACCCTCCCTGAAACCAGGCGAAAATACTCTATTCTTTCTAAAATCCTGTCTCATCTATACGCCTAATCTGATCACCCGTACTCCATATTCCTCGCTTAACATCAACAACACTTTCATCGCTACAAATGTGTTTATAATCACCGGCCTGCGTCCGCGTCGCTGGTACTTCAGACGCACGTAATTGCGCTGGCGCAGCGCAGACACCTGCTAGATTGAGATGTTTGTCGCCTACGTCGTTATGTCCTTACGTCAGCTGATGATGCTGATGGGGGCTAATGGAAGAAAGACGTGCTAATTGATATGTAAGTGGGGGTTTGAATGGCAAGTAGTTAGCAGGCTTATTTGGACTGGGCCCGTCATACTCAGTCTAAATAAGCTTGCCAACTAAGGTACTAAATAAGGTCGAGTCTAGTGTCGGTTCCAAACTATCACAGATCTCAGATAGGTTTGCAAAATAGTATATTGGCTATCTTTTGCCCAATACATTATTATTTAAACGAAACTCAGACTCTGGCAGGGAATAATTTCACCCCCTAGCTGTCTTTCTTTTGGTGTTCGACAAGGCGGAATGTCGTATTACCTGATTCACTGACCAGCTGCTGCATATGAAAGTATTCTCAAAACGTTTCGTGCGTGTTAAAGAAACTAGAGACACGACGAACAAGTGGATTTCTGGTTGAACAAAAAAAAATGAAATGGTGCAAAAGGCCCAAAATTATCTAATCTAGCCATGAGACATTAAACCTTTAGAAGGAAAACTACAGTTAAATAAAGCGTTTTCAAATTATCTAGTACCTACTAGCACTTCGCCCGCGACTTCGTACGCGCTGCAATTTTTTTGAGGATTCCTATTTTTTCTAGTAATAAATATAGCTTACTAGCAAATCGGCAAACGTTGTTTTCCAAAAAAAAAAAAGTCTACGCCATTCTCAGACCTACCTTCTCAATATGTACAAAAAAAAACATGAGAATTTAATAAGACTATAAGTAACTCAGGGATAATGTAGCATTCTAATCAAATGGTGAAAGAATTTTTGAAATCGATCCAATAGTTTTTGAGTTTATTCGTTACAAACGTACAATCTTTCCACTTTTTATTTAATATAAATTAGTGTAGAAAACCCCATTTTCATTCGTGCTAAATTAAGATCAAACTTTTACCACTCGAAGCACATAATTGACACATCACTGTCAATTGCAATTGACAATCAAAAGACCGAATACAGAGTCACAACAACCAAATCAATTTAGTTCACGCGAACAGATCATTAAAGTTGAATTAAAGCTATTTGTGTAACTCGTTCACCGTGAGAACCGCTCTCGACTGACTCGTTCATTCGTTCACTCGTTCACGATCTGCTAATAGGGTGTGCAAGAAATCATCATCACTGGGATAAGTGACCGATTAGTTCTAATGAAGGTATTTAATGAGCTAAATTGCTATGAATGGTTCAAATTGTCTTATAAAATGGCGATTATGTGGTCTGTTTGTCTGATGCCTGTGCGAATTATTCATTTGAAGTACCTATCGTTACATAGTTATGAAGTAGGTAGGTAACTTCATGTTGTGACGTATAAGTAATACTTTTTATATATGAGACTTACGCGCTGCCTACTGCGCCACCGAGGCCGATACTTTTTAGACTCCTTTCAGTATTTTTCGCTATTCCTCATAGTTTGGAAGTTAAGCCATCCACTCTCACTAGAAAAATTCATTCTGTTTCATGGCCCCTTTTTTAAGGATGGGAAATCATCAAATGACTCCTACCGCCCTGGACGGAGCGGAAGAGGACTATCAGACTCTTACTGACTAAAACCTATCCGTGTTCCTCCTAGTGCCCTATGCGTTCCAGGGCCGCGGACCTGTCTCAACAGTCCCCCAATTCATACCCACAAGATATTCTTCCAAGCATCAATCGAGTTCCCATATTAATTCTCGGTTTGTGTCACTCTCAACTGACAGTTGTAATGTCAGTCAATTTGTCGCAGCGCTCGCCATTAAGACCCATTGTGGCATGACAAGTGATATCGACGACTTTTTGTCGCATTGTCTTGCGGTTTTTTTTAATTTTATGTAGGTAAAGGTATCTTCTTCTATGTAGACCTCTTTGGGTATTGAATGTCTGATAATGCCTAGGCTAAACAACTGCAGATAGAAACATATTATAGTCCTAGTTTATCTCTTGTGAGTCGAGTCACAGTCTCATCATTGGATCTTATTATATTATATTTATTACTAGATGACCCGCGAAATTTCGCCTACGTCACATTTTTAATTAATGCTCCGCTCCTATTGGTCGTAGCGTGATGTTTATTGCCTTCCTATATTTTTTATTTTCAATTAGAACCAGTATCTACCTAGTTCCTGAGATTAGCACGTTCAACCAACCAAACAAACTCTTCAGCTTTACAATATTGTCTATATTATGTAAAAATGAATCCCTATTTCCCTTGGTCATCGCATTGCACACAGCACGCGTGATTGGGTGGACCGTTTTCGCTAATTCTTTTTTAGTTGCATTTGTTATTGTCCGAAGGTTCTTATGAAAAACTTTTTACAAAAAAATACAACCGACTTCCAAAAAAAAAAACACTACAAAGTAAAAAATAACTTTAATTTCGGAAGTCGGTGTTTTTGTTAGGGCGGGTTGTTTCAACTACACTTAACGCACGCGTAAACGTTAAAAATGGTGCTAACTATCGTCAAATCAAAAAATTGGGTTGTTTCACAAAATGTCAGCGTTAACGCACGTAAAATATAACGTTTACGTTAACAGATGGTCTGAGCACTCGTTAACGTAACTTTAGTTGCGCCAAATAGAACAATATTGTGAAAATTCTTTTGAATTCCTCAATACCAGTTCTTCTGATGACACAAATAGGTAAGTGGTGGAATGCAAAAAAAGCTATTTAGGTAGGACCCGTGTCAATAACTTAGCTATTGGGATGAGCAGGAATTTATACCAGAATGTTTTGAATCAACGCTTCTAATTTAACGAACGTCAAACATCGTCCGTAATCGTAACTTTTTGACGTACGTATGTTACGTTAACCAACTGTTTGATACAACCCGCCCTTAGTTTCTTCGTATTTTGACGCCGACTTCCGAAATTAAAGTTTTTTATTTTTCACTTTTTAGTGGTACCCCTCACCTAACAACACCACTGCAAAATCGCAGAAAAGCAAAACGCGCAATTTCGATTACTTGGATGACATAAAACTATCATCCAAGTAGACGAATTCTAGCTACTTATTTCGATTTAAAATCCAAAGTTCATAACCAATTTTTATAAAATTTAAATGGGACAAATCTGCAAGTATTGTATTTCAGAAAAAACAAGAATTTTTCAAATCGGTTCATTACTGTCGGGGTTATGAGGTAACAAACATAAAAAAAAACGTACAACCGAATTGATAACCTCCTCCTTTTTGGGAAGTCGGTTAAAAAATATGTTTGTTTTTGTAAATCAATAAATATTGACAAAGATAAAACGCATCAAAACTCGCGAGTCGACGTCACGACTCAGTAAAAATTATGCGAAGGTGTGACGTATTGAGAATTTTAGAAGCGTCGTAACTTCGTCAATTTTGGTTCCCGTAACAAAAGAAAAAACACGGGTCAAATATTTTTTGATATTCTAACTGACGGACTAGTTAGATTTTTTCAGGACACAAGCCCATTGTTGTTTTACTTTTATTATAATTATGTGAGAAAATAGCTTTTAATAAATGTGAATAAAATGCGTGACCTTTATATAATGCGAATATTAATTTGAAAAGTTCTTGGTAATTTGAATTTCAAGGCAATCCTACTAGAACGAGTAAGTATAAGTAGTTAGAATGATTAGCTTAGTTTGGTTCTAATTGAACAGATTTCGTTATTTATTTATGGAATAGGTAGTTTATGAACATTATGACAGAATAAGCCATTTACTTTAAGATCTACTGTTTGTTACTTTTCAGACCTTTTGTGCAAAACTCTTTCAGCGTTAATGACACAAAAACTTTTCAAAACCCCTATTTTCAAGACCCTAACCATTCAAAACACTAACAAAGCGATATTTTTCGTTTCCACCCACTAATAACTAATAACGATTCGTCCAGAACAGTAGCCGATGCTAGACAATGCGTCCATAAACAAATCCTTCACAACTACACAACGGGCGTTAACAACTGAAAACAATACTTCCTTTGTGGTGCGCGAGCGCATAGAAGCCCAGACTTGTTTACTGCCGTCCCTTTCTCACGCACGACACGTTAACAGTGCTATCTCTCTTACAGTGACATGTTAATATAGTCTTTGAAGACAGCGCCACGCCCACGCCGTAGACGCTTCGAAGTCAGACACCTTACAAGGGCCCTATTATGGTCGGTAAGCAATTTCGCTTTGCTTGCGAGTTCATTTCGAATGCCCGATGAGATCTGAAGACTTTTAGAATAATATTCATGGTTATTTGACTGTTTAAAATCAAAGGCGTGAAAATTATCGCCTGGTGTGAATGCGCTCGACACGAGTATTGAGATGATAATCTCGGTATCTCCTATAAGCTTTTGTCTTTATTTGTACTTTTAATGCTATTAAAATCCCGGAGTTTCAAACGAGCTGAAATAACGGTTTTCTATACAGCACAGCAATAAAATTAAGCTCAGAGTTTAAAAATAACAATTATTTGTCTCCAAGAAGAGCCCCATTTACACGACCTACTTGCACCCACCAGTAAAGTAACTATGTAAATACCTAACGCGTTCCAGTGAAATAAGTCTAAAATCTATTGGCCATCAATCACTCGGACAGTATGTAAAAACGCGATAATACCTCGTAGTTTATTAATGTAATCATGTGGTACATTTCTATTAGACATTAATCTGGCAAGGCGTCTGCTCGTTGGGCCTAACTATGTTTTAATTACGGGCTACGGGCGAAACGGCTGAATGTTAATAATAATTACAGGGATCGCGCCGACCGTGCCTCGTTTAGTTCATGTGGCCATGTGAGCTAGTGGTCTGGCCAGTTGTATGAGCGAAGAACTCTTTGAATTCTTGTGATATGAAGGTAGGTATGCTAACAGTGAAGGAATAAGAATAGTTATCAAACTGTTTTAAAGGTAGAATTTTAAATAATTGCGGTCGCTTAGTACAAGTAAGTTCCTATAACCGAACACACTAAAATCTTAAATCTTTTACTATCTATTCGACTTTAAAGATCCGAAAAAGGCCTTTCAGCCGCAAATTAAGTAGACAACATACACTTTACTCGACAATAACTTATTATTTACCTATATGATGCATGTGTTACGGGTAGGTAATGCTAGAAGGTGGAGTAAACCTAGGTTTACCCGGGTTGACTTAGTATTACCCAAGCTTATTGGGTAAAGTTCTAATGATAAGTAAAATAAATTTTAATTCGGAGTTTACCCATTCTCACCTAGGTCTACCCAACTCTGGCTGGGTAATGTTAAAAATTTGTCTAATTAATTAGTGAAATGAAAATCCAAGGGCATTTTGAACATTTATTATTTTAAAAACATATAAAGGCGAATGTAATCGCTTGAAGAGCATAAACATAATAGCTTTAATAGCACAAACTAATAGCGGTCGTTGTTATTAAAATTGAAATTATTTATTTGAGCAAGATAAACTGCTGTGACATTTTGAATTGCAAAATTTTCCTTCAGCTTTACATAAACACTTCTTTGTAGCACATTTTGTTTTGCAATTACACCTTTTCTTTTATAACCCTGGCCTCCTGAAAGCGACTGTTCATTTGTAAGCTCTCGTAAGCTTTTTTTTTACGGGGGCGCGGCGCGGCGCGGGGGAACGCGGGCCCCCGAGATTTACACCACGGGCTCGAAAATTACGCAACACCTAACATTACCCAGCCCGAGTTGGGTAGACCTAGGTGAGTATGGGTAAACCACGAATTAAAATTTATTTTACTTATCATTCGGACTTTACCCAAAAAGCTTGGGTAGGTAATACTAAGTCAACCCGGGTAAAGCTAGGTTTACTCCATCTTCTAGCATTACCCGTAACACATGCACCAACATCACAGCTCTAAAAAAAAGCACTTTCGGTACTAATCGGTAGCAAAATAGCTACGTATACTTACTTCTGCGGTATTGTGATACTGTGGACAATAGCTTCTTTTTACGTACCACTTTAGAGTACGCGGAGTGTGATAATATTAAATTTATTTCATTCAATCCATCCAAAGGAAGTCTGTAAGAGATTGGCCTGTGCGTTAAGATCGCCCATTGTACACTAGTTTTTATAAACGTTTTTCCTATATTTGTTATCAGGTGTACAATAAAGTATATAATAAATAAAGACTATAGTTTACTCGACCACTATCCTATCCAGTTATTTCCACTTGCCGGTCGAAGGTTCAAACGCAGCACGACAGGGGCGTATTGACGCCTCGACGCACAACTTACGATTCCTGGTCGAGCTGTAATCGTAATTAAGAAAATTAGCCCCGGAGTGATGTTCGAACCTCTTTAATTAGTCATTAAACGTGAGACGTAACACGTTAGATTATAAACTAATTAACGTTTAGCATTCGTAAGCGAATGATTGCGAGGCTTATCCGAGATGAGTGTATTAAATGGCGGACTGTGTATTTCTAAGCAATTACCGATAAGAAGATACTTTCCTATTTACTTATAACATTTTAGACGAGAACCTACTAATGTGGGTATTTAGTATCTATATAGTTTTTTTTTTATGTTGGCCATGCTGGTTGTAAAAAATATGCCACAAAAAAAAAGGAAGGAAATAGAAACAATCCGTTTAAGAGTCGTTGCTATGGGAACATACTTAGATTAAAATATTACTTATTAGATAGGACTGGATAGGACCACGGAGTGTTTTCACTGACGCATTCACCATACAAGAATGAGGAAACAGTGAAGAGCCAGACTCGAATTACGACCCACATTTCCACTTAAAGACAAGCACTGGCCACGAGATCACCAATTTTCAGGAGCAGTCAGGCTTTCAAAATTAAAACCGCCAGGCTTTCAAAATTAAAGTCGCTACAGTAAGTCCGGTTAAGCAGACGACAATATCATGAGTTCTCCTGCGAGACCCACAAAAAAGAAACCCGTAAAAAGTCTTCATGCAAGTCAGGTCTTCAAGATTGATATACCTAATATGATACTCTATTCTCTATGGTCTATGAAAGTTTTTATTTAATTGAAGAAGATCATTCACCTCCAAAATTTCAGTCATGTATTTTTTCGCCACATAATCTTTTATGAGCTACCGATCGTCAACGTAATAAATTGACATTTGTATGGAAACTTTACAAAACAATTTATTATTCGTTCGGCATTGTAAATTGTACGTTAACAACTGACTCCTACTTGATCTGCGTGGGCGCACCGATTTGTTATTTATTTATGATTTAACACCTATGGCTCGACTACTTATGAAGACAGTCGTAGGTAGTTAAGTATTGTTTTTAAATAAGGGTATCTATTAAATAAGACATCGGTATTTTCTTGTCATTTTCAAAAATTGACACGTGCATAATATTTAAACAGGTCTAGAAAATTCTTAACTTTAACAACATATTTGAGAAGGGTTTATATTTATGTAAAAAGTAGAAAAATAAATCTTTCTGTTTTTGACTAGTACAATTTTATGGACTTCAAAAGAGACTTTAACCTCTGAGTTTATTTCGGTGTTTCTTCTCAGGTGAGTCAGCTAGGAAACACCGGCCTCATCTATTTTAAAATGACTAAAAAAGAGATTGACATATTAAAGTGTTATTTACAACCTACAAATAAGTAAGTATAGGTAATATTTATCATTTATCTGGAAGTGCTGATCCGATTGCGGAAATTCTTTCACAGATAGAGACAAAATATACCTAAATACTTACCTATACTATACAGGGTTATTTGTAAAACACGTCAACATCTCAGGACCATGTTAATATAATCATAATCAACAACTTTTGTTCTATGACTCTTAAAAATTCATCGTATTTTAGTTCATCAGGTTTTGATACAAAAAAAAACGCGCAATAAAAAAAAAAAAAATAAAAAAAATACGAAAAAAACCTTACGAAGTCTATGCGAAGCAAAAGAAAAAGAAAGAGCTTTCTTTTGCTTCGTACGAATCTTGTGACATTGGCCACGAAGAGTTACCGAGGGAAAAAGCTAATAGGTAGGTATTATATGATACATCTCATTCGATGGAGATTCAACAGATAGACACAAAATAATATCCAAATGTTTTATATAAGTAATCTATGATTGAAGTTTTGAAGCCGATAGGAAAATTTCAACAAACAGTTTCAGGAATAGAGCTCTAAAATCATTTGAGTAAAAAATAATGGACACGACACTCAGCCTGCAATCTATGAATCGCGTACTGATGCGTAGGTGCCCATTGTAAAACGATTACCATTTCACACGTAGACCACCATAACCCCGCTCATATCTCTTCCATCCTCTATTGCTCGCCGCCCTTCGTGTCAACACCAACACCATATAACCATCCTTCGTCTGACAAAGTAACAGAATAATATGAGCCTCGCTCCTCTCTCCGCCACCAAGACATGCGCGCACGCCACCCGAAGACGTGTAAATTATCTCATTGCCTTCGACATTTCTAACCACACCCCGCAACGAGGGAAAATACAGTTAAACGAGTAAACGGCACAAAATGAACCACTACGAACTCCTATGAATTATCAAATAACTCAAAATGCACAACAGGCGGCAATTTGAGGGTCTCACGATCGCGTCAAAGTGTGATATTAACGTAATTTACGACGGCTAACTATACCGGATAGCGGCTCACTAGTAAACTAATAACACCTAGGCTATATCAATAAAAGCTATTAGCATCGATCAGAGTAAGTATCTGTCCCGGAGTATTACGTTAAATTGAGTTAAACGCCCCGCCCGCGCGTAATAACAGCTAGTGGTTGCCGCAAGCCGGCAATCCGACAGTCGGACGGCAAACCGTGCCGGAACCCGGGAGCGACGCGGTAAATTGCCGGCAGATACGCGCCAGAATAACGCGATAATGACGACCAAATGCGATATGTCCGACCCTACGCTGTCGATGCAAAGTTTTCACTTTAATGCGTTAGCTGTGTTTTCCACTTAATGGTTTAATTATTTCCTGGTAATATTATTGTATGGAATACTAGGTTAACCTGTAACAATCGTCAGTATAATATGATGGCCTTCGAAAACAGAGGACAGCAGAGTTCTACCGATTTCTTGCTCCTGTAGAAATAGACTCCTAAATAATTTTAATTTTCTATCAAAGTTTTATTAAAATTACGGCTATAGGGACACTTTTCCTTTACAATGCCGTGCATCATCTATGAAACCGAAGGCACATTCATAAGTAAAACAAGGCGGGAACACCTAAGTCCGCGTTTCTACCTGCGAGTAACTCGCATTTTTTATTTATTTATATGTTTATTTTCTGCTGGCTAAGATAATTTATAAAACCCGCGAAACCGTTGCAAACATCGTATTGCTGGGCACCGCATACAAATATCATATTGCTGGGCACGACCGAGATCACATCACAACTCGGTAGCCCGAAATACAACTTGCATGTGACGTGGCATCTTTATTATGCCAAAGACATGTACAATGGTCATGTCACCCTGAGGCCTGTAATCGTCAATGGCGCTGCCCTCGGGGTTGTGCAAGAATACATAATATATCTATGCCAAATTCTGTTTTAATGAATAAATATTATAAATTATGAATTATTAAATTGCAGAGGTACAACTGGGGCGACACAACTTTGAAAAAGCATTCGGGAAACTTTAAATCATCGTTCTCAAAATCCCTTAAGACCACAGTCTATAGGTATAGACTCTGGGTACCGATAGACCAATTCTGACCAATAGTCTATGGTCCTACCCGTAGATATAATATACAAGGGCAAACTTAGTGTTGGACGCTCTGCGGCACGATGAATCGATGATTTAAAGAAGGTAGCTGGCGGCAAATGGATGCGGACTGCTCAAGACCGGGATGGTTGGCGCTCTTTGAGGGAGGCTTATGTTCACCAGTGTATGGCAAATGGCTGATACAATGAAGTGACCTGGTTGCAGTAGAACATCTGACCGAAAAAGGTTCTACAAGAAGAAATATTTGATACATCGAAACCAACTACTTACTGGCCCCTCGACGTATTTAAGATTATAATTATCCTAATGTATAAAATTCTTCCGTTACTGAGTGTCTGACAGACAACGCACAGCCGAAACTAAGCTGGTCTTAATAAGCAAAAAAAATGGCATGTAGGTTCCTTGGGAAGTGTAGGGGAGAGCACTAGGACAGGATTTCCCGAATTTCTACGGGGAAAAACGCTACAGGCTATATACTATTTTTGCTAGCGTCTTCATACGCAGACGCTAGCAAAAATAGTATAACATAAAATCGATCACCAATCGAAGCAATTGCTTTACTAATTATAGCTTGAACCGGCGGCATATTGAACGCACGACTCTATAACTGATGGCTTACTCTATAACCGTAGTAGATAATTTTCATACCTAAATACGATTAACTATCATTGAAGAGATCTTATCTTGGGACGAGCCCGCCGCACTATCCAACATCTGCAACTCCTGAGAACTAGATTCAACAGTTTCAACCACCAGAAGAACGCGAGTCAACGAAGCGCAGCAAGTCCCAGAGATAACAACGATTCAGCTGCCTTGACTCTCGCAAAGAAATTGAGAAAAAAAAAAGAAAAATTTTATCTTACCGTCGCGGTAAAGTTTGCTGAGACAGGGACCAGAAAAGAATAGGTAGCTAAAGCTGTAGTTTTGTTTTTGAGCGTCGTAATGTGAAAAATTGGATATTGTGGAATTATCATTTTTTGTTCCGTCACTCCTGAATTGTACTGCGATTGCAAATGTCCGGCTCATCCTGAACTGCTAGTACTCGGTAACGCAAAGTCTAAGCCCCTGTTTCCCAACGAAAATTGTCTAACGCACATTATCTAGCTGTGATCATTTGAATGAGTTTTCAACAGCCAACAGCCGATCGATTCTGTAAAGTGAAGGCTTGGGTGAAGTGAGCTGTCATGCCATCTTGTTTGTATGTTTTGACAGCTCACTTGTCGTTCACTTCACCTGAGTTTTCACTTTGACATGTTTACAGAATCGCTCAACAGTTGTCATCTTTAAATTGTGACGGGCGATATTTTTAAGCAAGTCATATTTTTTCATAAAGATGGTAATAAACCCTGGTAGCTCTCGCCACCTTCTGGGCCCAAATTATCTTAAAGTTAAAAAAAAACCCTCAGCTGTTATTTTTTAACCGAGAGCTAAAAAGTTAATCATCGTCTCGGAATAAAGAAGACCATCAGTAGGTTGGAGCAGTGATTACAGCACGGATGCAAACCTGGGCTTGTCAGTTGTCATTCGTGGAGGCTATTATATATTTAAAACATTACCTACTACATACACGGGTATTTAACATAAACCGTGTTGGTCAATCCAAATAAAAAAAAATTGAAAGAAGACCCTTTCTCTCATACTGAAACCCACTCGTGTCCCGAAGAGGATTGTAAAGCCGTCGGTCTACGATATACAATACGATTATTATGCGTAGTTTCCAAATAGATAATGGAAATCATTGCTTATCATCAGAGGAGATTTAAAATGAGACATGCTGCACCAACCCCTGAAAAATGAGAAAAAGTCAGGACGATGATGACGTAATTTTCAAAACCTGAAGGCCAGACAACCTTTCTCCCATAGTCGCTAGAGTAGGTAGCTTAAGGCAGGTGGTAATGCTCTCAACAAAAGCATTTTTTCTGAACTAAAATATTATCTATATCAACTTTGTACCGTTTCGTAGAAAATATTTATCTATTAACCAACATCATCATTAGAGCTATATTAAAATCCTGATAACATTAACCAACGTATTTGAAAGTAAATAAAATATCACTAAGCATGCATCAGTTACAACAAAGCTAATTATTTTCCATCTAACTTTAGCACACTGGAACTTTTCCTGAAAAACTTTTAACGGTCGGGACGATTCTCTATGGGTGTTTTGAAATTTAGCGCAGACATCTTCGTTCTCCCTCCCTCGTAGAGTCAGAAACACCCCCGTGACTCTGTCTCTTTCACTCTAATTGGTTGCTTGAGCCTCTGAATCCAATTAGTGGTGAGCGGAGCGGGATGCACTGAATTTATTATGTGGACCTTGTTTAGTTTGTTGGCCTTTTTAATTGAAACGTAGTGCGTAACCCGCCCGCTGCCCGCTTAATGAATAAGTACGACTACTTTAAGAGTTGTCTTTTGCAATGCACGAACTAACTTTTTTTTTATTTATCTGCAGCAATATTTAATAGAAAGTTACTGATTTTTTTACAGCAATGTAAAGTTGTTTTTTTTTTTTGTTCTAACAACATAATAAAATTGTACGATTCAACACAATTATTCGACTGACAAAGATTAAGTCACAGGTGCGGTATATAATAAAGGTTAGTTTTCGCACTTTTAGCTGTTCAAGTTTAATTTACGAAAGTCTAGTAACGTCATCTATTATCAAATAGATATTATATACTAGTCTTGTGATGAGTAGCGCCATCTTGTGCCGAATAGACTAAATTTATGTTAAAGATTAACAACTAGATGTCACTAGCATTAGTGCAGCATTTCAAAATTCGTTACGCAACTAACTTACAAAACTATAATCCGATTGAATCCCAAGATTAAAAAATTACAACAATCATGACAAATTAGGTTTACTGCAATTTACTGTGTTTGAATTAAGTTTTTTGAAATGAAAAAAGAATGAACGAACGAATTAGATCAAATTTATAATCTGTTCGTGTTCGCATAATGTACACTCTGTGGTCAATTTGTATTTGCGTCAGACATACCTAAGTCTCAACGTTGCCAACGTGTGGGGAAATACCCAAACTGCAGGGAATCTCAAGTTGATTGCTGATTGGCCAGATTTCATGGGAAAACTGCGGGGATTTTTAAATATCGGTTGTCCGTCCAAATCATAACTTTTCCGAGAAATATAAATATGTACAACTGTTTTAACATTTTTTTTAGTGACATTGATATCGAAAGACTCCCGTTTTTAATGACCTTCATTTCACCATAATTATTATTTTTAATTTTCGGATTTTAATTCAGCATCTATTTTTTCAGTAACCGTAGATAACAGTCATAATTTTGTGTATCAATGTATGTGCTTTTGGGTTTATTTTAATCAAAACAACTCCAAAAACATACACTTCAATGCTTATTACTTTTAATATTAAAAAGTTGTTTTTTTTTAGCATTTATTCACTGATACTGTATCTAGCACTTTTTATAGTCAAGTTGTCTCATTGAGCAAAACGCTTGACAACATAAGGTGTGAAAAAAAAATTAAATTAAAGGCGAACGGCAGGCTTGTATGGGAGTTTCGTACAGCTAGTAAATTTTCGAGTTTTGCGATCGTGTTTGTTTTAATAGGTAGTTAATACGATAGAAAAGCCCTATTTAAAATCTTAGATATTTAGATGTTGGGACGTAAAAGCTATACCCAGTTTTATTTTTTGTGGTTATGTACTAGTGTACCAACGTAAGTTGTAAAAGACAGGTACATTTACATTGTTATGATAATAAAATAAATGTTCTAGGTTGCTTGTCGCTATCTTTGTTGTGTTTCACTTACTATTAAGTAGGTAGATTGAGATGAGGATCGTACCTACTCAGTGGGGTGCATTAAGAGATACCTATTGCCTAGCCGCGGACAAAAACAGTTTGATAATAATGAAGTTCTGATGGACACCAGACAGATTTTTTTACCTGTCAATAAATAACTGTCAGAACAAAAAAAAAATTGATGAATTTATTCCAATCATTACCTACATCGTTTACTATTGTGGTTTTATGCAAACAATTATGGGTTTTTAGGTGTAATATTATAAGTGTTAATTATATTGACTATTATATCTATTTCTAAATAACTAATTATCATTTCGATGTTTGTGATATTTTACGTATGGCCACTTCGAAAAACATAACTGCGTTTAGTTTACTGTTTTGTTTGGTATTATCATTAAAATCTTTTAATTGATAGTATAATACCATGTTCAAATAGTTCACTTACATGAAAATAAATTTATTGGTACAAATTCTATAACCAAACAACAAAAAGAGGTTTGCTGTACGAATTTTGCCGTTCGCCTTTAAAAATCAGTTGAACCTTGTAACATTTCTTTTGAAAAAAATTAGGTATACAGATGACAGGGAAGCAGTGATGAATTTTAAAATATTTTTTGACTTGCATTTTCGGGGAATTAGTTAAATTGGTGTTGGCAATACCGAAAAGTGCAGTCAGTGCAGATCGAGATCAGTGTCTAATTTTCTCTCCTTCCACAGAGTAAGTGTTTCTGTTTGCTTTGAAGAAAACTTAGGTATCAAAAGCTGCATTATTGCTTTTATTTCAAAGATACAAATGCAAACATTGTACTAAATCATGTTATAAATTCCTGTAGCGTGTTTTCCTGCAAGCTGCAGTTCCATAACTTTGAGCAAAAGTTAACGATACCTTTATACCAAAATGTAAGTACTTTCATGTTGCCTTTCTAAATGTTGTTGTGCTTTCCATTATGCATAATTTAATTGAAATGCATCTTCTTTTAGGAGTTTCGTAGACCTCGCAACGCTGACTATGCATCGGCGAAACGAACTAGAAGCCCGATTGAATATTTTTTGGGGGAAATGTGATCGCGCGGTTGACGACATAAAAAAGTTAAAAACTAAGGTACCTATTTTTTTTTTTTTTGTTAAATCTCAAATGACTACAGTTTTTGTAGGTTGCTGTAATACAATACAACACTGAGAACAGATAATAATAGAGCCATTAACCTTAAAAAAGATTGTTCTAGTTTCACTATTTACTACGACTGCAACTGTTACTTTTTTATTCTTCTAAATGTTTTATAAACCCTAGGTGTCAGTCTATAAAATGTTTAGAGATGTGAAATGACTGAAAAATGTTATGACTTTCCTTTGCAGTCTTCTGAAATCTTCTGAAATTACTGAGAGAGAAGCTGCATCTTACTCAATTCTTCTAAAAATTTTTTTTTGCTATATGAATACTTATATTATACACTAGCTGACCCGCGCAACTTCATCGCGTCACATTTTCCATTAATGCTTCGCTCCTATTTGTCTAAGCGTGATGATATATAGCCTATAACCTTCCTCGATAAATGTGCTATCTAACACTACGAGAATTTTTCAAATCAGACCAGTAGTTCCTGAGATTACCTCCTACATACAAACAAATGTTACCTCTTTATAATATTAGTATAGATGAATCTTTTTACGAATTCATTTTAAATAGCCTTAAAAGAATCACTGCAGTGAAGCAGTAAGTTGCTAATGAAGTAGTTGTAACTTTGATGTCAATACCGCATGTATCTGACATCGACACACAAACCATTTCCATGGGTCCAGGTCACGATTCTGGACACCCCAGTGTTGGAATTTTTCGTCGGTTCTTTTCTCATTTTTTCATTTTTTTTCAAGAGTACCACAAATAGGTATCAGCTCATCTGAGCTGATATCTATTTGTGGTTTTATTCAGATTGCTCTTTATAATGAAAGTAGTTAATGAATTCATTTTTACTAAAAATCTCATTGGGTTAGGTCAGAATAACGATTATGAGCAGCCTAAAGTAAAAAAAACCCGTGGTGGAATGGGAGCGGGAGAGAACCTCACGTCCCGGCCGCCGCGGGAGACGCCCCGTGCATCTGGGGCCACCTGCCACCGTATGCGCGGGCCTGTGGACGGTGAGCTATGGGCTAGTTCGCCGTCCGTCCGTCATCTGACGACAGGCCGTGTCGACGGCGCGTTCGTGTTCCACGCGCGCCTTAAAGAGAGTCAGCATTGGGAGGGGCCCGAAAGGGCCGACGCCTGCCGGAGTCGCGGGACTATTCGAAAGAGATACCGTGGCTCCGGAACACAAAGGGCACTGAAGGAACATGGATGGGTTTTAGTCAGTAGAAGTCTGACACTCCCTCTCGCTCCGCCCAGAGCGGGAGGAGTCATTGGATGATTTCCCATTCCTAAAAAAAAAAAAAAAAAAGGTTGTCCAGAATCGTGCCCTGGACCCATAGAAATCGTTTGTGCGTCGATGTCAGATACACGCGGTATTTAAATTCATGCAACATGAACAGGTTGTTCAAACCCAAAAACTTCTACTTTGTTTCTTACATGATTTAGTTTGTTGTTCTATATTCAACAAAATAAATTAAAAAAAAACCTGTAGTGGGTTTTTATTTTATTTATCCTATTTGGCAGCTAGAAAATAAGTTGGGTATGTGAGTGATCCTGTGTTGGACAAAATTTAAATAAAAAATAGTCTGGTAAAATACCATACTATACGGACAATAGACTTTAATAGTTTTCTTTTACTGCCATTGTTACAGACTGAAGGCTTTGTCCTGCAGCTCAACTGTGACCCGTCAGAACTCAAAGAGCGGTTCCTTAACTCTATGAAACAGCTTGATGAATATATGTATCTTATAACTGACTTCAATATCGCCATATCTAAACTTGGTATGTATTGATTACACTTTCTGATGATTCATGTACCTAGCCTTAAATCATGTAACAGGCTACTTCTGGGTAAGCTTGCTCTATCGTAGACCTGTCATCTTTGACCTAGACTAGTCAAGAGCAAACCTATTTGAAGAAAGAAAAAAAACGTGAAAAAAATCTTGGTTGCACTGTCACATTGCACCTGTCTGTGGGGCCTTTAATTGAAACTAAAATCAACCCCAAATATTACATCTTACTCCTCATTCATACACATTTTTACTGTTTAAATTTTACTATTTAGTTAAGGAAAATATACCATCATTCATAAAACAGGAAAGCTAAAATCATAATTCACACCATTTCCCATTACAGACGAGGCAGCAAATGTAGAATATACTCCAGTACAAGACTCATTTACAAAGCCATTGATGCCATTAGCACCTCTAGCCCCATTCAACCTCATAGACGCTTTGAGTGAGCCGGCACCATCAACGTCCACCGCATGCCAAAACTATTGTCCTCCAGAGAAACCTACGAGAGTTAAGACTCCAAAAGCTGACCAAACTTTGATAGTGTTCTCAAGTACATCATCATCGGAGGAAACGGTGCCTCAGGCAAAGACTGTGACTGCTGCTAAGGAAGTCCAGTGCGAATTGGACACAGAATTGGAGAAAATTAAAATTGAAGGTAAGTCTAATTGACTTTAAAATGTGAATATATTATTTGACTTACATTTTTTCAGTTGAGAAAAAGCCACAGTTAAATGAAAAGTTGTGAAAATCAAGTGAAACAAACAAAATTACGAAGTTGTTAGCTTTTTTAATCAAAGACAGTAATGCTATAGTGAGTGCCAGATAAACTTGCAATTAAATAAGGTCCATAGACTTTTCCCTAATATCCCTTCATAGACGCCAAACAATAAATTACAACTTAATAAAACAGCTGAAGGAATCGTTGCAGAGATTCGGCTCAATATTAAAAAATTATAACGAGGAATTCCCCAACCAGGATAACATTATTTTTTTCACTGGTATTTGGGCCCAACTTGTATGAAACATGTCTGGTCTCCTTTCAACAGAATCGGTCCAGTCGATCCGGAGAAATCTGGCTGTGACAGAAGGACAGACAGACACGCGAGTGATCCTATAGGGGTTCCGTTTCTTATGGATGTTCGGAACCCTAAAATTGAACCAAGTGCGAGTCGGACTCTCAAACGAAGGGTTCCGTACATAGGTACCATAAAACGAAAAAAAATACGTTTCTTGCATTCCATTGTTAACATTTGTTGTTATAGCGGTAATAGAAATAAATAATCTGTGAAATTTTCTACCGTCTAATTATTACTGTTTTTGAGATATAGCCCACTGACAGATAGACTGACCGGCTGACAGCGTAGGCTTTGTAATAGGGTTTCGTTGGTTACCCTTTGAGTACGGAACCCTAAAAAAGAGAACAATAATATAACTTAACAAAGACAATAAAATTGTGAGGATACTAGGTAGTACCTATTGATAATGATGCATGTGTGCTTGATGACTCTCAGAGCGTGAACGCATCTAGACCGGCGCGGAATTAGTATCGATTGACGCATACATATTATGTATTAGACGAAAAAAATAGCGGTTCTGATTTTTCAATCCAATAATCTAATATTTCAGGCTCTATAAAGCTCAAATATTTCATGAATTTCTTTTGTGAAATTTTTAAATTAATAGGGGCCGGCCTCCCATACAAGAAACGTGTATTTTTGTTTTTTTGTTTCATTTATCGATGAAGGCTATAGGTTATATTGCTAGAACATCACGCTACAACCAATAAGAGCGGAGTTTTAATCAAAAATGTGACGCAAACGAAGTTGCGCGGTAGGTAGTCTTTATATACAGGGTAATTTCGGAGAATGCGCATTTCCTTCTTACTCCTACTCAACTGACCACTCTTTTTCCAGATCCGCCCGCATCCCCGCCAGCATCCCCGCCGGAGACCAGCAACCTGCCAGCGCAGCCGGTGCTGGAGACTGACCATGTGTACCAGGCTACCATCATGCACATCGACGGCGCATTCTTCTGGGCCATCACCGATGATCCTGAAGAGGTTCAGAAGTGAGTTGCTCATGTTCATTTAAGTATTTGTTTTTTTTTTAATATTATTATTTATAGGCACACGTTTGACCACTATCTCACCAAATGGTAAGCGATGATGCGGTCGAAGATCATCTTGCCTTAAAGTAACCTATTCATTTTTGACTTAAATAGTCCCAGACTGTAACTAAAAAACGTTTTGTGCGTGTGGGTGGGATTTCCACAAAGACTATTAAACCACTTGACTGCGCATACAGTGCCCCGACGCACGAAAACTATTAGTGTTTTTGCTCAGGTGTTAGTCAGCGGCACTAGTAACCATTTTAGTTGTGACCAATTGTTAGACCTGTGGGCATGCTAAGTTTTTACAAATCGTTTTAATTTTTATGCAATTTATAACGCATAAAAATGCCTTCAAACCCGGTGAATTTGTGTGGGAAACATTCCAAGACCTTTTGTTACAAAAATGATGGCATAACTTTTCATCGGAGAATAAAGACTACGCAAAATATTTTTGATTTGAATCAGATGATGAGCCACTGCAGGGGTCTATATAAAATGGTGGTTAGGTGAACGAGCACACTGTGAGAAGCGCGCGTTGATGTCTTTTGGAAAAGTCTCTTTCTTTCATTAGGAAATACTTATATTTTTATCCCTTTCTTCCCCTTTGTATTTTTATCGTAAAAATCTGTGCTGTTATAATTTTATGATCATCGATAAATCGACTTCAATCATTAAACGTAACAGCCTGTTACGTTTAATGATTGAAGTCGATTTATCGATGATCATAAAATTACAACGAATACAATTTTTAATCAATTCACATACTTACATTAAACACGTAACTACTTTTAAACGACATTAAAAATAGGAGGAGGGTCTCAGATTTTTCATCTGTGTGTTTGACATACATGTTTTCATTATAAATTTTCGAAGATTTCAGAATTAAAATAAAAGTGGAAAGATAAGGTTAATAGGGAAACTTTGTATAGACAAGATATAGCGCTGTTTGTTTGGATTGAGTTTTTTTATAATGTTAAAATCCATTTTATCGATATCGACTATTTTCCTTTAATCAAGTAGTGCCACCACTAACCATAGGCTACCTATGCAACTTGACCTTGAACGGACCAATTGCAGCCGCGCGTTGTTCCTCGTCCCCCGGCCTGCTGTAGTGAGCCGCGTACTTAGAAGAAATCGGCCTATACGCTCTCTAGTGGTTATATACTCTATGGATTTCCACCATGTAATGTCAAATGTGTCTTGAAAAGTACGATTTGCAAAGAAAACATAGCAAATATGCAAACCAATAACGGTTTGTTTTACTTTGTTTAAAAAAGACTTTTAAAACAAATTTAAAATAAAACGCTCGTAAATGAGCTAAATATAATAATTTACAGCTATGATAATTTACGTCACAATATGGCGCTAAGTCGATCCTATTCTTATTTGAAACGCATTGCACGCTTTTGTTCTTTTTTGTAAAATAATAATATTGAGTCCCTTTCCAGCCTCATGGTGGAAATGACAAACTACTACACGAAGAACCAAACTTTAATAAGCAAGAATGACGTGAAAAAGCTCACCTGTTGCGCGTTCTACGACGAAGACAGTGATTGCTTTTACAGAGGACTGTTCCTCAAATTATCTGAGGTATGTGAACAATTTGTTTTGAACAGTCCACTGCTAGTTGTATGAGCGGGAAATTTTTAAGGACCCTATCTCAGTAGAATACCGTGGTGGCAGCCACCGACGCGCCAGCAATACAATGATCAGTTGTATCTATCTATACAGGGTACCTCACCTGAGGTCCAATACTATCTACTAATTTTCACATCGCATCGCATTCGCATCTCAATCGCAAACTGTCAAAAATGTATGATAGTTTAATTTTGTTTTTTTTTTTACAGTTTGCGATTGACATGTGAATGCGAAAGTTGTTTAAAAATTTGTAGAATTGGTCTTCTGGTATCAGCTTGGTTGCCCACAATTTTTTTTGCCGGTAACCGAATCACCCTCTATTTAGTTCTGGTGTTTCTCGCTTAGTAGCTCAAGACACCACGGTAGCGCGACTGGTTATGCTCATTCACACGAGGGCGATTCGTTTTTATTGACGTATCCTCTTTTTCCACGATCCGCTTATTTTTTTGACGGCGGTAATGCTTTTAAAATGCCCGTGTTCACACGCATCACGAATCGTAAAAAATTACGCATATACGTCTTCAGTAACTAATCGTCTTTCAAAACTTCACATTCGTCAAATAACATGAATCGTGAAGATTTTGTGTTTCGATTATTTAGCCAAATCGTTCAAAAACAAGATTCCGTATGCAATGTTAACTTCCATCCGTCGTGAAATTTCCTGTTTTTTGACGAATCGTCAATGACGTTCCTGTGTGAATGCGGCTATAGGCCACCATGGTGTCCTAGTAAGATAGAACCCTAAAAGTCGCTCTCGCCGTCGCGAATGTAACCGCAAGCGGTAGTTTCTTTAGTTTGATATTCCACGCCCGCTGCCGCGCGATTTCACACTATTTACAGCCTGAGCTGTTTAATATTCAAATGAGTGTTTAATTTTCATTGAATGACTCTTTGATTCCATTTTGTGATAATTCTAAATCGTTTATTTTACTTCCACTTTCATGATTTTCCTAGGAGGACAATGAAATAGCGGAGATATTCGTGGTGGACACTGGCGAGATGAGGTGCGCGCCCGTTGTGTGCGTGCAGCCGCTGTACGCGCGCTTCTGTAGCAAGCCGCCCTACGCGCGCTGCTGCCACCTAGCGGGGGTGAGTTGTTACAAATGTTGTACTCGCTATAATCGCAATACGCCCTTCTAGCGGAATTAGAATGTCATTATAAGTATAATAATTTTATTCAAATAAAACCAACAGTAATAAGATTTTCCATACAGTTATAGTGCCTAAAAAAAAACTAAAACTAAAATATTATAGGTGATTCGGAAATTGCAAGTTAGGTTGCGACCTGTCCGATCTAGGTTAATTTAAACCTGTGTTTCAGACCATATCTTTACAAAACAACTACGTTGGTACAGTAAAATTTAAATTTAAACTATATAAAAACAAAAGAATCTTTTAAAAACAACGAGAAAAAACTGAATGGTACATTAATACCTAAAAATAATCCTATTTAATTATACAGAAGTAAACACGAGGTGATCAAATATTCTAGAAGTGGTTTTGTGTCTATTCTGTATAATGTAGTGTCTCAAAATATTCAGATAACATTTTACTACAATCTATATCGCCACAAAAAGTAACGCAACGACATCTATGTCATGCATGTCGCGGGTTCGATTCCCGCACGGAACAAATATTTGTACGACCTACATGTATTTGTTCTGAGTCTGGGTGTTTTTCTATCTATAGTATGTATGTATTTACAAAAAAAAAAATGTATATAAGTAGTTTATCAGCCATATCGTTACCATAACACAAGCACTAGGTTGCTTAGCTTGGGATTATATGGCGTTGTGTGAAATGTCCAAGGATATTATTATTATTATTATTATCTATACCGCCAACAACGAACTACGTCAAGCGAATTCTGCATCGCGGTATCAGAGTTTTCCGAGTGATTTGTACATATTTACAACAACCCAAATATCAACCATCGATGCATCGGGCAGGTGCCGACCAGACACTACACACGTCTGGTCAGAGGTTCCTCCATTTTCCATAGAAGTTTGTGGGACTTGACAATAGAGAGAAGCCACAAATAGTGATTTTGCCGAATACCGAATATTCGGCAGCCGGCGACACTTAGTACATTTCGCTGAAGACAATTGGCCCTGTATCATTGAAATGTGTACGTTGACTACGCCATGAACGTATTGTTTAATTTGCTAGTATGTCGAGTCGCAACACGCATTATTTGGTGATTGATACGTCAAGACATAAATCCAAAGTCCAGATATAAGCGAGTATTTGTTTGCAGGTGGACCTGGTTAGCTATCACAACAAGCATTTAATGAACAAACAAGAAGAGTTCATGAAGGGGTACGTCGGCAAGCAGTGCCGCATTGAGGTCGATGACAAGTTAGTATTGTTCTAAAATAAATGAGGGGCAAAACAAGAGATGTCACAAAAACCAGTTCAGTTTTTGTGTTATATACATTTTAATTTTTACAAGTTTATGGACTTTCTTTTAAATAGATTTTACTAATAGGAGCTCAACTTAACCTCATTGAGATTATCTTTAAGTACAAAAAATCATTGGTAATTGTTTAAGCCATCAAAAAGACATTTTGACATTTTTCTTTATGATATGACATTCCTTTTTTTTCCCTGTAGGTACTCTTCAAATATAATAGGGAATATGCATGATGTTTTTTTTTTATTTTTTTTATTTTATTCTTTTCATCTTTATAACACAGGAAAAAATATAAATAGTCTTGGAAATGTCTTAATTTTTTTTTTAAATATTAAAAATGCTAAATAAAATTTTGCAGTTCAAACGCCGCCATTTTTCGCGGGCTTTGGATGACGTCACATAACAGGTCGTCGTTACGTCGCGCGCTTCGCGTGTTTGTTTGTTTACCTTTTTGAACTTTAGGCGTTTCAGTTTTCAGCTCGATTCTCGTTTTATTCGCCATACAGACCATGGAAGAAGCTGAGAAACCTTCTTACAAAGTATTGTAAGTGTGAAACACTATAAGAACTGCACAAACAATATAAGAACTACACCTGATAATCTATTCTAGGTAAATTGTCTGATTGCGCTTTAACAAAACCACTGTCAGTCATCGTCCTAGATTAATTACAAATCACCGCAGGAACAAATTTTTTAACGGTTTCAAAATTTTTCACTCGAAAATGAAGACGGGAGCCGGTAAATAAGTCAATCCAATGTCAGTCATTGTCATGTCAATGTCGTCGTGCGGTCGTGTTGTGTGACGTCTCACACGCGCGAAACTTGCGAAACGCGTCACCATTGGTCGCGGGTTAAATTTCCCGCGCTGATTTTGTATTTTTATATAAATTTTTTTTTTTCGGTTTAAATAAGAACTAAATTAAAAAAATATCTTTTAGATATAATGTGACGAAACTATAGAACTAGAAAAAAAATATTCCAGACAAATTCAATCTTCATGCATATTCCCTATTATTCAAAAGAACTCACTAGTAGTTTTTTTTTTATGAAAAAAGGAAACCACTTGTACCAATTTCATTATTTTGAACAATTAAAACAAAGGAGGACCGGTAATTCAGCCTATATGACTAATAACATAAAACGATATGTCGTTAGAAAGGTTTTTTTTTACGGGAGTATGTTCCCTAGGGATCATGCGAGCGAAGCCTGTAGCAGAAGCTAGTTGTTCATATTGTCTGGGCTCCATAAATTATTGCCGGTCTTCCTTTAAAAAAAAAAGTTATTTTCAAACCACAAAACACATAGTTCAACAACCAATAAAAGCTTTTAAAAACACATAAAATTTACTTGTCGACAGTACCTCGGAATCTTTAGGCGTGTATGTCGTGCTACCTTCGGGCGAGACTCTCAACAAAATCATTGTTCAACAAGGACTAGCTCTACCAAGTAAGGCATAATTATTATATCATTGTTCAACAAGGACTAGCTCTACCAAGCAAGGCATAATTATTATATCATTGTTCAACAAGGACTAGCTCTACCAAGTAAGGCATAATTATTATATCATTGTTCAACAAGGACTAGCTCTACCAAGCAAGGCATAATTATTATATCATTGTTCAACAAGGACTAGCTCTACCAAGTAAGGCATCATTATTATATCATTGTTCAACAAGGACTAGCTCTACCAAGTAAGGCATCATTATTATATCATTGTTCAACAAGGACTAGCTCTACCAAGTAAGGCATCATTATTATATCATTGTTCAACAAGGACTAGCTCTACCAAGTAAGGCATCATTATTATATCATTTTTCAACAAGGACTAGCTCTACCAAGTAAGGCATCATTATTATATCATTTTTCAACAAGGACTAGCTCTACCAAGTAAGGAATCATTATTATATCATTGTTCAACAAGGACTAGCTCTACCAAGTAAGGCATCATTATTATATCATTTTTCAACAAGGACTAGCTCTACCAAGTAAGGAATCATTATTATATCATTGTTCAACAAGGACTAGCTCTACCAAGTAAGGCATCATTATTATGTCATTGTTCAACAAGGACTAGCTCTACCAAGTAAGGCATCATTATTATATCATTGTTCAACAAGGACTAGCTCTACCAAGTAAGGCATCATTAATATATCATTTTTCAACAAGGACTAAGTCTACCAAGTAAGGCATAATTATTATATCATTGTTCAACAAGGACTAGCTCTACCAAGTAAGGCATCATTATTATATCATTGTTCAACAAGGACTAGCTCTACCAAGTAAGGTATAATTATTATATCATTGTTCAACAAGGACTAGCTCTACCAAGCAAGGCATAATTATTATATCATTGTTCAACAAGGACTAGCTCTACCAAGTAAGGCATCATTATTATATCATTGTTCAACAAGGACTAGCTCTACCAAGTAAGGCATTATTATATCATTTTTCAACAAGGACTAAGTCTACCAAGTAAGGCATCATTATTATATCATTTTTCAACAAGGACTAGCTCTACCAAGTAAGGCATCATTATTATATCATTGTTCAACAAGGACTAGCTCTACCAAGTAAGGCATCATTATTATATCAGTATTAAGTGTCAGTTAAGTTCTAGAACCGCGGATTTCAAAATCTGTAACTTTTCAGGAGAGCAAATAAACTGCTTAGCAGCACGTAACTCAGTTTAGGGAAAAAAACTCAGTAACGCGCTGTTGCTATGGCAATAAAACTGAGTTACGCGCTGTTGTTGCGGTTTTCTGTACAAAACTGACATACGCGATGTTTTCCTTTTTCCAAACTCTCGTTTTTGATTCGTTAAACGATGCGTCCTGCGAGTCTCCATAGAATGACATACAACACGTATTTCGTTCAAAGTTCGACTTCGGCGGTATTAAGCGACGATTGGCTTCTTGTCTCAACTTTCTTTTTTTATTGAGGAAAGGGCTTGTTTATGACCTCAATCAGGCCCAATGGAAAGCAATGGATGAGGTCTGTGATAGAGCGAGCGTGGCCCCCAAGATGCCTGTTCACACTTGCTATGAAGGCAAACGGGTTAGAAGGGAACACAGACGCTGGCAGAAGTAACGAAAGAGTATTTTTTCTTTAAAAATATAACTTTCCTTCTGAAATCTACCAATTTCAATTAAAATCGGTTCTTAAAAAGTTCTTGAAAGTTTGTGTGAAACATCGTGAGGAGTAAACGCTCGTAGGGAACATTTTATTTTATTCTCTCCAGAGTTCAGTATGCTTAGTGCGAGTTTTTTTTACGCATCGAGCGCGTAAACGTTAACGCACTTTTCACATTTACGTCGTCGCTAGTGACAATCGAGTGCCGCTCGAAAATGAGCACCGTTTCGAGCACATTGATAAACGTTTGCATCTATAACGCGAGTGTGAGTAACGACCTTGACCGTTTTGACCGATCGAATAAGAAACGCAGTCACTTGCGAGCGCGTAAAGTTGTCACGTAAGATTTTGTATTGAGAGCGTCGTGAGACTGGTGAAATAACAAAGTAATTTAATTTCAAATTGGGTATAAAAATTAAAATGGCATCTCGTATTATTTCGCTTGGATGATGTGTGAGATTACAAGATGAGCATAATTTAACGTCAACTTCCAACCTTAAACCACACAAAGAAGCCAACATTTTATTCCCCACCACCACACCCAGTTGCCTAAAATGGGTAGCAACCTAACCTTAACCTTTTGACTAACCTTCTTCCATTTCTCAGTGGTTTTAGTGTCATCAGCACCATCACTGTTCAATAATGCAGTCAATTCTTCCCATTTTCGTAAGCTCGTAATCCTACCTCGGCCATTAGTAGATAATTTGCTTAGGCCTACGCGCCTAAAAAGTAACAAACTTAGTTTTACAAAGTTCACTGCTTGGATCAAGTTCACTACACACCAAATTATATAAATTACACTTATTGCTCCACATATTTCACCAGCATTTTAACAGCAAAACGAGCTATACAAAACACCACATAGTACTACTATCAAAACACAACTAACATTGTTTACACAACATAAACATTAACCTATAACATAAACTTCGTCGTATAACCACCACTATTTGAAAAGGCAGTCGCTTCTAATAGGAACATAGATTATGAATGTCAATTTATTTTGGCTGGTTATCAACGTTGGTTCGGTTGTTCGTTCACCATTCGTCACATATCACGGTGAGCTAACGCGAAACGAATGGTTAATAGTTTTGTATCTGACACTCGCTAGTTATCGATAGTCGATGCGTTTGACGTTAGTTCGATTTACGCGATCGAGACGTAACTCGAATTTAAGTATGATACTCGCACTAAGCATACAGTAATTTATGATACGCGCAGGGCGTATCATAAATAACATAATATTCCCTTCCCCTAAATTATTACCCAACCTCTGTCTGATTGTTTATACGGAATTAACTCAAGAACAACTGGACCGTTTTTAAAAATTATTTCATCATTCGTTTTTTTTTTTTTTTCGTGGAAATAGTGATCCTACGAAAATTACAATACTAAAGTCGCGTGTAAAGTGCTAGTTTATTATAACACTAGCTGACCCGCGCAACTTCGTCTGCGTCACATTTTCCATTATTGCTCCACACCTATTTGTCTTAGCGTGATGATATATAACCTTCCTGATGTATAAGCCTATAAACCTTCCTCGATAAATGGGCTATCTAACACTGAAAGAATTTTTCAAATCGGTCCAGTAGTTTCGGAGCCTATTCAATTCAAACAAATCTTTCCTCTTTATAATATTAGTGTAGATTGTCAAAGTCAGCCATGCTATTGACGAAACCTATGTCTCACCCCCAGTAGACAAGCCAGTGGAAGAACAAAAGCTGCCCCCAGAGGAACTTCCGAGCCCAAAGCAAGACGACTACGAAATATCTGACAGCCCTGAATATGAGGACCCCGTTGAAGCAGTCACGGTAAAATGTTACTTTATTTTGTAAATCCCACCCAGTCTCTTCACCAAGAAACCACCCTCGGTTGACTGGTAGAGAATCGCTAAGTGCTCGCTTACAGAGACGCGTATCGTAAGACGTATCGACGTAATCTTTGAAGCGTTTTATAACTTCATCACTGAAGAAGGTATTTAAAAAATAATTTTATGATTGTTAACTAGAGCTAATTAATATTTCATTTAGCAAATAAAAAAATTGCATGCATATTCCCTATTTACAGATCACAATAATTCTTTTAGTTTTTGAGTTAGAGAGTTAAGTGTGTATCAGTCACTAGAGAAACGTGTCGTTGGCTCAACAGCGTCGTTCACAAATATGTCATTATGCATGTTGTTTCAATGATTGCATGCAGATAGGCTCTAGCCTAGCTAAATAATCTCGATGAAAATATCAAAAAGTGGCTTAGAAATTTAAAAATAATCGTTATATCTATAGATGTCAACATTAGAAATGGTCAGTCGCTTCATGTAGATAATGTTGGAGGAATAAGTACTTATGTAATTTGTTTAAATTACAACTGAAATTAGAGAACAAATAAAAAATAATTTTTAAAACATTTAACCGACTTCAAAACTGTATTAGTTGATAACTAAAAATGGCGAAAAAAAAGATTTATCTTTTTAAAAAATTTAAGTAATAATTCCAACTATATTTTTGAGGTCGGTGTCAGCCTAACTGCGGTATAGGCGTTTGGGGCCGCATATGACCGAAGTCAACAAATCGGTTAGCCCAGCGTAAATTCCTATGGGGGGACTATATAACCTAACCTATGGCGGAGCTTTACAATAAATTTCCAAAATATGATGAAGCGATTTAAGAGAAATATGTGGAAAGGACGTTGACCGGTTCTGAGTTATATGCTGCCCAGACATGGGTACTCCCATGTCTGGGCAGCTTCCAAATGGTTATTTTCATTAATTTATATCTAAAAAAAAGTCGTCATGTTTGGGCCCATAATTTATTTGTCGGGTTTGCCTATTTATGTTATTTTGTCGTCAAGTCGCGTCCGATCAAATCAAATAGACGGATCTGAAGTAAAAAGGACCGTTTTAGGAAATCCGAAAGTAAGCCCCTCAGCGGAGGGCTCGTATCTGAACATTTTCAGATATATTTCCGGTATTCTGTCATCAAGCTGCACCTAATCAGCTATTAACTTTTCACCGTATAAGGACTCATTCATATGGTTACTCAAAATATTAAAAAAGACAGTTTTCATTTTACGATGGTTTTGATTTCGGAAAACTAGGCTCGTGCTGACTTACTTAATCCGACTCAGTTGTTTTCCTTTATCTTGAGAGTGGAGGGCCGACCGTTTCTAAAATGCCCGGACCGGTTTTGGGTCCCACTCCGGCCGTACGACATATCTTAGCGATTTGAAAGTGTGCACTTAAATCGAACGCCCCTAGAGTCTCCGCACGCCACCGATAGCGTCGATCGTCAGTTTTCCGCAGGAGCTCGTGCAAGAAACTTGTCATCCACGGTGGAAGATACTTAAGCGGTTCTGATTATGTGATTAATGAAAAAAAAAAGTCGCGGAGTGTGAAAATGCTGACCACGAAAAGGAAGCTATTTTCTCATACCATCAGTTTGAATTTTGACGTCTGACTCTCTGTCCAAATTTTTCCAAAATAATATAAAAATCAAAGTCAATGTGCATTAGTATCAGTTGAATAGTAATCATAGTCGTATAAACATTATATCCTAAGTGATCGAAATTATATGGTAACCCGCCAATAACATCAAATATTCGATAAAGTCTCTTTGACAGCAGAGCCATCTGTCTTGCCGTTTAGTGCACTCTCGGCCCCTCGACCCCCAAATAATAATGTGTCCACTAGACCTATAGTCCCAGTAGCACTAACCATAGTTTAGTAGTGGATTTTATTTACCAGTCAAGTTTCAGTTTCCTCTCAACCCCCAAAGTACAGACGATGATAAATAACTCATCAGTCTACCCTATAGTTGCATTTATTTAACTAATATACTCTCAATATATATTTTATAATACATTCTTTAAATCATTGAGTCATAGCAGAGGCAAGAATAGCAAAACACAGCTAATTAAAACTTACATACATTTCAAATTACAGGGCTACAAAAATCGAGACGAAATTGACATCTGCAAACATTATAAAGGCGGGCCAGAGAAAACATGCTTCAAAGGGAGCCGGTGTACCAAAAAGCATATTCTCAAGCATCCTGGTCAGTAAGAAAAGTATTTATTTACATAAATAAAAAAACTACAAATAAACAACAAACAGCTATTTACCCATATCCAAATTTATTCAAACCATGTTTATTTCAATTAGAAGATGGCTGTTGAAATTACGTCGACGTTGTAGTGTGCACCAATCTCAGTCGTGTCGCTTTTGTCGTTTCTAATTCCAATCGCAAATAAAATCGTCTTTGCCAATACAATATGCGAATTTACTTACAAACATGTTGTTTTCAGACGGCTGGACACTAGACCGCGTGCCAGTGATCGGCAAGTGCAAGTCGGTCCCTCTTCCGGCGCCCGACACTTGGCACAAAGTGCTGGTGACGTGCATCTGTCACTATGACAGGGTGTATGTCCAGCTGTTGACGGAGAAGCAACCAGGTGAGAGTCATCTACTTAGACCAGTGAGTCCCTCTTCCGGCGCCCGACACTTGGCACAAAGTGCTGGTGACGTGCATCTGTCACTATGACGGGGTGTATGTCCAGCTGTTGACGGAGAAGCAACCAGGTGAGAGTCATCTACTTAGACCAGTGAGTCCCTCTTCCGGCGCCCGACACTTGGCACAAAGTGCTGGTGACGTGCGTCTGTCACTACGACAGGGTGCATGTCCAGCTGTTGACGGAGAAGCAACCAGGTGAGAGTCATCCACTTAGACCAGTGAGTCCCTCTTCCGGCGCCCGACACTTGGCGGCACAAAGTGCTGGTGACGTGCGTCTGTCACTACGACAGGGTGCATGTCCAGCTGTTGACGGAGAAGCAACCAGGTGAGAGTCATCTACTTTGACCAGTCAGTCCCTCTTCCGGCGCCCGATTGTGCATCATCTATACTAATATTATAAAGCAGAAGTGTTTGTTTGAAAAATTCTTTCAGTGTTAGATAGCCCACTTATCGAAGAAGTTTATAGGCTATATATCATCACACTAAGACAAATAGGAGCGGATCTTCAAAGGATAATGTGGCGCAGACGAAGTTGCGCGGGTCAGCTAGTTAGATAAATAAAACAAGATATGGGCGTCGTCCTAATTGGGTAACGATCGTACTAGTTAACGATGCGAACTCGTCGCATGACGAGATTAAAACCACACATTTCTTGTTTGTCCTACTAGAATTGAAGCCTGCATGTCATGTCATCAATCGCGCGAGTACAAGAATCATTCATGACGCGACGTAATCGAATCGTTAACTCGTACGATCGTTATCCAGTTACAACGACGCTTTACATTACACTACTAATAACTCCAAATCATATTATTTTGTATTATTTATTATATACTTACTTTACTGTACACCTCATAGCAAGTACAGGAAAAACGTTCTTAGAAACAAGTGTACAATGGGCGGTCCTATCGCACAGGGCAATGTCTCAGGCAACCTTAGAATGGATTGAACGAAAGAAGTACAAAGTTAGAAGTGTCTGTGTATGTGTGTGTGGTTTGACCTTCCTCTTTTCTTTACCATTTACTAATATGCATGGTTTCTTCATAAACAACTAATCCTAACATTATAACGACAGAACCAGAGATACCAAGTTTCGGGATAGTGCTACCACCGAAGACGCTATCGGCATTATTGCGAGACATGAACAGCCCTGCCACACGGACCGCGTATAAACCACTTACGGTAACTGTCAACTTTTATTTATTTAACTACAAGCTTTTACCTATTTTCTGATCTTGACTTGGATGACCCTTGTCGAGGGCTAGCGTCGGGGGCTGCATCACTATTTTAAATTTCAACATGAATATAAATAACTAAAGAATTAAAATATCTCCAATTATTCACGTTACTTCAAAACTGCAAAAAAAACTAGTTCATTTAATGGCAGCCCTGGACGGATATAAATTCTTAAGTTTTTATCATTTTTCAGTTACGGTTTAAACGTCTTGGGTTTTTTCAAAGTTTTTAATTTTGCTTTTTATTTGAAATTTTACTTTATAATTCAAATGCATCTAAACGAATTTTCATAACATTTTTAGTTCATCTAATGGCAGTCCAAATTTTTGATTTTGCTTTTTATTTGAAATTTCGACTATGAGGATTGCGTTCAGAAGTATGCCATTTTATAAAAAAATTTTTAGCTGTTGGAAGTGGATTAATGTTAATCCTTATTTCTGTTACCTACCAGATAACGCCAGCGCAAGGCGAGTTAGTGGCGGCGCTGTATCCTCCTGACAACAACTGGTATCGTGCGCGAGTGCTCTCCGTCACGAGGGCTGACCAGAGCGTTGAGGTAACTTCACTCTAATATTTGACTAAACAAAAAATCACCAGGGATATCGACTTATACATGGTGCTATTTTAATCGTCTTACAGCGGCACCCCTCTTCATTTATCAATTGAATACTACTCATTCATAAAAAATGATATCTATGCACATAAGATATACTACCTAAAAAAAAAAAATCTTACTCATTATCATGACGCATGACGTATTTCGTAACATCCAGGAGCAAGCGTAGTCCGAAATTTGTGTTTCAGGACGACGCGGAATGGAACAGCGACACTGTTTTGATACGTAAACATGATTAACAGTGTGTTTCATAATTCTAATGCATTATTTGTTTTTATTGTATTTTTTATTTTAATAAATTATATTTTGAAAAAAAAAATCGCGCCAGAGGTAGTTTATGTCGGGTACATGGAGTGGGCCGCCTTTGTAAGACTTCACCGTGCATAATGAGTATAATGACCCCGTGAATACCGACACAAGATGGAATGATCATTGATTTCTTATGTAAGGACGGTATCTTCGGGAGCATTATTCGTGTGCGTGAAACGAAATATCCGTGATCCTTGCATGGTGAACGGGTATAAGCATCAAATCCTCATTTATTTAGTTGCCGTCATGCATACATACATAAAACTATATTACGGTGTTTGTACATAAACCCTGATAGGGTAGTGCAAGTTGCATAGTAATATTTTTTTCTAGGTGATATACGTAGACTACGGCACAATCCTGTGGGTGAAAGAAGACCAACTCCGCATGCTGGAGCCGCGGATGGCAGTGCTACCCATGCAGGCTATCCGCTGCGTCCTGGCGGGCGTGCGCTCGCGCTCGCGCAGCAGCCAGCAGTGGGCGCAGGCCAAGCGGGCGCTCACCGAGATGGTGCAGGACAAGACGCTGGACGCTCATGTTATGTAAGTAAGCAGGCCATCCGCTGCGTGCTGGCGGCGCCTCAGCCAGCAGTGGGCGCAGGCCAAGCGGGCGCTCACCGAGATGGTGCAGGACAAGACGCTGGACGCTCATGTTATGTAAGTAAGCAGGCCATCCGCTGCGTGCTGGCGGCGCCTCAGCCAGCAGTGGGCGCAGGCCAAGCGGGCGCTCACCGAGATGGTGCAGGACAAGACGCTGGACGCTCATGTTATGTAAATAAGCAGGCAATCGAGCAAGGAAATCATCCAAGCTGGGAAATCATCAAATGACTCCTCCTTCTTTTAGCGGAGCAGAAAGGAGTGAAAGACTCTTACTGACTAAAACCTATACTACCAATATACGTGTTCCTTCTAATGCCTGACTGTAATTCATATGGCGCAAAATCTAGTTACCGTGAACAAAAAATAATGCCACCGATATTCAATAGTAAATATCATTCCAGCGCCCGAGACTACGACGAAGTATCAGTTGAGCTGTTCGACGCGGACGGTTACAGCATAGCTGAGCAGCTGGCCGCCAACGACTTGGTGGAGCTCACGGAGTACGTCATCGTAGACGACTCTACTGTCACCAAGAAGATCATCGCGCCCTAGGCACTGACTGATACATCAGGGAAACATGACAAGTCTGCGAAAATCGTTGCGGTCATTTTTACTGACATTATCTCTAGAATAATTTTAATTAGTTTTATTTCGAGTTCAAGACTCATTTAGGCACAAACATAAAACACGCAAAAGATACATAAAACACATTAAATACAACACAAAACAAAAGGAAGGAATCAGGGTATCCGGATAAAGTGCCTTTCTATTGGTGAATGCGATTGTTGAAATGCCAAAATACAATGTGTTACAGAATAAAAGCAATACATCTTAAGAGGTCATTGTACTCATCATGTTGTGTGTGTTATGAACAACTTTTACAATGGGAAAAAACCATTTTCATTGCCCGATTTTCTAAGCACATTTTCCCCTTAAGGGCGTTTTTATGTAACTCGTTGGACTGATCACGTGACATTTCGGCAACGTTTTTAATGCCATACATTTGACAATCGCTTTTGCTACACCACCGCTTATCGATTCTCACTTGCCTAGAGAATAAGGCCGTGTTTCCACGTGCAAGTAACTCGCATGCAAGTTTATTTACATAAGCACACGTTACATTATACCTCGGTAGCGAGTGATTTAATGCAACTTGCATGGGAGTTCATTCTAGATGAAAACTTTGCCTTAGAAATACGTACACACATAAACTCGCTTTTGGTCTAAGATCCGGTATAAGAAATACATACGCTATATATGCTAGATAATATTTACATTGATAAAAAAGAATCACGTGGCAATGATGCTAAACCATTAAATGTTTAATTACATTCACCAACTTCCCTCATTTGTTATTTATGAAAGACGAGCATTACCTGATAGAATTACGCCCCAAGGAGTTTAAAAAAATATAGGTTGCCTACTTGTGTAACTATGTACAGAGTTGCCGGGTATAAACAGATGGTAAAAGTGGTTAATATACCCTCAAAATTATTTAATAGAAATACATTTCAAATGAAAGCTTATTTTATTCACAATCCAACCATATTACGTTGCCTAATCAAAAATTGTGCTAATTCCAATTTGCCTAGATTTAAGATGTAAAATTTTGTGCGCGATTGTTGAAAATAACGGAGAACTTTGCGCCCGCGATACCATTTAACAGATAGACATGAAGAGAGGCAGGTGTGCACCCGTCAGCTACTTTGGGTAGGTAGGTAACCTGTTGCCGGAAGCGAAGCCGCCTATTTTTCCCAATCCTCAGCTGTACTCTTCTGATTTAGTTGCGGGATCCACAGACACAGACATCACAGTTGAATCGTTTCTCCGGGACTCGTCGGGCTTCATTAGCTCGCGCGGTTTTCTGGCGGTCGCCACTGTGGATTCTGGCTTTCAGGAGTTGCAGTGGTCGAGAATATGTGGCAGACTTGTCCAAAGAAAAAAAGAGTGAAGCCGCAGGGGACAGCTAGTATACAATATTTTGTTCATTCCAGATGTGTCTAATTAAGACTAGGTATACAAGAATAAAAAAAAATCAAGACATTGATACGTCGGAAATAGGTTGTTTAACCCATTTCCGACGTATCAAAGTCATCATCATCTCCCTAGCCTTTTCCCAACTACATTGGGTTCGGCTTCCAGTCAAACCGAATTCAGCTGAATGCCAGTGTTTTACAAGGAGCGGCTGCCTACAGTACTCCACAACCAATTAACTGAGTAACACGGTACTTCTTGGCAAGACGAGTCAGATTTACTGGCTTCTGACAATCCGTAACGACTGCCAAAGATCTACAAATGACAGCCGGGACCAACGGCTTTACGCGCTTTCCGAGGCTCGGAGGAAACTCGACCTATCAATGTAAACTAGTATATAATTATTATCATTGAATAACATGTGAAGGTATATATTTCTTATGCCGAGATCATAAGCGCGAGTTTCTTACGCGGCGATCTCGCATCATTTAGACTTAAGAGTTGGCGTAAACTGACACTGCCATCATGTCCGTTTTCACAAACAGCAACAACTGCATGACTACCTAAAGCTGTTGGAGTTTCGACACTCTGTTCAACGTTGAAGGTTGAAAATCGTCTAACGCTTATATTAATTGAATAGGTAGGCATATTAATATTTTAGTAAGTTGCCTAAAACATTCACTTGATATTCTTAATGTTTCTAAGAATCAGATTGACGCACAAATAACGTAAAGAGATAAGTTTATTTTTTTAATATCTACCTCGAATATTTATTTTTCTACTTTTTGTTCTTAATTGCAACTGCACCTTTATGAAGAAGTTTCTAGCGATAGGTTTATATCTCGGGTGTGATTTATAATTAATAAATATAGTGTTACCTACGTGTGTAATTGAAGACTTATAGTATCATTATAAAACAAGAAATCTTGAATAGGGACAATAGGGTGACTAATTCATTGACATTATTTCAAGGGGTCTACTCGTCAATATAAACAACTTTTTCTATGCGATGCAGATCTATGAAATATGAAAAAGAAACAGATAGTCAGTATACTCATGTACGCAATTCAGCAAAACGTAGTGAACAGATTTTTTTTTCATGAACTCTGAAATCACAAAAAAAAATCTGCTGTTCTGAGAGCTGTTACCATAAGTAAAAGTTGTATTTATTTATGTTTACCACACTGGATTATTGTACACACCGTAAGCTCATAATAAATCTTGATCAGATTAAAAACTTTCGATTTATAGTGAACAAACGAAATGTTTTCGTTTGTTCACTATAAATCAACGTGACACTTGAGGGCACTTTTCTCCTAACACTCTTTGTTTGTTGAAGTGTCCTCTACCCATATACACATGACGTAAGATCATGCGGCTCGTCGGCCACGGTTCTGTGCCCTTTAGTAGCGTATGATTAATCCGTGCCTGTTAAGTCGAAAGATAACAATCCCACGAGATTTATTATAAGTACTAGCGTCTGCCAGCTTGAATTTCGGAAATTATCCCAAGGCAACATAGGTACTCGATAAAAATTATATCCTATTTTGACGACACGGTTGGCGCAGTGGTTAAGCGATTGACTGTTGCGCAGCATGTCGCGGGTTCGATTCCCGCACGGAACAAATATTTGTACGACCTACCTGGGTGTTTTTCTATCTATAATATGTATGTATTTACAAAAAAAATGTATATAAGTAGTTTATCAGCCATCTCGTTACCATAACACAAGCATTAGCTTGCTTAGCTTGGGACTATATAGCGTTGTGTGAAATGTCCAAGGATATTATTATTCCAAACTAATCTATAGGTACCTGTTTCAAATCGCCCTCTTCCATACCACACCAGAACGACTGAACCGACCTGGATGAACTGGTCTGTTCAGCCATTCTGGCGTGAGTACCAAAGTAGAGAATAAGAGAATAGTAAAAGACTAACGGTGTTTGCATTGACCCGGTGACATACACATACTTGTTTTTTACCCCCAGAGAAATTGCCAACGAATAACCAAGTCGCCATGTGATTGAAAAATTAGTGAGATTAATATTGAAACGATTTGTGGTGCTGAGAAATGATGTGATAATACTGAAAAACATTTCATAAGTTTGTGTCTAACACGACATACATTAGGTATATTATAGATGTACTCATATATTTTTACTTGCAATTGGTTTGAAATACTAACTCGAATATATAACGGTATTTATGATTGTTGTGTATATAGGGAACGTGCCTGGCGTAGAATATGTCATGTAGTGTTGCAAATTCGAATCTTTTAGGTTAAAAATACTTGACATTGAAACTTCTATGCTGACAAATATAGGTTCTGCACGTTCCCTACTGGATCAAATTAAAATGTCAGCGGAATTCCACAGACGAGTATCGAAATCGCCCCCTCGATGAAGTGACAATCATGAATTGTCATCATGATTCCGTTGTTAAAAAGAGATAAGTAGTACTAGTTTTACTGTATAGCTCTGTCTATTTCTCGTGTAGGTCCTATTTTTTCTATGGAACATGACGTAATAGAACAAATTGAGAAAATATTGTCCCTATGTGTACTATAGAACAGTTTGTCACGTTTTTGTGTCAAATTGTTCCATAGAACAAACTAAGTATATAAATTTCTTGAAGTTGATATGTAAACTGGCCACTCGAGAATGATTTGCTACCACTTGTCTTGTGAAATTGATGATTAGATGGTTACTCACCGACCGAAATGTTAACGGATTTTTCATTTACGTCTTATATATCTCATCATGGAAGAATTTGGGAAAAGCGATTCCCATTTAGTTCTGTGCATTCACAGACAAATAAAAACAGAAGCAAAAGCTAGTATGTAGTTCTATAGTACAAAATAATAGGGACAATATTTTCTCAATTTGTTCTAAATTACGTCATGTTCCATAGAACAAATGGGACCTACCCTATTTCTCAAAACTGAATGCTTGTGGCATTGGCACTTTATCAAAAAATAATGTGTAATCATTGCGCGTCAAAATAATAATCACCTACCGATTGTCGTTGGATAACTTTCAGAGTGAATACAATGATAATCGTCGGTTGGTGTGCCATTCCATTTGAAATGTCTCATCTCGGAGCCTTTGAACTCGCAAGGGCCTCTGCCCATCGTACACATACCAATGGTCCGGAACCCCAAGCTAATGTTTAAAACTGACTGAATCACTGAAATTATAGTGGTCTTACCGCCGTGTTGTTACTGTCGTGGGTCAATTACATTGCATTGTACAATGTGGTCACCCCGTATATCGTGACCCTAGCACATTGCCTATGACATCTGCCAATAAGCATTAATACTATATTTGTTAAGACGATTCTTGTTATATTATTTGTTTATATTTTAAATCAGTTTTTTATGTGTGTAAAAAGCTCAAGTTAAAAATTACTGTTGTTTGTTTCTATCAAAGTATAGGTACACTAGATTCAGGGTAAACGCTTCAAAAATGGTTGAAAACAAACAGCCATTTTTTTTAGATTTAGACCTTTTTAGTGAAAATTGCCAAACAACGCCAAGGTTTTCTAATGAAAATTTTTATTCAAGTTTAGGTTAAAATACGTTTTTATTTTTTCGGAAAATTGTATTGTAATATCTTTATTTATCCAATGTTCTTTTATCGTTTTCTCCGATGGTAATTATTTTATAAACACATCGAAAACGTTATTATAATGTATGTCTTATGTCTTAAAAATTATACAAATTAAACTGAAGTTTTTGAAATTTAAAAACCGTTGTCCACATCCGTTTATTTTCATTTTTAGCCTATTCCGTCCCACTGCAGGGCAAAGTCCTCCCTTTCTTCCTTCCATTCTTCCCGGCTCTGGGCTAGTGTGCCTTATCATATCGATAGACGTCAAACTCGTCCCGCAATATGCGCCTGGGCCTGCCGCGATGTCACCGGACATTTTCTGGGACCCAATAGGGAATATGCATGCGATTTGTTTATTTTCAAAATGAATCATGAAATTGTTTTTCAAATATCTCTTCATCAGCTATGAAACTATACAGCTTCAAAGATTACAATTAGAAACAGAAGTCCGATGTGAACTTTGACGTCAAAGTCCATGACGCCTATACAGCTGCCATGGAAAGCAGCGTTTTCGCGAGAGGGATAGATACATGTTTTTGTTTTAATTCTATTTTCACTATTGCTATAATATCTTTTGATAAATTGTTTAGATAGTAAATATTTTTTTCATATTATTGAATCGTTCGACATGCGGCAGGCGTGTCCGGCCCAGTCTCACTTTACTTTGGTTGACCTCGACGATTTGTGTTTTGGAGCGCAGCACTGTTTCAAGCCCGTTCACATTTGTCGGTTGTGAAGCGTCGACACCTTTAAGAAATCGGTATCGGACAAGTGTATAGCTTCAAACAAAATGCGCTCCAACATCCGTTAAAATCCGGGCCCGACAGCCGACAAGTGGGATCAAGCTGTAACGCGGTACGTGTGTTTCAGACTAACTAAAACCCAACTGTATTTCTCCAAATGCCCTTTGCGATCCTGGGCCGCGGTAACTCTTTCTAAGAACTCCGCAACCATGGCCAGATATTATAACCCTACCAGTTGAATAATGTGTTATTCGTCGTAACCCTGAATCTAGATAATTCTTAAGAGAAGGTATAATTTTATTTCTTAGTATAATTTGAAATAAAGCTTTTTTACAAGTTACAAAGGACTTTTTTACTAACCGACTTCAAAAATGTAGCAGGGTATTTAGAGGAGTTCGTAGCTTCATAATAACAGCCGCACAGGTTGGCCTTCAAGTTAAGCTACGCTTGCCGGCGTCGATCTGTCCAATCCAGTTACCTACCATCTTAACATAGCGAGTCTCCTCCTTGCGTCGAAAAGCACGTTAAGCCATTGGTCCGGGCTGTCATTTGTAGATCTCCCTGCCCTTAATGATTGACGAGTGAATGAGTTTCCTGATCCTCCTGGAATCCTGTGGGATTTGCTGCCACTCTTCGACTAAAGTAATTTTCAGGCCCGCCTTTTTAACTCGTCCCACATATGACATACTGAATTATGTGACTGGTGTGCCTTGAATCAAGTCAGGACTGAAGGTTGGCCAGTCTTATATGGGAATCCCAACTTTTTCCTGGTACCAGTCACTGTTGCAGTGTCAGGCGCAGCGATCTTTTTCATGCATTAGCAGGATATTTTCGTCAATAAACCGGCGTTGGCACATGGCCTAGCAGAATGTCGTTAATGTAGGTAGGTATCTTTCTGCGCGGGTTAACCTCCTCGCGACCTCCACCAGGTCGAATATCAGCTCCATTTTGCCACCCACATGCAGGACCCACCCCTAGCATGGCAGTTTCCGCAAAAAGCATTGTGCGAATCGCTCTCCCGGTCTCTATAAATTCTCTGACACCGGTCCCTACCATGTAGGCACATCCTGGTTTCGTCCGAGAACAAGACTGCTCCATTGCTCCATATTCCAATTTAAGTGATTGCTAGCAAATTGGAAACAATGTTTCATGGTCTTCCTTTTATTTTAGTTGCTATGTTATTTAGAAGAAATAAATGTGTATGATCGAGTCTTTCGATCGGTACAGTAAAATTACAGGTTGTTTTAATTTCACACTAGTTGTCCCCCGCGGCTTCGCTCCCGTCAACTACCCATTTTTTTTTGCTTTTAAACCTTCCCTGTATTCTGGCGAACTAAACAAAAAAAGAATTACCGAAATCGGCCCAGCCGTTCTCGAGTTTTAGCGAGACTAACGAACAGCAATTCATTTTTATATATAAGAAGATTATGTAGGTTCGATTCCCGGTGACAGGACACAGGCAGGCGATTATTTGAAATTCTTTTTAATGCAGTTCGTATTGTTTTTAATAAAATTAAGCCTTCATTCAGTATTTTTTTCTATCGACAGGTATTAAAGATGCTTTCCCTTCATGTGGCAGTCTTGGGACGCCCTGTTTATCAGAATTCTATATTCTATCAAACGTAAGTTTAAAAAAAACGCAGAATACTGTAATAAGAATTTTATTTCAACGAATCGACGCAAAAGAACCACTCCATAGCCCCCGCGTTAAGGCACTTCACACCGCATATTTTCTAATACAAATGAACAGACATCCAGTGAAGCAAACACACTCACCACCGTGTGACAAACAATTTCATGTGCCATAACCAGACCAAAACAGATTCAGATAGATATTCTAGATACTACCTGACACCTGTATACAGAGCTTATTTTCAGGTCGATCTTGAGTTCATTCGCCCAGTTCAGTTCATTTGGGGATGAACCTAAAAACAGCGACGCAATGTCGCTTCGCCAAAATTTTTCAGCCCTTTCAAAATCCATGTGAATACCACAATTAAGTATGCATCTTCAAAATATTATATTGCTCCAATATTCCTGTTCAATCTTCAAATCAGACCCTGAAGATAAACCCTTGATATTTTGTTTTATGAACCTGAGATCACACAATCCCACAGGGGGGGCTTACAAAACTTGAATATATGAAACAGATTAATATACATTACTATTTGGTATACAGTCATAATAATAAATACTACCTAATTCTTATAAGACTAGAAATAAATATCCTTAAATATCATTAGTACATGAAATACTTAGTTACTAAAGTTAATATTGTATGATTATAATTAATAAACATTGAACACTCCAGGCGAAAACGATTGTAAAACTACATGCATGAATATTAATGAACAAGAAGATGTCAAGGAACACCCAATTAATCTGACTAGAAATCTGATCACTGCAAGCTAAAAATTCTTTAACATAAGTTTTGAATTGAGGTTCTAATTGAATGACAAAGCTAATATATTCTAGTTGAAGTACATACAAAGTTGATTAATATTTATTTGATTTTTTATGAGCCAGAAAAAACCTGGATAAATTCCTTTGATAATACTATAGTGGATATACATACAAGATGAATGACTAGACACCTTATTGCTAGCTGCCCAAGCTACATTGTACAGCATTACATATTTTGGCAAATTGAAACCGTATAATAATATCAGCAGAATACATTGTAAAGCAAGATGATTATATGGTTATAATGGAAATTTAAACATCAGTAATAAACAGTTTGGGTAGTTCCGATTCCAAACGAATTACTCTCACTAAGGAGGTCAGGCTCCAATTATCATAGGGATTAGAATTCTTTGGTGTATACTCAGGAGCTACAAAGGTACTGTAGTATGATATAAGTTCATGGGACTGATCTCCATCCAAGTCTGCTATCATCAAAGACTTCTCCTGGTATTCTAGGTCAGGCTGGCAGAGTGGCAGAGGTGTCTTGCTCTCTATGGGCCCTCGCACACATATCTGCACTATATCTGTCTGACTTATGTTCACATTGTGGGTCTGCAGCTTGTCAAATAACACCAGAACTATTCTCTCTGAAATATCATGAACTGTGAAGTTAGTATACTTGATGAAAGCCGATATTGAAGCAACATCTATGGTGGACCGATAGAACATGTCGTTGATATTCTTAGGACTCTGATTTTGAACATTATATCTGACTTCATCGATTTTAAGTGCACCCTTTGCCAGGTGTGCACTGTTCCACTGTCATAATTTTAACACAAACCCTCGGATGGAGTTTGCAAAAGCAAAAGAACTGGGTCGCATAGCATAAACATTGTTAGCTGTATACTCCCAGCTGACATTAGTAGTGCCATTTCTTTCCAACATCAGTTTAAGATAGACTCGACAAGAATTCGGGCATTCCCCTGAATTTTCCACTTTCAACTTCCCTGGACCATTTGTAAATGTTTCTATAGTGTTCCCGATGTTCTTTTTCATGCTTATGTTGATTCTTTTCAGGACTGTGGGTGGGGGCTGATTATGATTGATAGGTAGATCCTTTTTCAGCATTTTCTTCAACACTGTAAATGATATGAGTCTCACAGCTTCAGTTGTGCCATTCTTACAGATGTATGTGACTGTGTCCATCTCTGCCAGAAGTTTAACAGACAGACAATCATCTATGGGAATAGGTTCCGCCATAATAATCCCAGTTGCACCTGATATCATCAGAAGAGAATTGTGATTTGTGCTAGGATACACTGTGGCAACTGTCAGTAAGTCATTAACTTTATCATCATTCATGTCTTTCACCATGACAGGGAAGTCTAAGGCTATAACTTTGCTCAAATCTTTGCCTTGCTTGTGTATATGCCAGTAGTATGTTCCAGACACAGAGTCTAAGGCTGCCAGCAGTCCTTCTGTACCTGACACTATACAGTCCTTCTGTTTATCCCTGTTCACATCAAGCAAATGACAGTTAATATCAGTTGGTATTCTGCTCTCTCTAGTGAACCAGCCGACTTTCCCAGAATTGCCAACAATAAGGACTACACCATTCACATTGTCACTGCTAGTTTTAGGTTCTAGCCTCATGTGGTTCCCGCGGTATATGAATATCAAGTTCTTTGTATTCGGTATGGCGCCATCGACTACTTGCACGGCTCCTGACAGTTCCATTTCATTGTAAGGTAATTCCCAGCTGGTCGTTCTATCTTGCCACTCGTTAGCGGCACAGCTGCCGACTTCTGAACAAGGTATACCCCACAGAAATATAACCACGGTGAATATGCACATCAATATCGAAGCGATGAACGCGCACCGACGCGGGAAAGACATCTTTGTGGATATGTCCGACTGCAGGAAGCTCACGTTATCCATTGTGCTTTCCACGGTGTTAACGTTGGTGTTGAACTCGTCCATGTCACTTATGCTGTAATTTTTCGACGACTGTAAGCCACTATTGAAGTCCAGATTGTTGCAACTATCCGTAGCTTTGATATGCATAGCATTTTCGAGCTTATCATCTTCGGATTCTGAGTCGGACAGGATTTGTTTCAGCGGTGCATAAAACCCGCCATTCCCATTAGCCGACATGACGTAGGTCCAGATTTATTTCCTTTCACATTGTTTTTCTTAAAAATAATGACTGTAAGGATAAAATAAGAACACGCAAGTTCAATCAATAAACCTCACTAAACAATAATCCAATCCAAAGGCAAAACCACTTTTGTTGCGCTTTTACGTTTCGTTTGACATTTCTCTCTCCCCGTTCCGTTCAGCGTTCGTTTCGTTCGTTCCTTGTCTAATACTTCCAATACCTCCTTCACACTATTCTCGAATTTACTTCGACGAAGTCCTCTCAAGACGCAAACCGAAGTGAGTTCACTTCGGTTCGCGTCGAGCCTTGTTAAATACGCACGTAATTTCAATACGCGAGTACACATTTCACCGGCAGCTTTTTTTTAAAAAAAACGTTAGCCCACACTAGGAATTTCTCCTGTATCGTGGGTGCGTTTACAAACATATAAATTCATACAATACACAAACAGCCAGACTCGGAACAACTATCTGTAAGACTTCGGAGAGGACTTCGTCGAAGTAACTTCGAGAATAGTGTGGAGGAGGTAATAGAATCCGTTTTTTTCAGACGAGACGAGCTGCCAAAACTAAGGTGCGTTTTAATTAACAAACTCGTGATGTAACAAAAAAAACGTTTGCAACAAGCACTATTACAACCATTACAACTACACTATTATTTACAGAAATATTTTCTCTACAATAAAACATGTCTGGCTCAAACCAAACATACTGTTCTGGAAGACAATTAAACGTTATGGTGGTAGCCCGCGAAATTCAAATATTATCATGTTTGTTGCAATTTGCCGGTCGGTGTGAACCTGTATTTTGAACGAAATACGATTCGTAACCGTAACGCATATTTATCTAAACAATAATACCCATTTTAATTATCAATATAACCCTCTCACTTCCCTCCCCACTCGTGCGCTGTGCGGTGTCAATTATATCGCTCTGTTTTTATAAATTCGGAAATCGCGTTGCGTGTTTGTTTTAAGGCTTGTGAATTGCTTTCCGGTGTGCCTTAGTGTTTTAAGTGCGTGTTTTGTAAGTTTTTAAAGGTGTTTGTTTATTCATTTATTAGTAATTAGTCAATTTCTCCAGCCATCGGTAAGTTCATTTATTTTCTCTTTGTGTGGGTAACGCGAAATAACTATCGATCGTTATTTATCTGTTTCGTTTTTGTTTTATTTCATTCAATCGCGTCCTAATACGTTTATTTAGTGTTTTTCGCCGTTAATGATGATGTCAACAAACGATGATCCGCCGGATCGAGGCGGAGAAATATTTCGTAGAAATACTAAAACCCAAAGGTCGCCCGTGGCAACCTCCGCTAGTTCTAAACGCTTGTTCAGTGAACTGTCTCCAACGTACAGTTCACCCGATGACAGGTCAAAACGGCTTCACCAAACATCCGAAACCGTGGAAAGATCCTCACCCTTTTTAAATATAAGTAATGCGAGCAATACTGATTATTGCGACTTAGTTTCCGAGGCGTCGGCATACCTGTCTAAAATTAACGACTTGGTCAATGATCAGGGGTCGCGCATTAACGTCGCAAATAAATCTGCCATCATGGACATGACGCAGCGAATTACGGGCATTGTTTCTATGCTAGCAATAAAATCGTCGTGCAACGAGACGAAGTTAGCCAGAACGGAACGCGAATTAGAAAAGGTTAGGTCGATTAACGCTGTCAATCCTAATCCTGTCGGTAACAACAATTGTAAAATTTCATATGCGGACTCGTTGAAACTACGTTTACCAAAAGTGGCGCCAGCGATTATGGAATCTCGTCCACCGTTACCTTGTGTGGTGGCTTATCCGACCGCGGCTCGATCAGCTGATTATAGCACCTCGTCCGCGACAAAACAAGCGCTTATGAAGGCAATTAAACCTAGTGATGACGGTTTCCAAATAGTAGGCGTGAAAAAAACCGCGAAATCCGGTGTTGTATTACGCGTCGCTAATGAAAATCAGCTAAAAAAATTGGAATCGGTAGAAGCAATCAAGGCCGCTGGTTTACGTCTAGAAAAACCAAAAGGTAGACGCCCTCGAGTGTTGGTTAAGGATGTACCATCTTCAATGGAAGATGGCTCTTTTTTTATTGCATTATTCCGTCAAAATATCAAAGATGAGCTTCAAATAAAAGAGGATGACTTTATAAAATCTACAAAAATTATCCGTAGGCGCACGTTAGATAACGGTCGTAAATGGATCGGAATTGAAATAGAGCCTGCCGTACGTAAGCACTTAGTGTCTACAAAGGATAAATTATTTATTGATTGGGCTACCTGCCGTTTTATTGATGATGTCGAAGTTGTTCGTTGTTTAAATTGTCAACAGTTTGGTCACGTTAAAAAACACTGCGTTAATAAAGAACCTACCTGTGCTAATTGTTCAGAGGCACATGAAACTAAAGATTGCCCGCACAATGACGACTTAAATTTTAAACCAACTTGCGTGGCGTGTAAACGCTTTAAAAAACCGTGTGATCATCGCTGCGGATCTCAAGAGTGTACTACCTACAAACTCAAACTCGAACAATTAATCCTAAACACTAATTATTAATAATGGATAGTTTAACCATAGGACAATTAAACCTTCATAACGATAGGGTGGCGACATCTGAGCTGGATAAATTGATTGTGGATTATAATCTAGATATAGTACTTGTTCAGGAACAGTATCAAAACGCGCGCTTGGGTCACAAGATGGTCCAGCTGAACAGCAAGTCACGTGCCGGAATTTATGTTGAGCGTTCTTCGAGCTTTACTGTAACAGCTATACGTAATCTCATGACGCCCCATTGCGCCGTGGCGGAAGTGTCATCGCCTACCTTTAAGGTTTACGTTGTGAGCTGCTACTTTCAGTATTCTGACCCTGTCACTCCTCATATACATAATCTCCGTCACGTCTTGCGGTCGCTCGCGGGCTGCAAGGTTATAGTTGGTGCTGACGTAAATGCATCTTCTTCCCTGTGGTATGGCAAAGTTCGGGCCACTGATTCCGAACGACGTTGTTCTGTTGAGGATTTTATTGCTGAGATGAACTTATCAATCCATAACACCCCAGACGCACCACCTACTTTTTGTAGCCAAATGGGCGAATCTTGTATTGACGTCACACTTTCTAGTGCAGATGTACGCTTGGATAGGTGGCGTGTTCTTCCTGACGCGTCTTGTAGTGATCATCGCCTGATCGTGTACGATTTTGTTCCTATTCTTACTCAAGGTTCTTCACACTTAATTGGAAATTTTAGATATAAGAGTAAAGGCGCGAATTGGGAATTCTTTAGCTCACTTTTTGCTTGTCATGCCAAAGACTTCACTCGCGATGGACTGTCAGCTGAGGAAAGTGCTGAGATAATGTCAGACACTTTCACTTACTGTGCTGACATTGCTATTGGTCGTGCATCTGTGACCAATATTCGTAGATGTGATTGGTGGAGTGACTACCTTGCTGAACAACGTAAGAGCTATCGCAGAGCGCGTAGACAGCTTAATAAGCTTAAAAAACGTAATGTTACCGGAGACGTTTTTAATCTTGCCATAAGTACTTTTAGAGTTGCCAAGTCGCGTTACAGAGCATCGGTTGAAAAATCTAAGGGTAATTTACTCCGGAAAATTGTTGATAAACTTGATAAGGAGGGTCCGTGGTCTCCTTTGTATCACGAGTTTAAGGCTAATAGATCGGTCGACCTTGCATACGTTCAGAACATTAAAGTAAATAATACACATACCACCGGCATTGAAGAAACAACTGATTTTCTGCTTGATTCTCTTATACCAGATGATTCATCAGTAAATGAAAATGAATACCATCAGCAGATCAGGGCGTGGGCCGCGGTACCACCTGAATCACCAGAGTCAGACCTTCCGTCCACTGACGAATTCATAAACGTTGTCAAGAGACTACCTCTCAACAAATCATCCGGTGAAGATAAAATATCTAATAGAATGATTATAGAAGCGTGTAAAACGTCGAGCGATGCGATTTTATCAGTATATAGCCGATGCATTGCGGAAGGTATTTTTCCTCGAATATGGCGACAAGGCTTTATACGCATTATTCCAAAGAGTGGCGACAAGCCCTCGGACGACCCTAAGTCATACCGGCCCATAACACTACTCCCATCTTTGGGAAAACTTTTAGAGCGACTGATTGTTCCGCGCTTGTTACCGAACGGACCTAAATTTCATAAAAATCAATACGGTTTTACTATTGGAAAATCCACTGTAGATGCGGCTCTATCTGTCCGTAAAATTGTCAACTCATCGGAACATAAATACGTGGTTGGAATCTTTCTCGACATTTCTGGCGCTTTTGGTATCGCATGGTGGCCGATGTTACTACTTAAAATGAAAACCCGTGGTTGCTACAAAAACATCTATAATCTGATTTGTTCGTACTTTCTAAATGGCTCCGCGAAACTCAAACTTGGACATCATTCCATTACTAAGTCTCTAACCATGGGATGTCCTCAGGGCTCAGTTATCGGTCCATATATATGGAATTTTGGCTACGATGATTTCCTCGCGCTTCCGCTCCCGTACGGCTGTTCATTAACCGGTTACGCGGACGATGGCTTGCTGCTCATTCAGGCAAGTACTCGGGCTGGACTCGAGAACTTGGCTGGCACATGCCTACGTTTAATATCTCAGTGGGGCGATCGAAACCGTCTGACCTTTGCACCGCATAAAACCTATCAACTTCTTTTAAAAGGAAACCTTAAATCCTGGCCTAGTATAAAATTTAATAACGTACCCGTTAAAAGGAAAGAATCCGTGTGCTACCTCGGTATGCTACTAGAAAGAAACTTTTCATTTATTGATCATATAAAAACAGTAGGAGAAAAAGCAAAAAAGAACTTCTACGCCTTGACGAGAATATCAAAGGCTACTTGGGGTCTATCATTTCAAACCCTAAAAACTATATATGGGGCTACTTACTTGGGTTGTATGTGCTACGGGGCACCTGTCTGGGCCGATAGGGCCACCATAGGGGCGGTACGACGTAAATTACTTCAAAACCAGCGTTTGGCTTTGATATTCTTATGCAAGGCGTATAGGACGGTTAGTACTGAAGCCTTACCAGTTTTGGCGGATGTTCTCCCAGTCGATCTAGAGGTGCAGCGGCGTGCTGCAATGTACTACTACGCTAGAAAGATCACGGACCCAGAGTTTTTACCGCAGCGCGACCGTGCTAAGATCTCAAGATTACTAAAACCCCAGACTGACGTCTGGGAGGATTTTTTGTCCGAATGGCAATGTAGGTGGGAAAATTCCATCATAGGCCTTTACCTCCACCAGTTTTTTCCATCCGTTCGAGTAGGGCCTGATAGGACATGGCTGGAGGTGGATCACTGTGTTACCCAATTTCTCACAGGTCACTTTAAGAGTCAATTATTGTCCTTTAGGCGTGTGGCGTCACCTTTATGTCAATGTCCTACTTACAGCTGACCTTGAATACGAACAATCCGCACATCACATCTTATGGGAGTGTTTTCTTTGGCAGACTGAACGTAATGTTATGTTAGATAGTATTCAGGTCAAATCTGGAGTAGTTTACTATACGGACCTTGTAGAAACCAGAACAAATTTCCGTGCGTTCAGGCGATTTTGCCATACCTATTACTGGAATCAAAAGTAGCTCACAATTTAGGACCCATTAGTTTAAATGTTAATATATAATCCGTGGTGCTTGGCAACTGGGCCTAACCCAGTTGTATATGTCCCTTGGTGCCTATTGGCCTAGCTCTAATCTGTCTCCTGCTTGATATGGAGGGAAGTGGAAATTATATTTATTTTTCCTACTCCTCCGCTGTACTCTTCTGATTAATTTCGTTGCGGGATCCAAGACAGTTGAATCGTTTCTCCGGGACTCGTCGGGTTTCATTAACTCGGCGTTTTTCTGGTGGTCGCCACTGTTGATTCTGGCTTTCAGGAGTTGCAGTGGTTGGGAATGTGTGGCGGGCTTGTCCCATAAAAAAAAAAAACCCTCTAAGTTCATACAACTCGATTGAATGACTTTTTCACGAAATAACATTCAATCGAGTTCTATGAACTTAGATAGTACTATTGATCATTCAAATGATTATAATCCTTTAGATAAATGTTCTTTACGATCGCGAACCGTATTTTGTTTGACATACAGCTTCACACTGACCGGCAAATTGCAAAAAAAAACATAAAAATATTTGAATTTCGCGGGCTACCCTGGAGCTTCCACCTTCGAATAAAATATACCGGAACTACCTATTTGTACAGTCACCAGCACATCAAGCTACCTACCCGAAACTGTCAAATTGTCCCAATCAACCTTGAACCTTATAGCTTCCTTCGTAAAGTTCAAAATCTATCGAAGAAATTTGACAGATTGTTGTAGACTGATGTGCTGGCGTCTGTACTTACCTTTTTAAAAGTTCCACCACACTACTCGCGAAGTTGAGCGAATACGATAGTGTAGAAGGACACTTCGCTTCGCTTTGTGCAATCTCGCCTCGCTTCGGGCGACTTCCAGTCGCTGTCAGTTTTTGTGCCCGAGTCAAAGGATTCGAAGTTCGAACACGAAGCGTCTTACTACACTACTCGGCTCACTTCGGTTCATGTTGAGCCGTTGTAAATACGCACGTAGTTAAACGCGTAGTTTTATCTGCCATTTGAACATTATACATGATGGCTATCGTAAGGGGACCGCGCGACTCAGCTCCTCGCGAAGTTGCTCGAGTATGTGGAAACGTACTTCGGACTTGGGTCAACTTCGGAGAATACTTCGTCGAAGTAACTTCGCGAGTAATTTAGTGAAGGTTTGTATGATTGTCGTTGTTGGGCACCCGCGTATAAAGGTTTAAACTTGTTAATCCATACCAATAATAAGACTTGCATGCTTTTTATGAATTATAGCTGCTCAATCGGAAATATTTCGTTATGAGAGCGCAGGTTATTTCCCACTGCTAAGCCACAGGCCTTCTCTCTGTGAGTGGGAATGTGACATTGGCCCATTGTCTACAAAGCGAGCCTAATACCTACTGGTTGTATACTAATACTAACAATGTTTTCCTTTGTTTTATTTAGATTAGAGAGCTGAAGTGTAGGTGATTATTATAATATTAAAAAACATTTTAGACACAAGTTCTACCTCAGAGCACGTAAGTTGATAAATAACTCACAAATATGCTCTACATTTTCCCTCCAACGCGATTTCGCCTAAACTTAGTACCTACTACGCTGGTAAAAAAAGACAGTATTTTTTACATTTGACTCTGGCAGTACCTACCTATAGACAGTAGTCGAACAGAAGTCGTAATTCGATGGGAATTCCCCACAAGTTTCAAACCGAATTCAAAACTTGAGGGGAATTCCCCGAATTCTTTCTGTTGCCAACTTGAAACAATAGCCGTCACATTTACCTACCAACTTGAAACAATAGCAGTCACATTTACCTACGTGCCATGCGGTGCACGATAGAGAGCCGAGGATAAACCGGTAGCTTCGTTGGACAGACGCACACCAAGTTACAACAATCTGTCAAACTTTAAATAGATTTTCAAATTTATCGGTATAGTTATTGGGTTCAAATTTGATTGGGAAAATTTGCTAGTTTCAGTCCTGATGTGCTGCCGTCTGTACCTATAAAGTATTATAAAGGTATATTTATGTTTTGCCTTGATAACACCTAATTTAGTTACGGTTCCATTTCTTCTGCACCAAGGCCTTCCGTTACGGTAACTACCCCTCTGCGTGTTAAAATAATTATCTTTTTACAAATGAATATCTTTGAATAAGTTAGTGCAACTACTTTGGTAATGTAAATCCGGCTGAAAGTATCTAAAAGAAATTGGTTTTGAATTTTCCACTTTCACAAGTTTTCGCAGGGGACCCAACAGATGTCGTCAAAAATCGTGCCCTTCTTGTAGGTACTCTTTATATTAAGATCTCTCTTTTTCTCATATGATTTGACCACTACGATTGTTTGGACTTAAAGAGATTTTGACTTTTGACCTCAGAGTTTATTCGGTGTTTCTTCTCAGAGCAGTCAGCTATGAAACACCGCAACTTACTTACAAAATAAATATCATTTATCATTTACGTTCATTGATCTTGCTGAACTTTGTACTCAAAATCCTTTATGATTGAGTGACCCCTTTGAATGGCTATCTATTTTTTTTTAAATCGGTTCTACAATTTTGCTACAACTTCTACTAAATACCGATGGAAATCGTTTTTTCAATTCACGATCGGGGTATTCAATCCTTACGCACATGTCAGAAAGGGACACAGGGATCTCTCAGTAAAATAAAACAAAGTTGGTATCATCCTCTGTCTGTTTATGCGCTAGCGTCGCCTGAATCACGCAACGAACTTTGATACGGGTATAGTAGAATCGAGTAGTGAGTCGGAAAAAAAATCCGCATCGGGACGCTAGTGGTTCACAATTAAAATGCAAATATATAGGCAGAATGTATATTTTGTTTTGTATATAAATTATTTGCAGTTCTTTCAATACATTAGTCTACAAAAATTTAAAACACAAGTATTCTCTATTATGTCACAATTATTTAATTGATGCTTTCCCTTAAAAAAATGGTACAAAAATTACTCTGTTTCAATGACAATAGGCAATATGCATGCAATTTTTTTATTTGCAAAATGAAATACTTATTAACTCTCTAACCAACATGAAATTATTTTTTAAATACCTTCATCAGCGATGAAGTTAAAAAGCTTCCAAGATTACAATTAGAAAGAGAAGTCCGATATGGACTGTGACGTCAACGTTCATGACGCCTATACAGGTGCCATAGAAAACAGCGTTTTCGCGAGAGGAACAGATATATTTTCTTAAAATAATTATATATCGCTTGTTTTTCGAGTAATTTTGATTATATTTTCACTGTTAGTATTATATTTTTGTATATTTTAGATAGACTGTATAGATAGTAATTATTTTTTTCATGCATACTCCCTATTGGTTATAACACGAAGACAACGGACAAGTAATAGCTACAAGTTATTTAAAATAATTTTGAGGCTCATTACGTTATTTTAATAATGCATTTTTTCTAATAAAACATTTTCGTAGTGTGAAGCCTAACTTTACTCTAATTGAGATTATTCAAGGTACATGTTCTATCCTATATTAGTGAACGTCACTAGCCGAACTTTCCACCGCACGCTAAACACTTGAATTTGAGTGCGCGAAACTTAATCAAAATATACCCACACTTCAGCAGGCTACAGCATAATCCCATCATTTAATAATTTAGTTAATTTGACTAAGTTTCCCGCAAACAAGGCACTAAAGATACACCTAACCATTACATGGTTCACATTCTATGTCGATTACATACTCATATTTTCTCATTACTTATTAAAATAAGGGAATAAATAGAAAAAACAAAACAAGAATTATGTACATGTTCAGCCTCAAAAATATTTCCATCTGAATTAAATATGACAATGAATTAAATTCTCAATACGGTTCATGATTGTTTTGATGGCACTTTGTTTTATTTTATAACTAGGCTGTATGTGGGCAGAGACTGCAGACTGTGGAGTGAAGGTATGTGGCTGAACCAGCCATGGATAGGAACAAGAAGAACTAACATAGTGTAAGGTTGATAAATAACTCTTAACTTAACCAAGAATAAATAAATAAAAATATAGCTCTATTATATAATGTGATGACTTCTTAAGACGATGGACAAGATTAGGCATTAGTGAACAATTTGCTACAATAATAATAATATCAGCGGGGCGCAAGTCGATGCTCGCGGGGCACAGGCAGCGCCGTGCGGCATGGGATGCAGTTTTTACATAACAGAATACAGGAAACTGTTACACAAACAGTAGTTGAAGCTCAAGGAATCAGTCTTGCGTTATTTTCTCAAAACATCTTTATATACAGATACAGACACAGAATAATTGGCTTAATAAAAATAATCTGCGTAAACATTTCACTAAATACCGTAGTTGAGTCCCATATTCAATACTTATAAATAATACAGTTAACATTAATCATTTAACTATTCATAAATTATTTTGTTAGTCGGTATTTAAAGGATCCGGCCCTTTCTAGCAACCTGTACTAGACATTACAATGCATATTAATTTGTACAAATAAGATTATAATATTATGATAATGCAAACACGAAGTCCACCGTAGGAATCTAGCAGCTCAGTACGTGACCCGGCCGCCCCAATCATAGGAATCAAACTACAATCTAGCAGCTCAGTACGTGACCCGGCCGCCCCAATCATAGGAATCAAACTACAATCTAGCAGCTCAGTACGTGACCCGGCCGCCCCAATCATAGGAATCAAACTACAATCAGCCGAGCGATGATCACTCTCATCCATATAACTAATATCTTCACTAGGCGTCGCTCAGATTGGACTAAATAAATTACTAAGATTAAACGTATCTGTTAGATCGAGTAGGGATATTCTCCGAGATAGTCTATTAACGTGGAAGGTAGTGGAAGCAGCCTGTGTTTGGGGGCGCACCAGAGCTTGGGCGTGAGGGGGTTGGAGTCGAGGGCTTTGTGGAGGGCGAGGCGCGCGCAGTGCAGCAGCGAGGGCGGCTCCTTGCGCAGCGGCGCGCTCAGCAGCACGGGCGAGTGCGGGCAGCCCTCGCGGTCCACCCACACCGTGCCCGCGCCGGCCCAGCCGCGCTCGCGCACGCGCGCGTATTGCTGCACCAGCTCCAACACGCAGCGGAACCGCGGCATGTATCGAGCCAGCGGCCGGTCGCAGTCTAACCTGCAGACAATACATTAACAAATTAATAACATGTTCATTGTGTCTCATTCACATCCAAAATTGAGGCAGCGCTAGTTGGTATTTAACAGATTCACTGTCCGCACAGCAGACACAATAGTAAAACAATCAGCAAAGACCACATGTCGTTCACGGGATACTTGTGTTGGCGTAGACTCGCTATAACATATTAACAACATTCGAGTTTTTACATGTTATAGAAAAGCGAAAGTTAATCTATACTAATATTATAATATTATAAAGAGGTAACATTTGTTTGTAAGTTTGTATGTAGGGGGTAATCTCAGAAACTACTGGTCCGATTTGAAAAATTCTTTCAGTATTAGATAGCCCATGTATCGAGGAAGGATATAGGCTACATATCATCACGCTAAGACTAAAAGGTGCCGAGCATTAATGGAAAATGTGACGCAGACGAAGTTGCGTGGGTTAGCTAGTTTAATAAAAAGAAGCTAACATATTTTGTATGTAAGAAATTCTACAGCTTTGCTATAAGGACTTCATTTGCTGTGCAGGTATCCTTACTTCATGCTGGCTGGTGTTTGGGTTTATGCTATTTTTGCCACAACTCGATGTGTTCAGATGTTTTTGGTTAGTTGTGTGTATAGAAATTATTGATAAGCTAGATAATAATGAAGTAATGAATGTTCAGACATTAATGGTAACTTGCAGTGTATGAAACTTATTGACCTTTTAAATTGATCATAAATATTAGGTAACCTTGTCTGCTATATTATATTTTGCAGTGACTGTACCAGAGGCCAAAAACATTACTTAACAATGGACTTCATTTGCACATTCAAATTCAATTTAATTTGCCACTACGTATCAAGAAATCTTTAGTTGAGATACTAGACGAAGAAGGAAAAAGCAAGCTTAAATCCTAATTGTTACGGCTAGCACAACGAATCTATAAAAAGTTCCGATAAAAATGTGACAATAAAATTAAGGAAAACCGCGGGCTGAGTCAACAGTAGCACTAGCATCGCAACTGAGTTACTTTGAACTTGTGACGTAACGTCGTTACAAGTTATTGTGACGTAAGGTACAGTAAGGCTGAATAATGGAATACTTGAGCTCTCCCAATGCAAACCAATATTCTAAATGTGTCTTTTGCCTTTTTGTGTACCTATATAACTCACCTTAATGAAATACCTATATAGAACAAAGATATAGCCTAGGACTTGCTCTAGAACATTTAATTAGTTAAATTTATCAACGTACCGCTCGAGCGCAGCCGCGTGCAGAAGCCAGTGCGTTTATATTTCCCAAGAAGCAATCCAATTAATTGTAAATTCCGGATACGTCCAAATGACGTGTTTAAGTAAACTGTTCATTGAATATTGACTCATCAATATCACTTTCCAATTTTCCGAATTCATTAGCTACCTACCTAATAAGCATTTGCTAATTTGAATGTCAAATAAACTTGTTATGGAATTATGTACATTTGGTCCACTTCTCATTAACAGTACCTAATAAACTTTGATGATTTTTTTTTTCAAATATGAAATGAGTTTATTTCTCAACAATCTAGGTCGGAATTTGTCTAAATAGTAAAACCAGGTAGAATATCTTACTACTACACACAAGTAGTAGTATTTTAACAAAAAAAAGGTTGGCTTACCTAAAGAAACCTTGTTCATAATGTAGCCTGACAGAGGTGGGCCCCCTTTCAGTCTGTACTGACAGTGAGAATATAAAGTTCCTATCGCCAGAATCCCGAATCACGAACGCACCAACGCTCGCGTCTTTTAGAAGTGTTCGCGCGCCCTGTAAAGAAGGAAAAAGCTTTATAAAATATGTGAAGTCATTTACGGGATCTTTACAGGCAAAAAACCCTAATATATCTCAGTTATGAGTTCAAACAAACAGTTTTTATCTTGCTTGTTATTAATATCTATAATCCTGATTTTCTAATTATAAAATAACAAATTGGGTTTAATAGGTTATCTAGAAAAAGACCTATTATTCTCATTTTTCATTGCAATACACGTCAGTCATTGACCAACATTTTACAGATTTTACACAAAGGTCGCCGAACTTCAACCTTGTGTTGTGACTATCTTTAATGAAATAAAAAGAAATATAACAAAGAACTAGTTGATTAATGCATCTATACAAGATAACTTCATAAAAATGAATAGATTATAAGGAGTAAAAAATAGTATTGTGGAATACCTATGCTAATTTAATAATACATTTGTAAACCAAAGTACTCTGTGATTTGTACTAAATCTGGCTGTCAATCAACAAACAATCATAGAATTCATACTGTAAATGTCTGAACCATTATCTGTCATAAATAATTTTTAAGGAAAACTGAACTAACAAGTAATTATAATTATGATAATGGAATTGCTTTAAAGTTTTACCATATATGAAAATATTAAGGAAGGATAAATACAGGTAATATAGTTTTAAAATTTAATGACTTGCATAATTTGCAATGTACATAATTAGAATGGTTTAATTTAGTTCACTATAATGCTCAGAGATGGCGATAGCATACAGAAAGATACATACCAGCCAGTCCAAACTGCCGTAGTACCAACCTGAAAGCCTTAGTGCTCTCAAGGTATCTGCTAGCCGTCTCAGCTCATCATTGTGTGGTGTAGGTACAAGAGGTGACAGCGGTGTTGTGAGGGGAGAGTGTGGCAAGTACGTTGGCTGGACCGTGAAGGGTGGCGGCGTGTGTGGGGAGGCATGGCACTTTCCCGCACTGGGGGCCAGTGACACCCGCAGCTCGTGCCTGCAGTTGGGGCAGCATGCTACTCCCGTTGACCAACTACTTAACGGCACCGCCACTTCCACACAGGCATCTGGAATGATGGAGAATCTAGGTTAGGATATTTAGTTAATATTGTACAATTTTTCTTACAGCAATGTTTAGGGTATGTTAGTTTCATTTTTCCCTTTGCACTGTAACAAAACTAGGTTATGGATAAAATAGTTTCAATTTCCTTAATGAAACATCTGTTTTGTCTCACTATTTATATTGATAACAATCAATGTCATAGCATGCACTTTAACCATCCATTAGTAAGTACCTATTGTACATATTGTATCTAGCCATTAATTTGAACTACATTCACAAAAGGTGAATGAACATGATAGATATCTGAACTGATTGCAGACAATGAGACCGATATGGAAAACATTGTTGGACATGTCGAAGATATCAATTTCTATGAAACAAGCTAATATAGATAGTATCATGACTGGCATTGGAAATCAATATAAGTACTTTTTATTGATAAATATAATTATTATTATTTTTTCAAAGAAGTTTGAAATAAGTATTTAAACAGTGAATTCAGAATAACTTTAGTACTTACTTCTGGTATGAACATTTAATACAAAAATTGGAATAACTTCATAACTAAAAACATGACATATTAGTGTTTTTTGTACAAAAAAATCCTGATAGAAATGTTTTATGTAGGTGTTTGGTAGATACCTTTTTGATATTTTCTGAAATGCCTTGAAATCAGTAGGTATATTACTATCATATTTTTCATTAGATATGTACGGAGTTTTCCTATGAACCTCTCAGCTGTTATCACTGGCCACATAAACATATTTGCTGCTCTCTTATCACACTATTTTTAGATACATAACGCTGATAAGGAGGCTGTATGTGAATTTTATTGCTAATAAAATACTGTAAGAACCACATGCAAATATTGTAATTTACAATACAGCACTAAACTTGCGAGTCTTTACGAAATTTTTGGTCCATGGGCTTTTTTTTTAATCAGACGTTTTTTTTGTTGTCCTATGACAAAAAGAAATTGTTTTTACCGTCGGAAAGACCGTCGGCTTCTTTCTAATTACTTATTTATTTTCAGATACCCTTACAGATTATGTGAAAATGTACACGAAATAAATGTTTTACATAAAAATTCTAACCAAAATAACTTTTTGATCTGTAAACACTGCCTAACCTATCGCCATAGGGCCATATCAATAATTTACCGCTAAAACCAAACAACTTACTTTGAGGAGATAACCTCGCTGCTAATGTCATGTTTAAAGGACAAATTGTTGTTTCTCGCCTTTCAATAATGCACATTTGTTCAAAGAACGACGTCTGGTGTGTGTTCCTCCCACCTGTCTTAAGGAGGCCACGATTCACTCAAAGTTTCACATTCATTTAAGCAACACGTCCGCGTTCGAAATGTGATCACAATATAAAACTAAATTGATATATCTTGAGTCACTTCCTTGTTGAATCCTAATGAAAAAGTTTTCCGAAATGTTTACAACAAACTTTTCCACGAAAACTTTTCATTCAAATGTCACACACAAACTTCACTGTCATCCAAACAACTAAAAATAGAGTAGTCCCTGTTGATCCTTCAAATGCGAAAAGTTGTGTTTCAAAATAATAAATGTGCTGCGCAGCGAAACGTTGACGACGGAATGAATGAATGAGAAGTGTGGAGCGGGAAGCGACCGCCGTGCGACCCGACTCTACTGAAACTGATTAACTGACGCGAGTACGCGACGCCAGCGGGCCAGCGCTATTCTCTGTAGCACTGTGGCCGATAGAAGAACAGATGGAGGGGATTGGTTGACGAGGCTGAGCGCAACAGACAGTGATACGAAACTCGAACGTTCACTGCCTTCTAAGAATTCATTCACCGACAATAATTACTAGTTATCTAGTTATTTGCTATCTACATTGTGTTATATTCAGCTATATCATGTAGCTAGGCGATTCTACGTAAAACTATTTATCTTTAATGATTGCGAATTGTGTACAAAGTTTTGAACATCAAGCAACAATTATTGTTTGCATGTTATGGAACGGTTGATTTAAAAAACTTGTTTAAATACTTTATAAAAATGAAAACAACTATTTAACAATCTCTAGTACAAAAAATTTACGTCATCCAACGCAACGTAGATTTAGAAAGCAACTTTTATTGTAAATACATACATCCTTTATTTTTAAAACTTATGAAGTAAGACGTATCTGGTACCTAACAAAAAATATACTTATCATGAAGACCAAATTACGATTCCTAGTAACGCGTGACCCGGTTACCGGAGCGAATTGACTATGGTGAGGTGATGGCAGGCGTGCAACTCTAGCTACATATTTTTTTAATCTGTTGTACTACTACTACTAGTACTTACTACTTATACTTACTACAATATTTTGTTTTGAATGAAGAAATGAAGATCACTGGCTCATAGTCTATGAGCCAGTGATCTTCATACATTCATTCTTCGATCTAAGACATAGACCGCTAGGATAATTTTATTGTGTTCTGTAGACATAGATAGATATCTGGCTCACTGAGCCTCACTGTCTCTAATATCGTTATTTTACATCCAAAGTGTTTAAAAAATTGTAAAATTGTATTATTTAGTCAGAATTATGTGTGACTTTTGTTTCCATAGTGTGTGTTACTAAGACGTAATGTGATGCGTATAAAGATTTAACGGTTAGAAGTTCAGAACCAAGTTTGAATTAAGCAGAAAATATTAGAAATCGACAAGGTAAGTTTCTTCGTTTTGATTGGCTATAATTATTTTGTTTTCGTAAACACCTAGGTACACCAATTTACAACTTTACAAGGTCTTTGGTAAGCCCCTTCTACACGCTCGGTGTTGGAACGTGCTCGAACTTCTGGAACTGCCCGGGATACAGTGTTGCCGTCCATAAGTACGCGATTACCTGCTGCTGCTAACTGGTCTGCATTTCAGGTAAGGCCGCGCGCTATCCCACTGGCGTTTTACGAGCGTTGGCGTTTCTCCAACGTCAATGCAGCTTCAACGCTGCGCAGATGCAACGTTGACGTTGCGGTTTTTGGCAACAGCTACAATCACGCCGTCCCGTCCGCGCCCACACGGAAAGAGCGAGGTGGCGTGACTGTACCTGTTGGCAAAAACGCAAGGTTAACGTCACGTTGACGCGACGTTAACGTTTGCAACTACAGACTTGGACGTTGGAGAAACGCCAACGCTCGTAAAACGCCAGTGGGATAGCAGCCTAAGTCGGGGCGTGAAGCCGGGGCAGTAGAGAACCATGTTTGTGAAAGTAATCCGACGGATAGATCTTCCAACGCAACGCTCAGAAACGCAACAAACTTAGTAAGGTTGGTAGATACCTAGTTACGTAACGTAGCAAACAACTAGTTTTGAAAAGTTATTCTTTATAACAAAAGTTCCCCCAATTACCTATACCTAGTAAGTGCTAGTGGGTTTTGGTATAAGGTACTCAAACGCCTTTATTAGTTCTATTACCAAGAATATTACGTGATACTACCCACGCGACAGCACATGACCGGCCATGTCAATGGCCAAAGCCTGACACACGATGTCTTTTGAACTATTGAAAAGCATACCTACGTCGTGTTCGAGCAATTAAGTTTAATCTTTCACAAGATCCTATAAAACATTCATTGGTTCGGCTAGTGTTTTCCTTGTGCCATACATCTGTGTGTGTTAGTCGCCTCGAATTCTCATTTATTATCCTGACGTCAATTCGATGTTCAATTTTTAGAGCTGCTACGTGGTTTCAATAGTAATAGCCATGGAATGTAAGTAATGCAGATACCTAGGTACTCCTAAAGCTATGATGTACGTAGTAGCTGTAGGTACCTACATACCTACTTGCTGATTGTTATTCCGTAATCGGCTCTCACTCGTTCAGTGGAAACAGTAATGATTTATCGTAAAAACGTATTCGATCGATTTCTCAGATTGGTTGTTCCACTGTACGTCTGCTCAATCAACAACATGGTCTATTTTCGTGTTTTGCAGAATCGAATCGTTTACGTGATATTTTTCATTGAAAACATTCGAACATCGACCGATGTATTTTAGGCGTCAATGCCAAATATTCTTGTGGCGTTGAGGAGAAATTGAGTAACATAAATTTGACATTTGTGGTGTGTTTGTCAATCGTTTGCCTGGTTAAATTCTACAGCGTATATTTATGTAGCTGGACACAATGGAAAGTCTTTTGTGTCCTGTTAGTTGAATGGATTAACCATTTACAACGCGACCCGATCTCTGGCCTTAGTGCGAGTTTTTTAACGTACGTACGTAGGTACTCAATTGCGTTAGCGTAAACGTCATTTGTATTGAATGAAACCGAATAAGACATTAATGAAAAACCTTTATTTCATACAATTTGACATAAGTGACCGTTTACGGCGTTTACGTTAACGCGTACCTTCGTTAAAAAAACTACCTACTACCATACATATTGCGAAGTTTATGTAGGTATTAGGAATGTAAATCTAAGACTCCCATTTGGCTAACGCTTCTAATAAATAGGTAGATGTTCTGTGGAATTTTCCGATAGATTTTAATAGGTATCAATTTAAAAGATGAATGAAGATGCATTCTTTAGAGCTTGAGGAATTCTATTACCGTTGGTAAAGAAACCAGTGTCATTAAAATTTAGACACATCCCTTTTTTTTTTGGAAGTTTGACCATTTTGTTAACAAGGCTTTATTTACGTACAGCTTACCTGCGATACGAAATAAAGAAATTTAAATCCTCATAACAATGACAAATTGTAAAAGCAGCTTCCGTTTTGATATAATGATTAGATAAAACGATCAGTCATCAGCACGCTCGCTCGTCTTGCTTGCTCTTGTGTTTCATTCAACGTGTGAAATGATTCATATGGAAACTTAGTTTACCTCTGATGATAAGACAAAGTTAGTAATTATTGAATGAGTCGTATTTGTTTTAAAGAAGTTAGCAATAAGGACCTTCTTCTCCTTTAATTATTAAAAAAAGGATGTCTTCCGAATTTTAAGATAAGAGAACGAACGAACATTACGCGGAAGAACCTCTACATTAGTCGAAACTTCGAAGTTACTTCCTGAAATCGTATAAGGGGCTGGTTTTGTAAATGAGAAATTCCGGGTACTTCATAGAAATAACGATATAAAGTTCGGATAAAGGTCGTTCACTCGTTATATTTTTCTTGGTATCGTACAAAGCGTATCTTTGTTGAAAGGTTTTCATAAGTACCTAGTAAAAATTAATATTCTCAAATGATAAATTTCGTCTGAAACCCTCAAATGTCTTCGTCTTAAATTGAGTCTTGAGTGAAGTTTTTTGCTTTACAATTTATTATTAACGCAAGATAATGAATATCTATGCTTATACCAAAAACATTCAAAACGAATTGGCTGTCATTCACTTTCACTTTTACAACATAATTGTGGATACTAGATAGTAAATAAAAGTAATCTAACACATAAAGCTCGTGATCGCAGATCGCAACACAAACAGTTTATAATGGCAGATTCGATCCTCCATCCAACAATGCATATTCGTTACAATTAACATCCTCTTCAGCGATTCGACAGGGACTCGCGATAAAAAGCGTTGCGAGTATAAAGGCCTTAGCGTGGTCGCGCGCGCAGGTGTTCGATTCGCGTTCGAGCGTGCCATAGAGAGCGAGTTCCTCGTAGTGCGATTATATTCGGCGTTCTCGGAATCCCTTACCTGCGTCTGCGCAGCTTTCACAACCATCTGCCGGCTGTCATTGGCGCGAACGCGCACTCGCAGCGCAGCTGCCACCCATTGAATAAGCCGTAAGCCCCCCAATTTATGATGATGATTTATTTTATACAATTAAGCGCAATTGAACGGTTATTCGTTGTTCCCGCGGGATTAACGACTTTTTGTGGTGGAGACATATGGTGGCGGTTAAGTTTTCCGTTAATATTATTGTCGACTTTTCATTGGAATGCGGGTGGTACCACCCGTACAGTGTAGTTCGGTCAAGATAAACGAAAAACTAGGGGTTTTGCGAGGATGTCATCTCGCAGAAGGAGGCGGCGGAGCGCGCGCGGGAGGACGATCCTCTCGCTGCGCCGCTCCGCAGACGAAGGCGAGGTCGGAGAAGACGTCCTCTTCTCCCTCCTCGCGGTGGTGATGGGCGGGCGACAGGCGCGGGGGCGCCTCCGCCCGCATTGCACGCATCACCACCATCATCGTCGGAGGTTCCCGGCCCTCCCCCAATGGGGGGGGCGTGAAGGGCCCGCTAAGGCGGGCGGTCGTCGGAGGTGGACTGGACGTAAAGGCTACGCCGATCTCCCAGTCCACCCCCACTATGACGTTGCGGGAATTTCGTTGCTGGGTTGTTTTAGTGGGTATACCGGGCTTGCCCGGGGAGTCCCACATACCCCTCCCACTCCCCCGAGTGAGAGGGTATGCGTAACGCATTTTTTCCCAGCCGAAACAAAAAAAAAAAAAAAAAAAAAAAAAAAAGGGGTTACGTTACTATAATTCGTTCAGAACGCCTTTAGGGCGGGTTGTATCAAACAGTTGGTTATCGTAACTTACGTACGTCTAAAAGTTACGATTACGGACGATGTTTGACGTTCGTTAAATTAGAAGCGTTGTTTCAAAACATTCTGGTATAAATTCCTGCTCATCCCAATAGCTAAGTTATTGACACGGGTCCTACCTAAATAGCTTTTTTTGCATTCCACCACTAATTTGTGTCATCAGAAGAACTGGTATTGAGGAATTCAAAAGAAATTTCACAATATTGTTCTATTTGACGAGACTAAAGTTACGTTAATCAGTGCTCAGACCATCTGTTAACGTAAACGTTATATTTTACGTGCGTTAACGCTGACATTTTGTGAAACAACCCAATTTTTTTATTTGACGATAGTTAGCACCATTTTTAACGTTTACGCGTGCGTTAAGTGTAGTTGAAACAACCCGCGCTTATAAATGAAATGTAAAATGTAAAAAGTCCCCATCGATCCAATAAATTGTTTTTTTTTTGCGTTTTTCAGCCAAACGATAAGTTTTATTCTAATCTATGAAAAAATTCAAGGATGGAGACTTTTTACATTTCTATTATAATGGTGTTCCGAACATTCGAACTAATTTTTAGCTCTATGCGAATTATAGTAACCTTGAATGTCTATTTTGTCCGGACTCTTTTTATTTACTAAACCGAGGTACGTGAATAAACACGGTATTAGAGTAAGTCATTGTTGGTTTTGCGTATTATAAGTAAAGAGATGCCTCAAATATGTATGTTATGCACTAGTGATACATCATTATACGCTCGTTTCACTACTGCCACTTACTCAAGAAGCTAAAACGTAAGTACCTCTTAAAAAAGTTGTCTTTAAAATATGACAAATTTGCCTTACCGATACGTACATTCAGAACAAAACCCGAACCAAGTATTTATTTAGGGAGGTCATGCCGTTTCGTAGAACATGGCTGGCACACTCCGATTTCAATTTCACAGTGAATACCGTTGTTCTCGGTACTTCTTTATTAGACGCGAAGAGTTGGGCTGAACAAACATATTCGCAGAATTCATACCGATAATGTTTTATCACTCATGTACGGTACTGGTTAACTTTGCGAACGATACGTTTGTACCAGTAGAGATAACGGTACTGCTCAATGAAGTATCTACCAGGATCGGTACTGAAAATGACAGAACCGGCTTTGTGCTGTTAGTTTACCTATGTACGCTACCGATGGAAAGCTTTTTGGATATTAGTATTGAGCGGCTTTCTCCGAACGTTGTCTATTCAGGCCGGTCACATGCCCCGACTTCCGGGAAATTTCGGTATGTCTGTGCTACAATCGGAATTGCAAATTACGAGTCCCGAGAAATCCAAAATTACGCTGCTGATCGTCTTCATAGATTTCGTAATAATTTTATACTATGTTGTTGGAGAAAACCTGGCAACCAAGTATGGTTAACTAATTTCTCATCTGATGGAGGTATCCAACCGATGAGAAATTGGTTAACGTTAGGTTAGGTTACATAAAACTTCGCATCCCTTGAGGCATTGGAAAGTATAGAGCTTTGATTAAAACTGTATTCGACTAGGTTAAATTTTCTATGAGTCAATGCCACCCGAAATAAAGTTTAATATTAATAAAGGCAGTCCTGGTTTTCTCATGAGGTTTTTCATCGATCGTCAATCCGTGAACGGTAAACAGTAGGTAGTAGATATGAAATGAAAATGGTCACGTGCTGGAACTCTGGAAGTGATTGAACCCACAATCTCGTGCCGCTTCCTTCAGACCATGGCCATCACGAAGAAATTATTAATTACCATGGTCGCTGACCGTTAATTATGTACTCATTTTGGGTTGGATATTGTATTTTCTAAGTATCTGGCGTCCACTAAACTAATTTTATATTAGCATCAGTGGGGCTACTCTCTAAGCCCGAAGTCCGTAATTTCTGGCTTAGTTACGGGCGTATTCTACTCCGTATCACCTAACCACTAACATCTGATGACAACAGGATTTATCAGTTACTTTCAAATCGTGTTGTCATTCATTCTTAGTTCGGGTTCGGAAATAATCGTAAGTCCGTATGTGATACGGAGTAGAATACGCCCGCAACTAAGCCCGAAACTACGGACTTCGGACTTAGGGCTCGTACACAAAACTGCGATGCGACGTCGCATCGCAAAAATGTGCGAGCTCCCTCTAGGTTAATGTGCGACCTCCCTCTTTTCTGCGTTGCGAATTCGCATCGCATCGCAGTTTTGTGTACGAGCCCTTATAGCGTAGCCCCCCAGGGGCGTACCTACCGCCGTATCAAAGATACGGGGATCCCGGGCTACAATGGTCCCGATATGTGGACGCAAAGCTTTGTATTTAGTCCCGCCGCGCCGTCTCCTTCGTGGCTTGCCAAGATAGTCCTTAGCTAGTAGCTATTAAAAAAAAAAAAAATAGGTACTCCTAAAAACTGGCCCCCTCAAAGTGTCTGATACAGGGCCCCATTGAGACTAGATACGCCACTGTTTAGCATCCATATGTCACGTTGCAGCCCACTTAAACTGATAACTTTAACAGCCTATAAGGTGACCTACTAGTCCAGTAGTAATCAATGATCATTAGTAACAATAAAAATGCAAATTGCGTACCATTACGAAAGAAATATCGAATCTACTTTGTTGTGGAATTTTAAAATAAAACGTGGCGCTTGTGCCAAGTCTGTAATACGCTTAATTTTATGGTTGTTTAGCCATGTAATTGTTATATTTCTAAGAACAGAAGACGATCTATGTGTGTGGGGCGCTTCTAGTTAGCTATAATTCCCGATAATATTATTCAGTGTTCACTCAACCGATGCTTTTCCAAATAAACATTAATAATAGTTGCTGTACTCGTCTTTCAAATAACTAATTGAACAAGAAACTTTCTCCTAACTTGCTTTAGATAAAAAAAAAACATTTTTTATAAAGGTACGAGAGTCCTCATTAAAAGTTTGAAAATTGTTGCTCTGCGTGTTATAGTGAAACTGAAATGAATTTTATATCATTGCGTCTCTGATTTTATGAGTACTTACCTAGTACCTATCTACTTGTTAAGTTATTTTTTGAGTATTTAAAGTAGCCTGAAATAATAACGAACCAAGAAACTATTTATCAGAAATGGGCGTAAAGTAAATAATTTTGTGGAATTCTCGCTTTGTAAATGCAGACAATAGGTTTGCATGAAGGGTTACGTATTCAGAGTCGCGCTATTGTATGGGTTCATATGGGTTCGCGCCATAATAAGTTGTTCTAGGAAAAACAACTCATAAACATCACTACTAGTTACTGTATAAACGTCGCAAATAAACAAAACAAAGCGAGTATTCTATGGAACTATTATTTATGTATTAATAATGATATGAGAAGTTTGAATGAGTACATAAGTTGTTATGTTAGGTAATGCTTTTTTTGAAGTTTATTAAAATTACTTTTCTTGAAATTTCCTCTATATAGATGTGTGAGAGATCAGATAAACATCATTTCTTAGTGTATGTAGTTGTCTTTACAAATAACACCATCTTTATTATTCTCACACACAACTGTTATATACTGAGCGGTACTTTACAAAAGAAAATTATTGGTTCTAGATTAGTAATTCTAATTGGACATTTTATAATATTTACTGCCGTGTGTAACTGTTAACTATACAGTTACGTAATTAAATAGAAATAACGGTACTACGTTGTAAATATTCATGTTACTTTTTACGTTCTTATCTCGTATATAAAGTAAACGTATTTGGATAGTTATGATATGTTTGTAGTATTAAAACCAGCCGTTTTCATTTTTATTCATTTAAATTCAAGCGTTTTCCAAACATAAAAAAGAGCTGAATTTGGAGTAAAGAGAGATCATTTCAAAGTTATTATGTCATGATGTAACTGGTTTTCAAAATTGCGATCGAAAGTATTTAACTGGATAAAGATGTATAAAAGATTAAACTAATACAAAAAAAAAAAAACAGCTCCTCCGAAACGACTTGACCGATTTTTATGTTTTTTTTTGTTATATACTTGGTAGGTTTGAGGATATGTTGTAGAAAACTTATTTTTTTAATTCAGCAAAACAACTTTTTCCCAGACAGCTAATAATCTGTAAGAAGTGTTTGACGTAACGAGCGAAATCGACCGGTATTAACTTTTCTTCTCGGAACTTCTCGTAATCAAAACTTCAGTGGAAAAGTTCTGTTCTTTATACTTCGAAGATTTCGAAAATTTTCATTGAAAATCCTTTTCGATACCTATTCTAAGAAACAGAATAAATTTAATGTACTTAAACCTTTTTTCTGGGCCCTATAAGTGTTTGTTTTTGCTAAAGTTTTTTATTTGTGGGCAACAATATTAGGAAACCTAGCTCAAGGAATATGACAAATTCCTGTAGATGTTCCTTTGTAGATATTATAAAGCTCAAAGGACTCGAGTTTGATACCTTGTCTCTTGGAACCCACTCCTTGCAGTCTTTACTTTGTATTGTGTTACTAAGAGGTTTTCTTGAAATTCTCAGTCGTATGACAGTATCTTTCTAAGAACCACTGTCTTTAATATCATGTATCTACTTAGACATAAATGTAGGTATGTAGGCGTGACTGTGTAAGAACCTATTTAAGTCTGCATGTGTGAAGTAATATAATAATTTTCTTTATCTGGTATTACGTTGAAAAAGCAATGATTAAGAGATGATTCATTTGTACGATGCCCCCTAGTTGGCTTGATGTTAAATTAATGTATTGGTGTAAGTTACAGTCATAATTTTACGCTTAAATAAAGAAAGAATATTGTAAATAGCTTTGGTTTACAATATCCTAACAAGAATATATACAATATCCTAACTAATATCCTATTCATCCATTTGACATTGAAATTTTTAGTTTCTAGAGAATCTGCAGAAGTTTGAGCTACAGTTTAGAAATACTTAGTCAGACAATGTAGGAGATGTTACAACACTACATAAGTACCTACCAAGTATTTTTGTTCAAGCTCAAAGTTTAAAATCGTTCATTCAGAACAGGGGTCCTAATGAATAATTTATTCTGCGTAGAACTCTTAACAAATCCTGGTATTGTCTGATAATAATTATTGTAGGTACCTACTAAATTGATTACTCATTCTTTTTCAAGGTAGTTTGACAAACTAAGTTCGAGGACAGTAATTGGAACCTTTTCCTGAAACTCAAGTAGATTAATGGATTCTTACTTCCAGAATATGGTTTCTATGAAAGGTAGACTTAAGTGGTATCTACCTAAAAAACGTTATTGACAATACCAGAAAGTCTTTATTGAAGTTTGCCCCTGGGCCCGTCCTCCACCGTACGAACATAATTGGTTAAGAGGATTGGAAATGTTTCTCTTCAATAGCAAATTAAAATGATTTTATAAACTAATTAATTTCGTGAAATAAATGGTTCTTGAGCTCGATTTTGTTTGATTGAAGTCATTGGATAAGGTTGGTAAGATATTTGTAGGACTGTTTCTATAGAAAACGTCGTTTTGGCGGCAATAAAAGTAAAAATATATATATGAAAATGAATCATTTGATAGAAGTCGCTTATTACTATGTCCATAATTGTACGTAACATATAGAAGCTTATAGGCGTAGCATTCTAGATTCTCTCGATGGAACATGATTTCATCATCATTCATTTTAAACAGCTCATCAAGTGCCATTCCCGGCCAATTGTTGCCACTACTTATTTATTGTGACAAGCCGCTGTGACGTATTCAAAACAACCTTATAATTATGTATGTGCACAGAAACTTCATATTATGTCGACGCAGGCGCAGGCGTGCATGTCAAACTCGAACGTCGAATAAAAACGTGACTGGACGCAGCAGGAAATTTGTAACGATGTCAGTCTGACACACATTAATTAATTTAATTAAAGCATTTCCATTATGAATGAAGTTGTGGTGATAGTACTGACATTAATGATAAGGGGTTACTATTTTGGAATGTATATTTCTATTCGTAATATTACCACTGGTGAAAATGATTTTCGCTCGGTTCTAAAGATAGCTAGCAAAACGTTGCGCAGAATTCGATTCTGGAATATTGCTGCAATCCGGAAATAGCCGGTTTGCAATAAATGAAAATGGACGGTTGGATAGTTGGATATCGACCGACACACTTCTAAATTGACCTCATAATACACAATTCATGAGGCTTTGCACAGCAGAAACAAACACGAGGACTTTGGACCAATACAAATAATATAACTTTATAAAGTACTTACATGAATTAGAAATAGAGGCAGCTTAATGAATAAATCAGTCGCGGTTTATGCGAGTTATAGTTCAATAGCTGAGCAGATAAGTGGAAGTATGAGATGTTTTCTGTAGTCGTATATCAAGAGACGAACATGGAATGTGTAAAAATAAAATATTGTCACAACGCGATGAAGTGACAAAGAGCAGTGTGAAACTAACTTCCTGTCAACATCGTGCATTGGAACTGGAAGCGTTAATTGTTTTCGCAGCGTTCGTTTTGCCAACAATCCAACCGAATCAAACGTTTATATCTTCAGGGTTCTAAACCTGTCGTGAACATTTACTTCGCGCGTCATAGTTTCGGCGTTTCCCAATTTACGAAAAGGAGTTCGTTAAAAAATAGAGAATATCGCTGGCAATTCCGTTACAATACTAGGAACAGGCGTGTCAGAACGTTAAAATTATCGTCAGTTCTCTAGAAATAACCTAGCCCTCGTCCATACAGGTAAAACTGAGTCATCGCGGGGGTAAGGTTGGCGCGCGAGTGTTCTTCATTTTATTTATACTTCGACCTTGTAATATAAAGTATAAATACTTTCTCAGAACACGATGGAATCATGCAAAGGCATGTTTATATGTAATTATTTTAATTCGTACAGACTGAAACGTAGTGACGCGACGCGACAAGAACAGCAGACAAGATACTATAAATACAAAGCTATCTGCAATGTTAATTGTGTTTTGTCTGTAAACTTAGCCCAAAATAAATAGGGATAGAAGGAAGCCAATTAATTATTAAAAAAACATGTTACGAAACAAATAAACGGAAAACATATTGTGCTGGTAGAGCGAGATATATTATGTACTATGTTTGCATATAACATCGGAAAATGGCAGACTCCGTAAGATTGTAATAAATCTTGATAATGTTATAATTTCTCGATACATAATGAAAAAATCGTAATATACCTGTATTATGTCACCGAAAAATTGCAAACGCTGTAAGATTGTAAAATATCGCGAGAAATTGTAAAATATTTTTTCTAAATAAGACACGGGCGTAAGTATTAGAAACTATTGAATTTGATGGGCTATATTATATACTAACGGTTTTTTCATAATATTTCGAGATATTATAATCTAATCAAGATTTATTACAATCTTACGGAGTCTGCCATTTTCCGGTGACATTATACATTTATAATAAATCCCACCCAAATTTAATAGTTTCCAATATAACCGTGATTGACAATTTCACGCGATATTTTACAATCTTACGAAGTTTGCTATTTTCCGGTGACATATTATATACTCGTAAAGTCACGTGTGTTCATTTTCTCTTCATATTCCGAACATCCGGTTTGTCCAGCAAATAATGAATTTACCTCTCCAATCGTTTTCTATTGCTGCTATGAAAAATAATTAATAGAAAAAGCTTACAGAAACATGTTGTTCTTTGATATAGGTATAATTGCATCTCGACTCTCAACAGTCCAAATGCTTTTGAGAGTTTAGTAGAAAAATTCAAGACGCAATTATATCGAATGCAAACAAGTACTTCGAGTGTTCTGTTATTTTCTTGTTTCTTTGATTTAATTGGCTTAATACATTTCTAATATTAGCAATTGTTCTTGATGCCTTTCAACGAAATAAATCAAATGATACCTTTTACTTTACTGTTAAAGCATTTTCGTTTCGCGAATCGTCTTAAAACGCCCGCAGACACTTATATTATGAAGTCTTGAAATTCTTCTTAATGCGGTGAAAATAACTTGAGGTAACTTTGTTCTGTTTGTCTTTGATATTTTACAAACATGCGTGTATAGGTACAATTTTATTCATAATACCTTTCGTCGGGTAGTCGGGAAAGCGTCTTCCAAAAGGTTCCACCTGTCTCTGTCCTGTGCATCCATTGAGGATCCGCTGCCTTACTAAATCCTCATGCCATCTTATGTGTGGTCTTTATTTGCACTCTTATTTTATCATTAAAAGGCGACAACTAGTTAGTAATACATTGTAAATGTCTTTGTGCGACACATTTTAAGTTTAAAACGTTCATAAACTTTCTTATCTTTAGAAGAAACTTAATAACTAGGAGATCTTGCGCCGAGCTCCGGTGCCTAGGTAAGACGCTTACAAACGTTATTTACTGCTAATTGACTCCATAAAATGGCCGCTTTTAGTTTATATTTCAATAGCCGTAACGGTAACGTGTACGGTTGTCTGTTGTTTATTTCTCTATTCCCTCATATTTCTCTATTCATCTATTATTATTGAAATTAAAGCTTTCAGAATTTTACGACGTTGGAACCTGCTTCATATGAAAATTATACTGGAGAATTTAAAAGCATTTCTATATAATTTTATAGCCATTACTAGTATCAGGCTTATGCTTCAATTAATTCAATTCTGTAGAACGAGCCATTCGAGTATAAACTGTGGTTGACTTTTAATTATTAGCAAGTGTTTTGAATATTGATCATTGTATCTTTAATTTGTGTAAGATAAGAGTATAGTAGAAGCATTGTGGCCATTTGTGGCACGATAACAATAAGTCCTTCGGATAAATTATTTCGAAGTATCCAACAAATACCATTATTTTGCAGGAGATTTATTACGTTGCTTTAATGCCCGAGCATTTTCCAACGTTACAGTTTTTGGCAAAAATAAACTCTTGCTTGACGGTCGGAAATAATGGTATTTTGCTCACAGTATTCATTGTTCCCGCCAGCCATTTAAAATTATTCAGCTGTGAAAGATTGTTGTACCATTAACGCGGCAAGCTGTTAATCAAGCGTTTTGTAGGAATGTTTTATTCAGCTGATGCTTGTGTGGCTGAATTCTTTATTAGTTTTGAACTTTAGTAAAACTCGCAACTCGTTGTTATATCAACTATGTTCACACACGAAGTTCTCGGAAGCAGGACGGCTATTAATAACGCTCCAATATTATACATACATATTTTTGGTAACAGCTGATATTGAAAACGTACGGTGTGAAGTGCGCCCTGACGAGAGACATATGGACGCTCGATCATCTTTCACATTTCAGTGAGATAAACAAAACTGGCCATAAAGATTGATGTGTGAAAGGAAAAGTAGGACCCTGAGCGTAAGGATGACAAGAATTTAGAAAACTCAATTTTCTTGTGAAAACGAACGAAACTATCTGCACTTGGTGATAAATAATGTCGTATGGACAAGATACGGCAATTCTTTCCGCGCTCCTGACCTTTGACACCGAGACAAGAGAACGGCGGCGGCGCCAACAGGGCATCGAGTGCACGGGCGGCTGCTGATCTCCATCAACACTCACGGCTCCGTCGACCAACACTCGAGGAATTCCTTAATGACCCTATGTAGAAAGTCAGCTCACGATCCGAGATAAACATAAAACGTGCATCAAGATTTTTTTTTTTTCATGGTCTTTAGTGGTTGCGAGCTCCAAAATAATTATATTGGCCTCAATCTCGCAATTGATGGTACGCTATAAAAGCTCTAATGCATCAATGACGATCGCCCGACATCACATAAAAGACTTTGGCAATAACCATTCGGATTCAATGTAAGAGTTTAGCTGAGCAACCTTCGCGTGTTCCGAGAACTTCGCCGACCGGTCGGTTCGACGCTGCGCCGCGGTTCCCGGAACGTCGACCCGTGGTAGTTTCGATTTTTAAAATAGATGCGTTCCGTTATACGTGATCCTATATAGGAGCTCTGATTTATGGCCAGTCAATTAGACGTTGTGTAATCTGTAAATGAGAGGTTCTATTTTTATGCCGAGCCCAGAGACCCGTTTCCGAGTGAAAGGGATTTCCTACTATGAACTTGTAAAACAGGTTCAGGCGTTACCAACTTTCCTCCTTTGACGTTTCATTTCGTTTGAATGAACTTCGAACATCAGAATTCAAATCACAAAACTGTGACAGGAATTCTGATGTAAATAGACAAAATTGTGATTGATTATACATGTCATGTAACACGCTGACGTACCGTAGCTTCGTGTATCTCTCTGTTGATACATAAAATGTGGACAAAAAGGTTATAAACGAACATATAATGTTGTAGTCTATAGGTAGGTGTATCATACAATGTTGACGTGGCATTACACGTTGCATGTATAACGATAACTGAATAGTAGTAGCCTTAGAGGTGACCTAATCGTTTGCCTTCACCTTATTTACAAGAGTTTATCGACATATCTGTTGCTACCAGCGCAATGTTAATTAGTGTACGCTCCGTTCAGATTATAAAATAAAGCGCTGCCATTGGAGGCTTTTTGCAACTTGTTTGTTTTGTAGATATTTATTTCCCCACAATTTAAAAAAAAACAACACAAGGACGAACGAATCCATCTCAAAGGCGAAACGGCAAATGAAATCGTAGCCAACGATATATTCAACATAGAACTTTAAATATGCGCTATATAGAGGCTGATTTTGTGTGGCCGAGGTAGAGATCAAAGCAGTATTTCAATCAGTTCGTTAGACGAAACTGTCGAGCGGGTTCGCAGTAGTCCGCCATTGAAATTTAAACTAGCCGTTCTTCTGGGAAAGCGGTGCAAGCGACTATATCTTTTTCCTTCGTTTTGCTTTAGTCAGTTCAGTCCTAGCCCAACAAAACATGAGATGTCCACAGTTCCAAGCAAATTGGATACGCAGTTAACAGTTCTTGAATCCTGGTGGTGAAAAAAGAACACGATTTGGTTTTATATTGTAGTTTATAGGGCTAACAGTTTTATTATTCACTGTTGCTGTAGGATCCTGCGTTACGCGTTTTTTAAGTCCTGAAATTCCTAAAGTACACTGTATTCATTAATGAAAAATATTGAAACACTCATATTTCCCCAGTAACCCACTTCCTCCGAGCAGTTTCATGTTGCAAACAACCTGCGCTTTCTAAGTTGCTGGTGGGTTCTTTAATAGATTATCATAAATTATGAATAAATATGGTTTCTTGGAAGCGCTCAATCAATAACTTTTTAAGTTTAAGTTTCCTAAGAGCCTGAGGTCAGAGGCGAACACTGCATAAAATTTAATAGCCGTGCATAATGTTGTGTATGGCAGTGTCGGTCCTTCGGCGAACAATAACCCGTATACAATTTTTAAAATGAGACAATGCAAAAAATAAATAAAAAATGAAGTCATAATGCTGGCGATTTCTCATAACAACCCTTGTGTCGGAGGCTTCCAAGGATTAATTACGAGTTCCGAGTAGGCCCGCCACCGGGCCATTCGATTCTTGGTAAACTCGAATCGAAAAAGGAGCAAAAACGGACGCGGCGCGTTCTGAGAACACGCATACCTGCGCCCGCGCAACCATCCCACCTTGTTCCGTCCGCCCGCCGATTCGAGAGAACTCACATTTTCCTAGTAGTTACTCTCCCAAGTTAAACAACATTTTCTCTTTTTCATATCATGTAAACTGTAGCAAGCTACGTGGTTACGCCCAATCTATTGACGTAAGCGGACGACTCATGTTTACAATTTTTTTTAAGAGCAAGTGGTCATAGAGTTATACATAGCTGGGTAGCTGCTGACGTAGTAACATAACTTATTGTGCTCAAAATATCAAAGCGTGCGACTTAGGTGCATGATTTTCTTATTAACGCTTCTCCTTAATTTGCAATTAATGTAAATACGACTACATGCGATTTCCAAGCATTGATGAAGCTAGAATTACGATCGCAGTTATCATATTTCAGAAATCAGATTTAAGTACGGCATTTAATATTGATAAGTTCTGGGAAACTAACAATGTACGAGTTCGACGGTTGTTTCAAGAAAATGTATTCGTAACTAGAAGCGAGCGTATCCGCGGAAATTACTTATGCAAATACGAAAGTTGGTATGGTGGTACAAAAACATTTTTGCGTTTCCTCTCTGTCGGTAATTGTCGCCTTTCAGAGTAAAAGCGATGGGCCTTATTTTGAAATGAAAGAAACAAGGAAAGAGCTTTGATTACCATGCTTGTAAAAAACTTTTTGGTGAATGAAACGAACGGTCCACATTTTTTACGTTACTTTCCCTGTTCGCAAATTGACCACTTTAAATAGGAATCTGAGCTTTGCGAAAAGAAGCGTGTCCTAATTCTAAAGTTAATAGGAAAAGCGTATTTCCATGTAGCAAACGTTAATGGATTTTAATCGCTATTAATTTATGTAATTACCGCTATAATTTATATAACATTCGCTAATAATTACGAAAATGTCGGACCGTTCTCATTATAAACTCTTTGCTGATTCTATATTGGTTTGCATCTGTTTATTAGTAGTCATTATTTTTATTGGCTTTCGTTCAATCAAATAGGCGGATCAATAAGTTGTTTGTTATTGTACACACTCCACACAGCAAACAACTACTCTGCAAACAATAACAGTAGTAAGAAAAAGTGTATCGAATATAATGTTTTAATAAACGCAATCATTTACATATAAGTGCATGTAACGAAACGTGGAATAAAATAATGGCGTACTTAACATATTTGAAAGTATAATATAAAAAATAAATTCGGAAGCCTAAAACAGCTGTGGTGTCTAAATTAGATACAAAGTCTTTTGTTAATATTTGCTGGGAGGAACAACTGCCTGAAATTGAATTTAACAAGCTTTTTTTATTTAAATCCAAACGGTCTTTGAGTTCAATAATTCTATTTATAGGTTAAAGGTTACTGGCGCCCGACGTGGTCGAATTTTAGCATTTCCACTTTACTACTCACAAAAGGTACGAAAATAAAGTCATTGCTTTTTTCTATATCATTCCTTTTGGCAATTAAGCTGGATTACGACACGAGCTTCGTATTAAATATTTATTTTTGCCAGTAAATTATGTGTATAATAATGTAACAGTCTATTTTTGGTACACATGTTATTGAAATAAGTATAATAAGCATCCTCTACAACTCCAGTCTCCACATTATAGGTTCCAAATGGGAGAGCAGTAAATTCTTTTACTAGCCATCCTTTGCCCTCGTTCGCCGGATTGTATACTTAGTGGAGCTTCAAGGATTTTGTCTATTTTGGCGCCCAACGTGGTAATAGAATTTTAGCATTCCCAAACAAAACAAGTAACGAAATTGAGGTCAAAATCTTCTTTTACTGCCTTTAAAGTTGTAGTAGTTTTAGTGTCTGAACCCAGATCTAAGAAGGTGTCAGGTTTATTACACTCATAAACTAGCTAAATGTAATCAATTATCGGTAAAAGCTCTAGCATCCACTCGTTCATAGAAGATGCCACAGCGATATCGGGCTACTATCCGTACTTCGCTCTTTCATACGTAGATGATCAGTTTAATCCGGTTTTAAGTACGAAGTTGCCTTCTGTACTTTTGACGCACAGCCCTGCGTAAGTCTACTGATGTAGTCGACATCAGTCTACGTCAAACATCCAAAACAGTATCGTAATCAATTTTTTTTTCCTTGACTCTCAATCAATGACGATTGAAGTGTTTCTACAAGGTTTCTACGAATCATAATATTATTGTCATTGTACATTAACTGGTAACAATAGACTCGGCTCCTTTTAGCTTTAAAAAAGTAACAAAAAATACATTGTCTCCTTTTGAGGATAAACAAAGGCCGCGATGATTCCCTGTAAACGTTTTAACAGCTTGATGTTCCCGGTAAAACGTGGACAATGGGATAGGTAACAATAATATTGATTTGAACTAAGTGCTGTCAAAGTCTTGCGACTGGCGAGGTCGCTACCAAGTCGTTGAATGATGAAGTGGTTGCTACGTGCGTGTGGACATAGGTTACCTACCTACATGGAAACTATCCAGTGTAAACAAACTGTAAAGCACTAATATAGCCATCTATGTGTTACGGTTTAACTGCTAACGAGTTTCTTAGAAGGCAATTAGCAAATTCGGTTTTGAAAAAATATGAGTTCCTCTATATAAATTAAAAAGTTGATAGATCATAATTGGTGCAGTCAGATTAAATCTTGAACTCGTATTTAAAAAACTGGTTACAATTTAGTTGGCTATTTCGATCTTGTATAAGTTGTATGTTACGTATTGTAATTATGCAAAATCTGAAATAATTCTCTCAAACTTATTTATGACTTGATCGTTAATTCTAAGGAAACGTTATATCGTAGCGTGCTAGCACGATAATTGATTTCAAATGAAGCGATTCGCCGCCTCGGTGGTGTCATTAACACAGTCAGCACGCTTCTGCATAAACATCATTTTATTTATATCATTTCCTACTGCATAACATTACGTCGGTATTACACTGCTGTAATTAAGATAGACTGAATTCCTAACCTAATTACAGACACGGTCATTTCTGTAGAACAAGAATGTGGGTAGTTTGATTTTCTTAATAGAAATAAGCAAAACATCGCAACATTTGACAATAGTGACTTAAAATTACACCAAACACCTAGATACTCTTTGTATAAACTCTAAACATTGAACCTGCTATTTGGACGGAATAATTATTTTTGTAAAATAGATAACGTTGAAATAGTGAGACAAAAACAGCACAAACTAAATGATCATTTGTTTTTAAACGGCTAGGGATTACGTCATTCAATAATATAATCTACGCTTTTATCATTGAGAACGCATTGACCCCGAAGCCTATGTGATAATGATAACAGCTGGCGCCGTTTCATATTTTGTGTGGTCTGTACATGTATTTTGCAGTCTTAAACAAATTTACTTTCACGCTGACGTATCAGTTATGAATGGCATTGAAAGCAACTGAAAATCTTGGATTATTTTGTTAGTAGTCCACTGTGGACATGCGTTGAGTTCAACACTTTCGAAGTTCTCACCTGGTAGTTTGACCACCATTGGAGGTGTTCGTGGTCGGTTGGGATCCAATGTAAACGCCTTAGTTAACCACAAACACGGAAACACAAAGGCCCACTTATAATTACTTATATTTCCTCAAATCCACTTTATGGCCGTTTCGTTTCTCAGTAAAACTCTTTATAAGCAGTTTCGTAGAAACCGACTGCACTGGAGAAATTAATTTGCAGAAATCGACGTCGACGACGGCTGTTCGTCCGCGTGCCTCGACAGAAACGCTTTCTAAGTACGCGCACATTCAATTTCACTCAACGGTCCGTTCGGTTTATCACAGATAACGATATCGCGGCGGGAGGTGAAAGTTCGGCGAGGTGGGTCGCCTCGGCGTGACGATCTTCTTTCGTGTACAAAAGCGTACTGAGCGAGCGGCGGAGCCGGCACGCGGCGCGCACCGGAGCGAGCGAGGTAAACACGCGTGGCGGGCGGAGCGGCGGGGGGACATGTGAGTGTGCGACCGAGACCGAGCGGGCTCGCCGGCGAGCGCAGAGCGGCGAAGCCGACGAGTCGCCACTTCCCAGAACTACCAACCTTGGCACTTCCACGAAATAACTCGAGGCATTGTCACTAATTTATAAAACTTATGGTCTTCCGTCCAAGGCTTGCGAGCCGGCACCGGCTGGCTCCGCCGTGAAAGCTCGTGACTGTGACTTTAAGTCATGCACCAGGTACTGTTGACCCCGATGACCGGTCTACGACGTTAAATTAGGTAACTTGTAGTACCTATCTATCCATCAATCAAAGTGCGAGCTCGGCCCAGTCGGCACCCTACCTTCACCAGACATGGTGGTAATAAACGTTGGAAAGTTCATTCACTTCTTGGTCTATTTTTTGTCGACAAACACACCCATACACCTACCTCGGTATGGATACAGGTAGATTTTGAATGAATTGAAGTGTGATCAACCTCTTTGAAAACTGTTACAGTAGGTATTTATCTGTAGTTATCTATAACAATAGGAATATTTTCAGATTACTAGAAAAGTAGATAACATTTGCAGATTACCAAGAAACTCAACTAGTTAGTGAAATGGATGATGGTAGAGAAACCGATAAATGCACTGGCTGACCTAGTTAAAGGCATTTACATTCAAATGTTCAGACTATGGTTTTAAAAATTGCTTTAAGTATAATCGTATTATCTCTACATTCTACTAACAGAACAAATTAAAGATGCTTTCAAATTGGTTTACCTACAGACAGACCCTATAGACGAAAATGAAACATTTGGGAAACAACTATTGACAATTTCATTGATTGTTTGAACCATGTTTGGTTTACCATCCCACTTCCAACTAACGGTAGGTAGGTACATATTTGGATAACGTATCATTTCCAATATCAATAATATGCCAAAAACGGCGTTAGTAGATTCTATTTGAATAATATGTGATGCATCATAAATCATTGAATTGCTTTGCTAGAAATAAAACAGGTTTAATTTAACTGTTCCATCATTCAGATAGATGTGAATGCATTCTAAATACGTGACTCTATTTTCAACTTAGTTCCGAAGTCAACATTCACACTTTTTTCATACCATCCTATAGTGTCACATGATTTATGTGGCTGAATAACGACATCTGTTACATCTGCTGCTGTTTCAGAGATCTGTACATAAATATGATGAATAAGAATGTATCGCTACCCAATATTATTGTTATTGTGATGTGTTAGTAACAATGGGTGATTTCGTCTCCCAGTAGGGCAAGTAATCAATAATGCTGGAGATAATCGAGCATTCCTTGAAAGGCAATGCGTGTGACATGCGCCACACTTCTTCGAACGAGTGCTCTTCACGGTATGTATAGACGGCGACAAAACTCTTTATGTAGAAATATTTAGGACATATTTGATAAAAGTTACCAGAGTATATAAATTTTAAGTTGAAGATTATCAAATAACCTAATCTAAATGATGATGAGGTTTATGATAATTTTTTTTCAATCTGAAAACCGACCCAGGTTGTTAAGTTTCTATTTTCATTATGAATTTGAATACAGTGAGTAATATAATCGGCTTGTAACCAGAAATAAACAGAAAAGGACATCAATTTCGTTAAGGTGGATGGATGATGATCTCAGATGCCATTTTGTCGCTAGATGGCGCTAGATCCACAATTTAGAACATTTTCAATTTTTACGCCTAACTTAGAAATCTTTAATAGATAACTCTATTGTACGCGTCACCTAGGGCATTAACTTGATTATTTTAGATAGTCACTGTGCTTGTTAACTGGTCTCATACAAAGATTTTCACATAATAAAGATTTAGCCGCTTGACTTTACTCTTTACACACACATGCAAAGTAAATAGTAGTAACTTTCGACACTACTAGATGTCGTTTTATTCAAACAGTTGAAAATTAAAATTTCTTGATTAGTATAATTATTGGTCTAAGCATACTTTTGTTTCTAGACTCGATACCTTTTTAACTTAGCTAATTATTCATATAAATTATTTTAGGTAATATAGGTATACTGTCCCTATATTATAAGTTGTTGTAATGTGACTGAACGTAAATTGTAATGTGTAAATAGTGACGTGTACTAAATAAATAAATAAAAGACTATTTATTCCATTCTGTACCTCAGAGGTATACAACATTATGTGAAAAAACGAAAATTTTACAGGAGAGGCCAAAATGCGCGGAGTGAAACTTTCAATGCAATTTTGACATAGTTGCTATAAAGATATTGGAACAAACTCAACAGTATTTTTTATTATTATTAGATGGTAATATTATGTTTCACACATAATTACAATAAAGTTAATGCTTATCTGATTTTGTGGACTTGAGACTATTTACCTTGTAACATAACTTAACTTCGGTGTTGTAAGAAAGCATTATGATATCATACTATTGTTTACCTCTAAATAAAACTTGTGGTTGTTATTGGAATTCGGCATCTAGAAACATTATGTCTCTTGCCCGTATGTTGCGTTATGGAAATATTTAACAATTTGGGAAGGGTTTACTAATCAAATGAAACAAAAGTTACTTCACAAAGCTGAAAAGCAACATAATATTTATTTTAAATAACCAACACAGCTATTCGCATGCTTCTGGTAAGTCAGGGACATCTGCAAATGGAAGATTTTTATAATAATCGTGGAACATGGAAGGAATCCACTGCAATGATTTTTGTAAGTCGTTGTATTTCAGTCTCGAAATGGGTTTTTGAGTTTCTCGAATTGGTTTCGGCGTGGGCACAGAAAATCCTCTCCGTTTATTTCGTACGAAACTAACTTCTTCAAAAGTTTCCTGATCAAAGGAAGTTTTGTAGAACATCGAACCTATTTCATTTTTTCGGAATTGCATCCATACCATAGCAGAATATGGTACAGAATCTCCCGCAATAGATTTTTTTCTGTGTACAAAAGGAGCTGTTGATCCGTTGCAAAAGGCAGAAAAATCCATGAAATTATCAGTTTCCATGTTTACCACTTTAATTTTTGAGTTTCTTGAACAGCTCTTTATAAACTGTTGCCAGTCCCAAGGAGTCACGATGGGAAACTCCTGAATTTTTTTCTTTTCTCTCTCTATTATTGAGTGGACTACATCCACTTCCATGTGAGTATGCCCTTTTAATAAATATTTGTGGTTTATTACCTCCACATTTTCTTTTTGAGACAATATCCACAAATACGCCATCATTAAATAAATATTCTTATTCTGCCCCGCACAGTTGTCGCTCCATACTGTTACTTCTTTTAATGCACTATCATCAAGCTGCTCAAAAAACTTCATTATTCCAGAAGCCATTTCATTTCCGCCTCTACCTGCCACGGTCTCGTCCCACATAAAACACCAACTTTCTTTGGGTACGGAATCCATAATTGTGAAGTTAAAAGTCCACAACTTTCTGTAATAGAAACTCTGTCCATTAGTTAAATAGGGTGTCGGTAAACATTTTTGAAGGTCCACTGTAAGCATTTTCTTGGCACCGTGGCTTTCAATAGCTGCAACTTTGTCAAACCCTTTCAAACTATATCGTAAACTGCTTTCCTCAAGATGTTGGTTATGTAGACTTTTCATATTATTCTTTTCAGTTTCATCTGTAGCGTTTTTGTATTTGATAACAAACGTATCACAATCATCACAAGTGTCATTAGCAGGAGGACTGAAACCGAGATTGAACTCTGTATTAAAAATATGTCTGTATAGCCACGCTTTTGCCATATTCTCTTTTGGTATACCCTCTTCAGCACAGAACTCTACATACAAGGAATATAATTTATCAATATTTAGGTGGCTTCCAAGATACTGTCTTTCTGTTCTGTTTCGACTATAATGGCTCTCATATTTCGGTACCTTGCCAATGTGTTTTCGTATGGTATCTTTAACTATCTCTGCTGTTTTATTAGGCGGTGGATGTCTTCCTCGTCTATCTGCTTGAACAAATCCTTGTGTAGATTTTTTTATCGCGTTTCTCACAACAGTTTCTGATATAACCAAGGTATTCAGAAAAAACTTTTTGCAAACTTTTTCGACTATTTCATCAATTAAAAATGTGTAATTTAATGTGTATGCTCTTTTAGGTGGTTGGTCAGGATCACGGCGTCTGGATCTAGCAGTTGGAACTTCTGAAACTCTAGATATAATAAATTGCCTTTTTAAATCCCACGTCATCTCTTCCGCGTAATACTTCTGAAAAATAAATTGTCTAACATTTTCGTCTATACGTTCACTACATTTCAATCTACAAGCACATACTGGTTTCATCTTCTTTTCTGGAACAACTTTTCCTTTCTTAGAAGTATAAGATTTTCCTGTGACTGCGCCTTGTTTTCTTAAATTGCATTGCCATTTTAATTTATTTAAAGTTCTTTTACGACTTTTCTTTACAGAAATTTGAGGTGATAGCTCGGGCTGAATATCTGAGGGAGTATTATTCAGCGATTGAGTCGTTTCGTTTTCTCTCATATTTTCCAGAACATCGATAGACGAACTGTCTGATTCTGGTATCGTTACCTGTCTTCTTTTTTCGATTTCACAATCTGTAGAGTCTTCATCAGTGTTTGGAATATACTCTTCGTCTGATGGTGAAAAATATTCCTCAGAACTCATACTATCTTCTGTTCTCATGCGGTGAAAGCTAGTTGATGGCACGAGATTATTTGAAATGTCAGTGAGCAAAGCAGAGGTTGACGGTTGTGCATCATCAACAGTAGCATCTCCGATGGTATTCATTACTTGGGATACTTGGCATGGCCTTGAAAATGAATCTTCGTGCCTTTCCAGGAAAAGCTGTTCTTCTCTCTGGAATCCTGAAAAAATAAGTTTCTACCTTAGCTACGTACTTATGCTATTATTTAGAACACAAAACAACTGATCCATACTATCCGAGAATGTACCTATTTGGTCCTAGATCACAGGATATGGCGAAAAGTTAATCTTTAAAACATAATAATTATTGTTTTAAACTTTCATGTTCACTAACATTAGAACTCGCAAATAAAAAGGTATATGGTAGCAATCCCGGTTTAACTATTCTAATACAAAGTATTGTCGAGCAGTCATTGTCACCTGCCTGCTGGTGTACGTACCTTTGTTGAAGTCTTCTCGACATTTTCCATCAGAAATGTCAGTGCTCAAAGAGGCGGTTGAAGGTTGTGCTTCATAATCAATAGCACCGTCGATGTTATGTGTCTCGGAGGGAGCTACAATCATGTCCAGATCTTGACAAGATTCTGAAGTTAAAACTTGGTGAGAACGGTGCCAGTCTAGGAAATGGTGATCACCTCTCTGAGATCCTAAAAATAACAAAATTATAATGTCATAAATAAATATTTTCTATGCATTTTCAGAGCATCTAATTAGTAAATTAATGGATCGAAAGCATCATCTCTAACCGTTGTGTTTATGTCACTGAAAAATGGACCTTAACACACAGTAATAAAGATCAATAACATATGACGTTTAAAGAAGAATCTACTTGTAGTTTATCCGCGGAGCGTTTAAGTAGGTACAATATTTTATTATAGACTAGTATAAAAAGTACTTACTACTTATCACGAAACCCTAATTTGCGTAAATATTGATTCCACAAGAAACATAAGAAAGTCTAATATGCACAACATTGATGTGAACCTACCTACTAACAATTTTTGACATTGGAAAAAGTATCTTAATACCAAGAAATAAAGATCAATGGCATAAGACGTTCACAGGAGATACTATTGTTTACCTCTCGTTACGTTTTCGCTAAACTGTTTTATTAAAACTAATAATTAAAAATGTACTTACCATGTTCTGAAGTTTTATCATGTTGATATCCGATATTCACTAGGTCACACAGTAATTTTCCGCGTGAAAACATTACGTTATTATAATTTAAAACAATTTTTAACAAGAATTACGCGGATAGTTTTGCACGCACAGTAGGTACGACGGCGCACGCACTGACGTAGCGACGGTTCATACGAAAACAAGCGCGCTGCACTCGAGTTTTTGTTCAGAGGTAAAGAACATTAACTCCAATGAAGAACATTAAGTTCGCGTAAAGCTTAGAGGTAAATGATCTTATCATCATTTGAGGTCCTATACCCTTTAAACGTTTTCGGATTTAATGTCATATACGATTGGATATTTCCTTTTCTATATGTTATTGGACTTAATGTCGTATACCTTTATGTAAAACTGGTTCTTGCGATTTTAATGGTGCAAGAAACATATTTTCAAAAAAAGTGGAGTTACTATTGTATACCTCTGAGGTACAGCATTGTAAAGCTTTTTATTGTACCTTACTATAAATTAATAATATTTATTTAGTAAAAAGGGGTTAATATTTTCATAAAAATAATCGTTTTATTTACTCTCACTACATTTACTTAGATAGTTTCCGTTTGGATTCAAACCATCGAGTCATACCACCATACAAAGATAACATACTTTTTTAAATATTTTGATATTTACAATTATTATTTTGAATTTAGTATTAGAAAGAATTATGTATGTAGATTACAATATAAATAACATCATACGTAAGTATATATAACGGCACATATAAGTTTTATACACAACAACACAAGTGGTTGCTAGCTAACCATAACATTTATTTATGTTTCAAGAATACCTACTTATTATACAATTTTGAACTTCAATAAATATTCTTTTACAATTGAATTGTTAGGCTGGTACCTAAATACATGAGTGAAACTTATCTACACAGAAAAATCTTATGAACTAACACAATAACACAAACTATACATCGCTACGTGCAAAAATAGCTTATTTTATTCTATAATGTTACCACTGCTGAAACTCAGGCCTCCTCTGAACTGTGGTGATGAAATAATTTACACAAAGCAAAGTGCCGGCTTGGATTCGAACCATCGACTCGTACCACCATACAAAGATACTTGTAAAATTATAATATAATAAAATATCTTCTTGTCTTCGCGCTACTTCTTGCAGTCTTCTCGTTGTTGTCACTTTTTACTTCCATTTATATAATTTCCGTGCGATCTGAATCAAATGCTGGAAGACGCAGTTTTCGCTGCAACAAATGAATTTACACAGTTTTGTTAGACTATTCTTACTGAACCCACACCTCAGAGACCTGCGGAATAAGTTAGGAAATGAGTAAGACTTATATTTTTATACCTTTTAATTCCTTGATGTCTAGACATTTAGCATTTTTCTCAACTCTTCTCAAAATAATTTCCGGCAGTACACATGTTTTAAAAAATGTTACCAACTTCAGCATCATAGCGTTGATAAATTCCTCATCCCGGTTAACTTCTATGACAGTCAATGGTTGGGTAACAGATATAAAGCAAATGAAGTAACATTTATTCATTTTGGTAATTCGCAATTGACCTGGACCTAGAATCAAAATAATAAAATAATAATAGCTGTTAAAAAGAAACAATCCAAGAAATACATTATTTTTAGACATACATACATACCAAGAAATAATGATATTTGTTACTTGATAATAATAATTATGCTTTTTGTTCATAACTAAAACATCATTTTCCAAATGAATAGGAAAATTTCTATTTTCTGATTCTTCTCTAATATTTTGAGATTTCCTTTCCAAGGAGGGAAAACATTTTTTTTCTACAATGGTATTTTCTGCTTCTATAACACCTGTAAAAAAGAAAAGTTTTTAGGCCTATGCTACTGAACCAAATTTAAAAAATTCACGCGACATTAGATCCATAGGGGCAGAACCACAGGCAAAAGCTAGTTATTTGTATATTTTTATTATTGAATAATCTTACCATCAGGGCTAGCTGCTAAGAATCCAAATTCTTCATCAATGAAAAGTCCTGATGGCCTGACAGTTTTGCTATATTGTTGCATAAACATGCTCTTTGCAACATGTTCATTTTGTTGTCCATACATTATATCTTTAGTACAAATATTATTTTTGTAGAGAATGCATTTCACATGATTGTGACATGGTGTGGCATTAGGCTCCACTTCGTATTACAAACTCTGGATTTGGAGCTTGATTATTGTTTTGGGTAGAGTACTCTTCTTGTAGAACACTATCACAAAGTTTCATAGCGCGCAAACACATAGTTTTAGAGAAAAAAAATTCCTAAAAATTCAATTATTTCTAACCTATTTACGTTACGAAAAAATGACATATTTTGCCACAGATAACTTAAAAAATCGGTCCAAGGTCGTTTCGTTTTACGGTCAGACTAAGCGACCACACATTTAAAAGTTTTTTTTAATTGAATATTATAGTTTTTGACTTTATTTTATTTTTTAATAGTTGCGCAAGTATTATGTTTTCAAATAAAAGACAAATAATAGACTTAATTAAATAAAAATAAATATTTTAGCGATTGTGGGTAACGAAACGTAATTTCAGAATACTATGATGTATGCGACGTTTACGTTTGACAGTTGTCATTCATTGTTTGTACTCAAGGTCGAGAGCGTCTATCGTACAGTTCGATTCAAACTTAATGGCGGTTCGGAAGTTAGCTGCGAGTGCAGTTGCGCGCAGGTACAGTCAAGTTGACAATAATTTAGGCTCAATTTAATTGGCTGATACCCAAAATTGCGTTTTGCGCATCGGAACGTACGATGTTCCGAGCCGCCATTAAGTTTGAATCGTACTGTACTCCTGTTTGTTTCAACGATTGAGTGACACCATGGCGTCTCCGAAGTCCCCGACTCAGAATGCAAGAACAAGCGGAGCGAGCTCTGGACTTGGGGGCACCCCGACTCGGATAGGTTAGGTTAGAAGGGGATGGCGGGGTCGAGTGAGCGAGCGAAGCGAGCGAATAGACCCCGCCATCCCCTTCGAGGTTATTTTTATAAACCACTCAGAAGCACACATTTTCTTTCAAATTAACATTTTTGAGAAGTTCGAGTATGACCTTGAGTATATTCTTGACGTTGGAGTTTGATGGAGGGCAATATTCTACGATTTTAGGCATATTTTGACCTTGACGTGTTTGACTTTGTTATTTACGAGTTTGACCTTGACCTTGAAGATGCCCCTGACCTTAATTTGGATTAAAAGCTTATATAGAGTCGCCATATAATCTACCCCACCCTTAATACTCCCACTATCCCAGCAATCCCGAAAGAAAGTTTTGGCAATTTTTTTTTCAGCACCTATGGTTTCGCGCGTTTTGGTAATTTCAAATTTACTATAGAAAGGGTACATTCTACCGAAAAATAAAATACCTACTATTAAAAACGGCAGTTAGCTAATACGAAGTGCTTCCTCATTTTCTGTTGGCGCAATCTACTTCTCTCTTTTTGATGGACATTTTTTTTTTGGTTCCTTTCGTCCGTCTTTGGGACAGGCAAAGGGAGCTGGTCAGTGGGTCGTCAGGGGCGGATTTTTTGGAGTTGGAGTATACGATTAGGGGCACTATGAACAGCAAAGAAACAAAAAAAATTTTTTTGGTTGAAAATAATTTTTTTGGGACTTTTTCGTTTTTTTTTTTCAAAAATGTACTAATTTTTTTACAGCATATTATTAAGCTTGTCCATAGAAACAAATTAAGCTCTGAGAAGCATGGCCCTACGATGCACCGTTTTCGAGTTATGGGCCTTTGATATTATTTTTTTTATAAAACGCTCTATATTTCCGAAATAGTAGGTCGGATGAAAATCTTATCTGGAAAGAAATTGTAGCTCTAGTCGATAACTATGAGATGGTGTAGAGAAACCCGCGAAAAGTAGTAAAAAAAAATCTCCAAAAATTTGACCAAGTCCCATGCCCCTAAAGATACGCAAGCTGAAGATGCAATTTTTTTTACTAATTTTCGCGGGTTTCTTTACACCATCTCATAGTTTTCGACTAGAGCTACAATTTCTTTCCAGAAAAGATTTTCATCCGACCTACCATTTCGGAAATATAGAGCGTTTTATAAAAAAAAAAATATCAAAGGCCCATAACTCGAAAACGGTGCGTCGTAGGGCCATGCTTCTCAGAGCTTAATTTGTTTTTATGGACAAGCTTAACAAGATGCTGCAATAAAATTAGTACGTTATTGAAAAAAAAAAAACGAAAAAATTCTAAGTCCTAGCGACCCTAAAATTAACAATCAAACGAACTTACCAAGTGAAGTTCGATGATAATTATGTGAACAGCTTCATTCGAAGCGATTTATTGTTTACGTATTGTAGCAGCACTTCCATGTACCAGCCTTGCACGGATTTTAGAGGTAAGTAAAAGGATTTTTTTTTTTTTTTTTTTTTTCACTGGCAACACTGTATCCGTTTTCCCCTACTTTGCCCCCACTACACTATTTCTCTTTAACGGTACGCAGTCATTTTATGATCATTATGTTGAAAGCTAATAAATATTTCACATTTTTATTTATCTAGGGTAGGGTAGATAACTTTTCTAGGGAGGGTATAAATCGCTTCGAATGAAGCTGTTCACATAATTATCATCGAACTTCACTTGGTAAGTTCGTTTGATTGTTAATTATGTTTCACAGCTTCATTCGAAGCGATTTATTGTTTACGTATTGTAGATGTTCAGAGACAAAAATGTGAAATTAAACAATACAAGTGAGTAATCACAAGTGCGTTTTATTATAACTGGTTATCATTAATTTAACTTTATTTTACATTACCTTACATTCCTAATCTAATATTAAATATTATTACAGATTAGGACCACCAGAAAGTACTGTAGTGGCAAAGAGATGAGGATCAGTTATAACCGGCCTATTATAATGTTTTGCGAAGACAGAAGAAGATGCACTCCACCCGGCTGTTTTTCGTATAAGGTCAATATTGACTCCAAGTCTATTGGCTGAGGATGTGGCTGCATGACGAGTGCTGTGTGCACTAAATATGGACGTATCTATACCGCTACTGCAAAGTGTATCTTTTATCCAGTGACTAAGTGTTTGTGATGAAACTTTTGAGTGTGGTTTTTTGTAGCTTACAAATAAATAATCATTTTTGCGAAGCGGTTGAGTCTTATTTAAATAAACTTCTAAGCATTTAGCGGGACAGATCTGAGAACGAGCGTCGAAAAAAGGTAATATTAAAACTGGTTGTGAAGAACTAGGTTTAGAAGTTTTTATCAGATCAGGTATTGTTATAGTTACGTCAATAGCAGAATTTATTTTAACGTTTGCTAACTTGATTAATGAAAATGTCTGAACCCGATGTGCAGTTACCAAAGCCAATAGAGTAATAGTCTTTTTGGAAAGGGTTTCCAAATCAAGGTCTGTGTTGGGCCATTTTTGTGCTAAATAATTTAGGACGATGGTTGGATCCCACGTCAAATTGTATTTTGGATTACTAGGCCTTAATCTGTAAACTCCTTTCATAAATCGCTTAATTCTATCATCGTTTGCCACATTACATAACAACAAGGATAATGCGGATTTATATGAATTGACAGTACCGTATTTTGCCCCTTTTTCAAAAATTGTGGTAAGAAAATGAATAACTACAGGAACTGAAACCGAGAAATAATCATAACCATATTTATTACAATAATTTAGCCAAGATTTTACACACACATCATATTGTTTATAAGTGGAATCAGATAATGATGATAACATAATTTCAACGGATTTATTAGATAAATGTCTTTTTAATAATGTTTGCCTGAAAGCTTCGCGGCAACCAATTTCAGAGTGCGATGCAGATTGTGAGGCGTTCTGAAAGGAGAAGTTAACAAATTAACGTCTGGTTCGAAATAGATTGGTTTGGAACAAAGTAATTTTTGAAAAACAGGGAACCAAGGTTGTGTTGGCCAATGTGGTACAACTACTATGCCATTTGCTTTGTCATTAATTATTTTTTGCATTGTTTTTGTGATAAGTGAAAAGGGTGGAAATGCGTAGAAAAGTTTATTATTCCATGAAATGGTGAAAGCATCGATTGCATAAGCGTCAGGATCGTTTTTCCAAGTTATGTACCTGGGACACTTAGCATTACTCCTACTCGCGAATAGGTCTATTTCAGGGTATCCAAAATAATGTGTTATTTTGCTGAATGCATTGTCATTAAGTTCCCATTCGGTATCCTGAAATTTCATGCGTGATAATTGATCTGCTTCATAATTATCTTTGGTGTTTATGTAAGATGCAAAAATAGTTATTTGACGCCTTTCACACCATTGCCATATTTCCTTAGTGATATTATGCAAGTGTTCAAACTGTATGCTGCCCATGCGATTTATGCAAGATATGGCAGTTACATTATCAATTCTTAATAGTATTTTTAGATTATATGATTCGTGTGCAAAACATTTCAGTGCGAGAAAAGCTGCTTTTAACTCCAACTCGTTAATATGTACGATTTTTTCACTATCTTTCCAATAGCCAAAACATTTATTTGTGCTACAGTAAGCTCCCCAACCGGTACAAGATGCGTCTGAATATATTTCTAAATCATATTGATCACAAGATAAAGAAAATGAACCATGATCAATATGATCTAGCCACCACAACATATCACTATGTAAGCTGTTTGGCAGGCGAACTATCTGTTCGTAGCTTGGGTTGGTAAGTAAACAGGAATATTTAAATTTTTCAAAATGTTTAGTGTAAAGCCATGCATATTGAATTGCAGGACACGCTGAAATTAATAAACCTATAAACCGAGCAAATTCACGAAGTTTACATTTACACTTCTTCATGAAACTAGAAATGTATTCTTTTATTTTTGACTTTTTTGTACCAGGTAATTTTAAAAGCATGTTTTTCGAGTCGAATTCGAAACCTAAAAACTTGCATAGTGTTTGTGGCACTAAGCTGCTTTTCTCTGTGTTTATTATGAAACCTAAGTTTTTGAGTAATGTTGTTGTTTTGTTTACATTATTTTGACATTCAAGAAAAGTTGATCCAATGCAAAAAATATCATCAATATATACAACTGATATCATTCCAAGGGTTCTTAGATATTCCATCACTGGCTTTAACAATTTTGTAAAGACATATGGAGCAGTGCATAAACCAAACGGTAGGCAGTTAAATTCATAAAGGGTATTATTATATTTAAAACGAAGGTATTTTCGGTGGGATTTATGTACGGGAACTAAAAAGTAGGCATCTTTTAGATCTATTGATGCCATATAGCAGTTTTTTGTTATAAGCTTTGAGGCTGTACGATAATCCTCCATCTTGAAATGTTTGTTGTCTATGAATTTGTTTAAACATTTAAGGTTTAATATGAATCTCTTGTCGCAGTTTGGTTTAGGCACTAAAAATACACTGGATATAAATTCTCCTTTAACAGAAAGACAATGAGATATTGCATTATTATCTAGTAGGATTTTGATTGATTTATCAAAATCTTGGGCTTCTTGAATATTCTTAGGAAAAACATTAGGAGAATCAGTGCGATATGGTGAACATTTAAAAGGTATTAGGTATCCTTTTATCCACGACAGAATCGTTTTATCAGTAGTTATAACTGACCACTTTTTGAAAAAATACTGGAGCCTGCCGGCGGTTAGTACCTGATTAGTTACTTCCGATGCGGTGGCCTGGTCGGGGACGAGTAACGGCGCGAATTGCCGCTGGTTTGCGGCGCCGGCGCCGGCGGCGGCCGATACGTAGGGCGAGCAGCTCGCCTCGTATTGTTCGGCTTGTTGTCCGATTTGCGGTGCTGAGGGTTGTAGTTTAAATGACCCTTGTTTGGACCTTTTGGGATACCTTTAGGCTTGTTATATTTTGGCCTCTGGGCGTGTTTCAAGGCATCTCCCGATTGCTGAATTGTCTTGGCGGCTTTAACCTTGTCCGTAACATTTTCCCCAAATAAGAAACTACCCCTTTTTGTTTCAAGCAAGGCGTCCTTTAAATTAATATTAATGGAAGAAATGACAAAATTACGTCTTGTTTTTGTCTCCCAAAAATGACTATCACATAATATACGACAAGCGTCGCTTATTGGTTTTAAAAGTTTCTGTTTGGAAGTTTCATTTGAAATAATCATATCAGTAGCGGATGCTAAGGCTGACAATGCTATACCAAGCTGATTTTGCTTGTACATGAGGGCCGAATCTCTTTTTACCAATGTATCCTGCAGAGCTGCCTTTACCTCCGGGTTGAGAGCTGGCGCTAACAGTAGGTCACAATTGTTAGGGACGAAATAACTTTTTAAAAGTTTTTCCTTTACGTCCTTTGTCAAGCCCTTAGTAAGGATATCTTGCCAACGATTGGCAATGTCCTTATGAACAGACGGACCCATGGTTATATCAGTCTTTGGAGCATCGCCGAGTAACTGCAGGGTGTCTTCATCCAAGTCTTGGTCTTCCATCACTTCTTGCTGTGCTTCTGCTGAGGAGCCGGGTGTCGGTGACACAGGCGCGGTGCATAGCGTTGGTGGAGCTGGTGTTGGCGAAGCAGGGCACGGAGAACAAGCACGTGGCGAGGCATTCGGCGTAACACGTGGCGGCGAACATGGCGAGCCACGAAAAGGTGAAGCTTGAAACAAGTGAGCTTCCTCATTCGGTGACATATCACAGTCCACATCCAGTTGATGGTGTGAAAAATCTACGAAAAACGATTCTTATTATAATGCGCTCGGTAATAAATACAATACTTTTTATCGTGACAGAGGAAACCCAAGCTTGGTAGCCTCGCATCATTTAGGTAAGTAAGTATTATTTTAATGAAAATGTGACAGTATCAGCCCAGTGTAGCAGTACGCATCACTTTATATAATGACAGAGGAAACCCACTTTTGGTAACCTCGCATCACTGAAAATAGTTTTAAAATAACTATGTAACTTACTTTGCAAGTCTTCTTCCGAAGAAGGAATTAAACGGCGATTAGTAGTTGCCTGCAATTTATTTTGCAATTTTTGAATTTTTCGGCGTATTTCTTCTTCGGTTTTTTCCATCTTCCTTTTCTTTCCCATAGTGAGCAGGATCTGAATCTATTTGTAGGAGCGGAGACGTGCGAAGGCTTGAGCACGGAAACGCAGAATGATCATAAAATGACTGCGTACCGTTAAAGAGAAATAGTGTAGTGGGGGCAAAGTAGGGGAAAACGGATACAGTGTTGCCAGTGAAAAAAAAAAAAAAAAAAAAAATCCTTTTACTTACCTCTAAAATCCGTGCAAGGCTGGTACATGGAAGTGCTGCTACAATACGTAAACAATAAATCGCTTCGAATGAAGCTGTGAAACATAATACTTCACCGGCTACACTCCAACCCAAAAATACTTCACTTTTCAATAAAAACTGTTTCACGGATGGCACTCATTTGAATGGTTCTCAGTAGTAGGTAGCACAGTCTATAAATCATACATACAGTCGTCCAACCAAGACGTCTAGACAGGGCAATCGTGCGGGGCGAGACGGGGAAAGGGCGCTCCCGAACTGCGTACATTGCCGTGTTAGTAGGTAGTTCGGGAGACAGCTTTCAGGGCTATCGTTTTTCAATTTATGTTGGCAACCCTGCTTGACGCACTTTGTGTGTGCTAATAATACTAGTAAAAAACTTTTTACAAAAAAAATACAACCGACTTCTAAAAACAAAACACTACAAAGTAAAAAATAACTTTAATTTCGAAAGACGGTGTGTTTGTAAGTTTCTTCGTATTTTGACACCGACTTCAGAAATTAAAGTTATTTTTTACTTTGTAGTGTTTTGTTTTTAGAAGTCGGTTGTTTTTTTTTTGTAAAAAGTTTTTTATTTTTCACTTTTTAGTGGTACCCCATACCTAACAACACCACTGCAAAATCGCAGAAAAGCAATATATGCGATTTCGATTACTTGGATGACATGAAACAATCATCCAAGTAGACGTGATAATAAAGATGATTTGATTTGATTTGACGAATTCCAGCTATTTCGATTTAAAATCCAAAGTTCGTAACCGATTTAGATAAAATTTAAATGAGACCAATCTGCAAGTATATCCTTTCAGATAAAACAAGATTTTTTCAAATCGGTTCATAATTGTCGGAGTTATGAGGTAACAAACATAAAAAAGTTAAAGACCCGTAATAACAGCCAAGGCCAAAAGGTGGAGGAGGTGGTGGTGGTGGAGGAGGTGGTGGTGGTGGAGGAGGTGGTGGTGGTGGTGAAGGTGGTGGGTGGTGGTGGTGGTGGTGGTGGTGGTAGGTCTAGGTGTAAAGTTCTCATCAATACAAATCAGTCAAGCCCAAACACAAGGTAACTGCTGTAAATCGTTGAGGAGTTCCCTCGACTGTCTTTCGGCTCCATCATCAGAACGACTCCAGACCTTCATTAAATTGTAGTGCTTTAAAATACTTGATGAAAAAATTAACAAACGCACTAGTTGCCCATACGATTTTTGAAAGTTTCCCTCGACTTCTCTGGGATGCCATCATCAGATCCTGGTTTCCTTATCAAATAAAAAAGACATTTTTAAAATCGGTTCGCAAGCTACGGAGTTATGCCCGAACAAACACAAAAAAAATACGAACACCCGAATTGAGAACCTTCTCCTTTTTGAAGTCGGTTAATAATTATACAGAAGAAAAAGTCGCAAAAGTATTTCACTTTAAGAAGTATTTATTAGTTTTAAGACTAGATGCTGATTATCTAGGCTGCAGCATCAGGCCAGACTTATGTCAACATTGCATTGAACTTAAAATTTAGTCCTGTTTAAAATGAGCCCAAACACGACTACGGTGCTGTAATTTCAAGGTTTGTACTTTTTCTGATGCTCCTGGCTTCAGCATCAGGTCTCTATGTATAATAGTTCGTTTATCCACACATCGAGCCCTTTTCAATGAGCCTAAACACGATATATCTGCTGTTAGTTGTCGAGGAGTTAGGTACTCTGCAGCATCAGGTCATGACTTGATGATCATGAGACCAAATGTGGCAACGATCATGAGACCAAACGTGCCCTATCAAACATCAAAACAATTTACTAAAACAATCCTTGCCTGTTCGAGTAACTTCTTACTGTTAAGGAGTTGTACCTTCCATCATCAGCCCAGCTACCTGAGATGGTGACAACCATATGCACACAAGATACTTCATAAAATATGCGAAAAATAATAAGTAAGCCTATAAAATTTGAGGGTTGCCCTCGATTTCTCTAAGATCCCATCATCAGATCCTAACTTGGTGACAATGGGACCACCTCAGAACTACTTTCGAACAAAAAAAGAATTTTGAAAATCCGTCGACGATTGGCGGAGTATTCGATGAACAAACATAGAAAAAAAAAACATACAATCATCCGAACATAGTACCTCCTCCTTTTTGTGAAGTCGGTAAATAAGCAATTATGAAAAATCAAAGTGGTTTGTCTGTGTATTCACTAATCTTGCTGGTTTCACATGAATTAAATATGATTCAATCAATAGATGTACTACGTACCTACGTTTCACCATTGTGTAGGTAGCTTCGCTGGTCGCCTGATTTAGTTATAACTTACTTATACATCAAATTCTATTCTCTGATTTCATTCAACCCAAACCAATGGATTAGTACCTAAGCGTATCAGAAAATGTGTTATCAGTACCTACTTACATACACTAAAAAGATTTTTAAATCTGGAAAGTCAAGGAATGTTTAAGTGTGTACTAGTAACTACTTACTACATATTTAAACTAGATAATACAATAATTACATAAGTATTGTATCTGTGTGAACCAAGGGCAGATCGCAGAGATAATTTTTTCACTTTATGTAAAGCATTATATCTCATTCCATACTAAAAAACATTTTATCAATCATAAAATGTTAACTCCGCGGGCAAACCCGCGCGCCCGGCACTATCTTGCTAGAAACACAATATTCTGGAAACGATTCGCAACTTCGCAAGTTGTCAAGACTCAAGACAATCACGCATGAACGGAATGGCAACAGCGCGGGCACAGACGCGACGTGCTGCTTCTTGAACGGCAACGTCGCATGATCGCATCCGCGGTCCGCGTGTCACTCGATGGCGCTTGTTCGAATTATCGAACAGCGCCATCTATTTATGAATGTTTACCAATCGTAAATTCGTAACACAACAGCAACCAACTTTCTCGGTGGTTCTATAAATTTCTGTCAGATGGCGTGATTCAGATCACTCACACATGTAAAGATTTTTCGTTTTTTATTCGGTATAATTCTCCTAGAAATACTGTATTTTTTATAAAATTTGGGCTATATGCGACCATAATACGTTATAAAGTCTCATTATAGTTGTTTTTATTCTGCAGAAACTGTTTATTTACGGAGATTTCCTCACCTGAATAATGTATGGCGAGGTCTATCTAGGCATCCACCTTAAAGGTTAAAACAAATTGCTGTAACATTTCAATTTCGTTGGCGACACGATAACATCGGACCAATAACGTAAATTGAGCTCCTGTTTTATGTGATTGCATAACTCATTCATCGTTATTACGTTGGCATGACATGTGAATGACCTACATTATTAATTAAAGTTTTGTCGTTGAGTGTCCGCCGTGAACAGATGTCGTGCACGTGTTCTTGTGTGTGTGCATCGTCCCCACATTTCGTCAATAATGGCTTGGATCATAAACTTGAGAGCTTTTAGTGTTTGTTGCTTAATGTCCCGTTTAAAATTTTGGCGCCATGCTTAGTTTATGTTTCAGTAGCCGACGTGTTTTAAAGTCGGAACTTGTCATGATTTGAAAACATTCGTTTAATTTTGTCGGAAATTGGGAGAGGCCAGCAAAGAACTTAATGAGCATAGGAAAATTGTTGTAACGCATTGTATACCTACAGCGTCAAGGAGGGAGTCAAATTATAATAGGTAGGTACACCGAAATCCCGTTAGTTTTTTATCTGTTTTATGAAAAGAGAAATTGACTACATAATAAATTATACCCAGAAATTGGATGAAATAAAACACTGTGTTAACTAGGTATTTTAATCCCTACTGCGCACTGCACTTTATTTTTACACTGCTATTTAATTAATCTCTGACGAACGCAAATTGATAATAAAGCTAATGGGTTGGTACTCGATTCTGCGGTTGTTTCGAGCTCTATAAAGCTTCATCTAAAAATAATTTTGTATTCTAAGGGCCAGTTTCACCGGTTACGGATAAAGTGTCGGTTAGTTATCTGATGGATAACTAACCGACACTTATACTACTATAATTTTATAATACTCAAATACTTAATAAATCTGCCAGATATCGCTATCCGACACCTGTGAAACCAAAAATTTTAGTTCATCTGCCAGATAAGTTCCTAATAGGCTAACCGACTCTTTAACCGTAACCGGTGAAACTGGCCCTAAGGGTTGTCACTTATCAGTTTGTCAGGTCCTTCCTGGAAAGTAAACAGACAGTTTAGCTGAACATTTGGGTAAAATTAGTAGGCACTGGCATCTTAAAAAAGCTTCTAAAAAATGTAGTGTTTTGGTAATGGGTAACATCGAATATTTATTTATTTGTTTGGATTGGATAAAGGATCATGATCAAGAAAAATTCAAGCTGAAGGATGTCCGCTGTTGGACATAGGCCTCTCCCAAACGACGACACAACGAGCGGTCCTGCGTCTCGCATCCATCAGCTACCTGCGACCTTCACCAGGTCATACCAGGTCATCGCTCCACCTTGTGGGAGGCCTTCCAACGTTTCGTCTTCCAGTACGTAAGACGCAACAAAGGATGTACAGCTATGAACAAATCACAAGGATACAAATGGTTCATTTGAGTGTGCTCTTTCAGTTACCTATTTTTTTTTAGTTAGCCTGTACTTTCCCACTGCTGGGCAAAGGCCTCCCCAAGTCCTTCCAAGTATTTTTTCCAGTTACCTATAGGAGACCATAAATATCATGTTGTTGTACTGGCTTTTGTCATAAAACCTTCATTTTACTTCTCTTAAAAGTCCACAAAGTAAAATAAGTTCTCGTAAAAAGCCTTACACGTCCGCCATGCTCTCATAGCTATGTCTGGCTTTATCCGTAAAATACAAGGGGCAACCTTACGTCGCGGGAATATTCGAAAGAGATACCGTGGCTCCGGAACACAAAGGGCACTGAAGGAACATGGATGCGTTTTAGTGAGTAAGATTCTCGACTTCCCCCGCTCCGCCCAGAGCGGGGGAAGTCATTTGATGATTCCCATCCCTAAAAAAAAAACCGGCCAAGTGCGAGTCGTACTCGCGCACTGAGGGTTCCGTAAGTAGAAGTTGCGATTTACGATTTATGACGTATTAAAAAAAACTACTTACTAGATCTCGTTCAAACCAATTTTCGCTGGTAGTTTACATGGTAATATATATCATATATTTTTTTTAGATTTATCATTCTCTTATTTTAGAAGTTACGGGGGGGGGGGACACATTTTACCACTTTGGAAGTGTCTCTCTCGCAAACTGTTCAGTTTAGAAAAAAATCATATTAGAAACCTTATATCATTTTTGAAGACCTATCCATAGATACCCCCCCCCCACACGTATGGGTTCGACGAAAATATTTTTTTTGTGTTTCAGTTCTTAGTATGGGGACCCCCAAAATTTATTGTTTTTTTTCTATTTTTGTGTGAAAATCTTAATGCGGTTCACAGAATACATCTACTTGCCAAGTTTCAACTGCATATCTCCTATAGTTTCGGAGAAAAAAGGCTGTGACATACGGACGGACAAACAGACAGACAGACAGACAGACATGACGAATCTATAAGGGTTCCGTTTTTGCCATTTGGCTACGGAACCCTAAAAAAGGGGGCAACCCTACCTGAACTGCCTGTACTGATCCGTAATAAGCTCCCCTTTGATCTTCGCGGGGGTCGATACTGGTGTTGATAAACATATTACGGTATGCTCTGCAATCTGCAAAAGGTTAAACAATGTTTACTTTTTTTACGTTTAGGTCATATTCGACGGCGAATTAGTGAATCCCTATGTTTAACTACCCTCTTATTATTTATAGAAGTCTAAATGATAACATTCCTTTTTTTTTCTTTTGGAACCTTGATCATTTGCGACCCTGTCCTGAATTTCACGCAATTTTTTTATCATTATCCGTTAATTTTCACAAATATTTTACTTGTATCATGTTCCAAACATGAAATAATCTGAAAGTTTAATTAAAAACAAAAATTAAAACTCCGGCTGGCGGAAAACATGATGAATTTTAAGTTTTAACCCAATTAATTATGTGCCTTTAAAATAAACTGCCAATCCCGATACATTTTGAATTAATTTAATTTAAATAACATAATAGGCAAACAAGACAAATTAAAAATGTAAGTAACCTACAACAGTAAGTAGGTAACATTTTTTCATCTGCGAAAAAAACTTTCTGTTCTATATTAAAAATATGAAATTTCATACTTTATTATCAGTAGCATAAGATTATTTCATCACAAGCGTGCTCTCTGCATAAGTTATTAAAAAACCAAGCCTAGAAAAGTCTTGATTACATTGATATCTTGAATTGATGAATTCTCAGAATCGTTTTATTGTTAAAGTAGGCAGCTTATAAGATCAAACATTTGCGTTAAAATGTAGTATTCATTCATTATTTTATTACGAAGACAACCACGTGGTGTAAAAACTTACATCAACATGATTCGCATTAATATGTACCTACACAGAGCCATTCTAACGTAAGTACATACCCACCTATATACATATCTGGTACACCATTTGAATACGTAAATATATTCTTATAGTCAAGGCGATGCTATCATCGTAGACAGCGATTTCAGTCAAATAACCTTCGAGGTATGCCCGGGAGATATGAAAAGCATTTCTTAGAATGTTTCCAGTTTAAATTTCCCAAATGTACAAAATCGTTAAAATGCGCAGTTAGTTCACTTTCAACACGTTAATAGCAGAACGATCGCGGGAAAACCATGTTTTTGTTTACACAGTGGCCAATCCGCTAATTTTATCTTGACGATCGCTTGAAAGAAAGACGAAAGTATACATTTTACACGGCCGACGGATTTTTCTCAGAAGCTCTGTGTCGGCAACAACCTGACCCGGTTTAAGACTTCTAGTTATCTCCAGCATCTGTCAAACTTGTCTAGTTTATTGCTAACTTTTACGTTGTTGCCTCAAATCCTGGAAAAACAGTTAAATAAATCATCTAAATATTTTTAGGTTACAAGTATGGATTCAATCTCTGAAACATGCATGGTTTCATTGAAATTTCCGTTATGAAATTCTATAAAATTACTGGGATTATAATCTAGCGGAATCACTACTTTTTTATTGGTCTGAGGGAATCACTACCTATGTCCTTTGTCAAAAAAAAACTGGCGATGTCAATTCCTGTTGATTTACCTATATGTCTTCTGTTACATAACTTATAAATTTTTTTTATCAGTTGCTACGGTCTACATACCTACTAAATATCAATACAAAAGAAAGAAATAGATACTGTAGTTCATTTTCCAGTCGTTTTCCTGTTGTTTTGGTTATAGAAACAAAAGCATGTCAGCTATCATTATGTACAGACGCCAGCACAATCAAGCTACAATCTGTCAAATTTCTTCAATAGATTTTCAACTTTATCTCTGAATTCATAAGGTTCAAGGTTGCTTGGGAAAATTTGACAGTTTCGGGTGCCGATGTGCTGGCGACTGTACCTACCTTCTTGGAAGTCGTAAAAGTTGTGAGAGAAAGGAAAATTCAGTTTGAAAGACAGCCGTGCTGGCTGCGATAAGCTTGCAATCTACATAAAACGTGCTTCACATGTAGATGTGTGTACCTATGTCTTTATTTTTCATCATACGTTGTTGTTTTGCAACATGTTTCAATGAGTACTGATTTACGTTCTTCCTCCATCCTTAAGTGGAAACGCGGGCGATAGACTTTGTATGTAAATAGTCATAATTCGAGGTTTGGCTATCGCCTGTTTCCTTCTTCAATATTGGACAGATTTAAGAAATATTTCATGAACTGAATAAGAAGAATATAATATTTTGTGTCGCTGTTTTCTTTTTTGATGATAAATTAAACGTAAAATTCTGTGGTAAAAGCACTAGGACCCTCAAAACATGCTCAAAATTCTCCAATAAACTGCTGTCAAAAGAGCCTTACTGAACAAGTTTGGCCCACATTTCCTCTTATCTAGTAGTCTAAGATTTTGGCAGTCTCGGAAAAGCATGAATGAGGTGTCATTCGATTCGGAGGGTCGAGGGGTCCCGAACTCCACCTACATTATTTTGGGACCACAAGAAAAATGAAGCAAAGTGTCTATAGTTAAAAAAGATGAAATAATATTTTGATCAACAAATGCATGAGTTTTATCAATCAGAAGTTTATTGTTGATTTTTCATAAGTACCTATATAGAGGTGATTTTTAAAGCACAACAATTGTTGTCTCGGGAACCGCTTTTGTTGACAAGCAAACAATAAAACAAACTTTTCTGAGTTTAATATTTTCAATTTCAAACGCGTGGAACTACGTTTCACGTCTGTAAGGTAAAAAATATTACTAGAGATCATAAAGAATAAATCAACATCGTTAGTAGTATACCTACAGGCAGTAGCGTTTCATTGATATACAGGCAATACGCGAGGACTGACCTCAAACAATAAACTCCTTTGCTTCATAATCCGAATAACTGTCCACAGTAAAAAGTTTGTACAAACATTTGGCTAACCCGCGTGTTGTGTTTGTTTCAGGTTAACCGAAGTGTAGGTATGAGTTTAGAACTATTCGGGTCTTCGAAATTCGAAACAAAGTTCTGTGAAAGCATGAATAATCACGAACATGTATCGAGACATTGAATTTGCTTCATTTGCTTCATGTGGTTTCGGAGGTTTAGACGTAATATCCTCAAAGCAGCCTGCCAAGCATGATCATCCATTAATCCCTTTAGAATAGTAAGATTTGGCTGTAAATAGATGAAGCTTACCTAGCTAAGTCCGCCTGTAAACCATGGCTTTATACACACACTAGCTGACCCTCGCAACTTCGTCTGCGTCACATTTTCCATTACTGCTCCGCTCCTATTTGTCTTAGCGTGATGATATATAGCCTATAGCCTTCATCGATAAATGGGCTATCTAACACTGAAATAATTTTTCAAATCGGACTCGTAGTTCCTGAGATTAGCGCGTTCAACCAAACAATCAAACAAACAAACTCTTCTGCTTTATAATGTTAGTATAGATATAAGATTAGTTCACTTACTAGTGTTTGCCTGGCCTGTACCTACACGTAGGTTTAAGTATTAATTTATTCGTGCTCGGAAAACCCCAACATCACTGAGTACCGCCCAGCAATGGTGAATCCCGGTCGCTTAGCATTTGTTTACCGTGCGTGAGGATTGTCTGCCTAGCTAATACAAACTCGGGGAATTCGGACTCTATCGACAGCACGTGCCGGTTGGCGCATGGCCAAATACCAAGTTATGTAATATTTTCGAAAAAACGAGCCCGCGTTCGCGGTAGCATGGTTCCGTGCCAATACTGCAAAATGGCGCCTAATATGTTGGTATCAACATATTTCGCTGTAGAGAACTACATAAATTATCTATTATTTTCTGACGGAGTCAAGAAAACCCTCGAAAGCAATGAAACAAGGAAGAAACATGAGTAATTGAGTACCACTTCAGCTGATAAGTTATTAAAGATCACTTCATGTAGGGATTTCGGAAAAGAAAATAAAGTAGGTACCGAAAACCACCTTGAAGAATGAAGATAGTATAGGTGTTTATAATGGCTGCGTGCCTGAAACCCGAAAATAAACAATAGATAACCATGTCTTTTAAAGGTAAAATATTAAAAACAAAAGATTATAAAGCCTATGCGCAATTAATTTTAATCTTTCCACAAAAATCTACAAAGACACTTTAGCTTTTTGATTGTTTCATAGTTTCGCGAATTGTCGTTATCACGATACGTCGAATTTGTAGATACTGAAGTATTATATTGTTTGGTTAGTATAGTTCATTTGGCGCCGGCGCGTTATCGATAAGCGATATCACCTTCCTGAAAGTCGTTATCTTTGTGTAATCATAATTAATCTGATGATTTGAGTCAGACGATGCGCTTTGTGTCATGGGGTATCCGGTTAAAACCTAGTGACCAGGTTTCCTCCAGTTTACCTTCGGAAAACGTAAATTGTGGAACAAGGAATACCTCGATGAGCGCGAGGTCCTGACTTCAGTTCGCTGGTCGCGCAAAACAATTGGTTTTCCATAAAATATTTAGCAGTAGTATTACCATCAACCAGGCAAACATGTTTTGAGTTTATGGAAACACATGGAACCCACTGTGGGTTTCACAAATATATTTGAAACCCTCTCAGTAAGCCCTTTCATTTGATACGTCACACGATATTGCTCAAACTTTTTTTAATTTTTTAGTTTCATCCCTAAAAGTGACCCCCATACTAAAAATTTAATAATTTACGTTACGCATCCGTGTTTGGATCAAGTTTATATGTGTACCAAATTGCAACAGAATTGGTCCAGTGGATCCGGAGAAAACCGGCTGTGACAGACGGACATTTGACAGAAACTCGAGTGATCCTTTAGGCCTTATAGGATCACTCGAGTTCAAGCTCTTTTCGGAACCCTAAAAAAAGACTGTATTGAGTAGGTACCTAACGAGGTTAAGTGATCCTACAAGTAAAAATCGAACTCGCTTTCCTCAGTAATGAAATACCAACTTTAGTGAAAGAAGTGGTAAAATAGGTTACGAACTACTTTATCACTAATGAATCGATGGTCGTTGAAATTTGTGTGTAACCTGGTTTCTTTGCTGGTATGTCGGACAATATTTAAGATCCTGAAAGATTAACTAGTGCCCTGAAACGACAAGGGTTCGATTAGAATTGGTCGGTGAATTTGTATGTTTTTAGCACACGTCGATAGCTGCCAAATAATGTTAATATATACATGTTAGCTAATCTTTATTGATGTTCACGGTTAAGGATCGACTATCAATTAGACTTCGATATCTTTAAGCTCCGATTCCATGCTTCGGACAGGTCTCGGTTTTCGTCGGTAGATCTTTGTCCGTTGTTACAGAGTCAGAACTTCAGAAGCCCCAAAGTCTAACAAGTTGTTAGACTTTGGACCTCACCAATGGGTATCGTGAAACCCAGCAACTGGGTTGTGGAGACCAGGCCGCTCCAAATGAACTCGTTCTACAGCTGTACCTATTCAATTAATCTGGTACTGAGCCGACAACGTAATTTAGAAAAGTTTAGGTAGGTAATTAGAAAGATAAAAAGTTTATATGGGCCAAGCATGACGCTTAAATAAATTAAAACAAACGAATAAAAACGTTGAGGACGAAAATAATGTGATTGTTCACAAGTGCAATAGAATAGGCGAAAACTGGAGGTTTATTCAAAGACTAACTAACCCTAATTCAAACAGTTTACAACTAACTATCACGCCAATCCTTGTAACAGATACAATTCTCAAAATTCAACCGAGCTGTGTTATTGTTTCTCCTTATTTACATTTATGTAAATGGGCCGAGATTAGATTATGCTCCTCAAGTAATTACATCGTAACATGCATAGTACAATAGTATACGATTTTATCGCTTCGATGAATTTCGAAATCAATAAATACCTTCGCTACTGCTAGCAGGAAAAGATAAATTGTTTTATATTTTACCTGGGAAACAGTAGTCCTTATCGTGGTCATGTAATCTGATTTAGTGATTGGATTGCCCTAGTGATACGATTTTACCTACATGCTGGATTAGTTGAATTACTCAGACTGAGATACTTTTCTTTTTTTGTTTTTGTTTTTAGGGATGGGAAATCATCCAATGACTCCTCCCGCTCTGGGTGTAGCGGGAGGGAGTGTCAGACTTCTACTGACTAAAACCCATCCATGTTCCTTCATTGCCCTCTGTGTTCCGGAGCCACGGTGTCTCTTGCGAATAATCCCGCGACTCCGGCAGAGACTGAGATACTTGTGTTAGGTTTTGTGAGCTTAAAAAATGCAGCGGATTTTCGTGAGTAAGAGGTAAGAAGTAGATACCTAAGGGTTGAGACAACGCTTTACACAAATTGACAATGTAATTAGGATTCATTAAGGGCGGGTTGTTTCAACTACACTTAACGCACGCGTAAACGTTAAAAATGGTGCTAACTATCGTCAAATCAAAAAATTGGGTTGTTTCACAAAATGTCAGCGTTAACGCACGTAAAATATAACGTTTACGTTAACAAATGGTCTGAGCACTGATAAACGTGACTTTAGTTGCGTCAAATAGAACAATATTGTGAAATTTCTTTTGAATTCCTCAATACCAGTTCTTCTGATGACACAAATAAATGGTGGAATGCAAAAAAAGCTATTTAGGTAGAACCCGTGTCAATAACTTAGCTATTGGGATGAGGAGGAATTCATACCAGAATGTTTTGAAACAACGCTTCTAATTTAACGAACGTCAAACATCGTCCGTAATCGTAACTTTTTGACGTACGTATGTTACGTTAACCAACTGTTTGATACAACCCGCCCTAAGTGTTAGTGTTGTTTACGTAGTCGGAAATGAATTTTCCAAAATTGTGAACTGATTAATTAAGAATTTCCTCCAATTCCTTGCAATTTTCGTTTATTACATTGATAGTGAAAAAATCAACTAGGCAAGTTATTCATTTTTCTCTGATGGAAATCATTCTGTTCCATTGTTTTGTTAGTTTATTATCAATGATAATAAACTTACTGCGAAGGGACATTTTGTCTCTGCTCCGGACCTACATACTTCGCTTGTCGTAGCATCGTTACAAATTCGTTTTATTTTAATGCAATCACAGGCAGCTTAAGCTTTTCATTTTCTACGGTGCAGTTGAATTCTGCTCAAAATTCCGCTGCGTTTTTCGCTCAGATTATAATTATCTCTAGTCATATTACTGTGTATGTATATTCTCTTTTGTAGATTAGCCAGGCCACAATGTTGTTAGCGGGAGTCCCCTTGCGCATGATTGCGTGTTTCGTCCCACAGAATATGGCCCCGGGGGATTATTTACACAATTCGTATAGAATAGATAGGTTGAAGTTCATTCGTCCATTAATTCGTTGTTGTTATTCGATCATCGACGTTCGCAATTAATTTTAAATATTTGCAACATGTACAGATTTGTTAAATTATGAAAACCAATTTATCATTTTCAATTACATACCTCAAGGAAATGGGACATCAGATATCTGTGAGTTGTTATTAATGATCATGTAATTAAAATTTTATGCGAGTCGGTTATCCTCTAATTAACGAACTTTTCCTTTTGTTTTTAAATCAACCCTTCGCGTTAATTAGTTAAGAAAAGGACTGAGTGCTTAAAAACTGTTTCTGTATTCAACGTGTCACCCGTATGTGTGGCTGTTTCAAAGAAAAAATCATTGGGTATGCTAGTCTTTCATCAAAATTTTACCTGCCCCAGTCTTTTACGCCTTTTTGTCCGTAGATAAGTTTTTTGAAAAGTGTTGAAGACGGGAGGACAAATACAACAAAGGTCATGTCTACATGTTTTAATATGTAGTTAACTCACTGGCATTTGTATTAATGTGACGTACCCGACATGAATTACGATCAAGCCGCAATGTTATTTAATTCAATAAAACCTTCATTATTAGGACACCGTACAGAAGGCAGGAAAACCTTTGGTAAATTGTATATTTTCATTTCTATATTTGGGCAAATGCCTCCCTTCGCTCTTTTCATGTCTTACGACTGTTTGAAAATTGAGAAAAGAATCTGTCTTTCGACAGATTGGCTTGCCTAATCTAATACTTCTTTGTTGCTACATTACAAAAAAAAAACATAAAAAAACATTTTCGGTATAATTATCATAGGGTAAAATTGATGTACCTACGAAATTGTAATTCCGCGTAGTGGTTTTTAGGGTTCCGTACCTCAAAAGGTAAAAACGGAACCCTTATAGGATCACTTTGTTGTCCGTCTGTCTGTCTGTCTGTCTGTCTGTCAAGACCTTTTTTCTCAGGAACGCGTGGAGGTATCAAGCTGAAATATATATCAAATACTCAAGTCTATGGTCTCTTGGAGCTGTGAAAAAATCAAACTTCTAAGTCAACGCGATCAAAAGATACTCCCGTTTATGCCGCAAATTTTCGACACTCACAAGGGAATCAAAACCTACAGGGTACTTCCCGTGAACTCAGAATCTTGAAATTTGGTACGAAGCAACGTCTTATAACACAGATAAAGGAAAAATTGCGAAAAGCATAAATTTTTAGTTACATCATATAATAAAAATATTTTTAATAATTTTAAACTTATTACCCCTTTACTCTTGAACGCGTAGTGGTATTATATTGAAATTCTTAACAAATACTCAAGTCTATAATATCTTTAAGCTGTAACAAAATCAAACTTCTACGTCAACGCAATCAAAAGATACAGCAATTAAAGCCGCATATTTTGAAACTCGCAACTACTCGCAAGGGAATCAAAACCTAAAGGATACTTCCAGACGACCTGGAATCTTGAAATTTGGCATGAAGCAACGTTATAAAGTACACATATAGGAAAAATTCCGAAAATCTTAAATTTTTAGTTACATCACATAGTATATTTTTTTTTATATACCTAGCTATTTTCTATAACTTTTACTTATATACCTACAGGTTTGTACGGAACCCTCGGTGCGCGAGTCTGACTCGCACTTGGCCGGTTTTTTTTAATTACCTACTCTCATTATCAATTCCAATGAATTTTTTAGTACAAAATTAAAAAAGAAATTGAACTATCGCTTTTGGCAGGATTTATAAACGTGTTTGTGGTTTAAAATATGTTCTCTACCTACTTCGTCCACATACGAGCCATGTTTTGGACATTTTGTCATGGACGTTTGGTTACCGCACTTAACGCTAAAACGAATGATGTTATTACTCGCTAGTTTATGCCAGCTGTTTAGCCCGCGTGATTGGCGAAAATTATCCCTCGCTATCGTACCTACTATCAGGTTAAATTTTACCAGCATTTGGTATCTGAATCCAAGATATGGTCTTTTTTTATTTTATTTTTTTTATTTGTGATGGGTTTGCTCTTGACCTTAGTCTACCAGTGTTCGAGCAAAAACCGTTCTCAGCTGGTGAGACGTGATAATTATACTTATTCAGTTATTGACAATCCTCTAGATATCCATAAATTGAATTATTAGAAGGTGTATTTAGTTGTAAGTAGACAAAAGACTAGAAGTAGATAGATAGAAAGTAGGATTGATCTTCAATCGATTACATAGGAATTCGATACCTTCTCACACTTGGCTCCTGTAAACTTTAGTCTGTTTATTATTAGATATTACTACAACTAGTTAACTTCATTACAAATAATGAACCCTCGACGTATGAATGACGGCGGCTGTAGCGAAATTCGCCAATTTATTTAATTAATTAGTTGTAAACATTGATCGAATATAAATAGTCCTTAGACAACTAGTTAATTGTGAACCGGTTGTGCGACCATCCATTTTATTAATTACTAGCTGACCCGCGCAACTTCGTCTGCGCCACATTTTCCATAATTGCTCCTCTCCTATTTCTCTTAGCGTGATGATATACAGAGAAATTGAAAAAATACCCGAAACCTCTTAGGCAGTGAAAGTACACATGATTATAAGCAACTTTTGTTTTGGTAAAACTCCGAAATCTCGAAAAAAATATCAGCTGTTTCATACAAAATGCAGTATTTAGCCAATGAAAATGTATGAAACAGCTGATATTTTTTTCGAGATTTCGGAGTTTTACCAAAACAAAAGTTGCTTATAATCATGTGTACTTTCACTGCCTAAGAGGTTTCGGGTATTTTTTCAATTTCCCTGTATAGCCTATAGCATTCCTCGATAAATGGGCTATCTAACACTGAAAGAATTTTTCAAATTGGACCTGAGTTTACCCCCTACATACAAACTTACAAAAAATTTTACCTATTTATAATATTAGTGTAGAAAATCTCTTGTTATATTTATACATACCCATAACTTTATTTTGCAGTGGCTTCGTCTTCGAGAACGCCCAAATTTAGGCCTACAGTTAGGACATGTGTTAATCGTCTGGCAGGTTTCCTTGAGTAATTTGTATCAAAAAATAAAAATGTTACGCAGTGACTGACTGAGTGACTGGCAGACAACGCACAGTTGAAACTACTGGTAGTAGAAAACTGAACTCACACTTGGTCGATTTTTTTTTATTTTTACTAAAGTTTACCATTAGTTTTACTGTTTCATTTGTGTTTTTGCAGAAATTGGAGTGGAATTTACGAAGCTCGCCGAGTAGGTCCTCAGCAAAACGAGCACATCATAGTGGAGGGAAGCGACTCTCCGACTTGCATAGCGGCGTTGGTCGAGTGAGGGAGGCTAAGTGCAGACCAAGTGAAACTTCTGGCGAGACTATCTCAAATTTGCTTATACAGTTGTATTTTCTTATGCTTGTTTGCTTGCTTTCCAGCTTTGTACTCTGATAACTTGTGCTTGTTGCTGCGTTCATTATTTCATAAACCCGCATTACAAGTTACAACTTAGTCCAACAATACTGATTGTTGAATCATTGCTGGTCTTACCTGAAATAAATGATTATTCATTTGCCCTTTGCCAGAATCCAGGGGTCCAAACGCCTTCCGAAGAATCAGCAAGATCTTTGTAAGGCTAAAGCCAACGTGCAGAGGCCCTGTTAGACGATTGTCTCTGTATGCACTAGTGCACCCATGGACACTCTTCGGTTAAGTCAGTTAAGTCAGTAATTTTTCTGTAGGAGCTCTGCAGAAAAATTGGTTGAACACATTTTTTGTTTTCATTTCATTTTTATTAACTACAGAAAAAAAGAGAAACAATGCATGTTACATTATTATTTTATAAAATTACTGGCAAAAAATCAGAACAAAAAAACAAGCATATCATTGCGACCAAACGCGTTTAATACGTTTACGGTCAGTGGACTAATGCAGAAATTACAGTTGTTATGAAAGCGAGATTAAATAATAATGCCGTTCCGAGTTGAACGAAGTAATATGTATAAAGTAGTGGCACCCGGTTTGGATTGCTAATAAATATTTTCATCGTAGTGTCGGAAAATTGTTAGTGACAGCTCGATTAAAACTTTGACTAAAAGCTTTCGCATTCTCACGTCGGAACCCGGTACTTTTTATGAGTGAATACATGTATCGCTGCTCGGATTATATGCTGCTGAGAGGGGACACAAGCAGAATGAGAAAAAATTATCGTTTCAGATCTTACTGACGCATTTTTAGGGTTCTGGACATCTGAAAGAAACGGAACCCTAATAGGATCACTCGGTCTTTTGTCCGTACACACGTTTGTGTGTCACACTTAATTATCTCCGAATCTACTGAACCGATTCTACTGAAAATTTGTACATAATAATATATGAACTTCTGTGATCCAAACACGGACGCGTTACGAAAATAAATATTATTTTTTGGTGAAGTACGGGTTGGGTGATAAAGTACGGGGGGCTTTTGAGGAACAAACTAGATAATTTCAAAATTACCAGTACACTTCCCTTACCATCTTCGAAACTAATAAGCCTAAAAAAAGGCGCATATAGTTCATTACCTATCTAAAGATAACAGGAAAACCTATTAGAAGTCTATCGTGTTAAAATAATGATATTCGTTCGGGACCCTTTGCACGCGAGTCCGACTCGCACTTGGCCAGCTTTTTATTAGTAATTTAATATGTTATAACTCTCAAGGACTCTCTCACTATTTTTCTGTGTGTACATAAATAATAAAATAAATAAATAAATAGACTAAATGTCCATTATGTATTCTATATCCGAATTTCACTAGTAGGGACCCACACTTAAGAGCCGTTGTTGATCCATTAAGGTCATTCTAAATCATGTAAAACTGAAAATTTATTTGTATTAAACTTTTTTAAAGTGATTAGAACAAGACTGGCGAAGTATGATAGATATGCAATCATTTCTAAAAATGTATCTTTTGCAAATGTAGACCTTTAAAAACACAACTTCAGTCAGTACTGCGCGGTATGTGGTACCAACTGAATGCTGTACAACTTACTACATACAACGGAGGACAGGACAAAACTACAGTTTCGAAATGTAAGTGTTATCTTGTTATCAACGGCATTTTTTGTAGCGCAGTGGAGCCGGTTTATAACGCTTTTATTTTGCATTCATTATTTTTTCAGAGCACTTCTGCGATAAACATTCTTCAACGGCCTTGGTTTCCATTTCGATACGTAAGAATTTAAGTGGAAAATAAAATAAATATACTGTTAAGTCTTTACGCTACTCCATTTTTGTCCCCGCTCCACATTTATAAACATTTTTTCATTAATACCCGCAAACAATTTTATGCTTCGTGTATTAAGTAAATTACAAGGTAATGTAGGCTCGTAATGCATTTATAGGAAACCCACAGTTTCTATGAATGCATTACGTTTTTTCGTGTCAGTTAATTTTCCAATGTTTTACCTCGATTGCTTCGAACCGGGGCGTATCATACTCATAATAACATTAATTGTTTATGGTGAAGTTGTTACCGAATTTCTTAGAATTTGTGTAGTTTGTCTCTTGCCATGTTCCGTGTCCCCAATGAGGAGCAATTACATGCCGATTAAAATAGCATTAACGAAATAAGCGACGTGCGACAGGCAGCTGCCCTGCGCCTGCACAGGTGCCTGGTGGAATGTATTACGTTATGGTATTTAATAGTGACGATATACAATACCTGTTGAATTTTACTGTCGAAACCAAAAAAAAAATGAAAACTACTTTGACAACTCAAAACTTTTTAGGCAACCATACGCTTAAGTATAGGGCAAAAATAGTAGGTATAGCTGATTAGGTGCGTCATTCTGAGAGAATACCGAAAATAACCTAAAAAAAATCAGATACGAGTCACGTGATGAGAGGCCCAGTTTCGGATTTTCAAAAAAAGGCACTTTTTAACCGACTTCTTCAAAATGGAGAAGGTTTTATGTTCGGCTGTACGTATTTTAGTTTTATGTATGTTCACCGATTTCTCCAACAATTGTGGAGCGATTTAAAAAAAATATTTTGTATTCGAAAGCCAATCTTTATTTGTTTATTGAGTTGTAGAGTTTTGTTCATATTTTCGTATCGCAGAGATTTATATTAACACGATGAATTAATGATATGGATTTTTCTTTAGCTAATTCGATTTTTTTTTACCGTATTTGCTAACCCAAAATTTCTCAGATTTGCTTATTTAAGTATTTTTCCGGTATTTAGGAGTTTTGTAATGATTCAATCGTTACTTAGAATAGGGAATATGCACGCGATTTTTTTATTTATAAAATGAATTACTTATAAGCTCCAGTAAACACTCTAGAAAATATTTTTTAAATATCTTCATCAGCGATGAAGTTATAACGCTTCAAAGATTACTTTTAGAACGAGAAGTCCGACATGGAATTTGACGTCACATTACGTGACGTCTATACATCTGCCATAGAAAACAGCGTTTTCGCGAGAGGGACAGATATATTTGTTTAAAATAATTATATCTCGTTTGGTTTTCGAGCAATTTTGATTCTATTTCCACTGTTAATAATATATTTTTAGATAGTGTTCAGATAATAAATATTTTTTTTATGCATATTCCCTATTATTTGTTTGTATGATGTGGAGGCAGATGCAGTAGTGCACTTCCCGCTATTGCTATAAGTATTTCCTCTGTATGTAGATGTAGTAAATATTGTTTACCAACAAATAATAATAGATACACTGATCAAAGTTACTAAAGCTTTTCATTTTTGAAAGTATTTTAAGTTTTGCTGATCGAAAACGATTTCGCAAGTAAAATCCTCATTTTTTAATGTTTATCAAACCGGCAAAAAAATCTACGACATCAAAACATCATTAAAACAGTACAGAGAACATCCTATAAAATAACCAGCTAGAAAATAGGTTAACACTATAATTTTATCGCGTTACAAGCAACACTTAGCGAAGATTTTCTTGGAAAGTATCAATAACATCGGAGTGCAGGGCGGGTCGTCTCGCTTGGGTGACCTAGGGGCTAGGCGGGGTAGCAAAAAGTGCAGGCGACCGGCACTGACCTGACGTTCTGCTTCACTGGGTAACACCCCTTTGTTTACCTCATGTCTAGGTTCCTGTTATTTCTTGCTTTTGAAACACGTTCGATGTTGAATAGTTATGTTCCCATTATAACGTATTATGAATAGGAGGACCATGTTGCTATGTTAGGGGTTCATTTCATGTTAGTCTGGCGGTTTGAGTTCTTTATGCGGCCTACTCAAATGTCCTTACTGTGGTATTGTCAGGTAGTTGAGCTCCTTAAAGTTCTAAGTTTGAGCTACACGATAGAAACTGGCAAATACTTGCACCGTCTGGATGTGTCGTGGATCTGCACTCAAATCTGTGTGGTACTTTCCTCAAAATGCCACTTCAGACATTAACCTACATGGTTCTCATATGATTTGAACAGTATAATTGTATGGACAAAAGAGACTATAACTTCTGAGTTTGTTTCGGTGTTTCTTCTCAGAGCAGTCAGCTAGGAAACACCGGCCTCATCTAGTTTAAAAGATTGTCGTGTAAAAGTGTTATTTACAACCTACTTACAGAATAAATATCATTTATCATTATCGTTTATTAGGAAAATTTATTAGTTAACTAGCTGACCCGCGCAACTTCGTCTGCGTCACATTTGCCAGTAATGCTCCGCTCCTATTTTTCTTAGCTTGATGATATTATAGTCTAGCTATAACCTTCCTTGATAAATAGGCTATCCAACACTGAAATAATTTTTCAAATCGACCCAGCAGTTCCTGAGATTAGCGCGTTCAAACAAACAAACCCTTCAGCTTTATAATATTAGTATTCTATAGATGAAGGCTGGATTTCGTGGCGTTGTATTAATTATTATGAGAATTAATTCATGTGCGATGGATGCAGCTAAGGAATACTTTTTTCCTCCTCCTATTCTTCTTTTCATTGAACTAGATTGCCGTTAGGTTTTATGAGACATCTGAAGACCATAATTTAAACAAGCGGTTGTCCACGCCTTCGCTCGCGTTTATAAATATTTTAATGAAAAAAGGAGCCTATCTAGCTCTGTACCTACCAAAATTAATCAAAATAAACCGTAACAAACTAATTCACATCCTCCCGCTCTGGGGGGAGCAGAAGGGAGTCTCAGACTCTAACTGACTAAAACCCATCCGTGTTCCTCCTTATGCCCTTTGCGTTCCTGGGCCGTGGTACTCTACAAATTCCGCAACAACAAATTCACCCAGCATTTGTAATACTTATTAGTAAGGAAGAGACACAGACAATAGTATTTTTCATAGAAAGTAAAGATAACCATGTCTTTATAACATACCTAGATATGTGTGGGGTGAGTATATATCTATTATTGCCTACCTGTCCTAAATATTTACAACTATTAAACGAAAATTTTAACTACAGTATTAACTGGGGTGGGTACTAAAAATGTCGAGCTCGCTCCGCTCGTTCTTGTATTCTTAGTTGTACAAAAGTCGACAACATTACTTTTATGCATGTATCGAGAGTAAACAGAGAATCTTACAATAACATTTCTAGCTTTTTTATTTATGATTGAATTGTTGGTAAATAAAAAATCTAGGCAACCTATCTATCGACACCTCCACTCTGATCCCGCTGGTGCTAAAATTTCGAGCTCACGTCACTCGCTGTAACATCCATATTTTTCAAAGAAACAGCTGTATGTATGATACAAAGAAAATATCGTGTATCCGAGACAATGAACTATTTTTCCGGCGCTTGGCCCGTTCTGGCATCCTTAACTTTCCAGTTTACGCATGAATTGGCAAAGAAAACATCTATACTACGTGTTATAAGAAAAAAACCTAGCGATTCTCGAGTCAAGAAACTAAAATTCGCTCGCTCCAGCACCCCCAGCTTTCCCCAGTTTTCACTTAACTCAACAAAAAAGAACATGCGTATGTATAAAATGAAAAAGAGCGTTTTTGAGTCACAGAACTATTTTTTTCGGGCTCGCTTCATTCGCCCTGCCATCCTTAGCTTTCTGACTTTCGCTTAAGTCGAAACAAACCATGTGTGTTCGGTCTAGCATCTTTAGTTCTACAGTTAACGCTTAACGTTGACAAAAGAATCTTAGCTTGAAATAAAACCAAATCAAACTTATCTGAAACAAGGCATCGTAGGTATCAAAATTTTTCGAGATTACTTCGCTCCCTCTAGCATCCGTAGTTCTCCAGCTTAAACTTAAGTCGACCAATAAACATCTATTTATATTATGATACAAAAAAACAAAGGGTTCCGAGACAAGGTGCTAAAAAATGTAGGGCTCGCTTCGCTCGCTCATACATTTTACGTTCTTTTCGAGCTAAAGTTTTTCTGCAACAGCCACTAACGTAACCCTTTCGAAGTGAAAAATCAGCATCAAACCAAAAATAAATTTGTCCCAGTAGTAGAGTGAGATGAAACATTTCAATTAAACTCTACTAGCATTGAATTTGAATCACTGTAGGTATATTGTAGAACTGTTATCCATTCTACATTGTGTAGTGTAACTAACTGACATAAAACTAGGTGGTCCTGAAATACCATTCGATAAATTAAAATTTTACAAAGACCACGCAAATTAAATTTTGCCTAAGCAATGCGTTACAAAAGCAATCAGAGCGGTGCGATTCACTAAGGCAGAACATCTTTACAACCAAGAAATTATCGTTGATACTTCTGATAAATATATGCCACATCAGATGTTTCAACGATGATTTCTTGGTTGTAAAGATGTTCTGCCTTAGTGAATCGCACTACAGAATAAAATGTAGGTATGTTAGGTATCCGTTTTCCATTATATTGCGGATGTAATTTGTATTAACTTATTAATTAACCATCGCGATGGTCGCTTTGCGAGCAGATTTATTCTGAGCTTAATTTTCCATTATGCCGAAGAGCTTTGACAAACTTAGCAAAAGTATGGTAAGTCTAAATAATCGTTTGACAGTCCCTCGCAATCAAAAATAATTCTCTTGCTCTCGGGAAAATTTCTAGTTATTACATAAAAACAGTTCGTGCTCGTCTTGTTTACAACGGAAATAGATGTATTTCCTAACTAAGTACGTACTTTTCCCCAGTTAATTCTTAGATCGAGTCACATCTCTACCGAGAATTCCGTTCGTCACGCCATTGCCACGGTGCAGGGCGGATTCCATAATTAATTCCACAAATATTATATAGGAGAAAATTGTCTTTTTGTTTGCCTCAGTGTTCTAGGAAATCCCTGAACTAAGTACTTCTGAGATATAAAGAAAAAATAATAGATGGTTTCTTGAAATCACATCGACATAGTTTCAAACGCGTGTCATGTTTGAACAATAAACAGGTCTTTTTATGAGAAGAAAAAAATTGAGACACTGAATTTCGTAACGTTCGTATGTTTATCCGAGAAATTCTTGGGAATCACTTAACCGGCTGTAATGTTTGATCTGGTAGCGTTCCAATTGGGTCACAAGTCTTGAGTACTTCCATACTTCCATCATCCATGCTACGTAGTTACGCACTTGTTATTACAGAGTGTCTGTAATCTAATCCGCGTCCAAGCATTTATCACGTCGCGTCGGAGGTAAATCAATTTGTCTGTATCAATATGTCTTTATTATGATGGATTCAGGTATCGAGGGATTAGATATTATGTTGATGCAATACCTACCTACACCTTTGGGAGGTAATCTTGAGACGTACCTATCTACTGTAATTCTGCTGTTAAGTATCTCTATTCTGATTACTGTTGTGTAGGTTTGCCTGCAGCTAATAGATAGTGTCATCACCAATTATTATTACACCCGTGTATTGTAATTGAACAGGTACTAAATGAGAACGGCCAGCAATGAACTCGCAAGCTGTTTATGTGATGATTGTATCAGAGTTCACAATCATTGTCATCACAATGCCGTGTTTGGCAAATATTCCCATTGTTACCTACTTGCGGTTTGGTCCATCGACGACTCATCTTTTATCGGTGCGCCCGAATAAGGACCGGAGTATACCTGACACCAAATGAGTAAGTGTGATTCATTTCACGCTTCGGAGTAGTTATTTACGATATTTTGTTGCAGACAGTTAGTAACGGGTTTTGTGTCACTTAGTAATGCAAATGGAAAATATTCTATAGCTGGTACGTAGGTACCACAGATCTACAAAATTATTCAGGCTGCCATAAATAGAGATTTGGTAAGAGACAGGGGAGGCTCATAACCAGCGGTGGGACACCAATTCTAAAATATTGCCCATAAATAAAAAGGTAGATTATTTGGTAGGTCTGGAATATTATTATAATACTCAATATGAAGTTAATGTTAAAAACAAGTACAACACGTAGGGCTAGAGAGAATCAACTAGTTCAAACACGGATAACAAATTATTATGGTAAGAGAACATCTAAGTATCTGGTCCCTAAAGTGTTTAACAAAATAATAAACGTAAAAAAATGTAAAGGATCACTTAAGTCAAAATAAAAAAAATAACATTATAAGTACAGACTTGCAACCAGAACTAAAAAAATAGATAAGATTAAACCATAGCGATTTAATATGTAAGTGGTTAGAATGTTCATAAGGTGGTTTACTGTTATTTAGAAGAGCGCCTCTCGCCATCAAAAGTTAAAGTTTGGCGAGTGTAGATTTAAGTAATGCCTCTGTATTACAATTTTATTAAATAAATAAAAAAATAAATAAAAGTAACGCTTGTAAAAAAGAGATTTTAGCAACGTTGATTAAGCCTACACTGTGAGGCATGTATCACGCAAGGCAGATATAGGTACCTGTTAGGTACCTTAGTCTGCGATGCATTGGAAACTTATGCTTAGCGGCTGAGAATCACTGTAGCAGAAACGTATTGTATTAAACTACATATCTACATGATTTCCAATCTACACGAATGAGTTTGAAACGAAAGCCAGGTCCACACGTACTTATGGTTAATTAAACATAAAAAATATATGTTCAAAGAAAGCTTCACAGCCCGTCGTTTACATACATCATTTTTCTACGGCTCCCGGAACACATTACAGAATCGTACAGCTGTTGTATCCATTGCTTTATAATTATGTTTTTACATGGAAATAGTTCCGATATCGTTATAAAAAAGTAGTTATTAGTCGAGCAGAAATTGCTAGTTATTTCAGTGAAACAATACTTGGTAACCAGCTATTACTTCACTATCCAATACCACCGGTTCTAGAAGTAGATAATTGTAGTCTTGCGCCGTTTCTTGAGTGGCCCACGCTTTCTAAGATATGGAGATTGTATCTCGGGGAACGTGTTGGAAAAGGCTTCTTTTGAACAGCATTGTTTGTGGGAAAAGACTAGGTATTACGTGGGTTTTTTTAGGATGGGAAGTAATTAAATGACTCCTTCCACTCTGGGTTGAGCGGAGGGGAGTGTCAGACTCTTACTGACTAAAACCCATCCGTGTTCCTACTAATGCCATTAGCATTCTAGGACCGCGGTGCCTCTTCGAATAAGTTCCGCAACCCTAGACCTAAGTATTGCTTAGGTACTTACCTACCTACCGCTTTTTGTAACGAGAAAATATTAGTTTTCCTGAACTTCACATAGCTTGTACAGTTCGATTCAAACTTAATGGCGGTTCGGAAGTTAGCTGCGAGTGCAGCTGCGCGCAGGTACAGTCAAGTTGACGATAATTTAGGCTCAATTTAATTGGCTGATACCCAAAATTGCGTTTTGCGCATCGGAACGTACGATGTTCCGAGCCGCCATTAAGTTTGAATCGTACTGTACCTACGGTTCGCTAAAAACCTGCAAGTATGTTATAAGTAACCTTAATCTGTTACTCTTTATAGTCATCTCATGAAAAATTTATTGAAAAAGTTCTTCATTAGCAAAGAAGTGAGATGCGTAATCTGAAACATTTCTTGTCATCGTCATCAGAAGGGTTTCATATCAGACTGTTAATATTTATAACTAGCTTCTGCCCGCGGCTTCGTACAGACATATCCCGTTTTTTTCCGTTCTCGTAGGAATTTTGAGCAATCCTTAGTGCTCCCCTACACTTCAAGGACCCTACATGCCATATTATTTTAGTTATCTGCGACCAGTAGTTTCGGCTGTGCATTGTCTGTTACTCACTCAGTCAGCAGTAACGGAAGAATTTTATAATACTAGAGGCCGCCCGCGACTTCGTCAGCGTATAAATTCTCGTTATTCCCGTGTAAATCCCGATCCCTCGGGAATTCCGGGATAAAAAGTAGCCTATGTGTTATTCTAGGTCTTCATCTACCTACATACCAAATTTCATCGTAATCCGTCCAGTAGTTTTTTCGTGAAAGGGTAACAAACATACATACACATACACATACATCCATCCTCACAAACTTTCGCATTTATAATATTAGTAGGATTGATTGCTGGAACGAAAAGTAAGTAACCCGAAGTACTTATGTAAACTCGGCCATAAGTAAGAGTAAACTCGATTTGCCATAACTTCTCGGAAATGTGTAACTTATTTCAACAATTTCTAATACTTGACAAGTTTTTTTTAAACTAAGACTTTCCTCCGCATTTCTCAGTATCGTTTAAATAGCAAACCTTTTCCAGAAATTAAAAAGCTTTTTATTGATTTGCTCGGTAACGTCTTGAAAAACGTTTTATAGCAAATTGTTTTTAGCGTTTTTTTGCTCTAAGAATATGATATAGAGATATATTTTGCGTTCTTTTGCTCAAAGAATATGATATATATATAGGTATGATATATAGAGGTAATGGCGATCGGACGGTAATGAGCAGGGTCCGCGCGCGGTCTCTCTTTTTGGGCACCGGTTGCACATTTGCAAGCTTCTAGGATTTTGGCACCGTTCTTTTTTCTAGAGAGAGGCGGAACAGGCGTGTCAACACAGGAGACAGTTCAGGCACTTTAAAATCTTCTATCTGATAACCCTAATCCAGCCAGATGCTGCTGAACAGTTAACAAATTATTCGAAACTAAGCTTTGCTCCCAGGGTTATAACACAGGAAGCGTGAACTAAGAGAAGGGCTTTGCCAGAAATGTATGAGCAAGTCGTGCGTTTTTTTATTGTACTTGTAATACTCGTATGTCTTGTAGACGGCTAAAACTGTTTGACAAATAGTGTTTCCAGTTAACTCGCAACATTAAGTAGATACAAACCACGTTTATTTGCTGAGATAACAATGAATGAGCGTCTGCTATCATGCAATATTGCAATATGAACCTGATATTCTATTAATAATCGCTAAAGGTTAGTGTGTCAATACAGATATCTGAGTATATGGGGCGCCCGTAGACTTCTAACACCCGTAGACTTCTGTAAGTATATACCTAATAATCCGGGAAAACCCGAGAGAATGAATGGATTTTACAAACATTTTACGTAATAGTCGCTATATTTATGAGTAGGTAGACCTACATACATTATTTTAAGATGTGTTGACTTAAGAGTCCTATTACGAATCGTAAATGCTCGTTTGCAACAGACGAAGTTAGGTTGGTCTGCGTTGGGAGTACATCTATAGTCCGCGAAACAATTTTGATACTTACTAGTCTGAATAGGATTATAGTTTATTTGGGCACTCGCGCGAGACTGAGGAGCGCGCGCGCTGAATTGACGCAGAATATATAGTACTTTAATTTTATTTATTGTAATTTTGTTTAATTATATTGACAAACGAAAACTAATGAAACGTATTCATTGTAGATTGAAATTTTATATCATATTAATTTATTTGATAAAATTGTTTTAATTTGGAATATAATGGACGCTGAATCAAGACATTTCTGGCTTAAATTAGGCTTTCTTTACGTTTTTTTCCGTGAAAACTCAAGGAATTTAAAGAAATTCTAGAACTCCAATAAACAAGTAAAACATTCAACTTACCTTTTAGTAATTTAAGCTTTTAAAAGAATTGATTGTAACAATGTGAATTAGACCGTCAAAGTTCCATCGCCGACATTTTTTCTTGCAAACTGAGTTCTAAAATATTTACAGTAAATTACACGAAAAGAAAAATGAAAATGTGTAACTCTAACTTACAAGAAAGAGACTGGCACTATCGTTATTCATGATCAAATAATTAAAATATCTTACTGCTGCTGATAATTACAGCGTCAAAAATCATGAATTTCCGTAAAAAATGTAATAGGACTCTTAACCTCAAGCATGCTTTTCATCAAAGGTTAGGCAGAGGTGTAGGTACCTACCAAATTTGTTTTAAATCTCTGATGAATAGTACATTAGCAGTGGACTGCTGGGCAAGGGTCTCCCTTATCCTTCACCACATCCCGGTGTGGTGTTGCCTTCTCCGAACAAACCGTCATTTTCGCCAGCGTTTCCAAGGCCATCCTCAGTGACGACGCCCCCCTCTGACTCCCACTGCATTATGACTTTTGCACATCTATCCCGAATCTTATCTGAATCTGATATTCTAGATATGTGTCACGCCCAATCCCACTTCAGCTGGCAGCCTTGTCGTCCGCTTCGCCGATTCCTGTTTCTGAAGTGCAAGTACCTATGGCACGCCTTAATTTCGCCAGGGTTTAAGTTCTAAGGCAAATATTCTGTACCAAATATGCACCAATATGGATAACAGGTCAAAACCAAATATGGATAACAGGTCAAAACCAAATATGGATAACAGGCCAGTGACCACTGTATTGGACTCAATCCGCAGTTATTCCTCTGCACAAGAAAGCTCCTACTTGGAAGTGCGAAAACTATAAAACCTTGTTGCTCATATCCCACGCCAGTAAAATACTCTTGCGCATAATTAACACGCGACTTTCTGCGTATGTAGACCGCTTTTGTTGCCGGCAAGGGAACTCGAGAGCAAATTTTGAATGTTCGCAATCTCATAGAGAAAGTGTCCTGAATTTAACAAACCACTGGTCTTGTGCTTCATAGATTACGCCGAGGCGTTTGACTGTGTACCATGGCAGACGCATGGCATGTTTGACGTACTCATTGATATGAGCGTCCCTCCACATCCTCAGACGTCCTTTTTGATCCAGGCAATCTGCACCTTAAAAAAACAACAGTTTTGTGAAATTAGAAAACAAGAAGTCGTAAGTATGGAAATCCGGAACGTAGCGTGCGTCGAGGCTGTATTCTGTCGCCTAAGTTATTCAACCTCTACGGTACATTGTGAGGAGAACCCTTGATGGTTGGAGCACTAACATCCTGAGTAGGTAGACCGTGCCCAAGTTCTCCCAAGCACCAATGATGGGTATGAGTAGGTCGATGAGTTCGTGTATCTTGGATCCTTGATCACGACTGAGGGCAACTGCTTTGAAGAAATCTACTATCGGACTGGTATAGCCAAAACTGAAATGACCAAACTTGGGAAAAAAATACAAAACCGTGGCTTCTGTTGGAACACCAAGATTCGATTGCTCCATACTATAGTATACCTACTTAGTCTTTTTGTATGGAGCATAAACATGTTGCATCAAAAAAAGTCGCGAAAGCAGAAAGATCGACGCTTTCGAAATGTGGGATCGGCGAAGACTTCTTAAAGGTACCATGGACCGTTATGAGAACGAATGAATCCATGCTGGTAGAACTCAACATCACCAAACGGCTTTTTGTTAGCCTTTTCCTGTTAATGTTATTAAAGCGTTCATCCAAGAATAGTCTGGAAAGGCTCACGATACTGAGCTGAGTCGAAGGAAAATGCGCTCAAGGTAGAATACCGGCAAAATGGTCCGACGACAGCTGTTGGAAGCAGCATGTACCGAGTGGTCCACAATTCAGAAGACCGCAAGGCTTGACGACGCTTCTCGTCGTTTGTGGTGGCGATCTTCAACAGTGAGGGAACGACCGAGCCAAGTGCCGACCACCAGGTAAGTATCGGGGATATATTATAACAAATTCAGATAGCGGGCTGTCACTGGAAAATTATGGAATAAATTCAGGGGTAATAATATAAGTATTTATGGAACACATAGCATAGTAGATTAAGAAAATACTGTTCATTAACTCTTGCGTGTCACTAAAATACAAAATGAAATAATTGGAAAAATACTGACTACTTAAAGAGCATGACATAGATATAAGAAACTATGGAAAATGATACCAAGCCTTTATTACCTAACTCAAGCATTTATTTCAATTAAACCATTTACAGGCACTTTTGAATTGAAAAAAAGGTAAAGCTATTTGCACGTTTCAAAGCGTAGATCTCTACGGAGAAGAACGTGCAAGAATCTCCACGGACACTTAAAAATAATAAATTGTTACAAAGTTTTGTTTACATCGGTTTGAAATTATACAATTACACACGTGAGAACGATGTATAAGACGAGCAGGATAAAAGCGTCCGGAATAAAAGAGAATAATTCAAAGAAACAATTACAATTAACCATAGCAGCTGAGAAATGACCAGTCCCAGATTTAATATTATTATCAGCTTGACTTTTGAGTGAGCATGACGCTCCCAACCGCCAGGGTACATTCAAGTCAAAAACAAAACTGATAGCTAAAGTTTAAGTTAAAGGTACACAGTACTCACACGTGCCGTTAATGGATGAAATTATACAATGCTAAAATAAATTGATTCTAAACAATGCAAATATTGCTTACAATCTTCAGCCGGTACAACAATGTCTCCAAAATATTTAGATTACTTTGTGCTCCCTAGTGGCTGTGGAGCAGCACCAGCATTCAGCCAAAATAATCCCCCGACTTAAGTATAATAATTATGCTTGCCTGCGTAGTGTGCGTTTAATACAACTTAAATTTTAAACAGTACCTAAAACCTAAAAAAATAAGAAAGGACCTAAAATCGAGCCTTGGCGGACGTCCATTTTCACGTTTAATCCCGGCGAATTGACACCGTTGGTTTGAACTAATTGCTGTCTATCATTCAAATAAGATTTAACTAAGTTTAACGCTGTTTTGCCTAGTCCGTAACGCTCGAGCTTCCGGAGTAATGTATCTTGATCAACGCAATCAAACGCCTTAGAGAGATCACAAAAGACACTTATGGCATCCTGTGCGTCCTTCCACACATAAAGATGTGCTTTAGTATGGTGACACCAGCGTCAGTTGTACAATGTCTTTTGGTGAAACCATACTTTTTATCATGCAAGATGTTATTCGTGTTAAAATGATTGAGCTTTTGATTTAGCATTACTTTTTCAAATACTTTACTAAACACTGGCAACACGGATAATAATAATATTTGTCTATAATTATTTGTGTCTTTACTATCCCCAGATTTAAAGTGGTATCATCTTACTGAATTTCATTAGGTCCGGAAAGACTCCTTGATCCACACACAAATTAAATATTAAAGCTAAGTACGGCGCTACAGTCTCGATAATTGAGGTGCAAGCCTTGATAGACAATCCCCATAGATCTTCGGTCAATTTAATTTTGATTTGTTTAAAAGCTTTTATTACTACTATGGGGTTTATATGTTTAAAATTAAAGTCAGTCGGACAGGCTAAAACGTTCGCCTTTAATAAATCAAAAGCAAACGAAGGCGGGGAAGAAGAAATTTACAAATTCTTGAGCAACTTCTTTGGTATCGCTAATAAGTCCGCGAGGAGTCTCCGATCCGTAACAACAACATTAATGTAAGTGTTCGCAAGATCTATATAATATTTTTCGTTTTTCTAGCCGAAGTTGTTCTCGCCACTTTTTGGTATCATTTTCCCATATAGGTAAAATAAGTGTCCCTTATTAGCTTGTATATCTACCTTAATTATTTTTCTTCAACCGACTTCCAAAAAACGGGCCAATCGGAGTCGCACAGGAAGGGTTAATTTTGATGACGTTTTTGTTATAGCGGCAAAAGAAATACACAATCTGTGAAAATTTCAACTGACTATCTATTAAGATTCTTGAGATACAGCCCGCTGACAGACTGACGAACGGATCGACGGACAGCGGAGGCTTATTAATTGGTGCGTACTGCGTAGGTAATGTTTAACTTTCGAACAATGTATACAGGCTTCGTTAATGCATTTTTTGAACAAGTGTATTGTAAAAGTTTTTTTTTATATTTATGTTATCATTCTGTTCATTGTCATAGCTCTTTAGCTTGGGTGCAGTAAAGAAAAAAATAAGATCACTTTTCCACGAGGTTCAAGTTATTTAGTAAACTATAGATGGATGTTTTTTTGTTGTATTTGAAACGATCTGTTCATAATATATTGAGAGTTTATAAAAAGATCAACTTTGAAATGGTCTGGGTTTATAACAACACAGCATGTTATGTAGAATTCAGTTTCCTAAATCATTTTATACAAGTACCGACCTACACAGACTTGGGAATTTTTCCATTTCCAATATTTTTATTTATAATTTATTTTTGCTGACATATCGAATTTGGACGCAGCCAGGTCTGATATTGGTCAGAATTCGCCGGTCGATAATGGAGGCTAACTGCGTCAAAGGCTCTTGTTACAGTCGAACATAGTAATTGCTAATTGACTTGTTAGTAACTCGTTAATGGTTCGGAAACTATGCAGGATAGGACGACCGTTTTCAGTTTAAATGAAATTTTGATGTGGAAGCAAAACGAAGTGTCGCGAATGCGGAATTCCGGAAAGCAACGTATAGTTAGGTATAGTCAGATTTTTCAACTGAATATATTACTTGCGCGTCATAAATGGATTCAATCTGTCTAAGTTACGATTCGACATTATTACCTAGTTCCTTAGTAAAGTTTAAATTTACGGGGAATAAATTGTTTTCAAAAGCATCTACTTATTATAGTTGTTTTTTTCACGTTTAGCGGGTTCGATTTCCAGTTCACACAGGTGGTTATTTAAAACTAGCTGTTTTTTCGATGACTTCGCCCGCTTGACAAATTATACCTAAAACCTTCCTCGAAAACCACTCTATCCATTGGTGCAACAGCATGAAAATCAGTGCAGCAGTTTTTGAGTTTTTCACGAACAGAGAGACAGATAGACCCGGCGGAGGACTTTGTTTATGTTAGTGATGATAGTGATTCTATGAATACAGTTTGTAAGGTTTTTAAAATAGGTACATCATGTAATAAAGTACTTACCCTCAAGTACTTTCCCTCCATATGGCAAAGACTTGGTACGACCTGTATACTACCTACTATTTATAGGCTTTTTATATCGAAGATTCACTTACCTAGGTAGGTACACAAAATCTTAATAGAGTCCTGAGACTTACGATACCTACCAGGCATACAAAAGAATAATAGGTACCTATGTATAAAAAAGTCAAATCGTTCAAAAAGGAAAACGGTGGATTTTTCTCTAGCTCAGGAAATACCTTATTATCGGGAAAAAGCTTTTTTCTTGGTACCTCGTAAACCTCAGTCGAAGAAAGAAATGAGGTAAATAAAAGAAATGAATTTTTATGCCTAGATGTTACGATTTTTTTTTTTTTTTTTTTTTTTTTCATTTTCATATATTCAGATCTCGTACTTATGACGTAGGTTGCCAATTTCTATGGCATTAGGATCAATGCTTTACGCTAGAGGTTTTGCCTACGTTTATATCGGAAAGTACTTATTCCAAGAGAACGTTTTTCCTAAAACGTAGGTACCTTCGCCAGATTCTATGTCCTTCGCCAGGGTTCGCCATCTTTCTATGTAGGTACCTACCACAATTCATGAAAATTGGTTCGGCTGCTGTGGCGTCAAAATGTAACCAACATATTATAAACGGACAGGGTTACTTACTTTCGCATCTTTTATGAGAAGGACTAACTTAGAATTACTTAGGTACCTAGCCGTAAAACATACTTGGGGTAGCTAGTTTTTTTTTTCTAGGAAGGAATATGCTAACAGACAATGATAAATTATTAATTAACTTATATATAAAAATGAATTGCTGTTCGTTAGTCTCGCTAAAAGTCGAGAACGGCTGGGCCGATTTCGGTAATTCTTTTTTTGTTTAGTTCGCCAGAATACAGGGAAGGTTTAAAAGCAAAAAAAAAATGGGTAGGTATTGTAGCCAGTTGACGGGAGCGAAGCCGCGGGGCACGGCTAGTTATTGCGCGATTCTCTTAGGGAACTGTTTAAGATTATTAACATCATGACGGTACCTTGTCAATACATTTACGAAAACATCATGTATGTCAGAAAGACTTTACATCTTTTTCGTAAAAGAGGCGAGAGACATAATTATGGTACTAGAAATAGGGACCAGTTAGTTCAACCAGGCTTCAGACTGGCTAAAGTAGCCTCATCTTTCATGGGGTACTGTTTAAAATGTTATAATAAGATACCTCCCCATATATTAGAACTAAATGAGACGAAATTCAAGTCTTGTATTAAACGCACACTATGCAGGCAAGCATATTATAAGTTGGGGGATTATATTGAAGATAAAAATGCTTGGCTGAATGCTGGTCCTGCTCCACAGCCACTAGGGAGCACAAACTAATCTGTGAATATTTCGGAAACATTGTTGGACCGGCTGAAGATTGTAAGAAAAATTTGCATTGTTTAGAATCAACTTACTTAGCATTGTATAATTTCAGCCATTAACAGCACATGTGTGAGTACTGTGTACCTTTAACTTTAACTTTGATTATCAGTTTTAGGTATGTTTTTGACTTGAATGTACCTACCCTGGCGGTTAGGAGAGTCATGCTCACTCAAAAGTCTAGCTGATGGTGGCGTATGCGTTTGATCATTTGGCTCCCTTCAAAATGGTTGAGCCGAATGGTGCTCGCGCATGCGTCATGTTCGTGAACGGGCGCCGTCAGTCGGGACTGGTTTTTTCTTAGCTGCCATGGTTAATTTTAATTATTTCTTTGAATTGTTCCTCTTTTTCCCATACCATGACAGATACGACGCACAACTTTAAATCTATAACTATAACTTATACTAAGAGAGCTATAACTAATCACTATACTAATACAAACAGCACCATACAAAGCATTATTTATTTGCATCTGAGCAAAGTCCAATAATATTCTCAATGTCACCCTCAGATGCAATCCTGTGAGTGGGATCTCCGGGTTTGTTGCGTACCAAGATACGACCACGCTTCGACCAAACGAAGCGCCAGCCGTGCACCCCCGCAGCAGCCCGTGTTTGGCGAAACAACTGCTGGTTCAGCTTAGTCAGCCTCTCGTTGATGTAAAACCGTACTGCTTTCCCCGCGAGACCGAGACCTTCGGTCGTAGCGCCACGCCGCACGCGAGCGCCAGCCAACAGCGCGTCACGCTGGTCACGTCGAGCAAAGCGCACCATGATGGGACGAGGGCGGGGCTCCGCTGACGCAGTAGGGCTGGTCGCTTTTATGTGCCTTCCACTCGCTCGCTCCACGCTCACAATGTCCCGGTCTTCAAGAGACACCCCTAGCTTCGTGGCAATTAGCTGGAGAAGATGCGTGGTATTTTCTCCTTGTGTCTCAGGCACGTTTGCGACGACTACGTCATTTGCCATCAGCTCCTGATCCCTGTCATTTAGATCCCGTTTCAACTGCTCCACTACGCTCTCCACGACTCCTGAGTTTGCTGACGGAGCACTACCCTCACACCGACGTTTCTCGAGCACCTCCAACCTGGTCTCTATTCCGTCTATACGTTTCTGAAAAGAGTCGTTAGAAGACTTCAGATCGGCCACGTCTTTCCGGAGCTCCAAGACCTCAAACCGTAAGGTACGCAGTTCCTCTACCACCAGCCTCAACGCAGAGCCCACTTCCTGCGGGAACTCGGGAAACGACACTGCAGCTGATGGAGGCGACGCCTGATGCACCAGTAGTTGGGTCAAAACATGTCATTTACATGTCGATTGACACATACAATTTAGTCCGACCAGTATCCGCCAAAAGATATGCATTCCTCTTCTTTATCTACATGTCGATTGACACATAGAATTTAGTCCGACCAGTATCCGCCAAAAGATATGCATTCCTCTTCTTTATCTACATGTCGATTGACACATAGAATTTAGTCCGACCAGTATCCGCCAAAAGATATGCATTCCTCTTCTTTATCCACATGTCGATTGACACATAGAATTTAGTCCGACCAGTATCCGCCAAAAGATATGCATTCCTCTTCTTTATCTACATGTCGATTGACACATAGAATTTAGTCCGACCAGTATCCGCCAAAAGATATGCATTCCTCTTCTTTATCCACATGTCGATTGACACATAGAATTTAGTCCGACCAGTATCCGCCAAAAGATATGCATTCCTCTTCTTTATCTACATGTCGATTGACACATAGAATTTAGTCCGACCAGTATCCGCCAAAAGATATGCATTCCTCTTCTTTATCCACATGTCGATTGACACATAGAATTTAGTCCGACCAGTATCCGCCAAAAGATATGCATTCCTCTTCTTTAACTACATGTCGATTGAAATATAAAATTTAGTCCAACCGGTATCCGCCAAAAGATATGCATTCTTCTTCTTTACATGTCGATTGACACATAACATTTACTCCGACCAGTATTGAGCAACCTGTGCCTATCATTGGCTTCCATTAAATTTTGAAAGGTGGAAGTGGCTGTGCATGGTGGGCGTAAAGAAGGTGATGCATGCCGTGACATCGTTCTCACATGTATGTATAATTTCAACCCGATGTAAATAAATCTTTGTAAACAATTATTATTCTATTAAAAAATAAAAAAAATATATTATAATTAATATTATTATATTATATTATTATTAAATTATTCTATTCTATTCTATTATTTTTAAAAGAGTGTCCGTGGAGTTTCTTGCACGTTCTTCTCCATAGAGATCTACGCTTTGGAACGTGCAAATAGCTTCAACTTTTTGGACCGACCGACCTTGACTATTCAAAAGTGCCTGTAAATGGTCTAATTGAAATAATGCTTGAATTTTGAATATAAATAAAAAGAGCCAACAGAGGATACGACAGCAAAACTTAAAAAAAAATAGTTACGTAAGGAATTTTCAAGCAAAATGTTCCACGCTACTGCGATTTTAAAGCATTTCCCGTGTACAATCCCTGGCATCAACGTTGAAATGATCCAACATTCCGGTCATACAAGAGCATTAGCCATACGTATTTAAACAATGAATAATGCAAGTTATTACCAAGCCAGACTAATGAGGGAGTCAACACACTGGAACCAAGGATTTAAGCGCCAATGGATAAACGGTCACCAGCGAATCGTCGGAACTTCGGAAGTACAAAACTATGTAGTTAGCCGGCTGAGTGAATTAACTCTTTTTCTTACCATCGGTGTTCCGAGTAGCGGAGTAATGAAGGGTCTAATTACCAACAGTTCGCAGTAACAACGGCGGCCTCTCTGTAGCTACGACTCGTAATTACTGCCCGTTCGAATGTGCCGAGTTTCGGGGAATCGGCGCCCGCTTGTAATACACGCAAAAAATTGCAACTACAAGGTAGTGACACTAAACTATTTGCAGAAAATTGTATAATTAAGTCTTTAGGCTAAGGAGCCAAGGGGCCCGAAAGGGCCGACGCCTGCCGGAGTCGCGGGATTATTCGCAAGAGACACCGTGGCTCCGGAACACAAAGGGCAATGAAGGAACATGGATGGGTTTTAGTCAGTAGAAGTCTGACACTCCCTCCCGCTACACCCAGAGCGGGAGGAGTCATTGGATGATTTCCCATCCCTAAAAAAAAAAAAAAAAAGGCTAAGGAGCCAACATTCCGGTAGATGGCGCCATGAAAAACGGATTTTTGTAGTGATAGTAGTAACATACCTACATTATACATATATCTTACGAGGGTGAGTTTTTAAGTTCGCGGAATGAGAGGGTTGGAGGGGGGGGGGGGTGATTAGGCTCATTAGAATCGTAACGTGTTCAATGACTCATAATTAGTTTAAATACGAGATTTCATTGTTATTAGACTATTAGTCTTTGAGGTATCGTCAACCAAGCAACATAATCAGAAAAAATCGAATGTGCCGTTATAAAGTTCCTTACCAAGCAAGGAAAATCAGTTGCGACCATAATGGATGAGATGTCGTCGGTTTACGGTGACTCTTGTCCAGGGAAAACCATGGTGTGGCACAGTTTGTTTAAAAAAGGAAGGGAATCCCTTGAAGACGACTCGAGGCCGGGCAGGAGCATCGAGGTGACCACGCCAGAACTTATCCAAAAAGTCGAAAAACTTGTACTCGACGATGCTCGACTAAAGAAGAAACAACTCGCAGAAATGGTTGGCGTATCCGATACAACCATTTTTAAAATCCTGCACGATCATCTTGGCATGACTAAGGTCAGCGCAAGATGGGTACCGAGAATGCTCACGCCGCCGCAAAAACAACAACGCGTAGAGTGTTCACGTGCATTTTTGGACCTCTCCAATGAAGACAATGATGGTGTATGAGTCGAATTGTTACTGGAGACGAAACTTGGGTTCATCATTATGAACCTGAGTCGAAACAAGACTCTATGCAGTGGCATAAAAAGGGCACAGCACCCCCCAAGAAGTTTAAGGTGTCACAGTCAGCTGGGAAACTCATGGCAACGGTCTTTTGGGACTCCGAAGGAATATTATTGATCGATTATAAAGATAAAGGTGTTTCCATAACCGGAGAATAAAAAAACGTTAATAACGTTTTTGTCAACAGGTAAAATCACGCCATCCCGCTCTTTCCGTGTGGGCGCGGACGGGACGGTGTGAATGTACCTGTTGCCAAAAACCGCAAAGTCAACGTCGCGTCTTCGCAGCGTTGACGCTGCATAGACGTTGTATAAATGCCAACGCTCGTAAAACGCCAGTGGGATAGCGGCCTTAGAGTGTAGTCGGGAAGGCGAAGCAGATTACTTTAGTTCATATCGTGGTTACACAACTTGGGATCTCCGTTTTCAGGATGGCTTGTCATTTTACTCTTGGAAAATACGTAATCGGCTTAGCAACGTGCCAGTGTTAATAAGTAGTACGATTTGCTACGTTTCGCGGTTTGAGTTGATAATGATGTAATGACTGACCGGTTTTCTATCGTGTCGCCGAAATCCCCACACGTCATCCTCTAACTAGTTTTTTTCAGCCAAGCTGTAAGGTCAGAAATGGTTTATAATACTTTTATTGTATTTTAAGCGGATACAGGACGTTGATTGTATTAATGATGCTAAGGAATATATGAAGAGAAAGGCAAGGGCATTTTATTAAATCTAAGTGCGAGTCGGACATGCACACGAAGGCTTCTGCCATAAACTAAAAATATCACGTTTCTGGTAGGTATATTTTTTGTTATACCTAACGGTAATAGACACTGAAAATTTCAAGTGTCCATCAAGGTAATAGACACTGAAAATTTCAAGTGTCCATCAATTACGGATGTTAAGATGCAGCCCGCTCACAGACAGTGACAGAAACAAGGACGGACCCTTTAGCTACGGTAACTAGGTATGACGACACGGTTGGCGCAGTGGTTGAGCGATTGACTGCTGCGCAGCATGTCGCGGGTTCGGTTCCCGCACGGAACAGATATTTGTACGACCTACAAGTATTTGTTCCGAGTCTGGGTGTTTTTCTATCTATAATATGTATATATTTACAAAAAAAAAAATGTAAATAAGTAGTTTATCAGCCATCTCGTTACCATAACACAAGCATTAGGTTGCTTAGGTTGGGACTATATGGCGTTGTGTGAAATGTCCAAGGATATTATAACTAGGGTTGCCAACATTTCTTAGACGAAATATAATATTTTCACAAACTAAGCTATAAAAAATATAGTGCACTTAAAAAAATATAGTATTTTATGAGAAAAGCAAAACAATATTCATATTTACATTTGTTAGGTACTTCTTTATTTTAATAAAATCTTTTTTTTTTGTTGGTTAAAATAAAAGCGAAATAATAAACGAATTTCATTCCATTTTTTCACACTAGGTACCATTTTTAGGACTTCAACTTCTCAAAAGCAGATGGCTATAAAGCAGACCAATGATTAAACATTCGTTTGACATTGACAAGCTCGGAACGCGGTAAACTAGACATTCGGTCGGATACACTATTGTCGAACCGGAGAAAGAGTCGTTTTCTATCGGGTGTTGGGGTACATAGGTTGTTATGGGAAATCTACGTGGTGGTACGAATACTCTATCTCCAGTTCGACTATTCACGCTATCGCATCAGTCAAAAGTTAATGCTAAGGCTTTTTAAAATGAAAGATTTGTTTGTTAGACTTCGGTGTTGAAAATATAGTACCTAGGTATTTTTGCGTACTATATCTATATTTCTTCAACAGTAGGTATATAGTAGGTACGCAGACATGAGACACGATATACAGTACAATACTAGATATATCTTATAGTACGGTTGGCAACCCTACCTACAATGCCACATGACGGAGACTTTGGAAAATTCTTCAAGAAGTAGGTACTTGTTTGCCGATTTCGGTCTGTTTCCACCAGAGATAAGCGAGCATGCGTGGCGAGACTAGCGAGAGATGTGTTTGTTAAAAAGCAATGCGCAATGCTTGAACTAAGCAAGGCTAGGTAAATAAAGTGATTCAGTTGTTTCTTAATGCAGCCTAAACCAGCTCAGACAAGCTTTAAGAAAGAAAACCATCAAATAAATGAAATCCCCTCTAACAGTGTTAAAATCTCATTTCCTACCGCTGAACCTAATCCTTTTACAGAACACTGAATACACTCCATTGTGTTCGAAATACCCCTTTGGACTGGAATATTTTCTTGCGTTAGTAGCCTAGGTTCACTTGCTTTTCTGAAAGGATCTTTTATATAAGTAGCGAGAGGAAAAGCCTTTGTTGTTTACCCTTTGTAGAGTTTGTTTGCAGCTTCATTTTGTTTTGTAGTAGGTAAGCAAATGAAATAAGACTTCTGTTTTGTTCAATATAAAAGACTAGCTGAAGCGCGCCACTTCGCCTGCGTTACATTTATCATTAATACTCCGCTCCTTTTGGTAATACCTAGCGTTTACATAGGATATGAACTTTCTCGATAAATAGGCTATCCAACACTAAAATACTTTTTCAATTCAAACTCCTGAGATAAGAACGTTCAACCAAACAAACAAACAATGAAACAAACTCTTCAGCTTTATAATCTCAGGTACCTTTTCCTGCTCCCATAGGAATTTCGGGAAATCCTCTCTTATTTATTACTAGCTGACCCACGCAACTTCGTCTGCGTCACATTTTCCATGAATGCTCGGCTCCTTTTAGTCTTAGCGTGATAATATGTAGCCTGTAGCATTCCTCGATAAATGGGCTATCTAATACTGAAAGAATTTTTCAAATCGTACCAGTAGTTTCTGAGATTAGATGTTTGTAGGGGACAAATAAACTTACAAACACAAACAAATGTTACCTCTTTATAATATCAGTATAGATTACCGTGTTGCAGGAGGACGACGCTTAATATATAAGTAATTGTCTCACGATCATAACGTCCAATTTTTCGTATAATTGAGTTGTGGAGAATCGGATGGGCTTGAACATCGCAACTTTCAATACAGCACGCTGCGCGACCTCGATGGACTTTGGATCTCGATGGACAGAGTTGTTTTTGATGTCCCTCCCCAAGACGATAGACAATATGTTAGGAGCGATTGACAAAGAGCATAGAGCGACGCCTATTGCAAAATCATAGAGCGACGCCTTATTGCAAAGCCATAGAGCGACGCCATCGAACGACGCCATTGAGCGACGCCATAGAATGACGCCATAGAGCGGCGCCAAGGATCGACGTCATAGAGCGACACCCTAGAGTGACGGCTAATTGCAAAATCATAGATCGACGCCATATAGCGACCCCATAGAGTGACGCCTTATTGCAACACCATTGAGCAATGCCGTAGGGCGACGCCAAAGAGCGTCGCCATTAAACGACGCCATTGAGCGGCGTCATAAAGGGTCGCCATAGAACGACGCCATTGAGTGGCGCCACGGATCGACGTCATAGAGCGACGCCTAATTGCAAAATCATAGATCGACGCCACTAAGCGATGCCTTATTGCAACGCCAAAGGGCAACGCCTTAGAGCGAAGCCATATAACGACGCCATGGAGTGGCGCCACGGATCGACGTGGTCGAGCGACGCCAAGGATCGACGTTATACAGCGACGCCTTATTGCAAAAGCATAGAGCGACGCCTTAATGTAACGGCATTCAGCAACGCCATAGAGCGACGCCTTCTTGCAAAATCTTAGAGCAAAGCCATATAGCGACTTCTTAGAGCAACGCCATAGGGCGACGCCATTCAGCGACTCCTTAGAGCGACGCCATGGAGCGACGCCTTATTGCAACGCTATAGAGCGACGTCACTGAGCGACGCCATAGAGCGACGCCATAGAGCGACGCCAAAGAGCGACGCCTTTGAGCGGCGTCATAGAGCGACGCTAAGGGATAACGTCATTCCAGAGATACGCCTTATTGCAACGCCATAGAGCAACGCCATAAGGTGACGCCATAGAGCGACGCCTTATTGCGATGCCATAGAGTGGCGCCAAAGCTCGATGCCATTGAAAGGCGCCAAGGATCGACACCCTAGAGTGACGGCTAATTGCAAAATCATAGATCGACGCCATTAAGCGGCGCCTTATTGCAACACTAAAGGGCGACGCCATAGAACGCGGCCATTAAACGACGTCATTATGCGGCGTCATAGAGCGTCGCCATAGAACGACGCCATAGAGTGACGCAACGGATGGACGTCATAGAGCGACGCCATAGAGTGACGCCCTAGAGCGACGCATAATTGCAAAATCATAGAGTAACGCGATAAAGCAACACCGTAGGGCGACGCCATAGAGCAACGCCAATGGGCGACGCCATAGAGTGACGCCCTAGAGCGACGCCAAGGATGGACGTCATAGAGCGACGCCTTATTGCAAAATCTTAGAGCGACGCCATACCGCGACGCCTTATTGCAAAACCATAGCGCGACGCCATCGAACGACGCCATAGAGCGACGCCATAGAGCGGCGCCACGGATCGATGTCATAGAGCGACGCCCTAGAGTGACGCATAATTGCAAAATCATAGATCGACGCCGTTAAGCGACGCCTTATTGCAACACCAAAGGGCGACGCCAAAGAACGATGCCGTTAAACGACGCCATTGAGCGGCGTCATAGAGCGTCGCCATAGAACGACGCCATAGAGTGGCGCCACGGATCGACGTCATAGAGTGGCGCCACGGATCGACGTCATAGAGCGACGCCAGAAAGTGACGCCCTAGAGCGACGCCTATTTGCAAAATCATAGAGAAACGCCATATAGCGACGCCATAGAGAGACGCCTTATTGCAACGCCATTGGGCGACGCCACAGAGCGACGCCCCAGAGAAACGCCAAGGATGGACGTCATAGAGAGACTCCTTATAGCAAAATCTTAGAGCGACGCCTTACCGCGACGCCTTATTGCAAAGCAATAGAGCGACGCCATCGAACGATGCCATTAAGTGACGCAATAGAACGACGCCATAGAGCGGCGTCACGGATCGACATCATAGAGCGACGCCCTAGAGCAACGCCTAATTGCAACGCCAAAGGGCGATGCCATAGAGCGACGCCACTGAGCGTCGCCATTGAGCGGCGTCATAGAGCGACGCCATAAAGCGACCAAACAAACAAACAAACTCTTCTGCTTTATAATAATATATTAGTATAGATTGCATATTCAAAATTTACGTTCAGTTACGTATCCTGATCTCTCTCTCGAATTAAGAATATAATTATGAAGAGGGTACCTACCTAATGCACAATATCATCTCTATCGGTTGAAATGCCATCCAGCCCAGGTACCTAATCTCCTGGTACAAACTAATCTTGAATCAAAATCAACAAAACCGACTATCGAACGAATGGTGGTGAATCAAGTGGATTCTTAATTTCGTCCAGCACAGTCCAAAAAGAAACACATTTTCTCCGATTTTTACTGACAATATTGCTGATTGTAGACCACTGAATAAAATCATTGAATAATCATAAAAATAATAATATTATATTTCCCAGCTGACAGTCCTAACCCCTTTTTTAAGTAGGAAGGAATGGTTTCGTTCATTATTAATTTAATACCGTGCTACTTACCTACCACCTGGTCTGACTGAGTAGCGGTATTTAATTTACAAATTTCATAAATTCTACTTAGTTTTTCAACACAATCTTCAATAGTTCAATAACTGCGTTATTTTTCGGAAATGCGATCATGCTCCTTATTGTTTTTTTATTTTTTTTTATTGTAACTGCCTTTGGAACAATTTCGTAGGTTTTTACTTTAATGGTGTCCTTGCAAGTATTTATTCGTATACGCGATTGTGATCCTTATTTGTAACAGTCTACGGAAAAATTTCGTATGCAAATATTTTTACTTTAATGGTTTGTCTTTGTAAGTATTTATTTGTAAACGCGATTGTGCTCCTTATTAATAATAGGTCAGGGTTCAATTTCCCATGCAAGTATTTTTTCTTCCAACAGGGCTTTTGGATGAAATAGAAGTAGAAACTTGAATCGTCGTAAGAAGGTATTTATTTGAAAACGCGATTGTGCTCCTTATTCCTAGAAAGTTACGGGTCAATTTCCTATCCATATAGAAAATACTTGAAAGTATCCCGAGCCCTAGTCTTAAGGTAGACGTACTGGAAGCCCTAGTACTCGATTTTGCAATGTACGACCCAAGTCTACTCTCTCCTCCCAAAAATTCGAAAAAAAATCTAGTCAATCAAACCCATACTTCCATAGCTATACCATACAACGCATCTGAACTGACTACAACGTAACTGAACTGTATTTATACCTACTCATAAGTTCGAACTTAGAAGTACACGTTACGATAAAAAAGGATAGTATAATAAAATTTTCACTTTTTTATTGCTACATTATTAATTAAAAAATAACTCAAAAATACATTGTTTCGGGGTCTTTTCACACATTTCTTATTACAATTTTTTTCAATAGATGTCATTGCAAGTATCTGAAGTCTCGATGAAAAAAACCTACGAGTATTTTAGCGCTCGATGAAGTTTCTTCGTAAACTTTAAAATTCGATATCTTTTGATTTTGTGGGTCGATTTTGATGAAATAAACACTAAGGGCGGGTTGTTTCAACTACACTTAACGCACACGTAAACGTTAAAAATGGTGGTAACTATCGTCAAATAAAAAAATTGGGTTGTTTCACAAAATGTCAGCGTTAACGCACGTAAAATATAACGTTTACGTTAACAGATGGTCTGAGCACTCGTTAACGTAACTTTAGTTGCGTCAAATAGAACAATATTGTGAAAATTCTTTTGAATTCCTCAATACCAGTTCTTCTGATGACACAAATAAGTGGTGGAATGCAAAAAAAGCTATTTAGGTAGGACCCGTGTCAATAACTTAGCTATTGGGATGAGCAGGAATTTATACCAGAATGTTTTGAAACAACGCTTCTAATTTAACGAACGTCAAACATCGTCCGTAATCGTAACTTTTTGACGTACGTATGTTACGTTAACCAACTGTTTGATACAACCCGCCCTAAATGTTACTCCGGTTATCACTTTATATTTTGAAGTACCTAAAATTTGAATCCAATCAGTGGTTTATGCGTGATGCTCCTCCAAACGCACAGACAAACAGACGCACAGACAAACAGAAAATAATTTCAAAAACTGCTTTTTTGTGTTCTATGTCATTTTTCTGGCATTTCTATGTATTTTTTATGCGAAAATATTCAATGTACAGACACGGCAACTCTACGATTTTATTATATGTATAGATGACGACACGGTTGGCGCAGTGGTTGAGCAATTGACTGCTGCGCAGCATGTCGCGGGTTCGATTCCCGCACGGAACAAATATTTGTACGACCTACATGTATTTGTTCCGAGTCTGGGTGTTTTTCTATCTATAATATGTATGTATTTACAAAAAAAAAAATGTATATAAGTAGTTTATCAGCCATCTCGTTACCATAACACAAGCATTAGGTTGCTTAGCTTGGGACTATATGGCGTTGTGTGAAATGTCCAAGGATATTATTATTATTATTTAAAAATCTCGTTTCATGGTGTTTGCTATCGAACTCCTCCAAAACGGCTTGACCGATTATATATTATTTTTTTTTTTGTGGTATAGTGATCTATTTGGTAGATCTGAGAACAACGTTTGCCGGGTCAGCTAGTATTAGTATATATTGTGTTTAATCGGTTGCAGAATCATGCAGATTTCCTATTTATTAAAAAATGATTAAGTAAATCCGACGGAACTACCCGTTTAGGTTGCCTTATCCATTGGAATGGTAGGCCATCCTTGTCATCTCATCGTATCTAGGGATCTAGTAGCAAGGAAGTGGTCTAAGAGATGTAAATAGCTTTTTACTTAAAGGCGCGTCCCCGAGCAAAACGCAGCGCTAGCCGTTTTTTGTGCAGTTTTTTGGAGCTATCTACTCTTTATCCAAAAGAAATGTCAACTAATGAAAAATACATTAAATTTCTACATAATCTTGGCTTCAAAATGGTAGATTTTATTTTTTATAACTAAGTATAATGTTTAAGTAATCTCCTCACAACGAACCCACAGAAATGAGAAAAAAATACTGAAAACATGCATCTTCTCCAAAATTAACGATTATTTTGATTTTATACTTACGCTAATGGATAGGCAATTTAATTATGAACATTTTGGTAGAAGTATTTTTTTCAAATGACCAAAATTAGATTTTATAACGATTTTATTCAACATTCTGAGCGTATTCGCTATTGTATCTCTTGCGCAGTGCGCTGTTATGTAGGGAAAAAATGCTCAAGGTTATTTGCTCAGGGTACGGCCTTAACACAACACACGTTTTCAGTGGCGTAAGCGTAGGGTCAAGAGTTATTGCAATTTGATAGCTGAAAGTTTTCAAAGAGACGAAAGTATAAACGATTCAACTGTAGGTACAGTGCCAATAGATAGGTAGGATAGTGCTCTATACCTATATGAATAATGTATCGTTAGGCATATTGTATGTAAAATAAAGTAATATCGTTTTATAGTGTTCCTAATCAGAAACACCTTGATTCGAGGTAGGTACCATAATTGTGGTTTGGCGAACGTTTGGCATGCTTCCATATTGAACGGACAATAATGAAGTTCTAAGAAAGATCGCCGTATTGTATAGCGATGGAATTTTATTGTTATTTGGCTCTTGAGTCTATTTACTCAATATTTAGTTAGTACCAAGAATTAGAATCGTACTTACCTACCCATGAATACGAAATATACGTAGATAACCGCGTCTGTATTCCTCCGAACTCTATAAATACAATTTTGACAGATTAAAGTACACCCATATTTCGTAAGTTATGAGCCATGTAACAGGGGGTGAGCATAAAGGTTCGTCCCTCACTTGCTACGTCCCTCTTTGGACCCGGTTCCTGGTTATAAGAACAAACCCGAGGACCGGGCTGGTACTAAGAAATTCCAGATGAAGAAACCTCACCAAACTCATTCTCAGTAGTAGCGCCTGCTACCACTAGACCAACGAGGGAGTCGCAGAAATCGTATCGAAATTGCTGAGCCATCTCGATTCTCGGTACGATTTTCTAATACAAGTAGGTACGGCTCAATTTCGAACTCATCATCTGCCTAGCCTTTTCCCAACTATATTGGGGTCGGCTTCCAGTCAAACCAGATTCAGCTGAATACCAGTATTTTACGTGGAGCGGCTGCCTACCAGACCTCCACAACCCATTAACTGGGCAACACGGAACTCCTTGGCAAGACTGGAGTCAGATTTTCTGGCTTCTGACTATCCGTTACGACTGCCAAAGATCTCCAAATAACAGCCGGGACCAACAGCTTAACGTGCTTTCCGAGGCACGGAGGAAACTCACCGTGTTTTGTGCGTGTGGGTGGGATTTCCACCATGTACCGGTGGCGCATCGCCGAACGTCTTGTGGTCCGATTATGCAAAGGGCTTGCTGGAATTAAATTATGAAATTCCTTCGCACATTCACCAAAATGAAATCGGTAGAAAACCGACAGGCTAGCAACTCGGCGTTGATTTGATTCAGATTTCCGTTCAGAGCAGTAGGTACTCCATACACGATAGAACTTGCGCGGCTGGCCGCTTTTTACGTATTAAATTGGAACCCCGCGGTTGGCCGCCCCGCGGCTGACAGCCCCCGCGGCTGACTGGCCCCCGCGGCTGACCGCCGCCGCGGGTGACCGCCCCCGCGGCTGACCGTCCCCGCGGCTGACCGCTAGTGCGTGCGTAGGTACCTAAGTACAAAACAGGATAAGATCATGAAATTCTGTCCTCAAGGACCTTTTGTTCCACGAACTGTCATCTCCCTCCCAACTCACTTTGTTTGTATTTTCCTTACATTAAGACGACAAGCGAATAATAAAGCCGTATTACACGTGGATCGTAAAATTCCTGTGAAATTGTTGGTTGGACTCTCTGACCCGATCTTTTTCCTCATTTTATCGATCGTTATTGTTTTTAGAGGCGTTGTTTTTTTAGCAAACGAAATTGTTTACTTCCTCATATAGAAATCTTTTTTTGGAATTCGTAAACCTCGTGGTTTTTATTTATTTAAATTCTCAGAAACTATGGAACAAAACAAGTAATTGTGAAGTAAAATCAGTTTCTCCATAATAGGTACTTTTTTGTTAGATACTATGTTTTTTTGTTATTAAACTTTGCCTCACACTAGGAATTTCCCCTGTATCGTGGGTGCGTTTACAAACATACGAAGTCACAAACACAAACAACCAGACTCGGAAAATCTATCTGTAGGCGATGAAATCGAACCCGCGATACGCAGGGCCAGCGCCAACCGTGTCGTCATGTCATTCATGGTCGTAGAAAGAAAGAACACGCTTGCAGCTATCAGGGAACACAGAATCGGGCAGAGAATTCCACTCCTTATTTGCAGTGTTAGCTAGCAAAGGGCGGATAATACCTACTTAATTACTATACTTACCCTAAGTAAGTATAGTAATTAAGTAGGTCGCAACCTAATTGCGACTTTCGTATTGCTGACGGCAACTGTAACCCCAAATGGTTTACAGTTGCCGTCGGGGAGGGGGGGGGGACTACAATTTTTTTTTCAGGAATGTTCTTAGGTACATTATAGGTTTGATTTTCGCTAAGACATCCATAATTAATTCGAAGTTTCTTTTTTGAGTGATGTGAGCTGAGTAGTAAGTAGCATTATATAAGCTAAATGAGAAATTAGGCGTCCCTTGCCAACAGCCATTACAATTGATTCTAAATTGAATATGAAGCTCCTGTAGCCTGTTTATTAATGTTAAATTAATAAACTGTTAAATTGGTATATTAATTACTCCGTCAGTACTCGAAGTTCCACGGCCGTTGAGCACCAGACTACTTACCCAGGTACCTATTGTTTTTGAGTGTGCTCGAATGCTCGACGTCTAGGTACAAGTGGAACATTGAAGCCGGATTTTTATTGGATAGTAGGGTACCCAATCCCGCAAAGTTGATCTCAGATGATTTTTTTCATGGTTACTCTTCAAAGGGGTTATTCCGGCAATACTTGAGTTTTAGATGCTCCATCAGCACAGCAGTGCTATTCTGTAACAACATTTTCGTGTCTCGGCAGCGGAATCCGAGGTGAGTTTCAAATTCGTATAAATATAAGACCTTATGATGTGTGAAATAAAGTTCACTTTGTAAGCTTAGTCACTCAGGTGAAGTGAATATCGAAATGGTTATTTACAGAATAGACTAGCAGGTTTTTAGATTCTGGACGCGACACTTGGAAAATTTCAATCAGGCAGTTTTTAAGGATTTTTAGATCTGAGGGGTTAGTTTGAGTTTTCTAACGTACTCGATCGCGTTAACGTAAACGTTTGCTTATGTCAAAGTGTAATTATAGAAAAAAAAGGTTATCCGTTATTGTCACCAGGCGGCGCTTATTCAGTTTCAATATAAGTTGGCATTTACTCTAACGCGGTCGAGAACGTTAAAAAACTCACACTAAGCCCTCTGGCTAGTTGCCTGATGAGTGGTGACGGCAACCTCTGACTAGTTGCCTGATGAGTGGTGACGGCAACCTCTGACTAGTTGCCTGATGAGTGGTGACGGCAACCTCTGACTAGTTGCCTGATGAGTGGTGACGGCAACCTCTGACTAGTTGCCTGATGAGTGGTGACGGCAACCTCTGACTAGTTGCCGCCCGTGACTTGGTACGCGGATGTCCCTTTTTTCCCGTTCCCGTATGAATTCCGGAAAATCCTCTCTGGGCTCCTCTATACCTACACCCCAACTAACCTACATGTCAAATTTCAGCTTTCTACGACCAAGTGTTCTAAAATAGCCACTTTAGCAGAAACATGCATATCACGTTACCCGTCACTGCAAAGGATTCCGAACCAATTTCATTTTTTTAACATGTTATTTTAACACTACAGAATTCTTATTTATTTATTTAGGTTAACCAACAATTGCGTTTATACTATGTACATATCTGATTGAATGACTAGAGTAACATTTACAAGTGCAACAATTACTTACTGGTTAACACCACATGCACAAAAAACGGTTTTACACAACATATTTCATCATTGCTTCGACATCAGCAACATACAAACAAAAATTAAAACAATAATACTTAAAGAAAACTATCACGACCATAAATTTATAAGAAAAAAAGATACAAAGAATAAACTAAAAAAATTGAAAACAGGTATAAAATTTAAATTAAATTAAAATAAACCTAAAATCAAAATCAACCCAAAATTAAATCAAAATTAAATCTAATTAAAATTTAATCAAAATTAAAATCAAAACCAAAATCAAAATTAAATCAAATCAAATCAAAATAAAATAAAAAATAAGTTGTCCTGTTATACTTTAGGTATAGAACTATTATCTGCATTTTCTTTTTCATTATTTTAGGCTCTGTAGTTTCGGAGATGAGGGGTGGGTGGGTTTATCTGAAAAAAAAAATGAAATTGGTTCGTAACCCTTTGCACGCGAGTCCTACTCGCACTTAGCCAGTTTTTTTAAACTATGTGGCAGATAAATATATTGTTTCTTGTTTAGCAATTGAGCCAATGACGACTATTTTGCCAGCATCATATTCTAACATTTGACGTATCACGTAGGAATCACACAATTACACGTCATTATTGACAGCACTAGGAAGTGGTGGGCGAGGGTTTTGGGGGACTGTCTTTTGCAGAACTTGACGTTCAAAAAGTGCTGGCTCTCAGCCTGAATAAATGACTTGAATTTTGATTTTTTTTTAATGATTTAAACTTTATTTCCTGCCAGAGTCTGTGTTTCAAGTCAAGACTGAATAGGTTACTTCTCGACCACATAACCGCTATCCGCTAGGTAAGGAACCTTTTCTTTTTTTTTACTTTTGATAGGCACTCGTTTGACCACTATCTCACCTGATGGTAAAAGATGATGACCTATTGGTTAAATCAGCACCAATTAATAGTAAAAAAAAGAAACCTTGAATAGGATCGCCCTTGATACAAGTACGTATCTCACCAAACCCAAAACAAAATAAAAAAAATCTCCATTATTACAGTATATTCCCCTCCCTTCCTGTACCAATTATCCACAACATAGGTATGTTATCTTGTTTCGTATTCCATTACCTTGAAGAAAATTCGAAGAAAATATATGATTACTTTTGGCACTTTACGTACGAGAAAACACCTACTGAAAAACATATCATTTTGTTGATTATCTTCACGAATGTACAAGATACACATTTTTTTGTAGGTACAATACAAGTAAGTAAATAGGTGTATCTGAACTAGCTAATGCCCGTGGATCCGCCCGCGTGGAAGTCGGTTATCGCGACCAAAAGTTATCATGAAATTTTTATCCCGTTCCCGCAACCCCGTGGGAATCGTTTTATTCCAGGCTATAGGTGGACTGGACGCAAAGGCTGCGCCGATCTCCCAGTCCCCCTCCACTAAGACGATGCGGGAATGTCGCTGGGTCGTTTTAGTGGGTATACCGGGTCAGCCCGGGGAGTCCCACATAGCCCCCCACTCTCCCGAGTGGGAGGGTGCGTAATTTTAATGCATTTTTTCTCAGCAAAAACCACAAAAAAAGGCTATAATCTATCCCTGTACCCAGCCACCTTTGGGATTGCTCAGCTAAGTATCAGCTTGCTGCGCTTGACTTATAGCTTCCAAGCGTCTTTCATAATGCGCAAAGCAAAGGAGTGGAACTCTCGCACAACTTCGTCTGCGTCACATTTGCCATTAATGCTCCGCTCTTATTTGTCTTAGCGTGATCATATAGTCTATAGCCTTCCTTGATAAATAAATAGGCTATCTAACCCTGAATTAATTTTTCAAATCGGACCAGTAGTTCCTGAGATTAGCGCGTTCAAACAAACAAACTTTTCAGCTTTATAATATTACTAGCTGACCCGCGCAACTTCGTCGGCGTCCATTATTGCTCCGCTCCTGTTTGTCTGAGCATAATATATAGCCTATAGCCTTCCTCGATAAATGGGCTATCTAACACTGAAAGAATTTTTCAAATCGGACCAGTAGTTCCTGAGATTAGCGCGTTCAACCAAACAAACAAACACACAAACTCTTCTGCTTTATAATACTATAGTATATAGTATAGATATAGTACCTATAGATTAAAATGAATAAAGTATGTACGTTATCTGTAAGATATAGGTACTTATTTAAGATTTTTATATGCCATTGCGGACTTTTCTGTAGACCTATATAAGGCGCACAATTCCACCAAATATCATTTTGTTCCATCTCAAAGGGTGTAGGCAGCGTTTTTTTTGAAAGCTCCCATACAGCTTACTTTTTGTGACACCTCCAACAACAAGTATTATATTTTTTATTTTATTTTTTTAACTTGGCGAAATAAATACTAAAACCTTCCTCGAGAACCACTCTACCTATCCATTGGTGAAAACCGCATGAAAAGGTGCTGTAGTTTTTGAGTTTATCGCGAATTCGCGAACAGACAGACAGATAGACGCGGCGAATGACTTAGTTTCATAATAAGTAGTCATAGTGATGTTTATTGTATTTATTTTTAGATTATTACGTATTTTGTGTAGGTAAGCTGTGTTCCTAACGTGGGTGGCGTAAAAGCTATTTATAAAAGAAGTAAAGAAAGTTCAATCAGCAGATTTTTTTTGATGATGAGTACAATGTCTTGTTTACTGGGCTCATTTCTGTAAACCAGATAATTGGAAAATAGCTGAGCGGTCCTATCGCATCTTGGCACTGATATTTAAGAGTCCTATTACGAATCGTAAATGCTCGTTTGCAATAGACGAAGTTTATTTATTTATTTATTTATTTATTTGGGACAAAAAACAGTTATACGTTACAGCATTTACAGAAAAGTAGTTATAATAGCATAGTGGAGAAAACGTATAACCCACACTATCGTCCACGAAGTGACATCGGAGTATGAAGATAACGAACGCGTGTCAAACGGAAAGAGAGAAGATGAAGATAAGAAAAAAAAAAAAAACTATAGAAGATAAACAATATGCAGGTACCGACGAACCAATGTCTTATGGGCAATTCGCAAGAAATTGTGAGACCATTCTTTTAAATTTAAGTTGAGACAGCGCGAAAATGTCAAAATCTTGGAATTGTGAGTTATAGTTCTCTAATAGTCGGCGAAGAGGGGCTCGCACCCCAGCCTTCGTTCTACAACGCCCAGTGTAGAATAGTTGAGGTGCGCGTACCTCCCGCCGAATAACAGTTCTAGGGACTGCGAAACACAATCTATTCGTTAGCTCAGTACAATTAAATTTGTTATTGCATATACCGTGTAGCATCACAGCCATTATAAATAAACGTCTAGAATCCAAGCTCAATATCTCGTAATGCTTTAGCAAATCTGCATAGGGAATATAGGTACGGAAACACTTGTAGTGCATAGCACGAAGAAATTTTTTCTGAACCATTTCTATTGCTTTTTTATATTTCTCATAATACGGGCACCAAATGGGTACCGCATATTCCAACTGTGAACGTACAAGTGTTTTAAATAAGAAGAGAAAAGTAGAAGGCTTTTTGAAGTCTTTACATGAACGCATGACGAAACCATACATCCGAAACGCTTTGTTGATAATGTTATCGATATGGGTGTCTAAATGTAATTTACAATCAAGCAGTACGCCAAGATCACGCGTGCACTCGTTTCTATTCAATTGAATGTCGTTCAAGGTATATGGGAAGTTAATAGTATTTTTATTTTTAGTAAAAGAGATGAAGTGACATTTTGGTAGACTAAGATGAAGTTTATTGACCAGACAGTATTGAGACAGCCTGCATAAGTCCTCTTGTAATAACAAACAATCCTGAGAGCTTGCACAAGCCTTATAGATTTTAATGTCGTCGGCGTACATTAGAAATTCAGAGTTGACTATGCAGGATTTTATATCGTTTATAAACAATATAAAAAGCAATGGGCCTAAGATAGATCCTTGAGGCACACCCGACCTGACGACCACATAATCAGACTCGAATCCATTGATGACAACTTTTTGGGTCCTATGAAATATATATGATGCAAACCATCTGAGTAAATTCCCTCTTATGCCATTGAAAGCAATTTTATCCAGAAGCAATTTGTGGTCCACCTTGTCAAAGGCTTTCTGGAAATCAGTGTATACAGCGTCAACCTGCGTGCGTATGTCCATGTTTTCAAACAAAAATTGAGTGAAAATGATTAAATTTGTAGTTGTCGATTTGGATTTAACAAAACCATGTTGCTCGGGTATAATAAGGTGATTTATCTGTGGAAATAAGTAGCTGTGCACTAGACCCTCAAAAAGCTTGGACAAGCTGGATAAGATAGATATGGGTCGATAATTCTCAACGTTACCTTTGTCACCACTTTTGTAGATGGGCGTGATAAAAGCCCTCTTCCAAACACTAGGGAAAATCCCTTCCTTGAGACATTTATTAAATAATATGTGTAAAGGGACACAGATGATTTGCGCAGAGTTATTTAAGAAAGAAGGGGGCAAGCCATCAGGACCAGCTCCTTTAGATAAATCTAATGAGGTAAGTGCTTTGAGTATGTCACTCTTTTCGAGGTAAATATCCGGAATGCATACAGAATTCTCATCAAAGGTTTCTGGGGGTGTCCAGGTGTTAGGGTCAAAAGTTGAGGGCTCGTATACTGAGTTGAAGAAAGCGGAAAACATTGAACATATCTCAGCGGGGCATTTAGAAGAATCATTTTTGTACTGCATGTTAGCTGGGATTCCAGAACCTACGTTACGTTACATTGGTCTGCGTTAGGAGTACATCTATAGTCCGCGAAACAATTTTGATACTTACTAGTCTGAATAGGATTATAGTTTATTTGGGCGCTCGCGCGAGACTGAGGAGCGCGCGCGCTGAATTGACGCAGAATATATAGTAGGTACTTTAATATTATTTATTGTAATTTGGTTTTATTACATTGACAAGCGAAAACTAATGAAACGTATTCATTGTAGATTGAAATTTTATATCATATTAATTTATTTGATAAAATTGTTTTTATTTGGAATATAATGGACGCTGAATCAAGACATTTCTGGCTTAAATTAGGCTTTCTTTACGTTTTTTTCCGTGAAAACTCAAGGAATTTATAGAAATTCTAGAACTCCAATAAACAAGTAAAACATTCAACTTACCTTTTAGTAATTTCAGCTTTTAAAAGAATTGATTGTAACAATGTGAATTTGACCGTCAAAGTTCCATCGCCGACATTTTTTCTTGCAAACTGAGTTCGTAAAATATGTATAGTAAATTACACGAAAAGAAAAATGAAAATGTGTAACTCTAACTAACAAGAAAGTGACTTGCACTATCGTTATTCAGGATCAAATAAATAAAATATCTTACTGCTGCTGAAAATTACAGTGTCAAAAATCATGAATTTCCGTAAAAAATGTAATAGGACTCTTAAGTTAAAATAACCGACAGACAGATGCGATACGGCAATGCGACACGCTGTCGGAATTGTGTCACAAACATACTTTCTTCAGATATCTACACAGGTTCTTATCTATTGGTGAAAGCTTGAATGAAATTCAGTAATTTTTCAGATAAGCGGTTTCGAACAAACGTAGGTACTTAGTTCCCTGCCGTTACCGAAATCTGTTCCCGGATTTATACCTACGTGGTAAATGATACAGCTGTACCAGTGTGTTGCTGTGCCAGTAGCGTGGTTACGGAAAGGGGGGGGGGTGGGCGACGGTACGGCCTGCCCTAGATGTGACCGCAACAGCTGGTCGATTCTGTCGACATCTCACCGTGATCCTGATCACTTAGGTGGAGTGAACGACAAGTGAGCTGTCAAACCATACAAACAAGATGGCATGACAGCTCACTTGTCGTTCACACCACCTAAGTGATCAGGATCACGGTGAGATGTCGACAGAATCGACCGGCTGTAAACATGTCGAAGTGAACACTAAGGCGAAGTGAACGACAAGTGAGCTGTCCTACCATTAAAACAAGATGGAATGACAGCTCACTTGTCGTTCACTCCACCTAAGTGTACACGGTGAGATGTCGACAGAATCGACCGGCTGTTGTCACCCATAGCAGGTTGCTAAATACTAGTCAAAACAAACTTGAGTCAAACGATACGAAGAAACGAAAAAGAAGATCAAATAGTCGCTGGTGGCTGCTATGAAATGTCAAACTCTGCACGGTACCCCGCCCTTCAACCCCGCAGTATTATACCTATTATTTGTGACTCCAATATTGTTTTTTTTTTTTAAATTAACTTAACTAAACTACCTAATGCACAGCAACTCGCGATGTGTTCAGATCCAACACTAAGGTAGATTGAAATAACCTGTACCGTTCTCTGCTATGCTAAATAACCTATGTTTCAAAATAATTACTCATAAAGATAATACTTACTTAGTCACATTTTCCCCGAAATATGACGTGTAGTTTAACGCTTTTGATAATTTGGAAACCATACCTATACCTATGCTCATTTATCAATAATAATGAATCTAGATTTATATCTGAGTAGGTATTAAGATATTCTTATCAAAACAAATTAAGTGGGTAACTATTACCAGCTTCTGTACGCGGCTTCGCCCGTCGGATACGTTAATTAAAAAGAAGGTAACAAGCCCGCCACACATTCCCAACCACTGCAACTCCTTAAAGCCAGAATCAACAGTGCGACCACCAGAAAAACGCCGAGCTAATGAAACCCGACGAGTCCCGGAGAAACGATTCAACTGTCTTGGATCCCGCAACGAAATTACTTAATCAGAAGAGTACAGCGGAGGAGTAGGAAAAAAGAAATATAATTTCCACTTCCCTCCTTATTAAGCAGGAGACAGATTAGATCTAGGCCAATAGGCACCAAGGGACATGTACAACTGGGGTATCTAAGCCCAGTTGCCAAGCACCACGGATTATATATTAACACTGAAACTAATGGTTCCTACATTGTGAGCTACTTTTGATTCCAGTAGGTAATAGGTATGGCAAAATCGCCTGAACGCACGGAAATTTGTTCTGGTTTCTACAAGGTCCGTATAGTAAACTACCTACTCCAGATGTAACACATTGAAGTTTACTTCATGTACTTTGACAATATCAGCAAAATATAGAAAACGGAACTCGATCAAAAAGAAATCCGAGGAGAAGGCTAAATTCGACTACTTTTATGTTTTTGTTTTGTTCTTGAAGTTTATGAAAGTTATACTTTCAAAAACTATCTAAGAAAGGTTTATAACAAATAGAAGAATCGTTTTTTGTTTCGTTTTGGATAATATCATAATAGTTTAATTCTTATAATAGTAAATAATTATATGATACAGCGGCTTCGCGTCGGCGCGGCGGCGACGGCGACGTGAGCGCACGGCTCGCTTTGCGTAAAGTATGGAAGCGTTAGAAATCTAATTGCAGTACTGCGTGTTTTGAGTTGACGAACAACAGCGACTGTCCGGCGAGCGAAATAATGCCTAAATTTTGATTGTTTTTTCTTCTTGGCGAAAACTGATAAAGAAATAATACAATATGGTTTCAACATTTACTTACTTCAAAATGAAAAGCTCTAAGTATCTATTGATATAACTTTTATATTTATTCGTGATAAAATCTCTTAGCAGTACCTACACGTTTAAAATTGTAATTTAGTGTCATGTTTGATAAAAAAAAGTATCGAGCCAATCATTCTAAATCGCGTTTCTATCTTTACGATTTACTTGAGGGTATGTTCAATTTTTATGTAATGATTTTTATTTATTAAAAAACTCATAATTAATTAGATTTTCAGACGTTCAAAAATCTTAAAAAGTACTGCAACCCCGCCTTAACTTGGCTTTAATAGCATGTTCGATTATGGATTTAATTTGTCTATGGAAAACACTGAAACAGTAATCAGTACCAAAACTACAACAAAAAAAACAAACTGAAACAGTTAGTTACAAAAGTGCTGTTGCGAATTGCTTTTCGAATGAAATTGCAATATAGTTTTCCCACCGAAACAAAGGGTTCGATCTGTTATTCAAAGTGTATCCAGGACCAATTTCATCTTTTGTTATGTATTTAAATCAAAATGGCTGCCCAGTTGATATCAAGAATCTCTGGTTTAAGTAGGTATTAGGTAATAAGAATATTTTTAAAAATACAAAAAGGAAAACAAAACATTTAAAAATATAAAAAACAGTAGCCCACCGGTATGCGGGAACAGGGTCCAAGCTACCGGCGGTCAGGGCTCCAGAGAGAGGAACCTCCTAACAATGCGAGCCGTGTCAAGAAGTACCTACCGCTTTCTGAATCAAGCCCTTGACCCAGCTACCCAACGAGAGCCTCCTGAGGTGTTGGTCGAGGCTCTTGGCTATTAAGCCGTTGGCTGTAACAACTATCGGTACAATGATTGCAGAGTCCACTTCCCACATGTCGACAACCTCGCGAGCCAAGTCAATATTAAGTGTTATTTCGTTTATTCATTGTTATATACATAAAATTTACATTTTTAAATATATCTTTAAAAAAAACATAAAAAAATACATTTTAAAAAATAGTAGTCCGCCGGTGTCGGGAGCAGGGTCCAAGCTACCGGTGGTTAGGGCTCCAGAGAAAGGAACCTCCTCACAATACGAGCCGTATCAAGGAGTACTGCCTTCTGTATCAGGCCCTTTACCCAACCGCGTAACGCCAGCTTTGACAGGTGGTCGTCAAAGCTTTTGGCCAACAGGCCATTGGCCGTAACGACAATCGGCACAATGACTGCCGAGTCCACATTCCACATGTCGACAACCTCGTGTGCTAAGTCGAGATACTTAATCTGTTTCTCTTTCTCAGCTTTCACGAGATTCTCGTCATGTGGAATGGTAATATCGATAATCGTTGTGCGGCGCGCTAATCGGTCTATCACCACTAAGTATGTCAGGCTTATTGGCAACAATAGTCCTGTCAGTGATGATAGACCGATCCCAGTACAAAGTGACATGGTCATTTTCAGGAACTGGGTCGGGCACATACTTGTAATACGGTACCTCAGAGTTCACAAGTTTGTACTTCAAAGCAAGTTGCTGATGGATGATCCTGGCCACTTGGTTATGTCGGTGCAAGTACTCGCCGTTAGCCAGACGAGAATAACCAGAGATAATATGTCTGATGGACTCACCCGGACGATGGCATGCCTGACACACGTCCACCGTCCCATCCTTCATAATATGTCTCCGGTAGTTATTCGTCAAGATAACTTCGTCCATAATCGCACAGACAAAACCTTCAGTTTCTCCGAGAGATCTTAAGTGTTATTATTGTTATTAATATTATTACTCTAAATCCTAACCAAGTTGATGTCCAAAGTTCTAACAAAGTAAACCTTAAAATATGACGTTAAAAATTCCTCCGCCTCGCTGGAAATGTGCCCAAAAGGCTAACGGCGTTGCCACGTTGAAAGGAAACGCTTGTTTTTGGATGGGAAATCAACAAATAAATGACTTTTTCCGCTATGGGCGGGGCGTGAGAGTGTCAGTGTTAATCTGCTTTCTAAAATACAGGACGCGTTCACATTGTACTATACTATATATTATTGACAATGTATGGAGCGCGATATTGTTGTGCTGTGAGCTATATATTCTATGCTATACATATATTATAGCCTAGTCTGAAACCAGCTTTACTGACTAAAATCTTTGTGTTTCGGGGCCGCGATTCTTTTGAACAATTCTGTAATTGAATAAATATGTTTATACTCTGTCCAAGATAAAATTTGGGTCACGCGAAGTGTTAACTAGGCGTTTGGATAGATCTATAAATAGAGTAGGTATGTGTATTCGTGCCCTTAGGAGTCCGTGCAGCACATTTTCTCACAGATTCTACTAATTTGCCATAATCTTAGGACCCTTTATCGCCTCACCGTATCTCATACAATTTCTCTGCCACTCCCTTGGTGCTTCCTTCATTTTCCTCCGACGCGCGTCTGAAAAGAAAGATTTCTCAACGTCATTGCGTTAGTCGTTTGACTGTTCAGATTTTTTTTTAATTGCGATGGTAGTGAGTAATCGACTGTGGCAGACTCAGTGTTCTGACGTCAACTGTTTCATTTGCATAACATTATGCCTACTGACATAAAGATACGGTTGTTGCCTACGTCATTAAACAAGAGGAAGTATAGACGGCACGGCGTGCCTCCAAAATGATGACACTATCAGTCTGCATTTACCTCCTAGTGCATACAAAAAAAAAACTTATGATGTAATCGGTGGTTTGTGTGGCAAATCTGCGATAAAAGATTGATTGCATCATCTTTTCGATACCTAAACATCTTCAACATTAGAAGCTACTTTTAAAACTAGCAGCTAACCTGTAAACAAGCTCAAGTTGATATAGGTAGGTATGTATAACATGAGTAATTCAAACGTGGATGGAATGACGACTACGTAGGTAATAGTAGCTACATCTAAGTATGTACTACCTTTCTTTCTCTCTTTAAAATCCATCCAAAGGTTGTCTTTATAAGTCGCTTATAGCGAAAAGGCCGCCCATTGTGTCACCCTATGTCATTTTTTCTTTATCTTTCCTGTTACTTATATGTTGTACATAGTAAAGAGTATCCTAACCTAATTAATAGATGAAGAATACCTACATTTTGTGCCGCCTCAAATTACTTGGGATAAGGGCCAGTTAATGATGATGTTTCTGGGTCCAAATAGTATGGTCTGGCGAACGTCTTTCAACTGACATTATGATGATGATGACCTAGCTCAAACTAACACGCAGGAAGCATTAAAAGAGAAAAATATTCACCGGATTTCACATAAATTTATGCGAAACCAAACCATAAAATATTTAAATTCATCTGCATAAGTAATCTTACGATATTTTTATTTCTTGGAAGACACTTATTAGTATCTCATGACGTAATTGAGTACTTATAATGAATATCCGTTTTTATGTCCAAATTGGACATCTCGTCGAATATCGTCCATTAACATGATGATATTGTTTCTGAGAAGTGTCAATATATTGGCTAACTACTTATATCTTATCGCTTAATAGCATTTTCTCGGAATGGTCCATTCAATCTTGTTCTGTTATGAACGCTGTGATAATGAATTCCACGGAACGCCAAACCTCTATTTTATGGATGTTGATTAGGTTTTTAATTAAGTTAAAATTAATTTTTAATTTAATTGCGGTCGTGGGAGCACGTGTTTAAGAATAACCTATATTTGATAATTTTATCTTCTATTCCTGTGATTTTAATTTGGTTTATTTTAATTTAAAGACAAAAGACATTTCATCTTTTATTCTATTATCTAAGTGCCAACCTTGAAAAATCAGAAGGAGGTACGTGTGTTCTTTCAATTTTACTGCCAAACGATTTTCAATTTCTACGAATATTTTCTCTGCAACTAGGTGACCCGCGCAACTTCGTCTGCGTCACATTTTTCATGAATGCTCCGCTCCTATTGGTCGTAGCGTGATGTTATATAGCTATCCAATACTAAAAGACTTTTTCAATTCGAACCAGTAGTTCCTGAGATTAGCGAGTTCAACCAACAAAACAAAAACAATAAACGATCGACATTTTCAGCTTTATGATAAAGTATAGACACGACAAAGATGCCCCCATGCCTATTTCCAAAATTCTAGCCAAAGTCAAAGTCAAAATGTTTTTTTCAATTAGGCCATCAAACGGCACTTTTGAACGTCATCGTTACATTTAAAATTAAATATAATTATAATATAAAATTAAATATAATATTTTTTTTACTATTGATAGGCATACGCTTGACCGCTATCTCACCTGATGTTAAGCGATGATGCGGTCTAAGGTAGAGCACGCTTGCCTAGACGTAACCTATTTACTCTTGACTTAAAGACTTCCAGGTTGTAGCTATCAGGAAACACAGACTCAGGCAGGGAATTCCACTCCTTAGCTGTACGCACAATGAATGTATTCCCAAAACGTGTTGTGCGTATAGGTGGGATGTCCACCATGTACCGGTGGCGCATCGCCGTACGTCTTGTGGTCCGATGGTGGAACGGGCTTGGCAAAATTAAATTATGCAATTCCGTCGCACACTCCCCAAAATGTAAGAGATAGAAAACCGACAGGCCAGCAACTCGGCGTCGATGCTCAAGACTTTGGAGCCCTAACAAGCTGTTATGAGCAAAGTAGTCGTATTTCAAAACAATTTCCTCGATTGCGAGTGTGCTGAGTTCGTAAAAGTGCAAAAAGTAGGGTAGTTAATTCCTGAAACTCGTTCAGAGTAAAACGAACCGGTAGGTGCAAATGGTTTCATGTTATTCCTTGATTAAAGGTATTTTGATGCGAATTTCAATTTGATTGGATATTGATCTATTTATTCGATGCTAGCAGTTAGGTACGTATCTAGGTAGATACTAGGTATTTATAAACGCAGTATCAATTTACCCAGCTATTAGGGTGCCTGTCCATTACAACGGAGCGGTAAAACGGAGACATTTTAACTAATGGAATGGGGGGTTACAACGGAGCGGTAAAACGGAGACATTTTAACTAATGGAATGGGGGGTTACAACGGAGCGGTAAAACGGAGACATTTTAACTAATGGAATGGGGGGCTATCGCGTTTGAATTCTCCGCTAGAGGCGCTAGTGTAGCGTGAGGTCTTCTATATATCAAAGGACATTGCTCTGCGCCCATACATTGTTCGCCCTGGAACCAAGAGCATCGGACAATTATGTGTTGTATTGTCGTTCATTAGTAAACTCATAAAATATCTTATTTTAATAGCGGACTAGCTGCAGAATAGATATATTTCAAATAAAGGTATCAGATTTTGAGGTTCTAATAACCGAACCATTATTAACGAACTATAGTTTTTTATAGCCCTGAGTGTAACTGAAAACAGTATCATAATTCTTTTAGCTATTTTAAGTACTACCAAGATAATTAGGTACCTATGTAGTTTTTTTTCTAAAGCCTAAGAAGTGTATGTAAGTGCGCGCGTTTGAACGGCGCCAGTATAAAACGCGACATCTATCTAGTGCATTTGCAAACAAGTTCTTCTGGACGGCACTGTTCAAACGCGTGACTATGAAACCAGCCTTACCGATTAGGTAGTAAGTTATTTTTTTAAACCTACAGTCTTACATTAACTTATTATGTTAGAATAAGCAATAAAACACAGATTTATTTTCATGCAAACTCAAACGACATGACGTTTCGCAAAGATGGCGGCGATTAATGTTTTATGTCGCGTAAAATACTTTTTATTGTTTATTTTGGCATGAAGCTAGTCCGTTTTACAAAAGTATTTGCAACTAATATATTAAAATAGACAATTAATTATCGTGTATGTCCGATACTTTTATTGTACAGGGCCAATCTGGACATTGTCTTTTCAACTTGGTTGGCTTTTAGAGCGAGTTTATTTACATAATTGATTTGATTGTAAAACGGCCTATTTGTGGCATATTAGTTCATTTCTACAGACCACTGCTGAATTTTCTTTTTCTGCCGGAAATATGTATTATGTTCTTCTTTTTTTAACCGACTTCCCAGAAAGAGGAGGTTCTCAATTCGGTTGTATGTTTTTTTATGTTTGTTACCTCATAACTCCGACAATTATGAACCGATTTGAAAAATTCTTGTTTTATCTGAAAGGATATAAGTCTTGCAGATTGGTCCCATTTAAATTTTATCAAAATCGGTTACGAACTTTGGATTTTAAATCGAAATAGCTGGAATTCGTCTACTTGGATGATGGTTTTATGTCATCCAAGTAATCGAAATTGCGTAAAGCCCTCATCATCAATTTACCCCGTCCCTGGCAAGGAGCTACGGGCCGCAGTTAGGTCAGGTTGAATACCCTTCTTTTTCCCTATTTTGGCTACCTAACCTAACTTTAATTCTACGATTAAGGACCTCACTCGGTAGTGGCGTCAACTGATGAGCACAAAAACGGTAGCCCTCATTGCATAAAATCGCCGTACCACGTGAGTCCCTGACAATTTGAATGACATGATTGGTTAATATTTCTCCATTTCTCTGCTCCGCTGCTTCGCTCCGCGTAAATAGACAGGCACTCTTACTCAACCGTTTCGGGGTCGGTTTCCAGTCTAACATCGGATTTTCTATGCATTGACTGCCCCTGCAGTGCGATTTTGCAGGTCTATTCTATCAACACCTCAACGTGTACCTACACTTTGGTGGAGTGAGCATAACCTGCCGACTTCGACATGTTTACAGAATCACACTGCAGTACGATTCTGTTAACATGTCGAAGTGAAAACTTGGGTGAAGTGATCACGAAGTGAGCTGCCGGTCGATTATGTAAACATGAAGAAGTGAAGGCGTGGGTTAAGTGAGCTGTCAAACCATACAAACAAGATGGAATGACAGCCGTTCTCTCCACCTTTTTTTTTTTTTTTTAGGGATGGGAAATCATCCAATGACTCCTCCCGCTCTGGGTGTAGCGGGAGGGAGTGTCAGACTTCTACTGACTAAAACCCATCCATGTTCCTTCATTGCCCTTTGTGTTCCGGAGCCACGGTGTCTCCTGCGAATAATCCCGCGACTCCGGCAGGCGTCGGCCCTTTCGGGCCCCTCTGTGTTGCTGACTCTCTTTGAGGCGCGCGTGGAACACTAACGCGCCGTCGACACGGCCTGTCGTCACTAGACGAACGGACGGCGAGCCACCCATAGCTCGCCGTCCACAGGCCCGCGCCTACGGTGGCCGGAGGTCACCAGGTGGCCCCCGACGCCCGCGGCGTCCACCACGGCGGCCGGGACGAGAGGGTCTCCTCTCCCGCTCCGCCACCTCCTTCGCTAGCATGACTGCTTCGCAGAAGGAGGCAGCCGTTCTCTCCACCTAAGTTTACACAGTGAGATGTTTACAGAATAGATCTCGCCAATGTACGGTAGGCGAACGAAACTTGCAAGCGCAATAGTCGATGAGCACTGACGAAACAATAACGTGAAGCGTCAGAGATGTGTTTGCTGTGAGGTACCTACTATGGTATGGTATGGTGTGAGCTGTGTGTGTCGTCAAACTGACCAATGGAGAGTGTGCTCACGGCTCGTGCCAGTTATTATACAATACTATAGTCCTACTAAAATAAAACAAATATTTTTAATTTTCAGTTGAAGGACGCCTTTGCACAGAATGTATTTCTACATGAAAATCATGTATAATACCTACAGCATTCGATTAATATTTGTGTTTTCGAATGTTAATTGGATTCATTTTTTATTTTATTCGTATGAATATTCGTCTGATATTCATGAAACTATTTATATACGTTGATGAAAACTACCAGTTTACCTACCAAGGAATGTCAGGGATGTTATGGGTATGAAATTTAGATCTAAACACAAATATAGGAATAATATACCGGTTTCAGATACGATTATGGAAATGAAATTATGTCGGATATTCGATAGATTCGGTAACGGTTTCGGAACTTCCATCACACGATAAAAGAGTGCGAATATTTGGCTTTGTTGTTTGTCGAGTCGACCAAAGTGCTAATGGGATTGTTCATCAGAAATTTCTCAGTAGCAGCCCGGAGCCTGGATTCGTGCCTCATAAATGGCAATTAGGGTCGCTGCCTAATACTTGGAATTCCAAACATGGGTGTGGGTGCTCTGAGTCTGACTAGCCTTTCGTGGAACATGACATGACATTATGATAAGACAGAATTTAACCTTTCACATTTATTATGTTGTTGTGAACATTCCGATTAAGCGCTTAATTACGTAATCTGACATTTAAAATGAAATAATTTTATCTTTGTGGGAAATTAAGTGTTTTGTAATGAAATAACTATCTATACCCAGTGTTCTCGGTACTTGTAGGTATCGTTCGCTGATAAATGCATGAATGACACTGACAAATAATATGCGTGCGCTATATATAAGTAACACCGCCCGTCCACGTCGGACTTTTTGTAGGACCGATCTGCACCGAATCGGGCGGGAGGAACCACCCGGGTGTTACCACTGCGAGGATCGACCGGAGGACACGGTGGAGCACACTGTGCAGGTGTGCCCCGCTTGGGTGGGGCACCGCCGTGTCCTCGAAGCGGCGATAGGCGGCGACCTCTCGCGTCCGGCCCTGGTCCAAGCCATGGTCCGGAGCGAGACGGAATGGGACGCCGTCACCTCCTTCTGCGAAGCAGTCATGCTAGCGAAGGAGGTGGCGGAATGGGAGAGGGTGAGAACCTCTCGTCCCGGCCGCCGTGGTAGACGCCGCGGGCGTCGGAGGCCACCTAGTGACCTCCGGCCACCGTAGGCGTGGGCCTGTGGACGGTGAGCTATGGGTGGCTCGCCGTCCGTCCGTCTCATGACAGGCCGTGTCGACGGCGCGTTAGTGTTCCACACGCGCCTCAAAGGGAGTCAGCACACAGAGGGGCTCGAAAGGGCCGACGCCAGCCGCGAGTCGCGGGACTATTCGAAAGAGATACCGTGGCTCCGGAACACAAAGGGCATATGAAGGAACATGGATGGGTTTTAGTCAGTAGAAGTCTGACACTCCCTCCCGCTCCGCCCAGAGCGGGGGAAGTCATTTGATGATTTCCCATCCCTAAAAAAAAAAAGGTGGAGTGAACGACAAGTGAGCTGTCATTCCATCTTGTTTGTATGGTTTGACAGCTCACTTGTCGTTCTCTTCGTGGTCACTTCGACATGTTTAGGTAGGTACAGAATTGCACTGCTGTTCTATTCTGTCAACATCTCCCCATGTAAACTTAGGTGGCATGAAGTGATCTGTGATTCCATCTTGTGTTTACTGTTTGACAACTTAGGTACTTCATGTTCAGTTCACCTAAGCATATCCAGTTTATAGTTAGGTACCTACTAGGTACTTCAGGGGAGAGGAGCGGAGAAATATTAGCCAATGGAATTGCATAAAACTGCACTCCACTCCAGTGGACAGTTAGATTTAGGCATGAAAACTTACCAAACGAACAGAGCGAAAGACAGAACTACTTTCGTATTATCGACAACATTAGTATGGATTTTATGTAAATGACACAGCTTCTAAGAACACGTCGCTAATAAGTATATCTTTAACTAGCTGACCCGTGCAACGTCGTCTGCGTAACATTTTTCATTACTGCTCCGCTCCTATTGGTCGTAGCGTGATGATATATAGCCTATAGCCTTCCTCGATAAATGGGCTATCTAACACTGAAAGAATTTTTCAAATCGGACCAGTAGTTCCTGAGATTAGCGCGTTCAACCAAACAAACAAACAAACAAACTCTTCTGCTTTATAATATTAAGTATAGATGAAGCATAAGAGTATGAACCAATTTCCGTTACGCGCATGTGACACTGATTTTTCAATTTCCTGCCTTCACATAGGTAGGGGAAAGGTGTACGAGATGATTCACATAAGGGAGAATGCTTGTAGTTTATATGATATTCTACTTAGCGCGGACGTGAAAACGTATATCCATAGTAAATTTGTCTTTTTGTTGTCATACTCAAAATTTTAATTTTTTGAGATGTTTTATTATTATTTATCACTTTTTTAAAACGTTGTCAAAGGATCACCCCGGTGTCCAAGATGATCCTTGCGATAGGGGCAAGATGATCCCAGGATCATGTTGCCCCCCTCCCATGTCGGGATTATCATAGGTTCTGGTAGAATTACCTAAATAAAACCATAATCAGGGCTTTTCAATGACTTGTTTTTTAAGGTCTTGACGACTTCTGGAACTTTTAGATGCTCTAAGAATATTGTCGCGGAATGTACTAAGATTAATATTAGCAATATTTTTCCGAGGAAACTATTCTCGTTACCATGGTCACGGTATCGGAGCATGTATTTTGACGACACGGTTGGCGCAGTGGTTGAGCGATTGACTGCTGCGCAGCATGTCGCGGGTTCGATTCCCGCACGGAACAAATATTTGTACGACCTACAAGTATTTATTCCATGTCTGGGTGTTTTTCTATCTATAATATGTATGTATTTACAAAAAAAAATGTATATAAGTAGTTTATCAGCCATCTCGTTACCATAACACAAGCATTAGGTTGCTTAGCTTGGGACTATATGGCGTTGTGTGAAATGTCCAAGGATATATTATATTATTATATTATATTTTGTAAGAAAGGGGGTTCTTGTTTCCTGTGGGTGGCTCGAAGGCGACACTGATGAAAATGTAAACAAGACATAATATCTTCGTTATTTTGAAGATCTTTCGTCCTTGTTCTTAAAATATCTTGGTAATCAGATAGTTTAAGGGCGGGCTACTTCAAACGGTCAGTAACAGACATAGTACGTCATTTAATAATTATAAAGTACCTAAGTACGTCAGACATTTAACATTCGTCAAATACAACGGATTGTTTCATCTATACTAATATTATAAAGAGGTAAAATTTGTTTGTAAGTTTGTATGTAAGGGGTAATCTCAGGAACTACTGGTCCGATTTGAAAAATTCTTTCAGTGTTAGATAGCCCATTTATTGAGGAAGGTTACAGCTATATATCATCACGCTAAGACAAATAGGAGCGGAGCAGTAATGGATAATGTGACGCAAACGAAGTTGCGCGGGTCAGCTAGTCTATACTAATATTATGCAGAGGTAAAGTTTGAGAGTTTGTGACGTTGTAGTGAGTAATCTCTGGATCTACAGAACCGATTTTGAAAATTCTTTTACCAATAGAAAGCCACGTTATTTGTGAGTGTCATAGGCTATACATTAACCCGAAAATTACCGCCTAACGAAGTGAGCACGGGACATTGCATATAAATCGGTTGTCAAAGGTCGATCATACCGCGTGTATCTGACATCGACGCACAAACGATTTCCATGGGTCCACGGCACGATTCTGGACACCCCAGAGTTGAAATTTTTCGTCGGCAAAGTTTTGTCCAAGGATATTATTATTATTATTATAGTAAGCGACATTTTCACGGTCAACCGAGCGTTAACTGCGGTTGAAGTAACCCTGAGTAGGTAGGTAGTAGATTCTTAATTCATCTATAGAGAATCTATTAAAAAAAGGGGATAAATATAATGACCACCATAAAATGCTTTGATACCCTTAGTTTTGTAACCAAAAATATCTACTTAACACCAGAAAAATAGTCACGACTCCACTTTAAATTGTATTCGACCACCAAATTTAGTAAATGATCACCAAATCTTAGCGAGCAAATTAATATTCAGTTAGTATAATATTCAAATTCTATAGTAACGTGTCTGCGTCAGATCCCCTCTATGGCTGGTGAAACATGTGGGTTAGGTTAGGTTAGAACCATGACCATTAGCGGTTTGGTTTAATTTTGGTGATCATTTACTATTTTTGGGTTACTCATGATTTACTTGGAGTCATTTTACTTAAATAGGATAGCAAAGTGTTAAAACTTTGGTTATAATTTTACATTAAAATGCGAGTTTCATTTTGGTGATCATTTACTACTTTTGTCTGCTATTTGTTACTATATCTCGTGGTAAGTTAAACATAAGCCCTAAAAAAATATCTAAGGAGCGCGGAAATACTCGATGATGGGGAGGGGAGGGGGGTTGCAAACTTTTTTGGTCACACCCCTCCTCAATCCAATAGTGCCCGCCAATCAAATCATCGTCAAATTATAAAAAGATTTTATTAAGTTATACCTAAAGTAAATAATAATGAAAATCGTATTAAAAGACTGTTACAAACAAATATAGGTAGTATAGGTACATAGGTACAGGTGGAACTAACAACAACTAACAAAATTTAAGAGTTTAAAAATATTATTTTGCTCTGCCGTCTCCGTTTTTTTTATTTTTACAAGCGCTTTTTTCTTTTAAGAAACAAAATAGCTCTGAAATGGATAGCACAGAGAAACCTTAACCAACAAGTTGGAAATTTGGGGGGGGGGGGGGGTTACGGCGCCCTCGTTGATTTTATGGAGGATTTGGCCCCTTCTGCCCCCCTGTTCCGTAGTCTCTGAATCTAACCGTAAAATGTCCCCACATGAGTTATTTGTACATCACTAAAACGTTTTGAAAAAGGTTTAGAAAAATGCCTGCAGGACTAATTTTGTTTTGCCCTGTATACCTACATTTTTCTCCGAAGCGTTACTACTTTAAAAGAAAATTAAATCCATCATAGATAAGTAACAACATAAGAGAGAGAGAGAGAGAGAGATCATTATATAAGTAATTTATCAGCCATCTCGTTACCATAACACAAGCATTAGGTTGCTTAGCTTGGGACTATATGGCGTTGTGTGAAATGTCCAAGGATATCATTATTATTAATATTAATAACAACAAATGAACTACCTAATTACCCGGGCGGCAGATCTTTGCGAAACCCTGGGCGGCAGATCTTTGCGAGGCCTTGGGCGACGCATCTTTGAGAGGTTCTGTCTGGGCGGCATATCTATGAGAGGCCCTAGGTAGAAAATCTTTGCAAGATACTTGTTCTTTTTAATTGCGTGCGTGAATCGAAAGTACCTAAGTAGTTTTTACTTGATATGTTCGCGGATTTTCCTTAAACTAAAATTTAATATAAAATCAGAATGGTAAATTTCTCGGAAAACGCAATTTTCAATTGAAAAATTAACAAGAGCTTTATTCAACATAACATTCCTAAAGTTTCGACAGCTCTAAATATAATTTTCTATGAAAAACTTCATTTTATTACTAAACTAGCAGTCCCCCGCGGCTTCGTTCCCGTCAACTGGCAACTTTCCTATTGTTTTACATAAAAACCTTCTCCTGACAATAACAAACATAACAAAAAAAGATTTAGCGAAATCGGTTCAGCATTAATATTATAAAGAGGTAAAATTTGTTTGTAAGTTTACATGTATGTTTGTAAGTTTGTATGTAGGGGGTAATCTCAGGAACTACTGGTCCAATTTGAACAATTCTTTCAGTGTTAGATAGCCCATTTATTGAGGAAGGCTATATCATCACGCTAAGACAAATAGGAGCGGAGCAGTAACGGAAAATGTGACGCAAACGAAGTTGCGCGGCGTTGCGCGCGAGCCGCTGAGTCGAGCGCACGCGTAGTCGATTGCTATATCCTTTTGTGGTTGTGTTTTAAATCTACCCACATTTTTAAATCTAAATGTCATTCGACAATGGGTGATGTAGAAAAGACTTTTGATTTATTTAACTCGAGTGGTGATGAGCAATCAGTGAATGCAGTTGACGGAGATATATGTGAGAGAAGCACCGAATCGACGGAGTTACTGAGAATTCCGGAGAAGAGAATGAGATCCGAAAGTGATGAAATAGTTGAAGATGATGATGGTTTTGTAACAGTTAGAAAAGGCAATAAAAGGCTTGCAAGGAGGCTATCGAAAAAAAGTACAGAAAATGAACAGGAACAAAATAAAGAATTGGAAGGTACCGACAAAATTATCGTGAGTGTCACGTCCAAGGAGATTTTACCCAAACAATTTGGTTTAGCAAAAAAGTTAAGAGCTGGAAAAATTGATAATATCCTGAAAATTTCTTATAAGAACCCCTACAAAGTACTAATTGAATTTGAAGATAAAACGAATGCACAGAAGTTAGTAGATTGTGAAAGCTTTCATGCTTTGGGTTACAGATGTCAATTCATGAATGAAGTAAGTTTATGTTACGGGGTTGTAAAGAATATAGATTTGGACATAGAAGACAAAGAGTTTCAGGATAGTTTAGAATGTGAGTACCAGGTAGTATCTGTCAGACGTTTAAAAAGGTTAATTGACACAGGAGGATGGATGAACAGTGAATCTGTACGTCTATGTTTTAAAAGCTCCACTTTGCCCCCATATGTCTGTATATATGGGTACAGGTTTAAAGTGGAACCATACACCTTTCCGGTGACGCAATGCTCGGCATGCTGGCGATATGGTCATATATTAAAAATGTGTCCTACAAAAAAGAACTTATGTCCCAAGTGTGGTGAAGAACACGCTAACTGTGAAACTAAAAAGTACAAATGTTTAAATTGTAAAGGAGCACACATGGCGCTAGATAAATCCTGCCCTATTTTCTTAAAAGAAAAGGCGATTCGAAGCATAATGTGTCAAGAAAATTGTACGTACAGGAAAGCATTGTCACTCTATATAAACAAAGCCGGAACAACAAGGGAGCTAAATAATGTGTTTCAACTCAACTCAAATAAACCGACAAATAACACTAATGATTCTAATAAAAAGAGTTTTAGAGACGTACTTATGACAAATACACCGAACAGCAATAAACAACAAAGCAATTCAAATTCTGAAGAGAACATGGATAGCGACGAAGACGAGAACAGAAATCATATGCATATACCCTCCCCGATTTTAGGCAAAAACAAGCCCAAGAAGAAGTCGAATAGAGCTAAGAAATTACTGGAGCCGGATCTAAGTGAGGAATGTTTTCGCACTAACGCCGCATCTACTTCACAGCAGTCTAAAAATAACGAACATAGGAAAGACCCCTCTCAGAAAACTTTTGGATTTAAAAACATTATAGAAAAAGTACAGAATATTTGTTTATGAGAAAACAGTTTTGAAGTTAAAATAAAATTGATTTGTAGTTATGTTTTTGAAGAGATCATACAATTTGTTATAAAGTTAGTTAAGAGTACAGATATTATGAGTAAAGTATATTGCCTCTTCACAAATGGCTAATTGTAATAAAGACTTTCTGTTGAACTTATTGCAGTGGAATGCACAGAGCTTAAAGCCCAAACTAGAAGAATTTAAACTTCTACTATTACAAAAACATGTGCATATTGCACTAATTAGTGAAACCTGGCTAGCCCCGGAACTTATGCTAAATATAAGTCAGTATAATGTGTATAGACGGGATAGGGACGATTCTTATGGAGGCATCGCCATAATAACACACAAGTCAATTAAAGCCCAAGAACTTTCGGTAAGTGTTAACAATACAGGTATTGAAATTTTATGTCTTAGGTTAATTAATTGTGGAATTATAGAATTCATTACATTAATTTACTGTCCAAGTTCTGTACGTACGACTCAAGCTGAATGGGATCAAATATTTTCGAAGTTTCATAATAAATGCATAATTTTAGGAGACTTTAATGCACACCATACAGACTGGTCTAACAGAAACGATTGTAGAGGCAGACAAATTCACGAATCGGCTGTAGAATTTGGTTTTGTTTCTGTTAATGATGGACAGCCCACTAGACTGAATTAAGCTCGTCAACGGTCGCCTCCAACAATCTTCTCCGGATATAACCTTTGCATCAGCCGATGTTGCAATTAATTTTGATTGGTCTGTTTTAAGTGAGAACTTAGGGAGTGATCACATATTTATAAAAGTAAAAATTAGATATCAGGATCAACTACATATTTCCAAAATAAGAAATTACAAATTAGCTGACTGGAACGCATTTAAAAACATCATCTCCGAAAATTTATTGTATCCGCAAGAACAAAAAGATATTCAAGGCCTGTATGATAATTTTATTCAGCAAATTAACAGAGCTGTGGACAATAGTATCCCTCTGAAAAAGTTATGTTACAATCCTAATAACAATTTTAGACCAAAAGGATATTGGTGCCAATCAATATCTAAATTAGTTGGTGAACGTAGACTAGCTCTAGCCAAATTTCGAAAGAATCCTACTCCTAATAACCTAAATATTCTTGAAGAGAAAATACTAAATGCTAGGCGTGCTATTAAAAAAGCAAAATCAAATGATTGGCAAACATTCTGTGATAGTATTGACCACACATTATCGGTTTCGCAAATGTGGAACAAAATGCGCTGGATTAAAGGGTATAAAAGGTTCAAAGTTTATAGTTCTCAAGAGTCACGATATGATTTGTTATGTTCTCTTACCCCTGATTATGTAATGCCTTCATCTCCATGTTTTTCATCAGTGAATCAGTCACTTGAGTCGGAATTTAGTATAGAAGAGATGCGTGGATGCTTTAAGAAAAAAGACACAGCCCCAGGGGAAGATATGATAACATATTCAATTATCTCTCACTTACCTGAAACTGGTCAGTTGTATTTGTTAAATCTATACAACCTGATATTAAAATCTGGTGATGTTCCAACTCAATGGCGTAATGTCAAAGTGATAGCTATACCTAAACCAGGTAGTTCTTCTAACGCTAATAATAAACTTAGGCCAATATCTTTAATTTCTTGCATTTGTAAGATCTTTCACGTAATGATAGCAAGACGTCTTGAGTGGTTTGTAGAAAAGAACGAGATCTTGTCCCCGTGTACCACAGGCTTTAGGAGAGGTCAATCGGGTCTTGATTGCTTAGCACGTCTGGTGACTGATATTCAAATTGGCTTAACTAAAAATTCTCCTACCTTAGCATGCTTTTTAGACATCAAAAGCGCATATAATAATGTATTAATCGAGAAAATGTTACAGACCCTTGATACCATGAAAATAGGAAAGAGTATTTGCCAATACCTATGGAATTTCCTAAGCGAACGCCGACTTAAGATTACTGATGACTTTGAAAAGAGTGAAGAAGTTGCTAGGATAGCAAGAAATGGCTTAGCTCAGGGTGACCCCCTCTCACCTCTTCTCTTTAATATCGCAACATTTAAGATTTGTCGAGAGATTGCTGCTAATATAAATGTGTGTCAATACGCAGATGATTTTGATTTATATTCAACTGGTAACAATATATTTGAATCTGCAAGGAGACTACAAGCCTCCTTAAATGTGTTTATAGACATATTGATAGATTTAGGATTGGAAGTGTCTACAAGTAAATCACATTACTGTATTTTTAGTAGAGGTCGAAGAACTCAACAGCTTAATCTTGTAATCAATGATAGTTCACTTGGACAAGTAGATACCTATAAATATTTAGGAATATGGCTTGATAGCTCGTTAAAATGGAGCAAACACATTAATGAGATAGTTGAAAAAGTTTTAAAGTTCAATAATTTGCTAAAAGTTCTTGCTAGTTCTTCTTGGGGATTACACCACAATCACTTGCGAAGGATATATATTGCTATTATAAGAAGTAGATTGGATTATGGGAGTTTTCTGTATAACAATTGCTCTAAAGCACTTCAATACAAATTAGAGAAAGTACAAAACCAGGCTTTAAGAACAGTGGGCGGTTTCATTAGAAGTACTCCAATACATGCTATGGAAAGTGAGCTCTGTGTTCCGCCACTGCACTTAAGAAGAAAATGGTTAGCTTTTAAGTTTTGTTTAAAATCTCGATCTATAACCAAAAATGTAACGAATAACTTGTTAGACGAACTGTGTACACTTGGTCATAATAGATTTTGGTCAAATAAAGAAAAGCCACTATTAGCTACTACATTCGAGTTAGTAAAGGATGATAATATTGAGTCAAAACCTTGCCTAGACATGTTTAGTTTACGTACATGGGTAACCAATTTTAACATTAAAGAGTTGATTGTACTTAATTTAGATATAGTCGATATGGCTAAGAGAACATATAATCCCACCTATCTTCATTTCTCTATAATCAATGAATTACGTGAAAAATATTCAGAGTATTATATAATTTTTACCGATGGATCCAAAAGTACTGTAGGTGGAGGTGCGGCATATTATGATCCTTTAAAACCGAATCATAGCAATTCTTATAAGTTAAATAAATGTTTTAATATTATGTCATTGGAACTCATTGCAATTTCGGAAGCGTTATCTTATGCTAAAACTATTGCAAGTAACAAAATTTTAATATGCGTAGATAGCAAAAGTGCTTTGCAACATATAGCTCGATGCGCCTCTGGTATCAGAGGTGTATGTAAGTAATAATCATAAGTGGTAATGAGAAGGTTGACAGTCTAGCGAAGAAGGGAATTTCAGAAAGCAAAGAATTGAACATCAAACCAGATTATTCCGAACTTTTACCAAAATATAAGGAAAAATGTCATCAAATTTGGATAGAGTATTTTAACTTACGATCAAAAACTAAGGCTATCTGGTATAAAACGATAGTCTGTGAACCTCCTCGTATTCCATGGTTTTCAAATTGTAAATAAGTAGGAAATTGTTGGTAACAGCTCTCAGACTGAGATCCGGACACATCCGCTTAACAACTTTGCATTCTTAATGAAAAAATGTGCCTCCCCTAACTGTGAGGAATGTGATAAGGTGGAAGATGTAGTTCATCTCTTAACGGAATGTGACCGGTTTCAGGCTGAGAGAGATATACTGATTAATGAATTATGTTTAATTAAAAACAATATAGGATTTAACAATTATCTGCTCCTTTATCTGATGCGGCCAAAAAGTTGTATAGCTTTGCAGGTCTTCGTTTTGTTAAATAGATATCAAGATTATTTTGTTTGTATAAGTTTAAGATATAAGGTACAATGGGACTGTCATGTATTTATGTACAAAAGTTCCTAATTAAATAAAGAGGAAAAAAAAAAAAAAAAAAAAAAGTTGCGCGGGTCAGCTAGTTATAGATATAAATGTGTGGCTGTGACAGGTAGGAGTTGCTAGAGGTCAAGAGCGAGGCCCCTTCAAGAGTATGGCCCTAGGTGGTTACCATGCTAGCCATTCCCTAAGGCCGCCACTGCTATTGAGCTTTGGGCTAGTATTGAATGAGAAAGAAACGAAGTGCATTCGATTCACTTTACCAAATGTCAAAAATAATAGTTGTGACATATTGAACAGGGAGAAACTAGAATTCGTCGAAGAAACAGTTTTCCTGGGGATTAAGAAATTTAAAAGTTGTATAAAACGCACACTATGCAAACAAGCATATTATAAACTAGGGGAATAAATAGATGATAAAAATGCTTGGCTCAATGCTGGTCCACTCCACTGCGACTAAAGTGCCCAAACTTTGATGAACATGTGAAAACATTGTTGGACCTGCTGAAGATTTTAAGACTATCTTTGCACTGTATATAGACTCATTCTCTTTTGCATTGTATAATTTTACTCATAAATTATTTCGTAACGAATGTAACCATGATTTCTAAACAATAACAACTGGTTTAAAAAGAGTGTCCATGGAGTTTCTTGCACGTTCTTCTCCACAGGATCTACTCTTTGGAACGTGCAACTGCCGCGCTGGAGACGGGTCAGTGGGTGTTTTATGTTGAAGATCAACCTGCTGCTCTTGTCGCTAGCGCTGCAGGATTAGCTTCATCTATTTGACTGACAGACCTTGACTAGGTATTCAAAAGTGCCCGTAACTGGTCTATTTGAAATAAAGGATTTTGTATTTGTTTCGCCTTTGAGGCGAAACCTGTGTTTAAAACCGTTTGGTTGGAAAACATAATGTTGGAAACAAATGTCATTTTGATCATGTTATCTGCAACCCCCGACCATAAGTTTGAACACTATGTGTGTCTGTCTGCCCCACCGTACCTCTTAATCGGGTGAACTGATTTGTACTTACGCAGTTGTGTTAAAGATAATTTTTACTTTTCCTGAAGCGTCAAGGCAATTTCGTCCGCGGCTAACTTGAAAGTTTTTTCACGGGAACGTAAAAGTGTCTAAATACAAGGTCATGCTGCCTGCAACACGGCGAGTATTACTTTGACCTGAAAAGAACGGGTGAATTTGAACGGTATTTCGCAGACCTGTCGGCTAAATACCGTTCATATCCGTTATCCGTTGTACCTACCATTCAAACATAAAGTACTCACGATTAATGAGTAAAATTCGTTCTTATAATCTAAATATCTAAACATTCAAACAGTCAAGCACATTTTTAATATAATATGTATAGTACCTCATAGGTCTAGGCACCTTACGGCTTATGTACCTACTGGCCGACTCGTGGAAACGCCTCCACACACGTGTGTTTGCACACGTCCATATCTTTGCGTTCATAACTATCAAGTTTATTCTGCTCATCAGACTGATTGGCGATCCCACTTTTGTTTACCTGAGGAGATTAGAAACGCTGTTGGAATAGCGTGCGCTTATTCGGGGAGGATGGGGGTGAGGGTGCTCTGCTATAAAACTGAAATACATGGAATTAAACTTTCTAAATACTTTGTAATCTGTGGAATGGATTATCGTTCCTGGAAAATGCTAGTATTTTTCTATCTAAATGTTATTCGTAGTCGAAGGATTGAGTGATGGTTGAGAAATAAAATAGGGAATATGCATGAAAAAAGTATTCATGATCTGAACAGTTTATCTAAAAGTATTCGAAAATAGTTATAATACTAACTGTGAAATTAGAATCTAAATTGCTCGAAAAACGAACGAGATACAATTATTTTAAACAAAATAACATATCTGTCCCTCTCGCGAAAACGCTGTTTTCTATGGCAGCTGTATAGTCGTCGTGTAATTTGACGTCACATTACGTATCGGACTTCTCTTTCTAACTGTGTTCTTTGAAGCTTTATAACTTAATAAATGATGAAGGTATTTAAAAAATAATTTCATGATTGTTTACTAGAGCTAATAAGTATTTTATTTTGCAAATAAAAAAATTGCATGCATATTCCCTATTTAATTTTCTCGTTGTGAAAGTATTAAATAAATTAAATTCTAAAGGATTTTTTGTTTGTAAAACATAAAAACACATTTTAACCCATTTTACAAATGGGTCGGTTTGGGTACTAGATTTTATAAGATATCTGGACAACTCTATGACAAGTGAATAAAAAAGTATCTTTGAGTTCACGAGACCGAGGTTTGTCATTCTCGAAGAAAATCCTCACAACTGTACACTATTAGAATAGGTACGTTATATAACGAGTACACTATTAGAATAGGTACGTTATATAACGAGAAACCTTATATGTAATGTACAGATTTGCCTTGAATATTCCTCGAATGGCGGCGAAGTAAGTTTCCAGCTAATATGACTGGCCGTCATTACATGTTAGAAGGCTTCGAGGCATATTAAAACCTCCAATTCGGCGAAAAATGATTACAAATCCGTGCCATTGTTGGCTGGAACCTTTTTGTTTGAAAATCATTGTGTATGTTGAAAAAGAATGTGTTTTTTTTTCTTGGGAATGTGTTGAGTTAATTTGATGATGATTGTTGTTCAGTAGGTACCTATAACTGCACGTTCTCACTGTGACCACGGTGCTATGACGGACCGTCATTAATTGCCAAAACCGCTGGAATATCCGTATCTTTAGACGGACCGGGAAATCCTAATCCTAATCCTAGCATGTCCTAAGTAAGTATTATAAATGCTAAAGTAACTCTGTCTGTCTATCTCTTCTTCATGTCTAAACCACTGTTGATTCTGGCTTTCATGAGTTGCAGTGGGTGGAAATGTGTGGCGGGCTTGTCCCATAAAAAAAATATGTCTAAACCACTGAACCGATTTGGATGAAATTTTGTACAAAGATAGTTTGAGACCCGAGATAGGATAGCTTTTATCCCGGAAATCCCACGGGACCGGGAGCTATGAGGGTAAATAGGTTAGATATATATTCCGGGAGTATGTTCCCTAGGAATTACGCGGGCTTGTGCCAGCAGCTTCCACAAGCTAGTATCTATACTTACTTAATATTATAAAGCAGAAGAGTTTGTTTGTTTGGTTGAACCCGCTAATCTCAACTACTGGTCCGATTTGAAAAAGTCTTTCAGTGTTAGATAGCCCATTTATCGAGGAAGGTTATAGGCTCTATATCATCACGCTAAGACAAACAGGAGCGGAGCATTCATGGAAAATGTGACGCAGACGAAGTTGCGCGGGTCAGCTAGTACTTATATAATACTTATATAAAATCGAAACTACTGGTCGTAGAAAGCTGAAATTTGGTATGTAGCTTCCCTACACTCCGTAAGGGAGCATAAGAGAGAATTTACATAAATTCCTACGGGAACAGGAAAAACGGGATGCGCGTGCAGTCGTGGGAAAATCTCGTATAATATAATATAGGTAGCAAGTTTTGGTCACCAGCCTGACGCGAGCCGATACAGACAACCAGCCACCACTGGCGAAACCATTGAGAATTCATTCTTAACCGATAATACCAGACAACATAATCAGAATTATTAAGAGTCTTTAACATACAAAACGTCATGGATATGACGGTATTACCACGAAACTTCTTAAATTCGTTAGTAGAATTGTGAACATTATGAACAGCCGGTCGATTCTGTTGACATCTCACCGTGATCACGGTGGAGTGAACGACAAGTGAGCTGCCGTTCCATCTTGTTTGTATGGTTTGACAGATCACTTCACCCACGCCTTCATGTTATTGGTGCGATACCGTGCGGTACAAACATGGAACAGTTAGTAACTGTCCAAACTAGAGTTTGAAGCCAAAAGTGACCCCCATAATAAAAAAATATTTATTTACGTAACGCGTCCGTGTTTGGGTCATAGAAGTCCAAATGTACCTACCTATACCAAATTTCAACTGAATCGGTCCAATAGATCCGGAAAAAACTGGCAGTGACAGACAAACAGACAGACAGACACACACCCGAATATCATTCCTATAAAGGTAACTTTTTTACAGATGTTCGGAACCCTAAAAAACGCTGAAAGCATTGAAAATTCACACATTTATTTCATAGTAGCTACCTACCTACTTATTTATGAGTAGAATACGGAATGTCGACGCACAAAATATCGATAAATGCTAATACGATGCTACAAAATTGCGATGCACGTTACGGCGAAAGACTGTCTCTGCGAATCCACTACACTTCGATGCACGTTACCGCGATAGATCTTCACTGCGATACTACTTGACTTCGATGCACATTACCGCGAAAGATTTTCACTGCGATACTGCTTAACTTCAATGCACATTACCGCGAATAACTACGGAGCGACTTGACTTTTATAATCTATTGCGAAACATCGTTACTGAGAAACTATTACATAATTAATTCATATTAATATGTTTTGAATGGACCTAAAAAAATATAAACCAAAACGCATAGTGAACAAGATAATATTATATATTCCATAATGGTTTGTACAGTACATAATAAACAATCATAATATTATTATGTATAATTAATCATATTATAAGTATATTTAATCAACTTGACATAAATACAGAGTTAGATGTAACAAAAATGTTATCAAAATGTAAAAAAAGTTATAATAATAATGTTATTGATTGATACAAAAATATAAAAGAATCAAAAAATTCGTAAGGGAAAATTTGTTTATTTCTTTAGGTAGAAAATAAATGCAAGACCATCCAAATCCACCACCATACAAAAATAGGAAAAAAACAATAAATTTGAGAGCAGAAAAACAGAGTATGAAATAGAGAGGCTAGCTGGTCTGATGGAAAAAAAGGAAAAACAAAAACGCAGTACTAGAAAAAACTCCAAGAGCATAATAAGAAAGGTGATATGGATATGTTAACATATTTGGATGGTCTTGCATTTATTTTCTACCTAAAGAAATAAAACAAATTTCCCCCTACGAATTTTTTGATTCTTTTATATTTTTGTATCATTCAATAACATTATTATTATAACTTTGTTTACATTTTGTTAACATTTTTGTTACATCTAACTCTGTATATAAGTCAAGTTGATTAAATATACTTATAATATGATTAATTATACATAATAATATTATGATTGTTTATTATGTACTGTACAAACCATTATGGAATATATAATATTATCTTGTTCACTATGCGTTTTGGTTTATATTTTTTTAGGTCCATTCAAAACATATTAATATGAATTAATTATGTAATAGTTTCTCAGTAACGATGTTTCGCAATAGATTATAAAAGTCAAGTCGCTCCGTAGTTATTCGCGGTAATGTGCATTGAAGTTAAGCAGTATCGCAGTGAAAATCTTTCGCGGTAATGTGCATCGAAGTCAAGTAGTATCGCAGTGAAGATCTATCGCGGTAACGTGCATCGAAGTGTAGTGGATTCGCAGAGACAGTCTTTCGCCGTAACGTGCATCGCAATTTTGTAGCATCGTATTAGCATTTATCGATATTTTGTGCGTCGACATTCCGTATTCTACTCCTTATTTATTGTTTTTAGGGTTCCGCACATCCGTAAGAAACCGAACCCTTACAGAATCACTCGGCTGCCGGTCTGTCCGTCTGTATTCAAGATATTAGAGCAAAAATTACCATTCAACAGAGGCCCCCCTTATCTCCGAAACTACTGGCCTAAATAAAAAAAAAATGTAGATAGTTCTTAACTTAAAAAATAACATGTCACAAAAATAAAACTGGTTCGGAACCCTTTGCACGCGAGTCCGCCTCGCAATGGCCAGTTTTTTCTGTTCTTTTGTCTTGGGCTATCCCAATTTTTCTTGAATTTTAGCGTTTTTTTCGACTTTTGATGTGTGATTTTGCTTTAGATATAGCCTTAAAGAAAAAAACATAAATATGCCAAAGACAGTTTGATCATTTATCTTGGGAGTGTTCTAAATAAATATTTCAATTTGTTCACGTACATCAGTAAAATCTTTGACTCTGCAAAGGATGTTTCACAAAATGTTTCTTTAGGGAATCTATTGATGCCTTGGTACACCGAAGATATTATAATTTAATCATTTATAAAAATGTCCACGGTACAACTGCATCTTCTACTTTGGAATGTACAAATCAATTTATTACGATTAATACAGTAATACACCAAAAATAATTCTGTAAAACTGAGAGTTATTGACAATTTTCCGTACGAAACTATAATTTTTATCTATGAAATTATAATCCAAATTCAAATAAAAAATATTTAATAATTAAGGTGGCGTTGCTATATTGCTTGAAAAAAAAATCTCTTTCAAAGTCTAATTAAAAGTAAAGTACCTAAATATTTTTAAATAATTGTTGTATGCAATGCAAAAATCAATATAATCTTGTGACGCGCGGTATTCAACTTTAGTCAACCTGAGCAATTCGATTTTGTAAAAGCGCCCTTAATTAAGTAAATATAATTTTTTGTGACCTACGACATGAAGAAAAACATGCGTTACAATAATTTATAAAGACTCTAAATAAACGTGATATATCAACATCAATTACCTAGACACTTAGAACTACTTATGAAATATTACGCAAAGGTAATGAATATAGGGCATAAACACATGGATACAACTCGGGTACTGTTCAGGCGATTCCAACGTACGATAACACATATCAATACTAGGAAGTGAATGAAAACAAAGAATTCTGAGTATTATCATATAAAAAACACGTTTTGTTATCAATACAACGGCTCTCAAAGTTAATTCTTTTAAAATAACCGTGAAGTACTATAAATAATGTACATGAATGAATGTCTTTTTCAAAGATTTTACTGAAATTTAATTGTGAAAACATAAATGTAATTGGTGGAAATATAAGAAGATACTGTAAGCATTTGAATTATTATTTATCAGGCGTGACTTGCGATGCAATTAGCTGTTTATGTTTATCATTCTCATACTTACCTTTAATTCTAAAACGTTCCAAATTCCGTCTTTTTTGTGTCTTTGTCTTGTCGTAGTAATATATAATATAATAATATAAATATATATATATACGAACCCCCCGATCGATTATACGGGGCCCCCGGGCCACGGGGGCCCCCAACGTGCGTAAGTAAAAATTAATAAAAACTTCTCATATTGTCTATAGAGGCAGAAACTTTAGAAAAACTTAAGTCATCATCAGCTATGAATGATTTAATAAATCAGTTTGCCGAAAAAGAGTCAAGGAGAGTGTATATTTAATTTGAATTGTTTGTAAAAAAAATTTGAAAAAGTGACAATTAATAGATAATTATTATGAAGAATAAATATTTCTTTTAATTTTATGCAATTTTTTTTCTTTAGTGAGAAATATTTCCCCTCCCTAAGGGCCTTGATTGATTGATCTAACACCGTGGAGTCCCAAAAGAAGTACCGTGAGCGTTTTACACTCAATAATCCAGCGCCCCCCTGTCTCGTACGAAACGTCAACGAAACTTTGAGCACCACTGCTCAAGATGGATACAATCAAACTGATAGCGCTTGTGCACTCAGAATTCCTGTCAAGGCTGCTCTGGTTGACATTGACAGTTTATTAACCGCTTCTTCAACGAAATCTGGTTTTAGATAAGTCTCGTATCTTGTACCCACTTACTGCACTTCTCGGAAAGTTCACAAGTTCTCACAGGTATTATAGAATTCCATTTTATTTATCAAACGTTTTTCGACGAAATACAACTTCTTACTTGCTTCGTTTTTATTATTAAAGTTTATTGTAGGTAATGTTAGTACTTAGTACCATGACTTTTGCGCTTTTAATTTCGCATTTATTGGGAATAGGTATTACCTCTGTTTAGAATATGGTAGACGCCACAGAACAGATGAATGAGATGACCTCCTTCATATTTTCTGTGGTAGACGCCTTATGCAATAACGGTCATTAACCCGTACACATTTATTGTCATTCTTTATCAAAAGAAGAAATAAAAACATAAAACTGTCATGAACGGACGTCGATCTTGTGTCTTTAATTCGTGGTCGTGATCTAGAAATGAAAAACGGTTCATAATTTATCTAATTTTATTTTAGGCATACGTTTGACCACTATCTCTCCTGATGGTAATCGATGATGCGGTCGAAGATAGAACACGCTTGTCTAGAAGTAGGTTACTTCACACGAACCCAGCTTTAAGCTGCTTTCAGACTACGCTATAATATATAGCATCAATAAATAGTATAAAACAAAGTCGCTTTCTCTGTCCATACTGTATGCTTAAATCTTTAAAACTACGCAACGGATTTTGATGCGGATTTTTTTAATAGATAGTGTGATTGAAGAGGAAGGTTTATATGTATAATAACATGTATTTAGTATCAGCATTGCACCCGTGCAAAGCCGGGGCGGGTCGCTAGTAGAGTATATAGCTCATAGCACAACAATATCGCGCACCATACATAGTCAATAATGTAAGTACAGTACAGTGTGAACGTGTCCATAACATTGTATGGTGCGCAATATTGGTGTGCTATGAGCTATATACTATATGCTATTATATTATAGCGTAGTCTGAAAACAGCATTAATGGCAATACGATTTAATAGTAATTTGTCAAATCATGATGGCATTCATTCTTAGTTCGGGTTAGCAGGTGATACAGAGTAGATATGAGCGCCGTGGCAATTTTAGGCGGCGGCGGCGTGGAGTTTAAGAGTGTGTATTCCGTCCACTAGCGCCGCCAATCGTTTTTTATTAATTGTGGTAAATTTAAGACACGTAGATAAAAAACCGCTCTGTAGTGCACTAAAGAAATGTATCTTCATATGCGGAACAGAGAAAACCTCCATTAAAAAGGGTGGATCCTCCGATCGGGCGCGTGAAGATGAAAAGGCTATGTCAAAGAAGAAAATAGCTCAAAAGCCACTAGTAGTCCATAGAATAGACTAAAATTATGCAACAAAATTGTTATACTATGGTGGTGAAAATATTTAACCACTTAACCGAAGAACTTAGAAGTGTTACAGATTTAGAATTTAATGAAAAACTACCTATATAAGTAACTGGTTGTGTGAGAGATGTTTTTACATATTTTCATTATTCATATTATTTTTATTGACATGACATCACTGATAGATTATTGTAAATGACTAGAATTGTATTTCATTTTATGAATTGCATAAAAACTTAAATTAAAATTATGAAATTGATAATTGTACTTTTAAGTTATTGCTGATTAATTTTTAAATGTGTAGGTATTGCATGTAAAAACGAGATGTAAAATCTAAATATTTACACGGCGGAAATGCCGAATATAGTGAAACTGATAGATTTTAAGAACATAATGTCAGCTACTTACCTATATTCTTGCAAATAAATGTATCATTCATAAATACAAAGGCAGCTGCAACACAGACACCCATAGTCTGTACTGCATTATGTTGCGGATGGCTAGTCTATCCGCATCCAGCTGCAACACAGCGGAGTCTCGCTTGGCGGGGTTCCTACTTCTGGGTGGTTTGAAAAATAAAACCACGAAGGACTTGGCTTGGTGGCATGGTCTTTCAGACCCCGCTATACCCTTCTAACCCAATCTATCCGAGTCGGGGCGCCCCAAGTCCCAATATCTACTGGACAAATAACTTCGAGACTTATTTAATGGAAGATCTATTTGTCGGGGATAGATGGCGCCATGGTGCAACAAGCAGCGCCATCTAACAATTATTTTGTGAACTAATATCGTTACCGGAAACGCAAGCGCGCCCCACTGCTTGGACATGATTGTCGGTAGAGGGGATGCAGCGAGGACTGGAGAAGGAATCGAGAGTTGCTTGCATTGCAACAGTCAACCTCGGGCAGTCGGGCAGTCATGGCATACGCTCAGTACTAACTACTAACGCACGTGTTTGTTACATGCTGTAAAGTCGTCTGTTTAAATAAAGTTATTTTGATTTTAATTAAATTATTCTTCGTTCGAGTTCCCGCGACAGTGCTCACATCCACGTAAAATTATGTTGGATTGTGAAGAAGACCTCGATATTTTGCACGCGACATATTTATCACGGACACCAGACATGATAAACCTGAAATCCCCCTCCCCATAGGGGGCATACCACTCAATGTAGTCCTTGTCGCTAGGTCAAGGGCAAACTAATATTCGATTTGCTGCAAAGCCGCCGCATTGATCATAGTACATACACTAGCGAGTAGGTAACGAGCTGTTCTGTATTGCAATCGCTTTTGTAAAACAATGACTTACGAAACAGATCTTAGTGCAGAAAGTTTCCAAATGTCTGTCAGCCGTGTTTGTAATAATGACTTACATATGGACTCGGTTGTGCTACAGAATAGCTACTGTCTGTGTTGCAGCCGCCTTTTTATTTACGCCGACCGGACGGTTGTTATGGTGGCAACTGCTCGACCGTTGGTATTCGGACTGTTGTACCCATATGTACAATTCGCACGGAATACTCCATGGACCGACCTCGGCAAAATTTGCTTAACCTTGTAGATCAACTCGTGCTGTTGTTATTATGAAGCTACAACCTTTAAAATAAGGGAGTATTGGGTCAGTAGTTAATCGAACTAATTAACCCTTAAGGTCGCACCACATTTCATCGAAATAAAACATCAAAATAATACCTTATAATGATGATTAGACCTAAAATAAGGGTAGGAAAAATGGAATAAAAAATCTAATTAGCTGATTATCTGAGATAATTAGTGTATATTATACTATACATTGCTCCCGACGTTAGTAAATCGTATGTGTTAGGGGCGTATAGCATAATATACAAAATGCACTTTTGACATTTTGATGAAGCCTATTTTTTCTGGCAGTGCCTAAACTAAATATGCCATAATTATGCCTCAACAAAGATATGAGTTTGAGAGATGTAAACCAAATGTCAAAGTAAACACCAGCTCGATTTTTTTATGGTTTTACATAAAGCCAACACCGTTTTAGCTCCAATGCCGAGATTTTCCTCATCGGGTTCAAACTGGATGCCCCTAAAGATGTCATTGCCTGCATACAACATAAAATCGTATACGATTCCAGAGACACCTGCCCGTACCAAATTTTAAAAACCCCATTTTCATGGTTTGGGTTATACTGCCGTCGAGAACCCACTTTTTTGCTTTTGTAAGGAATTATTTCATCTACACTGAAGGCATTCTCCTCTTCAATAGACAGACATTGGGCTCTTACTCGCTCAAGGAGAGGACGCAGTTTGTAGTAACGATCAGATTCTTCAGCTTGAGTATTGTCTGCAAAGTATACCTAAGTACCGCCTTATTTGCTGAAACCTTTTGATAGGCATGACGTCTGCAATCTTGCCGTAACGATAACTAGCCTTCCAATAGTCATTGTAAGATGGCATAACAACAACTCCCATCAATATATTGATGGCCAAAAAGTCAATGATATCCTCTTTACTTGCTTTTATTGACTTACCAGTCACTTGTAAGCTATATAAATTAGTGTTGTTTGCTATATCAACAATAAGGTCTTCAGGGAAAAAACGATAGAAATAGTTTAACGCTGACCAATTAGATGGGACAGTTTCTTTGAAGCCTTGATCAGATATTTCAGCTGCATGTTGAAACCTTCTCTTGCTCCATTGAAAAGCACGTTTGAATTTCTGTATGTTTCGTCGTTTTACCCTGTTGGCAGCAACTATAGGACCTCTGCGTTTTCTTTGGATACGTGTTGATGTAGATAGTGACGTCGACGGCGACGTTTGAACTGAAGGCAAGGAGGGTAGCGATGCGATAGAAGGTATAGCATTATAATTGCATTGCGTATTGGAAAGAAATAGATACTTACTGTTGAAAGAACTGGTGTGAGTGGTGGTGGATCTTCGCAGACTTCGGCTACAGTTTCGTGGCTTTGAAAATCTATGTAATCCAAGTTTGGATGGGGAATCGATAAAGAATTTTCATCTGAGTTTTCAATATAGGAATCACTACTGGATGGATCTGGGCTATTCAAATCAAACAATCTAGTCTTTCTAACGATGAATTAATAGATGGAGCAGCATGCAAGAAAAACGTAATACAAAAAAAAACGAAAAGTAAAAAAAAAACGTAAACGTATACCATCAAAGTCAATTATTGTACTGAAATCACCATCACCCATTAGTTGGCAGTGTCTAGAATAATATACATCACAAATAAAGTGTGTTTTGAGCTAACAGTCGCAATGTATGGTATGCTATACACCCAAGATTACATTCGTAAAAAGCGATGAAATTAAGTGTATTACATAAATAATTCAGCATTAGCTTGAGTTCAATACATTTGTGATTTGAATCCACAATGCACATAATCGATTTTTATATTGAATAAGAAATTATAATAATAAAATTTTTACTTTGACGGGAACAAGATTACTCGGCATGGTTTCGCATTTACGTCAAAACTGTCAAATTTACCATACCTAGTAGTATCGTTTATTTAATATTATAAAAATGTGCATTCTGAAACTGCTTTCTAGTAAGAAGGTTTCATTTTAAAGTATTTTGTTTTATGAGTACAATTTCTTTAGTTTAATGTATAGTATACTATACAAATTAACCTTATGGGTTAAAGAACAGTTTAGTTTCACAAAAGCATGGAGGTGGGGGGGGGGGGGGGGTGGAGTGTTCCAAATCCGAACTTCTGTTTTTATTGCCTCTGGGAATCAAGAGCGTTACAAAACATTTCGAAATAATGAATTGGATTTGTGCCCGACGGCAAATCTCTATAGGCTTATCCCAATTGGGAAAACCGTAGTCGTTACCGAGCTAGATATGTGTTATCTTCCCCCAATTTATTTCCCCTTTTCTCTTAAAGGTTGAATTTTCATTCTTCATGCTAGCCTTGTGCAAAATTTAATGTTCCAAGTTCTGGTACTGGCAGATTCGGCGGGGTTGGACTTATCAACGCACGTCTGAAATTTAATGGGGCTATTGGATTCGGCTGTGCGTTAGTTTGCAGTTACTCAGATTCCCATTACATGACGTGACTAAAAATTTCATGAAATGGCCTGCGAAAAAATGATTGTTTAAACGTCAATTATGTCAATATACATCATGAAATGATAACTTCAAAACCTGTGTTTAAACCCGCGCAGCAAATCCCAGTTGAAGGCTCACTCTAAAAGGCAAAACCTAGCTTGAACTAACCTCGGCTACATCATAAAATGGCTTTTACTCTTCAGCTGACTTATTATAATTAGCATTATTTAATGGTAATATTAATAATATTTTTTTTATTACTAAAATAATTGTCCGCCACCATGATGTATTTACCTACACATTAAAACGATATTAGCGCCTCTAGCGGTGGATAATGTAACTAGTTACGATATGATTACTAGTGTTTGACCATATCATGAAATAGCTGTGAGTTAAGCTGTTCATATCACTGAAATACGCTAATTATTGATTGATCTGGCCAGACATATGATGATGTGGGCAGCGGGTGTTTTCCATTTTAAGAAATGGTCGGCCACATCGTGAAATGGCCAATTCTACGATATGGTCACGACATTTAGATGCTGAACTACATAAATATTACACCTAACTTAACTTAATATACGCGGAATTAAATGGCGACATTGTTTTAATATGTAAACACTGTTATGCATTAAATATTTCAGTGTACTTAGTCTTGATGAATTATTTAAAAAAATCGCGCCTAGAGGTAGCTTATTTCCGGTACATTTAGTTCGCCGCCTTTGTAAGACGACTAAAATGGCACCGTGTAGGTATTCTTCATATTCACAGAACAATCTACCTTGTAACCATAGACAAACCTTTACCAAGTGTGCAAAAGCAAAATCATACAACGTAATACCAATTTCTTAACCTTAACGGATACAAAGTCAACATTATAATAGACTGGATTATAAGAAAATAGGAAACTAACGATCAGTTAGTTAGAAATCCCGATGGTACGAGTATCTTCAATCTTAATGGTTTTGATACTAAGTACAGAGCTTTTAACTACCGTGCTGCCGAAAGCGATAAGAGATGGTATAGCAGGCGCTGTATAAACTTGCAATAAAGTACATTGACATTTCCCTAATATCCCATCAAGATAGGTACCTACCCGAAAATACCGAACCGTTTTTATTACAACCAAACATAAAGGATCAAGAAAGAAGTCGATTCACTATTCAAGTCGGCTTTGTCCTTATTTATGTTTCTGATATTATGAAAGTTAAGGTTTAAGGGCGTTTTTCGTTTTAGCGTATCATGTTAGGTTCCTGGGTCAGGAATGTGAAATTGTGGTATGTGCTTTTTGACTATATGATCTACTAGCTGACCCGCGCAACGTCGTCTGCGTCACATTTTCCATTACTGCTCCGCTCCTATTTGTCTTAGCGTGATGATATATAGCCTATAACCTTCCTCGATAAATGGGCTATCTAACACTGAAAGAATTTTTCAAATCGGACCAGTAGTTCCTGAGATTACCCCCTACATACAAACTTACAAACATACAAACTTACAAACAAATGTTACCTCTTTATAATATTAGTATAGATTAGTATAGACTAGCTGACCCGCGCAACTTCGTCTGCGTCACATTTTCCTATAACTGCTCCGCGCCTATTTGACTTAGCGTGATGATATATAGCCTATAGCCTTCCTCGATAAATGGGCTATTTACCACTGAAAGAATTTTTCAAATCGGACCAGTAGTTCCCGAGATTAGCGCGTTCAACCAAACAAACAAACTCTTCTGCTTTATAATATTATATTAGTATAGATTGTGCAACTGAAGGAATACATGATACGAAGAAATTTTCTCGATAGAAATATCCAAAGTTCGAAATATCATTTTACTTTTTTTTAGCTACAAGACGCAACGCTTTAGATTGATCCTATGACAACCGACTTCCAAAAAAAAACACTACATTTACATTTTTCAAATCGGTTCATAATTGTCGGAGATATGAGGTAACAAAAAAAAAAAAAAAAAACATACAACCGAATTGATAACCTCCTCCTTTTTGGGAAGTCGGTTAAAAAGCGTCTGAACCAAATCACTGTGTATACTTATGACCTTGATCAATATACAACGTAATATTTTTTTAACCGCGCCAACTTTTAAATTATGTATAAAATTTGTAAGATATAAAAGAGAAAATACAAAATAAAGTACAACTTAATACTACGCTCGCTCGCTCGCTACGCTCTTACTTCGTTGGGAGTTCCTACCTGAAGGCGTCGATGGACGCGTTTTCCAGGTCTTGAAGAAAATAGCGACTCCAAATCATCATCTTCATTTGTATACGCGCATAGGATCCTCTAATGTTTTCACCTCTCAAAGCAATATTGGGTAAACATTCTATGTTCTGTTTTGGAAAGTCTGTTTTTAAAACGTTAATTTCGCATTTTATTTGAAGAGGCACGCTAAAATATTTTTGTTGATTTTAGGATTGAACTAAGTCAAACATATGTATGTGTGTCATAAATGAAATAAAATGTCAAAGGTTACAAGCCTAGGGATGGAAATGGAGTTGCGTTTGAGTTGTGTTAAGTAAATAAGTACTAGCTTTTTCCTCCCGGCTTAGACAACTTCAGACGCGTAGGTTAATACAGAAGTTCCAGAAATAAATGAAAATCTGTAAAAAATATTTTAAGTCAAGATTGAATAGTTTACTTCTAGGCAAGCGTGCTCCATCTTAGACCGCATCATCGCTTACTATCAGGTGAGATAGGTAGTGGTCAAATGTATGCCTATCAAAAGTAAAAAATAAAAACTACTAATGTTACGACTCCAAATCAATATTATGTGGTAATAGGTGTTAGCCCCAATTTTACTTCACCATGATTTTAACCTCCTGATATTTAGCGAGTCTTTACCCCTTATAATTCCAGTCTTACTTTATCACGTACCACAGACATAATTTTCTAAAAACCAAATATTAACAAGTACAAGTTAATTGACAACGCCGTCAATTCAAAGCTTTACGTTGTCTATGCAGAATTTTCAACTTCTCATTAGATTTTCTTCTACTTAGTAGCCGATCAAATGTTTCGCCTTGTCATGTTGATAAGCTTTTAATGTTAAGCCTTTTTATTACGTCGGCAAAGAAAATATACATTATTTGTTAAAATTGGCCCCGGATTTGTTAAGTGCCTTGGGGTAATATTGGACGGATTTTCGAATAGTTGCAAGGATGTTGCAAAAACTATTTTTTTCTCAATTTTGGTATACAGCACATTCATGAAAAATGGTGGACATTAATAATGATTCAACACAGTGTAATTTTAAATTTAATTTCTTTATAAAAACTCAATACTTTTTGATTTGTAAGCCTGTAAATTCAGGAAACAATTTTTGTGAATATACTGACGATTTGGCTTTCAAGGGGTAAGTTCGGACAACAATTTAAAACTGTTTCTATTGCTAGGAGCACATGGTGTATGAAAAGAATGTATCCGATCTTTCCTGTTCTTTAACATGACATCAACAAAATCTACATAAAACTAAAAACATAGAAATACCAAATTATTCCTTTTTTTCTCGTTTATATTGTCCGATCTTACCCCACATACCAAATCTAGAAGATATTAAGATTCTCAAAGTTTGGTTTTATCCACAAGCATACTACCAAATAAAGCAAGCGTAGTATGTTAGCGTTGTATAAAATTGAAATACTGTACGGTTGGTAGAGAAATGAAGGGAACAGGTGACAGGAACAAAATATTGTTTTTTAGAAACTTGGGATATTCAAATAATAAACGAACGCGTTGCAGTATAAAATATGATGTAATAATATAAGTAGAGCCGTTATAAGACAAAGATCTTACTAATTTTATCTACACATATCTGTGTTAGAGTTTTCGGTTGTTTAAAAGTCACCGGAACCATGTGTTTTTGCCATCGCGCATTATAAGCTGCTGGATCATATTTGTTCTTTGGTGTTCTGCCATCAATGAAGGGTTTTTTTTTTTTATAAAATCTTGAGTTACATCGAGTACCTCTTCTCTTGATAACCCCAAACCCAACTTTTCCAGTGTTCGTAGGCAGTTTTCAGATTCTAATGCCAGTGGGATAGCTGTCGGCATGCTAAGGGTATTACTTAATATCGCTGTTTTCTTCAGGACTCTATCACTAAGAGTGGATGTAGGTATGCCGTGCATTTTCGAAGCGGCTACATATGTGAGCTCCTTTTATAATTTATTTTCTGCATGGCTATTTGCAGCGCTTCTTTTGTATAGGAAGTGGCCCGCGGAGAGGTTCGGGAGTATTTACGTGGTATCTGCAAGTGAACTGTTGATATAAGTATCGAATGACCTAGACGCAAACCCTAACATCTCAATAACAGTTACGGAAGTTAGTTTAAGTAAAATAATATTTCCTACATAAGCGCCATATTGAAACGATTACGAACACAATTAAGTATTTAAAATTAAATTAAAATAATAATAATAATAATAATAATAATATCCTTGGACATTTCACACAACGCCATCTAGTCCCAAGCTAAGCAACCTAATGCTTGTGTTATGGTAACGAGATGGCTGATAAACTACTTATATACATTTTTTTTTTGTAAATACATACATATTATACATAGAAAAACACCCAGACTCGGAACAAATACTTGTAGGTCGTACAAATATTTGTTCCGTGCGGGAATCGAACCCGCGACATGCTGCGCAGCAGTCAATCGCTCAACCACTGCGCCAACCGTGTCGTCTCATCAAAATCATGTGTAATAAAAGTTTGACAATCACTGCCAATTTTGAAACGGGTTAAGACCGGATTTTTTTGTCCGATCTTTACTCGAGATGGGTAACACCGGATTTCAGCCTACGGAGGTAGTAGACATATCTGGATTAGTTTTATCATGTTATCACTGCTTAAAACTTATTATTTAGGCAAAATAATACCAAAATAAACTATGTTTTTGCTAAAATATGCAAATAAAAATGAAGGTGAAAGACCGGACAGACAAATATTTTATAAAATTTACCTTGTTTTCTCTTACGGCGCGTGGTATACGTCAGAGTTGCCGGAGCGACTGGCGGTCACTGCGGGGCGGGGCGGAACGTAATGACGTGCCGCGCAATGTGGCTAGCATTAAAAAATATAGTCAAATAAGTGGGATATTTGATTTCTACGTTCTTACCCCAGCCCTATATAATAGCAGCGGCGCTCATGTATAGGTACCTCCGATAGGATTTTATTGAAACCATTTAGGTTCTTGGGTATTGGTAAGTATTTAACTAACATAAATGATACGCACTTGTCTCACTACCGGCGAGGATGCGATTGGCTATAGACTATTTGCTGTTGAGGAAAGGGACAAATGATTTAGAAGTCCTGTGAGTAAAAGAGACACAATTATTTACAGTCGATAGCTGGCTGTTCACACAGCTATCAAAGATTGTACACGTTCAGCACTCGGCACTCGCCTGGCTATGCTAGCTTGGCGGTCAGAACTAACCAAACAGCGATAATTTCTACTTATATTTATAGTGCGGGCCGGAGCGAGTATTGCCAGTAATCGCCCGCATCGCACAAAAGCACTCGCTTAAGGTGAATGCTCCAACCAGCCCGCGAAATTCAAATGTTCTTACGTTTTTTGCTCGCAAACTCGTTTCAAGTGTCAAGCTTTACTCGCTATTTGCTGATCGCTGGCGGTGAGACAAGTGCCTTATATTCATAGAAAGATTTTTTTTCAAAGATACAAGTCCATCTACGGAAAATGCACGGTTTCTGAGGAAAAGTATACGTGAGTGAGTCAAGGGACGGCAAAAAAAAATACTTATCATTTCATTCGTTTCGATTTTTTTACAACTGGTCTACTCCATACCACCCGAGTGCTAAAAAGTCTCTAGTGGCCATGTTCTTAAAAAGTCTACTGAACTAGTAGTTTTCACAATAATTTGGGGACATACAAAAATGATATAATTTATCAACGACTGTAAATATGTAAAAAATAAATATTAAAACAAATAATTATTTGTCTGCGTGCAATGTTTTATTTTATTCTACGTCTCAAAGCATTGTTTAACTTATAAGAGTGCAGTGTTTTGTTAATATTTTGACAGAAGAATTTTATGAAGTTTGTGTGCAAGAAACCCTGAATCAGTTGGCAGTTTGAATTAATTTGATGTAATTACCTATTGGCGCTAGGTTCGGTATTTAGAACTTTACACGTGGAAGCGTGCGGGGACTTTCGAGCTACCCTTAAAAACCAAGATATCTCCTTAAGGTGGAAGCGCCAGGGTAGCCCGCGAAATTCAAATATTTTGTTGTTTTTTGCAATTTGTCGGTCATTGTGAAGCTGTATGTAAAACAAAATACGATGACGACCTTAATATATGTGTCAATGACCGTTATTGGACATTGCCATAGTCAGTAAAAATATTCGTGCCCGCGTAATCTGCGCTGAGCAAATTATCACGGTAAGTAATAGGTAACCTAGGTACATTTTAGCTGTAGTCAATGTTTATGAGTTATGCGCACAGAAATGCACGAGAAAGAAAAAAAAAATCTTCTTTTCAGTGTTGGTTGTTCCTGTTCCGCGGTGACTCTTTCGAACAAATCGCCGCAACCTTTAGGCCCTGTCCGCACCTAAATAAATAAAATAAATAAAATGTTTATTCATCAAAAAGTAATATACAGATTAGACATAAGGTGGTAGGTAGGTCATACTGTATAGAATTTCTTAAATAAAATCTATATAACCAAAATATTATAAACCCTGCCTCTTAAACTAGGAGGAGACCTGTATCTTAAGAGACAGTGCTTGGCCAAACAGTTAGTTAATTTAGGTGTCTTTGAAGGAATGAACGCGTATTGATCTACCAATACAATTTAGAAATATTAACATTAACAATATTTGAATTTAACAAGAAACTGAGATTACAGTATAATGGATTCTGAGTAGTTGTAAGGTGGTTAGGTGTGTGTGCATGCGTGTGCGTGTGTGTGAGTGCGTGCGTGTGTGTGTGTACGTGTGCGTGTGTGTGCGCGTGTGCGCCTGTGTGTGTGTGTGTGTGTGTGACTATAATAATGATAATTGTGCGTGAATGTTAGTTAGGGATATTTTAAGTGATGTATACTAGTAAGGATTCTGTTTTAATATAGTCCTGCCACATGAGCCAATCCGTAATCACTGATTTCACTTTATATTTGTTTAAGTTAATTATGTCTAGTTCCTTCTGTAGTTTTTTATATATATGAATACTCAGGACATAGTATTGATGTTTTGCGAACGACGTATTGTGGTGTACACCTGAGGGCACATATGTTCGCTTTCTAGGGTCAGAAGGTGGTAAGCAGCCATGCATTCTGAGAACAGAATGAAGAACAAAGAGCTGTCGAACTGTTAATACTTTGCAGTCAGTGTAAAGTTGCGTTGTTGGGTATCTATGTGGTTTTTTTGTCATGACTTTAAGTACAGCCCTCTGTGCCCTCTACGCTCTCAGAAAACAAGTCTTTGCAGCTCCACCCCATGCAGTTATGCAATATCCAATGATGGATTGGCATAATGCGTAGTACACCATTTTGAGTGTGTCAAATCCAGCAGATTCACGTAGAGATTTGAAGATGTGAATAAGACGAAGTGTTCTATTTGATAGTGTATCAAGGTGTTTCTCCCATCTCAACCCATCATCAATATGCACACCTAGGTATTTCACACTATCAGCTTTAACAATGGTAGGGCATGAGCATAATACCAACTGATTCTGACAGGAGTGAGCTGTTATCGCGAAGGTATTTGTGGGTTTGGTGTTACGGCGGATAGCAAAGGGTATATACTGAGTTTTATTTAGATTAAGTGTCAGCAAGTTTCGGTCAAGCCAGTTCATTATTGCAGACAGTGCAAATTCCGACTTTGCATTCACATCCTCCCAAGTACGACCTTGAACTAGAATCGCTGTGTCATCGGCATATGCATAAATCTTAGAAGATGGGATTGACATACTACAGAGGTCATTTATGTAGATTAAAAAAAGTGTGGGACCCAGTATGCTTCCCTGGGGTATACCGTAAGACACAAACTCTTCATCGCTATAGCCAGAGTCTATTTTAACTCGCTGGCTGCGATTACTCAGGTAATCTTTGAAGATCTCCAGTGCTATGCCTCGTACACCCAAATACTCTAGCTTAGATATAAGGATGGGAATAGAAACTGTGTCGAAGGCTTTTGACAAGTCCAGAAATATTCCAAGGCACTTTGACCTGCTGTCCAGTGTCTTAGCAATATATTGCGTTAAGTCTAGCACTGCGTCTTCAGTTGAGACTCCTGAGCGGAATCCGTACTGATTATCTGCTATTGTTTTATACTTAGTAAGAAAACTTCTTAGATTTTTACATAGAATCCGCTCAAGAATCTTTGAAAGCGATGACAGCACTGATATAGGCCTGTAATTATCGACACAGTTTCTCTTCCCTCCCTTATAGATTGGAAGGACTATGGCCTTCTTTAAAGAATCTGGAAATACTCCTGTGTCTATGCAAAGATTACAGATATATGTAATCGGTGGTACCAAGATGTGCCGACATGCCTTAAGGAGCGGCGCTGATATTCCATCCCATCCTACGGCACAGTCATTACGTAATTGCATTAAAATAGATTCTACGTCACAATCGTCGACTTTTTGTATAACGAGTGAATTGGCCGGTGACTTCATTGTGTTATTTTCGCCAGCGTGTGGGATATCACGATTTAGTCGCCTTTTATTTGGGTCGTTAAGTATTTTTGCTGCCATGTTTTTGCCTATATTACTGAAGAAGGAACAGACGTTGTTTAGGGAAGACTTAGGATTTTCAGATATTTTCAGCAGTTCAACGGGGCTAGAGAATATTTTACCAGTATTAGTTATTTCTTTAACTGTTCTCCATAGTGCTTTTGGATTTTTCTTTGACTTTTCTATTTCACTTTTCTCATATGTTCTCTTCAATTTCCGCAGTAGCGTATTACAAAAGTTTCGATATCGCGTGTATGTTACCTGTAGTATTAGATTTTCTGGTGTTTTTTTTTGATTTTATATGTAGTTTATCTCGATGCTTAATACATTTTAGGAGGCCTGGGGTTATCCACGGTTTTATGGTTCTTTGTTTTCTGGGTACGTTGATTTGTTTGGTATGTTTAGATATTATTGATGACAGTATTGTAATTAATTTATTCATAGCTATATTGGCGTCTTGAGTTTTGTCAATGTACGTGAAATCAGTGTTTTCTATTTCTTTTTTAATGGCGTCAAAATTGGTCCGAGATATGGTAAAATTCTTATTTCGTGTTGGGTTTGTACTTGAAATCATAAGAACAATTGGTTTGTGGTCTGTAATGTGTGATTCTAACACTAAAGTGGTGGAATTTAATTTTGATTTTAACAAGATGTGATCGAGGCAATTTTCCATTCTAGTGGGTAAAAGGTGGGATGGTAGTAGTCCAAAGGACGCGTTTAGAAGAAGATAATCTAGTGCACGGTCATTCCTACTGCCTAGCTTGATGTCAATATTTAAGTCCCCCACGGTTGTAATATTGGTAGAGTTTGATAATTCCGAATAGATATTATTCAGACTGGTCAGAAAGCTATCGAACTGATCTTTGGTGCTATTCGATGGAGAGCGATATACCGCTAGTACCGTGAGCTTATTTTCAATTTGACATACAAGACAATTAGCATAACTTAATTTTGGTTCCCAGACCGTGACGTTTAACCCAATCTTAGTGTAGACTATTACCCCATCATTTTGATTTGTTATGTTTTTTGTGGAGTGCGGCTGGTATCCGTTTAATACTGGGAGGTTATTCACCTTACTGAGCCAGCACTCGGTCAAAATAATAATGTCAAAGTCAAGGTTAATTACGCATAACAATGCTTAAAAACTATCGAAATTTTTATTCACACTACGTATATTTATGTGCAATAATTTTATGCTACTGTCGGATGAATTAATATATTTAATGCATTCGTGTGGGTCACAAGAATAAGAGTTTCCGAGATTGTGGTTGTCAAGGTCATAATTTACACTATTTATGTTAGCCATTTGAAATGATAACTAACACCAAAAGGGGAGATTAGTGGTTCTGATAATGGTGGTATTTGGTATTCGAGAAAAACATCACCTTTCTGTAAATATAATGTAGCGGTGAAGGGAAGTGTATTTGTGTGTATTTTATCCATTTTATGTGTGTGATTTGTGAGTTTTACTGTAAAATATGTGTTTAAAAGTGTAAAATATAAAAAAGAAATGTGAAGTTTGGATACAAATTTTACAAGGTTTATGAAATGAGATATAAGTAACAAAAGATTTCTAAGTGACGATTGGCGGATTAGTATAAGTAGTCACATAATTTTCGCGGCGAGATCTTGAAGACATTTCTCCGAGTTTACTAGCAATTGTTTGTCGCCCGTTTGCTTGCGAAGGAAGATGTTACCATTGCTTACCCAGCAAAACGTATAGCTATTTTTCTTCGCGAACTCTCTCGCCAAATAGAACAGCCTCTTAGAGCTCGGAGGCAATTGTTCTGCCACATAAACCGCTTGACGTTTTCCTGGTAAGCCGAGCAATTCAGTGTTTAATTTGTTATCCTTCGATACCTTGCTGTTGTAGGAACGGACTGCGGACAACATGCTTTGTTTTGTACGCACTGTAGTGAATTCAGCAATGATTGACGCGTGGTAGGGGCCGCTGTGCCCATCGTGGATTTCCCAGGCAGGCGATATACATCACGAAGTTCGGCTTCTGGTATAGGCATTCCAACTAATTTACCTATGTTGCAGACTGTTTTTATTAAGCCGGTTGTATTGTCACTATCTGTTTCGGGGATGTTTCTTATTTCGACGCCCGACGACCGTGACTTGTACTGGAGATCAGTAATTTTCTTCTCAAGGTTTTCTATATAGCTACGCTGTTCTTGGCGCTCTTTCTTGAGCTCCTCTACTTCTTTCTTTAAGTCTTCGAATTGGTGGTTCATGAAGGTTATTGATCGCTCAATCTCTGCATTCGTTTTAGATATTTCAGCATTTGACTCCTGAATCTTTTTGTTTTGGGCCTTAATCTCACTTATGTCAGTAACTAATTTTGACATCAACGCGGTTTGATCTTCTATAATCTTAGTGATACGGATGTCTTGATCTCTTTTCCAAGTATCAAATAAGTCCTGTATATCCTGCTGGCGTTGAGGTGAGTGTTCTGGTCTTGGACGTTTGTGTCTACTCGTAACATAGTCGTTGTTCTCAAACGCCGAGTTGATGTCAGGTTCGGACTGAGTTTGAGTCAGATTAATACTTAGCGGTCTTGGAGGAGTTCGCTGGACACCAGCCATTTTAAACAGTTATTGTAGTAGTAGTTCACTTATCTGATAATGTATTCAAATCTGTTTTGATTCCGGTTTCGGTCCCTGGTCCAAACGTCCGAACACGCAGTACTTTGTGATTCGTAGGCTCTCGTAGCCTCCCGACGCGGCGGCGCACGGCGTAGCCGATACAAGTTTCGTAGACGCTCCGTAGCACGTCGTAGCACGAGCTGATGACGTCGTCGTACGTAGCACACAGTTATTTCGTGCGTAGTAGCAACTTGCTCGGTGGCGCAGTGGGAACGCGTTCGAGTCACCCAGTCGCCGTCACCACGCGGCGCGAGTTCAAATCCCAGCAAATCACGATCACTTTAGTGTGTCCGAAATATGAGAATTAGTTTTATCCCTTTCTAGGACCTCCCAGTGGGAGGTACAATCACGTAAGAACTCTCGATGAGTAACAAGGAATTGAAATTTACTAAATTCGACCAATCACACAATTTAGAGTCACAAAATCTGCGGAGAACCAACACACGTCCACTCGTGAACGCGTTACCGACCAAACTCCAAAGCCTAACCTACTATTTTTACGCGCAGAAATAAATCCCAGCGCATCATCAAATCACAGATTTTTTTCGCGTGATTTTATACCGCCACTGTGGAATCCAATGTGTGTGTGTGGGATTTTTTTTTGCAATTCTGTAAATTGCGAAAAAAAATCCCCGCTCGGTGAAAAATCGAGGACAGGGTGACATTCACTGATAGGTACCTACACTTGATTTTTATAGAAAGTTCAAACAATACCGTTTCTAGCAATTAAAGAATAAAAAATTAAAAAAAATGTTGGTTGTGAAAATGTTAGCAATGGCCGCAAAGACACCTCTTAGCTCTATAATCCTAAGTAAGTAATATCATGTTTATCGGAAGTCGAGGCAACTTAAGTCGACCTTATTGATTCCGTGTTACCATGGCAACGGAGCACTTTGAACATTGGAGATTTAACTTCCAGTAGCTTAGCTGGAAATTGGATAATCTTGCGTCTACATTTATGGTTATCTATTTGATTTATGACGACACTGTTGGCGCAGTGGTTGAGCGATAGGCTGCTGCGCTGCGTGTCGCGGGTTCGTTTCTGCACGGAACAAATATTTGTATGGCTTGCATATAGTTGTTCCGGGTCTAGTTGTCTGTGTATGTGAGTTAGTATGTTTGTGAAAGCACCCACGATACAGGTACTTCCTAGTGTGATGCAACGATTTCAAACAAAAAAAAACAATACCCACTATTATATATTCGTACCTAAATTCTTTATAGAGCCGCCGAAAAAATGAAGTATCGATTCAAAACGAAGTAACTGATTTCAGACCTTAAGGTATTTCCTAAAAGTTGGAAATTAGTTACTTCGTTTTGTGTAAATAACTACGTCTTTTCTAATGAGCGGCATCTTTAGCCTTTTGCTTGGGGCGGTCTTCAGTCTAACCGGATACAGCCTTATAACAAAACAGTATTTTAGAAGTAAATGCCTACCTATATATTATATCGCAGTCAGTTGTACAACCCAGTAACTGAGTACCTAATAAGAAACCACTTGGCAAGTCTTTTAGAACGAAGTAGGAAAGGTACAGGCATGAGCGCAAGAAGCACAGTCTGACGTGCCACAGCGCGACGCGTCGACATTGTACAAGCAACGCTTTCGTGTAGGTAGGTAGGTACCTAGTCATTCGAACACGTTGAACGCCCCAGATAATCACAGTGCAAACACTACAGACACACGTAGGTACGAGTCTATAGGTACTGCGAACTCGGCATGCCCCGAAAAACTTTAAATTGAAAACTTGATGGAAAAAATATTGTTTGCATTTTTATTCACGCATGGAATATCTAACGAACTCCGTTGTTTGCAGTTGTGAGCTTTGCCTTTGTTGCTTTACAAATAAGCATGAATTTATAAAATACTCGGTATTCGTGTTTGTTAAATAAAAAATTTGATAAAGAAGATATTTCATTCATTGCAGTTGCCGCTGCATGTCGATAATGAGTCAAAAGTACTCAAATCATTCAATCAAATAAGGCTAAGTGCCAGAACTTTTTGAACGTCAACGTTTACACACAGTCCCCCAAAAAGCCCTCCTGTCACCACTTCCTAGTGTTTAAGCTGGGAAGAAGTGACTCCACAAACTCCTCAGCAATGGCAGCAACACAACTGTCTGTTGGGTTAGAAGAATTTGCTTTTATGCAACAGTATACAAATTATTATTAAATAGAAAATAATATAACAAAGGTAACACGTACAACCTAAAACAAAATCATTCGCCACTTCTAAGGTTTTTTAAGCACCCGTTCACGAGCATAACGCAAAGATCAGCCATTACCTCTCTCGTAATAGGCCCCTCTAATTGCAACAGAAAATAGGTGTCGTATTCTGAACTCGTATAATTCTAGGTTGAACTTTTATAAAATGTCATCTTTAAAATCACGTAGGAACTCTTTGGATTTCATGTTTCTGTTTAAACTAATAAATGGTCAAATAGATTCTCCTGAACTTTTAGAAAAGGTAAACATCAGTGTCCCTCGTAGTGTTAGCCGCTTAATTAACTAACATTGGTAATTTTTCACCCATTGGACGCATGCTTTCTACTGCCAGCTCCATTCGTGGCGAAATAGATGTATTTGCTGGTTCTGTAGCCTTAGTTAAAACGAAACTCAGAGACATAATAGTAAAAAACATAATAGTTAAAAACAATTTAGTTGTGAAAAAACTTTTCACTTTTTAGTGGTACGTCCCACGCCTAACAACACCACTTCAAAATAGCAGAAAAGCAAAATACGCAATTTCGATTACTTGGATGACAAAAAACCATCATCCAAGTAAATCAATTTCAGCTATTTCGATTTAAAAACCAATCTGCAATATATCCTTTCCGATAAAACAAGAATTTTTCATATCGGTTCATAGCTGACGGAGTTATAATATGAGGTACCAAACATAAAAAAATACAACCGCATTGAGAACCTCCTCCTTTTTGGGAAGTCGGTTAAAAATAAAATAATTTTCGAATCGCATATTTGTCAAGGACCACTTTTAGGGTTCCGTAGCCAATGGCAAAAAACGGAACCCTTATAGATTCGTCATGTCTGTCTGTCTGTCCGTATGTCACAGCCACTTTTTCCGAAACTATAACAACTATGCTGTTGAAACTTGGTAAGTAGATGTATTCTTTGAACCGCAAGATTTTCACGCAAAAATAGAAAAAAAAAACAAATCCAAGTGTGGGGTATCTGTGGATAGGTCTTCAAAAATGATATTGAGGTTTCTAAATTATTTTTTTTTCAAACTGAATAGTTTGCGTGAGAGACACTTCCAAAGTAGTAAAATGTGTGTCGGCCCTTAACTTCTAAAATAAGAGAATGATAAAACTAAAAAAAAATATATGATGTTCATTACCATGTAAACTTCCACCGAAAATTGGTTTGAACGAGATCTAGTAAGTATTTTTTTTAATACCTACGTCATAAATCGTAAACCGCAACTTTTGCAGGTTTGTACGGAACCCTCGATGCGCGAGACCATCTCGCACTTGGCCGGTTTTCTTAAAAAGAAGCAAAATGAAAAGAACGAGCTTTCTTTTGCTTCGCGTAGACTACGTAACATTTAGAGTGTTCAATTTAAATATTTTTTATTTTTGTATGAAATCCTGATGAACTAAAATTTGATGAATTTTTAAAAGTCATCGAACAAAATTTGTTGTTTATGATGTTAGTAACATAGTCCTCAGAGGTTGTCGGTGTAATGACCTTCAAGGAATAGTTAGTTCATCTAAAGAGGTAACATTTGTTTGTAAGTTTGTAATTATGTTTGTAAGTTTGTATGTAGGGGGTAATCTCAGGAACTACTGGTCCGATTTGAAAAATTCTTTCAGTGTTAGATAGCCCATTTATCGAGGAAGGTTATATATAGGCTATAGTCATCACGCTAAGACAAAAAGGAGCAGAGCAATAGTGGAACATGTGACGCAAACGAAGTTGCGCGGGTCAGCTAGTCTGTAATAAAACTAACGAAAATTACAAAAAAGGACACCATGTTGGTTATCCCACTTTCGAGTAAGTACCTTCTTTCCTTATACAAATAATTTGGACTTCCTCCGGAATGGCTATCTTCGTATTCTATCTAAATTGAGAAAGGTATTAACTTGACAACCGTTAGTTTCCGAGATAGGTATGGGCCGATCGACCAACGTTTTCCTTATGTTATACGGGTTTAACAAAATTCACCGAACTATTCAATAGATTAAATGTTTTCCTGATTTTTTACCGCCTCTGCATAAAAACCGTTCAGCAATTTTGGTTTTCATGAATTGTTTCAAATTAAGTTTGAAAATCTTAAAGGTTCTCTTCGCTGAGTCAAGTTAGTGATGGCATATCAATGAATCATTCATGACTATACCCCACTGACGTATAAATCATATGGACTTGAAACGTTTGGCTTTAGAAATAAACAGTTATACAAATATCTATCATATCGACGCAAACATGTCAAAAAGCGTTTTGTCTCTTTTTAACTAGCCAAGAGCTGCATATGAAAAAAGAGACATGTATATGTTTGCCAAGTACTAAATTTGGCAACCCTATTGTGTGACGTCAAAATCATGCCTTTGCGTGGCCGGTCGCCATTTTAGGTGCCCAAAGTACTCTGTGGTTTTATGGTAGTTGAGCTGTCAAACAGTTGTTTGCTTTTATTATTTTCGTTGTTTTAGAGATAAATACGTGGAAAGCTAGGTTTTTTTTTGTGTTCTGGCTTTGGAAAATAAGAGAAAAATCATGCCATCGTGTTGCTTAATACAGTATGGTGCGAGGAATAACAAAAATCAGACTAATTTGACTCTGCACAGGTTAGTTACTAGTTTTCACTAATCCAGTTGAATATTGTAGAATTTTGTGTAATGTATTGTTACCAGATGATCTTTTTAAAGATTATTGAAACCTGTGTCATATTTGTATGGCTTATTATTACGTTATTATTTTCTTAATTTCGTTGTATTGTTTACATAAAATTTTTATGTCTTAGTTAGTGATGTGCGATGTTCGCATCGCATACGATAAGTATCGATATTATTATATTGATAAAGTGTGTAAAATACATTGCAATGCTATTAACCCACAGATTTCCTGGAAAAAAAAAATTCAAAAATAAATGGATAGAAGAAAAATATAAACCATAGACATAAAATGTGGCATATCTGCTCCCTGCACTTTGATGAATCTAGTTTTAACAGAACCCTCGATGTGATGAGGTTACATGATGGCGCAGTGCCCACATTGAATATGCTGGTATGTTTTACAAAAATTGTATAGCAATTAGTAGGATGGTATGGATTAGTAGGATAAATTTATAAAATTAGTAGGATGTAAATTATATGTATGTAAAAATAAATAAATGGTGTTGTAAATAATTATTGTTGACTTTTGATTAAAACCCAATTTCATTGGTATGTTAGAAAATATACTTAGGTGATGGAGACGTCCGTGCCGGCAGCCCATCGTGGATGCAGCGTCATTTCTTTTCTTAGATTTTGTTCCCCCGTCTCGAATGACCTAACGCAAGGCTTTAGAATAGCGCTTAGGTACATTTCATTTGAATTTTCAAAAACTTATTCGATGTAGGTACCTTGTTACTTATCCTAATAATGGCAATAGATACATATTTTGGGGGGTATGCGGTACAGAGAGACATGTCCCGCAAACCCCCATTGATATAATAATATTAAATATTGAGAACCTCCTCCTTTTTAGAAGTCGGTTAAAAAGATAGTGATTATCTAATTTTAGTTTAGTTATTGAACAAGAGAATCGGCAACAATGTCATCCAAACTAAACATGTACGCAAAGTATTAGCCTAAATCAAAAACCGGGAAGTAAACTTAATCTTTTCTCTTATACAGTTGAAAATCTAGTAGGTACAGAAATTTGTCAGATTGTTGTAGCACGATGTGCTGGCGACTGTACAAGTGAAGCTGAAAATGTGCTAAAAATACCCGTTGAAATTGTACCGTGACATTTTGAAAACATTCTAACAATCTTTTATCGATGTTATTGTAAAGAAATATCGACATAGGCTGCCCTATTAGCCGCCATTTTATCATCCCAGCAAAGTAGCTACGTTTTTTTATAGGTATGCCCAGTCCGGTTTATACGCATTGAGATAAAAACTTTAACATTGAGTTAAATATCGATATCAGATGCGCATGTTGCTCGCAGTTACAACCCTACGAAAGGCAGCCATTTTAAGTGCCCAAGTCGGTGGTAGGTAAACACGTTTTTTTTGTAGGTATGCCCAGTCCATATGATTTATACGTCAGTGCTATACCCCAATGATATATAAAACTAAATACGTCATTAATGTTGCGTGCCCACCCTTTTTGTAATGTGTACCTACTAACATAATTTGTAAGATATTTTTGTTACTAACTAAATGGACTATTTGTCTGAATAAATAAATTGATTGTTTGAGTGATTAGTATCACTTAGGTACAGAAGTTATGCGTTCAAACTAACACACTCGGTCGAATATGTTCTACCAAAGTCATCGGCGTTAAATTATACTAAGAATTTGCATCGCAGCCGTAGGACTTGATGATCTGTCTAAGTTAGACTAGAAATTCACGAACTCGACGATAAATTAATCCGTTATGGAAGAACCAAAACGAATTATAGAAATACGTAAGTGGGTTTTTTGTTTTTTAAGGATGGTAGATCAATGTATCTATTTATATATAATGATCAATGTAGGTATATATATTTTTTTTTTGTAATGTAAATTTTAGAAGGAATTTTGAATTTTTGGATTACTTTGCATATTAATTAGGTACTGTAAAATTCTAGTTCCTAAAACGTAACAGACAGTTGTGTTGCTGGGGAGTTTGTTGGCCACTTCTTCTCCACAGCTAAAACACTAGGAAGTGGTGGCGGGCGGGCGTTTTGGGGGACTGTCTTTTGAAAAACTTGACGTTCAAAAAGTGCTGGCCCTCAGCCTAATATGAATAAATGACTTTTGAATTTGAATTTGAATCATCAAATGACTCGTCCTGCTCTGGGCGGAGCAGAAGGGAGTGTCAGACTCTTACTGCCTCATGCCTGAAACACATCCGTGTTTCTCCTAATGCCCTTTGCTTTCCAGAACCGCGGTGACAATTTTGAAAAAAACCTTGACAGGAGGTAGGTACCTACCTACCTACAAATAATAAAATAGAACATTAGCTGTAAAAAAGAATACACATAAAACGTAACAAACGTTGAAACTCCTGGAATTACCAATCATTTGTAATATTGTAATTCGCAGAAATGAACGCTATTCATTTTTAGAACGAAATATATTATTTTGTTTCGGCGAAACCTTTTCAGAGCCTTTTTGATTGGCCAATCAAATTCGCAGAAGAGCTTGTCGTTCGCGAAGCATTAGCATCCGGTCTGGATATGACAGTCATCTCTTGGAACCGGTTTCATACTGGACATTTCCCGTGGGTTTGTTTACTGAGAAATGTATTTTAATCCATAATGTTAGAATACCACGTGTAAGTTCGATGTCGATCGTGCGATGTGACTAATCTCAATTTATGTAGAATGCGTTTCAAATAAGAATAAGATCGACTTAGCGCCATACTGTGACGTCATAGCTGTCAATTCAATCCAATTCGGTAGGGTGAGCAAAGCAAGATTATTTTTTTAATTATTATTTTTAAACATTGAGTGAAAAGAGTGTTTTGGTATGGTTTAAAATAATTAATAATGACTTTAAATAATTAAATATTATATTTAGCTAATTTACTACTATTGAACGTTTTTATTTTAATGTGATTTAATGCTTACTAAAACAAAATAAACCGTTATCGATATGCAAGTAAGTTTTCTTTGCAAACCGTACTTTTCAAGAGACATTTGACAGATAGAGGTCATTGGCGTTCCTATTCTCATTTGAAACGCATTGTAAGTATTTATAAAATTCTTCCGTTACTGAGTAACTAACAGAAATTGCATAGTCGGAACAACTGTTCGTAGAAAGCAGTTTAGCATGTAGGTTCCTTGGGGAGTGTAGGGGAGCTCTAACAGAGGATTTCCCGACATTCCTACGGGAACGAGAAAAAACGGGATATGCGCGCACGAAGTCGCGGGCGAAAGCTAGTCTGACATACATTTATATGCCTACGTGTTACCCATGATATTTATTTTTATTGTTGGTAACTTTTTATTGCTACGTCACTTAATATGTGTTAGTTCCAAGTAGGCTAATAATTAAATTAAATTTTAAATTAAATATATCTTTATTTCGGACACAAACATCCATATAGGTTCATAATAAGTTCTATATTGAAACATGCCTCTTGTTGAGTTTGCTGAAAATCAGCGTCAGGTGGTATACCTACCTACCTCGTGTTGCCAGCTGGCATTATGCTGAGCTGAGGCCCTTTTGGCATTAATAGTTTTAATTAATTTGTTATTCTGTTTTGCTTAATTTTAAGGAGATTTTTGTATATAATGCCAATAAACACAATTTTCTTTCTTTCTTTCTTTCTTTCCACCCACCATAGACATCGAAAAAGTTGACATATTGTCTCGCCTGAATTCCCTGAAAGAGTAGGCAGATGTGAGCGCCAGTAAGTAGGCCTCCCACACAGAGGGAAACGGGGTCAGTAGAAACACGAGTGAATTGAATCAGTAGTTTGATTGGGATTTTCATATTATTTTCATGTTCGAACAGTCTCCCAACTTTTTACTTCCATCCATTAAAAAAATTGGGTTCGATGAATTCTGCAAACAATATTTAAATAACGTGAAAATTCCCTTCAAAGCTTTGTTTCGATTCACACCTGCATTTTTATTTACCCCGTTTTACGGTACTGTCTAATGCCTTTCGCATTTTTTGACTAGTACTGAGAAGGTCAATCAATTAAACAGTAAAAATGTCACGATCACATCCTAACCGCAAATATGTCCATACAAACAGACAAACGGACGCCTATACAATTTTATATCGCTGATTATAATTTTATTACCAGCAACAGAACAAAAAATAGTTATGGTCAATTAAGAAGCCGGCGCGCTCGTAATAATATAAAGCTTTTTGCTTGTAATTATTTCGACAATTATCTTGAGTTTTTGTACCTTATCTTACAGTTATGTAGTTGATGTTAATTTGAAATCATTAATTAATATCGTACCAAAAAGTTGGTAGGTAGGTATTTGGTTTTTTTTTTTAATTTAAATTCCACTGTGGCGGAATTCCAGTTTTATGGCCGTATTATGGACCGAGTTTGTTACTTGCTCGTGTAGGTCGTAGAGCTCGGTGGCACTTTTAAATAAAATTCTATTAAAATTGGTTTCAAAGGAGGATTTTACAAAAAATCTAAATCATAGTAATTTTGGTAAATAGTAAATAGGAATGTATAAAATATTTCGTGCGCCCATCGTGATGTAAAACGCTATCCATACAGAACTTTTAGCATGATTGATTTGAAGTTTATTTAGTTTATTTCTCTCATAAAGGTACAATGTGTCAGTAGGTAATTTATACATAACATTATTTTATTGCCTTACGCTAGAACCTTTGTGAGAGCTGGAGTCTGAACTAGGTTCAGGACCTGTATGACAGATCTCCCGGCTCACACCCCTTTTAGCATTATCTTATTATACGGCATCATTTAAATTATACATAAAACTAGCTGACCCACGCAACTTCGTCTGCGTCACATTTTCCATTAATAATGCTCGGCTCCTTTTAGTCTTAGCGTGATGATATGTATGTCTATATCCATGTGCCATACATGGGCTATCTAATACTGAAAGATTTTTTCAAATCGGACCAGTAGTTCCTGAGATTACCCCCTACATACAAACTTACAAATATTAGTATAGACTAGAAGCAAACAGATTTGTAGAAAAGTTGTAAGGAAATCGGCAGTCATGGATGGACGAACAGCGTGTGATGCGGACGACCGACGAATACAGTCAAACGTCGGCATTGAGTACGAATAAAAGAAAAAAGAATGAAAAAGAGTTTATTTGCGGCCAGTATGACGCATACCAAAAATACACAAAAATCGAATCGAATCTGGCTGTGAGGACAAAAGAAGACTGCTAGTCTATTCTGTAAATAACCATTTCGATATCGACTTCACCTGAGTGACTAAGCTTACAAAGTGAACTTTATTTCACACATCATAAGGTCTTATATTTATACGAATTTGAAACTCACCTCGGATTCCGCTGTCGAGACACGAAAATGTTGTTACAGAATAGCACTGCTGAAGTTAAAAAATAAGGGTAAAGGCAAGCCCGCTATATTCTCAACCAAAGTATCTACATAGTACAATTTCATAAATTTTAACATGCGCGAATTTACCCCACTGTGAAAATTTTTGCCAATTTACGTGCCGGTAATAATAACCCCTTAATGCTAAAATCGAGAAAAGTGTCGAGATACTGAAGCTCGAAGTCTTGGATCAAGTAACGGAAAAAACAGCGGAAGACTAAATAAAATCATGTATATTATTTCTGGGACAAAAGGATTTTATACAACTAGCTGACTCGCACAACTTTGTCTGAGCCACATTTTCATTAATGCTCCGCTCCTTTTGGTCATAGTGTGATGTTATATCATTTTGGTCCATAGCCTTCCTCGATAAATGAGCTATCCAGCACAATTTTTTTTTTTACTTGATATGGGTTTTCTCTTGACTCTAATCTAGGTCAGAGATAACAGCTCGAGACTAAGTCTACGATAGAGCGAGCTTACCCAGAAGTAGCCTGATCACTCTAACTTTTAAAGATTAGGGTTGTTAAGCATTCGGAAACTCACGACGCAGGCAAAGAGTTCCACTCCTTTGCTGTGCGTATTATGAAAGACGTTTGGAAGCGCCTAGTGCGAGTTGGTTGAATAGCAACAAGGTAGGGATGGCAAGTTGCAGTCCGTCTGGATGTCCGATGGTAGAAGGGCTGATGGGCTGGAAGGCTGGAGGGATGAGGTCGTGGAATTCCTGGGCACACTCTCCGAAGTACAATCTGTAGAAGACCGACAAGCAGGCAACCTTGCGGCGATGAGCCAAGCTGTGTAGCTTGGCATCCACCAGTTTTACGTCGCCAATGAGCTTCTTAGCTCTGCGTTCCACCGAGTCAAGCGCGGCAAGCAAGGTATTTATTCAATTCGAACTAGTAGGTCCCGAGAATAGCGCGTTCAACAAAAAAAAACTCTTTAGTTTTTTAATATTTGTACCTATGGCTATAGATAATGTTCTTAGTTTGAAAAACATTTACAGTGACATAATTGTGCTTTTTGAGCCTTCAGCTAAAAAATGTCTAAGATAAAAAACTTTTTACAAATAAAATACAACCGACTTCCAAAAAAAGCACTACAAAGTAAAAAATAACTTTAATTTCGGAAGTCGGTGTCAAAATACCAAGAAACTAACAAAAACACCGACTTCCGAAATTAAAGTAATTTTTTACTTTGTAGTGCTTTTTTTGGAAGTCGGTTGACTTTCGGTGTCTTTTTGACTTGTCGGTGGACTTTTTTGTAAAAAGTTTTTTATTTTTCACTTTTTAGTGGTATAACCCCACACCTAACAACACCACTGCAAAATCGCAGAAAAGCAAAATACGCAATTTCGATTACTTGGATGACATAAAACTATCATATAAGTAGACGAATTCCAGCTATTTCGATTTAAAATCCAAAGTTCATAACCGATTTTCATAAAATTTAAATGGGACCAATCTGCAAGTATCGTTTCAGATAAAACAAGAATTTTTGAAATCGGTTCATTGTCGGAGTTATGAGGTAACAAACATAAAAAAAATAAAAAAAAAAAACATACAACCGAATTGATAACCTCCTCCTTTTTGGGAAGTCGGTTAAAAACTACTACTACACTATTAATACTTAGAAAATCTATAGATCCTAACCTAACGGTACGATGTGAACGTAATTACAGGCACGACAAACAAGGTACTGCATGACATGATGATTACATTTATTATCTCACTCGCACCTCGATATCCGACATTGAGTACTAGCAGGCAGACCAACATGACATAATAGTATGTTCTATTAATAATTCATAACCGGCCGTCTGTCGGCGGCGTCGTTAACCCAAGTGCTTATTGTAACTATTGTTATTGTGATTTGTGAAATAAAGGTACTTTTTAGGGTTCCGTAGCAAAATGGCAAAAAACGAAACCCGTATAGATTCGTCATGTCTGTCTGTCCGTCCGTCCGTTTGTCACAGTCACTTTTTTCCGAAACTATAAGAACTATGCTGTTGAAACTTGGTCAGTAGATGTATTCTGTGAACCGCATTACGATTTTCACACAAAAATAGAAAATAAAACAATACATTTTGGGGGTCCCCATACTTTTTTTTTTTTTAGGGATGAGAAATCATCCAATGACTCCTCCCGCTCTGGGTGTAGCGGGAGGGAGTGTCAGACTTCTACTGACTAAAACCCATCCATGTTCCTTCATTGCCCTTTGTGTTCCGGAGCCACGGTGTCTCTTGCGAATAATCCCGCGACTCCGGCAGGCGTCGGCCCTTTCGGGCCCCTCTGTGTTGCTGACTCTCTTTGAGGCGCGCGTGGAACACTAACGCGCCGTCGACACGGCCTGTCGTCACTAGACGGACGGACGGCGAGCCACCCATAGCTCGCCGTCCACAGGCCCGCGCCTACGGTGGCCGGAGGTCACCAGGTGGCCCCCGACGCCCGCGGCGTCCACCACGGCGGCCGGGACGAGAGGGTCTCCTCTCCCGCTCCGCCACCTCCTTCGCTAGCATGACTGCTTCGCAGAAGGAGGCAACGGCGTCCCATTCCGTCTCGCTCCGGACCATGGCTTGGACCAGGGCCGGACGCGAGAGGTCGCCGCCAATCGCCGTTTCGAGGACACGGCGGTGCGCCGCCCAAGCGGGGCACACCTGCACAGTGTGCTCTACCGTGTCCTCCGGTCGATCCTCGCAGTGGTGACACCCGGGCGTTTCCTCCCGCCGAATTCGGTGCAGGAACCTCCCGAAACATCCATGTCCGGTGAGGACCTGCGTCAGGCGGAAGGTGAGGACGCCGTGGCGCCTCTCAAGCCACTCCTCAAAGAGGGGACTTATCGCCGCTATTGTGGCGTGCCCTGCGCTGGGTTGCGATAGTCGTCGTCTCCATGACGCCATGAGATCGCGCCGGAAGTCCGTCCGCTGCGCGACAATTTGCCGCGTCAGCGGAGTTTCCCCCCGGCTTAGTACCTCCGCGCGCCAATCATGCAGGCGCGCGAGGACCACCGCCTCCAGATCTCATGGCGGCAATCCGGCAAGGAGACCCGCCGCTTCGCGCGAGATCGTGCGGTACCCTCTGGTCATCCTGAGGGCCACCACCTTTTGGGGCGCGTTCAAGTGGTTCGCAGCACGCTGCCTCAATGAACGCGCCCACACCGGGGCCCCGTTAAGGGCCATGGACCGCACGACCCCCGCGTATAGCCTACGGCAGGAGGCGTTCGGTCCCCCCAGGTTGGGCAGGAGCCGCCTGAAAGCAGCCCCGGCCCGCTCCAGTTTGGGGACCAAACGTCGGAAATGCTCCACGAAGTTCCATCGGCTGTCTAGGACGAGCCCCAGGTATTTCAGCGTCGATTCGACGCCGATGGAAACCCCTCCTACCGTCAGCAAGGATCCCGACGGTGGCGCAATGCCTCGGCCATGAAAACACATGGCTTCGGACTTGTGCAGCGCCACCTCGAGACCCAGTTGCCGGATCCTCTCCACGACTATCGCAACCCCGCGTGTCATTACGTCGGCCGCCTCCACGTACGACCCCCCTTGTGCCAGCACCAGCGTGTCGTCAGCGTAACAAATGACGCTGACGCCGCTAGGGAGGTCGGCTCGCAGCACCCAGTCGTAACCGATGTTCCACAGGGGCGGCCCCAGAACCGAACCCTGTGGGACACCGCACGACATCTCTCGCCGGTTCCACTCACCGCTGTGACTTGGGTAGATTACTGCCCGGTCGGACAGGTAGTCCCCGACCACACGACGAAGGTAGGTCGGCACCCGATGATACCGGAGTGCCTCCCCAATGCAGCTCCAGGGCATGGTGTTGAAGGCGTTGGCGATGTCGAGAGACACCGCCAAGACAACACCACCCCGGGAGACCGCATCTCCCGTCGTGAGGGCTCTGACGCGCATGACGGCGTCCACCGTAGAGCGCCCCCTGCGGAAACCAAACTGGTTGTCCGCAAGATCCGGCCCCGTTCCCGCTAGGTGCCCGGCGAGGCGGTCTGCAATGACTCTCTCGAAGAGCTTGCCCACCTCGTCGAGCAACACCACGGGCCGGTTGGTTTGCCTATCTTGGACACTTATAGTAACGTACTCTTGACCTCTCCTTGTAGCGATTGCGGCGTGATATCGTCTTGTCATGCTTCCCGCCAGGCCTTTGATGGTGTCCTGCGGAATGTGTTCCCACTCAGCAAAGATCTCACGTTTAAGCTCCCCCGTCGGGGATCGTTCATACATACATGTATGAACGATCCCCGACGGGGGAGCTCGGACATACACAGAGAAACTTTCAGGATTATTAAATTACCGTAGTACGTCTGATCGTCGTGGGCTCTTGCACTATATCTTATCAGCGCCTAGCTTACCCGTGACACTTCTGTGGGCGGTATTTTGCAGTTAATATATAGCCTATAACACTTACAAATAACGTGGCTTACTATTGGTAAAAGAATTTTCAAAATCGGTTCAGTAGATCCAGTGATTACTCTCTACAATCTCACAAACATTTACCTCTTTGTAGTATTATAATAGCTTTCGCCCGCGACTTCGTGCGCGCATATACCGTTCTTTCTCGTTCCCGTAGGAATTCTAATTCTCTTAGTCTCTCCTACACTCTTCAAGGAACCTTCACGCCAAATTTCAGCTTCCTACGACCAGTAGTTTTGGCTGTGCGTTGTCTTTCAGTCACTCAGTAACAGAAGAATTTTATGTATTACCAGCGGCTTCGCCCGCGTGATCCCTAGGGAACATGTTCCCGGGATTAAAAGTAGCTTATGTGCTATTCCAGACTATAATCTATCTTTGTTCTAAATTTCATTAAGATCTGTTAAGCCGTTCTGGCGTGATTGAGTAACAAACAACCAAACTTTCACATTTTCTTTTTTTTTTTATTGATTGTAGCGTGTTGAAAAGTATACTAAAACCAGCTCAGGAGTATGAAAAATAATTATAACAAGTTTCGTTAAAATCCGTCGAGTAGTTTTTGTTTCTATAACGGTTATACAGGCAGACAGACAGACAGACAGACAGACAAAAATTTTACTGATTGCATTTTTGGCGTCAGTATTGATCCCTAATCACCCCCTGATAGTTATTTTGGAAATATATTTCATGTACAGAATTGACCTCTACAGATTTATTATAAGTATATATAGAAGATAGATAGATAGAAGATAGGATAGAGTATGGGATATATCTAACGATCTTCAGAATTCCAGGTTTAGCTTACCGTATCGGAACCCTATTGCTAAGCCTCCGCTGTACGTCCGTCTATCTGACAACGGGCTATATATAATGAAACGTGTAGACGCAGTTGAAATTTTCACAGAGTGTGTATTTCTGTTGCTATAACCACAGCCCGGAACAACATAATGTGGAACCCTTCTCGCGCGAGTACGAATCGCACTTGGCCAGCGTTTTATATTTATTGACACACTCGCGTTTGACCACGTTCTCACTTGATGGAAAGCGATGATAACATCGTAGGTAGGTAAGTGATGTAATTCACGATCTGCGTCTAGGGTAGGTAGGTAAATTGTTTTAACCCCTAACGTGATGCAGAGAGGTAACATCAATAAGTGAACCCTAATTATGTTGAAAGTGCTGGTAAAAGCATTACCTCGAACCGAGCTAATCCATTAGCGATTCGAGTAATGCCTCCGAGGCGATTTGCGGCGGTAACGCTCATGAACCGGTACATGAGCGTTACCGCCGCTTTATTTTTCTTAGCATAATTTATCTATTATTACCTCTGGTGGCTCCATAGATATACCTAATCTGTTTTTTATATTTCTGTGAGTGGCTCTAACCTTGCAGTTACAAAAAGACAACAAACAAAGTGCCATGAAAATTATGCTGGACATAGGCAACACTCAAGCATCGGATTAAGGCTGGATGGACTATGTTAAAGTCTTAGGGACTACTCGCACTTATTCCCATAGAAAACAAAGATTTTGTATGGAGTCGCGTACGCATACGTTCAGCTTTCCGCATATATTTTATATAGCTATTAGCTTTCGCGACAAACAAGTATAAAATAAGGATAAATGTGTGATTATTATGCGAGTGCCATAGATAGAGTTCTCATTGTTACGACGCATGAGTGTACGCGACTGATAGAAGCAGAACTGTATAAGTGTGACCAATCGTGATCGTTCAGCGAAACGGAGCTGAATAAGTGTGAAGTGTCCCTTAAAGATCACATAGAGAGATATAAAGAAACTTGGGTGAATACTGAGAGATGATGAAGAAGAAGGTATGCTGCGTAAAAAGCAAATAAACGAAAAATTACATAGAGATGTTTTAGAAATAAACACGATTTGATACGGTAGGTTTACATTAACGAATCCCTACTGAGATGAAATTATACAAATACAAATTATTTTTATTGGAAACAACATAAGGAACCAATTTTGTTAGTACAACTTACACACTAGAGTTAGTAAATAAGTTTAAAAAATAATTAGTGAGTCATGTACTTACGAGGCACTTCATGCGGACAATGACTCCTCATGAAATGCCTCAGCACAGGAGCTTTCGGGTCCTCAGCCACTACTTTCAGAATGCTATTGCTACATCGAATCCTCCTCACAAGCGATGCCACCTTTTTCCTGATGATGGTATAGAAGCCATAAGCAACTCACAGAAATTTAATTGAAGGCAGAAAGATACTGCGTCAACATCAAATTAATGAGATCGATTCTGCCGGTCGGTTCTATAAACGTCTCACCGTGAAAACTCAGGTGGAGTTTGCGCGAACAGCCGGTCGATTCTGTCACCATGTCGAAGTGAACACTTAGGCGAAGTGAACGACAAGTGAGCTGTCAAACCATAAAACAAGATGGCATGACAGCTCATTTATCGTTCACTCCACTTAAGGTGGAAGCGCCAGGGTAGCCCGCGAAATTCAAATATTTTGATGTTTATTGCTACCCTGGAGCATCCACCTTAAGTGATCACGGTGAGATGTCAACAGAATCGACCGGCTGAACTGTCATGCCGTTTTGATTCCACCGATTGACAGGTCACTTTGTGGTCACTTCACCGAAACCTTCACAATCTATACTAATATTATAGAGCAGAAGAGTTTGTTTGTTTGGTTGAACGCGCTAATCTCAGGAACTACTGGTCCGATTTGAAAAATTCTTTCAGTGTTAGATAGCCCATTTATCGAGGAAGGTTATAGCCCATTTATCGAGGAAGGCTATATATCATCATGCTAAGAGGAGCGGAACAGTAATGAAAAATGTTACGCAGATGACGTTGCACGGGTCAGCTAGTTTAAATTATGAAATTGATACTTGTACTTTATGTTATTGCTAATTGTTTATTAAGTGTGTACTGCATGTAAAACCGAGAAGTAAAATCTAAATATTTGCACGGCAGAAATGCTGAATATAGTGAAACTCATAGATTTTAAGAACTTATGCCAGCTACTTACCTATATTCTTGCAAATAAATGTATCATTCATTCATTCATTCAAACATGTCGAATGGAGGCTTGGCTGAAGTGAACGGTCATTCCATCTCGATTACTCGGATTGACAGCTCACTTCGTGATCACTTTACCCTTGCCTTCATTTCGACATGTTTACAAAATGCACTGCTGTATTAGTAGAATGATTACAAGTCGGCCCCAACAGAGATCAAGAAGGCTAGGCAAACAGTGTTGCTTATAATATGTAGATTCTCGGACCGCAGTTCAATCAAATTCAAATACCGGCCAAGTGCGAGTCGGACTCGCGCACCGAGGGTTCCGAACTTCCGTGCAAACCGAAAGGTAAATATTATAAGCAAAAGTTGCGGTTTACGATTTATGACGTACACATCTATACTAATATTATAAAGCAGGGGGCCAATCGCGCTAATTTTAAAAGTTTAGGTCCGTTTGCAATTCGTTTCCAATTCAGTTTTGGTTATGATCTAGTTTCGATTCACCTGTAAGGAATTTGGTATCGCGCTAAAGTTTAAACTTCAACCAAAGTTGCGTTGTCAAAAATTTACAAATATTTTCGTACAAAATCCAAACAACACAACGCGAACGATTGAGAAAAAGTCAAGAAAAAGTAGTACTGTTTCAACTTTTTGTTTGACAGCGGTAACGTTACAGTTGTGATGCAGTTTGCATTCCAAGTTTCTGTCAAACGTTTAGCGCGATACGGAATGTTTAAAAAAGTTGTGAAATGGCTACAGTTCAGTTGCGTTCCAGCCGAATTTTATTAGCGCGATTGCCCTCCAGGAGAGTTTGTTTGTTTGTTTGTTTGGTTGAACGCGCTAATCTCAGGAACTACTGGTCCGAATTGATAAATTCTTTCAGTGTTAGATAGCCCATTTATCGAGGAAGGTTATAGGCTGTATCATCACGCTAAGACAAATAGGAGCGGAGCAGTAACGGAAAATGTAACGCAGACGAAGTCGCGCGGGTCAGCTAGTAGGTACTTCATATAATATTTTTAGTTTTATCATTCTCTTATTTTAGAAGTTAAGGGGGGGGGGGGGCACATTTTACCACTTTGGAAGTGTCTCTCGCGCAAACTATTCAGTATAGAATAAAATGATCTTAGAAACCTCAATATCATTATTGAAGACCTAAACATAGATACCCCACACGTAAGGGTTTGATGAAAAAAAAAATTGAGTTTCAGTTCTAAGTATGGGGACCCCCGGCGGGAGGAAACGCCCGGGTGTCACCACTGCGAGGATCGACCGGAGGACACGGTAGAGCACACTGTGCAGGTGTGCCCCGCTTGGGCGGCGCACCGCCGTGTCCTCGAAACGGCGATTGGCGGCGACCTCTCGCGTCCGGCCCTGGTCCAAGCCATGGTCCGGAGCGAGACGGAATGGGACGCCGTTGCCTCCTTCTGCGAAGCAGTCATGCTAGCGAAGGAGGTGGCGGAGCGGGAGAGGAGACCCTCTCGTCCCGGCCGCCGTGGTGGACGCCGCGGGCGTCGGGGGCCACCTGGTGACCTCCGGCCACCGTAGGTAGTACCTGTGGGCGGCGAGCTATGGGTGGCTCGCCGTCCGTCCGTCTAGTGACAACAGGCCGTGTCGACGGCGCGTTAGTGTTCCACGCGCGCCTCAAAGAGAGTCAGCAACACAGAGGGGCCCGAAAGGGCCGACGCCTGCCGGAGTCGCGGGATTATTCGCAAGAGACACCGTGGCTCCGGAACACAAAGGGCAATGAAGGAACATGGATGGGTTTTAGTCAGTAGAAGTCTGACACTCCCTCCCGCTACACCCAGAGCGGGAGGAGTCATTGGATGATTTCCCATCCCTAAAAAAAAAAAAAAAAAAAAAAAAAAAAAAAAAAAAAAAAAAAAAAAATTGATAGGCAAACCAACATAAACAGCCAAAGTTACCTGGATCCAAACTTCATAGTCGGGGATCGTTCATACCTGTATTGGGGACATACACAGAGAAACTTTCAGTTTTATAAATTACCGTATCTACGTCTGATCGTTGCGGCTTCTTAGTCCAATAGGATGTAAATTTGTCACACAGCTCTTTGACTCCTCAGCTGCATGCAGATCATACGTAAATAAGTACCTATTAACTGTCTTAGATCTAACATCCCGAAGGATATCGAAAAATTTCGTTACGTTAAGTAACAGTATACTTTAGGTTTTTTAATTTTCCTCATGTGTTTCTATTCACCAGTGAAACACGGTGTCCATTACCGCAAATGCAACTTAGTTCTCTACACAACAGGTGTAATTAGGTACTGGTTTACCAATCTTGATTTTTTAGTCTAAATGTATCCTTCGTAGAATCAGAACCTGCAATAAACAAAATACAAACATATACCTAATTATTACCATAATGTTTACCACTACACAGATAATAAAAACGCGATGACGGTGCCTACTATGATAATAACCATGACTGTATACAGTATTATAATACAGCCAACGACCGCATTATATATCTCGATAATAAGAATAAGTAACGTATAATTATTGCCTTCTGCGAATTTTCAGATAGAACCACACACACAAACACTAGAGTAGCTATTGTCCGCGGTTTCGATCACGCATGACACAGACATACATTATACCTAGTCTGGAAAACTGGTCCCTTGGGATAACTTCTGACAGTTTCACTGCGTTTTCTTCTGTCACGGCGGCTAGGGCGTTAGGTTTCCCTCTGTCTCACGCGTCGATGAAAGTGAGGTGTTTATAGAATAGTCTGGTAGGACCAATGACGTATTATATATAGACACGTCATAAACCAACATCGCGGCGCTTAAAAACGGCGAAAATACTAGATAGCTACTAATACGCATGAAGAAAGGGAAAGAAAATATGTCACCGTACGGCGGGATGCCTGTTGCTAGAGGGAGATAAATATACATCTTCAGTTACGTCACAGGATAAGTAATAGTCAAATTGACATCAAAACAAACGTAGTGTCGCGCGACAGGTTGGTGCGATGTGGCCAATTGGCTTCATTTCTTGTTGCCATTTTAGAGTGCGGACAACGTATCTATAGTTTTATATATCATTGGGTAGGACAGATTACATCAGAGTGCCAATTCTTCTAATTTTCAAGCAACTTTCGCATTCGCATCTCAATGGCAAACTATCGGAAATGGATTACAATTAGGGCTTTTTTGCATCTGACATGTGGATAGAACGTTGTTTAAAAATTAGTAGAATTGGCCCCCTGATAATATGTCTAGGTATTCAAGCATATCATGCAGTGCCTGATTTACACATGTAATAACTTTTCCAGACTTAATATAAATGCTAATAATCTCTGGGAAGCGCTGGTTCATACGGATATTGTAATGAAAATATTCATAAATTCATGAATCATGATTGTGAATGCGTTTAGTTCTAAAGCAGGTTTTAATTATGAATGAGGGGTTACAAAACTGTGGGAGATCAGATAGAGTACCTATTGCATGAAAGGAGTTTAAATATTCATCGAAGTTTATAATCATCATTCCTTTTTGACCCTTGAAAGGCGTGATGGTAAGCGATGATATGGTCGAAGATGAAGCACACAAGTAGTACCTATTTCTTTGAATTCGCAAGGATACGAGTAGGTTGAATTGGTATTTGGGTGTCGGTAACCTATTGGATATCCACAATGGCTGATTGGGTATGTTTTTTTTTTTATATACAAAACGGGGAAACTCTTGGCCTAAATCTCACCTGATGGAAAGTGATGATTAGGCCGAAGATGGAAGCGTGTTTCACCCGGAATCCTCTTTCACAGAGGAACTGGCTATCATACCTCTAACTGCCGGAACACAACAATGCTGTTAACATTGTTGTTATGGCGACAGACTTAGACATGATGGTGGTAGCTTGCCAGGCGGACTTAGAACAAGTCCTACCACCAACCAAACCGAGCAAAAAATTTGCCCCCGCTGGGAATCGAACCCGGGACCTCTGGGTCTGAATCAGGTGGTATAACCACGAGACCACGGAGGCGGTTAGTGTCACCTGTTTAGCACCACCCAGGGACCACGTGTAGGGATTCGCTGAAGGGTATTCTCCTACGGACGCGGGTGACTCGGCCTCGGTATGTGACGAACATCATAGAGGTTTATGGGTTTTTAATAGACTTTGGTGACAAACCAGTACATTACCTTTGAGCTGGTAGTCTGAAGCAAGCTTGATCTATATGAGTACCTACCTCCTGAGGTTTGGGTTATTCCAAGTTCGCACGTAGGTAACCATCAATATTATTACTAATAGAAGTCAACACATACTTTCACGAATCGCTGAAAATAAATGAATACCTCCAATGCGTCATACAACGTACGTCACTTAAATAAACGCTGAAAAACTGCAATGGAATGTAAAACAAAAACAAAATACCTTTTCAAGTATGGAAATAACATTATTATAACTACAAAATTCCATGCCGACTTACGAGAATAAATTTTATACAGCCCGGTATCGTTTCAAAGAAATGTGAATAATCGACTACACTTTAACTTTTTTTTTCTTTTACTTTGAAATTGGAACTTACGACATCGCGCGAGACAGATAATAATAAAAAAATAAAAAAAACAAGGCCGCCTTTTTGTGGAGTACTTTTATTAAACGTTTTCGTTCGAGTTTTTACAAAATTAATTTAACTTTAATTGCTGTTTCTCGGAACTTTATCACGGACTCCCGGACAATGTTTTATTAGGAAACAATTTGTGAAATAACTTGTTATAAGTAAGTACAGCCACAGTAAAATTTGTTTTTTCAACTTATGGTTTGTTTTGTAATGAGTGTGTGATCAATTTTAATTTTAAATAATATAAAGTGCTAACTTAATAATTATGGACTGTCGGTAGGTATGTCTGTTTTTTTTTAGTATACCAATTAGAAGAAAATAGATTTAAGTATGTTATTCTTACCTGGGTTTACAAGTAATTAAAAATAATATGGATTTCTATGAAGTTGTCTGCTCAGTTTCGTAGATCAAGAAGGGTGAATTTGTCCCGTTTTGATAAACACCTCATCCCACCAGCCCCCTTTTCCCACCGGACATCCAGACGCACTGCAACATACCATCCCTACCTTGTAGCTATTCCACCAATTCGCACTAAGTGTTTGCAACGGTTTCCTATCCAATTGCATAAAATTTTTAGACCTAATATAACTTAGCATAATTTTTTTAAGCATAATTTATCTAACCATAATAATGATTAAGCATAATATTCTAAAGCATAAATATTAAGCATAAAGTTCTAAAGCACAACTTTAAGCTGTAGGAAGCATGAAGCAAGCAAGCATACAGTATGCAAGCAAGCGTACAGCATGCAAGCAAGCATGCAAGCAACCTAACCAAACTATTTCTGGGTGGTTTATAAAAAAAAACCTCTCACACGACCCCGCCATCCCCTTCTAACCTAACCTATCCGAGTCGGAGTGCCCTAAAGTCCCGATTGCATCCAGTTCCTCCCACAACCGTTACATACCCAATGTCGAGTGCAAATGATGTTATGGCATGTGCTAATAGTCATTAGGCCTACTAACGTTATGCGAATCAAATTTATGCCAAAACAAATTAGTCTTTAAGATGATTATGCCAACATAAAATGTAGGTACGCCTAAAAAAAATATGCCGAAGTATTATTATGCCAAAACAAATTGTGCCAAAATCGTTATGCCGAAGTATATTAGGACAAAGAACATTATGCGAAAAGAAGGGATCCCGTTTGCAACAACCGTCTTTCATAATGCGCACAGCAGAGGAGTGGAACTCTCTGTCATGAATCTGTGTTTTCGAAGGTTTACAACCCTATCTCTTCAAAGTTAGAGTGAACTGACTACTTCTGAGTTAGCTTGCTCCATCGTAGACTTTGTCGTGTCATCTCTGACCTAGACTAGAATCAAGAGCAAACCCATCTCAAAAAATAGAAAAAGGAAATAATTTGAAAACTGACGAAGGTATAATATAACCAACTCAACTGTACCAACCTAGGTATATCCTACCTACACTACACACGATATTATTTCTTGTGGCAGATATTTATTAGGTATATTTTCTTGAAACAACGTGAAAAATGATATTGGATATTGAAGACTAAATATTTTTAGGACCCGTATTACAAAAGGAAAATACGGAACCCTTTATGATCACTTTGTTTTCCGGTCCGTCTTTCTTTCAAGACTCTTTATCTCGGAAATGCGTGGAGGTATTGAGTTGAAGTAAAAACCATACTTAGGTGTGTCTATGGCCCCTTGCAGTTGTGAAAAAAAAAACTTCTCAGTTAACGTAACAAAAAGATACGGTCGTTTATACCTACTGGCTACCGCAAACAACGTATTTTTCGACACTCTCAAGGGAATCAAAATGGTCCGTTGATCTAGAACTATGAAATTTGGCAAGTAATACCGTCTTATACTACAAGTATAGGGAAATGTATGTAGGTAAACTTTACATTTGTAATAAATTAATCATTAAAAAAATATAGTCTTTATTTATAGGAATTTGTACCTACAAATTTGTACGGAACTCTCGGTGGGGACTTGGGGAGTCTTCCGACCCGCAATTGGTCGGTTCTTTTTCCTAGACAGGATAACTTCTAGAATGTAGTGGTATCTAAAGAAATTGTTTAGTAAATATCTGCCTACAGATATTGGTTTCTGATTGTAGATCTAGTTTTCCCAATAATTTAATTTTTGATAGCTATAATAATCTAAGTACTCAATTAAGTCATTAGGTATTCGATTTTCGTGTTGATTATGTTTTCATAATATGTAAAGGTAAATTATAGGAATTTCGTCTCTATGTACACTACACCCGGTTCCCAACTTCCTAGTACCTACTATCCTGCTTTCAAAATGATACACGTATATCAACTTAGAAGCAACTAGGATTCCAGAAATTGGCTCTCGACTAAATTAAAACGGACTTAGAAGTATTTGCTTCTTATTAAGTAATTGCTACGACAATAAGTACATATTATAGTAGTTATAAAGTACCTAGTATTATATTAGCGACATATTTATTTTAGTATTGTATGTTATATTTAAAGTTTATTGCTTTATTTTTAAGTAGGTAGGTACCTATAACTTTTAAACACGGTATCTACATCTCTATTATTTGGCTCTCCTTTCGCAGGTAGGTATGCTGGAAGAGATTTCTTTAGAATAAGCATCACCTTTTTACCTATTTGTCTATTTCCTTTTTGTATATTTGTGTGTGTGTACATAAATTATTAAATAAATAAACAAAAAAAAAAAATTATCTTTTATTATTATATACTAGCTTTAGCGAAGTGACGGAACAGTGCATACGTGTATAGGTACACCCTTTGCCAGCTAAAAGGGATGGAGTTAGTCTGGGCTCAAGTAAAGGTGCATGTCGCTAAAAACAATAAAACACTCAGATATATGTGGAATATCTATACCTATCAAAGAACAGGTATCTGAGCTGATTAGATATTTGGGGTATCAAATTTAAAAGTCATTCTTCATATTAGGCTAAGTGCCAGCACTTTTTGAACGTCAAAGTTCTACATAAAGACAGTCCCCCAAAACGGCCGCCCGTCACCACTTCCTTGTGTTTAGCTGGGAAGAAGTTGTACAACAATCTCCCCCAGTAACGAATCTTTAAAAACTTGAATTTATGCAGTACTTAGTAGGTATAGTAGGTATGCAAAGCAGTTTGCAATACAATACATACTACGTCCTCTAACGTAGAGTTTGCGAATTACTCAACTTAAAACCAAACTTTTTTTCAGTTTGCGCGAGAGACACTTCCAAAGTGGTAAAACGTGTCCCCCCCTGTAACTTCTAAAATAAGAGAATGATAAAACTAAAATAAATGATGTAGGTACATTACCATGAAAACTTCCACCGAAAATTGGTTTGAGCGAGATCTAGTAGGGAAAGTGGTCACCCTTCGTACACTTTTTAAAATTGTATTTTTTACTTTGTAATTTAATACTCAATAATACTCAATATCTTTATTGGTAATCGTCTGCGTCACATTTTCCATTACTGCTCCGCTCCTTTTTGTCTTAGCGTGATGACATATAGCCTATAACCTTCCTCGATAAATGGGCTATCTAACACTGAAAGAATTTTTCAAATCTGACCCGTAGTTCCTGAGATTATCCCCTACATATTATTTTACAAACTTACAAACATACAAACTTACAAACAAATTTTACCTCTTTATAATATTAGTATAGATTTAGTGGCATATTTATGTAATTTATGCACCAAAGTGTAACAAATTGTAGTTTGTAATAAAAAAGTCTGAAACTATTATGCCGTAAGGTTAAGGCGAGCGAAATAATGCCTAAATTTTGATTGTTTTTTCTTCTTGGCGAAAACTGATAAAGAAATAATACAATATGGTTTCAACATTTACTTCAAAATAAAAAGCTCTATCTATTGATATAACTTTTATATATATTCGTGATAAAATCTCTTAGCAGTACACGTTAAAAATTGTAATTTAGTGTCATGTTTGATAAAAAAAAGTATCGAGCCAATCATTCTAAATCGCGTTTCTATCTTTACGATTTAGGGTATGTTCAATATTTATGTAATGATTTTTATTTATTAAAAAACTCATAATTAATTAGATTTTCAGACGTTCAAAAATCTTAAAAAGTACTGCAACCTCGCCATAAAGAGCTATAGCCATTTTTCTACAACAAGATATTTGCACGAATGCACCCCACGTGTGGGGTACTTTCGTACAGTAGGTAAAATTTTGTTTGTGCTATCTAAACGATAACGTATATTTTTCCAATGAGAGTATGTATTTGAGTTGCCATTATAACTCCTCCACCGCGCCGCCTGAGTAAAAGTGTCATTAGAAATTAATCTCTAAGCGTCTTCAAGGAATGCTCAATCTACTACTTATTTGGAAAGCAGAATAGCTCATCAATAATAATTTCTGTCGAAATTCGCAACTCAATCTATTGAATTACGAATTTCGAAGAATTTCGAAGGCTTTAATGAGCTCTAGCGCATCACAGACAGATGTTATCCGACACTGCGAAAAACCTTTTTAATTTTTACTGAAAATGAGTTTTGTACAGACAGGTGCAACGTGACAATCCCATTGTGCACCATAATGAAATTGTGAGCCTGTCTGTGAGAACTCTCACAAACTAAAAGTAGTAAATTTCCAATTAAAAACCATAATATTTTGTGCGGAGACTGAAGCAATTTAATTTAATTCTTACGTAGTTAGTATAAAATTCCAGCTAAAACCATAACACGACATAATACACGGATGGAAATAATTTAACTTTTCTACAATTCCATAGAAGATGATCCAGTACGAATTCGCGGTAAAAATTATCATCATTTCAAGATACATACTTATATAAAACAATCCTTACTGAAAAGAGTTAAGGTAGAAAATTGATTGGCATCCGGGAGTTGATGCAATATTTCATAAGAACGGATACTGTACCTACTATTTACCTGTAATCACGAAGTAGGTACCTACGTTATTCTCACGAGTCATTACTGAGACGTAGGTATTTCACGTCAGACTGTCTGTCTGTCTGTGTCTAGATCTGGAAAGATATGAAATCATTTACAATGTGTATAGATATGACGCAATAATTGCAGTCATCGATTATAGCTCTGATACATTCTAGGCAGATTTTATTCTAGGTAAGTAATTCTTGGAAATTGCACCTATATTATATACCTATGTACCAATACATAAAACAATATGAGTACCTACCTACTTTCGACGACACGGTTGGCGCATTTTTCGAGCGATTGACTGCTGCACTGCTGTCGCGGTTTCGATTCCCGCACGGAACAAATATTTGTATGGCCTACAGATAGTTGTTCCGGGTCTGGCTGATTGTGTATGTGAAATTGTATATTTAATTGCATATTCAAGCAAATAAATTATTTGTATTTGTATTTGTATTTGAACAAAAAAAAAAAAAGTCATTCCTTTATGAACTTAAAGCGTTGTATTGATGATTATAATTCTGTAACTATATAATTATGTCTTACAGCCGCGAATACTATTTTAATCGACATACAACCTAGCACTGGCCTGCAAGTGGTAAAAAACGTAAGAAAATTTGATATTTTTGCTTTGTAGTGTTTTTTTTTGGAAGTCAGTTGTATTTTTTTGTAAAAAGTTTTTTATTTTTTACTTTTTAGTGGTAGGTACCCCACACCTAACAACACCACTGCAAAATCGCAGAAAAGCAAAATACGCAATTTCGATTACTTGGATGACATAAAACTATCATCCAAGTAGACGAATTCCAGCTATTTCGATTTAAAATCCAAAGTTCGTAACTGATTTTCATAAAATTTAAATGGGACGAATCTGCAAGTAAATCCTTTCAGATAAAACAATAATTTTTCAAATCGGTTCATAATTGTCGGAGTTATGAGGTAACAAACATAAAAAAAAAACATACAACCGAAATGATAACCTCCTCCTTTTTGGGAAGTCGGTTAAAAATAAACAGTTTTTATATCCTCCGGTAAAGTTTGCTCAAATGGACATAAGCAGTTTTAAAATTAGGCTGACAATATTACTATTTTATACAAAAAAAAATCGTAGAAACAAATTTATACGCTTACATAGTACAGGTTTACATGGTGTGATGACCTGTTGGTTATTTCTACACCTACTACCTACTTATCCATTCCTATGTTTAGGAGCCAATAAACAACATCTGTGATAATAAAGGGCTTTGTATTTACCAAGTAGAAAGGTTTTCTCACAACGATCTAAAGCATAGAACAGATGAAGGAGATAGAGAAAGAGGAACTCCTTATTTGTTTTGTGATGTAAAGGTACGGTGTACTGTACAGGAAAGAATATTTTCAGTTTCCACAATTTCGACTCTATCGCATAGTCGTTTTGAACCAGTCTCCGGGAGCCTTAAATAATAAGCTACTGTTTTAATTGATTTAGTACCTAATCGTTATTATTGTATTTACATTGGTTTTTAATTGCATTTTATTTTTTAACTGTCTATATAAATACCTGTCCAAGTTAGAGTCGGACTCGTGTGCAAAGGGTTCCGCACCAAATTCTTTTATCATGTTATTTTAACACTACAGACTTCTTATAGGCTAAGATCTACTGGAGTAGATATATTTAGGTATAGAACTATTATCTGCATTTTTCAAGATTTTAGGCTCAGTAGTTTCGGAGATAAGGGTGTCATGTTTTGTCTAATTTCTTGAATAACTTCAAAATTGTTAAATTAAAATGATGAAAAAAACCCTCATAGTAAGCCCTTTCATTTGATACGAGTATGTCACAATACAATAATAATTATTTTTCTAGTTTGACCCCCAAAAGTGACCCCCCATTCTTCAAATTTATTTATTTACGTATGGCGTCCATGCGTGGGACATAGAAGTTTATTTTGTATACCAAATTTCAACAGATTCGGCCCAGCAAATCCGAAGAAAACTGACTGTGACAGACGGACAGACGGACAGCCGAGTGATCCTGGTTCCGTTTTTTGTTTGGAAACCTAAAAAGATGAAAAGACACTTCTTGTTTACCGTTGTTTAACTACCTCGCTTTTTCTAGTATCCCAGTTCTCAGCAGTAACTGTATTCAGGCTAAACCCTTCCAAAAAACCTTGTAAACCCGCTATCTTATCGTTAAGAATTCTCTAGTTGCACAGTCATAGACTAAAAAGAGTTCCCTGAAAGAGTTTCTGCGCAACTTCGAGCTCTATGGTATAGGGCTGCAAGCTTCGTCGTTTAACTTGACTTAGGCTACACTTTTTAAGGTTGTTATTTCGTGAAAAAATCATTCAATCGAGTTGTATGAACTTAAGAGGGTTACATTGATAATTAAAATGGGTATAATTCTTTAGATAAATGTGCGTTACGGCTGCGAATCGTATTTTGTTCAACATACGGCTTCACACTGACCGGCAAATTGCAAAAAACATAAAAATATTTGAATTTCACGGGCTACCCTGGCGCTTCCACCTTAACGAGGAGGTTCTCAATTCGGCGGGTTTTTTAGGATTCCGTAGCCAAATGGCAAAAACGGAACCCTTATAGATTCGTCATGTCTGTCTGTCTGTCTGTCTGTCCGTCCGTATGTCACAGCCACTTTTCTCCGAAACTATAAGAACTATGCTATTGAAATTTGTTAAGCTAATATTTAATTTATTTTGGCTCAGATGTTTTTATTTTATGAGCATAATTACTTATTTCAATATATGCGTAGACGAAGACGTCATCCAAGTCTCACCACTTAAAAGTGAAAAACACCGACATCCGAAATTAAGTTTATATTATACTTAGTAGTGTTTTTTTGGAAGTCGGTTATATTTTTAGTATTTTTTTTTTTTAGTTTAAATACATGTTTTTTAGTTTAACAATTTATTCAATGTCAACTATCTAAATTAAAATTCGCAATAATATGAGGTAAGTACCAAAAACGAAAAGGTGAAAGAAAGGAAAGGTATAGAAGGACGTCTCTGCCTGCTTAGCCTTTTTCCAACTGTATTGGGTTCGGCTGCCAGTTAAACCGGATTCAGCTGAATACCAGTCTTTTAGTGAGTAGGGTAACACGGTACTTCTTGGCAAGACTGCAGTCAGATTTATCTGTTGGCTTCTGACAATCCGTAACGACTGCCAAAGATCTACCTACAAATATATTGATGGACGTCATTATAGTCTCTCTAATCCAGTGGAACTAATGTAGGTAATTTTTCTTGATGATCTCTAAAAAGTTTGTGCTATTTAGAGACATCGTTTCAAATAGATCAGCTCTTTCCTATGACACCCTACATAAATATATAGTTACATAATATATAACCACTAAGTAATAATATATATATTTTTTTTATTTCGTTCTTATTTGCAAAGTATTTGATCATACGTCATCTAAATTTTAAGTTGAAAGCATTAGTAGTTCTAGAGATTGGTACGGAACCCTAAAACATGTTTACATGAAATTTAGAACTCGATCCGTTAGCTTGTGTCATCTAAACTCACCTCAAACGACACGATCTCAGTCCTCATAATAATTTAGTAGAATTCCACAGAAACCAGAACAGCGATCTTATCGTAACACACATTCATAAAGTTTAGTGAATGGCCGGCTGGGAATTACATCATGCAGCCAACGCAAAGCTGCCACCAAGGTTGAATACATTAAGTGAGTTTCTAGCTTTCATAGAAGTAACCGTGCGTACGCACTGGTTATTTCTCAGTCCTTATAAACGACAGAAGTATTTGTAGTTGATTGTGACTGCTGAGTGTGAGATCCAGGGTGTCTGCTCTCGCAGCTCGCCGTCCGTCCGTCATCTGACGGCAGGCCGTGTCGACGGCGCGTTCTTGTTCCACGCGCGCCTCAAAGAGAGTCAGCATTGGGAGGGGCCCGTAAGGGCCGACGCCTGCCGGAGTCGCGGGACTAGTCGAAAGAGATACCGCGTGGCTCCGGAACACAAAGGGCACTGAAGGAACATGGATGGGTTTTTGATTTCCCATCCCTAAAAAAAAGGGTGTCTGCTCTCTAAGCCCAAAGTCCGTAGTTTCGGGCTTAGTTGCGGACGTATTCTACTCCGTATCACCTTGAAACTCCCTTTTTATTAATCCAAAAGACAATGGCAGGGTTCTATTAAAAGGCACTCCTTTATTCCGGACCTTTTTTCCTAGAATACAATACCTATACAGAAATACTGCTTTTAAACAGACTTGGCAGCGCAAAACACTTTGCAAGGATTCTTATAGTACACTAGCTGATATCCCCGGCTTCGCCCGCTTGACAAATTATATAAATGACTAGCTGATCCACGCAACTTCGTCTGCGTCACATTTTCCATTAATGCTCGGCTCTTTTTAGTATTAGCGTGATGATATATAGCCTATAGCCTTCCTCGATAAATGGGCTATCTAATACCGAAAGAATTTTTCAAATCGGACCAGTAGTTCCTGAGATTACCCCCTACATACAAACTTACAAACAAATGTTACCTCTTTATAATATTAGTATAGATATAGATAAATGATATTTATTTTGTAAGTAGGTTGTAAATAACACTTACACGTTAATCTTTTTTGGTCATTTTAAACTAGATGAGGCCGGCTCTGAGAAGAAACGCCGAAACAAACTCAGAGGTCAAAGTCTCTTTTAAAGTCCATACAATCGTACTGGTCAAATCATATGAGAACCATGTAGGTTTAATGTCTGAAGTGGTATTTTGAGGAAAGTACCACACAGATTTGAGTGGACCTGTCCAGACAGTGCAAGCATTTGTCAGTTATCGTGAAGCTCAAACTTAGAACTTAAAGGAGCTCAACGAACTGACGAACAATACCAAAGTAAGGACATTTGTGTAGGCCGCATAAAGAACTCAAACCGCCGCGCCGGACTAACATTAAGTGAAATAAACCCCTAACATAGCAATCTACATGGTCCTCATATTCGCAATACGTTATATGAGGACCATGCAGATCAGTGTCTGAAATGGTCTTTTGAAGAAAGAACCACACAGATTTGAGTAGACCTGTCCAGTCAATGCAAGCCTTGGTCAGTAGTCGATTAGTTCAACTTAGAACCAATAAGAAGCTTAATGACTCGACGAACAATGCCAATGAAAGGACATTTGGGTAGGCCACAAAAGTACTCAAACTGCCAAACATCGTTCAAAAAACTTTAAGAGAACAAAAAAGAAAATAATAGCCCATAATGGTCCCCATATTCACAATAGTAAAATGAAAAATAATAATAATACTCTACAGAGAAAGTATTGATGTCAAAAATAATGAATAAAATAAAATAAAAAAAATTATTGAGATTAGAAAAGATTAGAAAAGTAAACATGCATGACAAAAATACACAATCAATTAAAATATAATTTAAATGTCAATTTGTAAAAAAAATAATAAAAGTATAATGACAAACAAAAATATACTAAAACCACTTATAACTAATAACCATACTAAAACCTTCCTCTAGAACCATTCTATCCATTTGTGAAAACAGCATGAAAATCGGTGCAGTAGTTTTTGAGTTTATTGTGAACAGACAGACTGACGCGGTGGAGGACTTTCTTTTATAAAATGTAGTGATAGTGATACCTACGCTGAAGTCCGAACTAAAGCAAAAGAAATAAAACATCATTTTGAATCTTTTGAATCAAAGATCGACTTCTTTTTCATTCCAGCATCTCATCTATTCTATCTATACTATACATATATAATAATATTAAAAAGCAGAAGAGTTTGTTTGTTTGTTTGGTTGAACGCGCTAATCTCAGGAACTTCTGGTCCGATTTGAAAAATTCTTTCAGTGTTAGATAGCCCATTTATCGAGGAAGGCTATAGGCTATATATCATCACGCTAAGACCAATAGGAGCGGAGCAGTAATGAAAAATGTTACGCAGACGACGTTGCACGGGTCAGCTAGTTTCAAATAAACATCTACTAACAAACGAATTGAATTCTCGATCGTGCTTTTCAATAATTTTGAAAAGCTCGCTTCTCTTCGCCATATTGCATCCGAACGCAATAAAATTGTGGTGGCTTCATGCAAAACTTTTATAGAATATGCATTGCATTTCCATCGTATAATGAAGTTAACATGAATAAGCTTTTGATGAACACAAAAGAGTTTTATGAACCGATCTAGGGTAATATTATGGTAAATATGGTTATGTTTATGTTTACCATTTTAGAAGAGGTTGAAGGACATTGACCTACATGGATTTCAAATGTCCCATTTAAATTTTATCAAAATCGGTTACGAAATTTGGATTTTAAATCGAAATAGCTGGAATTCGTCTACTTGGATGATGGTTTTATGTCATCCAAGTAATCGAAAATGCGTAGGTACTTTGCTTTTCTGCGATTTTGCAGTGGTGTTGTTAGGTGTGGCGTATCTACCACAAAAAAGGGAAAAATAAAAACATTTTATAAAAAAGTTTATAAGAAGTCGGTTGTATTTTTTTGTAAAAAGTTTTTTATTTTTACAAATTATATACTAAAACCTTGCTTAGTTGACGCTTCGCGTGACCCAAGAGCTGGCTTTTACCTTGGACAGAGAGCATTGCCATACAACGTGGCAATACAGCCAGTCTTTTGGGCTCACTTCCAGTCGATAGCGATAGTGACGAATTTTTTGACGCCATATTTTAGTTAGGAGTTTTATTTTCTATTTTAAGTGTAGGTTATAGTTTGTCCTTTAAATTATTGAGGTATATAAACCTTCCTCGAGAACCAATCTATTCATTGGTAAAGACAGCATAAAAATCCGGTGCAGTAGTTTTTGAGTTTACCGCGAACAGACACACAGACGCGGTGGAACACTTCGTTTTATTATGTGTAATGATAGTGATTATAAGACAAATTATAAGACTACATATTATAAGACAAATTCCTGAAAGTCCTATGGCAAAATAACGTTTGTCGGATCAGCTATAAATAAAAATAGCCTGCAACCTATTCTCAGACCTACCAAGCTACACAAAAAAAAATTGGTCAAGCCGATTAAACTGTGCACAATATTCTTAATAAAATAGTGGAATAGAAAGATTGAGTACGACTATTCGTAAATCATAAATCATTTATTTTTGCGTTGAATGTGTGTACAAAATAAGATGAAGTTATTACCTATAAAAAACACAGTTCCAACACACTCTACCTTACGGTTACGGCATGCAAAAATAGAAAAAACTTTTTACAAAAAAATACAACCGACTTCCAAAAAAAAACACTACAAAGTAAAAAAAAAATACAACCGACTTCCAAAAAAAACACTACAAAGTAAAAAAAACTTTAATTTCGGAAGTCGGTGTTTTGTTACTTTCTTCGTATTTTGACACCGACTTCCGAAATTAAAGTTATTTTTTACTTTGTAGTGTTTTTTTTGGAAGTCGGTTGTAATTTTTTGTAAAAAGTTTTTTATTTTTCACTTTTTAGTGGTGCCCCACACCTAACAACACCACTGCAAAATCGCAGAAAAGCAAAATACGCAATTTCGATTATCAAAGAATCATCTAAATAGTCAAATTCCAGGTATTTCGATTTAAAATCCAAAGTTCGTAACGGATTTAGATATGATTTAAATGGGACCAATCTGCAAGTATATCCTTTCAGATAAAACAAGAATTTTTCAAATCGGTTCATAATTGTCGGAGTTATGAGTGAACAAACATAAAAAAAAAACAAAAAAAAAAACAAAAAAAAAAACATACAACCGAATTGATAACCTCCTCCTTTTTGGGAAGTCGGTTAAAAATACTTTTAATCTAATAAAATATCTACCTTCTAAAATTAAACAATCAAAACCAAACAATAAAAAAACAATTTTACAGTAATGTGGATCTACACTATTTCTACAAATTAATAGATACTAAAACAAGAAGCTTAGTTAGTTATAAAAAATATTTGAAATCATTAAGTCTTATCATTCTTAAAGTCTTGTATAGAATAGGTAATAACATTTATCTATTAGTTGAGCTATTAGTAAGTTTGTTAGCCTTTTAGGTATTGAAAGTAGGAACCACTTATTCCCAACACTACAATCATAAAAAAACAACATAAATAGTGCGTCAAAAGGAGCGAGCTCTGCAAATGTTGAGCAGTGTGCAGCATAGCCACAATGCTGATCAACGCTGATTTAATTGGTGTAGGTATCAACAATGTACACACTGGTGCAATGCGATCCATTCCATATAGCTCAAACTTGACACGGACAAATTACCCGTTGATTGAGTTGTTCAGTGACCCTCGATAACGACGATTTGCCATGTAAGTATACGAGGAGAAAGCTTCGAGAGATATTCAGCGACAATATATTTACTTATTATATCTACCTATTCACTGAGCAAATGAGGTTGTAGTCATTTGTGTGAATTATTTCTTGATTTGAGGAAAAAATCTATATTTTTAGGGTACCGAACAAAAAATGGAACCCTTATAGTATCACTCGGGGGTGTCTGTCTGTCTGTTACAGACAGTTTTCTCCGGATCTCCTGGACCGATTTTGTTGAAATTTGGTACGCATATGGACTTTTATGACTCAAAAACGGACGCGTTACGTAATTAAATTAATTTTGAGTATGGAAGTTAATTTTTTTGGGTCAAAGTGGAAAATTAAAAAAAATAACTATATCTTGCGTCATATCAAATGAAAGAGCTTACTGTGAGGGTTTTAACTATATTTTTTTTTCATAATTTTAAGATAAATAGTTTTGAATTTATTCTCGAAATAAGACCAAAAATGACCATTCCCCCCCTTATCTCCGAAGCTACTGAGTATAAAATTTTGAAAAAAATGCAGATAATATTTCTATACCTAAAAATTACAGGAAAACCTATATGAAATCTGTGATGTTATAATCTTTGCACGTGAGTCCGACTCGCACTTGGCCAGTTTTATCTCTAAGCATCAATAGATGTGCTAGCTTATTAAAGCTGATAACTGGGGGTCCTGGGGAGGCCAGAAGGGGTTCAGTCAGGGGGTCTACTCTTTAAGCCCGAAGTCCGTAGTTTCGGCCTTAGTGACGTGCGTTTTCTACTCCGTAACACCTACGGACTTACGATTAGTCCTGAAGCAGACTGAGAATGAATGAATGAATGAATGACAATACGATTTGTCATTCAATCTTAGTGTTAGGTTAAGTTAACAACTTTACCTAAGACTTTCGTTGGTAGTGGTAAAGGTATAACACGTGCTTTTGTCAGTGCTACGAATATTTTCGATTTTTATTAGTTAACTTTTCTGGTGTGAACCTCAATCGAAAGTGTTCCTTGTGTTTGTGTTCTTGGTGTAAGGTTTGTTTTTCGTTGTAAGTGTCCTTTTTAACAATAAGTATTCGAGATGAACTCAAAAAAGCCCCCCGATCCTGACCCCCCGGATGAATTATTTGATCTCTCCCCCGGACTAACAATTACCCTCCCCCATGACATCGTAATAACCCCACAGGACCCGATTATGGATACGGATACCCCTAGTCGCAAGAGGGCCGCTAGTTCGCCCCCAGTTTCTTCCAATGTCAAACCCAAGATTGCGAAAAATGTATTAGGCAGGCTTTCTTACACAGCTAGAGACAATCCACCATATATTGTAAATGTTTCGCTCAAAGACGAACAAACCTCAGGCACTGTGCTACAACCTATCAAGTTTGGTATGTTTTTGACGATAAATAACGTGAATAACGTACGTCTCGATGGGATCAAACGTATAGGCAGAAATCGTGTGTCAGTTGAGTTCAAGTCGCACCAGGATGCAAACAGTTTTCTCAACAATAAAATTATTTCCCAACACAATTACATGGCTGCCATTCCACAATACAACATAACAAGAATGGGAATTGTTAGGGATATACCAGTTGAGTGGTCAGAAGAGGAAATCATTAAAAATATCCAGGTTCCAGAGGGATGTGGCTCGGTTATCAAAGCCAGAAGGATGAACCGGAAGGTGTCCTCTTCTGGTGTGACTGAGTGGAAGCCCACACAGACTGTTGTATTAACTTTTGACGGACAAATACTACCTAAGCGTGTGTACAGCTTCTATTCGGCTCTCCCAGTTGAGCGTTACACTTACCCAACGGTTCAGTGTTATCATTGTTGTCGCTATGGACATACCCGCACACTTTGCAGATCGAAACCTAGGTGTTTTAAGTGTGGTGAAGATCATCCAGGTGATGGATGTGAAGTCACCCGTGAATTGAGTTTCTGTGTTTCGTGTAGTGGCAACCATTTCGCAAATGACAGTGCTTGTCCTGAATTGGGCCGACAGAAGAGCATAAAAGCTCTGATGGCGGATAAATCGATCTCGTATGCGGAGGCAAGTCGGGTCTTCCCACCTGTTTCCAGATCATATGCTGAAGTCTCCAAGTCTTTCCCACGGAACAAAGTAACTGCAAATAAATCGCAATCTCAGTCCTCAAGTCCCATCCCAGTAACCCAAAATTCATACCGTAAAACGGTATTTTTGAAACCCAAACCCCATATCTCCCTTTCACCCGGTTATGATAGACAAGCTCACCTGAACCTCACCCAAAATTACTCCTTTTCCCCATCACAAAACGGCTGTGCCCTTCCAATGGAAGCTCCAGAGCCAATGCTTCACAGACAGAATACCTCAACGAATATTTTAAATTTAATTACTGACATGCTAATGTCTGCTCTTGCAAACCCATCCCAAGCTATACCTGACCACGTTGCATCAAAATTGACCACTATCCTAAACTATATCCACAACATTCCATCCCCTGACATTTCTCCAGTGGAACGTGAGGAGTATTACTCCCAGAAAGCCTGATCTTTCTTTTTTAATTAATAAGTTTAAACCATCAATCTGCGGCATTGCTGAGACATGGCTCTTGCCTGGAAGCAATTTCAGGTTGCCGTGTTTTGCCAGTGTACGCCATGATAGATCTGATGGATACGGAGGATGTGCCTTGCTCATCAATAGCAAGGTATCATTCTCTCAGATTCCTCTAACCTTTGTTGGCGATGACATAAATGTTGTTGCTGTGAAGGCTGAGGGTATAAATATTTTTTCTTTTTATATTGCGCACCCACAACTAGAATATCTTTCAGTTATTAGGAATTTATTATGCAGTGTTAGCGGTCCAATGCTTGTCATGGGTGATTTTAATTGTCACCATTATCGTTGGGGATCAGATACTTGTGATAACTTTGGCATTGGCTTGCTGGATATATTGGATGAACTCAATCTTTCCCTTATCAACGATGGCAGTGCTACGCGTAGATCTGCACCTGGTCAGAATAATAGCTGCATTGATTTAACATTCTGCTCATCCAATATAGCTAGCCTTCTCATTTGGCGTCGCTTGGATATGACCTATGGAAGTGATCACTACCCCATCATGATTGAATTTCCTACCAAGAATATCCCTTTTAAAGTTTCCCCCCCTCTTTTAAAACACCAATTGAACTCTGCAGACTGGGATTTATATGCTAAAATTCTGGACCTAAGAATATCTTCCCTTCCAGAAGTTAACAGGGATAACGCCCAGGATTGTTTCTTGTCCTTCTCCTCCACCATTGCCTCCACTGCTGATGATTGCTTCCCGTCCAAAAAACCCCATTCTGGTAAACTTCCTTCCCCGCCATGGTGGGATAGGGAATGCACTAACATGGTCAAGGCCAGGAATGAGGCTGAAAAGACAGTCAACGGCAATATGAACCTGGATAACCTTATTGCCTTCAAACAGATACTAGCTAAGTCCAGGAAATTCCTTAAAAGGAAAAAACGCGAAGGTTGGTCAAAATATTGTAGTTCGCTGAGTCCCTCCACCCCGGTTTCCGTGGTTTGGCGAAAGGTGAGACGTTTTAGGAGCAGTTTAGCACCTGCCTCCTCCTCTAACAACCTCACGGAAGAACTGGGACACCAGTTTTTCTCAAAAATCGCTCCAGCTTATGTTCCAAGTGTTGAGGAAACCAGTGTTGACATTTATGATGCAGACAACATTGACGAACCAATGAACATGCCTTTTAGCTTAGAGGAGCTAAAAACTGTGCTGTCCCACGTCAAGGACTCCGCGCCGGGAGTGGATGGATTCCCGTACTCCTTTATTTCTAAAGCTGGTCCAAAAACTCACAAATATTACCTGGACCTGGCTAATTTCTGTTTTATTTCTGGCTACATTCCCACAGAGTGGAAGGTTCAAGTTGTCATTCCGATCCTAAAACCAGGCAAAGATCCTAGTGATCATTGCTCATACAGACCTATTGCCTTATCGTCCATACTCATCAAACTTTTGGAACACTTAATTAAAAATCGATTAGTGTGGTTGGTGGAAAACAGGAAACTGCTCCCAACGACTCAATTCGGCTTTAGGAAAGGTCTGGGCACAGCTGATAGTGTGGGTATCCTCACGTCAGAGGTCCGGCTGGCCCTTAGTAGGAATGAGTCTGTGGTTGCTGTCTTTCTGGATATATCAGCTGCCTATGATTCGGTTCTCCTCCCTAATCTCAGGCAAAAGCTGCATGAGCTGAGAGTCCCGGCTAGGATTTGTCGTATTATTGGTAGCATTTTTACCAATCGCACAATTCAATTGAGAATACCAGGGGGTGACTCTGAACAAAGATCGGCCTGGAGAGGATTACCCCAAGGATCAGTTCTCAGTCCCCCATTATATAACATTTATACAGCCAACTTGCCCTCTTCCCTTAATTTTGACTGTAAAATCCTTCAGTATGCTGACGATATTGCACTAATGGTATGTGGCAGTTCCATTCAGGATGCCGCTCTTTCGATGAATGTCTCTCTGGCCTCATTAAACCAATGGCTGCTTGACAATGGTTTGTCCTTAAGTGCTCCAAAGAGTAAAGCTGTCATTTTTACACGCAAGCGTTCTGTGCCTCCAATAGATATTAACATCAATGGTCAAAGCATTCCGGTCGAAGATAAGGCTAGGTTTCTGGGAGTAACATTAGACTCAAGATTGTCTGGGGTCGACCACATCAACAACACGGTCAAAAAATGTGAACGTTCTGTGTCGATCCTTAAGGCTTTGGCTGGGGTATGGTGGGGAGCTCACCCCTACACCCTTAAACTGGTCTATAATGCGCTGACCAGAAGTGCTATGGATTACTGCAGCTATCTTCTTGAGCCCTGTAACAAAGAAGCGCTTAAACAATTAGACAGCATCCAGTCTAAATGCCTAAGAATTGTAGTTGGGGCTATGAAATCATCTCCCATAAATGCGCTGCAAGTGGAATGTGCAGACCCACCCCTACACCTTAGGAGACAGTACTTGGCAGATCGCTTCCTAACTAAGGTATTTTCCCTCTCATCCCATCCCTTGCTTCCAATTTTAGAACTAATTGACCTCTCTTTTAATAATTCTTCCTATTGGAACCATAAAGTGGTTCCCCTATTGTTAAATAGGTACAGAGAGCTTAAACAGCTCTCTGCGCCTATTTGCCAATACCCTACTCTTCCGGTCTTCTCCGCCGCATACGAGGCGATTCATTTCGAACCAAAAGTCGTTTTGGGATTAGGTTTATCTAGGAATTCTCAAGACGCTGGACATGACTTTGAGTCAGCTGTCAAGCGTTATTGGGAAGGATGGAATTTCTTTTTCACGGATGCTTCAAAATTCTCTGAAACCGAATGTACTGGTGTGGCAGTTTATTTTCAAAATTCCAAAATAGCTTTACTTTTTCAATGCCCACCAGAAGCATCAGTCTTTACAGGAGAGTGTATTGGTATTTTAGAAGCCATACACTATATTAAATCTCATCAGATAACAAGGTCAGTCATTTTCTCAGATTCCCGTAGTAGCATTCAGGCCCTTAAACAAAATCAACTTCACAGTAAAATTAATAGTCAAATCATTATAGATATAAAGAACTTGTTATTTGATTGCTCCCAAAACGGCTTGGACATCGAGATAACCTGGATCCCCGGTCACTCGGGTATTGTTGGCAATGAGTGCGCTGATTCGTTAGCAAAGTATGCCACATCGAATCCGGTTGATCAAAAGCACTACGTAGCGCATAACTACGATTTGCGGAATGGTGCCAAACCCAAGTTATTTAACTCGTGGACTGAAACATGGAAGACGACTTCTAAAACCAAGGGCCTCTACTACGCTGCCATACAGCCTGAAATCCAGCGTAGGCCTTGGTTTTTTAAATATCCTAAATTGTCGAAGAGAACTGTTTCGTCCCTCTGTAGACTCCGACTCGGACATTGTTGTAGCCCTGTGTTCCTGAACAAAATCCATGTCCGGGATAATTCCCTGTGCGAGTGCGGCCTTGCGGATGGTACTTTAGACCATATTTTCTTCTGTTGCTCCCTAAATAATAAATCCTTTGACCTATATAATAAAATTTCCAAACTTAACATTCCCCTCCCAACCAAATTTCATACCCTCCTTTTCCACTTCTCCCCTAAACTAATCAACATTTTGGCCACTTTCATAAACGAGAATGACTTAAAATTTTAATTAGTGCGTAACGTGTGTGTAAATAGTCTGTATATAGTATAAACTAGTAGTGTTGTAGTGTGCTTGTAAATTAGACTATATGTTTTACTAACCCATGTGTTCGTTTCAGCTATACTAACACCTACCACGAAGTAAAATGGAAAAAGTTTGACGGACTGCCTCTCTGTGCTACCGTCACCACGTGACACTGGCAGAATAGTCGGAACCGGCTCAGTTGCCATAAATATAAAAAAAAAAAAAAAAAAACTTTACCTAACCTAACACTAAGAATTTACAGGTTTGAAAGGTTTTTTGATAGGTACTGTCATTGATGTAAATAAAACCTGTTAGCTTTTGATCTCAGAGTGGTACAGTTGACTGAAAAATAGTATGGAAAGCTGTCATAGTTGGGCATAAGATGGATAGGCATAAACCTCCGCTTAAATGTTCCCCATTTCTCCAATTGGGGAACATTTTGTGAAGAAACAATAAAGCGCGGAGACAATATTTTTTTTTTTTAACTTGTATGGGTTTGCTCTTGACTCTAGTCTAGTTCAGAGATGATAGAGATAAAGTCTAGGTACGGTAAAGCGAGCTTACCCAGAAGTAGCCTGTTAACTCTAACTTTGTAAAGATTAGGGTTGTAAGCATTCGGAAACACAGACGAAGGCAGAGTTCCACTCCTTTGCTGTGCGCATTATGAAAGAATATAATTTCGAATATTTGGCACAGCCGCAGGGCACATAATGTTATTGTTTCAAAAATATAAAAATACTAGATCTCAAAACTGACGAAATGCTGAAAATCTGTAGCGTGGTTTAAAAATAAGTAATCTGAGAAAGCAGCCAGTCCCCAAGGAACATACAAGCCAAATTACTCTTCCTACGATCAGTAATTTCGGAAATTTTATTTCCTCAAGTAAAGCTTTGAAACAAATTGAAGTGCGGGTATAAAAAGGCCACTTTAGCAGAATCAGAAAGCACATCTCGCTACCCGTCACTGTCAAATTTTCCCAATCAACCTTGAACCTAATGCGTTAGCGATAAAGATGAAAATGAAATTTGTCAACGCTTGCAATGGAATATTAGATCAAAGAAAAATCTTTCGCAAATAAAAACCATGAGGAAATATTGGATCAGTGACGTCGCCCATCTTGACATTTTCCCTGTTATTCATCATTGTAATGTTTATTAGATCTGGAGGAAAACACTGTGCTTATAAACAAGGAAATGTTTTGTTTTCCTGGCTTTATCTTATTGAGGAAGTACCGTGATTCTGTGTGACAATTTAAGTAAGTAAGAATATTGATCATATACATGCGTAAATTAGTAAGTAACTGTTTGTGTAAGTATGTGTAGTTGGCAATAGTAGAAATAGAATGCTTACAACCCTAATATTTTCAAAGTTAGAGTCTCAGACTTACTGCCTTTTTAACCGACTTCCCAAAAAGGAGGAGGTTATCAATTCGGTTGTATGTTTTTATTTTTTTTTTATTTTTATTGTGTTTGTTACCTCATAACTCCGACAGTTATGAACCGATTTGAAAAATTCTTGTTTTATCTGAAAGGATATACTTGCAGATTGGTCCCATTTAAATCATATCAAAATCGGTTACGAACTTTGGATTTTAAATCGAAATAGCTGGAATTTGACTATTTTGATGATTCTTTGATAATCGAAATTGCGTATTTTGCTTTTCTGCGATTTTGCAGTGGGGCACCACTAAAAAGTAAAAAATAATTTTAATTTCGGAAGTCGGTGTCAAAATATGAAGAAACTAACAAAAACACCGACTTCCGAAATTAAAATTATTTTTTACTTTGTAGTGTTTTTTTTTTGGAAGTCGGTTGTATTTTTTTGTAAAAAGTTTTTTATCTTCCATATTGCTCCTCACACAATTCATCCATCCTTTTTTTGGCCTCACCATCATATCGTATACCAAAATATCATGCCTATCGGTAGAACGAATGAAAGTAGTTTAGCATCTCTCACCAATGTATTCACTCATTTCTCTTTTCTTCATCATCCGAACCTAATCGCAATCTATTTATAACCTATTCATTGCGACCATAGATATAATTTTATACATTTCTTCATAGAAATGTATAAAATTATATCTATGGTCGTAATCATTTACGACCATTTAAATATTTAAATGAATACATTAACGGAAGGTCTGCCGTAAGTTGGTGAGGAGTTAGGTATCCTGCAGATTTCAGGACATGCTTCAGCATCAGATTAAGGTTACTGATCTAAATATAATCTGTTCATTGATTGAAACCCAGTCAGTTCAAACACCGGGTCCGTCCGCCTCCGCTGTTAGGTGCAGCGAGCGCAGCCAAAATGCGTTCAAAATTCAAATCACATTATTGCCCGGCTGGTTATAATGAAATTCGGTACAATATTACCCGGTGGGCTGGAGCCACAGCTTCGGTCGCGTGACCTGCTCGTTTGGCGGGTAACGACGCGCGTCATGTTTTCATGCCAAGAGCACAATTAATTTTCTCGCAGTAGGTGTGACAAGTAGAGTATGCTCCACAGGGATAAAGGTGTCTTTGTCTTGGGCTAACTTTGATTCCCTCGCGGCATTCAGGATTCTTGTATTAACTCCATCGCTTCGCTCGTGACTTAAACTTAAAACTACCTCGCTACGCTTGGGAGTTAACTCTCGAATGTCATTGTTTTCGGGATTTAATATGTCGCCCGTGTCATAAGACACTGCATCGTTTCATGAACTACTATTAAAACTACATGTTCAAAAAATAGTTACCTAAAACACTTGCAGAGGTTTGTTAAAGTAGGTAATACTTGTTTAGGTCACCTTTCATTTATTTTTTCAGTCCGAAACGATATTTTTCAACATAATAAAACAAGTGAAATAAAATGTCGAATCTCTGCAACCGAAATGGTTGCAGAGATTCGACATTTTATTTTCACTGGCACTTTTGGTTTTGGGTCCAACTTTGTATGAATCGTGACTGATCTCCTTTGAAATTCAAAGTACCTTTAGGTAAAGTATGGTGCGAAATATATAACCATGATTCCATTCAACATTATAATATTATTGTGAAGTCATGTTTTGCATTTAAATCAGTTCGGGAAATAATCGCGGTTTTGTTAAGTCATTATATAGTCCATTACTGAATAGTTGGGTACAAATAGGCATGGTTCGGAAATTTATTAATTAACTGATGTTTTGCACCCAATGTTCTTAATAGCTGCGATGTATTGTCGGAAATTGCTGCTCTGAATCGTCGGATTTCAGCAGAAATGAAATACGAGGAGAGTGTTTGTTCAGTGGTTCGTAGAGATGAGTTGGCATTTCACGAAACATCAGAATCGAATAAGCATTTTCAAACTAGTCTTTTTGCAGTTTCAGGAACTCGTGGCTCAATAATACCTATCCAGGCAAACTTTGCAATAATTCTAAACCCTGTTATTATGCCGTGAACGTGCTAGAGCATGCAATACATTCTTATATCGTTACCGCAATTTTGCGAATTTCGCAGTTTTCAGTACCGCAAAAGTGAAATTAGAAATGCAAATTTCGCGGATTAAAAACGCACCGTGATAGGGAAAATCCCAGCTTCGAATCGTAGCATTATGTTGGCGGGCGGGATACACTCTTGGCATTACTTAATAATATTGATGATGATATACTATTATCGAACCAGAGAAAATCAACTTGCAGTCTGAACATTATCCTTTCTGTCTCTTTAAAGATGAACTTAGAATAAGCTCAGGTCAGAATTTACAGAAAAAATAACTTCAATTCTAGGTTATTTTTAGGGTTCCGTACCTCGTACGGAAAAAACGGATCCCTTATAGGATCACTATGTTGTCCGTCCGTCCGTCTGTCTGTCTGTCAAGACCCTTTTTCTCAGGAACGCGAGGAGCTGGTATCAAGCTGGAATTTATATCAAATAGTCAAGTCTACTTTCCTTGGCGCTGTGAAAAATTCAAACTTCTAAGCCAACGCAATCAAAAGATACATCCGTTTATGCCGCAAATTTCCGCTATTTTTCGACACTTGCATGGGAATCAAAACCTACAGGGTACTTCTCGTGAACTCAGCATCTTAAAATTTGGTACGAAGCAACGTCTTATAGCACAGATAAAGGAAAAATGCGTAAACCGTAAATTTTGAATTACATCATATTATAAAAATAATTTTAAACTTACCACCCCTTTTCTCATGAACTCGGAGAGGTATTAAATTGAAATTCATCTGCATCGTTGGATAAATTAACACTAGCCTAGCTGCCGCCCGCGGCTCTGCGCGCGTGAATGTTGAAAAATATCCCAACTATTATTAAATTTCGAAACTGCGCAAATCGAAAAATTGTTTGCAATTGGAATTCCACGAATCCTGCAGTTCCTCGTAAAACCCTATTTGAAGAAATCCATAACTGGCATAGGTATAAGTTTCAAAGCGCGCCGGAATCAATTCCGTCGCAATTCGTTCGCGATGCACGAACGAACGTGGTCGTGCGACCTCTGTTTAACTTATGTAACATCACACCTCTACTTCCCGATGGGTCAGGCAGAGATGCCCGTATTATTATTAGACATAGGTACTCACCCATCGTCAGCTTTTTTTTAATTGTTATTTGTGATAGGATTGCTCTTGAGTCTTGGTCAGAGATGACAGAGACATAGTCTACGATGGAGCGAGCTTACCCAGAAGGAGCCTGTTCACTCTAACTTTGAAGAGATTAGGGTTGTAAGAGTTCGGAAACACAGACGCAGGCAGAGAGTTCCACTCCTTTGCTGTGCGCATTATAAGAGACGCTTGGAAACGCTTAGTGCGAATTGGTGGAATAGCAACAAGGAAGGGATGGCAAGTTGCAGTGCGTCATATTAACCAACCGGGCAATAATATGATTTGAATTTGGGACCCCATTATGACTGCGCGACCTGCACCTAGCAGTGGAGGCCGACGGGAGCCGGTCGCGGGTTAGAATGAAGTACTTAAGGTTATGTTTGCTTAATTGTCGCTAACAACATCAATATACAAAAAAATCTGTGGTGACTGACTGAGTGACTGACAGTTAACGCACAGCTGAAATTACCGGTATTATAAAGCTGAAATTACCGGTATTATAAAGCTGAAATTTGGCATGTAGGTTCTTTGGGGAGTATAGAGGAGCACACAGGACTTCCAAAAATTCCTACGGGAACGAAAAAAAACTGGCCAAGTGCGAGTCGGACTCGCGCACGAAGGGTTCGTAGGGATCGTATTATACGATTTATGACGTATTAAAAAAAACTACTAACTATAGATCTCGTTCAAACCAATTTTCGCTGGTAGTTTACATGGTAATATACATCATATATTTTTTTAGTTTTATATATCATTCTCTTATTTTAGAAGGTACAGGGGACACACACACACACATTTGACCACTTTGGAAGTGTCTCTCTCGCAAACTGTTCAGTATAGAAAAAAAATATATATAAGAAACCTCAATATCACTTTCAAAGACCTATCTATAGATACCACACACGTATGGGTTTGATGAAAAATATTTTTTGAGTTTCAGTTCTAAGTATGGGGACCCCCAAAATTTATTGTATTTTTTTTCTATTTTTATGTGAAAATCTTAATGTGGTTATCTACTTACCAAGTTTCAACAGCATAGTTCTTATAGTTTCGGAGAAAAGTGCTTGTGACATACGGACAGACAGACAGACATGACGAATCTATAAGGGTTCCGTTTTTTGCCATTTAGCTACGGAACCCTAAAAAACGGGAAAGGTAGGTATGCGCGTAGAAAGTTGCGTCAAAAGCTAGTCTAGAATAAAGTATAACCTAATCTAACTATTTTTAAGTGGTTTTACATCTCTCATCGTGTTGGAAGTACGTTATTCGCAATTGATCTCATGGACCCATCAAGTAGATAATGCCCTCTTGAATCTATACCGCGCTGCGATCTCTAACAAGACATGATTAGCAATTTCCTCAATTGCCTGGACTGAATTGTGGGAATCAGTTTGTACTTACATTGCCACATTATCTATACTAATATTATAAAGCTGAAGAGTTTGTTTGATTGTTTGGTTGAATGCACCAATCTCAAGAACTTAATGATGGATAGTTCTATCGAGGATTACCTACTATATATAAACCACTACTACTACTACTACTACTACTACTACTACTACTACTACTACTACTACTATTTGCCATTATGCGTAAAAAAGTTGCGTCCGTGGTGCAGCGAGTCCGGGGGAGCCGGAATGGTATTTTGAGGATGATTGGCGAGAGAACTGATTCAGTTCTGCTCAGTAGGTTCACTGAACTCCATGTGTTGCGAGACCGATGAGCATATTATTAGCGACCACATGATTAGTTGTATTTGTATTCTTGACATTTACTAGTAGCTTCTACGTTTGAGCATTCAACGGCTGTCGCGAATGTGTGGTCATTAGAACACACAAGGACACTAACGCATAACGCAACCATTCTCGTATAAAGCCAAAAGTGACAAACCACAGTTATTCACAGTGTATAGTTTGAACACAGGATCATTATTTAATCACTAGCTGACCCGTGCAACGTTTTTGACTGACCCGTTAACAATTTTTCAAATCGGACCCGTAGTTCTAGAGATTAGCGCGTTCAACCAAACAAACAAACAAACTCTTCTGCTTTATAATATTATAGTATAGATCTATCTATCTACTTAAACTCGTCTTAGCATCTTGGCAAGGTAGTCTTTAAAAAATCGGTTTTAGCGACAAGGTCGCCCAATTGTGTCACCCTATGTACTTAATGTTTGTTTCATTGATCTTCACCGAAAAAAAATCGGATTATAGCTTGTATGTACATAAATAAATCATCTGCCTAGCTTTTTCCCGACTTTATTAGGGTCGGCTTCCAGTCACACCGGTTTCAGCTGAATACCAGTGTTGTACGTGGAGCGGCTGTGTACCAGACCTCCACAACCCGTTAACTGGGTAACACGGTACTTATTGGCAAGACTGGATTCAGATTTACCTACTGGCTTCTGACAATCCGTAACGACTGCCAAAGATTTACAAATGATGTGCGATGGTAGAAGGAGGCTGGTGGGATGAGTTATTAAGTTTTATTCCAACTGAGATCCAATCAAGCTCCAGGCTGCTCCAAAAAAAAAGCCCAATAACAAGTAACACGACCTGGGAATCGAACTAAGGACCTCATGCTTGTCATTGATTATATTAGATCTACATAAATACTATGAAATTTAGAATCTACTAATACAGATTTCATTATAAAACCTCAGACCAATAAACTTTTTTATTGGTCTGAGTATAAAACTCGGTATTTAACAAAATGATAGGGAACACTGGTACCTTATCACTTACCTAGTTACCAATTTTTAACCGACTTCCCAAAAAGGAGGAGGAATTCGATTGTATGTTTATTTTTATTTTTTTATGTTTGTTACCTCATAAATCCGACAATTATGAACCGATTTGAAAAAATCTTGTTTTATCTGAAAGGATATACTTACAGATTAGTTCCATTTAAATTTTATGAAAATCTGTTACGAACTTTGGATTTTAAATCGAAATAGCTGGAATTCGTCTACTTGGATGATAGTTTTATGTCATCCAAGTAATCGAAATTGCGGTTTTTGCTTTTCTGCGATTTTGCAGGTGTTGTTAGGTGTGGGTTACCACTAAAAAGTGAAAAATAAAAAACTTTTTACAAAAAAATACAACCAACTTCCAAAAAAAAAACACTACAAAGTAAAAAATAACTTTAATTTCGGAAGTCGGTGTCAAAATACGAAGAAACTAACAAAAACACCGACGGTTGTATTTTTTGGTAAAAAGTTTTTTTTGTAATTAAATCTGTTTATCTCCCCCCAGTAATCCACATTCATATTACAGTTATTTTCTTTCAGACAAGAGAAAGAAAAAAACCGTTTTTGCAACATTTTTTATTGATGCTCCGCTCCTTTTGGTCGTAGCGTGATGTTATACAGCCTATATAAAAAATAAAAAAAATAAAATAAAAATCATTTATTTCAGACATAAAAGTCCATAGACACGGCAATGATGTTAGTAACAAGAATTCTACTTATAACTAATGTTAGTAATTAAAAATGTAGGTATACAGTTAAACCAGCACATCCCTGCACAGTAGGCTCATCGGTCTCGCAACACATGGAGTTCAGTGAACCTACTGAGCAGAACTGAATCAGTTCTCTCGCCAATCATCCTCAAAATACCATTCCGGCTCCCCCGGACTCGCTGCACCACGGACGCAACTTTTTTACGCATAATGGCAAATAGTAGTAGTAGTAGTAGTAGTAGTAGTAGTAGTAGTAGTAGTAGTAGTAGTGGTTTATATATAGTAGGTAATCCTCGATAGAACTATCCATCATTAAGTTCTTGAGATTGGTGCATTCAACCAAACAATCAAACAAACTCTTCAGCTTTATAATATTAGTATAGATAATGTGGCAATGTAAGTACAAACTGATTCCCACAATTCAGTCCAGGCAATTGAGGAAATTGCTAATCATGTCTTGTTAGAGATCGCAGCGCGGTATAGATTCAAGAGGGCATTATCTACTTGATGGGTCCATGAGATCAATTGCGAATAACGTACTTCCAACACGATGAGAGATGTAAAACCACTTAAAAATAGTTAGATTAGGTTATACTTTATTCTAGACTAGCTTTTGACGCAACTTTCTACGCGCATACCTACCTTTCCCGTTTTTTAGGGTTCCGTAGCTAAATGGCAAAAAACGGAACCCTTATAGATTCGTCATGTCTGTCTGTCTGTCCGTATGTCACAAGCACTTTTCTCCGAAACTATAAGAACTATGCTGTTGAAACTTGGTAAGTAGATAACCACATTAAGATTTTCACATAAAAATAGAAAAAAAATACAATAAATTTTGGGGGTCCCCATACTTAGAACTGAAACTCAAAAAATATTTTTCATCAAACCCATACGTGTGTGGTATCTATAGATAGGTCTTTGAAAGTGATATTGAGGTTTCTTATATATATTTTTTTTCTATACTGAACAGTTTGCGAGAGAGACACTTCCAAAGTGGTCAAATGTGTGTGTGTGTGTCCCCTGTACCTTCTAAAATAAGAGAATGATATATAAAACTAAAAAAATATATGATGTATATTACCATGTAAACTACCAGCGAAAATTGGTTTGAACGAGATCTATAGTTAGTAGTTTTTTTTAATACGTCATAAATCGTATAATACGATCCCTACGAACCCTTCGTGCGCGAGTCCGACTCGCACTTGGCCAGTTTTTTTTCGTTCCCGTAGGAATTTTTGGAAGTCCTGTGTGCTCCTCTATACTCCCCAAAGAACCTACATGCCAAATTTCAGCTTTATAATACCGGTAATTTCAGCTTTATAATACCGGTAATTTCAGCTTTATAATACCGGTAATTTCAGCTTTATAATACCGGTAATTTCAGCTGTGCGTTAACTGTCAGTCACTCAGTCAGTCACCACAGATTTTTTTGTATATTGATGTTGTTAGTGACAATTAAGCACACATAACCTTAAGTACTTCATTCTAACTCGCGACCGGCACCCGTTCCCGTCGGCCTCCACTGCTAGGTGCAGGTCGCGCAGTCATAATGGGGTCCCAAATTCAAATCATATTATTGCCCGGTTGGTTATTATGAAATTCAATGCAATATTATCCTTGCGGTGAGGCCAAACGCGCGCCATCTGCTTTCATGGCTAGAGCACGATTTTCTCACATTAGGTGTGAAAAGTAGAGTATGCTCCTCAGGGCTAACTTAAATCCCTTTCTGCATTCAGGATTCTTGTACTAACGCCCTCACTTTCCTCGGCCTCGCGACGCTCGAATCCTTCATTGCGTTCAGGATTCAATATGGCGCCCGTGTCATAAGAAATTGCTTTATCCCCTTGGTTCATAATATACTATTTTTAAGTAGGTACCTAGGTTTCAAGTACCGGTGCCAAAGTTGGAAATTATGTACCTAATTTTATCTATACTAATATTATAAAGAGGTAACATTTGTTTGTAAGTTTGTATGTAGGGGGTAATCTCAGGAAGATAATATAAAATTACTAAATCGCAAAACGCCGCCCGCGCCGTCCATTCAAGAGCCGCATTAGAACATGCTTTGTACGGACGTTTTATCCATTTACCCATAGACGGCGTTGTGCAATTACGTCATTTTTACTGAATTTAGGTGTTAAGATTTTCCGCGGATTAATGACCCTCTCCAGTTATTATAAAATAACTTTTGTCGTTTGGTAGGTGAGTTGTAAGTAGCTGGTTGAATGTTGTTGGTCTTTCAAATTGTTTTGGTTGTTCGGTTTCTCAAAACACAATTACAATATTACTTCGTTCTCATTCTTCGAGTTCGAAGCTGTGATATTTCTGTTTTTGGATATCGGACCGTTTCAGCGATTGTTTATCATGCCTAAAAGGATATCACAACTTTCCCGTCAGACATCCCAGACATGAGACAAGAGCAGCTCGAGTACGCCGTACGGAAGAGCCTCTCGAAGAATAGAGAAGATATTTCGCAAGCACGCGCTAGGAAATCTAGCTCCGAGCGTTCACATCGGCTTGCTAACCAAAGCTGGAGAACATCGCAGGTCCGTGCTCGGGAATCTAGCGCTGAACGTGCACAGCGTCTCAGTGATTTAAAGCAGCATGTCTCTGCAACAAGGGACAGGGAGTCTAACGCTGAGCGCTCGCAGCGGCTCGCTAGCCTAGCTACATACATATTATTATGCAATAAAAACAAAACCCTCCTTTTGGCAGTCAGGAAATAAATCATAGCAGTCAGTACTAACCGAACCACACTCATAATTTCATCACAAGTTAAAATGTTTACCGCCCAACGAAGTGGGCACGGGTCAGCTAGTTATACATAATTTCCAACTTTGGCACCGGTATATACGTTAAGCTACGAAAACATTTCTCCGGAACACATGATTCACTAATTAGTTTCATAACATGAACGAATGTATAAGGAAGTATTTAATATATCTAATAACTGTACAAATGAGGAAGGAAAAACAAGAACGAAATAAATAAAAGCAGTTCTTCCAAAGTAATTTTAGAATAACGTCATAGGGAATCTCAAACGCGGGAGTGACGGTTACAGTTCCCTCAAATTACAGGAAAAATAAGGTCAATTAAGCAATTTGTATTTTATCTTTGTTTATAAACCGCAAGGGAAAATGGTCAGGAATACCGCTGAGAAGAACTTATGCTTGTTAGGCTGACATCATCGGTACAGAGTAAGGCCAGCTTGCGCAAATCAGAATCAGACTCTTATTTATGTCACCGGGAAATTGCAGACTCCATAAGATTGTTTATATGACAGATCTTTGTTTACAATATCTCGACATATTTTGAAAAAACAAAAATGTTTTGTGTAAGTACACTAAATCTTATACAAATTCAATAGATTCCAATAGGTATCCGTATTTGATTAAATTTACAAAATTTTCAGGCAATATTTTACAATATTTATTTATTTATGTACAAAGGGAGCTCGTGGCTAAACACTAACAGCTGCACGGGCCGATCTTCCAAGTAAAGCAACGCTTGCCAAGGTTGGTCTGTGGATGGGTGACCATCTTAACATACCGAGTTGTTTCCGTGCCTCGGAAAGCACGTTAAGCCGTTGGTCCCGGCTGTTATTTGTAAATCTTTGGCAGTCGTTACGGATTGTCAGAAGCCAGTAGGTAAATCTGAATCCAGTCTTGCCAATAAGTACCGTGTTACCCAGTTAACGGGTTGTGGAGGTCTGGTACACAGCCGCTCCACGTACAACACTGGTATTCAGCTGAAACCGGTGTGACTGGAAGCCGACCCTAATAAAGTTGGGAAAAAGCTAGGCAGATGATTTATTTATGTACATACAAGCTATAATCCGATTTTTTTTCGGTGAAGATCAATGAAACAAACACTACATAGGGTGACACAATTGGGCGACCTTGTCGCTAAAACCGATTTTTTAAAGACTACCTTGCCAAGATGCTAAGACGAGTTTAAGTAGATAGATAGATCTATACTATAATATTATAAAGCAGAAGAGTTTGTTTGTTTGTTTGGTTGAACGCGCTAATCTCAAGAACTACGGGTCCGATTTGAAAAATTGTTCAGTGTTAGATAGCCCATTTATCGAGGAAGGCTTTATGCTATATATCATCACGCTAAGACCAAAAGGAGCGGAGCAGTAATGACAAATGTTACGCAGACGACGTTGCACGGGTCAGCTAGTGTTTAAATAATGATCCTGTGTTCAAACTATACACTGTGAATAACTGTGGTTTGTCACTTTTGGCTTTATACGAGAATGGTTGCGTTATGCGTTAGTGTCCTTGTGTGTTCTAATGACCACACATTCGCGACAGCCGTTGAATGCTCAAACGTAGAAGCTACTAGTAAATGTCAAGAATACAAATACAACTAATCATGTGGTCGCTATATTTTAGCCACCCTGTGATATTGACACGTCTCGCGTCTGACGCACCTAGAGTAGTCATCATGAATCTAAACGCGTGGGTTTCTCTAATCGTTCAACTACCGTAATTGGGAAACCGAAGCTCGTATTCATAAGGACAGAACAGTGATTGCCTGGTTTCTTATTCTTGGCTTACAATATCGCGTAATTGACTGCAATCGATTGCTAGTCGCTGAATAAGATAGCGTCAGAGAACTTTGGATTGCATAGATGAATATGATTTGCAAGAAAACTGTACCTCCGTACAACATGTAACAGAATAATCGATTGCGTTTATTCTGTGTGTAAGATATTGGCATTTTTTCCCATCCTGAAAAAAAAAATTGGATGGGAAATCATCAAATGACTTCTCCCGCTCTGGGCGGAGCGAGAGGGAGTGTCAGACTTCTACTGACTAAAACCCATCCATGTTCCTTCAATGCCCTTTGTGCCGCGGCTCCGTACCGCGGTTTCTCTTTCGAATAGTCCCGCAACTCCGGCAGGCGTCGGCCCTTTTGGGCCCCTCTGTGTGCTGACACTCTTTGAGGCGCGCGTGGAACACGAACGCGCCGTCAACACGGCCTGTCGTCGTAAGACGGTCAGGCATTAGCCTGAAATGAAGTCGTTGCACTCATCATTTTGAACAATTTTTACTTCAGGACCAAAGCTGAAATTGCGAAAAAACTCTTCTAAAAACACCGAAACAAACTCAGAGGGCTAGGTATAAGTCTCTTTCAAAGTCCTGGATACAATCCATACTGGCCTGCATGAGGTTGAGGACCATGCAATAGGAGAGATGACTAAAAAAATCGAGTCGCGCTCCGACGGGCGTGTGAGCCGTGGCGAGCGGACGCGCGCGCGGAGCTCTCTCGCGCTCCGTGCCTGTTGCCTCGAGTGACGCGATATTTTTATAAGACTACCCACATTAGTTTGCGCTCATATGAGTGTGGAAACTAAGGGAGGCCCTCCCGAAAACAGTGAAACAAGTGAAATGGACACGGACTGTGCTATTGTGAATAGTAAAAAGAACAGTGATTATAAATTAACTAGTGTAAGTGAACTTTCCCCGGACAATGAAGGACAATACGCAGTTGCTTGTTGTTACTGCGCAAAAATTAATGTAATTAAAAAATTCCATGAGTGGCAGGGACTCCAAACTAAGATTAAGCAATTGACTTGTAGATCGTGTAACAAGAGAAGTGCCGTGAAATGTTTTATAAAAACTTCAGCAAATATTTCAAACGGACACCTAGTGAATAGTGTAAACAAAAATAATATATATTCGTGTAATATAAATTTTTGCAAAATAAATAAGATAGACTGCCGCAAGTGCAACGGACAGTTAAATGTTAAGTACATGCCAATTATTTATAGGTCTTGAAAGTGAAGAAATCGTGACCTGTGAATGTGGCACAGTGAACAAAATAGTATCGAAATATAGAGAGTTACCCAGGACCCAAAGTACAAGGCCTGAGCTAGCGCTGTGTGGGCCGAGCCGCCCCATTCGCCGGCCACTTCATTACGCCATTGGTGACGCAATTGCTGCGACGGCACCCAGCAGCGTGACCGCAGCCACCCCGCGAACGAAACCGAATGAAGCCATCACTGTTGCGCGAGCTGGCAATGTTGCCCCCGCCACGCGCGCGTGCGATGACTTAACCGTTTCGACGCCTCTGCGCGCCGACTCCGCGACGCAGTTAGGCCACGCGACGGCGCAAGTGCGCGCCGCCAGTCCGACTGTCGTCCCCTCGCAGCGACAGCCCGGCATTAAAACAAGCAACCGCTTCGCCTCACTCTCCACCGAAGAGGACAACAGAAACGAATTTGAAAGGGAGAAAGACAACGCCCACGCGACTTTTACCTCACCCAAACCCAAGAAGAGAAAGAGAGGTGCCGTCACTCCTAAATCGACAGCGACTCAGCGAAAACCGAGAGTGATCACATCATCCACTCACATCCCCGACATAGTCATAACAGACGTCAAGAAAATCAATGATCCGGAATACCTAAACAAAATTAGAAAAATAGCCACAGAACATGGAGCAAGACACGCAATGGCTAGTAACAAAAGAACCATCACGATCCGCGTATATACCGCGGACATGAGGAAAGTAATTATAGAAGAGCTGAGGAAACTTGACGACGGGCTCCGTTTCGTGGCACGTGTCCCTAAAGCCCAACAGATCCACCAGACGAAGGTTGTGCTAATCACGAACATCTACGATGAGACGAATCAGGCATGCCTTGAGGAAATGGAGAGGTGCATCGGTGTGAGACCGATCAAAATGAGAACAATTAAAGGTAACCTACAATTATTTATCTTTGATGGTACCCACTCATACGATGAAATCGCCACGCTTATGAAGACAACAAAGCATGCGTACTTCGGGGCCTTCAGCATGAAGCCTCAAGAATTCAAAGATGACCCCGGGAGAGTAGTACAATGTAAAAAATGTTTCCTCTTCACGCATGCGACATCGGCGTGTCATGGTGAGAAGAAACACCCCACCTCCACAATTCCAAACGAAGAAGGCATAGATATCGAAATATGCACAGCTTGCAAAAAACCGGGCCATGGGGCCAACCAAGTCAAATGCGAGAAGTTCCAGAAGGCAGTTGACCGTCAACTGGCACAACACGAAGAAAAAGAAAGGAAAAAAAGAGAAGCAGCTGAGCGCAGATTCACAGCACTGAGATACCGCCGGGACAACGTTTCATTCGTGAACATAACCTCCACTTCACAATTTCCACCTTTGCCTAAACAGGCGCCCCAATCACAACCACAGCACCAGCCACCAATGCAACTGAATGAACACACAACAAAAAAAGAAAACAGCATGGACCCCGTAGGGCAAGAGCTACAAACAATTATGAATGAAATATTACACCAGTTACAGCTACAACACGAAATCCTCATAAAAATTCTCAACAAATAACCCGAGAAAACAATATCACAAGTTGCGCATATTACACCTCAATGCGCAAGGATTAAAAGGTAAATTCCTCGAGTTAAAATCCTTAGCCGAACGTTATAGACCACACATAATCATAGTCAACGAGTGCCGGGTAGACTTTTCTAAAACCCGCATGAATCTCCTGAACTACGACAAGATCACGCACTCAATCGCGTCACATCTAACTACAGCCATGTATGTGATGCGAGGAATACGCTGGAGCCAAACCGACGTAGCCCCAGGCACCGAAGGAAGGGACCGCGTCGTTGAAGGCGTCGCTATCAACCTCACTTATGATCATATGACCGGAGATTCCCTTAAAATTAAGGGGATATACATACCACACAGATCAGGGCACTTCGACGCCACAGCGCTTAATGATGAGCTAGAAGACATCATAACCGAAGCTCCAAACCTCACCATCGGGGACCTCAACCTTAAAATGACCGCACTCAACCAGACAAGAGACGAAGGGGCAGGAATACTTGTCCGAGACCTCTGTAACTCCGACGTATGCACCATACACGACACGGGCCTACCCTCGCGTCCTAACAGTGCAGGCTATGGCATCCTCGATGCAGCCATCTTCTCGCACGATGCGCAAGATTTTGACAAAACATGCAGACAAATAACACCGGTTGGCTCCGATCATATGCCCTGGCTACTGGATCTAAGCATGGTGGTGGACAGAGAAAAAACACTGGTAAGAAATACCCGCGCTATCGCAAACAACGAAGAAATTAAACAACAATTCCAACAAACCCTTTGGGATAAAACCACAAACCTACAAAAGGAAATCAGAACCGATGCAGAATGCGAAGAATACATACTAAAACTAGAAAAAGCTATCACAGAAACCTTGGATGATTATGCGCCATTACATGAAAACAGCAGAAGAGATCAACTTCCAGAAGAGATAAATGAATTGATCAACGACAGAAACCAAGCAAAAAGTAAAGCGTGGCGACTACGCTTCAACCAGGACAGAATAACGGAACAAAGAAGAACCTACAATCGTCTGAAACGACAGGTCCAACAAGCATTTGTGGAATATAGCAACGAAAAATGGGCTCGGATGATAAACGATCCACAAAACCACAGCGGCGCGCCCAGATGTGGCGAGTCCAACGCAACTTGAAGGCCCCAGTTCAGAGACTCCCCCATATTGAGGGTTGCAACAGTGAGAAAGAAACCATCGACGCCCTGGTCGACGCAGCGATCGTTACAGAAGCCGAGATTAATAACGAAGATAAGACCACGGAGAAGACCACACCGTTCCAGCCTCTCGACCCCACCTGCATCGAGGAAATCAGATTAGCGCTGAGACGCTTTAAAAATAAGAAGGCGCCTGGCCCGGACAAAATCAAGGCAGACGCCTTCAAACTCGGAGGGGACCCCTTTCTTACCAGGTACAAAGTAATAACTGACTACCTGTTACTGACAGGTTATTATCCCAACAGATGGAAAATCGGGGAGTGCATCTTCCTACATAAAGCAGGTAAGAATCACCGGGATGCCAAATCTTACCGACCCATCACTCTTCTAAACATCATGGGTAAACTGCACGAACGCCTACTCTTGTCGCGTCTGCGGCAGACTGCCGACAGACTCCAACCGCCGTTCCAACATGGTTTTACCAAGAACAGAGGAACAGGCACACAGATGCTTCGAACCGGTAAATTCATCACGGATGCGCTGGAAGCGAGGGAAAGTGTAGCCATGGTCCTGATGGATCTTTCGAAGGCCTTCGATTCAATAAACCACGAAGGGCTGACGAAGAAGCTTCAAACAGCTGACGTACCGAACAATATCATCAAACTAATAGAGAACTACCTGAGCGGTCGCAAAACCTACGGACGCTTCAGAACTATCAACGGCGATGAAAAACCGGTTCCGCACGGGGTCCCCCAGGGCTCTATCCTGGGTCCGATTATTTTTAATCTGTACGTACACGACGTTTGGGACCATAAGGACCGCATCCGCGGACTCAAGCTCTCTCAATACGCCGATGACCTGTGCATCCTTAACAGGTCTCCCGACCCGAACTGCGCGACACACCGCGCGGGCTGGGCCGCCGACACCGTTATCGACTACTACCATCGCTGGTGTCTAAAATGCAACGTAGACAAAACGGAGTGTGCCATGTTCACTCACAAGAGAAATTACCGCAGAACCATTCGCATCAAAGACGAGGCAATCGAATATAAAAATAGTATAAAATATCTGGGCGTATACTTAGACAAGACCATGACCATGGGCAAACAGACGGACTACGTCGTGCAGAAAGCGCGGAGAGCACGCGGAGCACTAGCCCCTATCATAGGCTGGCACGCAAAGACGGATATCACTGTAAAACTTACTGTCGTTCAGGCCTGCCTACTTCCTATACTGGATTACGGCGTGGTACAACTACTGTCACGTTACAGTAAGAGCAACTTATTAAAAATTGAACGCCAATATCGAATGGCTCCTATGACCAGCGGACAACTCCCAAGACGCCTAGAAACCTCACTACTCTGGGATATGCTCGATTGGGATCCATGGCACCTCCGTGCACAAGACTTAAACGAGGACATGCTGCGCCGACTCCGCCAAATGCACATCGAGGATCTGGAGACCCCTGGTGACGCCTACCTCGGACACGGACAGCATAACCCCCTCCTAACTAATATTAGACTAGGTGAAATCGACTATGTACCGAGAAAAGACAGGAGTCGGCTGCTCAGCAAGCGAACAACCGCTCCACGTCCCCATAAATTGTAATTAGCTGTAAATAGGATAGGGCAATATAGAACAACATTATAAATTTATATAAATTTACTCTGTACACATTAACAAGCTCACAGCACACACTACACGACACTTATACAGATCTCTTTCAGACAAGCATAGGTAGACTGTAAGTAGCTGACACACCCACAGGCCGGATACACCACCGGCCTGTGGACATAATGTAACATAATTATGAACCAGGGAAATAAACATCTTTCTATTCCCCTCGGACCTCTGTGTGGTGCAGACGTGTTTTAAATCAGCTATTTTGACGAAATTTTATTTTTAATAATTGAAATCAAATAATAAAAATTCGAGCGAGTACCAGGCGCACATAAACAGTACGAAGTAAAAGCAGTGTGCGACGAGTGCCATCTACATCAGCCATCTCTGCACAGCAACTGCGTGAGTATTAGCTAACTAGCCAATACGTTCAAAACCACACCCTCGACGCTAATCACCTGCACGCTTATTGCACGTACGCGACGCTGCTGTCACCTCCTACCAGCGATAGTGCGTGCGCACTGAGAGCATAGCTATTGCCAAGAAGCAAGCGCACGCGGTCAAGTTAAAGTAAACATGCCGCTTAGACGAACTCCTCCGAAAATTGCGACCTCTTCGCAACCTTTGCTCTCCCCATACCACGGTGGCTCAGAACCAAGTATTCCCACCTGCGATTTTGATGAAGAAGATCTTGGTGAACTTTCGAAAAATGTATGCATGCGCCCATCGAAACGTAAATTTGACCACGAATATAAAGTGGAGTGGCAATCTTTCAAAACTGAAATTATGAGTACATTGAAAACTTGGTCTGACACTCAAAATAATAAATTCGACCAAATACTTACTAGCGTAAATGAGATACGGGAAGAATATCGTGAGCTGCGTAAATCAGTTGAGTTTAACTCCGGAAAGTTCGATGAAATAATTGCAAACATATCTAAACTGGAGAAAGAACGACGCGATCAACAAAAATACATTCAATCACTCGAAAATAAATTAGAATATATGGAGAGAAGTTTAAAATGCTCATCTATCGAGATACGTAACATCCCTAAGAGCGAACAGAAAGAGACCACCGCCGATCTGATCAACACTGTCAAAAAATTGGGAAAAACCGTCAACATAGACATTGAAACAACAGGAATTCGAGACATTTTTCGAGTCAACACCAAGTCTGACTCTTATAAGCCTATTATCGTCGAATTTACCAGCAAGCTTGCAAAGGAGAATATCATAGCTGCCGTGAAAAAGTTCAACCACGAAAATAAGAACAGCAAATTAAACACTACCCACATACCAATAAAAGGGCCGCAGACACAGATATACGTTGCAGAAACCCTTACGGCCAACGCGAGGAAGCTTTTTTATTTATGCAGAGAATTTGCCAAGGAACACAATTACTCGTTCTGCTGGGTAACGCATGGACGAATATTCCTACGTAAAGCTGAAGGGCAGAAGCAAATTCGAGTGGATAGTGAATCCGATCTCACTGAACTTAAACACCAATGACTATTTAATGTAATTCTAGATTTTAATGCATGCGAAGTTTATTTTTTTTCTTTTTTGGTTTTAACTTTTAATTATTTTAGTTTACCTACTATGATTACTTTTGGAACAGCCTGTCAACAGCGCCTGTACTTTTTGTTTAGCATGCAAAGTTTTATATTTTCCATTTTAGTTTTAACTTTTTCCTGTTTACATATGTTTACTTTTACAACAGTCTGCCAACAGCGCCTGCACTTTTTGTTTGGTTACATTAAACTAGTAACACACTGTGGAACAATTGATTGCTCACACTTTTATGACACTCAAAAAACAACTACACAACTGACACAGTTAATCAACAAGCACATATCCGCTTACAATGAAAAGTTTAAATACATGCTTCTAATGGTCATCACTACTTACTATCAAATGGTAACCACATCTGTATTGATAGCTCTATTGCAAACATATAACTTCAAACGGTCACATATCTGGTACTACTGGTTCTCTCATAACAAAATTCGATACTTCCAACTTGAGTATAATTAATGACCTTGATTCCACGGGTAATGCTGACTGTACGAAGCTCACTGATTCATCCCAATGTTCTCTTGTTTTGAATAATATTACTGGATCCAACCCCCTTTGTATTCTTTGTTTGAACATACGTAGCATATACTGTAACTTTGATTTGCTGCTTTCCTTTATAGCGACCATCAACATAACAGTGGATGTCATAGTTCTAACTGAGTGTTGGACAAAAAAGGAAGTCCCACCACCCAACTTAAATGACTATAACGTGTATTACACTAGGAACAACTTAAATCAGAATGATGGTGTAGTAGCATATGTTCGAAAAGAAATCAGTGTTGTTGCCTCTGAACCAGACATAGTGGAGGGTAATTGTTTGCAACTAGACACGGTCCGTCACAGTATAATTTGTTCTTATCGTCCTCCTAGTTATAAAAACCCTCAACTTTACCTAACATCACTTGACGAAATTCTAAAAAAAATTCGTAACAGGGATGTCGTCTTTACCGGAGACATCAATATCAACACGCTATCATGTGATATAAGTAACAGTTATGCAAATGAATACTTATGTGTCATGGCATCACACGGCCTACAGCAGGGAATTTTATACCCAACAAGATTAAACACCTGCTTAGACCATTTTATGGTAAGAACAAAAGAACGATGGCAAACAATAATCTTTCCAGAGCTAACAGACCATAGTCCTGTTCTACTCTGCGTCAAGCACGCAGGGTTACCTAAAAATAAACCTACGTATGTAAATACAAAATTGGACTATGCTACCGCTCAACTAAAGCTCAAGGAAGTGGACTGGTCTTACTTTTATATGTTGGATGATGCTAACCTCGCCGCGGAATATTTAGTAAAGACGATCCAGGGTATTATAACGAATTGTACAAGTTTTCCATGCAAACCTATAAGAAAAGCCCCACTGAAGCCATGGATTACAGTGGGTGTTGTTCGATCGATTCGTAAAAGAGATAAACTTCATCAGAAATCAAGAAAACAACCCAAAAACGAGCAATTGCGCCAAATGTATGTTAACTACCGAAATTCATGTAACAAAGTTATTAAATCATTAAAATCACAATATTACCGTGCAGAACTAGAATCTAATAGTAATAATCTTAAAAAAACCTGGAGTATCATAAAGGATATCTGTAATATGAAAAATAATAATGACACACCTAAGGAGTTACTGCATATTGACAGCACACCAACTAAGTCGTTGAATCAAGTGAACACGTACTTTACTACTATTGGTAGTGAGCTAGCCGATGCCACTCTCCGCAAATTAAATCAAACTGAAGCCGATTTAGCCAGCACATCAGCTGCAAACCCAGCGCCAACCACCATGTCTTTTACGCCTACAGATGCAACAGAAATAGACAGCATTATTGCGTCTCTTAAATTGAATAGTGCACCTGGCCCCGATAATATCTCTAGTAGGTTAATTAAGTTAGCTAAAGACGCGCTGGCAGAACCAATTAGCCACCTCTGCAATTTAAGCTTGGGACTGGGCATTTTTCCTAATATTTTTAAAAAAGCAATAGTTTCTCCTATACACAAGGCTGATGATAAGCAAAGACCTTCAAATTATAGACCCATCTCACTGCTCTCGTGTCTATCAAAGGTTCTTGAGAAACTTGTAACAAAAAAACTCGTCAGCTACTTGGAAAAAAACAAGTTGTTAACCGATCGTCAGTTTGGGTTCCGAAAAGGGAAATCTACAAATGATGCCCTACTAAAGCTGACATCGATAATAACAAAGTATGTTGATGCAGGAGAGAAAGTAGTCGGTGTTTTCCTCGACCTAAAAAAAGCTTTCGATACTGTATCGATCCCTTTACTTCTAACAAAGCTATGCAACTTGGGTGTAAGGGGGCATGTTCTTCAGTGGTTCCAGGACTATCTAGCGGGTAGGGAACAGCGTGTCAGAGTAGATAAATACTTAAGTGACGCTGCGACCTGCACGTTTGGCATTCCGCAGGGAAGTACGACTGGCCCGGCTCTCTTTTTGACCTACATAAACAGTCTTGCGGAGATTGCCATTCCCAACGCTGAAACCATTATGTTTGCAGACGACACAGTTATCTTGTTCCATGGTCAAACATGGGAACAGGTGCGGACGGTAACAGAAAGCGGTCTTGCGATCGTCACGAAATGGCTGGAGGACAACTTGCTGTCGTTGAATACATCCAAGACAAAATATGTATGTTTTACAAAGACTGCTATCTCTCGACCAGACTCGAAGTTTAATATAAAAATTCATGCTTTCCCATGTAACCGGAACCAGTGCGGAAATACCCAATGTACCTGTGACATTTTGACAAGATCAAATGTTATAAAATATCTAGGCGTAACAGTTGACGAGAACTTAAACTGGAATAACCATATTACGAATCTAAGTGCCCGACTACGAAAATTAATTTATATATTTAAACAGCTAAGAAATGTTGCACCTATAAAGCTTCTGATATCAATATATAAAGCATTAGGTGAATGTGTACTTAATTATTGCATTTGCTCCTGGGGCGGCGCGTCCAAAACAGTAATTATTGAACTGGAACGTGCTCAGCGTGTGCTCCTTAAAGTGCTAATGTTCCTGCCGTACCGACACTCCACAACGGATTTATACAATCGCACTGGAGTCTTATCGGTTCGCAAACTCTATGTAAGTCGAGTACTCCGCAGATTCCACCGCACCACAATTCCCCAGCTGCTACCATTTACCAAGAGACGCTTCATATGTTCAGCACCCACAGCGAAATCAACCTTTGCAAAACGACAATACAACTCTACCGCACCACGTCTATACAATAAACTTAGTATAAAAAATGCACAAAATTTGAATAACCACAATTTCGCAAAGAGTGTACTAAACTGGCTCAGCAACTTGGACTACGAACAAACAGAAAAGCTAGTCAACAGTAACCCAAACAAATAATAATAAAAAAAAAAAACACTAGACTATCAACACATCCACACACACCAACATCAAAAATACACACAGAAACACACCAACATGCACAACACACCACATCACATGGGCAATCATATTTTTAAATTTTACTTTTATATCTGACATTTTTCAATTTTCTTTTTATGTTGTTAGTATTTTTTTTTTTTAAGTTAAAATCACATGTTTATTTAATACTTTTTATGTTTTTAATAGCACCTTAACATGCCAAAATGAATTACTTATGTAATAAGGAAGGGAACTGTCTCCTGAGATACAGGTTAACTACCTAGTTCAGGAGGCAGAGCTTTATGTAAAAGTGCCACCTGTTTGCAAATAAATGAATTTATGATTATGATTATGATTATGATTCTATTCTATTCTACTAAAAAATCTAATTAGTCCGTCAGTTAGATTATCAAAAAAATTTTGACCCGTGTTTTTTCTTTTGTTACGGGAACCAAAATTGACGAAGTTACGTCGCTTTTAAAATTCTCAATACGTCACACCTTTGCATAATTTTGACTGAGTCGTGACGTCACGAGCCCCCACTCGCGAGTTTTGATGCGTTTTATTTTTGTCAATATTCATTGATTTACAAAAAAAAAAAATACGTGTCCATTATTTTTCAATACTCTAACTGATGGATTAATAGTTTTGCAATTTGTGAATGATGGAATCTAGCCTATAGCTGATCGTTTGAGGAAAGTGATTTCCACAGAGATTTCAGTGGACCTGTGTAATCAGTACAAGGCTTACAAGCCTTTTTCAGTAGTCGAGTAGCTCATCTTAGAACCAATAACGAGCTCAACTTCCACGAACAATATGACAAAAAAAATTTGATGGAAGAGTAGAATATTTTGGTAACAAAAAACGGATACAAAGGATATCAACAGATCTTACGAAAATATATCTATGACACATCCTTAAAAATCTTGATCATTATTTATAATAATGCGTCAACAAACGATAATATGACGCAATATCGCATAATCGGCGTTTTTTACACAATCTATAATCTGTCTTATAATTATCTCACAGCTATTATAATAAAATATGACTAATAGGGAAAATGATAAAGGTCGTATCAAAACATGGAGGAACGAACACATAACATGTATGTTGGAAAGAATTCCTAAAACCGGTTTAAATTCAAGTAATTTGAACCAACCAATGTAAAACACTCAGGGGTTGTTCTAATTGGCTAACAAGTTAAAGATACGAGTTCGTCGCGCGATGAAAATGATTCGTGTGCTCGCGCGGTGATCAACAAGCTTAATTAGGACACTCTAAAGAAATGTGTGTATACTACTAGCTGACCCGCGCAACTTCGTCTGCGCCACATTTTCCCATTTATGCTCCGCTCCTTTTAGTCGTAGCGTGATGATATTATAGCCTATAGCCTCCCTCGACAAATGGGCTATCTAACACTGAAAGAATTTTTCAAATTGTTCCAGTAGTTTCGGAGCCTATGACTATGGAAGACTTACAGCTAAATTTAATGGTGATAAGTAACAGTATGATAATCTGACAGCCAAATACAGGTCTTCCCGTCTAGAGCTTGTCTGGTATAAATGTACTGCAAATTATACACTCTGCCAAATAACGCCAAAAATATAAATGTACTGCAAATTATACACACTGCCAAATAACGCCAAAAATATCTATAAAAAGTAAAATATTTCAAAATATGAGCAGATCATCATCTTTATATGTAATAATTGCGACAGGTTATTTCCTTATTTCCAAAACCAAACGAGAACCAAAATGTTAAAATTCAAAGATAAAGATTGCTTCGCCACAGAATACCACATAGGCATTTGTGTCACTAATATGGGGTAATACCGCTTTGGCGTTCAAATGAGTAACATCGCCGTCGAATTTCGGTCCATCCTGTATTTACGACAACAACGTTGTATCAGCCCGGTATGACACTGGCTTCATGAATGTAGCTATTGTGTGGCTGTCGTCAACTGTCCAACTATCCTACGCCATAGGTATATCATTTTGACACATAAAACGAGCTCCGAGTTAACTTCATCACAAAGTTAGGGCGATCAAATTAAATACAAATATGAACCTACTAGCTTCTGCCAGCAACATATTCCCGGGATGAAAAATAGCCATGTTGTTATTCCTGACTATAATCTAGCTCTGTGTCAAATTTCATGAAGATCCATTCAGACGTTTTGACGTGAAAGAGTAACAAAAGAACATTCGCATTTATTATATTAGTAGGATAGAAAGTAGGACTTGTTCGGGAAAAGGAAAAAAAAGTCCTAACTTCACAAAACTAATTTCGTTGCTTCTAAAAACTTAAAGGTTATACAGCGAAAATTGTGCTGCGAAAGCAGGAGGAATTTAATTTAATATATTACCACACAAATAAAATAACTTTATAAAAATACCACTCCTCGCTGTAGTCGGTTAGTTGTACAGCGGTCAGCTTTTAATTAATTTTCGCTGGAACACCATCAAATTACTTTTAGGAACATAAGGTACCTATCCTGTCCATGGAGTAGCTATGTGTTAGAGTGGAGACGCAAACTTAGTGTGGGACGTGGGACGCCCTGCGGCACGATGGGTCGATGGTTTGAAGAATGTGGAATGTGAAGAAGCGGATGGATGCAGACTGCTCAAGACCGGAAAAGAATAAAATAGAAAACATTGCCGGACCGGACTGCTCAAGACCGGGATGATTGGCGATCTTTCGGGGAACGTAAGCCACATTTAGCAGTGGATTGGCAGATATAATGAATAAGTGGGGTAAGAAAAAAATACACAATTAATCGACGATTAAGTGATCGATGATGATTGATCGACTACCTATCTGTATTTTACTTTAAAACTGTAGACTTCTTATAAGAAGTCTAAGGTTTTAAATTAAAATTTTGCTTTAAAACTGTAGACTTCTTATAAGAAGTCAAAGGTTTTAAATTAAAATTAAAAAAAAGAACGATCGGAACCGTTTGCACACGAGTCCGACTCGCGCTTGGAAGCCATAAACCTTCTCAATAAACGTTCTGCTAACCCCCATCGGATAACCTTAAACAGTATTCTAGTAAATTCTGCTACATTAACTGTGTCAAGATATAACATTGATTCACGTTACGTCACGTTCTGATAACATTGGGATTCACGATCTCATAACGAGCCGAGATCGTGAATGATTTGCTAACAGCAAATTTTCAAAATTTACACAAAATTAAGAAATTAATACCATTGTTATTGAGGTTATTTTAACTTTCATTAAAATAATATCTGTGGGAACTGTTCGACTAAATACCGAAGTTAAAATAAATAATTAGGGTACAGGCAGAAATGCCTGCGTAGGTCGAACGTAGGCGGCCGACGGATGCTACGAAGCTTTTTTCGGTTTCGAAACGGTCAAACCATGCGTGAAGGTACAAGGCCTTCTGAAAATACAATCTATTTCGGTTAAATTTCTCCTGAAAAGGAACTCTAAGAAAAACATTAACTAAGTAGGAAAAAGACGAAATTGGAAATAGTACGAACTCGATTTTCCCGAAATAATTGAATTAGTTTCTTTAACTTTGAGAACAGCTCAAAACGGCGAACGAACACATCGTGAGGAAACGAACATCAGCAGGTCCTGGATCCGAAAACTCGAAGACATGTGATATCCAGAACTATCAACCGGTAATGGGCTGACTTGGTGGATTAGAGAGGGATGGACTAATCTAAAATGGTCCCTGCAGTGGGAATGTTTCAGGCAGCCTGTAGTACTGTGTAGGTAATATAATTCACTCTATAATATTCATATTGCAATTTACGCATCCCATATTAACAAAAGGTGGAGTAATAATTAAGACAAATATGCCTGACCATGTGCGCAGAGCGAGACAAGCGGAGCGGAGAAACGGAGAAATACTAACCAATCATGTCAGTCATAAAATTTTTTACAAAAAAATATAACCGACTTCCAAAAAAAACACTACAAAGTAAAAAATAACTTTAATTTCGGAAGTCGGTGTTTTTGTTAGTTTCTTCGTATTTTGACACCGACGTCCGGATATTAATGTTATTTTTTACTTTGTAGTGTTTATTTTTATTTGGAAGTCGGTTTTATTTTTTTGTAAAAAGTTTTAATTTTCCACTTTGTAGTAGTATCCCATACCTAACAACACCACTGCAAAATCGCATAAAAGCAAAATACGCAATTTCGATTACTTGGATAACATAAAACCATTATCCAAGTAAACGAATTCCAGCATTTCGATTTAAAATCCAAAATTCGTAACCGATTTTGATAAAATTTAAATGGGACCAATCTGTAAGAATTTTTCAAATCGGTTCATAATTGTCGGAGTTATGAGGTAACAAAACATAATAAAAAATACAACCGAATTGAGAACCTCCTCCTTTTTGGGAAGTCGGTTAAAAATGTCAGTGGCTCACGTGGTGCGAAGATTTTATGCAATTCCATTGGTTGAAGTTTCTCCGTTTCCCCGCTCCACTGTGTCACTTCGCGAAAATGGACAGGCACTCTAATCGACCTACAAGCCCGCCACACATTCCCAACCACTGCAACTCCTGAAAGCCAGAATCAACAGGGGTGACCGAACAGAAAAACGCCGAGCTAATGAAGCCCGACGAATCTCGGAGAAACGATTCAACTGTCTTGGATTCCGCAAAGAGAATAATATAATCAAAAGAGAGAATATAATTTCCACTTACTAAAAGACCTACAGAGGTAATATTAGTAAGGACCCGTACTAGCGCCATCTATGCTCTAACAAGCCGCAGTCCGCCTTTGTACATTACTTGTGCATAAAGTTTTAATAAATAAATAAATAAATAAACAAGCCAACGTCACCTGCCAAAAGGCCTTCAATAGATAATGACGAGGAAATGAAGGAAGCAGGAAAACCAATAGAAATATTAGAAGAAGCGCTATAAACAATGAAACCTTTACGTGACTACCGTGACTCTTAAAATTGATGTCATTGCAACTGATGACGAAATGACGAAAACCCCATTAACGACCAAGTAGGACAAACGAATAAGGAAACATAACTTTCTAAAGATGAAACACGCAGATATGGAAATGCTCTTAACAATTCCGGAGAGATTGAAATATACATTAAGCTTGATAAATTATTTACTGATGTTCTCGGTAACATTCGTGCCATTATAAATGTCGGGGAATAAGCGCGGGCGCAGGCCATCTGTACGCACAGATTGCACGCGGCGAATACCGCCTGTATGCTGTAGTCGGGGTGGCGAGGAGTGGCCGATGAAATTCGATATTCTCGATGATGTAGCTTCTAAAATTTAAAAAATACTCTCCACAAAGCAAAGTGGGTGCCTGAGGATGGAGGACTGACTAGGTTGAAGTGTATTGTGTACCTACTGACTAGGTTGAATGACCTAAACGCTACTGCAAAGCGTAGTTTGAGGTGGATCGGGAAGATAATACCTGGAAAGATTTCGGAGATGCCTTTGCACAGCATTTGCGCAGTAAGGGCTGAAAAATAAAAAAAAACATATTATTTCATATGTCACAAACGGCTTAGGTTTTTGGCATGTGACATCGCCGCAAGCACAGCCGGAGATCGCGGGATGATCCTCCGAAAAACTAGTCTATGCTGTTTTCATTAGAGAGAAAGAGACTACGGAGGCTTTTTTCCTGTAATGGCACACTACAAGGTTTTTATACTTACTTTAAAAACAATATGGAAATCTAAAATCTAGGCTCACTGCGCATAAAAGAAAACCTTATTATGTGTATTGATGGCTCACGTTTTTGTATGACGCGCATAAAGCAATAAGAACACGAATTCCGTGTGACGCGCAAATATCACGTCAGGAATCTCGACAAGTAACTCAGTCTGGGATGTACGTAATAATCCAAGCTTGGATTATACGAGTAACGTACTTGTCTATCACATAGAAAGATTTAGTTACTCAGAAAATAGCTAAGCGCTGCGGGATGTTGCTCTATGTATCTCAATAAACCATACATATGGTCGCCATCATCAAAACTACACAGATGTCATTCTACGAAGCGCAGAGGAAACAATACAAGTAGGTACGTCGCCGTTTCTCCGTGCGCCCGCTATACTGCCGCTCGCTCGTAGAAAGCCTGCGCCCGCGCCTTCGCGGAACAGCGCCGGCCGCACAATGCCGACCCAGCTCGCCTTCCTGGTACGACACTCGACCACCACGACAAACGTGCTCTTCAGAATATCCACTTTTACATTTGAAATGATGTCGAGTTCATAGTTTCCAGAAAACAGAACCTTTTACAAATTTTAACCGAAATAACTTTTTATCTGTCTATCACAGAGATCTTTTAGGTTGAATTTCACCTTAACTTTGAAAGTAATAACGATTGAAGACAATGGGCTTGTGTCCTGAAAAAATCTAATTAGTCCGTCAGTTAAATTATCAAAAAAAATTTGACTCGTGTTTTTGTTTTATTACGGGAACCAAAATTGACGAATTTACGACGCTTTTAAAATTCTCAATACGTCACACCTTCGCATAATTTTTTGTGAGTCGCGACGTCACGAGCCCCCTCTCCCGAGTTTTGATGCGTTTTATCTTTGTCAAATTTCATTGATTTACAAAAACAAAAAACACGTGTCCATTATTTTTCAATACTCTAACTGACGGACTAAATAGTTTTGTAATTTGTGGATGATGGAATCTAGCCTATTAGTTAAAGCTATATTTCTTAATATTAATAGCAATATTGGTAAGAGTATTTAAAATATATCGAGAAGCCCTTTTTGGTCCACAATTCGTGAGATTTTTGACAAGGGTGCAAGAGTGTGTGAAATGGAATTACTAGTATTAAGTATTCGAACCTTGCGTGCCTGTAACTGTCACTAAAGTCGTGAAGATCTTCTCTAAGCGCCACCTACACCAGCTACGTCCCACATACATTTACATAACATAACAACACTTTTACGAAAACTGTTTGTTGTGTCATTACGCAATCTAATTTGATACTCAACAAAGACATGACTAACTTTTTATGTTATCATCTACAAACATAGAGTCTACAAATAAGTATATTTTGATGCAATTTCGCAAACTTTGTCATTGCAGCCGAGGCGGAATAGACGCCCGAGCTAAAAGCGAGACCGTTATGGAGCCGAGATACTGCTGCTGTCCACGTGTTTCTAATGAAGTTTTAAACATCATTACATGTCTAAAAATCTGTTGGAGCCGCTTTTCGAGAGTGTGTTGAAAAGTTCATTACATCTTATGCAGTTGTCAACCGTTCGCCTTCTGTATCATTTTATCTGGTCAAACAGCAATGTATGTTTGTTTTTACACCACAATACGATGAAGACGTTAACTTGAATATTCTATATTTCCATTTACCTCAACAAAAATGTGATAACGCGCATCAGTGAACGATTTCCAGATATTTGAATGTAAATGGTCTCACGGTCGCTGGACCGTTACTAGATAACATTAATTTGAATTCATTCTAGGCAAAGTTTTTTGTTGAACTTTGAAAGGAAGTCAAGTCCCGGAACTCAATTAAGATAATTTCGTTAACGAGGACGATATAAAAGGAAAGGGAAAAAATATAGAGATGAAAAAGCTTGAATGATAATAATGATGTGGAGTTGAAACATAAAACATAAATCATTCTGGGGCGCTAAAACTTGGATCTGCATAGTTTTAGCGATTTTTGCGAGAACACTTAACAAAGCATTTACATCGTCATCTTGCAACACTTTCTAAATGCTACAAAACCATTTCTATATTATGAGCTCTTATGAAGCCTCACATATTTTGGAGGAGAGGAATTTCATAAAAGCGCGTTACTATTTAATTATAGGAACGAGAAACAATCATCAAGAAACTATGTAGCAACAACAAGCAGCAGCCAAATATTCAAAGAAAACAAAACGTGTTATGACGATTTCAGTTGAATTGACTGTTCAAAACATAACGATCACGAGAATTGCGCCGGTCGATAATGTCTGTTATTGCGCACCAACTGCTGCCCTGACGCATCAAGACTATATTATGGCCCTGGCCATTAGTTGTCAAAATCAGAGTTCAGAGGTTTCTGAACAATTGGCAGGACACATACATTACCTCATTACGAAACGTGCCTCGACTTTTAAACCTTTTCTTTTGTTACTTTTTAATTAGCTATTGTTTCGACTGATGTTTGTGCCGCATTCAAATGCTCAGATGAATTTCAAGGGCGCAGAAGTCGTAAACAGAATGGAGATGTATATGAGATGCCTGTGAGTATAAATAGTGATTCTCGGAAATTCAATTAACTGTTTTATTTTGATCGCTAACTCGCGGCTCGCGTCGCGGCGCGGGCGCCATTGCGACGCAATTAGACGCTTGTGTATTTTGCGTAAGTTTTGTATGAATCATTGTTGTGAGCATGTGACATCTTGTCGCATGTAGGTGTGCGATATTTTAGGGCTTGTAACGTCGTGCTGCGCGTCACAGCGTCACGATTTCCTGCAGTGTGTTAACAAATCGCGATGTAGATATGTTTTTTTTAGAGTTTTGTTTTTGTTTGAGGAGATTTTTCTTTCGTAGTTTAAGGACAAATTAATATAATTGTTTTCGTTATATCTAGGCATAAGTTACGGTCAGCGAGATCGATTATCACTGTACGTTTCTAAATCTAAACGAGTAAAATTACAGTTAAAAAGTTTAACCCTTCCACTACTGTATGAAAATAGAAAAAAAGCAGACATCGAAAGTATGTCAATTTAAATTAAATATAAAAGCAGCAGTGTTTTGTGGCTGACCGTACCAATATGTTATCCTTATACAGGGTGATTGGTAATTAAGTGCGTTTCTTCAAATGGGATGTTGTACAGCTAATTTGCAACAATTTTGACTGCGTTAACTTAGGGTCCATATTTGGGGGTAAAACTAGATACTGCAACGATTTTCATGCTGTTTTCACCAATGGATAAAGTGATTCTCGAGGAACATTTTAGTATATAATTTTTCAAGTGGGCAAAGTTGCGGGCATCAGCTAGTTTATACGAAAACTTAAAAACATCAATTCTAATATGGACCCCAAGATAACAAAATCGTTGCTAATTAGCTGTAGAACATCCCATTTTTGGTACGCTACCTGTATATAACCTACCTACTTCACAAATTCTGTTTGATACTAAGCACTTCTAAGCTGTTGTAATAAGTACTTTTGTTTAGTTATAGCTTGGTACTCGGTACTCGGATTATATTTCAAACTTTAGAACAAGAATTTTCCTAGTAGGTACCTAGTTACTGAACTAATCATTTAAATTAATCTCTTATAATCGAGACAAAGAACTTGCATCGCGTCTGTTTCAGACAAGTTAATGAGACGATTAATGGAAACAGAAAGAATCTGGAAACTGACTTGATTGAAAAACAACTCAAAGGAATAGGTATGTATTTAGTAGGTAAATTTAATCTGTATGATAGAATATTAACTAAAAGGGAGCCCGTCTGCGTAACGAGGTATTTAATTTACTAGGTACTCAGGCCCGCCGCTATCTGTTTGATCGCCCGCGTGCAATACCGATTATGCCGTCCTACGACTACGCCTACCTGCGACCTTCACCAGGTCATCGGTCCACCTGTTGGGAGACCTTCCAATGTTACGTCTTCCAGAACGCGGTCGCCACTCCAGAACTTTTCGGCCCCATCAACCGTCTGTTCTGCGGGAAATCTGCTCTGCCCAATGCCACTTTAGTTTGGCAATCCTTCGGGCTAGTTCGGTAACCTTGGTTCTCTTGCGGATATCATGATTCCAGACTTTCGTCTTGAGACACTGTCGTATGTGGGACGAGAAGATACCATGCACGCAACTTCCCGAACGCTGCCCAGCCTTTCCAGTTAGCTCTACCTAACTGGACCGTTTGTCCCAGGTAGACGTACTAATCTACAACTATTAGTGTAGAGCCTCCGATCTTGATAGGAGTGGGTGCTACCATCACTCTTTCGGAAGCTCTACTGAGGTCATAGAGCAAAGTACTGAGGCCCTCCGAAGGCTCAGCCATGACGACTATATCGTCGGCAAATAGCCTTGCACGCCCGCTTACGGCGGCCCTGTGGTACCTACTCATAATTATGCTTAATCTTTCTAAGAGATGCGAGTACCTATTAAACAAAATTAAAATTGAGAGAGAAATCAAGAATCGCTATGTGATGAAGGTAAAATTAAAATGTGGGTCACAATTTAACGACAATTTTCTGGGTACCGGAGTTCAACGTAAATACCTTTTATTGTTGTTGTAAAACTGCATAGTGTTTGTCTAGTGTTATTGTAAGACCTAAGTATGAAAAATAAACTATTTCATTTATTTAGTTTTAAATCTTCCGAAATTTGACACTGGTCTGCTGACGCCTACTTTCTCGTTAAGGTATTCTTCTGTTTACCCATCCCTTACATGGAGTTTCACTAAAGCGCTTTCTCTTTGAAGGAAATATAATGAAGCCCTGCGGCACGATGGATCGATGATTTAAAGAAGGTGGCTGACAGCGGATGGATAGGTCCGGACTGCTCAGGACCGGGATGGGGCTCTTTGGGGGAGGTTTACGTTCAGCAGTGTGCGGCATTTGACTGATATGATTATATTTAGGAACACAATTTTGGAATTATTGCGTTTGAGACCGTCCATTCGCACTAAATCGGAATCTGACTGCTCTAACTTCAATTACATCTTTCGATTTCCTAATTACATTTTTCCTACAAATTGAATACTTATTAATAATTTAGGTACTGGCAGAATATTTTACCTGAGAAACATGAAAGCTTTTTTACAAAGAAATATCTACAATCGACTTCCAAATATAAACCACAAAAACTTCAAACACCTTTAATTTTGGAAGTCGATGGTTCTGGAGTTGTTTCTTCGTTTTTTGACAACGACTTCAAAATATTAAACAGTCAAATTGATAAGTAACCCCTTTTCCGCTAGCTTTTTCCCTTTTGAAGTCGCTTATAAAAGGGCTATTTAAGAGTTTTGTTTAGAAAATATGTTAAACAAAATATTTAGTTTTTACTTGAATACTAAGTATCTGATATTTGAAAAATCAGATCATATTTATTTAATTTGGCTGATGACTACCTTTGTAATTTCTTGGCCAGGAACGGACTCAAGCAAAATTACCTACTAAAAATAATTAGGTACAAGATTTTATCAGGGAGGCGAACTATCTAAAGCGAGGTAAGTTATACAGCGAAAAATTTCTTGAATGGAAACAAAAATTTCCGATAACTGTCAATTTCAAAGTGTTTTAATCAATTACCTAATTGATCTCAGTTTTAACGCTACACTTTCCACGAAACAATCTGTCTTAACATCGTTAACTTAACGCGTTCAAATAGCGTTATTCTCGGTTGAACGGTCACCCCTATAGCATTACATTTTTTTGCACTGCGGTTACCGGAATACGGAGGTAAGGGTGTTCGTTCAGTCTCGGGCCCTTGGAGCTACAATTATTAAAAAAAAAATATGTAACGTAGCTCAGCTGTTGCGGAATTTGTTCGGATGAGGCACCGCGGCCCTGGGGGCTACTCTCTAAGCCTGAAGTCCGTAGTTTCGGGCTTAGTTGCGGGCGTATTCCACTCCGTATCATCTACGGACTTACGATTAGTCCCGAACCTGAACTAAAAATGAATGACAACACGATTTGACAGTAACTTTCGAATTTTGTTGTCATTAATTCTTAGTGGTTAGATAATACGGAGTAGAATACGCCCGCAACTAAGCCCGAAACTACGGACGTCGGGCTTAGAGAGCAGCCCCCCTGGAACGCAAAGGGCAGTAGGAAGAACACAGATTGGTTTAGTCAGTAATAGTCCGCCCAGAGCGGAGGAGTTATCTGATGATTTCCCATCCTTAAAAAATGTTAAGTAGCAAGTGACTTTCTGTAGTTTCCACCTACCCCCAAAGACAAAGACGTGAGTTGCCCCACACACTTGCCAAACTTAAACAAACTATCACAAATCCAAACGTATGGAAGGGATTTTACTTGGGTTGCGGACGTTCGCAAGCGCTTTAACTATCTGATCGAGTGTTGATTTTTTGACACAAATCAGAGAGAATCTGCCGAAATCTTTAATTATTGTATTTGTATAATAAAAATACCTTAAAACGAACGTTATACTTACGTACCCGACGTCCGATGCTTGCCTGTCCAAAACATACTGACGCTCGCCCAAGCGTGTGTACTGCTTTTACGTTGAGTTTGCTAAACTTTAGAGCAGGTTTTTAGTTTGTGCTAAATGCCGAGCGTGCGGCTCCGGCAGAAGGAAAACAAAGTTGAGAGTTGGATGGAGGAAAACAGAAACTCTGAAACGTACCAACCTACCTTCCACCTTCCATACGGTTTAAATTAGTTATTTCTACGATTTATCATATAAACTAATTTATTATCAATATTCTGAACATTTTTGCTAACGCTACTTGAAACAAGAACTGTCATTTTCGATTTACTTTGACAAAGTTCCATCCCATTCTGATTGCGCGCGGATTACCTATACTGGTGCCAACTCTAGGTAAAACCGATCTCTGGATGTGCCCCCTAAGCTAATTACGAAAACCCTTTCACTATCAAAGCTACCTCTGACTGGTATCATCGAGTGGACCCGAGGTCAAAAGCTAGGTGTACTCGTGTCGATATTTTAAAGTTAAAGTGATTAATCCGGAAATTGTCTAACTAGTTTCCACCATCCACAAATTGCAAAACTATTTAGTCCGTCAGTTAGAGTATTGAAAAATAATTGACACGTATTTTTGGTTTTTGTAAATCAATGAATATTGACAAAGATAAAACGCATCAAAATTCGGGAGTGAGGGCTCGTGACGTCACGACTCACTAAAAATAATGCGAAGGTGTGAGGTATTGTGAATTTTAAAAGCGTCGTAACTTCGTCAATTTTGGTTCCCGTAACAATAGAAAAAACACGGGTCAAATATTTTTTAATAATCTTACTGACGGACTAATTAGATTTTTTCAGGACACAAGCCTATTACACCTATACAGGGTTATTTGTAAAACATCGACAACCTCTCAGGACTATGTTACTAACATCATAATCAACAACTTTTGTTTTATGACTTTTAAAAATCTATACTAATATAATAAAGCAGAAGAGTTTGTTTGGTTGGTTGAACGCGCTAATCTCAGGAACTGCTGGTCCGGTTTGAAAAATTTTTTCAGTGTTAGATAGCCCATTTATCGAGGAAGGTTATAATTATAGGCTATATACTATCACGCTAAGACAAATAGGAGCGGAGCATTAAAGGAAAATGTGACGCAGACGAAGTTGCGCGGGTCAGCTAGTTCGTCATATTTTTGCTCAACAGGTTTTCATACAAAAATAAAAAGCCAGCTTAATAAATAAGCGTAGTCGACGAAGCCCGGGAGTTAAGTTAAAATCGCTCGTTCACACTAGCTCCCGTCTTACCCTTTGAACCTAATCTATCCATATCGGGTTGCTCTAAAGCACCCTGCATGTGCCCTTTATCTCACTTCTTAGCTAGGCAAGTCATTAAACGAGACTGTATATATTACTTTGGCTACCTTTGACCAGAATTATTAACAATATCCAGATAAAGTGATTAATTTTTCATTATTATTGTCTACACCGTCTAGTTAGCAGACATTATGACATTTTTGTGAAATTAATTACTTTGACTGTTACAAAAACACAAAAAATAACTCGGCCTTCATAACTCCTTGGGGTCAGACTGAGCCGGTGTTAGTCAAAGTGTTTCCTTTGCATTTCGAGCGAATCTTCTAGGATTATTTAAAGTGGAATTCCGCAAGGTAGCCAAAGCTCATCGGAGCATGAATATCTTACAGCAAAGTAACTTTAGAGCTCTCGGGAATACTCCGAATTATGTTAACTTGAACACGCGCAGAATTCATGGAGCGCTGTGCCGTAGTAAATAAAGAATGTTTGGACTTGGAAAAAAGTCTTTTCTGCTTGAAGATTCCGTATCATAAACTGAAAAAAACACGCATTAATTTTTAATTAAGAGCGTGTATTCCGTCCACTAGCGCTAGCGCCGCCAATCGTTTTTAATTATTTGTGATAAATTTAAGACACGTAGATAAAAAACCGCTCTGTAGTGCACTGAAGAAATGTATTTATTATGTTTTGAGAGTTATGCTTTGTACTTTAGAACATAAATAGTTGCCAAAGTCGATATTTTTGCTAAAAGTGGCCACTTTTAGCAATAATTGCCGTTTTGGCTATTTAGCCATGAGTTATGTATTAAAAATAGCTGTCAAAAAATAAAAGATACATTTCTTTAGTGCACTAGGTACAGAGCGGTTTTTTATCTACGTGTCTTAAATTTACCACAATTAATAAAAAACGATTGGCGGCGCTAGTGGACGGAATACACACTCTTAAATATGTTTTTTATTGTTACACTCAAAATTTCAACCATCTACCTATACGGTTCTTAAGAAATAGTCCGCTGACAAACAGACGACAGACAGACGGACGAACAACGGAGGCTAAGTAAAAAGGTTCCGTTGGCTACCCTTTGGGTACGGAACCCTAAAACCATTCCAACGTACCTCTGCATTTTTTAAGTCGGTTAAAAAATATGTCCATCTTAAGAGCGGAAGTAGGTACCTACGAACCAACACACAAGCTTTCACAGTTATGTTTGTAACATTATTATACGGAGCACGTCCGTAACACGTGGCTTCTACTTCCGGCCATTCACTGAGAATATTCATTGCCCCGTTAACATTACTGTAGTAAGCAGAGACACTTAATTTAAGTTCGTAACAAGAAAATTATCTATCATCACTGACTGACTAGCCTTTTCCAAACTATATTGGGGTCGATTTCTTCTTTACCCGGATGCAGCTGAGTTCCTTCCAATACAGATGTTATACCGGCCTACCGGGTGTATTAGACATCGACGCACAAACGATTTCCATGGGTCCAGGACATGATTCTGGACTGGACACCCCTGAGTTGGAATTTTTCGTCGGGTTTTGCCTGATTTTTATTTTCTTTCAGGAGGTTTTACCCAATGAGATTTTAAAAAAATAATTAATTAACTACTTTCACTAAAAAGAGCAATGTGAATAAAACCACAAATAGGTATTTGGTCAGCCATGCTAAAGTTCAAACGAAAGGGTTACGGTACGGTAACAAAAGGTTAACGCAATGCCTAGTAGCTGCCTGCACATTAACGAGTGTGCATGTGCGTGTGATTTGTCAAAGGAAGAATTATGTTTTGCACTAAGGGTGACTCGTAATTTTATTGCAGAATCCAGATTTGTAGAACCCAGTTCATTTTTACATAGAACGACGATTTTTCCTTCAAATATCTTGGCAACGTGACACCTTAGGGCACCATAATTTTAAGGCTCATTCCATGTAACCCGAAAGTCATAAGTCTATGCTTCTCCTCCGCTATGTTTTTTGGAAAACGGTTGTATTTTTACCAGACTGCGCCAGAAGGAGGGTAATGTTTGGCACGCACTGCAGCCTGAACGGTTTGATGAATTTTAGCTTGAGAGGTGTAGTTAGATTCGTATTTACTGTGAGATTGACACTGGGTATATATCAAAATAAATAAATAACAAAATGGCGGATTTTTGGCGCCAAATTCCAATGTTTGGCACGCTCTGCAGCCTGAACGGCTCGATGGATTTTAGCTTCAAAGGTGTCGTTAGATTCGTATTAATTACCCGACTGCTCCAGAAGGAGGTTTATGGTTTTCACTAAAATAAAGGAAATAAAAAAATTGACTTTGTCAAGCAGTCTGATGCAGTTCAATTACAGATCTGATGCTACCAACTGCATCAGACTGCTTGAGAAGCGACTTGTTTGGAACTTTTTAGTCGTTTTTAGCGGTCGGGTTTTTTGACAAAGTATTTTTCTTTATATTAAAAAAAAAAAAACACTTAAGTGGTGATACTTGGTCGACGTTTTTGTCTACGCAGAAATTGAAATAAGCAGAGATTCTCATAAAATAAAAACTACTGAATCAAACTACTTAATTTTTTTTTACGAAAAAAGAATCACACAAATCGGATCAGAAACCTCGGAGTACGTACGGTGTACATACATAAAATAAAAAATACCCGCCTCCGCATTTTTTGGAAGTCGGTTAAATACTATTAAATTCTCTTGTTCCAATGCTTTCCAGCTTTCCATTTCCGTGTAAAATATAAAATGGTTCATACTTTTTTAGGGATCAGAACCTGTGTTTGGAAAAACGGAACTGTTAATAGGATCATTCAGTTGTCTGTGACAAGTGAACAGCCGGTCAATTCTGCCGGTCGATTCTGTTGACATCTCACCGTGATCACCTAGGTGGAGTGAACGACAAGTGTGCTGTCATTCTTATCTTGTTTGTATGGTTTGACAGCTCAATTGTCGTTTACTTCGCCTGAGTGTTCACTTCGACATGTTAACAGAATCGCACTGCTGTTGACGTCTCACCGACCGTGATCACTTAGGTGCAGTGAACGACAAGTGAGTGTCATGCCATCTTGTTTGTATGGTTTGACAGACAGCTCACTTGTCGCTCACTTCGACTAAGTTCTCATTTCGACATGTTTACAGAATCACTCTGCTGTATGTCTGTTGGTCGGTCTGTCCAGCTCCAGCTGTCACAGCCAATTGTCTCTGTATCAAGTCAGTTGAAATTTAGTATACGTATAACCTTAACCTGTGACCTAAACACGGACGCGTAACGATCTAAATAGGTATATAAAAATGAACCCTTATCTCCGGGCCGATTTCGCTAACTCTTTTTTTGTTGTGTTTGTTTCTGTCAAGAGAAGGTTCTGATGAAAGAAAAAAATAAGAAAGTTGAAGTTGACAGGACTCGAGCGAAGCCGCGGGGGATAATAGCTAGTAAATAAATAACGAAAACGGAGCCCCGGTTTTCGTAATGTATTTATTATTTAGGGCGATAATTGGAAAACAAAATAGTTATATGATACAAGAGCGGTAAGTTGGTCTTTACAAACGAGTAGACAAATGTAAGTCCGAGACAAAGTCGAGGGTTTACCATAGTCACGAGTTTGTAAAGACCAACATCCGCTCGTGAGTCATACAACGTTTTTCGACACATTATATAAATAGATAATTAAACAAACTTTTTCATTATCTATAAAAAAATATTGTTAATCATTAAGGCGCGTCCCCGAGCAAAACGCAGCGCTAGCCGTTTTTTGTGCAGTTTTTTGGAGCTATCTACTCGTTATCTAAAAGAAGTATCAACTTATAAAAATTACATTAAATTTCTACATAATCTTGGCTTCAAAATGGTAGATTTTTATTTTTTATTACTAAGTATAATGTTTAATTAATCTCCTCACAACGAAACTTCAGAAATGAGAAAAAAATACTGAAAACATGCATCTTCTCGAAAACTAACGATTATTTTGTACTTACACTAATGGATAGGCAATTTAATTATGAGTATTTTGGTAGAAATATTTTTTTCAAACGGCCAAAATTAGATTTTATAACGATTTTATTCAACATTCTGAGCGTATTCGCTATTGTATCTCTTGCGCTGTTATTGAGGGAAAAATGCTCAAGGTTATTTGGTCAGGGTACGGCCTTAAATAGCGTTCTCGCGATTTTGGCGGGAAGAGAACATTTACTGCAATTGGCGCCTTATTCAAGATGTCAGGTGGAGTAGATTCCATATTTATATCTGATTCCTCGCTTGAACACATATTATAATTAAAAGTCGCAACTATCTTTTGCAAATGGGGAGTGTGTGTTTGGAATAGTGTGCGTTTTTAAAATAAGAACGCGCTTCCGTTTACGTCTGTGTGAAACATTTTAGTAGAATTATATTATATTGTAAATTGTATTATTTATTGTACCAATCGATTTTTTTTTTGACAAAATCATTTATTTAATAAGTTACATTTTTTAAATTGTCTCCTCGAGCCTTTACATTGATACTCCACTCGATAGGTTAAAAAAGCTGAAGGCATATAAATGGCACCGAAGCTCAAATATTTTAATTTTTATATACCTATCCAGTATAATTCTCACTATTTAGACGAATCTACGACACCTTTCAAGCTAAAATGTATGAAGCCACAGGGTTAGGCTACATTGTGCCAAAGAAATGACATCATACATAAATACACTCGAAAAAACATATTGTGTAACAGTCGGGTAATTAGAACTACATCTACTGTCTCATTTTTTCTTTAATATTAAAGTGCGACAAACCTTCTGAGCAAAAAGTTCTTCGCAAAAAAAAAAAACGCGTATCCGGAACGATTCCGGAACGGACGCAGACGGAAGCATTTTTGGCTGACGGATGCAGACGGATTGAATTTTTAATATTGTTTATAGACATTAAAAAAATACCGTAAAGAATACGCACGGCGCCATACATCGGACCGCACGCTCCATTGTATGGTCCGTAATTTTGAACTTTCGAACAATGTATACAGACTTCGTAAATGCATTTTATGAGCAAATGTGTCGAAAATATTTTTGTTAACTGTAGGTACCGCCTGACATATCATCACAAAGGGTATAAAAAATCATTCTGAAATTTCTAAAGAATGGAGATCAAATGGAAAAAAATAAAATAAATCCAGATCCTGTAGATTACAGTAAAACCTTTAAGAAATTTATGATTTTAGATATTAACATTTAAAAAAAATATTATTCGTGCGAAACCCTTTGCAAACGATTACGACTCGCACTTGGCCGGTTTTATATATTTCTTTGTCAGCCCTGCTGCCAACCGTGTCCGCCTCTTAAGCAAATTCAGTAGAAAGGTACGGATGGACGCACACCCTCGATTGTTACACTGGAAAGCTGTCGTGTCGAATATTCGGGTCGCACTTCCTACAATTTGTCATGGGAAGGCGCACTTACTGGCGGATGTGACTTGTAGTGGTAGGGGTTAACAACATTTTGCTTTAGTTTAATGAAAATCAACATCAGCCTAACCTTTTCCAAACTACATTGGGGTCGGCTTCCCGTCAAAGCGGTTTCTGCTGAATACATTTAACGTGGAGCAGCTGCCTACCAGACCTCCACAGCCTACACAAATCTGACTTCCGTCTTGCCAAGAAGTACAGCTGTGTTACCTAGTTATAACATTGTAGGTACTTTTTAACCTCCTTCCCACCCCCCAAAACCATCACCAAGGCTACCACAGGGCAGTATCTCAATTCCGCTATAAATTCATCTTTTATTTTCATCTTTATCACCGCTTTGGCCAAGGCGCCTGCCTTGGCCAAAGCGGTGATAATCAAACAACAAAATGAGAAAAAGAACACTTAAATGAATTTCTTTTGAAGTAAGCAGTACCGTTGTGTTCTTCTCTCTGTATTTAATTGTAGTTTAGTAAACTGTGTGCACTTAAATAAATAAATAAACAAGAAGTGAGGTCCTCTTATTGTGTTCTCTGTGCAATAACGTCTGTACAATGAACGACCTTTGCGAGGTCAAAGCTAACGCATATACAGGATGGTATACCACCCTTAAATATGACCATGTACTTCTGAAACGTCCTATACAATTTGAATTCATCGTTTCGACAAAGTACTAAACTTAAATAAATTCATTAATTCATTTTCAAACTGTTGCTCACCCCTGAGTTTCGGGTGCGTGCACGGTACGCAGTGGTAGCGCAACGCAACGGTTCTGCGTAAGAGCGCCGGATGCAATCGAGGCAATTGCCCGCGGCTCGATTGCACGCACCTTGCCCAACTGCTGCGTTTGTAAACAGCCTTAACTGATTGTCTACCGGCTACCCTCATCATTACACACTTGTGCAGCTTTGTTATGTTACGTGGAACAACTTAGAAAGTAGCAATTGGAATAGTTTTGTTGTCAAGGAGGCAATTTAGTGCGCAATAAATGGTAAATGAAATACTTTATTGCTCTACCCGCTATTTAGATACACTTTTATGAAGTAAATTGTAATTTGCGACATGTTTGTGTGGGGGAGCTTTTGTATTTTCTGCGCTTTGAGGTCGTCCTGAGTTTTCCATGCATAGACTGGCATAGACTAAACGTAAAAAAGGAAAATTTTAAAATATTCCACCCAATGACATAACACGTCAGAGCCCATTTTTATATAAACTGTATTTCAGGAAACATAAAAAAATATCAAAATCGAAAAACTTTTGAATAAAACTTAAAAAACTACTCTATTTTGGTACAAAAATAATATAATCAACCTAGATTAAGATTTCCTCGTGGTCAAGAATAAACGTGCGCGGAACTTTTGAAGAAAATGGTTTGCTGTAGGGGCTGCTGCGGACCTTGTGGGGGTTGTTGTGGACCGTGTGGGGTGTGCTATGGACCCTGTGGGAGCTGTTGCGGACCGTGTGGGAGTTGTTGTTGGCCGCGATGCTGTGGACCCTGTGAGGGGTTTTGCCCAGACTGTGGACCCTGCTGTAGCCCCAGGTGCGGACCGCGTAGAACACTCATACCCTGCAGTAAACCCGTGTGTGGGGGTTGTGGACCCTTTGGCCCTTGCCGTGTCCCATGCTACGGCCCTTGTGGCCCCTGCAGCCGAGACTACACCGGCTATAACTCGCCTAACCTCTAGCTCTAGAACGCGGACGAGATGGTTGTTTGCTACTTCTAGCGCCGAGCTCTTGACGAGCAGACGAGGAGGATGATGGCTGAATAAGGCCTGGTGATGTCATGATGTCCTGTGTTGTTTAAAATGGCCGCCAATTTAATCTGGAATCGTGTTGTTAGCTAGCCAACGCGGTGTCCAGGGTGAGAGCCACCACGTGGTAGTCGCTGTGAGTCGTCTGGTCAAAAGTGTACTGAAATAGGATGAAAAATTGAAATAAATTGTGTTGTTTCATTTTGTTTTTGTTTTATTTAACTTGAAAGAATTGTGCTAATGCCAATTTAATAACCCTGATCCTAGATATCTCTAGAAATTAATAGGACAATCCTGTCTTGAACTTTTTTTCACAAATTTAGATTTGCACTCTGTAAACAGAAATGGCACAAGTTGGTAGCTTACTCTTGCGACTGCCTCTTAGCTCATCCCACACAGATGTGCGTGAGGATTGAGAGATCTTTTCGAAAAACTCTTCCAATCCCAACCAAATTTAAGAGGATTTAGGAAATAATTGTGAAAACTTCATGGTAAGGTATAAAATTTGTGAAACCTAAACAAAGAAAGTTAGAACTCATTAACTGGATCTCTCAATATGGACAGCTGAAGAAAAAGCCATAACGCGTACCCAAGAATATATGTACTGCCTATGTGTTTATAATTTGCATTTTATTTAATTATGAAGGATTTGTGAAAGCTACTAAACAAAATTTCGATTCCTTTCAAAGCCACGTTTAAGATTTATGAGTGGACAATTTTCAATTGAGTGATCTTGTAAAACACGACCGACCTAATACTGAAAAAGTATGAATAATTATCATGTTTATTGCAAATTATGCTTCTGGGAAAATTTGTGAAACAAAAATCGTGATTGAAATCTTACTGGTTCAAGAGAAAATGAAAATCTTGTTTTTTGTCGATCGTCCCAACTAAGAGATCATTATTTTGAACTATTAATAATAAACCAAAACTTATAGGTAGAAGGTAGATACATCAGAAATTGTGAAAAATGTTGTAATAAAATTTAGTACAACTACTCAACGTTTTCCTCAAGGATTGTAAAAAATGATTTATCTTTTTAAGTATAACACTTACAGGGACGACTGATTCGTCAAATTTTAGTACAACATTTTTCACAATTTCTGATGTATCTACCTTCTACCTATAAGTTTTAGTTTATTAATTCAAAATAATGATCTCTTAGTTGGGACGATCGACAAAAAACAAGATTTTCATTTTCTCTTGAACCAGTAAGATTTCAATCACGATTTTTGTTTCACAAATTTTCCCAGAAGCATAATTTGCAATAAACAAATACAATACAAAATCCTTTATTTCAAATAGACCATTTTACAGGCACTTTTGAATAGTCAAGGTATGTCAGTCAAATAGATGAAGCTAATTCTGCCGCGCTAGCGACAAGAGTAGCAAGTTATTCTGCACCAAAACAAACTCACCGACCCTATCTCCAGCGCGGCAGTTGCACGTTCCAAACAGTAGATCCTATGGAGAAGAACGTGCAAGAAACTCCATGGACACTCTTTTAGACACTGCCTTTTTACAAAATCATGGTTAGAATATTTAAAGAGTCTATACAATGCAAAGATAATCTTACAATCTTCAGCAGGTCCAACAATGTTTTTTCACATCTTCATCAAAGTTCGGGCATTTTAGTCGTTGTGGAGCGGACCAGCATTGAGCCAAGCATTTTTGTCGTCAATGTACTCCCCTAATTTATAATATGCTTGTTTGCATAGTGTGCGTTTTACACAGTTTTTAAATTTCGTTTCATTTAGTTCTAGTATATGTGGCGGTATTTTGTTATAAAACTTTAAACAGTATCCCATGAAAGATGTTGCTACTTTAGTAAGTCTGAAACCTGGTTGAACTAACTGATTCCTATTTCTAGTGACATAGTTATGTCTGTCGCCTCGTTTACTGAAAAGATGTAGATTCTTTCTAACGTATATAATATTTTCATAAATATATTGACAAGGGACCGTCATGATGTTAATTTCTTTAAACAGTTCTCTTTTTTTTTTTTTTTTTGGGACAAGCCCGCCACACATTCCCAACCACTGCAACTCCTGAAAGCCAGAATCAACAGTGGCGACCACCAGAAAAACGCCGAGTTAATGGAACCCGACGAGACCCGGAGAAACGATTCAACTGTCTTGGATCCCGCAACGAAATTAATCAGAAGAGTACAGCGGAGGAGTAGGAAAAATAAATATAATTTCCACTTCCCTCCATATCAAGCAGGAGACAGATTAGAGCTAGGCCAATAGGCACCAAGGGACATATACAACTGGGTTAGGCCCAGTTGCCAAGCACCACGGATTATATATTAACAATTAAACTAATGGGTCCTAAATTGTGAGCTACTTTTGATTCCAGTAATAGGTATGGCAAAATCGCCTGAACGCACGGAAATTTGTTCTGGTTTCTACAAGGTCCGTATAGTAAACTACTCCAGATTTGACCTGAATACTATCTAACATAACATTACGTTCAGTCTGCCAAAGAATACACTCCCACAAGATGTGATGTGCGGATTGTTCGTATTCAAGGTCAGCTGTAGAGCATTGACATAAAGGTGAGGCCACAAGCCTAAAGGAAAATAATTTACTCTTAAAGTTGCCATGACCTGTGAGAAATTGGGCAACACAGTGATCCACCTCCAGCCATGTCTTCTCCAGCCGCTCACGAACGGATGGAAAAAACTGGTGGAGGTGTCGGCCCTTGATGGAATCTTCCCACCTACATTGCCATTCGCATAAAAGTGCCTCCCAGACGTCAGTCTGGGGTTTTAATAATCTAGAGATCTTAGCACGGTCGCGTTGCGGTAAAAACTCTGGGTCTGTGATCTTTCTAGCGTAGAAGTACATTGCAGCACGCCGCTGCACCTCAAGATCGACTGGGAGAACACCCGCCAGCACCGGTAAGGCTTCAGTACTAACCGTCCTATACGCCTTGCATAAGAATATCAAAGCCAAACGCTGGTTTTGAAGTAATTTACGTCGTACCGCCCCTATGGTGGCCCTATCGGCCCAGACAGGTGCCCCGTAGCACATACAACCCAAGTAAGTAGCCCCATATATAGTTTTTAGGGTTTGAAATGATAGACCCCAAGTAGCCTTTGATATTCTCGTCAAGGCGTAGAAGTTCTTTTTTGCTTTTTCTCCTACTGTTTTTATATGATCAATAAATAAAAAGTTTCTTTCTAGTAGCATACCGAGGTAGCACACGGATTCTTTCCTTTTAACGGGTACGTTATTAAATTTTATACTAGGCCAGGATTTAAGGTTTCCTTTTAAAAGAAGTTGATAGGTTTTATGCGGTGCAAAGGTCAGACGGTTTCGATCGCCCCACTGAGATATTAAACGTAGGCATGTGTCAGCCAAGTTCTCGAGTCCAGCCCGAGTACTTGCCTGAATGAGCAGCAAGCCATCGTCCGCGTAACCGGTTAATGAACAGCCGTACGGGAGCGGAAGCGCGAGGAAATCATCGTAGCCAAAATTCCATATATATGGACCGATAACTGAGCCCTGAGGACATCCCATGGTTAGAGACTTAGTAATGGAATGATGTCCAAGTTTGAGTTTTGCGGAGCCATTTAGAAAGTACGAACAAATCAGATTATAGATGTTTTTGTAGCAACCACGGGTTTTCATTTTAAGTAGTAACATCGGCCACCATGCGTTATCAAAAGCGCCAGAAATTTCGAGAAAGATTCCAACCACGTATTTATGTTCCGATGAGTTGACAATTTTACGGACAGATAGAGCCGCATCTACAGTGGATTTTCCAATAGTAAAACCGTATTGATTTTTATGAAATTTAGGTCCGTTCGGTAACAAGCGCGGAACAATCAGTCGCTCTAAAAGTTTTCCCAAAGATGGGAGTAGTGTTATGGGCCGGTATGACTTAGGGTCGTCCGAGGGCTTGTCGCCACTCTTTGGATTAATGCGTATAAAGCCTTGTCGCCATATTCGAGGAAAAATACCTTCCGCAATGCATCGGCTATATACTGATAAAATCGCATCGCTCGACGTTTTACACGCTTCTATAATCATTCTATTAGATATTTTATCTTCACCGGATGATTTGTTGAGAGGTAGTCTCTTGACAACGTTTATGAATTCGTCAGTGGACGGAAGGTCTGACTCTGGTGATTCAGGTGGTACCGCGGCCCACGCCCTGATCTGCTGATGGTATTCATTTTCATTTACTGATGAATCATCTGGTATAAGAGAATCAAGCAGAACATCAGTTGTTTCTTTAATGCCGGTGGTATGTGTATTATTTACTTTAATGTTCTGAACGTATGCAAGGTCGACCGATCTATTAGCCTTAAACTCGTGATACAAAGAAGACCACGGACCCTCCTTATCAAGTTTATCAACAATTTTCCGGAGTAAATTACCCTTAGATTTTTCAACCGATGCTCTGTAACGCGACTTGGCAACTCTAAAAGTACTTATGGCAAGATTAAAAACGTCTCCGGTAACATTACGTTTTTTAAGCTTATTAAGCTGTCTACGCGCTCTGCGATAGCTCTTACGTTGTTCAGCAAGGTAGTCACTCCACCAATCACATCTACGAATATTGGTCACAGATGCACGACCAATAGCAATGTCAGCACAGTAAGTGAAAGTGTCTGACATTATCTCAGCACTTTCCTCAGCTGACAGTCCATCGCGAGTGAAGTCTTTGGCATGACAAGCAAAAAGTGAGCTAAAGAATTCCCAATTCGCGCCTTTACTCTTATATCTAAAATTTCCAATTAAGTGTGAAGAACCTTGAGTAAGAATAGGAACAAAATCGTACACGATCAGGCGATGATCACTACAAGACGCGTCAGGAAGAACACGCCACCTATCCAAGCGTACGTCTGCACTAGAAAGTGTGACGTCAATACAAGATTCGCCCATTTGGCTACAAAAAGTAGGTGGTGCGTCTGGGGTGTTATGGATTGATAAGTTCATCTCAGCAATAAAATCCTCAACAGCACAACGTCGTTCGGAATCAGTGGCCCGAACTTTGCCATACCACAGGGAAGAAGATGCATTTACGTCAGCACCAACTATAACCTTGCAGCCCGCGAGCGACCGCAAGACGTGACGGAGATTATGTATATGAGGAGTGACAGGGTCAGAATACTGAAAGTAGCAGCTCACAACGTAAACCTTAAAGGTAGGCGATGACAGTTCTCTTAGAGAATCTCTCCGGCGCAGATGGTAAATGGCTCTGATGGCTCTTTTCTGCAAAATGAAAATAGACTCGATGTCAGCAGCCCGTCCCCAAAGTAAAATACCGTAAGACATTATACTGTGAAAATAACTAAAATAGACTAGTCTAGCGGTTTCAACATCTGTAAACTGGCGAATTTTCCTAACAGCATATGCTGCTGAACTTAGCCTTCCTGCAAGAGATGTTAAATGAGGACCCCATTGTAACCTTGAGTCTAGCCTAATCCCCAGGAAAACTGCTTCTTCGACTAATTCTAGTTTCTCCTTGTTCAATATTATGTCACAATTATTACTTATGACATTTGGTAAAGTGAATCGAATGCACTTCGTTTTTTTCTCATTTAACACTAGATTATTAGCAGTGAACCAATCATGTACCTTCATTAAAGCGTTATTTACATTTTCAAGATTGTTTGCATGTCTATTTACTTTAAAAATCAAAGATGTATCGTCAGCAAACAACACTATATTGAGTTTATTTTCTAAAATATAGGGCAAAATCATTTATATAAACTAGAAATAAGAAAGGACCCAAAATGGAGCCTTGTGGTACCCCCATTTTCACGATTAATCCTGTTGAATTTTTGCCGTTTATATGAACTAGCTGCTGTCTTTCATTTAAAAACGATTTTACTAAGTTCAAGGCTGTTTTACTTAGTCCGTAATGCTCTAGTTTCAGGAGTAATGTCTCATGACTCACACAATCAAACGCTTTCGATAGGTCGCAGAAGATACCTATGGCATCTTGCGCCTCTTCCCACGCATTGAAGATATGTTTTAATAACGTTACACCAGCGTCAGTTTGTCATGTAAAATATTATTCTCATTAAAGTGACTGAGCATTTGATTTAGCATAACCTTTTCAAACACCTTGCTGAAAACCGGCAACACAGAGACGGGTCTATAGTTATTGGTATCTTTACTGTCCCCGGATTTGAATAAAGGAATAACTTTACTGTATTTCATAAGGTCCGGGAAAACCCCTTGATCTACACACAGATTGAATACAAAAGCTAAATACGGTGCTATAGTGTCAATAATGGAGGCACAAACTTTTACAGACATACCCCATAGATATTCTGCCAATTTGACCTTGACTTGCTTAAAAGCTTTTATTAACACAGTTGGGGTTATATGCTTAAAGTTAAACTCAATTGGGCAGGCTGAAACATTCGCCTTCAATAATTCAACAGAAAGTGAGGGCGACGAGTTTAAGGTTTCAGTAGTTTTAATTGGAATACCGGTAAAGAAATTTACAAATTCTTCAGCGACTTCTTTGCTTTCGCTTATGAGTCCACGTGAAGTTTGCAATGTATAATCATTATTATGTTTTTTGTTCCTGTTCGTTTCATTATTGATAATTTTCCAAACTGTTTTAATTTTATTCTCTGCTGATTTAACCTTGTTGCTTATGTATAAGGCCTTAGCTGCCTTACAAGTATTCTTAAAGAATTTTGAGTAACTAGCTACGTACTTATTAAAAGTTTCCGTGTTGATAAAAGGCTTAAGGCCATAAAGTTCATAAAGTCTTTCTCTACTTTTTCTGACTCCTTTAGTTGGCCAGTCACTAAATACAAATTTAGGGCACATATTTCTAGTCTGCTGCTTAAAAGTGGCATTGAACATAGATAATTATTAGAAACATGATAATTATTCATACTTTTTCAGTATTAGGTCGGTCGTGTTTTACAAGATCACTCAATTGAAAATTGTCCACTCTGAGTGATTCATATAAACCGTTATAAATCTTAAACGTGGCTTTGAAACGAATCGAAATTTTGTTTAGCAGCTTTCACAAATCCTTCACAATTAACTAAAATGCAAATTATAAACACATAGGCAGTAGGTATATTCTTGGATACGCGTTATGGCTTATTCTTCAGTTGTCCAGATTGAGAGATCCAGTTAATGAGTTGTAACTTTCTTTGTTTAGGTTTCACAAATTTTATTCCTTACCATGAAGTTTTCACAATTATTTCCTAAATCCTCTTATAATTTGGTTGGGATTGGAAGAGTTTTTCGAAAAGATCTCTCAACCCACACGCACATCCCACACAGGAATCTGTGCATTGGTGCCAGCATAGCGAGGATGATGAAGGCACTCGATAATAGTGTTAGTATCTATCATTTTAATAGTTATCGTAGTCAGACTAGAATTTTCAGAGATACCGTTTTATCAAAACCAGTAAAAAGTTCCAAACAAGTATTTTTTTAAGCAGTCTAAATCAGTTAATTTACAACACCCTTCTAGAAAATTCCACATTATACGAGTTTGAACCCTCGAAACACCCTCCCCCTCCCCCCATCCCTCATGAGAAAGCCACACGGGTTGTGACCGTGCCTTATACAGCGATATGTTTAAACTTGTAAAATCACCAGTGCTGCTACCTGGGTACACGCTCTTGCGGACTACGTCGCCGTTCGTAATTTCGTTAAAGGTAAATCAATTTCCTAGATAACTCTAGGATTAGCGATCTCCCTTTACGTAGAACGGATGGCACGACAGAATGTAGCTATCAAAGGCCTTTTGGTGTCGTAGCTGGAGGGATGGTTAACAAGCCTAATTACTTTACTGAAAGTTCCAAGTTCCCAGAGCTCCCAGACGTTACTTAATATAACATATTCCATTCTGAATTTAATCAAGAAAATTTAACCCTCTCGCCCGTTCAATCACATAAAAATTTGAAAAAAAAAAATACAAATAATATTACAATAGTTAATAACAGGATTGCTACCATGTACCTTTTTAATTGCAAGTTTCCGATCTTTGGGCACTGTTGCAAGCGCCGTAATCATGGCGCTTGTATTCTAATGTTAGTTGACCATGAAAATAACAATATTCTTCAAAAATTATAGTTCTTCACTTTAGGCACTTGTCTCAACGCCGACCAGCAGCGCGATTCTGTAAACATGTCGCACAGCTCACTTCGTGATCACTTCACCCAAGCCCGAAGCCGAGATGTTTACAGAATCGACCGAAGCAAGAGAGGGTTTGAACGTGGCCGTGCCACTGAAACGCGGAGAACCACGCGGCCACGGATCTTTAAAACGTGTTGCATAGACTTGTAGGTAAATCACATATTGAAAAAACGTCAACTCGCGGTGATTCTCTTGCTAGTGGAGACGGGCCCTATCACACATTTTGTTGGGTACTGAGAAAAATAAGTTACCTATGTCTAGACATAGGTACGGTATCTTCCTCTATGATTAGGGCACACGTGTTTGTCGCTGAGGAAATAGACAAAATAATATAATAATAATATCCAACCAACTCGCGAGGTCAATCAGCGATCATTTCTACTCATAATCGCTCGTCGCACTCCCTTATAGCCGAGCGACAAAACTAAAGAAACTACACTCGCTTCTCGCTGCTCGCCAACCCATATTTAGTTTCTAGCTTTACTCGCAACTCGCTGATCGTCGGCGGTGAGACAAGCGCCAAGTGTGAGTAGTCCCTAAACCTTCAGAACCATAATAACCGTCACAAGCAGATCTTTTACCCTTTACATCCTTCCTTTTACATTAATAAGCCGTCATTAATTTATAATGGTAAAGAGATAAAAGGGTCTTATAATTTGAGCCATACCTACATGTTCAAGTAGTTTGATCAAACAGGGTGGTTTCAAAGTTTTATCAAATGGGCATGAAGGAAAATTTGATCAAAAATGAGTCAAATGGCATGAAGAAATACGAAATTCATTAATCTCTTATTGAATGATCAAACAGTTTGAACCAGTTTGCTTGATCGAATCACTTCGTGTGTGGCCTGTCATAGTGTCTGTAAATAGGGTCCATGAGAGCAGATTCCCTAAGATTAAAATTATGTAGGAAATGTACCTACAGAATTATTGTCCCCACCCACAAATACGTGATCGAACCATCTCGTGGACTAATCTCTAATGAAACAGTTGCTAGTGTCGCTCAGTCACAGAAATCTGTATACTTTACTTTTTCATTCAGTGTGAATTGTAACGTATGCGTAGCGTATAAATGTATGTATTACTGATATTATCTAGATTACTAAATAAACCTCCAATTCAACGCATCACTTTATTTACCCGGACGATAGGCACAAAAGTTCAAGACGGTAACAAAAGAGCCAGGGTCGGATCAGCCGCAGCAAGGGCCGCAGCATGACGCGCACAGGCCGCCTTGACAGCCGCCGATGCACCCGTGCCCGCAGCTGAAGTACGAACCCGCCACGCCGGGCCGGGCACTGGAAGAAAGATTATAGATTTACCTAAATGAGACTGATTGGTCGTTCGGTCGAGGAGATACGACGACTAGGGATATGAGCATAGAACGAGTCGGGAACGTCTGTGGTGATCTTATGACTCAAGTAGGTAAAACGACAATGACGTGGAGGCTTTTTTTTACTTGTTGCTAAGAAGAAAGTTACATTGTTACTATATATGCCACCCTATCTTTGAATATTTACTATAGCTATAGCTGGTCATAACTTCGTTTAACATAAATATCATGTTTTCTCACCCATGTAAAACACCAAGCCCTCCACAGTAGGGCGTGCAACAGGCTCCACACGAGTGAACGCAGCAGGGCCCCGAGCCACAGTCTATGCGCCGGCCACATGGGCCCCCGCACGGCCCGCACATCGGGCCCTGGCAGCCTACGCAGCAGTTACGAACAGGCATCGCGGGATTTTATCTGGAAAACATGACGTCTTCGATTAAGCAATTATTAGTGAAGCAGCCATAAGATACAGTTCTCACAAAGCCGAAATGTATTTTCATTATATGATCAATTTATAGGGTAGGTCTTTGGATTGGTAGGATTTTTTTTTCGGCTTGAAATTCGGTTTACGTAAAGATTTGTGAATAAGCATTTTGGCTTGAGATTTGCCTTTCACAAGATCCAAAATAATGTTATGCCGTTATCAATGGCAGTTATGATGAATAGTATATGAGCTACAGGCTACAGACATGTGTGATAGTCTAAGTCTTCGCGTCTCCTTTTTCAGGGTAGGATTATCATCAAGACGGTCCAAAGGCTTCAAGTTGGGTTTCGCCAGTGATAAGATACTTAACTGGAAATGAAAATCCTATTAACTACAGAGATTGTTATAAAACGTCAACAATCTACTTACAAAATTTTATTATAAAAATATTTATTTAATTTTTAATGATTTTTTCTGATCTGTGATTACAGCGGATTTTTGTTATAAAATGACGTGCGATCCATGTGCGATCTCGTGACTTTCGGAATTCAAATTTCGCCCACAAAGTTTTTCTTCTAGAAATAAAAAACTCATTAGCTTAAGAAAAATAAGCAGTTTAAAAGTCCCAGCTACACGCTCCGTCATGGCCCGGCTCCATCTTGCCTGAGAGCATGCCTGCGCTGGGAATGACCCTTAATTGCTAACTTGTGATACGTGTGGGCAAGAAGGCGTAATTTCCTAGATTGGCCCTGCGGCAGGGCAGCAGGGGCGGAGACCATCCTTGGTCCCTCGTGCCTGCCATCCGGCTACTTTGCCGCGTGGGTAGCACGATCGGGACAATTATTTTAATATTCATGTAGCTTAAATCCCTTATTTTCAGCCGCTTCTTCACATACTTAGTGAAGAAGCGGCTGTTCCTTTATTACACAGAAAGAGCCATGTCTATACGGATCTTTTGATTTTTCGTTCTATTCTCAACGCGTGTCACGTGCTCAACTTATACCCGAACACTGAAAGGCAGGCATGTGTGTAGAGACGATTCCGATAATTTATGTCTGTGGCCGCGACCGCCTTGCACCCTAGGTTGGCCCTGCGGCTGGTGTGTGAGTGTAGCTCGCTTAAAACGGAACTCTGTTGAGCCTGAAAATATGGTTTTCTGGTATATCAAGCAACCAGGCGGTAGCACTCACTGAGGCGTCAGTCAAATCTCTTGTTTTCTGATTTTTTTTTTTGTTAAATTGACGTCGACATCACGTTAATATCAAAACCCCTTTTCAATGAAGAGGAACTCTAGCTTGCATTGCGCCAACTGGTGGAGTTTTCCTCAGGGACCAGGGTTCTCATTGGGTATCTAGATACCTACAGTTTCATGCTTGATAAAAAAACGTTTTACAAAACCTAACCTAAACATTGTGTTAAGGTAAGTAGATTATCTTCAGCTTCATAAGCTATATTAAGAGTTTTTTCAGAAATGCGAAATGTTATTTCTATCCCACATGAAATTCTCTGAATTTGTATAAACACAGAGTTTCTATGCCCCCGCGTAACGATAGCATACTGGCTGTCAGAAATCATAGAGTTCTCGGACTTGCTCTGTGCTGACATAAAAATAAACAAACGTACGTCAAAATTCTATAAAACAGACCATACTATTTTGGTTTCTTACTAAAAAAATCTAATAAAGCACAAAACATTGAAAAAAATTGGTAAAAGTATTAAAAAACTTCATAAATACATTTTTTTCTGAAACTGACTTTTCTCTGAAATAATGTGTTGCGGCGGTTGTGGACCTTGCGGCAGTTGTGGTGGTTGCTGCGGCGGTTGCTGCAGCGGCTACTGCGGCGGCGGGCCGTGTTACTGTGGCACCCCCTGCGGCTGCTGCCAGGGGTCGGGCCACGCGTTCTCTACGCCGTTCAGCGGCCCCTGCTACGGGTTGTGCCGGAGCCCCTGCGGCCGCCCCTTCGGCACCTACAGCTGGAAGTATAGGGGCTGCTGCTGAAACCAAAGCCTATTGTGAAGTGATTGTATTATATGTGTGTATCTGTACTGTAAATAAATGAGTCTGTCTTATCTACTTAGGCATTTTAGTTACTGGTCCGTGTAAAATGCTGGTATAAATTAAGCAGAAGTCTTTTTAGTGACCTATGCATGCGGTTCTCGGTCATCATTTTGAGTTTTGCAAAGTAGGAGAAAGCTAATAGTTGGTGTTGCTTGGTTTGTTAAATAGGTCCCAATAAAATAGATGAATTTTAACACAGCGTTTACCGTCTTTCCAAAGATATCCAAGCATAAATAACACTGATGTAAAGTGATTTTATTTTTACCTAAAATAGTACATTGCCGACGTTTTTAGTGTATTTTCGTTATCTGATTTTTTTTCTTTTCAATATCGAATGCTTTTTTTTATACATTTTTTACCATTGTCTTTAATGTGGTGGTCAGAATGATTTCAAAAAGTTTGACCAAATATTTTAATCGGAGCTTTATTCTATTCTATGACCAATTCCAAGCCCTTTTTAATAGATGGGAAATTATCAAATGACTCCTCCCACTTTGGGCGAAGCAGAAGGGAGTGTCAGACTCTTACTGACTAAAACCCATCCGTGTTCCTCTTAGTGCCCTTTGCGTTCCGGGCCGCGGTGACTTTTTGGAACAAATTCCGCAGCCCTGCTAGGCACTGGCCCAAGCGGGACCTATCTACTATGCAAAATTTATTGTTTTTGTTCTATTTTTGTGTAAAAATCTTTATGCGGTTCACGGAATACATCTACTTACCAAATTTCAACAGCATAGTTTTAGTATCGGAGAAAAGTGGCTGTGACATACGGACGGAAAGACAGACAGACAGATATGACGAATCTATAAGGGTTCCGTTTTTGCCATTTGGCTACGGAACCCTAAAAACTAGATAGGTACCTACCTAATCTTGGATGGGAAATCCCGACACACGGCTATTATAAACAATAAATAAAACAGTGAATATAATACTACAATTTCTTTTAACTTTTGCGAGTCAGGCGTCAAGGTGCGCAAGAACGGAAGTACGGTCATTTTGTTGACCGTCCACATCAAATAGTGGCGGCCGGAAGTGCCGAGCGATGTACCCGCGATAAAACACATTTCGTCACTCAACTTCTCTTTTAATGGATTTCGCATGTATTTAACACTAATTACACACGCATTTAATGTCTTTAAATATAACTCGTAAAGTTATTTCTTGGATGTCGAAAACTCATAAAAATTAAAAGTATGTGATTGTGATCACGTAAACGTTGAGTTAGGGAAAACGTTACACGCTCTGTCTCAAACATTCAAGATATTCGTTCTCGGACACTGGGAGTGATTAATCGAGTTTTCAGAATCGATAAAATGTAAATAATGCCGGTGCCGCAGCATCCGTCGTGATTGGTCGTGAACTCGTGATGCTCGTCACAAATATATTTGTGTTATCGTTACCTACAACCAAAGACTATGGTAATATTCTCTATTCTATAATATTCTCTATCTAATATAAATAATCTAATATATATATATCACGTGTCATGTTGTTTGTCCGCGATGGACTCCTTTTTTTTTTTTTTTTTTTACTTGGTATGGGTTTGCTCTTGACTCTAGTCTTGGTCAGAGATGACAGAGACAAAGTCTACGATGGAGCGAGCTTACCCAGAAGTAGCCTGTTCACTCTAACTTTGAAAAGATTAGGGTTGTAAGCATTCGGAAACACAAACGCAGGCAAAGAGTTCCACTCCTTTGCTGTGCGCATTATGAAAGACGCTTGGAAGCGCTTAGTGCGAGTTGGTGGAATAGCAACAAGGTAGGGATGGCAAGTTGCAGTGCGTCTGGATGTCCGATGGTAGAAGGGGGCTGGTGGGATGAGGTCGTGGAGTTCCTGGGCACACTCTCCGAAGTACAATCTGTAGAAGACCGACAAACAGGCAACCTTGCGGCGATGAGCCAAGCTGTGTAGCTTGGTATCCAACAGTTTTACGTCACCAATGAGCCTCTTAGCTCTGCGTTCCACCGAGTCAAGCGCGGCAAGCTGATACTTAGCTGAGCCATCCCAAAGGTGGCTGCAATACTCCATGCAGGATCGGACTTGTGCTTTATAAAGAGTCAAAAGCTGCTCAGGCTTGAAGTATCGCTTCACCTTATTTAGGATGCCCAGCTTTTTGGCCGCAGTTTGGGCTTTGCACTCAATGGTGGCGCCGAAGTTGAGACTGGATGACAGCTCCATGCCTAGGAGCTCGAGCCGATCAGTCACTGGAATAGATGCACCCCGAAAAATAGGAGTTTGGTTGAAACATCTCCTTTTTGCGGTAAAGAGACACGCCTGTGTTTTGGTGGCGTTAAAAGAGACCAGATTGTCGTCACCCCACTGGGAGACAAGGCTTAAGGTCAAATTTGTCCGCTCTACCATGGCCTCTCTCAAGGAACGAACTTCATCTCCGCCGGTTGTGGCGCCGGACAAGTATCTCTCTGTAACCGTACTGTCATCTGCGTACCCAACAAGACCAGGCTGAAGTAGGTCATTGATGTGCAGCAGGAAAAGAGTTGCAGAGAGAACAGACCCCTGAGGAACACCGGCATCAATAGCCATGAGGTCAGAGGAGCAGCCGTCAACAACTACTCGGATCGACCGTTCTCTAAGGAAGTCCGATATCCAGCTGCAAAAACCAGCTGGGATGCCATATGCAGGAAGCTTGCTGAGCAGACTTGCGTGCCAGACCCTGTCAAAAGCCTTCGAGATATCGAGAGACACAGCAAGTGCTTCGCCGTGTCTCTCGATGGCTTCGCCCCAGTAGTGCGTGACATACACAAGAAGATCGCCAGTAGACCGTCCCCGGCGAAAGCCATATTGACGGTCACTGAGGAGATCATTGTCTTCAAGGTAAGTCAGCAACTTACTGTTCAATACCCTTTCCATAACCTTGCAAAGGATGGAGGTAATGGCGATTGGTCTGTAATGAGCAGGGTCTGCGCGGTTACCCTTTTTGGGCACCGGTTGCACATTTGCAAGCTTCCAGGATTTTGGCACCGTTCTTTTTTCAAGAGAGAGGCGGAACAGGCGTGTCAGCACAGGAGACAGTTCTGGCGCACATTGCCTTAACACTTTTGCTGGAATGCCGTCAGGCCCGCTGGCCTTATTCACGTCTAGACTGCACAATACTCTTCGGACCTCTATATTGTGGACTGCGATCTCCGGCATCGAAGAATCACAACGAGGTAAAGTTGGTGGTTGCTTAGAGCCAGCGTCCAGACGTGAATTGCTTGCAAAAAGAGATGCAAACAAATTTGCTTTCTCATTTGCAGAGTGAGCCAGCGACCCATCAGGTTTCATCATTGGAGGCAGAGTGGGTCGACAGAAGTTCGTTTCGACGGCTTTCGATAGGGACCAGAACTGCTTACTACCCGGGGGGTGTGATGCTAGTTTGGCCCCAATACGTCCAACATGGTCAAAACGTGCCCTTCGCAGAACCCGCTTGCAGAACTTGGTGGCAGAATTGAAGGCTCCCTTCTTCTTGCGAATCCTACGTGCTTTGACCTTTCGGTCGCGGGCCTTGATCCACGCTTGGTAAGCAGACTCTTTACGGGCCTCAGCGAGGGCGCATTCTGCATTATACCAAGGCCGCGATTTGTGACCGAGAGGAATATCGGAGAATGGAATAAAATACTCCATCCCCTGCCGAATCACGTCCGAAATCACGTCAGCACAGCACGAGGGGTCACCCGAGGAGAAGCACACTTGCCGCCAAGGATAAGACGCAAAAAAGTGCCGCATCTCATCCCAATCTGCTGACTCGTATCGCCATACTCGTCTAGTGCCCCTAGGGCTCTCATCGGGAGGAGAGCAGTACGATACGGATTTCACCAGACAGTGGTCAGACGTTCCTAGCGGAGCTGAGACCGATACCGAATGACTATCCGGATCAGTTGTCATCAGAAGGTCCAAGCAATTGGGTGTATGGGCGTCAACATCCGGTACCCGCGTTGCCACATTCACCAGCTGGGTTAGATCTAGCGTTAAAGCAAACTTGCGTGCCTCTAACCCGGCGTGGTCAGTTTTCTGGAACGGGAACAACCACTCTTTATGGTGGGCGTTGAAGTCCCCCAGAAAAATGAGCTTCGCTGTTGGGTATCGTTGTTGGGCTACGTCAGTCGACTCCACGAGGGAATTAAATAGCGCAGTAGTTTCCTGATCACCGCTGTGCGATCGGTATACGCCGATGTAGATTGACTTCTCCACGCCAGTGTCCACAAGCAGCCAAATGGCAGAAAAACCCGATTTCTCAAAGCAACGGAGACGACGACAACAAATGTCATCGCGGACGTACACACAGACCCCAGCTTGCTTCTTGAATTTGTGTTCTAGAGAGTAACCCGGGTAGTTGAGGTACGCCACGTCCGACGGGGTTGTTATCTTCGTCTCCGTTAGGAAAAACAGGTGCGGCTTCTCGGTTTCTAGGTGGTGATGAACCGGATCGAGATTGGAGTGCAACCCCCTGATGTTAGTGAGGTGCACTTTAATTGGGAGGAAGTGCAGCCGTTGTTTCACCATATTTTTCTTAACTTTGTTCATAGATGTAGTGTGAGTGGGTGGGGAAAAAATCAAACTGTCGAGGCGCTGCTCAGTAAACCAAGTGGAATACTAAAGCTAATCAAACCTATGGGGAACTCATTTGGAGACTGCGGGGACGCCCGAACCCCCCCGGATATGGCCACCGGGTCCTCCCATCCAGTCGCCGGCTGGCACGGTGGAGCATACCGGGATTTTTCGCAAGTTGGCGGGGCAGCCTTTGGCACGTGGCTGGCGTGCTACTCGGGCCCCCTACTGACTGCGGTCGGCCAACGGCTGGCACCGTGCTTCGGATCCCGCTACCCTCCAAAATGAGTCACCCGGAAAGCCTTGCCAAGCAACCAAGACCGGCTCTGAACAGCGCAACTGACAATCTCTTTTTCCCCCAAAGGCACTGGGACTCCCGCGCACCGACGGAACACAGCAAGCTGCTTGGCGCCGGACTCCGGCGGGAGGGTGGTCGCGAGCCAGGCGGCTCCTTACGGAGCCTACCACCGCTTGAGTGGGATCGTTTAGCCGTACCACAGGCAAGCCTGTGGTGCCGTTGCCCGGGGTGGACCGCTAGGAGGTAGATCCCAAACCACCCAAAAAACTCCTCAACTAAACTACTTAACCGATTTTGATCAAACTTCGTAACTATCTGTTATTTGATCCAACTTAAAAGATAGGATACTTTATAACATCACGCTACGAACTTTAATAAAAAATGTGACGCAGACGAAGTTGCGCGGGACAGCTAGTAAGTATGGTAATATTTCCTAAAATATGGTAATATTTCCTAAAATATGGTAATATTTCCTAAAATATGGCATACGGACTCCTATGTTGGAAGATCCAAATTCCAGACACGCGGTAGCGTATCCAGCCAAGATCAAACAAAAAGGAACTGGTGACGCAGGAGCCGTGTGTAATATTACACGAAGCATTTCGAGGTACTTTTGTCCCAATACAAACTTTTTTTTACTATTGATAGGCATACGTTTGACCGCTATTTCACCTTACGTTAAGCGATGATGCGGTGTAAGATTGAGCACGCTTGCCTAGAAGTAACCTATTCACTCTTGACTCCCAGGACTCCATACACGAAATTTGGCACATTTCTTAAAATCCCTTAGCTTGTCTAGAATCCAATTCCAATTCCAGGAAAGGCTAGGCAGAATCTATACACTAATATTATAAAGCAGAAGAGTTTGTTTGGTTGAACGCGCTAATCTCAGGAACTACTGATTATTTCAGTGTTAGATAGCCCATTTTTCGAGGAGGATTTATCATCACGCTAAGATAAGTAGGAGCGGAGCATTAATGGAAAATTTCGGAGGAAAAATATATTTTCAGTTAGGTACAAAAAAAACCCTTCATTACCCATACAACAATCGGGCCAAAGTCGTGGAAGTAATGAATACAGTATTCCCAATGACAAAGCCGTGTCCCACGTTTCTAGTAAATTGCGTGTCCGCGCGGTCTTTGACCTGTTTCGGCGAATCCTCCATTTTCCCGTGTAGGTAGATAGATACTTAAATTTATTAAGCCAAATTTCCCACTAAATGGCATAAAAAGCACTCCCAGCAAAAAAGTTCTAAGTTACATGTAAGTACCTAGCATGCGTTACCCTAATCCTAACTAATACCTACCTATTATAAATACGAAACTGTTTTTTTAGGGTTCTGTAGCCAAATGCCAAAAACGGAACCCTTATAGATTCGTGTGTCTGTCTGTCTGTCCGTCCGTATGTCACAACCACTTTTCTCCAAAACTATAAGAACTATGCTGTTGAAACTTGGTAAGTAGATGTATTCTGTGAACCGCATTAAGATTTTCACACAAAAATAGAAAAAAAAAAACAATAAATTTTGGTGCCCATGCTTAGAAGTAGCTGAAACTCAAAAATATTTTTTTATCAAACTCATACGTGTGGGGTATCTATGGTGACTATGAATAGTTTGCGAGAGAGACACTTCCAAAGTGGTAATTGTGGTAAAATGTGTGTGTCCGCCCTGTAGCTTCTAAAATAAGAGAATGATAAAACTAAAAAAATATATGATGTATTTACCGTGATATTACCATGTAAACTACCAGCGAAAATTGGTTTGAACGAGATCCAGTAATTATTTTTTTTAATACGTCATAAATCGTAAATCGCAACTTTTGCTTATAATATTTACCTACAGGTTTGTACGGAACCCTCGGTTCGCGAGTCCGACTCGCACTTGGCCGGTTTTTTGTTTGTTACGTTTTCATTCCTAAATCGCCGAACCAATATTGATAAATTTTTGTACAGAGATAGATATTATAATTTACTTTAACATGAAGAAACATGCGGGCAAAAGCTAATGAGCTATATCTTTGGTCTTATGTAAGCTAGTCAGCCAATCCAATCCGTTTGTCATGAATTTAATTGAAACTGCTAGGGGTAAAATTTAAAAGTTGGGGCTCATGGACATGTCATGAGACACTAATTAATATCTGTCAAAACAATATCTCGATACGAAACCACATTATGCTGGGATGACTCACACATTTTCCCGCATAATCTACACACGACAAAAAACCATTTTTAGTTGAGCTCAGATTTATTTATTACATAATATTGTGGTAGGTCAGTATAGAGCGGGTTTTTTTGTTGTGGATGCGGGCACCGTTTTCACAGAACGCCGCGGCGAGGGTCGCGTTCCACGAACGTCCCCCCATACAATGTGACGGTTTATTTTTGTACAATTCCAAAAACCGTGACATGTTGCGTCGCATGTGCTAGGTAGTCAATCTTCAAAATCATGGTACTGCTTCGTCTATTTTTATGTTGGCTTGCTTTAACTGCACTTCTTCTTTGTCCCTGCAGTAGACTAGCAAGGCTGGCTGTGCTTCAATGGAATCATCAACACTGCATCATGTCTTTGCCCGTTCGCGTTATTACTTTGTAGGCATTAAGTTAGCCGCCGTTAACTCTGTTTTTGCAATGGTCTGTGAATTCCACGATCCCTGCTGCGGTGGGAGCTGGTGTATTTGTGTACGGTAGAACAGAGCATTCTGGCGAAAGTTTTGAAGGTAATCGAGCAAGGACAATCAAGAATGGACAAAGGGACAAAGCAAGGGGAATCGAGAAGAGACAAATGGTCGATCATCGTTGGATATGGTGGCACACAGGTTGACGTAACCTCGTATCCTTGTGATAGCTCCGGGCTCCGACGTCAATGTTTTCGATTTGAGGCCTTCTCACAACAAGCAACAAGGACACCATGGGCAACAGCAGCACTCCTCCATCATAGGCTTCATGCCAAATCCTTTCAGGGCTTTCATCCCCTTTATCCCTTTCGTGGGCGGGTCACACCCACACCCACACGCATACACCGTCTGTGGCGTTTTCCCATAGCTTATGGGCTCGTCCGGCATTGTGTTACTAAAACTGTTGCTTGTTGTGTATTACTGCTCAGATTTTCATAGTTTTTCTATGTTTTTAGCCGCAGCAGTTCGTGATTGGGAAGAGGTATTTGACGTATTGTGACATTTGTGTTCTCTTCTTTTTTTGGTTTTCTGACTCTGTCAGAGTTGTCGAAAACAGCATAAGCCATAGAGTAAAGGAGGTAGACGCCTACAGGCTATGCAAACAAATGCTAATGAGTAGAAATTGCGAATCTTATTGACTCTGCACAATAAGACTACCGACACACTACGGAACAGTTATACGTTTTCTATGGACAACGACATTATAATTTCAAGCACAAAGTACTTGGAAAAAAGGAATTTTAATAGTGGAAGACTTTCTTCATGTGACGATTCCATTTTAATGATAATCAAATCAGTAGGGGTTCTAGTATCTATGTATGCTGTGGTTACGCACGTACGCTCTGTTTATTGTCGTCGGCGCAGAATGAGCATTCGGCTGTGACCGGTGCGTTTGCGAGCTCCAGCTGGCTGGCCTGGCTGAATGTGATTAAATGAGAATTGTCAACACTCCATCATCATTGCGATGGCCGTTCTGCGCAGATGTGTCGCATACCTTATTAACGTGCATAACCTGATCAATGCTTGTACTTATTCGTTTATTGGATGCCTCATACTTGGCGCAAATAAACTCTTTTTCTTTATTTGGCTCTTTGCAGGTTGTAACTTTGTAAGACGGCATTACTGTATTTTGCAAAATATTCCTGCTGCGGTGCGAACTGGAGTATGTGTGTGTGTGAAGAGGCATAGTTCTGTAGAATTGTTTAAAGGTCATCAGAAAAAAAAGTTTGAATTTTGGCCGATCATCGTTAATTGTGAGCACACAAGTTGGATTCGTAATCTCGTTTCTTATGTGATAGCTCTGGTGTTCTTTGTGAATATCTAAGCGAAAATTAATGCCGTCTCACAACAAGCAGCAAGCACAACATGGCGGGCACACGAAGCACCCTTGCACAAAGCGTATGCTTTGCCCTTTCACCTGCGAGGCACACCCACATCCACACGTATTCAATACCTGTGTCGAATTCCCATAGATTCCGCGCACGTTGAGCATTTTATTATAAAAACGGTTATTTGCTGTCCTTAGTTGCTTTCTGCTGTTTAGGTTTTCGTTTTTTATTTCAGGTTTTTTGGATATATTTTGCCGCAGCAGATTAAGAGTGATGTATTTGACGTTCTATGACATTTCTGGTCTATCAGTTTGATGACGCATTTTAGTTCTTTGAGCTCATCTGACATTGGCAGAATTTTCGGAAACGGTATAAATTGCCATAGAGAAATAATAGAATATGAGGTCAGGTCAAGCCACAGACATATAAATAGTAGGGTCAAGCGAACACGGAGGACACGGCGGTGCTCCACCAAAGCAGGACCTCCACTGTATGCTCCTCCAGGCGATCCTCATAGTGATGACACAAGGCATGTACGAGAACGTGCTACTGGGAATGAATAATTCTATCCTATGATCATGACAACTTTTATCCGAATCCATTCTGCTATTAAGACATGATAACATCTCCACAAACCTTCACATTATAAGTCTAAATCATTCAGTCCTGGTGAACCCCGCATGAGTTGCCACTCGTGATAGATCATAGGGACAATAAATCAAGTTGGTTTCGTTTCGGATGGAAGCAAATGATACATACAGGAAGAAGAAAGGACCGTTCTTCTCACCCCATCTTGGGGGCTAATTTGGTGCAGATTTAATACACGCCTAGAGCAAGACGATAAGGCACTTGTCTCGCCACAGCATTGAAGCAATTAGCCTTCGACTAGTCACTATTTATCGCTGAGGAAACGGACAATAGACCCCTTGTGAGTAAAAGATACAAATACAATTATTGCCGACAGTTGTCAGTCCACACTGTCGGTGAGAATTCTTTTAATTAGGTCATGGACGTTCGAGCAACTACGCGTACTTATGGCTCGTCAACCTTTTTTCCTTCGCGTCTTGTTCTTAAGACGCGTAGAGAAAAAGGTTTCCGAGCCATACGCGTACTTGCTCGTATACGTCTATCAGCTACTTTAGCACTTAATTGTCGCAGCGACAACAGCTATCAAAGATAATACTCGCTCGGCGATACTAGCTTGGCGGTCAGAACTCACGCCGTGAGACCAACAAGCGGTCATCCACCTATAGTGCGAGTAATCGCTCGTTGCACGAGAGCTGCTCGCTGTTGCTCGCTTAGTAGCCGAACGACAAAACCTATCGGAACTGCACAATCTCTTCTCGCTGTTCGGCTAATCGTAGGTATCTGTTTTCTAACTTTACTCGCCTCTCGCTGATCATTGGTGGTGAGACAAATGCCTAAAACAAGTATGAGCCGTGATCTATCGGGGTATACTAGTAGGAATCGGCACCAGGCCAGCTGATGGATTTGGACCTTATAGGTGGGGTCAGTACCATGACGCTGATGGACATAGAACTGTTTGCAATCATAGGGTACAAAGATTTCAGTCGTTCTTGAGTGACCCTCTTCTTCTTATCGTGTGCAGTAAGGTCTAACGAACCTACATACCCTAGTGTCTGATTTTCCAAACCTCTAAGGGCTTCGAATCAGACATGGTTTAACGACCGCCGTGTGGCGGCCGGTACCACAAGCTTATACGTGCCTTCCGAAGCACGGAATGATCTTTTTATAAGAGAATCAGGTGATTCAAGCCTGCAATGTCCTAGCTAAACTGGAAACAGCTTTACAAAGTATGTTTCCCGAGGGAATCGAACCCACGACCTCCGGGTCACAAGACAAGCGCCTAAACCACTCGACCACGGAGGCAGTGTGACCCCAGAAAAGATAGACGGTGGCAGTGATGCACAGTGAGGCTCAGACATTTCCATTCCTCAAGGATGTGCCCTAGCTGGCGTTGTACAAGAAGTGGTGATCGTAGATCTAGGCACCATGTCTACAAAAAACCAGTTTTTTTCCATCACTATGTGAGATTCCGTACCTTAAGGGTCAACTCACACCGAAAGAGCGGCGAAGGGTAGCGAAGCGCAGCGACCCGCTCGGTAGAGAAGGAATTCGCCGGAGCTCCCGCGGCGCCGCGGGCATCCGCGCGACTCGTTCGAAATTCTCATGCGATAATAAATATTATACAAATGAAGATAAGGTTAAAATTCATATGACACTGAAACTGCGCTCCGCTTCGCTGCGCTTCGAAGCTCTTTTGGTGTGAGTTGAGACTTACCAAAAAAACTCGTTTCTTTTATGTGAGCCCCCTGTAAATTTTAATTAAATTTTTATATTATTACTAGCTGACCGGGCAAACGTTGTTTTGACAAAAAAAATACCCTACAACCTATTCTCAGACCTGCCAAATATACCTACACAAAAAATTTCATAACAAGCGATCTAGCCGTTTCGGAAGAGTTCGATAATTAACACCGTGACACGAGATTTTTATATAATTATTAGACTAGCTGATGCCCGCGCCTTCCCCCGCTTGACAAATTATAACCTTCCTCGAGAACCATTCTATCCACTGGTGAAAACAGCATGAAAATCGGTGTAGGTAGTAGTTTTTGATTTTATCGCGAACAGACAGAATAGATAGACGCGGCGGAAAACTTTGTTATATTATGTAGTGTTAGTGTCGACATAGCGGTAATTAAAAATATACACTGAAAATTTCAAGTGTGTCTATTACGGTTCTTGGTAGACAGATTGACGGACGGATGGACGGACGGACGGACGGACGGACGGACAGCGGATGGGCGGACGGGCAGCGGATGCTCAGCTATAGGATTCTGTTGGTTACCCTTCGGGGACGGAATTCTAAAAACCATATATTATCTTTGTTGAGTGTGACAACGCATTAGAACAAAATGAAAAAACAATGACTTTCCAAGTTTTTAATACAAAACAGCACAGTTTCGAAGTGTTAGCAGCAGCGGTAATGTCGTTCGGCGTTGTGGTAGTTGCAGCACGGGCCCGTGGGGCAGCAACAGCAGCCCTGCACACAAGGCGCGCAGCAGCGTCTCATGCAGGGCGGGTCACACCCTCCCGGACACCTCGCAAACGTCCCGAGCTCGAAGTTCCGGTAGCATCCGAACTGATTCGACATTTTTAGTGTTTATAAAACTTGTCGCTGGTTATTTTTTAATTTAAAGATTATCGTTTTTTTTTTAGATTTTTGTATTATTTTGTCGCAACAGATTTTTTAGACTGAGGAATGTGACTTTGACGTATATTTGGTTTCTCTATTTTCCTGTGAAGTTTTTTCTGGCCAGTTCTATTATAATAGATCAATTTATTGGTTTCGTTAAACGTCCTCCACACTATTCCCGAAGTTACTTTGACGAATAGTAGAGTACTAATTCGTCAAAGTAGCTTCGTCAACTTCGATCAACTTCGGGAATAGTGTGGAGGACGTTTTATATTGTCATCTTGCATGAAAAGTTTCATACACACAGTATTATCCTACCCTCCCACTACATTTTTTGTCTTTCAAATTTTGTGGATACGAAGCTGTTAGACATCATCCAAAAGTTGTGCCCACAATCCAAACTGCGCATTGTAACGATACTAACTTGCTCTCGCTCTCTCTCTGATTCACATACAGGTCTCGTCCTAATACGTCCTCCACACTATTCGAGAAGTTGATCGAAGTTGAACGAATACGATAGTGTAGAGGGGCACTTCGCTTCGCCTCGCTTCGGGTGACTTGTCGTTGTCGGTTTTTGCGCCCGAGGCAAAGGACTCGAAGTGTCACGAAGTTTGAACACGAAGCGTCTGACCACACTACTTGGCTCACTTCGGTTCGCGTCAAGCCATAGTAAATACGCACGTATTTTTATTACGCGAGAGTACACATTGCAACGGCAGTTGCCACATGAACGCTTTACATGATATCTATTGTGAGGGGAACGGGCGACTGAGCTCCTCGCGAAGTTGCTCGAGTGTGTGGACACGTACTTTTGGACTTCAATCAACTTCGGAGATTACATCGTCGACGTAACTTCGCGAATAGTGTGGAGGACGTATGACGTTGCTTGAAGTGACTGATGGGCGAGTCTAATGGGTCCGCGAGACGATCAAGTGCACTGGACAAGTCTACGTGCTTGACGATTTCACTTGACGAGGGACTTGACGCGACTTGAAGGTGCCGTCAAGTCCACATACCGTAGTCGTTCACCTCCCTGAGCTCAGGAAAGTGGTCGTCGCAAAAATTAAAATTCCGCCATCTTCGATGTTCCGGCCGCAAATGAAAAAAAAACTTTTTACAAAAAAATACAACCGACTTCCGAAATTAAAGTTATTTTTTACTTTATAGTGTTTTTTTTTTTTGAAGTCGGTTGTATTTTTTTGTAAAAAGTTTTTTATTTTTCACTTTTTAGTGGTACCCCACACCAAACAACACCACTGCAAAATCGCAGAAAAGCAAAATACGCAATTTCGATTACTTGGATGACATAAAACTATCATATCATCTAAGTAGACGAATTCCAGCTATTTCGATTTAAAATCCAAAGTTCGTAACCGATTTTCATAAAATTTAAATGGGACCAATCTGCAAGTATATCCTTTCAGATAAAACAAGAATTTTTCAAATCGGTTCATAATTGTCGGAGTTATGAGGTAACCTCCTCCTTTTTGGGAAGTCGGTTAATAAAACTTGTCAAGTCGCGTCAAGTCGCATCAAGCGCAAGGTGGTTCAAGTGCCGTCAATCAAAATTTTTGTCAAGTATGGTCCAGCCCGTAGATACTTGACGGGACTTGTCAAGTCAACGCTGTAAACGATCAATATTCACTTCAAGCACGTAGACTTGTCCAGTGCACTTGATCGTCTCGCGGACCCATAAGCCTGGAGTGTTTGTAACAGTTATTGCGGGGGACAAATTAATGTAATGTAACGCTATCTAATAAATAACAGCCAAATTAATCGTTTCTCGACGCGTCGGAAAAAAATTCCGTTTACGGACAGGCGGTGCGTGCAGCGGGCCAATTGTAGGGCAATAATATATTTTATGATGTTATTTATAGAGACGCAGTTGTGACGCGGTGCGTGGTGTGAGGTGTGTAGAGCCTGTAGAGTGAACCTTCATACACCGGCCGAAAAGAAAAAAAAATAAAAACAAACATTCAAAAATCGAATCCGTTCCGCATGCTCCACCAGTCATCAATCCAAAAAAAAACGCTGACAACGTCGACGCTCTAGAACTTACCGCGTATTCGCAACGTAAACTAAAAATATTTCAAAATCTCATAATTTTCCCGGAAATTTATTTTCTAGGCCAAAATTGATTATTTGGAAAGTTTCCTAGGATGCCAGTGTACTATGGTGGATACTACGGTGGCGCCCATTGCGGCGGCTATCTCTTGTACTCCCCTCCGTGCTGCAACCCCACGACCCCGGGCTGTGGACCTTGTGGCCCCTTGCCGGGACCTTGCTGCGGACTTTCCTGCTAGTCAGGTTATTTTTTTGTTAATTAAGCCGAACCAGTAGAGTGAATACCATGTGCAGTTGCTACCTTTCATCTAGCAGTAGCTCTTAATACATACGCCTAAACTCCACAAACTAATAAGACATTCGTAGATCTTTCACAGCAAATAGTAGTCATACCAGACGTTAACTATCGTGCTACCCAGCACCCGGGTGGTATAGAGGTCGCTTTGGCTGTCACATCATGTGAAAAAAGCAGTGTACCCCATTGGACTTTAAAGCCGACAACATTCTCACAAATAGACCTCGCCTCGTGTGGTGACGGGCTGAATTGGTCCAGTATTCCTCATACAAATAATCGCAACATATTCGTTGCAGGTCCCAGCAGACTGGCCCAGCGACACATGCGTGTTGAAGGAGAACGTGCAGATTGTGACGTCGCTGTTGATGTTCGCGCTGCTGACCGCCATCAGTGTGCTCGCCTTCATGACGGAGTGCAGTGGCGTCAAATCACATTTGCCTGTTTTTGTTAAATAAAACGTTTGAAAAGTAAATTTTGTTTTTTCTAGTATCTGTAGCCTGGGCTCTGCCGGCTTTTACTCAGAAACGCTACCTTACTACATATCATATTGAACCATCAGCGCTGACCATCCACGTGCGGTCAGCGTGACAGGAAAACCAGCCTTACTGTCGTCATGCGTGTTTTCGCCCACGAGTGGAACTGGTCCGAATGCGGGCTACCCGCATCCTATCATTTCATACAATGTTTTTCCTATCATGCGGGCAGCACGCGCGCAGAATGCGGTTTGACTGCGGGCGCACAGCCCGCGTGCGTGCTATCCGAGCGGTGCTCTCCTGTCTTCAGGGCCCTTTTCATGGTCTTCGTCAAGGTGACTAGACCAAGAGGGATTTTGGAAGTTTTAGAAATACCAAGTTTTAGTACCTATTTGTACTATTTGGTACCAGACTTCAAATACTTGGTACCTCGCTAAAGAGGAAAACACTATTCATCATAATATCTATACTAATATTATAAAGCAGAAGAGTTTGTTTGTTTGTTTGTTTGGTTGAACGCGCTAATCTCAGGAACTACTGGTCCGATTTGAAAAATTCTTTCAGTGTTAGGTAGCCCATTTATCATGTACATCAGAACGTTCGGCCAGTCGAAATAGGGAGCTGGCTGCTACTCCAGTTTTTAGTGACGATTATGTGACGCATAAAGATGCCAGCCAAAGAATTTGTGACAGAACGGATCGAAAGTTAGAAGCATTTATTTATGGCCGAACGAACTGATATCAGGACGTTCGGCCAACCTGAATCTCCATAACTGAGGACCTCAGAGAAACTGTTACTGAATAAAGATTTAGTGACGATTTAGTGACAAACAACCAATGCTTTAGTTTTACTCGTAATGCCACCGGATAAAAATAAAATGAATTTTGTTTCCTGGAACATCAGGACGTTCGGCCAACGTAATCTCCATAACTGAGGACCTGAGAGAAACCGTTACTGAATAAAGATTTAGTGACGAGGCTGAAACTTATTATTATTGCTTTATTTTTTTTGTGACGGCTCCTATAAATAGTAAAATGAGAATTTAACATATAACCTCAAAACATTGGGATTATCGATTCCACCACAAGGAAGAAGCCTAGAGAAACCGATAATGAATAAAGATTTAGTGACGAGACTGAAACTAATTATTATTGCTTTATTTTTTTTTGTGACGGCTCCTTTAAATAGTAAAATGTAAATTTAACATATAACCTCAAAACATTGGGATTATCGATTCCTCCACAACGAAGAAGCCTAGATGACGCGTAAGACCCCTGATGTGTTACAGGTTTTCAGTGCAATGGTGTCAGTATTTTTGTTGATTCAAAATTAATCCATAAAAATGCACTATGGTGGATGGCGACTGAAATAGGGTGACCATGTATTCCATCGAAACAAGTATTTATCAAGTAGGTACCTTTTTACCTACTGAATGAAGCAAAACACGTCATAATATTAAAAATTATACAGGTACAAGCAACGTTGAGCTGATGCCTGCATACCAGTGTCCACTTATGAAGTTTTTGTTATATTTGTCGTGTCTATTTTGGCTAAAAGCAAACAAAAGTGGAAAGGTGACTGACATTGGAGATTGGAAAAATTAAGAAGTACAAGAATACTTCATCACTTTCCATCAGGTGAGATTTGGGCCAAGAGTTTCCCCGTTTCGCATTAAAAAAAAAACTTAAATAAATTAAAAATAGCACACAAATTAAAAAATGCTTTATTTATAATCATCCAAAAAAAAGCGGTAGGTAGTTAGGTAAGTACATAATAAATTGTACTTTTTAGAATTACAGTTAAATAATAACTATTTATTTAAAGAACAAACTATATGTATACACTTACAATAGAAAAAAAAACTCCTAACTAAAATATGGCGTCAAAGAATTCGTCCCCACCCCATCGCTATCAACTGGAAGTGAGCCCAAAAGACTGGCTGTATTGCCACGTTCTATGGCAATGCTTATCGTCTGTCCAAGGTAAAAGCCAGCTCTTGGGTCATTCGAAGCGTCAACTAAGCGTTTTGCTAGATCTTTAAATAGGACGTGAGCCCTCGGACCCCACGGTCCAAGAGTTTCAACCCCAAACGGCTCAAAAATGTAGTTGCCATAAGGCCACTATATTTCTGCCGTTTGAGGTTTTCAGCAGCCGAAGCCGCAGAACCAGCACAGCACGACGAGCTAGGAAGATGGGATGGCGCAAGAGTATCGACACAAGTAGCGTCCCACACTAAAGGCCTACCCATCTTCCATAGAAATAAAGACATACCGTCCGGTCTTTTGCCATCGTCGCGTGCCAGGCCAATGGGTTCTAATACGGCTGGCACGTTAAATTGGTTCACCACGAGAGAAGATAGATCGATTTGACAGCTTCTTGTGTTTATTGCTCGGTGACTGACTTGAAACTTGTCAAATCGGATTTCTTTCGGTGGTGGCCCGACAATATTATTACTAGTTTGATAAACTAGATTACACATTTTTAAAATGAAATAACATTTCTATAAATGAACCACAGTAAGATAATACAATAACTACACCAAATGAACTCTTAAAAATACTAGTCGACAACATCACGGCTTTCTTTCCGGTAAGGTCAACCAGAACTTAAGCTACCCATTTTCGATAGTCCTGTGTGGTTCTATTATAGTACCAAAGGATCTCTGCACCTGACCTCGATGACATCACACTAGTGACATGACTGGCGACTTGGCAAGCGAGAGACAGTAAGGCGCCGGAAAGTTGCGGGGGAAGGAACGCATTCCACGCGGGTGCAGAGATCCCTTGGTAGGTACTATAGCAGAAATTGATAAGAAAACTAGTGGTGTCCTATTGGTCGAAATTCGATCGACAGTTTCATTTTTTTTTATTCATGTGATAGTGACTGTTCTCGCCAGGACCGATCGGGTATCTCACGGGCCCATGGATGAGCAGCCAACAAACGATTCATCCTGACCAGAGCACAATGGACGCGATACGCGCCAGCTAATTCCTATACCTAACTTAACTTAAATACTAACCGTCACTTTAAGTCGGTATCGCTCGTCGACCACTCGCAAGTTTGAGTTAGTGTTTATGTGTAATGTGTATGTTTGTGAACCTTGCGATGGACTGCAGCAGGGTCCTGACTTGCCTCCGACAGCTCGCCGTCCACCAAAGCCTTGTTCACACCAATTCTCGTTTAACTTAACACTGTCTAGTCCAGTAAATAGTACAAAACACAAGGCCTCGGTGCTCCGTATAGCACAGCCCGATACGAGGCAAAACCGTGTTCGTATTTTAAATCCCGTGTGCCTGCGCAATGTCTCCAGAAAAAAACATAACCTCAAAAGCGCGCACATTCACTGACGGGTTTCTACCATCCACTATATTCGCGCACCGCGACCCGCGGCCGCTAAGGTCCCGCTCGCGCACGTAGTGATATCTCGCTTGCGTAGCTGACCGAGTGCGAAAACGGCCGAACACACGCAACGTGGGCGCTGCGATTTTATTTAATACTAGAGGCTTGATTTCAAACAGTGACAGACACAGAACAATAATAAAAAGTAGAAGCAAAGAGGCCACATCATAACGCATGGTGTGTGTGTAATGTTTTTTTATATTTTTTTTATTTCTAATGCAATTTTAGTTACCTATCTGCACTCCTCATATTCCTCCGTCCACGTATCTATTTATTTTGTTGCAATACCTACATCGTCACCTTATAACTATTTCGACGTGATATGCTTCATTCAGTAGATAAAAAAGTACCTACTCGATAAATACTTGTTTCGTTGGAATACATGGTCACCCTATTTCAGTCGCCATCCGCCATAGTGCATTTTTATAGATTAATCTTGAATCAACAAAAATACTGACACCATTGCACTGAAACTGAAATTCTATAACACATCAGGGGTTTTACGAGTCGTCTAGGCTTCTTCGTTGGGGAGTAATCGATAATCCCAATGTTTTGAGGTTATAATGTTAAATATTCAATTTACTATTTAAAGGGGCCGTCACAAAAAAAAATAAAACAATAAAAGTTCGTTTCAGTGTCGTCACTAAATCTTTATTGATTAACGGTCTCTCTAGCTTTCTTCCTTGTGGAGGAATCGATAATCCCAATGTTTTGAGGTTATATGTTAAATTTACATTTTACTATATAAAGGAGCCGTCACAAAAAAAAATAAAGCAATAATAATTAGTTTCAGTCTCGTCACTAAATCTTTATTCATTATCGGTTTCTCTAGGCTTCTTCCTTGTGGAGGAATCGATAATCCCAATGTTTTGAGGTTATATGTTAAATTTTCATTTTACTATTTAAAGGAGCCGTCACAAAAAAAAATAAAGCAATAATAATTAGTTTCAGTCTCGTCACTAAATCTTTATTCATTATCGGTTTCTCTAGGCTTCTTCCTTGTGGTGGAATCGATAATCCCAATGTTTTGAGGTTATATGTTAAATTCTCATTTTACTATTTATAGGAGCCGTCACAAAAAAAAATAAAGCAATAATAATTAGTTTCAGCCTCGTCACTAAATCTTTATTCAGTAACGGTTTCTCTCAGGTCCTCAGTTATGGAGATTACGTTGGCCGAACGTCCTGATGTTCCAGGAAACAAAATTCATTTTATTTTTATCCGGTGGCATTACGAGTAAAACTAAAGCATTGGTTGTTTGTCACTAAATCGTCACTAAATCTTTATTCAGTAACAGTTTCTCTGAGGTCCTCAATTATGGAGATTCAGGTTGGCCGAACGTCCTGATATCAGTTCGTTCGGCCATAAATAAATGCTTCTAACTTTCGATCCGTTCTGTCACAAATTCTTTGGCTGGCATCTTTATGCGTCACATAATCGTCACTAAAAACTGGAGTAGCAGCCAGCTTCCTATCTCGACTGGCCGAACGTTCTGATGTACATCATTTATCGAGGAAGGCTATAGGCTATATATCATCACGCTAAGACCAAAAGGAGCGGAGCAGTAATGGAAAATGTGACGCAGACGAAGTTGCGCGGGTCATCTAGTTATCATATTATTAGTCATGCGTGTTCACCTTCACACCCACGGGCGAATATCTGATCCGCATGCGGGCTGCCAGCATTTTATCATTTCAGTGAGGATTTCAACCGCGTGGCCACGGCGTGATTAAAGAAAACTATGCCAAGACTTGGTAAAAGTTGATTCCCAAAACCATGTTAAAGTTATGGTAAAAAAATTAAGGGTTTGAACGTGGCCCACGCCACTGAAACGCGGTGGGATCCGGTCGTGGTCCACCTGCTTAGTTCACCTAGGTGGATCACCGACACGTTTTCTTGCCGGTAGATCAGCTAGGTCCACCTAGGTGACATATATAGATAGCAGAGGGCAGAGTGTCGAGAGCGTGCATAGCAGAGGGCAGTGTCTTGAGCGTGCATAGCAGAGGGCAGTGTGTCTTGAGCGTGCATAGCAGAGGGCAGAGTGTCTTGAGCGTGCATGGCAGAGGGCAGAGTGTCGAGAGCGTGCATGGCAGAGGGAAGAGTGTCGAGAGCGTGCATGGAGTGTCTTGAGCGTGCATAGCAGAGGGGCAGAGTGTCTTGAGCGTGCACAGCATAGGGGCAGAGTGTCTTGAGCGTGCATAGCATAGGGGCAGAGTGTCTTGAGCGTGCATAGCATAGGGGCAGAGTGTCTTGAGCGTGCATAGCATAGGGGCAGAGTGTCTTGAGCGTGCATAGCATAGGGGCAGAGTGTCTTGAGCGTGCATAGCATAGGGGCAGAGTGTCTTGAGCGTGCATAGCATAGGGGCAGAGTGTCTTGAGCGTGCATAGCATAGGGGCAGAGTGTCTTGAGCGTGCATAGCATAGGGCAGAGTGTCTTGAGCGTGCATAGCATAGGGGCAGAGTGTCTTGAGCGTGCATAGCATAGGGCAGAGTGTCTTGAGCGTGCATAGCATAGGGCAGAGTGTCTTGAGCGTGCATAGCATAGGGCAGAGTGTCTTGAGCGTGCATAGCATAGGGCAGAGTGTCTTGAGCGTGCATAGCATAGGGCAGAGTGTCTTGAGCGTGCATAGCATAGGCCAGACTGTAGCGCGTGCATGGCAGAGGGCAGACTGTAGCGCGTGCATGGCAGAGGGCCGAGGGCAGAGGGCCAACGCGTGCACGGTAGAGGGCAGAGAGCAGAGTGGTGAGCGCGTGCATGGCAGAAGGCAGAGGGTCGAGTGACGAGCGCGTGCATGGCAGAGGGCAGAGGGTCGAGTGATGAGCGCGTGCATGGCAGAGGTCAGAGGGTCGAGTGACGAGCGCGTGCATGGCAGAGGGCAGAGGGTCGAGTGACGAGCGCGTGCATGGCAGAGGGCAGAGGGTCGAGTGACGAGCGCGTGCATGGCAGAGGGCAGAGGGTCGAGTGACGAGCGCGTGCATGGCAGAGGGCAGAGAGCGGGAGAACTAATAATTGAAAAGCTTTTAAGTAATATTTGTGACCTGAACGTATATTTATACAAAATCCATACATTAAAACGTGACTGCTGACGGCATTACCGCGATATCTTCGTGAAGAGGCCCACACGTTACGTACGCTGTGGTCAACCGCTGGACATCGCTGGTAGACCGCTCGATCCAGTCGGCAGGCACCGTGGTCAAGTCCTGTCGCAGCGCAGGGACCCCCCGCAAGCTCTGGGGGCCCTAGCTTCGCGCTCGGCGGAGCCAGGCTCGACGCCCGCTCGACGTGTACTCGTGGCCACAGGCAGCACGAGGAGCCTTGCTCAGGACGGAGCATGGGCGCGAAGCGTGTGCCACACTGCGTCTTCGCGACTGGCCGCGGTGGAAGCGCCTGGGGCCCGGGGGCCCGCTTCAGCAGCAGCCGCCGCCGTAGCAGCAGCCGCCGCAGGGGCCGCAACACGGCGAACAGCACGAGTAGCACGGGCTGCAGCAAGGGCTGCAGCACGGGCTGCAGCAAGGTCCGCAAGGGTAGCAAGGCATCTTGAGTACTGTTCTACGAACAACGCAACCGTCGCAAACGAAAGAATACTGAGGAGTAGGCGAGTTTGTTGGAAATTTTCACTTTTTTTTGGAGATTTTTTAATATATTTTTTATACTGTATGTTGAAGGTTTGAAGAATGATTGTTTAATGACCTACCAATGATTTTCATTTTTAAAGAAGGCTCGGTAGAACGTTTCTTCATCTATTTTCAAATACTTCAAAATGACGTTTTGTTTTTCTGTTCGAGTTTTATAGCCTTCCTCTCTCCTGCCAGTCTTTTCCAATTTTCAAAGCAAAAATGTTTCTACTGAAGCATGTGCTACACGGTTTTAATTAAATGGCGGTTTGAAATAGAGGTTTCAAACAGTGTAGATAGTCGTTTTATGCCAAATTTCGTTTGACCTTTAAGCATGTGCTACACGGTTTTAAACGGCGGTTTGAAACAGAGGTTTAAAACAGTGTAGATAGTCGTTTTATGCCAAATTTTGTTTGACCTTTAAACACCCTTGGCAGCAAGGCTTGCGTTTGAAACCACTGGTAGAAGCGTTGGTTTAAAACTTGTTTGAAACCGTCTAGCCGCTTGTTAAAAACACCCTTGGCAGCAATGCTTGCGTTTGAAACCACTGGTAGAAGCGTTGGTTTAAAACTTGTTTGAAACCGTCTAGCCGCTTGTTTAAAACCTCGCGAACGACAGTTACGTTGCAGCAGCGAGCGCAGGCAGACGCACGCGACCACGCGACGACGTTCTCAAAATGGCACGAGAAGAAAAAGAACGAGAAGTAGTTACAGAAATTCTCGAGCTATATAGTCCAAATCCTTATAGTCTTTTCCAGTGGCTAGAAATCTTAGCGTGGCTATAAGCCTTTTTTCAACAGATATAGCTGGTCTCATGTTTGTGTCTTTTCTATAAGTAGTATAAGTACAAAATATAATATTATAAAGCAGAAGAGTTTGTTTGTTTGGTTGAACGCGCTAATCTCAGGAACTACTGGTCCGATTTGAAAAATTCTTTCAGTGTTAGATAGCCCATTGATCGAGAAAGGCTATAGGTTATATATCATCACGCTAAGACCAATAGGAGCGGAGCAGTAATAAAAAATGTTACGCAGACGACGTTTTACGGGTCAGCTAGTTTACTTATAAATGACATCACCTTGGACAATAATTCGTAAAAACTTTCTTTATCCATTCTTAGAAAGTTATGTACCTATGTCATCAACGTCCAGTAGGTTAGTTAAGTTCATATGACTAAGGGTTAATCTCTCCTTTAACCATCGCTTCATCCATATTCTTTTTTTTCTTCAATTGCACACAAAAGAGCAAGACACACCCCAACTCTTTGTTCTTTAGATAGGTAAGGCGCCATGACGTCGTTGTAGTGAATATACAGTACTTACGAGCGTAGAGACGTCCTATTCACGCAACGTTCTATAAAACATTGATGGTTATAAACATGTTTTAAACCGTGTAGCCGGCAAAGCGCAAATCTGTTTTTTCTGTTTCAAACCGCCGTTTAAAACCGTGTAGCACATGCTTAAACTTGATGTAAAATAAAATAGGTCGCATATTTTTTTAAAAATAGGCGCTTCGCGTCTGATTCAGCACAAAAAATACAATTATTAATAAACGGTTTACCAATAAATAATAATCATCAAAGGATTAAATACTGACCTACCTACACAGAACAAAATTCATCATCAAACTGAAAATAACGAAACACTCTTACAATAATAACGTATTCTAAGGAAACACTCTACTCAATTAATTTTCTAGTTAAACCCAAATAGATACTTCTTCTGCGTCATTACTCGAACAATATGACGCTAATCAAAATAACATGATATTTTTATAGTGAAAAGAATTACTTCGTGGAACGCGTCCAACATCAAGTTTAAAACTGATAACACAAACAGTTTCAGTTCTTAGTACAACAATAATTGTTAGCGTTTCATATTAACTGCCGTTTCGTGGTAAGTAAAACACACGCACGGCCACCTATTTAGCAATAAAAGTTTATTAATATAACGTACCAACTATCAACTCTACCTACGAGTACCTTGACATAGAAATGGGCAGCTTCAACTATCCTAAACCCGAATCATAGTCGTTTTATTCGTTATCCAAACGAACGGTCGAGCGTTTGGTATGATGTAGGTTCGGTGGATTATATTATGCCCAAATGCCTGTCCTATGTACGAGTTTGCGAACAAGAAATTTAGACCGAAACTCATGAATAAATCTGGACCCTATTTTGAACACGAGCGTTTCAAATCAAATGGTTAGTGGTTGTGGTAAACAAAGAGCCATCGCAATGCTCGAAGCGGTTTCTTATGAAGTATAAATTGTATTGTGTACTTATTTGATGAAACACAAATTCTAATAATAAGAGATAGAATCCATTCTCTAGCTAGAGTCTAGAAAAGGTAAGGTAGATAGATACAGTAGGTAAGTTAGAACTGTCTAGCTAATCTTAGCTGGTGCTTTAAAGTCTAGTCTTACTTGCGTATTTTTTGTGAAACGGAGCCCGCTACAGCCAGTGCCCGCCAGGGTTGCGGAATTTGTTCGAAAGAGTCACCGCGGTCCCTGGAACGCAAAGGGCATTAGGACGCGACTATACGATAGTCTGACACTCCCTTCTATATAAAAGTACTCTGTGCTCCCTTCTGCTCCGAGACCGGAAGGAGTCATTTTTGACGATTTCCCATCCTTAAAAATGTTTCGGTACTTTAAACATTAAAGGCTCATTTTTTGTAAATAGTATGCTAGTTTCCACCATCAATAAATTGCAAATATATTTAGTCCGTCAGATTGAGTATTGAATAATAATGGACACGAATTTTTGTTTTTGTAAATCAATGAATATTAACAAAGATAAAACGCATCAAACTCGGGAGTAGGGGGCTCGTGACGTCAGAACGCGCTAAAATTGTAGGTACCTTGTATCACAGCGTAAAGTATTGAGAATTTTAAAAGCGTCGTATCTTCGTCATTTATTATTGTATTTATTTTTGTTATTTCGGTTTACGTAACAGAAGAATAAAAACGGGTCAAATATATTTTTTTATTCTAACTGACGGACTAATTAGATTCTTGCAGAGGACAAGCCTTTATAAACAACATTAAATTTAAATGTTTTCCGTAAAGAAACCCGCTATTCTCGGAAAAAATAATGTGCAGCTCCAACGTAAACTCTATTCATAGCATAATAATTACACTAGGCAACAAATAAATACTCTTTTTTTTCTCCGAGATTTGGGTTTGTGATTTATAATCATCAAACAAACAAACATAGGTACAAACTTTCACATCATTCTATACTAATATTATGAAGCAGAAGAGTTTGTTAGATTTATTGTTTGCTTGAGCGCGCTAATCTCAGGAACCACTGGTCCGATTTGAAAGGAGAAGGGGACTTCTGGGAGTTGAAATGTATATTAAAAAAACCGTTTTATTTTTCTAAACGAAATCACAAAATATGGTACCATGTTTCTATCTAGGAAGCGAGAAAACTTAAATTAAATTCTGAAACTAAATATCAGAATATGTATGAAGGTCGAGTGACATGCTTTTTTTCGTGGAATCGATTCATAGCGAATTTCGATTTCTTTCTTTTAATTTTTCTTCCGGCCTAACACTTCTTCTGCCTGACATCAGTCAATCGTTCGTTCGTTTTCTTTCGTTCTGAGCACAGAGTACTTATGTTCCATATTTTTTTTATTTTTTTTATTTGATTAAAGGGCTTTGTCGCTTAGCGACCACATCGCCCAGTGCCGGATAGCAAGTTACTTACGATCTAATTAACACTAACTTACGATCTAAGTACTTATTACTAGCTCATACAATTCTTTTGCTTTCTCGGACACTGGAAAAGCAAGAGTGGAATTACAAATGCCAATATTATACGATTTAAATTGTCCAAAGACATTTAGTCTTGTTGTTAGGTTTGGTTGTAATATAGCCTCACTTTTACTATAGGTACGATGACAATCCCATCGTACCTCTACGTAACAATCCGCCCTGTCTCGTCGATAAATATTGTAACCTCCTATAACTATCCAGGAATATAACTTGATTCCTGGATAGCCAAATTTCCCCAAATTTTGATTGAGACCTTGTTATTATATCCTCTTACAAATAAGGCTAGTTTGATTCAGTTAACACCTGGGCCCAGGAATGTATGGAGTCATTCCCTTCTCCTTTCTTTCAGTGTTAGACAGCCCATTTATCGAGGAAGGCTATTCGCTCTGTGCACGATTAGAGCGCCAACTAGCGTCCACAACTTTGTGGCCTCTGTCGCTTTGACATTTAGATCCCAACATTGTGAAAAGATATGAAAAAAAAACAATCAATTTAAATTACTTTTACAATTTCTGATTTGGGTGGACAAAGGGTTTTGAAATCATTTTGGTCATTCAAATCAAATTAGGTAAGTAAAATTAATTATTCAAAAGTGTGTTTTATTTTGATTATGCCAGGGTTTGTTTACTTCATTTTTAGTTGTAGTTCTACAGTAAAACAAGACGGTAAAGTTACTTTAATGGTTTCATTAAATAATAGTAATAAATTAATATTGTTTCCAGATCGAAATGAGTATGGTTTTGAAGACCGGGTTTGTGAGTATCACTCACAATGTATTTCAACCATAAACCGTATAGACTAAAGGAAAGTTGTTGGTATTGGCTGGACATGTCCGGGATGTAGAAGAATTAAGAACGAAACAAGGACAGAGTTCAATAATTCAAGCTCGCATCATAAGTTTTTAAAGTCATTTGTCAACTTGATGAAATGTTTCAAATGAGTGAATAAATGGTTGGTTGGTCGGTATGGTGTTGAATAATTCATTCTTCTTTCTCCGTTCCAGGACATAGCTGCAGATTCATTTACCTATATTTTTTTTACGATAGGTTGAAGGAAATATCATCGGTATATAACTGGGACTGGCTGACTCGTCTGATTTCTTGCCACCAATATCTAAAACCCCTGGTTGGTAGGTACGTGTACATTAAGTATATCCCTGTCCATGCATTGATTGGGAAACGTGCGTTGCATCGATAAGGCCTGTTTTTCCGCTGGTAAAAGGACACAGTGGCTGCCAAATTGCTGTCCTGATTTAATTTATCGGGCCGTGGTTTGGTTGACGATTACATCTGTTCCACTTATGTGAGTGAGGTAATCAATAATGTGGGTAGTTTGCTCTCCATATTAAACACAAATCAAATCACGTAGACATTATTTTGTTACACTAATTGAAACAGCGATGATGAGACAAAGTTCCCAGAATTCGATAGCGTAATTTGAGTATTTCGACATCCAATATTTGCTAATTTGTTTGGATATAAATACGATGGTTCAATTGCTCAATTTACAATCTCCCTATCCTGTAAGTACCTACGTAGTAGAACCCTCCTACTACGTAGGTACTTATTTACTGGTAGGTATTCCATTGTATTAAGTATTTTGTTATTCATAATTGAAATTAGACTCTTAGATTTTGTCTACATATATATGTATCTTCAAACAACACAACTACTTATTCGCGAACGCTCAAATTTCAACATATTTCGAATTTAATCTATGAAAATCCTACGTCTAGATTAACACGTAGACATGTTTTCCACAACGTTTCAGAGAAAATCGTCGCGACGAGCGAATTTTATTACAAGACTCGCAAAAAAAAATAACTAGACAGAATTCAATTCAAATTGCCGAGTTCCGAGAATCGAAAATGGGGGGACGCGATAAAACTGTAGCTGAGAATTAATGATATTATTAATCATTGCAAAAGATGTTTCAATTCCTCGTTGAGTCTGGCGTTGGCCGGCTTTCAAATTAATGTGTTGATGAAACATTAGTGTCATCGCGTGATGATTTAAGACACACGATTGTTGTGCGTTCCTGGCGATGACAAATGTTCCATTTTGGTGCTGTACCACTTTCGGACAATTCTTCATTGTTGCTTCAGTTTTAATCTTGGATTAAAGAATACGCGCGCTAAATCTTAATTGTTGCTGGTTTGTGACATCTTTTTTAGAAAAAATTAATGAATTGGGTAGGTAAATATAGGAGCTTGTTTTTTAGCACTTATTAGGGTTAATCCAATACGAGTTGAAATGGCTGAAAACCCCGGAGTTATACCAACGATTTCTGGAATTGATTTTCCTTCCTCCGCCCAATACTTCGCAAAACTGCGAAGCACAGCAACGTCAGCAACGAATAATAACTAGTTACCTAGTACCTAGTAGTGACTGATTTGTGGCCGTTTCATCAATAACACTATGCGACACGTATAATGATGGTGGCGAGAGATGAAATTACTTAGTCCAACAGGACGCTTTCATTTTAACATACCTATGTTTAAGTGTCGAACAGTATTACTGATAATATGAAACTAGACGTAGGTAGATAGGAATGTTCGATATTAGATTGAGTTTTAATTCTAATTAGCGTAGTAAAAGAATTAGGTACCTACGTATTGATCCTATTTCCACATGTTATTATAGTAGGTAGCAAGAAGACCTGTTCATAGATTTTCGAAAAATACGACTGAGAAAAATCATCTTTGTTCAGCGCTATATCACACCTGAAACTCGTACGCACCGCAGAATAAAATGAGCTTACGGGTTGTGACCCGTAACACAGTAAACCCAAGCTTGCCTGGATTGCGTTGCCATGTTCTTGAAACATTATTTCGAAAACCATTCCTAGAACCAATGTTTCGGCGAAGTACTGCCGACTGATATTACGGTCAGCTATACCGATTTATCTAGGTACAGATTACCTAGAATATTTGATGGATCTCTATCTAATAATCTGTACAGTATACTTATATGAAGTGTTTTTTTTATAAGCGCCTGAATAGCATGAGCGCGCAAATTGTGAGCTAGTAACACTTCCACGTTAATATGTTACTATAACAAATCTATCAGGCGCTATGCTATGAAGATATTGTACTAGTAGAAATGTGCACTCTAGGGAATATTCCTGGCCGTTCAAACTAGTCTTAAAAGGTTATTTCACTTCGTCCAGCTTTTCTCCAGTTCAAAATCTACATTCGAGAAAGTGCAAAGGGTACCCGGACAGTTTGGGGGAGGCTTTGTCCAGCAATGGAAAATGGATGTCCATAGAATAGATTTTATTGACACTTTGTAGACTGTAAAATAAACACCTAAGTACCTACCTACCTCTAAATCATATCATCTACTTATGAATGTTTTAAATAGGTAATACTTAAGTACCTATAGGTAGATATATCTATCTACGTACCTACTATAATAATAAACAATAATAAACATTGTATTTATCGCTTTTCACTTTAATTATACAGGATGCGGTCGTTTTACGGAATTTACGCAACACTGCGATTGGGTTTCATCGGAATCGGGGACAACTAATAATTCCCCCCATGTTGTCACTTCGGCGAAGTGTAGGCTTACTATGAGCAATGCTATTCACTTAGTACGACTGATGTTGAAACTTTCCGACGATTTCATAGGTAGGTAGTAGGTTTATAGGTTTTACTATCTGTTAGATGTTATATTTGTGTAGAAACTAACTGTCCCCCGCGGCTTCTTTTTACACAAAAACCTTCTCCTGATAATAATTGGTCAGCTTCCAGTCGAACCGGATGTAGTTGAATAGGTACCAGTATTTTACATGGATCCTCCACCTACCTGACCTCCACAACCCAGTACCTAACTAACTGCCTCCGTGGTCGACTGGTTTAGGCGTTTGCCTAGTGACCCAGTGGTCTTGGGTTCGATTCCCAAGCTAGGCGCACACTGTTAACTTTTGTCACCGTGACAGTATAACTGTCTATGTTGCACTTCACAGTTGTGAAAGTGAGAAATAAACTGTCAGACAAAAAGTCGCTAGTGCGCGCCTAGCTTAAAGTTGTTTTCCAGATTGACTAGGACATTGCAGGCTTTAAGCCTGATTATCTGATAAAAAAAGATGATTCCGTGCTTCGGAAAGCACGTTAAGCCAGCGGTCCCGGCCGCAAAATGGCGGTCGTTAAATCATGTCAGAGGCCTTTGAGGCGGTTTAGAAACTCTGACACTGTTAACGAGCCCATGTCAGCCTATGGCTGGTTAATGTGTGGCCCATTTAATTAAGTTAAACAAGGGCTGTGTAGCAAGCTATGCAGCTCTTAATTGTAGAAAACTAAGTCTTTAGTAGTCAAAAAATCTATAAACGAGCCACTGTGCCGCCGTCATGTGCTACTTGGGTGGCAACTCACTTCCGGATAGTCAAACAAAACAAACTTTCACAATCCTTAATTAATTAATTAATATATTCTCAGTTTTTACCTACTCTATGAAACCCTTTTAACCGCAAATTACCTACGCATGTCAGCAGCGATAGCTAAAATGGACTGCGGCAATAATATTAATAAAAAGGTACTGTTTTCTGCGGTCGGTAATGTAACAGTAATGATAATGTTATTTCAGGAAAGCAGCATCATATTTTTTTTACGAGAAATGTTTGTCCATCTGTTGTGCGGTTGTAGGTCCTACCTTTAGGTACTAAGTATTTGTGACTAATCAAAAGGCTGTGGTTTGCTAAGTACGGTTTTACCTGCATGATAGGTACTCATCCTACATAATTAAGGTACAATTCAGACTATGACGACCAACCGCGACCGGCCACAATATAGTGCAACTCAATGTACTCTGTGGTGCAACCGCGACCCGTGTTCTATAGGAATTCATACAAAGCAGTGGGTCGCGTCGCGGTCGCCCGTCATTGTCGCCGGTCGCGCGTCGTATTATTCCTATTAGGTAGGTACCTACTTCTCCAACCATGATCAATGTCTTTGGTAAAAAATAATAGGGAATTCCCGATTTGTTTTAAAACTCAACTACCTACCTAGTCATGTTTTTTTCATTTTCATTTCATTTCATGAATGGTCTCGCTACTCGCTACCGTTCGGCTTAATAACCTGCTTAGAGAGGCAGTTCCATTGTAGATCAATGGTGAGGTGAGTCTTCTCTTTTGTAGGCCATGTAGGTACCTATGGGAGAAAAAGCCTTTCCGCTTAGAAAGGCACACGAAATCAAATCCAGGACTTTATTCCGGTAGGTATAGCCAGTTAGAATTCAGGATCGATTGTAAAAGTCGAGGCGAGGATAGCCAAATGCGAAATGCGAAACAATAAGGAAGAGAGAAAAGCCCCAAAGGAGTCAACGGACCCGATATTGATGAAAAATAAAACTGCATGATAGAATTGTAGAATAGATAAAATAAACATTCTTTCTATTTTTTTCACCAAATAAGTTCCAGAAAACATTAGGTACCTAAATAAGGTGACAGAATGGGTAGGCAGTCCAAAAACACCAAGCCAGAAAAATAAAACACACACTGTAGTATTATTACATCATCCAAAAGTGTCGCTACTAAGAACCTACTTCTGGAAAGGGTAATGAAATAACTTTTAGCTAACTAAAGGAACGGGCTCGTTCTTATTTTTATTTTTCTTACGTCGCGTCGCCCCAGATCTCGGAGGTCGTGTCGGTTCACCGTCCCCTCGGACAATGAGAGTGATGAAAGAGGGAATGAACCTGTCGGTCGATTCAGTTGACATCTCACCGTGATCACTTATGTTGAGTGAACGACAAGTGAGCTAAGTGAGCTTTCATGTCATCTTGTTTGTATGGTTTGACAGCCCAATTGTCGTTCACTTCGCCTAAGTGTTCACTTCGACATATTTACAGAATCGACCGGCTGATGCACCAGTGTTTTGCGCACACACGCCTGCACATATATGTGCGCCATGGCCAAAATATTAAACCTGATTAATGTTTCCAAAATTCTATGATGCAGGTAATTTTATTTTAGTTCTTATTTTAATCGGGTCCGACGCGCCTTTGAGTATTTTTTGTTATTCTGCATAGTTTCGCATTTGGACAACCACGCCCGGTACAAAAATCACCCGTATCTACAGAATTGGCACCCATCGGGCAATAGAACTTCAGGCACGATCAATACGCCAGTTGTTTCAGTAAAAACACTATTCAGAAACTCGGAAACTTTCTTCGCTAACAACAATTAAATAGTTTCATAGTCGGTTGTACAACTATTGAGGAAGTTATCAACACTACCTACTGCATAGTTTGTGAGCTGTGGCTGAAATGTCGATACCAGTATCAAATAATTAGTTTTAGGAAACACCACTAATTGGTCAGAATGTTTGTGGATTAGTTAGTAACTAATTAGTTTTAGGAAGCCCTAACTAAAACGTTATGATTTAAATTTTAGGAATCGTGGAGGAAAACGGAAAGTTAGTTACCTAATGCCTATTGTGTATCCATGTGCGATTCAATTTTCGAACGCTGTCAATGAGCATTTACAAAAACGTAATTTGATAAAATTATCTTGAACTAGCTGACAGCGCGACGCAACTTCGTCTGCGTCACACATTTTTCAATGCTCCGCACTTATTGGTCGTAGCGTGATGTTATACTTATAGCCTATGCCCTATAAATAGCCTTCTTCGATAAATGGGCTATCCAACACTAAAAAATTTATGGTTGATTTTTTTCTGATATTAGCGCGTTCAACCAAACAAAACACTTCAGATAATATTAGTTGATTAGCAAGAAAAAAAAAGGTTAATTATCAATTAGGTACCTGAGGATCGTTTGCCATTTTAATCAATAAATAGGTACGTTTACCGCTAAGCGTATTAACATCACTCTGTGTCAGTCAATGTTTTGAAGATGACTTCTTGGGCGTCGCCTTAATTGCCTAACGATCGTACAAGTTAATGATGCGATTTCGTCGCGCGATGAAAATGATCCTGTGCTCGCGCACTCTTAGTGTCTGAACACACTATGCCGAAGGTACGCGACCGAAGTTCGGAATGATTACGCCTGCAATGCTATTTGAATTACTGACAACACATTATGCCGAAATTACGTTGCGTTATAGCATACAACTGAACTTCGGTCGGGCGTAAGTTCAGCGGCAATTCGGCGGCTATGTATTCTGAAGAGCACATATGGATGACTTTGTTTTGCGTCTGTCTGTCCGGCTGTTAAGATAACATGACACGACGCCACGACAGCGCTCGGGACACTGCATGAATACACACAAAAAGTTGCGCAGCTGAATTTCTGCCGTCAAAGCCGCCACAAAAAGAGGACGACGCCTTAAAGCGTGGATCTTTCACACAAAGCAACGATGTGAGGGATAATATTCTTGGTTAGGTACCTAACGATAAAAAACGATTTTATATTTTACAAGGCTATTGCAAAAACCCTGATTAATCAAAACAAAACAGTTGCTTAATTAACATCTTACTGTTAATTAAATAACTGTGTTTAAAAAAATATATTAAAAAAAAAATCTCTGAACTAATATGGAGATACCAAAATCAAATTTTCATGTCTAAATTTTTTTATTCAACATCTGCCGCTAAAAATCTGACATTTGTACAAATAAGGATACGAATAAGTATTTTCTTAATTTATAACACATAATTATAACGTAACAATATTTAAGAGACTCTTCTCCGTTTCCTTCTAGAAAGTTCTTCGTCGCTCCCATCTTCTCCGTCAACCTCAGCGTCGCTGGGGAGCTGCCCAATGATTTCTGTTGTGGCGCTGGCCGCGTCGCGGTCGATTTCTGCTTCATCTGGAAAACATAATTTGAACTTTAAAGCCGATAGCCTAGGATGGGGGTTTCTTAAAAGTATAAGACACTTACACATACATGCATACTGTTACATATCACCATTGCATTTAGCTGTAAGTCTTCCATAGTCTTTAATTAAATAAATAAATAAATAAATAAATAAGATCCGAAATGAAATTGACTGCAAATCCACCAAATGCAACCCCATTCGAGTCCTGTCTAGTCACGAAATGTGGATGCACTTGGGTGAACTTCTTTCAAATTAAAAATCTCCTTAGACAAATAATTAATCTGTTAATCTATTATATAAAAAAGTCGGTGTTTTTGTTACTTTCTTCGAATTTTGACACCGACTTCCGAAATTAAAGTTATTTTTTAATTTGTAGTGTTTTTTTTTGGAAGTCGGTTGTATTTTTTTGTAAAAAGTTTTTTAGTTTTCACTTTTTAGTGGTAACCCACACCTAACAACAACACCACTGCAAAATCGCAGAAAAGCAAAATACGCAATTTCGATTACTTGGATGACATAAAACTATCATCCAAGTAGACGAATTCCAGCTATTTCGATTTAAAATCCAAAGTTCGTAACCGATTTTAATAAAAATTTAAATGGGACCAATCTGCAAGTATATCCTTTCAGATAAATAGAGAATTTTTCAAATCGGTTCATAATTGTCGGAGTTATGAGGTAACAAACATGAAAAAAAATAAAAAAATACAACCGAATTGAGAACCTCCTCCTTTTTGGGAAGTCGATTAAAAATGAATCCCTATTTCCTTTGGTCACGCGTGAACGGCTGGGCCGATTTCTTTTATTCTTTTTTTGTTGTGTTTGTTACTTTCAGGAGAAGCTTCTTATGAAAGAAAAAAAAAGTTGCAGTTGACGGGAGCGAAACCGCGGGGGACAGCTAGTTATTTATGAAATTAATCGTGGTTAATTTTTTTTTAGGAAGATCTAATATGAAGGTGATACAAATCCTACTAATATTAAAAACGTGAAAGTTTGTATGTTTGTCCGTCAATCACGCAAAAATGGCTGACGGGATTTGTATGAAATTTGGCACACATATAGATCACCACATCCTGAAACACATTAGCAACTTTTTATCCCAATAAAAGGCATGGCCTAATTGGAGGCGGAGGAGGAAGTGGAAATCCGAAGCTTCTGCTGCCTTGGTACTTCAGATTCACAAGTACCAGGAGAGCAGAAAAAGTCGAAGTATTTTCGGGGCTGAATCTATGAACGCTAAAGATTCACAAATACCAGGAGACCAGGCGCATATCAAAGTATTTCCGGGGCTTTAATTGCAAGCGGTTTGGACTGAAAAGTAGGAACTAGAAATATAATATCGAAGTATTTCTGTCGCTGTAATGATGAGCAATTAGGATTCAAAAATACCAGAAGAACAGAAACATGTCAAAGTATTGCTGAGGCTGGAATGAGCGCTACAGATTTACAAGTAGAAACCAGAAGACCAGAAACATGTCAATATATTTTTTCGACAGGAATCGTTAGCGCTAAAGATTCACAAGTACCTACCAGGACACCACAAACATGTCGAAGTAATTTCGGTGCTGAATCTTACTTTCAGCCGTAACGCAAAGACTCACACTATCTGGATACCAGAATTATGAAGATGCAATTACAAGAATGAGAATATGAGGCATTATGTTTACGCAGACGAAGTCGCGGGAAGAAGCTAGTATTCAATATTTATAACCAGCTAAACGTGAACATTTTGAATAAGAATCAAATACAAATTCTGTATAGAAATTTTGAAAAAGAATCTGCTAATTAATTAGCATGCGAACTAATCATGTGGCTGTCTTTTTTTATAAATAACTAGCTGACCCACGCAACTTCGTCTGCGTTACATTTTCCATTAATGCTCGGCTCCTTTTAGTCTTAGCGTGATGATATGTAGCCTATATCCTTCCTTAATACATGGGCTATCTAATACTGAAAGATTTTTTCAAATCAGACGTTTCAGTAGTTCCTGAGATTACCCCCTACATACAAACTTACAAACAAATGTTACCTCATTATAATATTAGTATAGACTACGCTTTTAAACAATACTTTTTTTTAGGGTTCTGTACCCAAAAGGTAACCAACAGAACCCTAATACTAAGCCTGCGATGTCCGTCCGTTCGTCTATCTGTCAGCGGGATGTATCTCAAGGACCGTAATAGGTTGACAGTTGAAATTTTTAAAGTCTCTATTTCTATTATCGCTACACAACAAATAATTAAAATAAATTAAATTAACAAATAAGCGGGGCTCACATTATACAAGAAACGTGTTTCTTTTGTCGGTTTACTTTGGTACTCAGCCTTTTTTTTTAGGGATGGGAAATCTTCAAGTGTGATCTCCCGCTCTGGGCGGAGCGAGAGGGAGTGTATATATGTTACTCAGCCCTTCGAGTACAAGTGCGACTTACACTTGGCCGATCTAACGAGGTCGACATCGTATCCTCCCGGATACTAAAAAAAAAACTGTGACGTTGCACTTATGCGTAAAATTGTATTTGCTAAGTGAATAACTAAAGTATATTTTCTTATTTACCTAAATACTTAACATTCGGACGAGTGAAGGTGAATCAGGAGACAGGACGATGACTTTAGTTTGAAAGTACAAAGTAAACAAATAAAAAGGTGGGTTAAAGGTGTATTTTTGTAAGTAATCTTCTAGGAAAACGTACTTTATTGACAAATGCATTAACATGAAATGAGCATAGTGGTCGTGTAGTACCTAAATATACACGGTGCAATTTCAGTCGTTTTAAAACTAGTAGGTAGTATAATAGTGACTACTACACATGCATTAAAAAAAAATATTTATGAACATTTGAATTATTACAAAAATTATAATAATAATAATAATATCCTTTGTTAAACAACTAAAATGACAAAGTTTATAATATTAAATACTAATAGCTATACTAGAAAGGTTTAGGTGGTGAAATAAAGGTAAACAATCATGATGTGACTTTTTACATAAACATATTATATTAAACAAATAAACTACTGAATACTGATGGTTCACTCGATTTGTAATCGTTATTGTTGTATTTACACGTTCTTGAGTCGTGTTTTGTTTTTATTTGTTGTATAATATATACACCGAGGTCATAAAGCAGTGTCTTAGGTCAAGGGCGTCATATTGAATCCCGAAGCTATGAAGGATTCGAAGGTTAACTCCCGAACGGAGCAAAGGAGAAGCGAAGGAATTAATATAAAAATCCTAAACGCAGCGAGGTATTCAAGCTAGCCCAAGGCAAAGACACCTTTATCCCTGTGGAGCATACTCTACTTTTCACACCTACTGCGAGAAAATAGTTCGCAAGTCATGAAGAGAGGTGGCTGGCCGCGAGCGGTTCCCGTCGGTTTTCAAGTTGAGTTCAAGTCCAAATCACATTATTGACCTCCGGGCAATAATATTATACTGAATTTCATTATAACAATACTTTTTTAGGTTGAGTCTGCATGACATATATCGTGCAGGTGGTTTAAAAACATTTAAAAGATACATCAAGATTTCGAAACCATAGCGCGATCTAATTCGACGCCAACACCATCTAGTGAGAAAAGTACAAACCTTTCTGGTACAATTAAATCATAAGTACGTACCTTCGTTCCTAGTGTCATCAGCTTGTTCTCTCGCATTGAGTACTTCTTGTAGGACAGGTCCTTTGATTCTGAAGTCGCGTGCGGTACCCAGAGACAAGTACTGCTGCCAATTCAACTGTAAACAATCAGAATTAATTAATTAATTAACTTTTTCGGTAATTATATTTTAGAGCCGTTTGGTGTTGAAACTCCCGGATCGTGGGGTCCGATTGATTATAACTAAACTGCCTCAAGGGCCTCTGACATGGTTTATCAACCGCCATTTCTCGGCCGGGACCACCGGCTATAAATACGTGCCTTCTGAAGCACGGAATCGTCTTATTACCAGACAATCAGGTGATTCAAGCCTGCAATGTCCTAGCCAAACTGGACACAACTTTACAAAGTATGGTTCCCGTGGGAATCGAACCCACGACTATCGGGTCACAAGGCAAACGCCTCAACCACTCGACTCTGACAATAGGGTGTTAGAACTGAGAGCCCTTATCCCGTCATGCGTGTTTTCACCAACGTGCGGATCTGGAGGGCTACTTTCTAAGCCCGATGTCCGTAGTTTCGGGCTTAGTTGCGGGCGTATTCTACTCCGTATCACCTACAGACTTGCGATTATTGTTGTTGTATTTACACGTTATTGAGTCGTGTTTTGTTTTTATTTGTTGTATATATATACACCGAGGTCATAAAGCAGTGTCTTAGGTCAAGGGCGTCATATTGAATCCCGAAGCTATGAAGGATTCGAAGGTTAACTCCCGAGCGGAGCAAAGGAGAAGCGAAGGAATTACTGTAAAAATCCTAAACGCAGCGAGGTACTCAAGCTAGCCTTGAGCTAGCTTGAGTACCTCGCTGCGTTTAGGAATCAAGAATGAATAACAACACGATTTGACAGTAAATATCAAATTTTGTTATCTTTTATTCTTAGTAGTTAGTTGATACGGATAGAATACGTCCGCAACTAAGCCCGAAACTACGGACTTCGGGCTTAGAGAGTAGCCCCCCCTGCTCCGCATTTCTTTTTTTATTTTTATTTTAGCTCACAGACAAATTACAAACTTAAATAACATGCTTACGTAGTGTCATTTGCTTATTACAAGCTTCCACATAAATATGACTACTTAGTTATATGGTGCTTGCGTTTTATAGCGTAGGTAAGTAAACGTATTAAAAACTTTTTACAAAAAAAAAATACAACCGACTTCTAAAAAAGACACTACAAAGTAAAAAAATAACTTTAAATTCGGAAGTCGGTGTTCTTGTTACTTTCTTCGTATTTTGACACCGACTTCCGAATTTAAAGTTATTTTTTTACTTTGTAGTGTCTTTTTTTAGTTTTTTCACTTTTTAGTGGTGCCCCACACCACTACAAAATCGCAGAAAAGCAAAATACGCAATTTCGATTATCAAAGAATCATCTAAATAGTCAAATTCCAGCGATTTCGATTTAAAATCCAAAGTTCGTAATCGATTTTGATATGATTTAAATGGGACCAATCTGCAAGTATATCCTTTCAGATAAAACAATTTTTTTTCAAATCGGTTCATAATAATTGTCGGAGTTATGAGGTAACAAACATAAAAAATAAAAACAACCGATTTGATAAACTCCTCCTTTTTGGGAAGTCGGTTAAAAATGTATGTAAGGTATGTCGAGACATTATGTTTGTCAAGTCGTGCAATAACAAAATTAAAAGTTATGCTGTCACCAAAATACTCCTTGCTCAAAATCTTTTTAATTTTATGGGCGCTGGAGCCAGGTGTGATGGTAAACTATTGAAGGCTCCAGCACTACGTATGCAGGCGTTGCGCATGTACTTTGTCGATGCGAATGGTACTTGGAGTTGCGGTCGTTTTCTTAGATTATTTAAATTAGTGCGAAGAAGTGTTTTGCTGAATAGTTTAGGACAAACAACTTGATTTGAGAACCGTTGGTGCGCGAGTCCGAGTTTTATTATTTGCAGATTTTTATTATTTGTCTGGTATACTTCAGTTCTTCTTTTTGTTCTCCTCTAATCCCCACCACTTCAACTCCTGAAAGTCAGAATCAACAGTGGCGACCACCAGAAAAACGGTCTGAGAGAAAGGGCCATTTATCACCATGGGGACACACAGACTATTATTTTGTCTAGGACATGGTCAACTCCTAAAGACTATTTGAATTACCTTAGCCTTGTTAGAGAGCAATATGACTCGCTTGCTGAACTGCTCAGCTTCTAACACGAGGCGTGGTATAAGCTTGGTCTCCCGCAGCACTTTACTCGCGTTCTGCTGTTGTTGGGATGCCTCTAAGTACGTGATGAGGTTGTCCATCACTGTTGATAGCTTCTTGCCGCTCAGCTTTAGAAGGCGCTCGAATCTGGGAAGCAATGTTTGTGAAGTGTAATCTCTGTAACTGCTGATCCGATTACGAACATGCTTTCACTGAAAGAAAGATACACTTGAGTGTCATAGGCTACTTTTGTCCTAATAAAAAATTGTCAGGTTTCTGAGAGTCAGGTCACAAAGCTAGCCACACATAATAAAGTTCAGAGGGCCGTCTAGTCTCCATCGAGGCACGGGAGAAAAATTGTGCCATTTTTATCTAACAGCGACACCAGTACTGATTAGATGAGAACCTCATTGGTGCTTCAATGAGGTTCTCATCTAATCAGTAGTCTTACAAGACCATAGGTGTTGTGTACTGAGCTATAGATGTCACACTGATTTGTCGCGGGAATTGGCGACATCTATTTGATCCATAATCCGTTCAATCGGGCATCCAAACTAAGTTCAAAGCTATTTTTTTTTTCGGGTATACGGAAGCTCGATATAGCAATCCTATCCTACTAATATTATTAATCCGAAAGTTTGTGAGGATGGATGGAATTTTGAAATAAATATCGACTGCTGGATGAAAAATACCTCAGTTTTTTATGTTATATTGTACGAGGTAAGTAGATAAGTATCTTACGTAGTTCTGACTGGAAGCTTATTTTTTTTTAAGTCTGTTTAAGTAGACAACCTCACTCATAGGTTACCCACTCGTTAAAAAATGAACTATCTCACCTTACTTGCTGCGCCATGGCGACGTCGATCTGCTTGGCTAGCGCGGCCAGCAGCGAGTACAGGCGCACCGCGCTCGCCAGCACGCGCTCGCTGCCGCCGCCCACGCAGCAGATAACTATCTCACCTTACTTGCTGCGCCATGGCGACGTCGATCTGCTTGGCTAGCGCGGCCAGCAGCGAGTACAGGCGCACCGCGCTCGCCAGCACGCGCTCGCTGCCGCCGCCCACGCAGCAGATAACTATCTCACCTTACTTGCTGCGCCATGGCGACGTCGATCTGCTTGGCTAGCGCGGCCAGCAGCGAGTACAGGCGCACCGCGCTCGCCAGCACGCGCTCGCTGCCGCCGCCCACGCAGCAGATAACTATCTCACCTTACTTGCTGCGCCATGGCGACGTCGATCTGCTTGGCTAGCGCGGCCAGCAGCGAGTACAGGCGCACCGCGCTCGCCAGCACGCGCTCGCTGCCGCCGCCCACGCAGCAGATAACTATCTCACCTTACTTGCTGCGCCATGGCGACGTCGATCTGCTTGGCTAGCGCGGCCAGCAGCGAGTACAGGCGCACCGCGCTCGCCAGCACGCGCTCGCTGCCGCCGCCCACGCAGCAGATAACTATCTCACCTTACTTGCTGCGCCATGGCGACGTCGATCTGCTTGGCTAGCGCGGCCAGCAGCGAGTACAGGCGCACCGCGCTCGCCAGCACGCGCTCGCTGCCGCCGCCCACGCAGCAGATAACTATCTCACCTTACTTGCTGCGCCATGGCGACGTCGATCTGCTTGGCTAGCGCGGCCAGCAGCGAGTACAGGCGCACCGCGCTCGCCAGCACGCGCTCGCTGCCGCCGCCCACGCAGCAGATAACTATCTCACCTTACTTGCTGCGCCATGGCGACGTCGATCTGCTTGGCTAGCGCGGCCAGCAGCGAGTACAGGCGCACCGCGCTCGCCAGCACGCGCTCGCTGCCGCCGCCCACGCAGCAGATAACTATCTCACCTTACTTGCTGCGCCATGGCGACGTCGATCTGCTTGGCTAGCGCGGCCAGCAGCGAGTACAGGCGCACCGCGCTCGCCAGCACGCGCTCGCTGCCGCCGCCCACGCAGCAGATAACTATCTCACCTTACTTGCTGCGCCATGGCGACGTCGATCTGCTTGGCTAGCGCGGCCAGCAGCGAGTACAGGCGCACCGCGCTCGCCAGCACGCGCTCGCTGCCGCCGCCCACGCAGCAGATAACTATCTCACCTTACTTGCTGCGCCATGGCGACGTCGATCTGCTTGGCTAGCGCGGCCAGCAGCGAGTACAGGCGCACCGCGCTCGCCAGCACGCGCTCGCTGCCGCCGCCCACGCAGCAGCGCAGCTTGCAGCAGCTCGCCGTCCACGTGGTGAGCTGGCACAGCTGCACTATCAGCGACTTGTATACTTCCGTCAGTTCTGGAAGTAATGTAGAAATATTTATGTAAAGAGGGTATGCGGAACAGAGAGTAAAGTTCCGCAAGCCTCCTTAGAAAAGGGAGAATCCTCCGACCAGACGGTTGTTGTGTCCGGTGGGCATCTCCCCGATACTTGATATTCGGACTGTTGTATATGTTCAAATAGCAAGGCAGATACCGCGATGCAGGATTTCGTAATATTAGTTCGCTGCTTTTTGGACAGATGGCATTGCGATTATTTTTGTTGTGACGTACATTTTACTGTGATGGTTTTTCTTGTAGAAGCATTGACTACATAAATCTGTAACGATTTTTGCAACTAACTTATTTATATATTCGACAATGTTTTTTGACTGCCATTTGGATGCCTTTGACCTTTCGTCGGAGTAGTAAAGCCAGCAGTAAGCGTTAAGCTTTGTAGTCGCTTAGGAATGGAACTCTCAGCCGGAGTCTGTGTTTACTGATAGTTTAAATCTGGGTTTTGAAGTCAAGAGTGAAAAGGTTACTTCTAGGTAAGCAATATTCATTGTATGCAGCAGTGGCGAAGGGTCCATACAACTCGATTCCTATCGGCTTCCCTTTCGAAATAATAATATGGCAAATACTAGTATGAAATTAATTTGTTTTCAATTATCATTTAAACAAATAATTATTTACGAAGTTACATTGCAGGTATAACATTTGCTTATAAAAGTAACAATCAAAGAATCAATCTATGCCTAAATTAAGCCGGCCGCTCGCACCGGAATTCAGTACATTTAGTTCATAGTCTCTTGTAGCGATCGTGACCTTGAGGCCACAATATAACACTGCTAGATTTAGGCAGTTAGCAAGCCGGAATTTGTCGAGTTACGATCAGGACAGAGATAGGAAATGTGTACGCCAGAACGAGATGGAATGATCCTGAAGTTGTAAATCGAATTTGTTCGGATAGTAATATTTGGATGACAGATCCACAACAGAGTTCTTTCCAGTGTTGCCGTTTTAGCCACTTTGTGTTTTTGCCAAAAAATAATCCATTTTAGCCACCAAAATAAATCTAGCTACTTCTGGCTGCTTTTTAGATTGAAAAATAAAGAAACAGACTATGTGCATTAACACTTAATTCCATTATTATGATTAGAAACCAATTTAAAATAGGTATGTTAAGCCACCTCAAGTTTTAACAAAAGTCACAAAAACAGTCAAATCAGTAAAACAAACCGAATCCACTGACGAAGATATTACAGAATTTTTAATAACATTGTAGACTTTCATTTATTGATTTTTAATTTTTTGTTGTAAATAGGATTAAAACATTTTTAACTTTGATGTAGCCACAAACAAGATTGTCCTAACGGCAACACTGGTTCTTTCGCGGTTCGCGCTTGTTTATGTGTCATGTCTAATGATTTCACTAGTTTCATTTGTTTTGTTATATTCGTATCATAATATTTAGAATCTTGTAGCATTACTCGTGTATTATTGTTGAAATTGAGTTATTTGTGTAAACTAGTGATAGTTTTGCGTAGTGAAAACAAGGTTAGTGGCGTTGTATTGTTTGGTGATCGTCTATTTAAATAGGTATTTAGGTAAGTTTATAGTTTTACTAGAAATTAGTTATTTAACTTAAGTAGTGATTTTGTTATTATAAAGTAAGTTCGATAGCATGGCGGCATTATTGAACATAGTACTATGCTGTCTGACAGATTATTTGTTGACTGAGGAAACCTTTTCAAAGTTGAGTTTTAAAAATAAAAAACATGTAATTCAGATAGGCCGTGCTCGCCCTGACATGATTATAAATAATAAACGACGCGATGGTTTTTTCAAACATTTTAACAGTTCTTTGTACGACAAATACCCGTGGCTTACGGAAAGTTGTAAATTAAATAAAATGTTTTGTTTCCCTTGCATGCTGTTCAGATTCTAGTAGCTTATGGAGCCACACGGGATTTAAAGATATTTAATAATCTTTCAAATTCGTCCAAAAAACATGTTCAGACCGAAAAACATATATCCGAAGTTGTTTATCTTTGCATGATTTCGGAAATCGTAGGATAGAAACATTTTTTGCTAATACGTAAGAAGTTCATAATAGAAAAGTAGATCGGAATAGAAGTTTAATGAAACGGTTCATCGACACAGTAATTTTACTAGGTAAACAAGAATTAGCTTTTCGCGGCCACCACGAAAATCCGGCCATCCGATAACCGCGGTAACTATATCGAAACGTTGTTATATTTAAGCAAGTATGATACTGTAATCGATTCGCATTTGGAACAATGTTCCTCAACACAAAATCCCACATTCTCTGGCCTTTCGAGTGATAGGTATACAAAATGATTTAATACAAAGTACCTATCGCATTCGTTTTAAGCGAATTTTAAATTAAACTTGAAATAAATAAAGCTCAGTTTGTATCGGTCATGAATAGTCATGATTGATGAAACGCCCGATACAGGGAACAGCTGGAATTTACGCATCACACTTGAGCAAGGTAAGCATTTTTTGGTCCGGCTTCCCTTTTAAGAAAATTCACCCTTCGCCACTGGTATGCAGCAACTTCGCGTACAGGTCGCGTCATGTAAAAAGAACGCTGGTGGTCAAGCTGCGCATTAGGCGATTTATCGATCTATTTGGTGGTATGAGGTGGGGCGCGGGGCGCGCGCCGTGTGATCCCGAGGCGCTATTGGTTCGTCAGTCGACCTTTATTTCCCACTATGTGTCCACGTCACGTTCGTTCTCAAAATTTCATCGCGCACAAAAAGTTTTATATAGAAAAGAGAGAAAAATTATATAGGACGTATATTGTTTTATGAAGAGAGAGGCTGATAATAATGCAGTTGATAATTTAAAACAATGCTTGAAACGGACCGCAGAGGCAACAAAATGTTCCGAGACTACAGTGAGAAGAATCGTAAAAGGTTCAAAAGATTCGGAATTTCTTACTGTCTTCCGAACTCCCGGCAAAAATAAAAAACACTTACTTCAGTTTTAGTAATTAGATTAAACATTCTACACTGAATCAAACATGCCTTTAATTCAATTTAATGATATTCCAGCATAAATAATTTTTCAATTTACCAACTAATAACCAATATACGACGCCACGAGCGAAAGTCTAGTTCAAAAATAAAACAATAGGCCTAGTACTTTCGTGCGCGAGTGTACCCATGCGCAAACACTCCCCCCCCCCCACTTTCATGCAGCGTTCTTTTTATGTGACGCGACCTGTACTCTATGGTATTTAACTAGCAGGCATACCTCTCTCGATCCTCTGCTGCGCGTGCGCGGCCATGCTGGCAGCAGCCAGGTCCCGCGCTCTGCCCATGAGGTGCTCCACACTCTTGGCTCTGGTGGCCAGGTGGGCGCACACGGCAGTTAAGACCGCGTGGCCTGTGCGGGAGTCTATTGTGGTGAAGTAGTTCGTATCTTCGCCGGCTGAAGTGTCTTCTTCCTGGAAAAAGGAGGGGTGTTCCAGTTTACTGAATAAAGGTCATCATTTCATCATTGTCATCATTTGTGACTAGACTTTTGCAATTTTGTTGGAGCCGGCCGCAAGTCTAACAAACTATACAGCCGAATACCAGTGTTTATCATGAAGCAACTGAATATTTTTTTACAAACATAAAAACTGCAATGTACAACAGAAAGCGCTCGAGAACCATCATGAAGTTTAGAATTGCGAAGATAGCAACGCGCGGGCGGCATGCCTAGCTGGGATATTGGGTGGAGGCTTGAACTCTCTTGACTCGCGGACACCAACGGCTAAAATCACCTTCGTCTCATTTCTTCTCTCTCAGGATTCTTCCGAGTAAGCTCGCACCATCGTCGACTTTCTCTCTCATCTCCGACCTAGAATAGAGTCAAGAGCAAACCCATCTGAAATAAAATGCTATAACTTACATCAATCCTGCCGAGTGCACAGGACAGTTTAGCGAGCAGCTCGTCGAGTAGCGTCGCTTCCTGTTGCTCGCTGTAGTACGCCATCAGCACCGGTCCTATCAGAGAGAGGCAGTCTTGCTTGCTTGTTCGGATGTATTCTTCGAGTTTTACTAGGACCTGAAATATATATTTTGTTTTCATAAAGACAATAGGGAATATGCATGAAAAAGCAGCTGTATAGGCGTCATGAAATTTGACGTCAAAGTTCATATCGGACTTCTCTTTCTAATTGTAATCTTTGAAGCTTTATAACTTCATCGCTGATGAACGTATTAAAAAAATAATTTCGTGCTTGTTTTCTAGAGCTAATAAGTATTTCATTTTGTAAATAAAAAATCGCATGCCTATTCCCTATTGAGTGATGTTGTGTCTGATGAGCAACTTTCCGATGGTTAATATTAAATTTGAGCTTATACATGTATATATGCTTCGTGCGATTTGAACATAATACAACATGTTCAAATCGCATGGAAAACTCTGATAGTAGTCCGCGATGTAGGATTTTTAGTAGTTCAGATCAATCAAGCCTTTTGATCCCGAAACTCCATGTTTCACGCATAATACTGCTCTTTTTCTGTTGTTTCTTTTATATATTTCTTCTTTATCATAATATGTCCCGGAATTCGGTGTGGTCGTCGTAGTTCATTGCTGACAGAATATGTTGCAGCGTTAATTTTTTTTGCGGAAGAGATTTCGCTACGTCAGTTTAAGTCTGTGTTCATTTTTACAATACGTTCTTTAGTCCCAAGCGTAACATGTCACATCAAGCCTTGTATAATCCCAAGCCCCAGGAAATCAAGCGGACTGTATTACGAATTGAGAACCTCCTCCTTTTGGAAATCGGTTAAGGTTTATTAGATGGCGGACTATGCAGTGCCACAACGGGCTTGTGTCCTGAAAAGATCTAATTAGTCCGTCAGTTAGATAATCAAAAAATATTTGACCCGTGTTTTTTCTTTTGTTACGGGAACCAAAACTGACGAAGTTACGATGCTTTTAAAATTCTCAATACGTCACACCTTCGCATAATTTTTAGTGAGTCGTGACATCACGAGCCCCCATTCCCTAGTTTTGATGCGTTTTATCTTTGTCAATATTCATTGATTTACAAAAACAAAAAATACGTGTCTATTATTTTTCAATACTCTAACTGACGGACTAAATAGTTTTGCAATTTGTGGATGATGGAATCTAGCCTATTCTGTTGTTTCCGGTTCCGCCGTGCCGCGTCTTAGTATGTTCGTTGGATTTGGATGTATGTGTGTGAACACGCTTGTATTTCCGCAGTTGAAGAGCTTCTGCGGACAAGAAGCTACTGCTCCTGTCGTGCCGTCGTTGCTTGAAACAAACTTACCCTAGTCTTCTGCGGACAAGAAGCGACAAGCGTCTCGAGAAGCAAAGCAGCGATCTGTATGAGCACAACCAACTGCTTCTTGACAATGACGTCTCTCTTGTCCGGTACACTGTCCTCCTCTATGTGCTCCAGCGCGACATGCAAGTGTTCTAGGATAGTGCAGTCTGCGCCTGTCGTGCCGTCGTTGCTTGAAACAAACTTACCCTAGTCTTCTGCGGACACGAAGCGACAGGCGTCTCGAGAAGCAAAGCAGCGATCTGTATGAGCACCGCCAACTGTTTCTTGACAATGACGTCTCTCTCGTCCGGGACACTGTCCTCCTCTATGTGCTCCAGCGCGACGTGCAAGCGTTCTAGGATAGTCGCTAGGCATTCTGCTCCTGATGTGCCGTCGTTGCTTTCGGCTGCAGAAGTAAAACATTTCACGATTAGAAATTGAAAATTCACGAAAAATTCTGTCGTTGTAATTTTCCCATCACAAGTAAAAGCGTGTGATAGAATTTGGTGTTTAATAAATCACATGCTCTTGTTATATAAGAAGTTTAGTCATTAATTGGAAAAACTTGATTTCTTTATGAAGTGCGGGTCTAAAAGGGCCACTGTAGTAGAGTCATATTAGAATTGTAATAATAATCAGACAAAAATTTGTCAATTTCATTTTCATCTGTAGTACCGCTTATGTGATACTCGAACCTAATAGTTCAAGGTTGATTGGGAAAATTTGACAGTGACGTGTAGACCCGCTGGTGTTTTATATTTTTTAATTTATATTCGGGGATGCCTGTAGTTTTGCTAATCAATGCTAAACTTTTTCCCAACTATATTGGGGTCTACTTCTAGTCGTCCAGTTTTTTACTCTGGTAGGCACACGTTTGACCACTATCTCACCTGATGGTAAGCGATGATGCGGTCTTAGATGGAGCACGCTTGCCTAGAAGTAACCTATTCACTTTTGACTTAAAAACTCCCAGGTTGTAGCTATCAGTAAACACAGACTCCGGCAGGGCATTCCACTCCTTTGCTGGACGCACTATGAATGTGTTCCCAAAACGTTTTGTGCGTGTGGTTGGGATGTCCACCATGTACCGGTGGCGCATCGCCGTTCGTCTTGTGGTCCGTTGGCAACTCGACTATTTTTTTTTCCGCTGAATTTTTTTATTCATTTCGTTGCCGGATCCAAGACAGTTGAATCGTTTCTTCGGGACTCGACGGCTTCAATGATTGGCTGGCTGTTTTTCAGGTGTTTTTCACTGTTGATTCTGATTTTCAGGAATTGCAGTGGTTGGGAATATGTGGCGGGCTTGTCCCAAAAAAAAAACACATTACTTAACCTTGACGACCTTGACTTATGCAGGTTTTAGCCATGAGCCAAATAATTTAATTTAACCCCATTATAATAATAAATAGTAGGTTCTTACTTATAGCTAACAAGAAGCTGTCCATCTTCAAAGAGTAGAGGGGCGAGAACAATAACGTGAGACAAGTCTTGAACACTTCCAGACACGCCAGCGTCGTCTGGTCGTCGAAGTCGCACATATGTTGAAACCTGTTCAAAAACTCATAAGGTTCAATTTTGAATAAACGAAAGAACTCTGTACAAAGTGATCTTCCATGAAATTGCTATGATGATGGTTATCATTTTAGCTAAGCAAGCTTTTTGATTTGAAATTAAAATTAATTTTCTTATGTTCCCCCAAAACTGACACCCATTAAAATTCGTTTATTTACGTTACTCGTCTTATTTTTGGGTACAGAAATTATTATGTGTACTGAATTTCAACGATTTTAACGAATTTCACGATTGGGCCTATAAGAGATTGTTTTTTTTATCATTTGCATGTACAGCACGGTACTGTGTTACCCAGCTAATGGGTAGTGGAGGTCTGGTAGGCAGCCGCTCCACGTAAAACACTGGTATTTAGCTGAGCTGAATCCGGTTTGACTGGAAGCCAACCCCAATAAACTTGGCAAAAGGCTAGGCAGATGGTGATGTACGGAACGGAACCCTATAACTTAACACTTCGTAGTTATTTTTTCTCTACCGTTTTATTGTGAACCACTACTGTATAAATTACTCGCTTTTGCCGAGGCTTCTCTTGCGTTAAAGTAGTCTAGAACCTTCTCAGGGTCCCATCTATCTCTGTACTTACCAACAGTCATAAAAATCGTTATAGCGGATCAAACTCACTTTCGCAGTTATATTATTACTGGAAATTCATTTTTATTTTTTTGGAATGGGCTTGCTCTTGACCTCGATCACGCCCGATGGAAAACGATGGATGAGGTCTGTGATGGACCGAGCGTGCCCAGAAGATGCCTGTTCACTCTTTCTTTGAAAGCAAACAGTTTTCGTGTGGAAGGGAACACAGACGTTGGCAAAGTTCCACACTTTGGCTGTGCGCATAATACATGTGGAGGAGAAGCGCTGGGTACGACGAGTCGGAATATCGACCAAGTGCGGTTGGCACCCTGCAGTACGCCTGGTATTCTGGTAGAAAAATGGCGATGATTTCATGACTATGACTCCCCGCGCACACGCTCTGGGTGGAGCAGAAGGGAGTGTCAGACTCTTACTGACTAAAACCCATCCATGTTCCATCCGTGTTCGCCCTTTTGCGTTCCAGGGCCGCGGTCACTCCTTCGCAAAAATTCCGCAACCCTGGCAGGGACTGGGTAAGGCCGTAGATTTTGCCACTTAGTAACATAGAGTAACAAGACACTTCTATGTTACGGTAACGTATAAGTAACGCGAAAATAACGCATAATGTTTCATGTTGATGGCAGATTATTCGTTACTCTATAGTCTACAGACACAGTCAAAACTTTGAATAAAAAAGTTGATATTTTTAACAAGGTTCCTCTTCACAAAAAAAAGAATAATCAAAATTAAATACTATAATTATGCACAAACCTTAACAACAGTAAAACGTTACGTAACATACAACCAACGTTACCAGTGACATCAAAGCTACATAGAAGTAACATAAAAGCGTGATTTTTCAAGGTTATAAGTAGCCATAACTCGACATCGAGGTAAATTTTAAACAAAGACACATCATCACGCTCTTATTAGATACATAACGCATAATACTATATGAGAAGTATACAATAAAAACTGTTATTTAACTTAGAAATCGCCAAAATTCACTATTAAAATTCACTGACGAAACACACACGTGCACCTTTGACAGACTCCAGAGACGAAAAGATGGCGTCTTTTTTATTTTTATTGCGCTGCCTAAGTGTTTGGTGTTGCCATTGCAATCACAACATACTACCAAACTGTTTTCAATGCTTTTTAGGGGAAATTTTTGGTAACATAGAAAATAGTAACATAAAAGCAAAAATATGGAGCATAAGTTTGAATAGTAATAAAACTATAAAGGACACGTTTTTTAAGACACGAAAAGTACTATGTAGCAGCTTAACTTTGACACATTTCAGATATCTTATTTAATTAAATGTACATTAGAAAAAATATAAGTTTTTAAGGTGCTAAGTGCCAAAAAGACATCATGTTTTTCGTTAAATTTAGGAGTATGGACGAATTTAACTCGTTGTATTTTTTTTATTGTACAACTTACATTCATTTTAAAAATATAGTGTAAGAGTGTACGAGATGTTATCCTGATAAAAATACCTTCACTAAAATTCACCTAATACACTGTTTTTTATAAGCAAACAAAATTGAAGATTTTTTTTCACTTCAAAAAGTGGCAAAATCTACGGCCTTACCCGACTATGAGTTACCTAGAGACACATCGGTTGTACATGACGGCGGCTATGCTGACCACGTGGGTGGCCACCAGCCGCTTGTCGAGCTGGTCCCCGAGCAGCACGGAGAGCACGCAGCGCAGAGCCCAGGCGTGGAAGTCGCGGCGCCCGCGGATCTGGTTGCGCTGCTCCAGGGACGACCAGGGCACGTTCTCACTGTTGGGGAAATATAAATAGTTGCCGGTAGAAATAATGAATTTATAAAAAAATCGCAGAAAAGCAAAATACGCAATTTCGATTACTTGGATGATATAAAACTATCATCTAAGTAGACGAATTCCAGCTATTTCGATTTAAAATCCAAAGTTCGTAACCGATTTTCATAAAATTTAAATGGGACCAATTTGTATTATATCCTTTCAGATAAAACAAGAATTTTTCAAATTTGTTCATAATAACGTAACATAACAAACATAGAAAAAAAAAATAAAAAAAAACATACAACCGAATTGATAACCTCCTCCTTTTTGGGAAGTCGGTTAAAAATGAATCCCTATTTCCCTTGGTCAACCCATAACGAGTGAACGGCTGGGCCGATTTCGCTATTTATTGTTTTGTAGTGTTTGTTACCGTCAGGAGAAGGTTCTTAGGGGAGAAAAAAATAATAAAGTTGCAGTTGACGGGAGCGAAGCCGCGCGAATAGCTAGTAATTTATAAAATTCTCCCTTTACTGAGTGAGTCACTGACAGAAAACGCACAGCCGAAATAATGGTCGTAGACAGCGGTATGTAAGTTTCTTGGGGAGTGTAGGGGAACACTAAGAAAGGATTTTTCGAAATTCCTACGGGAACGGGAAAAACGAGATAATTGCGTACTAAGTAGCGGGAAAAAGATAGTGGGATCAAATATCTTGCCTATATTTCCCTAATGGTGAGGCCGAGGTGTTTACTTACCTTACTTTTTTTCTTGTTATGTGAAGACCCCAGAATAAAAGCGAGAAGAGGCAATCAGTGAGTATCAGTGAGTGATTGTGAACGGACCCGCCTTGTCCTTCACTAAGTTAGCCAGCTTCACCTATAACACCTACCTATACAGCAGCTCAACGAGCCTGACACACAGCTTGGTGTCCCACACACAAGGCAGCGGCTTGAACGGGCCCGCCTTGTCCTTCACTAAGTTAGCCAGCTTCACCTATAACACCTACCTATACAGCAGCTCAACGAGCCTGACACACAGCTTGGTGTCCCACACACAAGGCAGCGGCTTGAACGGGCCCGCCTTGTCCTTCACTAAGTTAGCCAGCTTCACCTATAACACCTACCTATACAGCAGCTCAACGAGCCTGACACACAGCTTGGTGTCCCACACACAAGGCAGCGGCTTGAACGGACCCGCCTTGTCCTTCACTAAGTTAGCCAGCTTCACCTATAACACCTACCTATACAGCAGCTCAAAGAGCCTGACACACAGCTTGGTGTCCCACACACAAGGCAGCGGCTTGAACGGGCCCGCCTTGTCCTTCACTAAGTTAGCCAGCTTCACCTATAACACCTACCTATACAGCAGCTCAACGAGCCTGACACACAGCTTGGTGTCCCACACACAAGGCAGCGGCTTGAACGGACCCGCCTTGTCCTTCACTAAGTTAGCCAGCTTCACCTATAACACCTACCTATACAGCAGCTCAAAGAGCCTGACACACAGCTTGGTGTCCCACACACAAGGCAGCGGCTTGAACGGGCCCGCCTTGTCCTTCACTAAGTTAGCCAGCTTCACCTATAACACCTACCTATACAGCAGCTCAACGAGCCTGACACACAGCTTGGTGTCCCACACACAAGGCAGCGGCTTGAACGGACCCGCCTTGTCCTTCACTAAGTTAGCCAGCTTCACCTATAACACCTACCTATACAGCAGCTCAAAGAGCCTGACACACAGCTTGGTGTCCCACACACAAGGCAGCGGCTTGAACGGGCCCGCCTTGTCCTTCACTAAGTTAGCCAGCTTCACCTATAACACCTACCTATACAGCAGCTCAACGAGCCTGACACACAGCTTGGTGTCCCACACACAAGGCAGCGGCTTGAACGGGCCCGCCTTGTCCTTCACTAAGTTAGCCAGCTTCACTTATAACACCTACCTATACAGCAGCTCAACGAGCCTGACACACAGCTTGGTGTCCCACACACAAGGCAGCGGCTTGAACGGGCCCGCCTTGTCCTTCACTAAGTTAGCCAGCTTCACTTATAACACCTACCTATACAGCAGCTCAACGAGCCTGACACACAGCTTGGTGTCCCACACACAAGGCAGCGGCTTGAACGGGCCCGCCTTGTCCTTCACTAAGTTAGCCAGCTTCACTTATAACACCTACCTATACAGCAGCTCAACGAGCCTGACACACAGCTTGGTGTCCCACACACAAGGCAGCGGCTTGAACGGGCCCGCCTTGTCCTTCACTAAGTTAGCCAGCTTCACTTATAACACCTACCTATACAGCAGCTCAACGAGCCTGACACACAGCTTGGTGTCCCACACACAAGGCAGCGGCTTGAACGGGCCCGCCTTGTCCTTCACTAAGTTAGCCAGCTTCACTTATAACACCTACCTATACAGCAGCTCAACGAGCCTGACACACAGCTTGGTGTCCCACACACAAGGCAGCGGCTTGAACGGGCCCGCCTTGTCCTTCACTAAGTTAGCCAGCTTCACTTATAACACCTACCTATACAGCAGCTCAACGAGCCTGACACACAGCTTGGTGTCCCACACACAAGGCAGCGGCTTGAACGGGCCCGCCTTGTCCTTCACTAAGTTAGCCAGCTTCACTTATAACACCTACCTATACAGCAGCTCAACGAGCCTGACACACAGCTTGGTGTCCCACACACAAGGCAGCGGCTTGAACGGGCCCGCCTTGTCCTTCACTAAGTTAGCCAGCTTCACTTATAACACCTACCTATACAGCAGCTCAACGAGCCTGACACACAGCTTGGTGTCCCACACACAAGGCAGCGGCTTGAACGGGCCCGCCTTGTCCTTCACTAAGTTAGCCAGCTTCACTTATAACACCTACCTATACAGCAGCTCAACGAGCCTGACACACAGCTTGGTGTCCCACACACAAGGCAGCGGCTTGAACGAGCCCGCCTTGTCCTTCACTAAGTTAGCCAGCTTCACTTATAACACCTACCTATACAGCAGCTCAACGAGCCTGACACACAGCTTGGTGTCCCACACACAAGGCAGCGGCTTGAACGGGCCCGCCTTGTCCTTCACTAAGTTAGCCAGCTTCACTTATAACACCTACCTATACAGCAGCTCAACGAGCCTGACACACAGCTTGGTGTCCCACACACAAGGCAGCGGCTTGAACGGGCCCGCCTTGTCCTTCACTAAGTTAGCCAGCTTCACTTATAACACCTACCTATACAGCAGCTCAACGAGCCTGACACACAGCTTGGTGTCCCACACACAAGGCAGCGGCTTGAACGGGCCCGCCTTGTCCTTCACTAAGTTAGCCAGTTTCACCTATAACACCTACCTATACAGCAGCTCAACGAGCCTGACACACAGCTTGGTGTCCCACACACAAGGCAGCGGCTTGAACGGGCCCGCCTTGTCCTTCACTAAGTTAGCCAGTTTCACGGGCGCCTTGCCTTTCTCCTTCTGCGACTTCTGACTCTTCTGTGACTTGACCGTCTCCCGCGTCTCATTTAGTGATTTGTTGTTCTTTTTGACTGCTTTTTGTGGTACCTAAAATACAATAAATGTCATTTTAGTATCATTGTAGTTCCTTTTCCATTTGGAAAATGGAACCTTTGAATGAATGAAAATGGAACTTTTGAATGAATATGAATTTCTTCATTACTTAAGGTGAAAAAAGACGCTTTGCTCCTAAAAGTACGAGTACCTTAAATATTAACTGCACTAAACTTATTCTGAAAGGTGTGGCAATTGCTGCTTTGCGTTTCATGCGGTAAAGGCCACGGGGGAACCGACGCGGGAAAAGCTGGTGACTTAATATATTTATTTTAATAATTTGTTTTTTGGATTGTTGGTTTTTCACTCAAGACGCTCGATTTTGCAAGTCTTTCTACATCGTTCTCACACTTTTTGTTTGTATAATTTCCACACAAATGATGTAACCATATCATTGTAAAAAAAAATATTCATTCAAAGAGTCCACGGAGTTGCACGATTTCTCCAGAGATCTACGCTTTGGAATATGTTTCAGCTCTTTTGACTGACCGACCTTGACAATTCTAAAGTGCCTGTATTTGGTTTAATTGAAATAAATGCTTTGAGTTTATTAGGAAGACCGAATAGAACCTCATTTACTTCCAAATTTTGTAAAATAATCTGTCCATAATACCTTAGTCTGCTCCAACAGCTGATTACAAGCTTTAAACAGCTTGCAGACCTTGTTAGCGGCTGTGTCACTGCTCGGGCTCCACTGCAATATCGCATGCGCTATCAACGCTTCATAGCATTGTAATAACTGCTGCACTTTCAGGCACTTGGCTTTAGATTCTGGTGTTAAATCTGAGAGGTTAGGTTCTTCCTGTAACAAAAAAAAAACTATATTATATAAGTAATGTCATATTTTTTGTAAAGGTCTCTTTTGTAGGAATGCAATGGGATACATTTCTACCCAACGATCATGAACTAGACAAAGTTTTAGTGCTCGTTTACGGAGACGCGGGGCGTCGAACGTCGCGTGCGGCGTAGCGGCGCGCACTATATTCAAACATATTATGTCGCTGTATGAGAGCCTTTATGGAGAAGCGTAATCAAAATCTCTGCATTTTTCCCACATCTTGCCAATCCCCAATTAAACCCATATCTACGTGAGATTCCCCACAGTGTGGGAAATTTCCCACACGTCGGCAATGCTGGCTTGAGTGCCAAGCGGCGGCCGACGCGGCGTGCACCGCTGCGGCGGACGCCCCGCGTCTCCGTAAACGGGCACTTAGGCTGCGAACACGATGGGCGACGGGCCTAAAATTCCGTGACCACTGACTGTGGTGAGAGTGTGTGGGCGTCACATCTCAGGTTACGGGCTCGGCCCCCCCTGGAAAAAATCTTAGATACGCCAATGTTTGTTACAGATGGAGACCCTGAAGAGAGGTATTATAGGCCACTATTTTTGCAAAGATAAAGAAAATAAATTTATTTATACGGCGAAATGAGACCAACTATGGCTATGGTTCGTGCGTTACGACGATAAAAAACGGTAGTACTAGTTAACACCTTGTTCCTGTCAGGATCCTATGTCATTTGACATAATCAAGAGAAATCTAAACTGTCGTAACGATTACTCACCATGTCAATACTGACAAACTGCTCGTTATCGCTCAGCTGCTGCATGACCCTGGCCAGCTTACTCTTCAGGTAAGCGTTGCCGGTCTCCACTGACTGGCTGGCCAGGATGTCTTCCAAATCCTCCTCCTCACCAGGCTGCAGGAACTGCGCTACGGCGTATAGCAGCTGGGCTATAGGCTCCTGGTTATTCGAAATTAATATTTATGAGGATTTGGTAGTAAGTAATTATTAACCTTTCTAAGGCAAAAAAACATATTTTTACCACTATATTCACGCCGGAACAGGCCTAGCCTAGTGCAGGAAGTCTTTGAAAATTCTTTTTTGCTAAATTTGTAAAGAAACTAAACATTTTTGTATAACACAATTTGTGACCTTTGTTTGTTTTCTTTTAATTAATAAAATTCTTATTCTATTCTTATTCTTATTCGGAACAGCTTCTTAAACTGTATCAAGCGCAAGTTCGATCGTGTATGGAATACTGCTCTCTTCTTTGGGACGGATCTGCCAGATACCAGCTTGATGCCCTCGAGTCAATTGAAAAACGAGCCAAGAGGATCTTCGGCGATGATAAACTCGTCGAATAGAAGCTCCAAAGTCTTGAGCATCGACGCCGAGTTGCTGGCCTGTCGGTTTTCTATCGGTTACATTTTGGGGAGTGTGCGACGGAATTGCATAACTCTTTCTTCTGAACATTCTGATTGGAGAATTGGGGATTCCCCGTCCTACAACTTTGTTCTATGGGGATTAACTCGTTAGTTTCGTTTGTTCCGTCGTGTTTAGCTCGGCTGGCAGTCGTGTTTTAACATTTATTGGAGATATGTACTGCATAAAGTGTTCTTAGAATTAAAGTGATTTATTAAAATGATTCGTATTTTTTTGTATTTAAATTTTGACTATGTTTAATCATCATAATCCTCGATATACGCGAATTTCAGTTAGCGCGATTTTTTCCGGAACGTATCTCTCGCGTACAACAGGTTAAAACTGTTCTAGTATTGATAGTTGTATCTGTGATGAGTTCATTAAGATATGGTCTCTTTAACCTCTTGTTTTAAATCTTTCAACACCTTACGGCCAAATATTTATACAGCTACTAGCTGACCCGCGCAACTTCGTCTGCGTCACATTTTCCATTATTGCTCCGCTCCTATTTGTCTTAGCGTGGTGATATATAGCATATACACTTCCTCGATAAATGGGCTATCTAACACCAAAAGATTTTTTCAAATCGGACCAGCAGTTCCTGAGATTAGCGCGTTCAACCAAACAAACAAACTCTTCTGCTTTATAATATTAAGTATAGATTTGAGCATTATGTACTTACTATTAACACAGCAGTGACGCCATTGATCTGCACACACTTGTTAATCAGCAGGGAGGCAGCTCCATCGCCCTCGGGCAGGTACTTGCTCAAGTGTTCGTACAACAACTCCAGTATAGACTCATGTAGAAACTGCTTGTCTTTGGCACAACCATGTAATTCTAAAAATAAAATAATGACCGCTTAGGTTTCCTAAGATTTTTTTAATATCATCCTACATACTACACACTTTCAGCAGTCAATGTATAGTATGCATTTGTCTAACTACTTAATAAATACAAGAATGGTTTTATGTTTAAACATACATTTTTGTTTGGTAGATAACAGACTTCTTCACAGCGTGTTTTGTAACTGCTGCCTTTCAACACTTTCATTGCCACCATTATCCTCTATATCTACGTCCTTGCCGGTTGCCGCATGCAACTTTTGGAGAACGGCACCGCGGCGTCAGCGGCACTCCACCGAAATTTCGAAACACCACCGAGGCGTCAGCGGCGCCTTAGTAAGAATTGACCCGACCGCCATCGGCACTAAAGCCCTAGTCTACCTTGTTATAGGCAGAGCCCCTTAATCATGCAAGATCCAAATTGGGAAAGATCTATGTTCCGCCACTGTTAAACATCATCATCTGCCTAGCCTTTTCCCAACTATATTGGGGTCGGCTTCCAGTCAAACCGGATTTAGCTGAGAACCAGTATTTTACGTGGAGCGGCTGCCTACCAGACCTTCACAACCCATTAACAGCGTAACACGGTTCTCCTTTGCAAGACTCGTGTCTGATTTTCTGGCTTCTGACTATCCGTAACGACTGCCAAAGATCTCCAAATGACAGCCGGGACGAACAGCTTAGCGTGCTTTCCGAGGCACGGAGGAAACTCGGTATGTTAAGATGGTCACCCATCCACAGACCAACCTCGGCAAGCGTTGCTTAACCTTGAAGATCGACCTGCATTATTAAGCCACTGTTAGACAATGCTGTTCAAAATAATATTGGAAACTAGCTAAATATCAATAAAAGATTAAACCAAATTGAAATATACCCATCTATACGCACAAAACGTTTTGGGAATACATTCATTGTGCGTACAGCTAAGGAGTTGAATTCCCTGCCTGAGTCTGTGTTTCCTGATAGCTACAACCTGGGAGTCTTTAAGTCTACAGTGAATAGGCTACTTCTAGGCAAGCGTGCTCCATCTTAGACCGCATCATCGCTTAACATCAGGTGAGATAGTGGTCAAATGTATGCCTATCAAAAGTAAAAAAATAAATAAAAAACATAGAGATCTTAGTAAGAGAAACTGTGGGTGAAAACTTACTGGTGTAAAGCAGCTGTTTGACAAGCGCGTCTTGTACAAGACAACGCCGTAGTATGGATACCACCTCCATACACATGGCTTCGTTACGGACGCGCGAAGTAACACTGAAACAAAATGAAATAAATGTCATGCAAGCCTAAAATCCTAGATCTACCCCAAAAAACAGAAAAAAATCACCCTATCGAACATGAATTAGATAAAATCACCATATTATAGTGTTGGTACCGCGAGTTTTTTTTTTCTCTGGGGGGCTACTCTTTAAGCCCGAACTCCGTAGATTCGAGCTTAGTAACGGTAGTAGTTCTACTCCGTATCGGATTTATAAATAGGTACTCTATAAAAAAGCGACTTGTTAGGAACTTTTTAATCGTTTTTAGCGGTCGGGTTTTATGACAAGGTCAATTTTTTATGACTACCCTGACCAAATATCCTCCCCGCAGGACGCCCTCATAGTGTGGTGTACTTGTGCTTTAGCAGGTGAAACCAATGCCAAGGGGTCTCTAATTCCACTATGGTGAGCTACGTGAGGTACGAGTGCGCGCTGAACTGCTCGCTGTACGTCTGACTGCTGCTGACGTTACTAATGTTCTATTAACATAACATGTTGTACGTACACACTGCCCTGCTGCGTGTGGTGCAGGTCTACGGTGAGCTGCGTGAGGTACGAGTGCGCGCTGAACTGCTCGCTGTACGTCTGACTGCTGCTGACGTTACTAATGTTCTATTAACATAACATGTTGTACGTACACACTGCCCTGCTGCGTGTGGTGCAGGTCTACGGTGAGCTGCGTAGGTACGAGTGCGCGCTGAACTGCTCGCTGTACGTCTGACTGCTGCTGACGTTACTAATGTTCTATTAACATAACATGTTGTACGTACACACTGCCCTGCTGCGTGTGGTGCAGGTCTACGGTGAGCTGCGTGAGGTACGAGTGCGCGCTGAACTGCTCGCTGTACGTCTGACTGCTGCTGACGTTACTAATGTTCTATTAACATAACATGTTGTACGTACACACTGCCCTGCTGCGTGTGGTGCAGGTCTACGGTGAGCTGCGTGAGGTACGAGTGCGCGCTGAACTGCTCGCTGTACGTCTGACTGCTGCTGACGTTACTAATGTTCTATTAACATAACATGTTGTACGTACACACTGCCCTGCTGCGTGTGGTGCAGGTCTACGGTGAGCTGCGTGAGGTACGAGTGCGCGCTGAACTGCTCGCTGTACGTCTGACTGCTGCTGACGTTACTAATGTTCTATTAACATAACATGTTGTACGTACACACTGCCCTGCTGCGTGTGGTGCAGGTCTACGGTGAGCTGCGTGAGGTACGAGTGCGCGCTGAACTGCTCGCTGTACGTCTGACTGCTGCTGATGGCAGCGCCACTCACGCGCACGTTACGCAGTACCGATAGGAAACCCGATAAAGCGAGGCAGCGGTGTTGGGAGTCCCTGTGGATGGATAGAGAAGTTAGTGAACAATCAAAAACAGGAGTTATTTCGATGAAATAGTGAACATTGGTATTGAAAAAAGTAACTCTCGGTATCGGGAAAAAAAAATATCAACCCGACACACATAAACGCAAGTCAAGTGATTCGAATGACCGTTGAAAACGCATTCAGCAAATGACGAAAAGTTAACAATTTATCACAATTATTTCGTCTGGTTCTAAATGATCTGGTCATTTGGTCTGGTTTCGTAGATTGTGTTGCATACAAAAATAAGACACACGATGTGACAAGACAAAAAAAAATACAAATTAGATTGAAATGGTGTTAATCAGTTTATAAAAAAAACTTCAAATTCCACCTTACATACCTGGAATAAAGTCCTTTTCTGCACACCATAACCAGAGTATCTCTAGTTCTAGTGCTGAAGTTGAGGAGTGGATGTACAGCATCCAAGACTGAGGCAGCCGCTTTGTAATCAGTAGAGGAAGGTTGACAGTTCTCCAAGATGGTGCTCAGTTGTGTGCAGCGCTCTACTGATACGGGGGTCAACTTGCATAGCACGTAGAGGCAGTCTGGGAAGAAGAATATTACCGTTAAGATCCCGAATAGAGCTCTAGCCACACCGAGAGCAATAAAACTACATTGTATGTTGATGTTAAAATTAAAATAGAAATGATGGACGCTAGCGAATTTCGTCCCGCATTTTCGCACGAAATTCAACTCGCCTAGACTGGTGTCTGCCCGAAGATCGATTCCTGGGTAATATTACTCTGGCATACAATTACCTAGAGATGATTGCTGGCGTGAGTCTATGTAGTCAAACAAAGTCTAAAATCACGTCCATGGCGCATTCGGTCATTAGTTACAGTTCCTTCAATGTCGAACAAAACTTTCGGCGAAATTTTCAGCCAAAGCCGAAAGTATCGCTGAAGGTGGTCAGAGCCGCAGCCAAAGCCGATTCTTCGGTCGGAAACAAGTCAGTACATAAATTTTAGTCATAAAATAAGGTCCCAAACTACCTGCATACTGCCTCTGCGTAGTGTCGCTACACAGTGTGTCCGCTAGCTGGCTCAGTATGTGGCCGGCTGTCTCGGGCTGTGCCTTGCTGAGCCGCACCAGTATCAGCTTGCCGTGGGACCAACACGTGGGGGCGATGGGCTTCAGACGGGACACGGACAGTAAGAGGAAAGCTAGGTTGATTAGACCGACTACTGTTAGTTGCCGGTGGTTGGCGCTGGAACAAAGAGTTTGAATATAGAACTCACTACTCCATCATCATCCACAGCCAGACTTCACCCACTGCTGAGCACAGTCTTCGCTTAGCTTGTGCCAATCCCCACTCCACTCACTCCAGCCTAATGTCAAACGCCACTGACTACTAAACAAGCGATCCTTAAGTATGGGCTTGGGCAGTGTTATTCCGTTTAGAATGCTGCAATAGTAACCCGGTTGATCTACGACATATATTTATTTATATTTATACTAGCTGACCTGCGCAACTTCGTCTGCGTCACATTTTCCGCTCCTAATTATTATTGCAACAAAATATTGAGATGTAAGCTACCCTATCTTTCAAGTTGGATCAAACTGCACACGGTGTGCAAATTTGATTAAAATCGGTTAAGTGGTTTAGGAGTCCATTGAGGACAAACATTGTGACACGAGATTTATATATATTAAGATTTATTAGGGAAAACAAACAGTGACACATTACATTTTATAAAAAGAAATACAAAAGAATGTGATCAAATGTTTGACCAACAATATTTTCCATTGCATAGCATGCGATTTTAACTAAATTCTTAATTAAACAATGAGAAAAAATATTTACAATACATTTAAAAAATAAAAAAACAACTGCTTTTCTGGTGCCTACCAAATCTTAAGCGAAATTAAATACTAGAATGACAACCAAAAACCACAACTGACCCAATGCACTGAGTACATTTCTTCTGAATTTAGCAGCAGACAAAACAAACATATAGATGTGATGGAATTTTTTATTATAATTATTGGTTAGTCGGCGCAGAGGTGCACGCTCACCCGCGTGCGTGCGACAGGGAGTCACCGCGAACTGCGGACGTGCGCGCACTCCGCGCAGTATTGTTGTCCTAGGAACTATGTAACCTATTTTATTGCGGATATCAGTACAGTCATAGACATTAATACACAAATCATACAAAAATACCGTCTCTAGAAGAGTGCGTCTTGATTTTAAATAAGGTAATTTATAAAATCCAAGTAATTCATCATAAGATAAAACTATGGAAGCAACGGTAATGCATGGCTTTTAGGTATTTTCTTTGAACCTTTTCGATTTGTTCCGAATACTTATTGTAGAAGGGATTCCACACTGGCACTGCGTACTCGAGCTAGACCTTATTAGCGACTTATAAAGATATACGTAGGTGGAGGGACGCAGGAACTCTTTTGCAGATCTCATCACAAAACCGTACATCCGAAAAGCATTGTTCACAACTTTGTTAATGTGGGCATCAAGGTGAAGTCTGTCGTTGAGGAAGACCCCAAGATCACGAATAAGGGACTCTCTCGACAGTGAAGTATTTATCCAAAGAATATGGGTGCTATTCTTATTCTTTGTGAAACTGACACAACAGCATTTAGGTAGACTCAGTTGTAATTTCTTAAATTTACAATAATCACTGAAGCGATCCAGATCTTCCTGTAATAAAAGACTGTCTTGCCAATCTTTTATGGGTCTATAGATTTTGAGATCATCGGCATAAAGCAGAATCTTGGAATTACGAAAGCAAGTATTAATGTCGTTAACAAATAAGATAAGCAAAAGGAGGCCAAGAATCGAGCCTTGAGGCACGCCAGAGGTTACGTTAACCCTTTCCCCCCGGGGTAGTGATTTTTAACGAATTTCCGCTTTTGAACTTTATTATCATAATAAGTTAGGTAAAAGGAAACGCACAGATTTTTTTTAGATTTTTATTATACCTAGAAGTACTATTTCCAAGACCTAGACTTTAGAGTACCGTCAGGAACTTCGTGTTGCCACAATGTTAGGAACTTTGATAGAAACTACAAAAGTAATGAGGTCCAACATTGACTTAGTAATAATTAAATTAATAGATTTTTAATTACAGATTAACCTTGTGGCATTCAACAAAACAATTTTTCTTTTCATTTACACACAAAAACACGTTGCAATGCGAACAGTTACTATGAGGTTTCGACTGAATCTTCTTCAATCTACAAACCTCACGTTCATAGAGAACAGGGGAAGGTGAGGTTGTGGTGGTGGTGGTGGTGGTGAAAGACGGACCCTTTTGGAAGGGCCGCCTTTCGCAGTATTATCAGTAGAAGTGTTTCTTTTCTGACTAGCATCTTTCATTGTCATCAAGCCTTGAGTAACAGAGCGTCAAATTTTTTTTACGGTGCACGGTGATCTGTTCCATTGTAAGTCCATGAATGTCATATGAATTGAAATAAGATCTCCAGAAGACCCCAAAACAACCTGTGCCACCATTTCGGAGATTTGCGATCTATACGTACAGTAAAGGGCTCTCAAATGATCAGCTGTATCTACGCCGCCCATAAAACTATTGTAATCTTTGACAGCTACAGGGAATGTAATGGCAGACTTGGATCCATTTTTTTTTTACGTGACGCAGTTGCCTCTTGGTTCCCAAGAAAATTTGATACTAAATGAACCACTTTGTTATCCTTCCAATTCCAATATCCAATGTCAAAATTTGAAAACTCGATGATTACTGTCGCCCCTTTTCATTTGTAAATCAGCAATACATTTTCGGCCAGTCTTTTTCTATTACTTCGGATAGTGCCACATGCGTAGGTGTTTTCAGTTTATCAAGCAACGGAACAGACAGTAGATCAGTCTGAACACTAGATCCAGGTTTTGGAGATGTGGGTACCTGATTTATAGGGCACTCTAATACATCTTCATTTGACGGCGACAATGGCGGAACTTCGGTAAAAACACTATCTAGAGCTCTTTCAAAAACCTCATCGAAGCCTCTTGGTGAGGGTAGTTGAAGATTTTCCACTTCATCATCGGACACACCTGCATCAGACTCTTCGTCGCAGTCCAGAAGCTCTTCTAATAACAGGGCTTCAATTAGAGCAGTATTGTTTGTAATATCCATCTCAATGGCTAAACAATAAGAAATTAGGTCAGAACAATAATAAATGTAAAAAGCATTCGTTTATTATAAAACAAAATGCCCACTTTATCGAGTATGCGAATTTTAAAAACCCCTTAACTTTTGCGACTAAAATCACCTGACGGTACTTTTAAGTCCACATAAGTTTTTATCAAATATTCATATAAAATAAAGTGATAATATATTATAACAGCTTTTAGAAATGTAGTCAATGATATAAACAACGTAAATAGTAAAAAAAAATAGCACTTACCTCTGATATTCTATTTATAAAATATTTCCAATTACACCGCACAGCGAAGTGACAAAATGTTTGACAGGTAGTAACTGGCTGTTCAAATTCTTCGGCAACATCACGCGGTAATTCAAATAACGCACTGTGATTGGCTTACGGAAACGGTACTCTAAAGGATCGTTGGTTGTAGTTATCTTAAAGTGTTTTCTTACATAAGTTATTAGACGAAAAATGTGGAGGACTTCTAGGTACCGTAAGGAGGGAAAGGGTTAATGATTGCGGTAGACCTGAAACCGTTAATTACAACTCTCTGAGTTTTGTTCGTAATATATGAAGAAAACCATCGGAGTAAATCACCACGTATTCCTCTAAACGAAATCTTTTTCAGAAGAAGCTCATGATCAACCTTGTTGAATGCCTTTCGAAAGTCAGTATAAATGGCGTCTACTTGAATACTAGAATCTATATTACCGAACAAATAGTCCATGAAGGCCACCAAATTGGTTGTAGTTGACCTTTTCTTTACAAATCCGTGTTGTTGCTGGATTATGGTGTGATGAAGAACAGGGCACACTTTATCATGAACCAGCCTCTCGAAAAGCTTCGGCATGGCTGAAATGATAGATATGGGACGATAGTTCTCAACATCCCGCTTATTGCCTGATTTATAAATTGGAGTTATGTTTGCACTCTTCCATAATTTGGGAAAAACTCCTTGTGCCAACGATTTGTTAAACAGAATAAATAACGGAGTGCAAATATTTTTTGCGGTTGCTTTAAGAAAAGTGACTGGGAGACCGTCAGGACCTGGACCTTTTTTTGAGTCTAAAGACTTGAGAGCCATCAATATCTCATTCTTGCTGAGCTCTATCTTACAAATGAGGGAGTCGTGGTCAATACATGGACATAGGGCTTATACAACGTTCAAACAGAACAAAAGCAAAACCTGAATAGGTATCGTTGTACTAATCGTTATAAACACCCTTGATAACACGAAAAAAAAAAGTTGTTCAGTACATTTTGCCGAAACATAAATGCATGTGGTGTCAGGATTTGCGTTTACATTTTTTTTTTTTCGAAATCCACAGCTTTTTTTACAATTTTGCTTAAAATAAGCACCGCAGATTCACCCTTGACCATATATTACAGTATGGCTGAGCGCTCTCCGCCCTCTATCCCAAACGGTTGAGCGCGTGACAGAAGTGTTTTTGCAAAAATTGTTGCAAATTTTACGCTCTAGAATTTTGATCACTAATAGCGAAAAACGATTTTTTGAACTTTGCCCTTCAGTACCTACTACCTACTCAAGAAGCAGACACGAGACGATTTTACGAAACTTTGTACATAACATTTAGAACGCAAAATGAAGGTGTATACGGGTTTCCAGCTTACTATATCTTATTCAGAGGTGAAACGCTAATTTGTCTCGACTGGTATTTTATGTATATGCGGCGTGATGTTACAAGTAAGATTACCTCTCGGTAGTGATAAGCTTGAGCACGCTGACCACGTCGACATCGGGCGGCGTGACGGCGCGCACCCACGCCGACTCCTTAGCGCGCAGGTCGTCCATCGCGCGCTGTTCTATCGCTGATTTGATTACCTGTATTTTGTTAAAATAACTACCTTAAATTTGGCTTAGAAATATTAAATTTTGTCGAGTTCCTAATACAACTAAGATTTCGGCTTCGAGCACACGGCTTGTAACTGAACCACAGTAGCTGTTCACCCGTAGCGCATGTTGGTGCCTAACATTTATGTACGAGCCAGAAATGCCGCCTAGATTCCGCCCGCCTGATAGTTAGAAATCATCGCAAAGATGATCACTGTGTTAATCCAGGTTTTAAAATAAATTATGATGCCATCAATACTTACATCCAAACAAACAGGTCTAAAGTCAGCCCCCTCATCTGACATAGCCAGGGGCAGGTCTATGATGAAGGACGCCCTCAACAACTGGGTCTGACCCCATGTCTGACATGTTTAGAACTAAATTATGATGCTAATGATACTTACATCCAAACAAACAGATCTAAAGTCAGCTCCCTTATCCGACATAGCCAGGGCCAGGTCTATGATGAAGGGCGCCCTCAACAGCTGGGTCTTCGGCCATGTCTTGATGTGCTTGCGGACCAGCTCGGGGTCGGCGGCGCCTTGAGAGATGTGGTAGATGCAGGTCGACAGGCAGCGGCTGAGTTCGGCTGAACTGTGGGGTACTGGGAATACACAATGATTTCTTCAGTTCTATTTTCAAGATACTAACGTAATTTTTGTGTGTTGTACAATAGAGATTTCTTTTCTAATCTACTAGCAACATAGTGTAACCAGTGTTTCGGAATTTATTTGAGAGAGTCACCGCGGCCCTGGAACGCAAAGAGCATTTGGTGGAACACGGATGGGTTTTAATGAGTAAGAGTCTGACACTGCCTTCTTCTCCGCCCAGATCGCAGGGACTCATTTGATGATTCCCATACTTAAAAATAGTATAGTGTAAACTAGCCCCCGCCACACGTTTGACGTTACTGGCCGATCCAATCTAATTCTTAGCGGGACAAACCTTGTCGATCGCCCAGTCGCAGGTAGCCCAAGTCGCAAGTTGTGTAGGGCGTGTAGCATCTGTAGCTCGCGAAATAAAAATTTTCTTTTTTTATGGGATTTGTAAATTAAGAGCAATGGGTTGTATGATATGTATCCACCACCAAGAACTTACCAATGTCATCTATATCAATGGTGGTAGACTCTGAATCCTGAGGCGGAGGTTCCAACTTGCTGTACAGACGCGCACTGAAGTAGTGGCTCAGGTGTGATAGTACTATCTCTAAATGGTATGTCTTGCACAGTCTGGAAGAACAAAGAAAATACAACTTGATTGTCAGATTCTCTTTTTTACTATTAGTACTGGTTGAGAGTAGCTCGTGGCTAAATAATAACAGCCGCACAGATCAATCTTCAAGGTTAAGCAAAGCTTGCCGAGGTTGGTCTGTGGATGGGTGACCATCTTAACATACCGAGTTTCATCCGTGCCTCGGAAAGCACGTTAAGCTGTTGGTCCCGGCTGTCATTTGGAGATCTTTAATAGTAGTTACGGATAGTCAGAAGCCCTAATATCTCTGACACCAGTCTTGCCAAGGAGTACCGTGTTACCCAGTTAATGGGTAGTGGAGGTCTAGTAGGCAGCCGCTCCACGTAAAGTACTGGTATTCAGCTGAATCCGGTTTGACTGGAAGCCGACCCCAATATAGTTGGGAAAAGGCTAGGCAGATGATGAAGTGTCTAACTATTACAGTTCTAAAGATGCAGCCCTGTGGCAAACAAAGAAACGGTTATAAAATGCTTTAAGTAAGAAAAATGTTGCAGTTAAAGCGAACTGCCAGTGTATGTTTAGTCTATAAGTAATTTACACATTACCTTGTGAAGACGAAGGTATAGGAGATGAAGTTCGTGGAGTACCTGCTCAACCCGCGCGAACGAAGTCGCGGACGAAGTGCTAGTGTTCAATAAACTCACTTCAGTAACTGATGCACCAGTGGAGGCAGGGAGTCTGGTGGCATGTCTATGATGTAAGAACAAATCTTGTTGACCACCTGCTTGTGTTCATTGCGCGACAACTGCATGTCCCTGGAAATGACAAAAAACAGGTGTTATTCTGTAAAATGTGGTTGTTGCAATCTGGGAGTGGTGGGGGTAGGCAAGTGAAGAGTGAATAGGTTATTGTAGAACACATAACCGCCTTCCATCAATCAAAGCCTATGAATAAAATAATACGAAACGATAAAAAACAAATTGAACTGAACAATTGAATTATTTTGAATTGAATTATTTTGAACTAGCTGACCCACACAACTTCGTCTGCGTCACATTTTCCATTAATGCTCGGCCTCTTTTAGTCTTAGCGTGATGATGTATAGCCTATAACCTTCCTCGATAAATGGGCTATCTAATACTGAAAGAATTGTTCAAATCGGACCAGTAGTTCCTGAGATTACCCCCTACATACAAACTTACAAACATACAAACTTACAAACAAATGTTACCTCTTTATAATATTAGTATAGAAGTATAGATAGTATAGAAGTATAGATAGTATAGAAGTATAATTATAGAAGTAAAGATACGGTTCTTTCTATGTTGCAGTTCTGTGTCTTTTGTAGGTCTTAGATGATACCTGAGTTGCTATAGGTATAAAGCACATACAAAATAAAAATATGTATGTGGCTTAAAGCTATTGTGTTATAATAATCAGCATAAGTCATGTGCACACTCTCCATTGGTCGGTTTGACGACGACAGCTCTGACGCTTCACGTTATTGATTCGTTAGTCAATGCTCATCAACCATTAGGCATACAAGTTTCGTTCGCCCACCGTACATTGGCCAGATCACCTTGCTGCATTCATCTGTGCTCACTCGTGCCGGATACTATACCCAGTTACTGGATTGCGGAGGTAAGACAGACAGTCTCTCCATTTAAATACTGGTACTCAGCTGCAGTCAATTAAACAGGAAGCAGACCCCAAAAAGGGCCCAGCCACTAACTCCTGATAAGATCTGACAAGTAATCTGGTAAAGAACTTAGTACAAAGATCATCATCGAAAGATCATCGTAGACTTTGTCTCTGTCATTTCTGACCTAGACTAAGGTCAAGAGCAAACCCATATCAAACAAAAAATAATTAAAAAGGATCCCGTTCCCAACCATTATTGTAAAACAATCCTTTTAAATACTAACTTGAACATAGCTGTAAGCTGCACAAGCTGTTTCTCATTCCAGCTGCACTGACACAGTGTGTGTACACACTGTTCTTTGTACTCAGTGCCTGACAGCTCAGACCCGCAGTGCTTGATCATATCATGTGTTGAAATTGCATTTATGCATTCTGGAAGCACATCGCGCCAACTGAAAACAAAAATTGTGTAAATAAAAATATACATGATTGATGAAAACTTATTTGATAGATGTTATTAAAAAACTAATAGCACCCCCATTTTTTTAAATTTTGGTGCAGTACATTTTAATTGCGTTTTGTCAGCTCTCTAGGTTTTGAGAAAATTAATAAAAAACTGGCCAAGTGCGAGTCGGACTCCCGCACGAAAGGTCCCGTACCATTATCGTTTTATACGATTTATGACGTATTAAAAAAAAACTACTAACTAGATCTCATTCAAACCAATTTTCGCTGGTAATTTATAATGGTAATATACATGGGGACCCCCAAAATTTATTGTTTTTTTTTTTCTATTTTTGTGTGAAAATCTTAATGCGGTTCACAGAATACATCTACTTACCAAGTTTCAACGGCATAGATCTTATAGTTTCGGAGATAGTTAGAAAAGTGGCTGTTACATATGGACGGACAGACGGACAGACAGACAGACATGACGAATCTATAAGGGTTCCGTTTTTGCCATTTGCGGAACCCTAAAAAACCAGTTAATACCCTATGGCCTGAAAAGTCGTGTAAAATTTTTACATATTTGCTTACATCCTAAGGAGCTATCTGCACAACTTAACACCACCACCCAAAAAATGTATCAAGTTGATGATGTTATCTCTCTAGATTTGGTTCATAAAACTGCAAACCCCATAAATATTACCTCAATTCTTTCAGAAAACAATAGAATTTCTGTTTAATTTTTTTTTTATACAACACTAGCTGTCCCCCGCGGCTTCGCTCCCGTCAACTACCCATTTTTTTTTTGCTTTTAAACCTTCCCTGCATTCTGGCGAACTAAACAAAAAAAAGAATTACCGAAATCGGCCCAGCCGTTCTCGTGTTTAGATGGACTAACGAACAGCAATTCATATATAAGACTAGCTGTGCCCCGCGGCTTCGCTCTCGTCAACTGGCTACCTTACCTACCCATTTTTTTTTTGCTTTTAAACCTTCCCTGTATTCTGGCGAACTAAACAAAAAAAGAATTACCGAAATCGGCCCAGCCGTTCTCGTGTTTAGATGGACTAACGAACAGCAATTCATTTTTATATATAAGACTAGCTGTGCCCCGCGGCTTCGCTCTCGTCAACTGGCTACCTTACCTACCCATTTTTTTTTTGCTTTTAAACCTTCCCTGTATTCTGGCGAACAAAACAAAAAAATAATTACCGAAATCGGCCCAGCCGTTCTCGAGTTTTAGCGAGACTAACGAACAGCAATTAATTTTTATATATATAAGATTACAGGCTAATATGAACCGTTGGAGGACACCATTGCTGGGCAAAGACCTCTGTCAAATCGTCCCAGGAATATTTTCCTGCACCACCTTAACCTTTTGACCGCCACGGTCTTGAAACCGATAAATGAAGGAGTGCCCAACACAACACCGTCGGCTATAGCCAATCAACAAACCACAATTTTAAGTACAAAATAAGTTTATAAAATCAAGTTTTCTGTGATTTATTATGTCATTACAAGTAACATTTTATTTTAAAATATGGAAAGAAAAGCAATGATTAATTGGTAATCAATAAGATGTTGGAATCTCTATATCTTGTTTGCAATAAATTTGTGGCTTGGTGTGGGAAGGACACTCTGGTGGTCAAAAGGCTAAGGAGATTTAATAACAAACCACACTCACATCATATTCACATCAGTATCTTGTACAATAGACTGCACGCTGTCATTGGACCATCTCACTAGATCATCTATTGGTAACCTCGGCAGCTCCAGACATAGTCGGCTGGTCACATCGCCACAGTGAGTGAGGGATGTGGACTCTTTTCTCATGGTCTGCAGGACTATCTCCACTACCTGGAACATTTTATTTATGCCTTCATTTTATTTGATTGTGGTTAAACCCAGGCAGACTTATTATAATTTATATCACCACCAATGCTTAAGAAATGGTGAAGAAAAGTTATTGTAGAAAACACCAGCTTTTCTTGAACCAACCATTTGAAGACATAAATACACCAGTGTTGCCTTGCCTTCTATATTGAGCCTTTCAACTTAAGCTAGGTTCATGTAGATTATGACCCACACCCTCTCAGAGAGATGTCGGGGTTTGAAGCAGTGGAAATTATGTAGGCTAATAATACAACTTTATTTTAAATTAGCTGAAGCCCACGGCTTCACCCGCTTGACAAATTATGTACTACTTGTACTACTAGGACTCCGCCCCTAAGACGACCCACTGACCAACTTTTTTCACGCCTGTTTAGTTGATAATACCCATTATATACCCAGGATTCAAATGATGAATTTGTTTTTCAAATTGGTTCAATAGTTTCGGAGCCTATTCAAAACAAATCCCCCTTAATAATCCTCTTTAAAATAATAGTGTAGATGTAGAAGACCTTCCTCGAGAACCACTCTATCCATTGGTGAAAACAGCATAAAAATCGGTGAACTAGTTTTTGAGTTTACCGTGAACAGACAGACAGACGCGGCGGAGGACTTTATTTTAATATCTAGTTATGATTTGGATCTATTGAGGTTTCAAAATGCAGAATTGATGTATAATTCTTTATCAGTTCGCTGTGAATAATCATTTAGTGTACCTAAATTATCTACGATCATTAATTATAGTGTGAAGTGTACATGTCAGGACATGTTCCACTCAAATTGTTGGTGTTTGTTTACCTTGACTTTATTCCTGCAAGTACTAACGTTATCCGGGAATCCATTTAGAATACAATTCAACAGGTCACCTCCGTCACTATTTACAATTCGCCGCGGTAAAAACTTCAGTATCTGTAAATAAATAATCGAAAAACATGGTGCAAATTCAGTGTCACACAAACTTTACATTCCTTGGTTCGGGCATGATATACCTGATCAATTTTGAGCTGACAGTAATCACGTAACTCTTCGCGTTTGCCAGGAACATGCCCAAGTTCTTTTATTTTAGTAAACACTTTGCTAGCATCCATTTTACAACGTTTGATCGCGCAATCCTTGTTTTTGTGCGCGCCCGCCAAAACAACACGATGGATGGACCACAGATTTAGTCAGATTTCTAAACTGTCAAAAAGGAATCAAAATACTGGAAAAAATAACAGATACAACAAGTAAATATTAGTTCTAGTTGTACAATGGTTGTGGGTTGTACCCAGTTGTACCCTCTATATTACTTACCTATATATAAAAGTACTCTGTGATATTACTTTACTCTTTGGGTTGTACATAGCCAATTTATCCCATCACTATTTAAATGGAAGTTGGTAACACTGTAAGAACGTTCCAGTGCTCGTACTGCTCGTATTACAAATCTTTAAAAACACATTAGATCATGAGTGTCATTGCTTTTATTTCGTAACATTTACAGAAAATCACTTAGCTTCTTTTTTATTAGTTTACAAAGAGTTCATTAGTCTTTTGTCTTTTTCTTCTGCCGAACTATTTCCAAACATGCAATATTTTTAATGGCATCCCCGTAACGTCTTTTTTGATGACGTCATCAGTTTATGTTTAGCGACTGAGAAGTTACGATTGTTACGAAATTCACGAATTTCATTTTATCGCGCACGTTTGTGTACAATTTACTGTACGCGCTTATTCATTTGTAACTCGTAACATAACAAATATACAAAATATCTTTACGACGTTCAGAACCGAGCATCCGTATTTAATTTAATGTAACTGAAAGTCACCGAGACGTTCGTTACGTTACTTTTGGCGGCATCGCATGAAGCCACAGAAATAGATTTCCTTGTGCAATATCGGTGTATAAATTCGGTGAAGTAATTTGAATATCGGTGGAATTTCGGTGAGATCATCAACCTTGGGTTGTTGGTAGCGAGGTGTGAAGATGGTGTAGAGGCAGTGATAACAGCAAGTCAGTATCAGTGATAGAAGCATGGAGAACCCGACCGTTAGCGGATTGAGGTCAAGGTCTCGTTCGAAGACACCCTTCCTGCGGTCGAGCTGCGATCGCGAGAGCTGTCTGGAGACTGAGGAGCACACACATCCGAAGTCTGGACGCAAAACCCCTGTGAAGAGAAGCACCCCTGTCAAGTGAGTAGGCTGCTATAATGTCTTGAAAAACAAGCATGTGTGTTCCTGGCGCTATCCTCGTTAAATATAGGTAGCAGTGGTAGATTACCACAATTTTAGGTATCTCGAAGTGAACTAAGTTTTTGAAGTATATTGTATATCACAGATTAAGAAAGATAAGCCTTGTTTATCACACCTGTCATTAATGATAATATTATAAAATTCCTGCTAAACTAGTTTCACTGTTTAACATTTTGTATCTTTGTGAATTTATAACAGCTTATTTCATTGCGAAATTCACTGGATTTTAAATGCTAAAGTATGTTGAACATATTGTGATAACAGACTTATGTTATCAGATTCAAATTTTAATTAATCTTATCTGGGTACAATTATTTTAATTTAAAGCTTATAGTGTGATTTTGGTTTATTGTTTGTTTGTTTGGTTCAGGGTAAAAATATACCTAAATTATCTTTATTATCCTTGTTTCCTTCATGTGCATTCATTCATAGTATTCATTATAATGAACTACTACCAGAATAGATACAAAATAGGCTTTATTATGAGTGAAAAACATTCAACAGTCTTTTAAGGGATTAAAAAATATAATAGAGGTATTATTGTATGTTTCTAGGAAGGAATCTTTGGAAGTACTGATTCAATTATGATTTTTTCTCTCTGAAATGAAGCTTCACAATGACTGAGTAATAAATGTTATTTTTTGTACCGGAACAACTTGTGGTTCCTGTGGTATAGGCAGCAGAAGCAAAGCCATAAATAAAAACTATGCTTTAACCGGTTAGATCCGGAGGTGGAACCATTAAGGCCACCTGATGCAATTGATTTTATACTTTATTTTTATGACATTACAATTTATATCAGTGACGTCAAGTGGAACCAATGGTTCCACTCCAGGTGGTACCAGTTAATGGTTTAGGTAGGTAGTTAAATAAGGTAAACAATCTTGATGTGTCTTTTTAACCTTTTTATTATTTATTTCAAAATTCTATTTAAAAATAAATTGTAACTTAAAACCAATGTAAATACAACAATATTAGCAATTACTAAATCAATTGAACCATTAAATTAAGCAGTAGTTTATTTGTTTAACATTTGTTTATGTAAAAAGTCACCTACCTAAACCTTTCTAGAGTTTTTCAATCAAGAACAACCTACATTATTTTTTCATAAAGCCTTATAGTCATTATAAACAAAATGATTTGCTGACAATAATGAGTGCAGTATATGAGTAATCAGCCTTATCTGTGTTAGCCAACTTCTTAACCATTAAAGTGCCTGTGTAATAGAAAAGGTAAAAGCTTTGAGTTTTCTTGATCACTTAATTGAACAGGGTATTCATTAAAAAAAAGTAAGTTTTAAGGTGAGTAATTTACTTGAAACATTTCCATGCCACTGTAATTGTTATGTAAGCCGTAAATAAGCTTTTATTTGTTTCCGTTATAGCCGTTCCCCTAAATAAGTTTTTATTTGTTTGGCTAAGTTTCTGTTAACTTTATGATGGAACTAAGTTATTTTATTGACAAAACCACTCTCGTCATCCAAGCAAGGGGTATGCAATCTGTACAAAATCATTTTGCTGCTGAATCTGTTTACTACAAACATTGAGCTTTAATATAACACCCACTGGTTTCTCAGATTTATATGACAGATTGATCACAAGGTTGGTAGGGCCCAAGTACCAGTAAAGGACAAGTTTTGTTGACAATGATGTCACAACCACATAGATGTGAGGTCATTGCGGCATAGTGTTGAATGACCTTGCTGGACCTATGCACAACATTGATTCTTGGAACTTTTGGTCATGGACTAATTTTAGAATGAGCATAATGGTCCACATTTGCTACTGTATTTTATGTACTTTTAATAATTATTAACAACTCATGATTAGTATAATGTATTCTATTCTATTCTTAGAATTACATATATATTTTGTGAGATCAAGTTTAAATTGCAATAAGTGCATTAGATATCTATTTTTTATCTGAGATAATTTAAATTAATTAAACGTCTTAATAATAGTCTGTCCTGTTTTCAAATAATGAAATCTAATTATGTTTTTTCATATAAACAAGAATAAATTTTGGAAATAATTACATTATTGTTGCAAATGTAAGCAAGTCTAATAAAATTAAATGCCGACAACTAAGTAAATAAATTATATTCTGTAATTACCAACTTTCCTCTGATAAGATGCGAATGCGAAGGAATTACTTTAACCTTGACAAACGGAAGTGACTCATGTGATAAGACCTTACCCCTGTAACACATAAGTGTTTAACATGTATTCACATTCCAACACATATACCAATGTTTGAACAAACATTTTGCACCAATAACCAAATTGTTTCTCAACAAATGAACACTGTTAAGTTAGTTAAATAATGACATTAGTATCACTGTCTAAGGTGATAGGCAAAGTGCCAAAGACTTGTTGTACAATAGTATGTTGTAGCCAAAACAGAGAATCAAGGTTGATCAAACATTTGTTTATATGAAAATCTCTCTAGATGTTCAACAACTTCAACTGTATAAAACATCTGTAGTTCTGTACCAAGGTTTAATAATCCTTAACATTAATTAATACCTAGTCAGTTGGAATGTAAATATTTCGTTAGTAGCTCAAATTCTCCAAAATTATGGCAGTTGATACCTACGCGCTGCTGCCTGCGGCTACGCCCGCGTGTATGTCGAAAATTATCCCAAGGGAACATACTCCCCGGATTAAAAGTATCCTATCTGTTATTCCAGACTATAATCTACGTCTATGCCAAATTTCATCAAGATCCGTTCAGCCGTTCTGACGTGACTGAGTAACAAACATCCAAAATTTCGCATTTATAATATTAGATTGCATGTAATCACAATCACTCAAAATTAAGATAAAGTAGCTTAGCTACGCAATCTGTTTCAAATTTAAAACGACCTAGAAAAAAACAAATCTTTAGTATTTTGACACCAGCGCACCACACATCTCTATCATGTCGCATTTCTTTCCCAGACAACTACACCCGCCCACAAGCACAGTGACCACAGAAACTATAACTGAAGTAGAAGAAGAACATACATCACAACCAGTCCACCAAACCCGTCGGGTCACCAGAAATGCAGCTAACCTCATCAGGACTTCAGACTACTCTTCAGAAGAGAGCCTTGACCGACTCAAGGGACAATCCAAAGAAGTAGTTCAGGTAAATATTGCAAAACCATATGTAAATTTGTTGAATGATAATGTGCGAATGCCTCATTCATGGTTAATGTGTGGAAAATGTAAACAAAGGATGCAACATCCACTCTAATGAGTTTGTATTAGATAGTATAGTACAGATGGCTCTGTTGTCGGCCGCGTGGCTTTGTGTATGCTGGCAACCGCGTGGTGTCAAGGTCATTACAGTATAACGCATGTAATATCTATGACATTTTTAAGTATTTTCCTTAACCATTATAAAGCTCAGTGACATAGAACTACCGACGTTAGCGTATAAATAAAGACAATGGAAAAGGAGGGTTCGCACATAGCGGTTTATGGTTACCACAACGCGACAGTTGGCATCAGTTTACGTTTGTAGAAAGAAGCGTTTCTTCACGAGAATGGAGAGTATGTTACGGTCGAGGAGCCTTTTGTCAAGCAAGTTTCTGTCATAGGGGCTTGCCGCACCCATAGATACAGCATAATAAGTCAAAACAATTAAGTATCGTCTTTACTAGCACTTCGCTGCGACTTCGGGTTTACTTCCTGATAATTTAGCTGAATTAAATTTTAATTCACCAATGCAATGGTCAAAATATGGTAAAAATCGGTCCGTTAGTTTCGGAGATTATTTGGTACAAAAAAACAAATCTAGTATAGCCTGCTATTGGTCCATTGATTGTTTAGATACGGGACAGAATCTAAAACAGTTTTTATTACTCAGAATCAAATAAAATCTATATCAATAGTTACTTGTATGGCTGTCCTGAATACTTTGTATCTTAATCTGTTTTCTATAAATGTGTTATAAAACATCTTGCATTCTTTCAATGGTAATAATACTGAGTATCAATTGAACATAAGGTTTAATTAATTCCGAACCGCCGCCTGCATTTTATTGCAGTCGAGCAATTAGCATATCACCATGAATGGCGTCTGTTTCCGTATATGGAGCGTCATTGGGCCGAATAAACTTGAATGTTTTTATCAGAACATTACTCTTGTATTTTCCGCAGTTCGGGAGCAGTGTGGTGGCTATGCTCTACAGTAAGCCACATTTTTTATTGATAGGTAAATGATATTTATTTTTCAAATAGGTTACAAGTACAAAACTCTTTTACACGTCAATTTTGATCATACATATTATTTTCGATGACGCCGGTGTTTCCTAGCTGACTACCCTCAGAAAGGAACACCGAAACTATCTCAGAGGCCATTGTCTCTTTTGAAGTCCATCCATACAATCGTCAATGACATAATTATGAAAACCATGTAGGTTAACGTCTGAGGTGGCCTTTTGAGGAAAGCACCACACAGATTTGAGTGTACCTGTTCAGACAGTGCAAGCATTTGTCAGCTATCGTGCAGTTCAACTCAGAACTTTGAGGAGCTCAACGATCCGACGAACAATACCAAAGCCTTAGAATAATAACGCATAGAAGCCGCGTCTAGAACAAAACCCGAGCAAAATCGTGTGTCCACTCTTTTTCTTTGTGTGCGTGAGCCGAATGTGTCTACGTTCCTCTAACGCACACAGATATAGCTTTCAGTGATACCATTACTAAGCCGTTACCCACAAAATATGGGAAGACGCATTACTATTTTGCTATCAAGGCAAGTATTTTATGTTGTTGGGAACTGGAAAAGGTAAACATGATTTTTCATGTAATATGACATATTTTTTCGGAAGGTATAATTCAATTTATTTCAAAATAAAAGGAAATAAATCGCATAAAGAATGAGATATTGTTCAATGCGTTTAGAATGCTTGATGGGTTATAATTATAAACAATGTTAAACATCGGGTTTGATATGAATTAACAGTAAGTATTGTATTTTAAAATTACAAAAATGAAAAACATGAATGAAAGCAATGTGGGTATTTTTTCCTCACAAATAGCAACACTGTGTTATGACAAGTTAGGTTATTAGAATTTTGTTTTATTTATCGATTTACGTAAAAATAGTGCATAGAATGTGGGTCCTTATTTGTGAAATGTTATTTTATCACATTTTTTTTGTTTTCCTGATGTGCTATAACATCCTTTCACGCAACAAACTGTCATTTTCAATTATTTACTCGCGAGCTGTGTTCGACGGAACGTGACATTGAGTACTGACGGCCTGATGGCTAAGTTTGACGGATTAGGCTAAGTTTCAGTTGCCTCACTTTTTGCACTCGTACTAGGTTTCTATGCGTTATTATTCTAAGACCAAAGCTATGTAAGGACATTTGGGTTGGCCGCATAGTGTAGAATAGAATAGAATACTCTTTATTATGTACACCATATAAGTTACAGAAAAAATAAAGTGTAGGTACTATATATTCTTTATTATTGTTGATAAGTTCGCTTTTGACCACAATCTCACCTGATGAAAAGCAATGATATAGTCGACGATGGATATGCTAGCTTAGAAGCAATCTAGTCACTCAATACACTTCCTCCAATGAACTTTTGTATGTGGTGCAACAAAGTCTGTGAAGACTGCAGACAAATGTTTAAAGTGTATCGTGTGGATGCACTGTTACTTCGGCAGAGAATTCGACTCCTTAGCTATACTACAACTAAACGCACAATGTAATAGAACCCGACCGACGACCTGTCGTCAACCGGGAACAACTGTCATAGAGGCCAAGGCTCAAGTGGCTGCTAGAAAGTTGGGGATCCTGGCAAAGGTGAGACGGTACTTCACGCCGGAACAGCTTCTTAAACTGTATCAAGCGCAAGTTCGATCGTGTATGGAGTACTGCTCTCGTCTTTGGGACGGATCTGCAGCTTGATGCCCTCGAGTCAATTGAAAAACGAGCCAAGAGGATCATCGGCAATGATAAGCTCGTCGAATCGAAGCTCCATAGTCTTGAGCATCGACGCCGAGTCGCTGGCCTATCGGTTTTCGATCGGTTACATTTTGGGGAGTGTGCGACGGAATTGCATAATTTAATTCCGCCAAGCCCGTTCCACCATCGGACCAAGACGTACGGTGATGCGCCACCGGTACATGGTGGACATCCCACCTATACGCACAAATCGTTTTGGGAATACATTCATTGTGCGTACAGCTAAGGAGTGGAATTCCCTGCCTGAGTCTGTGTTACCTAATAGCTACAACCTGGGAGTCAGTGAATAGGTTACTTCTAGGCAAGCGTTTTCCTCCTCAGACCGCATCATCGCTTAACATCAGGTGAGATAGCGGTCAAACGTATGCCTATCAATAGTAAAAAAACAGCCATGCTCCGGACTGCTCCCGTTACTAAAAACTTTGTATAGAACAGAACACCTAATATCACTTCGCCCGACCCAGGAATCGAACCCAGCTAGTCTATTCTGTAAATAACCATTTCGATATCGACTTCACCTGAGTGACTAAGCTTACAAAGTGAACTTTATTTCACACATCATAAGGTCTTATATTTATACGAATTTGAAACTCACCTCGGATTCCGCTGTCGAGACACGAAAATGTTGTTACAGAATAGCACTGCAGGACCTCATCACTAAACCAACGAGGCGTTTGCAAATGTTTTTATCCTCAGTTTTAAGAGATATAGATAAGAGCTGCTCAATCTCTATAACAATATGTTACAAGGTAGTGATTATGTCGGCCGTAAAACCAAGGTCTAGTCTACTCGCTCGTAACTCCGCTTATAGTTCCGAAATAAATAAGGTACAGTCGCCAGCACATCAAGCTATCCGAAACAGGATGAACTGCAAATTTTCCTAATCAACCTTGAATCTAATGCTTCAGCGATAAAGTTGAAAATCTATTAAGGTGGAAGCTCCAGGGTAGCCCGCGAAATTCAAATATTTTTATGTTTTTTGCAATTTTCCGGTCAGTGTGAAGTTGTATGTTGAACAGAATACGGTTCGCGATCGTAAAGAGCATTTATCTAAAGGATTATAACCATTTGAATCATCAATATAACCATCTAAGTTCATAGGACTCGATAGAATGTTATTTCGTGGAAAAGTAATTCAATCGAGTTGTATAAACTTACAGGGTTATATTGATAATTAAAATGGGTATAATTCTTTAGATAAATATGCGTTACGGCCGCGAATCGTATCTTGTTCAACATACAGCTTCACACTGACCGGCAAATTGCAAAAAACATAAAATATATTTTTTTTAATAATATAATAATTTATTTGCATCAAGTTTTACATTTTACATTAAACACATGGTAGTACATACAGTTTAGTTAAAGTAAATTATACAATAGTGTGGCGACACCAGCACCCTTGCTAAGTTGCCAAGACAACTTGTAAAAACATTTGAATTTAGCGGGCTACCCTGGCGCTTCCATCTTAAAGAAATTTGACAGATAGTTGTAACTTGATGTGCTGACGTCTGTACGCTCGCCGTGAGCCGTAACCTTGAGCGAATTTCGGGATTCAGAGTATTGCGGCTGTAATTTAACTTCTTCAAGTTTATGAGAAATAAAGTATTGCTATGTTGGACTGATTCAATTGTTATTAGCCCGTGACGTCTCTTGCATAAAACTACACACCAGTTTTAACTGCTAAGGGTGAAAAAGAAAGAAATTCGGAAAGAGGAATAAAGAATGTATAAAATGTGTAAAAATTAATCGCGTCATTGCATTTTCAATATTGTTACTAGGTACCTAATTCTTAGTTCTTTATTGTACACCAAAACAGCTTACATAATATACAGTGATGGAAAGCCCACCTACCACTATTTTTCTCTGGCATCACCCAAATGTTTGACTCGTACAAAATGCTCAAGGCATTAGAGGACCGCCTTCGTACATTTTTGTCATTGTGGGCGTAAAGTATTAAAAAATCCAAACAAACCTCTGAAGCCTAAATAAAATACTCTCTTTTAGTCCATAGTTGTTTTGTTGAATATTTAGAAAACGCAAAGTTGACTTAACCATTTAAAAAAATAAGCTAAAGGCCCCCCACGTCCAAAATAACGATTGTGTGGCTACTGTGGCTAGCATAGCCACACGCACGGCCACTTTTAAAGAGAAATCGCATTGTAATAAACCAAGCCGCGCCTTAGCCACGAAAAGCCGTTGGTAGTTGTTGCCGCGTGTTTGGCCTCTCTAAAAATGTCGTTTATTCAAATTTAATAGCAGTACATTATCGACCAAGTGAAAAAAAATTGAGTGTCTCCTTTGACGCCTTGGTCCGGTGAAAATTCGCAGAATACTGCTCCTTTTATAAAATTATATATCAACACACTGACTTCTAACGTTATAATTCTGTCGGCTCGTAGTTCGTTTGCGTCACAGCCTAAGCAAACACCAGTAATTGTTGTTCCAAGGACTCGCGTACGTATTTATGGGAGCCGAACTGGCATTTGGTTGTAGTCTTTCGCCATGTCCGTGTGTACCCAGCGAAAATGTTCGCGAATACTGAGTAAACTGTGTTTTTACGTCCCGTTTTATTCTCCCGACGATGTAAATTAAACAGCATGCAAACAATATTCCAAATATTCAATTTAGTTTGAGTATGTTGACCTTACAATGAATAAATCAATAAACGCTTTTAGCCTTCATTATTATTCCCGTTTTAATGCACCGCTATCTGTTGTTTAATTTTTACGATATTCCCATCTCTATTTGCTTAAAGATCATTCACCTCATATCAGGTTGAGCTGGACTGTACCCGTCTATCTTAATTGAAAAGCAATTATAAAAGTAACATAAATAACAATCAAGTAATTGAACTTAACAGACGCCCACATGTCGGTGTAATAGACGTGTTCCTTCTGCTTATACTGTCCACATTTAATGCAACTTCCGCTCCAAGTCGCGTTGAATAATGTTAATGTATTCTATTGTCACAGTTAACGGTGGTAACAAACCTGAATCGATACACATTAGCATGCGGTCACGGAAGTCTAGAACAATATGATAACACAGATCTACCTAGCTATTAGCTCTAAAATATTCTGGCTGGAAATGCGCGCGCCTATTAGCACGACCACCCAGGCGCTTAGCACTTCATATCTGATATCTGCAGCCTGCGGTCTTGAAATAAGTAATGAATATGACCGTTAGATAAACACCTACATTTCGCGACACAATAATTTATTGTTGACTGAGCTTAGTAACGCTATGTGCTTACTGGCCGCCGGTCCTGCCGCCGCCGTTAGCACTAGAAACAGGAAAACATAGCGATTATCCTTCCAAATATAAATGGAATAAACTTCCCCCGCGTGGTTTATTTTTGAATTGCCCATACTTCACGTATGGGGCTTATTATTCCAAGCCATCTGGCGCCTTTCAGTCGCTACGCGTAGATAGCACAGTGCATTTGTTCCTTAGTGAAGATAGTAATAACTTATTTAGAACGTGATTCTAAGATTCCTGACCTAGTTTCGGAAGTGGTGCTTAATTTAGAAGTATCCAAGGATCGTGGAGAGGGAGGTGCGGTGCTATGAAGTTGCTATGGTGATTCGGTGAGTGGAATTACGCAATAGAAGTGTATCAATCGATATGTTGTGAGTCCGGTGAGGTCTGTGTGCGTTGAAGATGTTTTCTCGGACGTTCAAGGTCGGTGACTGATTAGCCTACATAAGTGTAGTGCATGAATAAATTATCTGACGTTCACGGCGCTTATTCGTGGTTTAAATTGGTCGCGGCGTCTATATAATATATACTTATACTTGTAACGTGTGTATTTGTTATGCTTAAAGCGCATGTGCAACTGGTCTAGACAAAATCAATACGTATCCACTTCAGTCCATTGTCCGTCTGGACGCCTCTCACCTACTTGCTATTCAGCTGTCCGGAATATTTATTGAAAACATTCAAAATTTCGAACTTGAAATCGGTTGCATCAGACAGCATTGAAACTGGCATCAATAGTATTATGAAGGTAGTTTTCCTGTTCGTTTATTAATACTACTAAAACAATGTTAGTATCCTTAATACTATACAACTCATTTGTTTTTTTCATTATCATCAACCCATCGTAGTCCACTTCTGGTTAATATTCTACAGTATTTTCTCACCATCAAGCTATTGCAGTCCATTTCTGGTTTGACCTTTAATTGTTCAGAATTGCAATTCAGTTTACTCCTCCGCTACTAACTAGTACTTACTCGTAAACTTCCGCACCCACTTATATGCTCGCCAAACCGTTGGGAAGTCTATTTTGGCACTGAAATCAGCGGGCAGAGTCTGCTTTGATGTGGCGGATATTGGTCATTAACTCATTACACTTGGTATTGATCAGAAATAGAAATGCATCGATATAAACGTTTAGATTTAACTATTCGTTTATATTTAAATAATTATTACATTTTGTTAATACATTCAAATGAATTTCCATAAACAAGCTATTTTCCTTTTATAATCAAAGTTGTTTGTTTCCTTGATCATATTTTTTAACGGTTTAGCTACAGACTACCACTCCCATCCATCAATTACAGAGCTGAATATCGTATTTTTGAACAGGGCTCTGTCCAGCTGTGGACTGCTTTGTAAGTAGTTACCTAACTTCTTCCCGTTCGTGGTACCGACGTATTATACTGAATCGTAAAAATGGTGGCTTATCACGTTAACAGTCCCGTTGGATAGACACTAAATAATTTCACTAGACACCAGGGAGGCTAATGAGGCTATACTCTCTAAGCCCGAAGTCTGTAGTTTCGGGGTGGTTGCAGGCGTATTTTTCGCCGTATCACCTACGGACTAACGATTAGTCCCGAACCCGAACTAAGAGTAGCCCCTTAGAGTTCGCTGACTTCCTGTACCTCATGGGGTACATGGACTTGGCAAGACCATGTCATATGTACCACATTATGCTACGCTAAATTGTTAAGTTTTTTGTTGATGATTTTATGACTCCGCTAATTTAGTAGCTCAACTATTCAATGTCAAAGCCCTGTAGATGATTCACAGCTTGGTTCGGTTGCAGTAACAAACGCCACGCTTGGATTGCCTCTAACAAATTCTTCTATACTTACGAACTTTTTGTCTGCATTGCTGTTACCAATGATGTCATGATGATGACTGATGAGATTTTTTAGTTCAGTTGTTAAAAGTATGGTTTCCACGTGGAATTAAAAATAGATTTTACGTAAATAGGCTTTTATAAGTAGCCTTACAATCACAGAAATATATATGTATATGCTTACAATGTATCAGATAGTTTCCTGTGGGTTCGTTTCGCCATTCAAGTTCTTACACAAAATAACTGTAAAAAAGCAAATAAGTTACGAGAGAAATATAGCGGTGGACCCGTTATAAATTAATTGACATCACTTTTTGATCTGTGTCGGAGCAGACATTAAAAGCGTAACGAATTTGATTACACGCCATTTCCAATGGTTTCCAGTGGAGTAGTTACATGTTTTTCCATATGTTTTATAGTCCCATGCTGGAATTTACGTTTTTGTGTTATTCTGCATGATTTTACAGTGAATTGTCCTACTATTATACATGCGAAAGTTAGTGTGCATGGATGGATGTTTGTTACTCTTTCACGTCAGAACGCCTGAAAGGATACTCATGAAATTTGGCACAGATGTAGATTATAGTCTGGAATAACACAGAATATTAAGAGCCGCGGGCGACAGCTAGTTCAATAATTTTTTTTACTATTGATAGGCACGCGTTTGACCACTTTCTCACCTGATGGTAAGGGATGATGTGATCGAAGATGGAGCACGCTTGCCTAGAAGTAACCTATTCACTCTTGACTTAGACTCACAGGTTGTAGCTGTCAGGAAACAGATTTCGGCGCGGAATTCCACTCCTTAGCTCTACGTACTATGAATGTGTTCCCAAAACGTTTTGTGCGTGTGGGGGGAGGTCAACCATGTACCAATGGTGCATTGATATTAAATTCGATCTTCCGCCGATTCCACAAGTATTCAATATTAGCCTAAATCCTGTCGAATTTCGGCTGCTTGCGAATAGTTTGAAGACTAGAATAGAGTTGGTGGTTCGTATTTCGGAGGCATGTTCTAAAAGTCCTTACTCCCTCAAGCTGTACCCACGATATTGTATTGACACTCCAGTCTGCCACGAGACAGGTGCATTCCGCTTTAACTGATACAGGAACCAGACGCACAGGACGAGGGCGCATAAAAGGAAATGTCACGCGCCATTACAGTTAATGCCTTGTTCTCGCCGGATAGTGATACTAACAAGATGGACGTTAATTATGAAGTTTTTGATGGTTTGTGACTAAGAATAATTTTAAAAGCATCTTGTTTTGCAAGTTGAGGGATTAAGCCGATTGATTGAATATCAAAATTATCATATAAATTGGAATTAGTAGATGAATGTCCTGTTGTTATTTATGTTCTTAATAAACAAGGATTTCCTTTTATTAAATTAACTTTTGAAAATAATTTTGATAGAAAAATAACTACCAAACAGTAACAAAAGAAATCTAAGAGTTTGTTTGAAATTTGAATCAAGGGCTGGCAAAGGGAGCCACTCGATCTTCAGTAAAATAAATAAATAGCTGCCTTGCTGTGACCACATGTGAGTGATGGCCCGAAGGGGCCGACGCCTGCCGGAGTCGCGGGACTATTCGAAAGAGATACCGTGACTCCGGAACACAAAGGGCAATGAAGGAACATGGATGGGTTTTAGTCAGTAGCAGTCTGACACTCCCTCTCGCTCCGCCTAGAGCGGGAGAAGTCATTGGATGATTTCACATCCCTAAATAAATAAAAAAACATCATCCAGAGCCCGATCTCGCTCACTGCTGAGCATAGAACTCTGTCAATCCCCACGTTCTTACGCAAGCCTCATCCAGGTTCTACTCGCAATGGCAAAAATGTCGTCTGCCCATCTCTGACGGCCGATCCACACTTCTTACTTCAGTCCGCAGACGACACTCGGTCACTGCCTAGCTCCATTTGCCTTAGCTTACCTTACAATTTAACGTCTACAATGAACTGCTACTTACAATCCAATTTGTCCACAGAATGAGATCAACAGTCAATATGAGCGCGTATCGACGAGCACGCAGCGCTACGCGACGCTCTCTGACGTCACGCTGAGCCCCATCTACACGTCACATGGCGTGACGCATGACCGGTGAGTTTGTCATACGTACGGAAATAATTGTTGCAGACAAGTTATGAGGGTCAAATTGAGTCAAAAGTGAGGCAAGTTGGGTCGCGAATACGACTGGCCAGCACAGGGCAAAGGAAGAATAGCGTTTGTAGAACATGCAGAAGGAAGAGCGTTTGTAGAACATGCAGAAGGAAGACAGTTTTGCCAAAAGGTGTTACCTGCACTCTTCGTCAATTTCAACCTAATCTCCTTTTAAATATTGGAAATTGTAGTTGTAAGACTAGGGCAAATATCCGTTATAAGTCGCGATATCCTTTACGAAAACTGATAAAATAACATCGTGGCTTGGGTCTCATCTCATTGCCTGAATCGCCGTTGGTTTTGGCACAATTCTTGAAACCGGACACGAAGAGGTCGCCTTTGATACTGGCATCTTCAGAATGAGACCATAAAAATATAAAAAGAATAATATCTTTTTCATCTCAAAGTGTCAACATAATGTGTTGTTTCATTCATCACTGACTAAAGAACAGCAAAGATCTATCAGTCTGACTCTAACCTTATTTTCGCTTGAAATTCCTCTCAATGTCACCAACCCCATCCGTCTGTGTTAGTTTCAAGTACAAGTTGACATAACATCGACAAGGTCACAAGTTTTCACACTCTTAAAATGCATTTGCATCTGCTTGAGCAAATACCGTTCGCTGAAAAATAAAAATAATAATCATGCTTACATCATATTCGCATTGAAAAATTCTTATCTTCGTGATTTTGTTGCTATTGCAGAGAAATGATAAACTACACTTTCAGAGTTGAATGAAGTCAGCTTTTGTAAATTATCTGATTAAAGATTAAACAGGCGATAATCTACCCATTATATCTATACGTACAAATACGAATATTATGAGTATGAGATCCTTAGTGATCCTCTGTCTGTGTCATTTGTATAAAAATTTGGCACATACCTAGGTAGACCATGTCCTGAAATCATACTTTGTGTCCCGGGAGTATGTTCCCTTAGCTTTATTTTCGACAAGCCCACGCAACTTCGTCTGCGTCGCATCGCATTTTTGGCATCTCGATAAATGGAATATCCAAAATTTTATATTTTTAAATTCTAACCAGAAATTCCTGAGATCAGTGCGTTCAACCAAACAAACAAGCTTTTCAGCTTTACAATATTAGTATAACATAGACTCCAGCCGCTATAACATCTTTTTAGAGTCCACAATTATTCAAGACTAACATATGCCTCCCGTGATCAAGGTATTCAATACAGTCAAACAAATACATGATGTTAAAAGAAAACCTACTACCGCCAACTGTGTCTACACTCCCATTTTTCCGTTGCGTGCACCCGTCACCCTTATCTTCCATATCATCAGAACAAACAAGCCTTGGTAAACATACAGCCACTTGGGACACCTTGTGTGGTATACGGTACCCACTATAAAGGCTTATCATGTTTTACTGTCTGCATAAAAGAGATATACTTTGAAATAGACCGATACAATGTTACTTAAAGAACTGTGAACGGGTTACGTAAAGTATGAGAAGCCATAAGTAAGTCATCGGAAACCTAAATATAGAATACACTTGCGGCAGGAAATTGGAAGCCCGGAAAGTGTTTGACCTTAAAATCCGGTCTTGCTAAAACGGCAATCGATCTGTGTAATGCCCTTCATTTTAGATTTAATGAGAACCACAAACATCTTCCGTCGATTGTGCATCTGACTTGTATCAGATGGACGCGATATTACCGAAATTCCACAATAAATAAATAAATAATAAATAAATCTTTTATTGGCATAAAAACACGTTACAGAAAAATGTGAGACCCTGGCTCCAGAGCTAGGTTAGAGTACCTGTATTTCAGGAGCCAGTGACTTCTTCCTACAATAGCGGCGGATTAGATCTGCTAATCTGACCTGGTCAGTTTAATTATTAAGATTCGCCCTTAATCGACTTACATTAAGCTGACCCGTGCAACGTCGTCTGCGTAACATATTTAATTGCTGCTCCGCTCTTATTGGTCTTAGCGTGATGATATTATATGGGCTGATGATGATAAATGGGCTTATCTAACACTGAAAGATTTTTTCAAATCGGACCTGAGATTAGCGCGTTCAACCAAACAAACTCTTCTGCTTTATAATATAAGTATAGATTGTAGACTTAATAAGTAATAATAAGTAATAAATTTATTCACAAACTTTGTTACAACAATCCTATGAAAACCCTGACTTCTGAGCTTGGTAAAAACCTGTATTACAGAAGTCAGAACCCTCTCCCACTTTCTACTTGATAAAAAGTGTGAATAAAAAAAAAAGACTTATTAACTTACTAGTACTACTACACAATCCTAATATATAAATTCTTCCGTTACTGAGTGACTGACAGACCACGCGCACAGCCGAAACTAATGGTCGTAAAAATTTGGCATGTATAGTTTGAGGAGTGTAGGGGTGCGCTAAGAGAGGATTTACCAAAATTTGGCATGTATAGTTTGAGGAGTGTAGGGGTGCGCTAAGAGAGGATTTACCAAAATTTGGCATGTATAGTTTGAGGAGTGTAGGGGTGCGCTAAGAGAGGATTTACCAAAATTTGGCATGTATAGTTTGAGGAGTGTAGGGGTGCGCTAAGAGAGGATTTACCAAAATTTGGCATGTATAGTTTGAGGAGTGTAGGGGTGCGCTAAGAGAGGATTTACCAAAATTTGGCATGTATAGTTTGAGGAGTGTAGGGGTGCGCTAAGAGAGGATTTACCAAAATTTGGCATGTATAGTTTGAGGAGTGTAGGGGTGCGCTAAGAGAGGATTTACCAAAATTTGGCATGTATAGTTTGAGGAGTGTAGGGGTGCGCTAAGAGAGGATTTACCAAAATTTGGCATGTATAGTTTGAGGAGTGTAGGAGTGCGCTAAGAGAGGATTTACCAAAATTTGGCATGTATAGTTTGAGGAGTGTAGGGGTGCGCTAAGAGAGGATTTACCAAGATTTTTCATGTATAGTTTGAGAAGTGTAGGGGTGCGCTAAGAGAGGATTTACCAAAATTTGGCATGTATAGTTTGAGGAGTGTAGGGGTGCGCTAAGAGAGGATTTACCAAGATTTGGCATGTATAGTTTGAGGAGTGTAGGGGTGCGCTAAGAGAGGATTTACCAAAATTTGGCATGTATAGTTTGAGGAGTGTAGGGGTGCGCTAAGAGAGGATTTACCAAAATTTGGCATGTATAGTTTGAGGAGTGTAGGGGTGCGCTAAGAGAGGATTTCCCAAAATTCCCACGGGAACGGGAAAACCCGTTATGTATTCGTACGAAGTCACGGGAAAAAACTAGTTATGTAGTATGCGTTAAATGCTTATCGATGTAATGATCCGCGTAAGATATGTGCAACGCACGACTAAATCACATATTCATTCATATCACGTAATCGTAAAACGTACGTGTCTATACATCATACAACACGCTTGCAAACTTATAAAATCACGTCTTTAAAGAGAATCGTGTTTGATAGGCTGCCTCACGTCTTGAGCATGTGAGCTTGTGAACAAGATACTATGTCATGTGAATGCTGAGAAAGTAGCCAAACAACTATCATCAAGTCAAAACTATGAGGTTTACTGTTGTTAAGTTTACCAATATTTTCTTAGTTTTTCTTCAATCCTTATCTATCCAATGCTGAGTTGAGGCTGCTTATTGCACAGCATTTTCCTTGGCATCAGGTCCAAATCTTTGTCTGCTACTTTGACCTCGGTCGACCTTAAAGGTCGGTCCACTTGGTGTGTATGTGTAGTCTATCCACACATCGATAGCCAAATTATTCGGGGTGTCCATTAACACCTTGGTACCCCACGCCTACCTACCAAACGGTTTACCAGCAACACTACAGCAGCTATTCAAACAAAGCAGACCCTGACTTAAAAATAAATCATACTTATAAATAACTGTTCATAGGAATAACAATATTCCACTTAATCCTGTAAGATTCTCAACCAAATCCTTTCCGTTCACATCAAACAACGATAATATCTTGATTCATAGAACACGAACAGCTTTCCATCAATGGAGCTGTCAAACAAACAAACAAATATTGGGCCAACGGTTACTATTGGTACAGTTGGCTTTGGGCCAAGATTATTATATGCCACGCTAAAAATTTACGTCTATTGACGTAACTTGTAATCGTCGGAAAATGAGGTAAGACTACGTTGTGAGATTAATTTTAACATTGATTTGAACCAACCAGTTCAGCGAAAAACACCTGAACATCAATATATCTAAAATTCTTCCGTCACTGAGTAACTGACTGACAGACAACGCATAGCCGAAGCTGAAATTTGGCATGTTAGTTCTTTGGGGAGTGTAGGGAATTCCCTGAGTGGGATTCGTTCTGGTCGGGAGGGGTTTCTCTTTAGAGCGCTTGTAGACGTCCGTTTTTTTCAACGGCTATCGGACCGTGTTTTTTGCCGGATTCGCGGTGGTGTATGAACTATAATGAATGTGTGTACAGGCACCGGACATCGGTCCGGCGAACAATTTACGCCGGATGCACCACCGCTTCCCCTCGGCGCGACGGACACCGGTCCGGTGTAAGAAAGAGCGGTCATCCACGCCAGTGTATTGGTGCGTGTTGACGCTGCCGGACCTATTGCCTGTCTTCTGTTAATTGAGTGCCGTCTACCTGCGTTCTTTTCAGTCATCATTTCAGTCCATCCATCCGGTAAAAAAAAATGTATACAAGGATAGCCGTTTATTGACGGTCCGTTATCCGGTGAAGAAAACGGACGTCTACAAGCGCTCTTAGCAGTCCGGATTCTAGTCTGTTGCATAGGTCACGAATCTTACGTTAACAAGGATTGAACTAGATTTCAATTCCTTTGTCGTATTGTGTCGCGGCGACTCTATTCGGCCTTTCGTGGTACTGATATCACTACGAGTTTCGTAGCCGACTGCGTCAAAAGGCGCTGTGACCTGACAACACAATAATGTAAACCCGGCTGTACGAAAATCTGGGTGGAGTACTCTGCTAACCTCTCCGATATGTATAAGCATGTCGAAGTCTTCCTAGGCTTCTTATTCCCAATTGCAAGTTGCAATACAGCGTTCCTTTCTCCTAACATAGCATCCGCCCTGCTCCAAATGCCTTCGAAAGGTCAACGGTTCATTTGGCTAGAACACGTCCTACGCTACGTTTGTTTTGCCCTTAGCGTTGCTTTATTTATATTAAACTAGCTGACCCGCGCAGCTTCGTCTGCGTCACATTTTCCATTACTGCTCCGCTCCTATTTGTCTTAGCGTGATGATATATAGCCTATAACCTTCCTCGATAGATGGGCTATCCGCTATCTAACCCTGAAAGAATTTTTTAAATCGGGCCAGTAGTTCCTGAGATTAGCGCGTTCAATCAAACAAACAAACAAACTCTTCTGCTTTATAATATTAGTATAGATTAGTGTAGATGAAAAATAGATTTAAATCAACTTGACTCAAATGCAGACATGGGCGAAGGTCATTCTTTCAAGGAACATCTTAACACCGCGATTCAGAAAATTGACGTCACACGCCAACGCCATCTATCGAATACTGCACGCAGTTGATCTCTAGTTATATTCCAGTCTATGTTTGATAGATGGCGCTATTTCAATATTTTACTTCGGAAAGACTATTGTAGCGGCATCAATGCCGCCGCAAGAAAAATCAACGAAACAAATCTGCATCGCAGCAAAAAGAACCGCGACACCATCTATCCAACTGGCGGCGAACTAAAAAGTCCTACATGGCGCAAGCAGAGTTTACCATGCGATTTGAACATATATACATCCACCCGAATATGAACTATCGGGCAGTAGCCCCCCAGACACAACAACCGCCTGGGCGGAGGATCCTCCTTTTCAATGGGGATTTGCGGGACTTTTCTCTCTGTACTGCATACCCCCCAAGCTATAATAATAATTATAATTTTATTAATTCCCATTTTTTATTATAAGGTATGAACTGATTACGATGAAACAAAAAACTTAATATTACTACTACTATTTACGCACAGTTTATTGTTATGTATAAAAGTTACGTGAAGTAATAATGAGACTAAGTGCACATAACCCTAATTTTACTTCTGGAAAACTTTAAATTCAAATATCTTTTGATAGACTGAACCGATTGCAATGAAACAAAAACTAAATGTTACTCCAAGTTACGCTCATCTTATCTACATTGCTTTCGCAGATATTACATGATGCCCGAACAAATAAACAGACAAACAGACACAAATTCTAAAAATGCTGGAAATGGGTTCTATTGGTTGTTCTTTAACACCCTAGCTATTTTTTTTGTTTTATTTTTTTATGTACAAAAACCACTTTTCTACAGTTTTATTATATGTATAGATGGAACATCTGTGTAGACCGAAAATGTTAGAAGGATGACTCTTGCTTGAAGGTCAGAAACTAAAGCATTGCGAGATCTATTTGTACACATTGTATCACAACTGAATCACCGATGCAGTGTATCAAAACCGCTTAAAACCGGATTGGAACACATTATCAGGCAGTCACGGTCAGAGCCAAAATTATTATAAATCAATAGTCTTTTTCCAACTCTTATTGGGGTCGGCGGATATACGGATATAGCCACTTAGCTGAAATATAATATTACATTATTATGCGCATTTTCACAGTGTGGAACTCTCTGCCGGCGACTGTCTATCAGTGGCGAAGGGTCCATACAACTCGATTCCTATCGGCTTCCCTTTCGAAATATGGCAAATACTAGTATCAAATTATATTGTTTTCAATTATCATTTAAACAAATAACTATTTACGAAGTTATATTACAGGTATAAAATTTGCTTTAAAAAAGTAACAATACTAACAAAACAATCAAAGAAATAAAATCAGTGCCTTGAACAAAAACCAACTTAGAAATACGAAGACATTTATTTCAATAAAAGCACGAGGACGTCGTTGAATCGCGGAGAATCTTAACACCGAGATTCAGTTTAGTGACGTAATTTATCAACGCCATCTATCGAGTAATTATGAACTAATAAAACTAACAATGAACTTGAATGTAAGACTGTACAGCCTAGAATAAGCCGGCCGCTCAAACAGGAATTCAGTACATTTAATTCATAGTCTCTTGTAGCGATCGTGACCTTGAGGCCACAATATAACACTGCTAGATTTAGGCAGTTAGCAAGCCGTTAATCATCGAGTTACGATCAGGACAGAGATAGGAAATGTGTACGTACGCCAGAACGAGATGGAATGATACTGAACGTAGACAGAGTATAGTGAAGTTGTAAATCGAATTTGTTCGGATAGTAATATTTGAATGACAGTCATGACAGATCCACAACAGATTTCTTTGGCGCGAATTTAAGTGTCATGTTTATTGATATCATTGTTCATTTTCATTTGATTTGATATATTCGTATCATAATTTAGAATCTTATAGCATTATTCGTGTATTATTGTTGAAATTGAGTTATTTGTGTAAACTAGTGATAGTTTTGCGTAGTGAAAACATGGTTAGTGGCGTTGTATTGTTTGGTGATCGGATATTTAAATAGGTATTTAGGTAAGTAAGGAGTAAGATAGTTTTATTAGAAAGAAGTTATATAAGTAATGATTGGAAGATGGGTAGGCCTCTGGTGTGGGATGCAACATGTGTTGACACCCTTGCGCCATCACATGTTCCAAGTACGGTGGGCTGTGCCGGCGCTGCCGCTGCGGCTGCTGAGGCCCTCAAGCGGCGCAAATACTGTAACCTTATCGGTAATTACAGTTTTGAGCCGTTTGGGGTCGAAACGTTTGGGTCATGGGGTCCGAGTGCGCGTCTCCTTTTTAAGGAAATATCTCGTCGACTAATCGACACTTTGCGTGACCAGAGGGCTGGCTCGTTCTTTGCTCAAAGAATTAGCATTGCCATTCAACGTGGCAATGCTGCCAGTCTTCTGGGCACGTTTCCGGATGACGACGATGCGGAGGAATTCTTCGACGCCTAAGCGTATCTTGTTTTTGTATATTTATTTGTATATAGTTAGGTTTAGTTGTTTTCATGTTTTTAATAAATAAAACTTACAGTAATGATTTTGTTGTTAAAGTTCGATAGCATGGCGGCATTAGTGAACGTAGAATGCTGTCTGACAGATTATTTGTTGACTGAGGAAACATCCTTTTCAAAGTTGAGTTTTGGAAATAAAATAAACATGTAATTCAGATAGGTCGTGCCCTGACATGATTATAAATTATAAACGACGCGATGGTTTTTTCAAACATTTTAACAGTTGTTTGTACGACAAATACCCGTGGCTTACGGGAAGTTATAATTAAATTATCCGAAGTTGTATATCTTTGCATGATTTCGGGGAAATCGTAGGATAGAAACCTTTTTTGCTAATACGTATGAAGTTCATAATAGAAAAGTAGATCGGAATAGAAGTTTAATGAAACGGTTCAACGACACAATAATTTTGCTAGGTAAACAAGAATTAGCTTTTCGCGGCCACCACGAAAATCCGATAACCGCGGTAACTATATCGAAACGTTGTTATATTTAAGCAAGTATGATACTGTAATCAATTCGCATTTGGAACAATGTTCCTCAACACAATCCCACATTCTCTGGCCTTTCGAGTGATAGGTATACAAAATGATTTAATACAAAGTATCGCATTCGTTTTATGCGACCAAATTAAATTTGAAATAAATAAAGCTCAGTTTGTATCGGTCATGAATAAGTAGTCATGATTGACGAAACAGGGCCACAGCTGGAATTTACGCATCACACTTGAGCAAGGTAAGCATTTTTTGGTCCGGCTTCCCTTTTTAGAAAATTCACCCTTCGCCACTGCTGTCTATAATAATATATCTGACCTAAAACCAACCAATATTATTTCAATTAAAATAAAAGTATTCGTCATTTTCATATCAAAATGTATGTTCAAATCTGGTTTCCAATGCTTAAATTCTAGATTCTAGACGCTTCGTAAACAAAATTCTGCGAATTCTAAATGGATCCCTCTCAATGCCATCGGAATTCGCAAGGTCTTCCTAATTTCACGTTTGTCGACTCTCATTTATTAGTTGTCTACTTAATTGCTCGCGATTTATTACTTCATTACATTTAAGAGACGACTAAATCATTGAGAAATCTGCGGATTGAAAGGATTCCTTATATTTCATTAACAGAAAATCACACAGGAAGAATTTTTAAATACCCAATCCTATTGGAATTCGAACACAGCCATTGGTTTGTTGTTATACTACTGAACTTGTCATCAAATGCTACACATTGACCTCGAGCATTACTACGAGGTGTTGCTTCTGGGAGACCTACACTGCTCACATCCAGCTGATTCCCGAGACCTTCATTATTTCATCGTGGACGACTATCCATGCCGCTTACCATCTCCCTATGTCTACTCAAAGTTGCAAATAGACCCTTATCCTAGCACAGCTTTCTCTCTTCTTCTTCGTCGTTCCCTCACTACTGAGAACCGAAACCAAGTACTATGTCGCGTCACCAAGTCATGCTGTCTCTCGGTGCATGCTGCGCCCAACAGCTTCTGTCCATCCAGTTAATGTACCTTGAGTGCGTCCTTCAACTCGGCATGACAACATCTTTTAATCTGCTTTTAATGTTACCTTCTAACAATGCCACTTTGTCTCCAGGTCATCTCGCATAGGCAGCCCAAGTTCGTACAGCGCATGCTCCACAGACAGCTCCTTCGCTGAGCAGGCGCTAGCTGACACCAGCTTACTACTGGAGATCAACCCCAACAACGACCACCTGCCTTCGCGACTCTACAAGATGGCTAGAGAGTACTGGAAGTGAGTATTGACGATAACTTCATATTTATTGGGGACTTAACTAAATGGTCTACACCAGTGGGGCTGTTCTTTAATCCCCAAGTCCGTAGTTTCGGGCTTAGTTGCGGGCGTTTCCTCCTCCGTATCACCTACACACTCACGATTAGTTCCGAACCTGAACTAAGAATTAATGATAACACGACTTGACAGTAACTGTCATCAGCTACACTCCTTGTAGGAACAAAAAGTACTAGTAGACCATCATGAAAGACAGGGCAAACTTTTTGACTTGCTAAATAATATTTTTACAAGTAACAAGTAATATGAAGGTAACAATTTGAAGATGAGAGACAGAAGCCCATAGGTACTAATTAAAACCTGTGCTATGGGTCACCTGAGGGTTAATTCACGTAATATGACGCACCGATAAAGTTTTAGTGCAGTTGCAATTAAGTTTAAGTTCGAGTGATAAACGGTATTCTTGTAATCTTTGAACTGCGCGTAAATTGCGCGTGAACTGCACGTCAACTGCACGACAGCCAAACTCTACCAAACTTACTGAGGGTGACAGAAAAAATTTTTTTTAGTATAGGGGTCACTTGTGGGGGTAAAACAAAAAAAAAATGTTTTCAAACTGCTTCGTTTGAGTTTGACACATCAAATGAAAGTAATTACTGTGAAGGTTTTAATTGTATTTTTTCGAAATTTAAAAATTAATAATTTTGAATTTTTTCAAGAAATTCGACCAAAAGTGACCATTTCGAATCCTTATCTCGAAACTACTGAGCCTAAAATTTTGAAAACAAGACAAGGCAAGACGTTTATTTGTCAAAAAAGGCAGGTCATAGTTTAATGCCTAAATATTACAGAATAACCTATAAAAAGTCTTCAGTGTTAAAATAACATGTTAAAAAAATAATAATAGTTCGGAACTCTTTGCACGCGAGTCCGAATCCCACGTGGCCAGTATTTTTTTTACAATAATAACTTCTGAATCGCGGCCATTTTATTTGCCAGTGGCAACATACCTCTGGGAAAGCACCGACCGTGACGCCCCGGGGAGTCGCGACGCAGTTTGGGAACCCCTGATGTACTGGCGAAATCAAGGTGTATACCTCTGCCAAACCTTTCAGGAAATACAGGCGTGATGTTTTAGTCCATAGTGTAATTTAATATGGCAAGCAAACCAATTTCGACTATTCGGCCAATGTTTAAAGGAAATCGAGAAGCATGTTGCTAACGTATCATGAATTAATTTAACAATATGATTGACGTATTGGGCCTTTTTTCACATTTTGCTTGATTGCTCAGTAGCAAAACTAGATGAAGTGTTAGTTGAAATCAACGAATAATAAATTTTATTGACTGTACACCTAAAAAAGTATAATTACTTATGTGTGTCACGATTCGGTTGAGCAAAAAGCTTCGCGGAGCGCTGAAAAGCTATTTAAGTGGTCGTCTAAACATAGATCGAGTTTAAACATCCTAATTTATATTGTTCCTAGCGATAACAAGTTTGAACGTAGCAGTAATGAAGCAAAACTTGTAGCTGTAGCTAATATAAGCCTAAATAAGCGTTAACTTTCTTTGTTTATTTGTTACAAATGTTGTCTCTCTGAAAGTACTGAACGTATACCGAAAATTATTCTATTGACAGTATTAGTAAGCGTTGGACACTAGCCCTGGCTGATAGGTTACCCGAAAAGGGAGTATAATGTCGTATGTCGTGAGAAAAAAGTAGCACTCCAAAAACATATTCCAGTACGCTCTTTTCGCGCGAACCCTATACGATAATACAGAAAATATAGATAGTGTTTACAAACACTTACAGATAAGATATGATATTGAAAATTACGCCAAAGTGTATGAAGGAAAAAGTAAATACATAATTCAATGTTCAGTCTCTGCGACTACCTACCATAGCGTAACGTAGCATTATTGTAAGTATTGTAACTTTATGTTTAATATTCATTCAATTACACTGATAGAGATCTGGAACGCACACACATAATGTAATTATCTTTTTTTTTTCATGCGGGTGGGTACTTGTAATAATAATTTCAAAATTGGAACCGTCAACTGTCATAATCATGCCTGTTTTAATACCAGCTGGCTGGACTAAATGATTCTGTAAAAAGTTTTGATATTTATTGACTAATTTACTGTTGACTATTTATTTTATTATTGTAAGAAATATGACTAGTGCTGTGACTTATATGGAAGTGGAGGAGACTGTGGAACTTGATTTGAAGTTAAGGTAGGTCAAACTTGAACGGGGGCTGCGTTGAAGATTCTTAAGTGGTCGCGTAGTACTGCCGGTCGATTCTGTTGACATCTCACCGTGTTCACTTAGGTGGAGTGAACGACAAGTGAGCTGTCATTCGATGCTGTTTGTATGGTTTGACAGCTGACTTCGTGATCACTTCACCCACGCCTTCACTTCGACACGTTTACAGAATTGACCGGCTGGTGCAAGTGTGCGGGGGAACACGAGGTGGTTTTAGACCGTAAAAGTGTTTACAGATCCCTGCGTCCGCCCCAGGGTGGCAAACATCGATTAGTATTACCATTTACCACCCCATTACAAAAAAACGGTCAATCTATAGAACAAGAACGATATCTTTTTTGAAAGCGCATAAAATGCAATTTAGATTATTGAATTACAATTTTTTTAATTTGTTAATTTTATACGTTACAATCAAAGCCGAAATCTAATGAGTTGACACCTTGCTTGGCACGGGTAAAAATTATAAAAAGGCAGTTGTTTTAACGCTCTCATTAGTTAAATTCCTATTCCTAGAGCACCACCAAACAACTATTGACACTTTAACGGACCTTAAACCAAAGCCACTAAAACCCGGCTTGTGCGAGCGTTTGTGTTCCCGATTTACATCTACGCTGCAGAGACGTGGACCCTACGAGAGAGTGAGAAGAAGAGCATAGATGCTCTGGAAATGTGGTGTTGGAGAGGAATGCTTGGAGTACGGTGGACAGAGGTCCGTACAAACCTATCCATACTCCAAGAACTTATGGCATCAAACAGCGTCTATTATCGTCTATTGTACAATCTCGTATACTTACTCACCTTTTTCGGACACGTATCGCGCCGTAACGAGTCATCAATTGAGCGCCTGGTGGTACAGGGACGAGTTGAGGGTGTACGGGCCAGAGGCAGATTACCCGCGAGGTGGACGGACCAGATGAAAACGGTACTGGGTGAACCTGAGAATCCATGAATTTTCCAGAAAGGCGGCGATGCGCGACGAGTGGCGAAGGATTGTGAAGCGAGCCAATACCTCTGGAGACACGACCACTCTGTCAAGAGTGTTAACGCAAGAGATGAAGAGACATAAACTACCAAAGTCATTCAAACTACTATAAAACTGGTTGCTACATTAATATTAATTAAATTCCTCGATTGGTTAATAAAACATTAAATCTCATTCACACAACATACATATAAAATACTAGCTGACCCGCGCAACTTCGTTTGCGTCACATTTTCCATTAATGCTCCGCTCCTATTTGTCTTAGCGTGATGAACCTTCCTCGATAAATGGGCTATCTAACACTGAAAGGATTTTTCAAATCGGACCAGTAGTTCCTGAGATTAGCGCGTTCAACCAAACAAACAAACAATCAAACAAACAAACAAACAAACAAACTCTTCTGCTTTATAATATTAGTATAGATAGACAAGGCTCAGTACTCACAAAATGACGTGTCCTGCAAGCAGCCGCCTAGGACGGTGACAATAAAATTAGATATTATGTTCTATATTTGCTTTGCGCCGTCGCGCGCAAATGCCAAGCGATGCCAAACTCATGCAGTACACTTTACTCGTCAACTGTGATAAGTGCATTCTGGAAACACGCTGTATTTTATTAAACACTCACTGTTTAATCACTGATCAATTCACTTCTGAAGTATTCTTTTGAGTTTATCTGTTCAGTGTTATTTATTGGTTCGATATCTTGACACAATTTGCGAATTGCACTCAGTTCATTGCGTTAAAAACTTTGTCGAATCAATATGTATCAGAGGACTGCAGAAACTGTGCTTAGTGCAGTGAATTTATACTTCAAAGTGATATAATAATATAAGTTTCCATACCACTGCCTTAGAAATCATGTATGAAGGGCTGAGGTGCACAGAAATTGTGAGGTATTTTCTTTTATGTGTCTGTTAATACGTTTCGTGTCGACTTGTATGTGAGTTACGTTTTTATTGTGTATTTTACGGTTATTAGGCACTTCTCGCCCACATATGGTTGGTTCTATTTACAAGTTTCACGACTTGAGTGATCTCAGTGTGTTTGGTTTATCGTAAAATGTATATTGAGTTTTTGGTCCGACATTATCAGCCAATATTAGGGTCGGCTTCCACTGCCAGGGTTGCGAAATTTGATCGAAAAGGTCACTGCGGCACTGGAACGCAAAGGGCATGAGGATGAACGTGGATGGGTTTTAGACAGTAAGAGTCTGACATTCCCTTCTGCTTCGCCTAAAGCGGGAGGAGTCATTTGATGATTTCCCATCAAATGACAGGGCCGGTTTCCAGTCAAACCAGATTTAGCATTTTAGATTGTTGGGTCTGTGTAGTTGGTAATAATTATATTGCCCATTTGTACCGTCTACTGGTTATAAATATAGTAGACTGGTATACTTTTGAAAAATTATCATACTAGTATACTTTTTGCGGTGCCAAGCGTGTTGTTGATAAGATGCAAAAAAATATGTCAATCAAATTTTTTATCAATAATAATTAACCACAGAAATTATAATTTGCTATCATTGAAGACTTGGCTGATGAATATATTTTTAGTTTTTACGATTTATAAAGGACAACTTGAAGACGGATATAATAAAACAACGCAAGATCGGTCAACGGTAAAAAGTCAACTTTGAGTTTAGCTCTGTGCATATGTGAACTTTATTAAAACCGTATTATATGTTGTTTTAATGTGCAAAAAAGAATTAAGAAGAAAATAGCTATAAGACCTAAAAACGCATTGAGATAATTCCATTCATTCGGATGCAACGACTAAACGACGACTACTACTGATTAAAAAAAAAAACTTAAAATAACTTATTATAACGTCAAGAACGAACAGCCAAATAACTAACAGCCCGGTTCTCTTCCCCAGCAAATACCCAAAGACGGACTACACGTACTCACCCATGTCGAAGGACCGCGTAGAGCTGGCGCCCGGACAAGTGGCGATGCCCAACATGTCTCGGCGCTCCCTGTCGCAGTTCCGTGTGCAGGGCCCCAACACCAGCGTGGATGAGATCGACCGCCTGTCCGCAACTACGTCTTGGACTACCAGTACTGTACGGCGGCGGTATACGGTGAGTAAGCTAGTTGTTTTAAGAGGATATATGTATTTAGAAGGTACCTACATGAACGTTACTCCCTCTTTTCCCTTATGGTAACCAGAAGAACACCTGCTCCGTTTCTCATTTATACTACTTCAGTTCTACTCTAGCTTTTGCTTCGTTTACGTTCAAAGTGATCGTTATCACCATTTTTAAATAGTCGCCATTATTTATATGTGGCCACAGGTTGAGAAAGGGGTCCTTCACAATCCATTGACTGGTTAACACGGTACTTCTTGGCAAGACGAGTCAGATTTCCTGGCTTCTGACAGTCGTAATAACTGCCAAAGATCTACAAATGACAGCCGGGACCAACAGCTTACCGTGCTTTCCTTAAACTGTCATAAATAATAACTTAAACTGTTCAAAGTTCTATGTTTATGAATAAGAGACTAGTCAGCGGCGGAGAATTCAATAACCTAACATAGTTTAGTAAGCTTCGGGGCAGTCTACTTTGATTCTGAATTCAACTGCTTATTATTAACATTGTGAGTCATGGGGACATATCAGTCTGGTCAGTAATAGTCAATTGTTTTGGTTTTATTGATGACAAATAAATTGCTGATTATATGCTAATAAAATAGCGATTCATATGTTAGATTATGCTGTTGTCATACCAAACAGGAATAAAAAATAGTTCGCAAAATAATAATTCATGATACGACTAAAAAGAATTATGAAAATCGGTCCCTAAATGGCGGAGAAATCGGTGAACCCACATTAAAAAATATATGCATTGAATATATTTGTTTATACCGCGTGTATCTGACATCGACGCACAAACGATTTCCATGGGTCCAGGGCATAATTCTGGACACCCCAGTGTTGGAATTTTTCGTCGGTTCTTTTCTCATTTTTTTCAAGAGTACCACAAAGTATCAGCTCAGTTGAGTTGATATCTATTGTGGTTTTATTCAGATTGCTCTTTTTAGTAAAATTAGTTAATAAATTATTTTTTTATTAAAAATCTCATTGGTTTAGGTCAGAATAACGATTATGAGCAGTATAAAGTAAAAAAACCCTCGAAAAAAATGAAAAAATGAGAAAAAAAGCCGACGAAAAATTCCAACACTGGGGCGTCCAGAATCATGCCCCGGACCCATGGAAATCGTTTGTGCGTCGATGTCAGATACACGCGGTATATGACAAAGAACCTCCTCCTTTTTGAAGAAGTCCGTTAAAAAGATGCTATAAGAAGTCGGTAAAAAAAATGGTAAAGGTATCGCGCTCATAACCTACGAAAGAAACCAATCCCACTAATATTATAAATGCGAAAGTTTGTGAGGATGGATGTATGTGTATGTATGTTTGTTACTCTTTCACGAAAAAACTACTGGACGGATTACGATGAAATTTGGTATGTAGGTAGCTGAAGACCCAGAATAACACATAGGCTATATACTTTTTATCCCGGAATTCCCGAGGGATCGGGATTTACACGGGAATAACGAGAATTTATACGCGGACGAAGTCGCGGGCGGCCTCTAGTATGTAATAAGTCCTAAAGGCACTTATTTCGAGTCTACATGTTTGTAAAGGATGGATGCGAGACGCACAGGACCGGTTGTTGTGGCTACACTTGGGGGAGGCCTATGTCCAGCAGTGGACGTCTATCGGCTGATATGATGATGGTGATGTCATGTTTGTATGATAGACGAAATTCAAAGCATCAATAAATTTTTCCATTTCGTTTTGCACTCACAGCTCATTTTTAGGGTTCCGTAGCCAAATGGCAAAAACGGAACCCTTATAGATTCGTCGTGTCTGTCTGTCTGTCTGTACATCCGTCCGTATGTCACAGCCACTTTTCTCCGAAACTATAAGAACTATGCTGTTGAAACTAGGTAAGTAGATGTATTCTGTGAACCGCATTAAGATTTTCACACAAAATTAGAAGAAAAAAAAAAAATTGTGTATAATACTTAGAACAATTTTTTTTTTTTTTTCATCAAACCCATACGTGTAGGGTATGTATGGATAGGTATATAGAGGTGTGATATAGAGGTTTCTCAAATCATTTTTTTCTAAACTGAATAGTTTGCGCGAGAGACACTCGCTCTTGGCCGGTTTTTCTGTTCTGTCATTCTCATGCTAAGACGTGTTTATTGCAGTTGGGTTCGAATAAATATTTCTATTCAATGTATTTTCACCCATCTTATTCCTGTCCCCAGGCAATAGACAGTTCAGATGACGAGACCTCGTACCCTCAACGCAACGGAGGTGCCCTAGCAGTGGAGCAGCGGTGGTGGCTCACCAGGCTGCTCATCACCATGGTGACCAGCATCGCCACCAGCACCAGGAACACGTACCGGAAGGTCGTGGGGCCCTCGCACCGGTACCCTTATACTGATCGGAGACCCGCGAAAGGTAAGGTTATTTTTGAGATATAAATCAACCCTGCTGCGTTATAAAAGAGTAAAGAGAGACTTGCCCTTCTATAGCTACATCTTTCAACTCCGTTAGCTAACTCTATTGCATTCGTTATGACAGGGTAATTAATACGAAGGTAATAATTTAATGGGGTTGCCGTTATCGAAATCGTCAGAACTATAAATAAAAAACTTGGCAAGCGCATGGGTTTAAAAACTCCATCAGAATGTTAACCGGTTCACAGTCCCATAAATCACATATCGTCGCTTAATTTCTAACACTACGGATGTAATAATCTGTAACTTTTCAGGGTGCAAATAAACTGTTTAGCAGCACGTAACTCAGTTTTGTGAAAAAATTTAGTTACGCGTTGTTGCTGTGGTTTTCTGTACAAAACTGACATTCACGATTATTATCTTTTTAACCGACTTCCCAAAAAGGAGGAGGTTATCAATTCAATTTTTTTTTATTTTTTTTTATTTTTTATGTTTGTTACCTCCTCCGACAATTATGAACCGATTTGAAAAATTCTTGTTTTATCTATCTGAAAGGATATACTTGCAGATTGGTCCCATTTAAATTTTATGAAAATCGGTTAAGAACTTTGGATTTTAAATCGAAATAGCTGGAATTCGTCTCCTTGTATGATAGTTTTATGTCATCCAAGTAATCGAAATTGCGTATTTTGCTTTTCTGCGATTTTGCAGTGGTGTTGTTAGGTGTGGGGTACCACTGAAAAGTGAAAAATAAAAAACTTTTTACAAAAAAAATACAACCGACTTCCAAAAAAAAACACTACAAAGTAAAAAATAACTATAATTTCAGAAGTCGGTGTTTTTGTTAGTTTCTTCGTATTTTGACACCGGCTTCCGAAATTAAAGTTATTTTTTACTTTGTAGTGTTTTTTTTTTTAAGTCTTGTATTTTTTTGTAAAAAGTTTTTTTTGGTTCACCATTGGTCCAAACTCTCGTGTTTGGTTCTTCAAGCGATGCGGCCTGCGATTGGCTATCGAATGACATACGAAACGTATTTCGTTCAAAATTTGACTTCCGTGGTGTTAGAACTTAGCGACGTTATATGGTATTCGCTGATTGTTTAACTACTTGTGTCTGCTTTGCGGACAGTAAACCGGTTAAACCTTATTGTGTCAAAGGCTGGCTGTCTAATAAGGCGTCATTCGTTACCTACCTGCTTGTAAATAAATAGATGCACAAAATAAAGATTTAGGACTGCTACTGTGATTTTTAGTTATTAAAAAAGCAGATTCTCTGGCTAACGGTTCCTATCTAAGATTAAACCCAACAATCATGCTCACGCTTGTGCCTACCAGACAGAGGCAGCCTACAAATAAAATGTTACATAGGTACTTACTACAGACAAAAACGAATGCTAAGGTTTAGATGAGCAGCGCTAGCTTGATTTGCCAAAAGCAAAGAGCATTTCACTGTACCTGACTTTAAATATTTATTTATTTAAGCAATATGGAAGACTTACAGCTAAAACAAACACATCAAGATCAGATTGACAATTAAAGCACCAGATTTTTTGATTTTTTTGTTGATTCACAATTTAATCATTCAATATATGTACTACTAGCTGACCCGCGCAACGTCGTCAGCGTCACATTTTCCATTACTACTCCGCTTCTTTTTGTCTTAGCGTGATGATATATAGCCTATAGCCTTTCTTGATAAATGGGCTATCTAACACTGAAAGAACTTTTCAAATCGGACCAGTAGTTTCCAAGATTAGCGCGTTCAACCAACCAAACAAACAAACTCTTCTGCTTTATAATATTAGTATAGATACTTATTAAATAACATACTATTTCGTTCACAGCAAGCCTACTATCCCGGAGCGCATCACTGGTGGCGGCGCCCTTCGTGTGGATCTACACGATGATCACGAACACTGTCACCACCACCGTCACGACTGTCACTGAAATTGTAAGTATACCGAGGAAATCTTTTTATTTACCGTATCATCATTAACATTCTACCGGTGTTTCACTACTGAACATAAACCCAAGCTGCCAGCTCCAGTGCTTTCCCCAAGCAAACTAACCAGGTGCCTTGTGCGACTAGATAGGGGCAGCCTGCGAATGGCGGCGGGGACTATCATCGGGCACTGCTCACTGAACAAACGTTTCCACATGATAAGTGTTACGGACAGTCCTTTGTGCACAGCTTGCATGGAGGAGTAGCATACAGTATCGCACTTGAATGCACGATCGTCGCCGATATACGGAGGCAATCGATAAGGACACCAAATTCGCTCACTGACTTCCTGAACACACTAGGAAGACTGATCTGCTTCTAGAGGAAGGTTGGCTCACGTACAATGGTCCAACATCAGGACTAAGTGCGGAAAACAAACCCAATAGATAGATAACACTGCCATATGACTGACCTGGACCACCTTTTCACTCTGCCTACTAGTTTAAAAAATAAGTAGTTCTTCACTGAGAACTGGTGTTATCTCTGTGACATAGAGACAATCGTAGTAGTATTCCGGAAATCAAATATCAAAAGTAGATATGACGTGACTTGACTTGCATTGTATTGTTGGACTTAACGGCCTCCAAAATAATGAGGATTAATATAAGGATATACTTAACATAAGGCGAAACGAATGCCACAAGCGAAAATAGAAAGATACTTTTACTCAATCAACAAGAACGACAACAATGAAAACGACATTAACAACGATCTGTTACTAGTCTGCACAAAATTGATGAAAGAACCCAATATTATACCCCCTCCCCTTTTCCCACAATCTCCAAGTAGGCGCATGAAATTTCACATTTGTATAAAAAAACATCGATCTCGACTGCATCTGCCTAGCCTTTTCCTGGACTATATTGGGGTCGTATTCGAGTCAAACCGGACTCGTATTTTACGTGAAGCAACTGCCTACCGACCTCCACAACCCAGAAACTGCGTTACTTCCTGGGAGGACTGGTGTCAGATTTTCTGGCTTCTAACAATCGACGATAACGACTGCCAAAGGTGTTCAAATGACAGCTGGAACCAACTGCTTAACTTGCTTTCCGAGGCACGGAGAAGTCTCATTGTGTTAAGATGTTCACCCATCCAGACTGACCTTAGCAAGCGATGCTTATCTTAAAGATACAACGCAAAACAACAAAACACCACAACAACAACTTAAAATACATTGCTCCACAGCTATCACCGAACCACGTGGGCGTAAAAAAGAGATACATCGCACAGAGCTACGCTGCACAGGAGAAAGCGGTCGCCAAGAAACGATGGTGGCCGTGGTTCCTGCTGCTACTACTGCCCGCACTCGGCTATGGATGTAAGTACTTTAGCCGTATACAATTTATCTATACTAGAAAGGTTTAGATAGCTTATTAAAGGTAAACAATCTTGATGTGACTTCACACACATATGAAACAAATAAACTACTGCTTAAACTAACAGTTCAATTGATTTATTAATCTTTATTATTGTATTTACGTTGGGTTTTTATTTTTACCCTACTGCGCCAGAAGGAGGGTTATGTTTTTCTCGATTTCATTACATCAAATTGTGAACTGAAATAAAATGGCGACCAATCAGATTCGCGCGGGTTTTTTGACAAAGTTTTTTTTTTTTAACTGTATTTTTAAACAAAAAAGATACACGTCAAGATTGTTTATAAAATACTTAACTACCTAAACCTTTGTACTGAAAATAAAAGAATCAGTAACGGAACGGATTTTTTTACAGTTACTTTTTGTTAGCATATTAATATTGTGTATGTAGACTTGTTTGCCCCTTACTGTGGCAGGACACAGATAGCCGTTATGAATTTGTGATACCTTCTTGTACCTGTGTGTACAAATAAACACATTTAATTGAATGAAAATATTATAAGTGAATTCTTTAAATTAAAGTAATTTAGTCCTCTAGAAATAATAAATTGTAAATTCAAGTCAAACAAGCTGACCCATCTTTCGTTAATCAGGAACGAAATTATCGTCAGGTAAAAATGACAATGTAATTCACGTGCTGTTGGCTTCAATCATACAGCGGATTATGCGCTTGACAATCTGTGAGACTGTTGACATACGTTTTCGATAAAATACTTTCCAGAAACTGAGTGCCAATATGTTTGTTACCTTATCAATGTATAAAATTAGAACTAGATCATCTTACAAGTAAAACAAGCATAAAATGTTGCTTAGGAACAACAATGGTTGCTGTTATAGCTTTAAATTTTACTTTTGTAAGAATAAAGTCATCTTTTATTTAAGTATAGCAACCATATAAGCCTTGGTTATTAGAAAAACAGCATTTTATCATAACTTCAAAGTTGCTATTGTTTCTTTGTAATATACATTATTGCAGTTATAAATTCTTAGAAAAAATGTGAATACCGACCTTATAATCGACAGTTCTTATTAAAACGCCTACAGCCTACATATAACTTTAATGAGACAATATAAATGACGTAAGAGCTATAAAACCAGTAATAAATACTATACTTTTAGATAACATATATGTTTTGAACGCAGACACTGATGAAGGAAAATATTTTTAGAAAACGTGTAGAAGTTTGAAAACATCATCTAACTTGAGCAAGTGTGAACTTTTCCCTAGACTAGGAGGGTGGTTTTATTCATAATACTGTGTGTGTTATACATAATTCATATAACCCAGTATATGCTTATGCTCATGACGTCATGAGCACTGGCTAGTAGGTATACTGGTTTATGTTTCGGAACACACGCAACATGTTTTTAGCAAAAGAAAGTCTGAAAACAAATTGATTGAAAATGCTGGACTAAAATGTAATTGCTATCTTTTCATGTATCATGTGAATCAATAGGTAAACTAACTACTTCCTTACAGCGCATTACACTTACGAGAACTGGGAGCGTCTCGCTTTGGTAAACTTTACCGATTTCCGCTTAGACCTACCGGAGTTCTCCGCGATACAGATGCCCAAGTTATCTCTGCCGAACATATCGCTGCCGAGCTTCGATATGCTGCCGAAGATGCCTGAAATAAACATAACGTTACCGGATATAAGGGAGAATCTACCAGAAATGAAGAAAACGTATATTGAGTACAGGGATATTGTACAAAATAGAGTAGCTGATGCTTCTGACTACGTTGTGGTGGTCGCTGAGAGTTGCATGCAAGAGATCAAGAAGGCTTGGCGCGACTTATTCGGGTGACGCGGCCTCAACTCCCCCAAGTTCTTCTACGTCCGCAAATTAATGGGAATGGGAATTTACACTGTAATATTGATCGCGGCTCTTTTGCTTTTGAATTTTGTAATTAAGAATATAAGGCGGGTTGGGATTTTTCGGCGGAGAAGAAGAAGGAGACGTTGAATTGACAAGTTTTTGTTTCCTAGGATACAGGTTTACTTTTTTTTATCTGGTATACTTTTTGTGTAGGTTTGAAGAAACAGTTAATGTATAAGACGTATCACGCTTGAAAGTAAGTAGTGTTCCAGTTTTAATGTAACTTTTGAAAATATTAAAATTATAACTGTTAAAATTTAGGTATGGCACATCTGTAAACACAGTCATAAGTTCATTTTCTCATTTACCATTGAGATAGAATTTTAGACCGAAAAGTATTTTATATCCAAAGATAAATTAAACTTAACTGGCAGCTATTTTAGGTTCATAAATTTGTTAATAAGTCTTTTCTGTCGTCATCATTATCATAATATCAGCCGAAAGACGGCCACTGCTGGACAAGGACGTCCATTGCTCCCCAAAGTTTCCTGTGCGTCAGTTTTATGTGTAAATCAATGATGTCCCATACTTCCATTTCATATAAAGTGCTGAAAAATATATGGTCGACGAACCACTTACAAATACAAATACAAAATCCTTTATTTCAAATAGACCAGTTTACAGGCACTTTTGAATAGTCAAGGTATGTCAGTCGAATAGATGAAGCTAATTCTGCCGCGCTAGCGACAAGAGTAGCAAGTTATTCTGCAACAAAACAAACTCACCGACCCTATCTCCAGCGCGGGAGTTGCACGTTCCAAAGAGTAGATCCTATAGAGAAGAACGTGCAAGAAACTCCATGGACACTCTTTTAAACACTGCCTTTTTACAAAATCATGGTTAGATTATTTAATGAGTCTATCCACTTCCACTGCAACTAGTAGATACAACATAGTAAGTACTTAATAGTGTATTTAAGTACATGCCCGTTATATTAGGGTGCTCAATTTTTTGTATTCAAACTTGGTGTCACTTCCCACTCATACAATTGTAGACGATTTATGAGCTATCTAACTTAAAAAAAAAACAAACGTTCTGCCTATCCCCATGAGAAAAAGGCGTAAGTGTATCTATAAAATATAACTTAAATATGGGCTCGTATAAAACCTTCATGCTCAGAAACATTGTTCAATACAAGATTCGGAAGTAAATAAATAATTAATGTAAGTTTAAACATAAAATAATAATAAAAGTGAAATGTGTGCTTTTAAGTCTTGAAGGATGTGCATACATTTGAAATAAGTATAATTTTAAAATTAAATATAATTGTTGAATTTCATATCACAGATTTATAATTCTTAGTTATTTTTACACGTTAGGAAATTATTAGTACCTGAAATCTAAAATTGCTACTTATTTTCTGTTCATCATATAAAACAAAACTTATAATCATTATGTGCACATGCTTCCATTCAATTGGATTTTAAATATAATTAAATTATTTAAATGTTATACATGTGAAAATAATTTAAAATATTGTTTACGATTGTATTGTTGCTATTATATAAAATATTCTATGTATAAAGTGGATTTAAATAATAACATTATAATACTTGTTTTCATTCCGCAAAACAGATCATCTATTTTCATTTATAAATTATATTATTTTTTTATTTAATGTCATTCTGCTGAGTTGAGATATTTCCTTTACTAAAATATTTACAAATTGAGAGTCAAATATTTAGTTTAAGTCAACCCCATCGGCTGGCTGGCTTGTATATTAGTTCCAGTGTTAGAAAAGTCTAAGGCAAAATACTATGTTACTTTAGGAATTATGAAACTTCAGCAGTCTAGTTATTTAAGCAGTATACTGTACACAGTATACCAATATCAATGTACCTAAATTATCATGACGTGGCCATAAATTGGAGTTTTACTTAGTTATAGCTTATTTCAGTTATTAAACTGTTTTGGTACAAACTTTTTGTAATAACAAAAATGTGCTAATATTATTTCCAAATTGATAAAGTTAAAAAGACTAACCCCCTAGTCATAATTTCTGATTATTTATATGTTTAATTGCGTTTAAGAAAGTCGAGTTTTTGTATGGAGATTGTCTAAAATGTGAGCCCGGATTGGCTATTTCAAAATTGTGCAACTATTTTATTTGCTAAAAAGCTTTATAAAATTAATTAGGTTTTGAAAAAAAGTGTAAACGACAAGTTTTGTTTGATGTGGCCAGTATGTAAATTAATTTTCTATTTCAAAAGTTTTTATTATTGTAAAATTTTAAGTATTAGATCGCATCGTTTTGCTACTCTTTCTGGTGTTAACAGCCAATGCTTGAAGCATTCGTTCTAACAATGTTATGATTTAAGAATATAATGTTTTAAACAGGGATTTTTTGCAATACATAGTACCTGTGTTACTAGCCCCACCAGAAGCAATACTCCTGTCATATTTAGTATTGTATTATAATAAGCACAAATATTTATTTGTCACAAACAACCTGCTTTTTTCGCTTTATATTTGATGTGATTTCTTTTAATTTAATTTAGTTCATAAGCAAATTCGTATTCAATTGCATTTCGATGGTGTAACAATTATTCTACAAATTGTGTTCTACTAATTGGTTCATTTTTGATTAATTATATTGTTCGTAAGAAAAATGTCTTTATTATTTATTCCCATATAATTCTTCCCTGTTTTGCCTTAAATAATATAAAATCGGGGAAGGATAGAGGCAAAATCACCTATACGAAAGTGGACGTACTCGATGGACGCTACACTTTTAGGGTGAGTCAAATACCTATAATATTAATTAATTTAATGCTCTGTCCTTCCCTGTCGCTCTCGGTTTAACTGTGTTTGTTCAAAGAATTATGTGGGAAGGACAGAGGGGAATACAAGATCTGATTTGGACTTCTCTATTTCAGATTACAACTACGGTGAGATGACAGCACCTCCGGAACAGCTGGTAGTGGACACATACAAGGCCCCACAGATCCTACAAGACCCGGACTTGTCAAAGCGAATGGCAGCCTTAGAAGGATGGGCAGTAAACGTCGACACGCGCCTCAAATACTTCGGCCAAAAACTATCCCGCCTCGACAACTTCGAAGCTCAAATCGAGCAGTACTCACTGAAATACTTACAACAGAATATAATCCAAGTGTTTAACGAAAACGATAACTCTGACGCTTTGGCTGCTAAATTGAAGCAGTATTTCGACAAGGATTATGTGACGAAGGAGCAGATGCAGGCTATGTCTCAAGAGATTCATGAGCGACTGATCAGTACCTGGAAGCCGGATATGGATGAGGACAGGATCCGTCAGATGGTACAAGAATACCTCGCCGTCTTTGAACGGAGACAGATGGAGATTATCGTCGAAAGGATCAAGGAGTATGTCAGGGAGGTGGAAGTACAGACTGTACATACTGGAATAGATATTGATGCTGTGAAGAGAGTGGTCGCGGGTATGCTGGATGTGTACGACGCTGATAAGACGGGATTGGTTGACTACGCGTTGGAGTCTGCAGGTAAAGCAATATTCTTATCTATGTTCATTGGTCGCAGTTTGTAAATAGCGTTGTTTATAGCAACGTTGCGTAAGGCACACAGTTTTAATGTCAATTAATCTATTAAGTTATCTATTACTATACCGATAAAGACCGGTCTTATTGATCTCTGATCGTAAAAATTACCTCAAATATGGCATAAAACGGAAAGCTTTTTCTTCTACTGTCGCTAGAATTTTTTCGCGTCAACTTAGAATAAAATGCGCTTGTTGACTAGTGTGCTATTTCCCTACAAATATAGGTATGTAATTATATATGTACATACCAGTGTTGGCTTTAATCAATTATTTTTTTAATCAATTAATTGATTAATGCTAACACTGGTATGTATGTATACTATAGATTATAGATTGCTCTCACTTTCCAAAATCATTATGTTTCTGATTAATTAACATTGCTTTTTTAATTAATGAAAACAATTTATCAGTAGGTATTCGTTAAAATATAACCTCACTAACCCATCTTCCATCCCTTTCCAGGTGGTCAAGTGATCTCCACGAAGTGCACGGAGCTGTACCAGATCAAGACGAAGCAGTACAGCATCCTGGGCCTGCCGGTGTGGTGGGTGTACACGTCTCCGCGGTACGCACTCACGCCGGGCGCCATGCCGGCCGAGTGCTGGGCCTTCCAGGGCTTCCCGGGATACCTGGGTGAGTTAACTGAAGTGCGCGGAGCTGTACCAGATCAAGACGAAGCAGTACAGCATCCTGGGCCTGCCGGTGTGGTGGGTGTACACGTCTCCGCGGTACGCACTCACGCCGGGCGCCATGCCGGCCGAGTGCTGGGCCTTCCAGGGCTTCCCGGGATACCTGGGTGAGTTAACTGAAGTGCGCGGAGCTGTACCAGATCAAGACGAAGCAGTACAGCATCCTGGGCCTGCCGGTGTGGTGGGTGTACACGTCTCCGCGGTACGCACTCACGCCGGGCGCCATGCCGGCCGAGTGCTGGGCCTTCCAGGGCTTCCCGGGATACCTGGGTGAGTTAACTGAAGTGCGCGGAGCTGTACCAGATCAAGACGAAGCAGTACAGCATCCTGGGCCTGCCGGTGTGGTGGGTGTACACGTCTCCGCGGTACGCACTCACGCCGGGCGCCATGCCGGCCGAGTGCTGGGCCTTCCAGGGCTTCCCGGGATACCTGGGTGAGTTAACTGAAGTGCGCGGAGCTGTACCAGATCAAGACGAAGCAGTACAGCATCCTGGGCCTGCCGGTGTGGTGGGTGTACACGTCTCCGCGGTACGCACTCACGCCGGGCGCCATGCCGGCCGAGTGCTGGGCCTTCCAGGGCTTCCCGGGATACCTGGGTGAGTTAACTGAAGTGCGCGGAGCTGTACCAGATCAAGACGAAGCAGTACAGCATCCTGGGCCTGCCGGTGTGGTGGGTGTACACGTCGCAGCCACGTACAGCCTAGAAAGGACTTCGGAATTCGATTTGATGATGGTTGGGATGGTCAGATGGTCTATGTCTAGCCAGACATAGACCATCCCATCCACGTGTAGATGCCTTTCAGCTGTACGGTGGTGACACGAGTGATGCGGCTAGAGCTATTCTAGTACTTATACACTCGCGACTGTACAAAAACAGTAGAAGTGGAACTAATCTACGGTTACGCGTTACGTTAACTTTCTATTACCGCGTCGGATGTGTAATATGTACTGACATGTGTCAGTGTGGGTGTCACTATGTGATGCAATTTAATCATCTCTTGACCCAGTATGGGCGATCCACCTACTCACTACACATTTAGGACAACTGTTATGAAAACTTACATTATAAAGAGGGATAAAGTGTTTGTTGGTAGGAGGTATCACTGGAAATATCGATTCAATTTAGAAAATTATTTAACTTCTAGCTTCTGCCATCAATTTGCCAGCGGAAGTCGTTAATTAATCCACGGAAACTAGAAAGTACCCTAGGCCCTAACCCAGCACATGGTCTATCCGTTTGCCAAGTTTCGTCCAAACCAATTTAGCTGTTAAGTCGTGAAGAGATAACAAACAGACAGTTACTTTTGCATTTATAAAACAAGTGTCAAGTATTGATGGATTCTACAGTATTGCTGAGATCCAAAAGCTTTAATTCAATAAATATTGGATGGTTTCTGTGGAATAAATATGCTATAGCGGGAAAAGATAGCGTCCATTAAGTCTACAACTTCCTTATAATGATCACTCAACTAACACATTGTCTATTGTTTCAGTGGTCCGCACATACGCTATAATAGAAGTAACCGGATTCTCCCTCGAACATATGTCGCGCCTGCTGGCCGTTGAGGGCAAGATAGAGTCCGCGCCCAAGAACTTCTCCGTATACGTACGTAACATTGCTATATTGCATGGTTGCTGAAACATAAATTTTCATACTCTTAACCAATCTACACAGTGTATTAAGTCCTCTTACAAAGGCAGCCCACTTAATGTGCCCGACATAAAATACCTCTAAGCGCGATCATCATTTTATCGGATTTGTATTCCAATTGTATTAAGTAGATTTTATTTTTAATATAGAATATACTATGCCGACTATTGTTTTTTAACTGTAAGCAATTATTTAATTTAATTTAATTTTTAATTTAGTTTCACAAAATCATTAGTGTTTGCATGCCTAATCTAAGGTAGATTGTACAAGGCTCACTCATATTAATTCTAAACACCTTATTTTATGTACCTGCAATCTAAGCAAATAAACTCTACTTTACATTGCATAGATGAAGTGGGCTTCCGTAGTACTAAGACGTCTAAAATTGTACCGGGTATAAAGTTTTCATTATTGAGATTCAAACTTCTGTCATCTTAGTGAAGCGGTGGGTGGTAAAGTCCAACTTGGCTTGATGTGGGTTGTTGCAAATCAATGTCTCTCGACACCGGAAAATTGCAAACTCTGAACGACATAATATATCGCAAAGTTTTAATCTCGAATCTTATTCAGATTATATTTTCGCTATATATTACGAAGAAATCACTTTGAATACAAATACTGCTATCCAAATTTAACAGTTCCAATATATTTGTTTCTTATAATGAGTTTGCTATTTCACGCGATATTTTACAATCTTACGGCGCGTCTGCAATTATCCAGTCATATCTCCGTGGTTCTGGAATCTTTTTAGTATGTGTGTCTATGTTTTCTCTAGATATTGTCTTTAATGTTTGGCATTTGTACATATGGCGCGCGGTTACTTATCAGTGTAGTGTATAAACAAGTTTTGAACACTATAAAAAACATTGAACCATCGGAAAAAAAATGTTATAAAAAGCTCGTGCTTATAATACTCGTACCTCTTTCTATTTGCCCAGCGATAGGCAATCTATCAAATAACAAATTCAATTTCGTTCGCGTCAAATACGCTTACTACCCTAATCTTTTCAAAGTTAGAGTGAACAGGCTACTAACAGCTCGCTCCGTCGTAGACTTTGTCTCCGTCTTCTCTGACCTATAATAGACTAGAGTCCAGAGCAAACCCATCCCAAATAAAAATAGCTCGAACCTTGATAGTCGCTATGCAGCTGTAAGCGAACGGAAGTCTAGAATTTGTTCTCGGCGTCACTAAGTTTTTCAAGACATTAGGATAGCATAATCGCACAAGTAGACAAATCAGGGCACCTACTATGACGTATTAAAACGATCATGATTACGATGTGGGAGGGAGATGGAGTTATACAAGACGCCTTTTTTTTTTTTTTTCTTTAGGGATGGGAAATCATCCAATGACTCCTCCCGCTCTGGGTGTAGCGGGAGGGAGTGTCAGACTTCTACTGACTAAAACCCATCCATGTTCCTTCATTGCCCTTTGTGTTCCGGAGCCACGGTGTCTCTTGCGAATAATCCCGCGACTCCGGCAGGCGTCGGCCCTTTCGGGCCTCTCTGTGTGCTGACTCTCTTTGAGGCGCGCGTGGAACACTAACGCGCCGTCGACACGGCCTGTCGTCACTAGACGGACGGACGGCGAGCCACCCATAGCTCGCCGTCCACAGGCCCGCGCCTACGGTGGCCGGAGGTCACCAGGTGGTGTCCCCTAACGCCCGCGGCGTCTACCACGGCGGCCGGGACGAGAGGGTCTCCTCTCCCTCTCCGCCACCTCCTTCGCTAGCATGACTGCTTCGCAGAAGGAGGCAACGGCGTCCCATTCCGTCTCGCTCCGGACCATGGCTTGGACCAGGGCCGGACGCGAGAGGTTGCCGCCGATCGCCGTTTCGAGGACACGGCGGTGCGCCGCCCAAGCGGGGCACACCTGCACAGTGTGCTCCACCGTGTCCTCCGGTCGATCCTCGCAGTGGTGACACCCGGGCGTTTCCTCCCGCCCGATTCGGTGCAGGAACCTCCCGAAACATCCATGTCCGGTGAGGACCTGCGTCAGGCGGAAGGTGAGGACGCCGTGGCGCCTCTCTAGCCACTCCTCAAAGAGGGGACTTATCGCCACTATCGTGGCGTGCCCTTATACAAGACGCCTAACACTATCCCTTTTTCACAGCTTAATCATGATCGCATTGGCCCGTCATAGCAACCCTGCAGATCGAATTTAAGTGTTCTGTGTCAATAGGTTTAGGGACCAAAAACTGTGAAAATACTTTCAAAATTGTTTAAGCTTTTGCATGCACTGATGTTTGCGTTATTTTCTAGTGCATGTGACTAGTAAGCTTTTTGTCTTGAATCTGTTTTTTTGTTGCTACTGCGATTCCACTAACGAATAATCAACTGCATGCCCTTACACTAACTGACTTCCTGCTAACATAACAAATGTTGCCTGGTTGCTGCTATGTGCAGTAACAGCAATTGACATGAAAAATAACACGACTAAATAATCGAAAATCTTGCGGGTACTAATCCAGATTCGGTCGCTGCACAATATTTTGACTAACTTACACCTGGTACTTGTTAGCTAACTTTTAAGAAATGTGTGTTACAATTTGATTTGTTTTCTTGGGCTCATGGTATTGCATCAGCTGTTGCTGACACCTTCCTGTTTTACGTTCATCTTGTGTTTGCATCATTTAGTATTGTGTGCTTGCATTTTATTTGTTAAGACATCAGGGTTAGTATAAACACCTCACTTCATATCATCGGTCATATAAAGATATAAGTTTAATTAGTGGTGCCAAGGAAAAGCCATTAAAGGGCTCGCTCCTTTAATTCCTCCTCCGTCGCTTTCCATCAGGCGTGAGCGAGGTCGAGAGCATTCCCCAATAAAAAATGGAGTTAAATTTTCATTTTGAAATATAAAACACAAGTAATAAACAGATCACCCTTTTTTAATAATTAACTTCCAGGGTCTACACGGCGAGATGGACGCCGAGCCGCATCTATTCGGCGACTACCAGTACAATGCTAACGGCACAGCCATTCAGTACTTCCCAGTCAAGTATCCCAAGACGACAGACATCGGCGGCGTCCAGTACCCGGTCGCATACGACATTATCGAACTGAGAGTCGAGAGCAACCACGGCAACCCGACCTACACCTGCGTCTACAGGTTCAGAGTACACGGCAACCCGCTGTCAGACATCCGCAGGGCCACAGAAGACAGCATCAAGGACAGTGAAACGTAGCACACACTGCAACTCTTTCTAAAAGAACTAAGATGTCACGGAATTGAACTGTGTGAATAGCAGAGGGAACTTGTCCAATCAAATTGTGTTCAATAATGAGGATAGTAATCATTCCTAGGCATATTCAGTGTAGTGTAAAGTGGCCTTATCTTTAAAATTCTTAATATTGGTAGTACAAAACTGTTGGTGACTTTGTTAAGGATGTTCTGAGTTTTGAACTAGTACAGTGTGCTTACGACCAGTGTTTAGTGTTAACGAAATCTCTGAGACCGCACAATGCCCGTAATACGCTTAGATGTTCTGAATACTTTTTAATTTTATTTATAAATGTAGATTTTTAATGTATTTATAAGGTTTTAATAAATTAAGATTTTTATTTTATAATTAGTTTATAATTTGAAAGGTTGGTTTAGAAACGCGGTGTTGATTTTAAAAGATATAAATCTACTTTCATATACTATTTACATAATTAAAAGAATATACTGTTTTTGCACTCCATGAGAACTAAATACTTAGAACGTCACTTAATAATCATGGTGTTTCAAAATAATTAAAAGAAATTAAGGTGTTGTTATAAATAGGACACTTAACGTGGTAGCTACTAGTATTAAATACTTGGACTGTTCTTATATCTCGTTTCTAAATCGACATAATTATATCAAGCATAGGTTTAGTGAAGGAGCTAGTCCAGTTAGATTTTAATAAATTCTATGCCAATAAAATATAAGTGTTAACGGATTGTCTCAAAATCTAACATAGCCAGTCGTGGAGCCTAACATCCCTGAGTAATTTTTGAGAATCTTATTAGAAGATAGTTTAGTTTGTATATACTTTAGAAGCACTGCTTGTTATAGATTTTTATGGCCCTATTATGACGTAACAGCCGCTAAGCCCGCCCGGGGCCACTCAGGTGTGACTACAAAGTTAATGTGTTTACTTTATTACGGTATAAAAATGCCGTTAAGAATAAACTAGTGAAGTTTTTTATTTGTGTATTCATATGTACCTACTAAAAGACAATACTAAAATGTGTTAAATCACTTATTTAATTCTTCACTTTCTTTGTTATTTCTTTTTGGCATATTTAAAACATGGCAATACAACTGTGAATGGTTATATAATAGGGCCAAGAATCAACTCTTATCTCTCTCCTGTTAGCTCATAGTCATATCGAATTGCTTCGAAAATAAGACTAAGTAGTTCCCCACACGTCACTGTTATAATATTAAGGTTTATCTAGTTTAAAGTTACCACTAACAGTAATCTTCTTCAGTGTAAAACGTTACTCGGTCTAAAAAATTTGGAAGGTAATTTGTTGTACCAAATATATTTTATAATGATCAATCATGTCAATTAAATCGAAGTTATATTTTTGTATGCTGTGTGTTCCTTGGCTTTTTATTATTATGATTGTGTAGACTCTGAATACTCAAACGTTATTTAACTTTGCGACTAACCAGTGTCTGAACAGAAAATTTGAGTTTTGGAGCAAAAATTTTCAACAAGTTTTTGAGTTCTCAACAGACGAGTGACTATACACTGCATGTGACCTAAGAGCGGCTTAAAATTGTTTGAGTATTCGGCAGTTCGCCACCTAAATACTGTTGGAATTGAGTACAACACTGTCTCAAATAAATAAGATTTTATCTGTACAAAGTTTATAGTGTAATGTATGACAATAAACTTGGTCTTTACTGTTGCACTGAACTCTAGACCCGATGATATTTTATGAATTTTGACAGTTTTATCTCGTTAATTTTTAACACGTTTTTAACTAACCGATACTGCTAATTATGTATGTGGAATATTTGTGATGTTCGAAATAAAAGTCGTATGATAAAAAATAACTTTCTTTTATGAAACAAGCTCGTCACACCGTTCCCAGCCACTGCAACTCTTAAAAGCCAGAATTAAAAGTGGCGACCATCAGAAAAACGTCGAGGCAATGAAGCGAACGATTCTCAGATAGAACGATTCAACTGTCTTTAATCTCGCATCGAAATTAATTACAAAAGAACACGGGAGAAGTAAGATCCTTTTCCGATTAAAACTGTTGAGATTATGCTCAGTGCCAAGTAAAAGTAACTCTTGTAACATCTTGCAGTATTTCCTTGCACATTCTTCTTCTTTCCGAGTTCAGAGTTGATTGTCAACTCTCTAGATTGTTTGGCCTGCCCATTAGGTGGCTACGTTAATTTCAGCATCAGTGACATTAATTAAAAGGATTTAAAAAAAGTGCGTGCCAGACCCTTTCATAAGCCTTCGAGATGTTGAGAGACACAGCAAGTGCTTTGCCGTGTTTTTCGATGGCTTCGCCCCAGCAGTGCATGACATACACAAGAAGATCGGAAAGCCATATTAACGGTCACTGAGATCATTGTCTTCAAGGTAGGTCAGCAGCTTGCTGTTCAATACCCTTTCCGTAACCTTGCATAGGATGGAGGTAATGGCGATTGGTCGATAATGAGCAGGGTCTGCACGGTTACCCTTTTTAGGCACCGGTAGAACATTTGCTGGGACCAGAACTGCTTACTACCCGGAGGGTAAGATGTTAGTTTGGTCCCGATACGTCCGATATGGTTAAAACGTGCCCTACGTAGAACTAAGCGGCAGAATTAAAAGCCTCTTTTCCTCGCGCGAACCCTACGTGCTTTAACCTTTTGGTCGCGGGCCTTGTTTCACGCTTGGTAAGCAGACTCTTTATGGTCCTCAGCGTTGGCGTATTCTGAATTATAGGCCGTGATTTCTTACCGAGCGGGATGTCCAAGAATGGAATAATATACTACATCCCCTGCCGAATCACGTCCGCAATCACATCAGCTCAGCACGAGAGGTCACCCGAGGAGTAGCACACTTGACGCCATGGATAAGACGCAAGAAGGTGCCGCATCTCATCCCAATCTGCTGACTCGTCTCGTCCGTCTGGGGCTCTCATCAGGAGGCGAGCCGACCGATACGGATTCCACCAAACAGTGGTCAGACGTTCCCAACGGGACTGAGACCGATACTGAATGATAGTCCGGATCAGTTGTCAGCAGAAAATCCAAGAAACTCGGTGTATGGGCGTCAACATCCGGTACCTGCAGTGCCACATTCACCAGCTGGGTCTATCTAGCGTTAAAGCAAACTTGCGTGCCTACAGCCCAGCAGTCAGTTCCGGTCAGTTTTCTGGTACGGGAACAACCACTCTTTATGGTGGGCGTTGAAATCCCCCAGAAAAATTAGCTGCGCTATTGGGTACCGTTGTTGGGCTAGGTCAGTCGACACCACGTGGGAATTAAATATGCACTTTTGTCTCCTGGTCACCGCTGTGCTATCGGTATACGCCGATGTAGATAGATTTCTCTACGCCAGTGTACATAAGCTGCCATATCACACTCAAACTCATACTCAAACTTGGGCATCATTCCATTACTAAGTCTCTAACCCTGGAATGTCCTCAGGGCTCAGTTATCGGTTTATATATATGGAATTTTGACTACGATGATTTCCTCGCGCTTCCGTTCCCATGCGGCCGTTCATTAACCGGTTACGCGGACGATGGCTTGCTGCTCATTCAGGCAAGTACTCAGGCTGGACTCGAGAACTTGGCTTGCACATTCCTACGTTTAATATCTCATTGGGCGATCGAAACCGTCTGACCCTCACACCGCATAAAGCCCATCAAGTTCTTTTTAACTTTTATTTAACTTTACCTTAAATCCTGACCCGGTACTAAATTTAATAACGTACCCGTTAAAAGGAAAGAATCCGTGTGCTACCTCGGTATATATAAAAACAGTAGGAGAAAAAGCAAAAAAAACTGGCCAATTGCGAGTCGGACTCGCGCACTGAGGGTTCCGTAAGCAGAAGTTACGTTATGACGTATTAAAAAAAAATACTAACTAGATCTCGTTCAAACCAATTTTCGCTGGTAGTTTACATGGCAATGTACATCATATATTTTTTTTACTTTTATCATTCTTTAATTAAAAGGAAATTATAGATATATAAACATTTAGTCGATTCGTGCTAACACGTACTACAAGCATACAAGGACTTGATTATTCGAGAGACTTTGTTTTCCAAAGAATTTTGTTGTTTTATTTATTGATTAATTTAATTTTAATATGGTTCCTTATTTCTATTTAATTTTATGCTAAATTTTACTTTTAATTTAATTTCATTTTAACTTATAATTTCATTTAATTTTTATTGTTGTTTATGTTTACTAATGTTATTCTGAATAATTTTAATGTTGAATTTGAACGGTAATTTCTTTTTGTTATTGTTTCCGTGTTAATTCTCTTGAACTTGACATGCGGGATTATTGCTCGTACTTGTGTCCTATCCCTGCTATAGCGTAAGGCTTATTCTGTACTCAGATTTTGAAGGTTCACTGGCTTCTAAGATACAGGTACATAAACCTAGTTTAGAAGTCAGGGTTTTTAATTTCTGTGTATTATTAGCCTTTTACTATTGGTGTACAAAATTTGTTAATGTCACATAGATGGAGAGAAATAAATTATTCTTATTCTTATTCTTATTCTCTTATTTTAGAAGTTAAGGGGGGGGGGGACATTTTACCTCTTTGGAAGTGTCTGTCACGCAAACAGTTCAGTTTAGAAAAAAATGATCTCAGAAGCCTCAATATCATTTTTGAAGACCTATCCATAGATACTCCACACGTATGGGTACGATGAAAAAAAAATGTTTAAGTTTCAGTTCTAAGCATGAGGACCCCCAAACTTTATTGTATTTTTTTCTATTTTTGTGTGAAAATCTTTATGCGTTTCACGAAATACATCTTACAAAATTACAATTACACTTACCAAATTTCAACAGCATAGTTCTTATATTTTCGGAGAAAAGTGGCTGTGACATACGGACGGACAGACAGACAGACATGACGAATCTATACCTAAGGGTTCCGTTTTTGCCATTTGGCTACGGAACCCTAAAAAGAACTTTACGCCTAACGAGAATATCTAAGGCTACTTGGGGTCTATCATTTCAAACCTTAAAAACTATTTATGGGTCTACTTACTTGGGTTGCATGTGCTACGAGGCACCTGTCTGGGCCGATAGCGCCACCACGGTACGACGTAAATTGCTTCAAAACCAGCGTTTGGCTTTGATATTCTTATGCAAGGCGTATAGGACGGTTAGTACTGAAGCCTTACCAGTTTTGGCGGATGTTCTCCCAGTCGATCTAGAGGTGCAGCGGCGTGCTGCAATGTACTACTACGCTAGAAAGATCACGGACCCAGAGTTTTTACCGCAGCGCGACCGTAAGATCTCTAGATTACTAAAACCCCAGACTGACGTCTGGGAGGATTTTTTGTCCGAATGGCAATGTAGGTGGGAAAATTCCATCATAGGCCGTTACCTCTACCAGTTTTTTCCATCCGTTCGAGTAGGGCCTGATAGGACATGGCTGGAGGTGGATCACTGTGTTGCCCAATTTCTCACAGGTCATGGCAACTTTAAGTTAAGAGTCAATTATTTTCCTTCATGCTTGTGGCCTCACCTCTATGTCAATGTCCTATACTTACAGCTGACCTTGAATACGAACAATCCGCACATCACACCTTAAGGGAGTGTTTTCTTTGGCAGATTGAACGTAATAATATTATGTTAGAAAGTATTCAGGTTTCATCTGGAGTAGGTAGTTTATTTTACGGACCTTGTAGAAACCAGAACAAATTTCCGTGCGTTCAGGCGATTTTGCCATACCTATTACTGGAAACAAAAGTAGCTCACAATTTAGGACCCATTAGTTTCAGTGTTAATATATAATCCGTGGTGCTTGGCAACTGGGGAGGAGCTCGTGGCTTAATAATAACAGCCGCACAGGGCGAACTTTAAGGTTAAGCAACGCTTGCCTAGGTTGGTCCCGCTGTACCTACTCTTCTGTAGTGCGATTCTGCAAACATGTCGAAGTGAACACTTAGGCGAAGTGAACAAGTGAGCTGTCAAACAATATAAACAAGATGGCATGACAGCTCACTTGTCGTTCACTCCACCTAAGTGATCACGGTGAGATGTCGACAGAATCGATCGGCTGATTAATTTCGTTGCGGGATGTAAGACAGTTGAATCGCTTCTCCGCGACTCGTTGCCGGGCTCGGCGTTTTTCTGGTGGTCGCTACTGTTGATTCTGGCTTTCAGGAGTTGCAGTGGTTGGGAATGTGTAGCGGGCTTGTCCAAGCAGCCATATGGCAGAAAAACCCGATTTCTTAAAGCAACAGAGACGACGACAACAAATGTCATCGCGGACGTACACACAGACCCCTGCCTACTTCTTGAACATGTGTTCTAGAGACTAAGAGAGTAGCCCGGGTAGTTGAAGTACGCCACGTCGGACGGGGTTGCTATCTTCGTCTCCGTTAGGAAAAACAGGTGCAGCTTCCGATGGTAATGGACCGGAGTGCAACCCCCTGATGTTAGTGAGGTGCACTTTTAGTGAGAGGAAGTGTTACACCTTATTTTTCTTAACTTTGTTCATGTTACAGTAAGAGTAAGTGTGAAAGGGAGCTACGAGATGGCGCTTTAAAAGCAATACCACTGCATGGTAACCAACACGCATACAGCTCGGGTAAGTCGACAGAGTCAGCTCTTCATCTGGTGGTTAGCCAGATTGAGGAAGCGATTCACCAGAAAGGGTCCTGCTTGGGCACTTTTATAGACATCGAAGGAGCCTTCGACAAGACAAACTTTTCCAGCATTAGAGCCGCACTCTCCAGACACGGTGTAGAGCAGGTACTAACTGACTGGATTACTAATATGTTAAGCAAACGGGTAGTTCGCCTTGAGGAAGAGCAGCAGCTGGCCTTGATAGCCAGAGGCTGCCCGCAGGGAGGAGTGATCTCCCCTCTTCTGTGGAACCTGGTGATTAACGACCTAATCACCAAACTCAACGCGCTTCGTTATACACTATAGGGTATGCAGACGACCTCGCAATCCTCGTGCCAGGAAAGGTAACTGGAACGATCTGCAACCTCACTCAACAAGCACTACGTATCGTGGAAAGATGGTGCGAAGAATATGATCTGTCAGTTAACCCCACGAAGACTGAACTAAACTAGTCATGTTTACTCAAAAGCGAGCACTAGGCCACTACCGGCTACCTAAGCTCTTTAACACAGAACTCCAGTTGTCTAACGAGGTAAAGTATCTAGGCATTATACTAGATAGTAAATTAAACTGGAGCTCTCATCTAGACTACAAACTAAACAGGGCTTGCATCACCTTCTGGCAATGCAGGAAAATGATAGGGAAGAGGTGGGGCCTATCTCCCAAAATAATACTATGGTTGTATAGCGCTGTAATTCGGCCTATGATTGCTTACGGGGCTATTGTGTGGTGGCCACGTGCAAAGCTAGTTACAGCTATAAACAAGCTACAACACATGCAAAGGCTAGCCTGCATGGCGACGACGGGCTGCATGAGGACCACTCCGACTTCGGCGCTGGAAGCCATGCTGGGACTGCCCCCGCTACACTTGTTTATACAACAGGAAGCGACGATGGCAGCACTGCGCCTTAAAACACTGGATCTCTGGGGTAAGAGAGAAACACGACACACCGTTCTGCTCAAGGAGCTCAATAATGATCTCCCCTTAACAACAGCACTAAATGACCGGGTACCCAAGCAATTTATCTTTGATAAAAAATACAAAATCCAACTGTATGAGGATCATCGCTGCGAGGGTCTAAGCCCTGCAGAGCTGCGGATCTTTACCGATGGATCAAAAACAGGTACTGGCACTGGGGCGGGAATCTTCTCAGAGGATCTCAATATCCATATAGCCGCACCATTGGGGGTCCACAACACAGTGTTCCAAGCTGAATGCATGGGCATTTCTCTGGCGGCATCAGCCATCCTAACCAGGGAAGTTAAGGATCATCCAATACGTATACTTTCGGACAGCATGGCCGTCCTGCAAGCTCTGAACAGCCACACAGTTAACTCTGGGCTGATTCTCGAGTGTCACCAGCGTCTCAACCAGGTTGGTAGGCACAACAAAGTAACCATTCAATGGATCAAAGGACACAGCGAATCCCGAGGCAACGATGCAGCGGACGAGCTTGCCAGAAGGGGTTCGAGTATGACACCAATTGGTCCCGAACCCATCGTGCCGCTGCCTTTCGGGCACCTTCGCAATCTGGTAAGGAAACGCACCAGAGACAAACATCACAAGCTATGGGCTGACCATGGTGAGTGTAGGCAGGCCAAAGAGGCACTTCCCTCTATTGATGGCCGGTTCACAAAACAAGCCCTAAGACTGACTAAGCAACAGTTGCCCTCAGTCACAGCCGTAACAACTGGCCACGGGTCTTTTAATAAACACCTCTATGCTATAGGAGCCACTGACAGCCCACTGTGCAGAGCCTGTATGGAGGAGGATGAGACAGCAGCACATCTGCTTTTAAACTGCCCGGTAGTCGCGGATTACAGGGCCAAGTACTTCGGTAACCCAGGTACCCTCTGTGAAATAGTTGGTAACACCAAGGCGTTGCTGGCCTTCCTCGGGGAGCTGGGGTGGATCGAATGACACATTTGTCCCACCTACACGCAAAATACGCGCTTAGTCGTGGAGTTGCGGAAACCAGCCCGATTTACATACATACATACATACATACAGTAAGAGTAGTTGGGGAAAAAATCGAACTGTCGAGGTGCTGCTCAGTAAACCAAGTGGAATACTAAAGCTAATCTAACCTATAGGGAACTGGAAACTGCGGGGACGCCCGAATCCCCCAGGATATGGCCACAGGGACCTCTCATCCAGTTGCCGACTGGCACGGTAGGAGCATGCCATGATTTTTCGCGAGTTGGCGGGAGAGCCTTAGGCACGTGGCTGGCGTGCTACTTGGGCCCCCTACTGACTGCGGTCGGCCAACGGCTGGCACCGTGCTTCGGATCCCGCTACCCTCCAAAATGAGTTACCCGGAAAGCCTTGCCCAGCAACCATGACCAGTCTGAACAGCACAACTGACAACCTCCTTCTCCCCCAAAGATTCAGATTCATTTATTGAATAATAATAATAATAATATATATTTATAATATTATAATCATCTAGAATGAAAATTTCAACGGTTCATGAGATAGAGCTTGGTGACAGACGGTTCGGACACCGGAGTCTTAGTAATAGGGTCCCGTTTTACCCTTTGGATACGGAACCCTAAAAACTAGTTATTTATGCGCATATAAATATAGTGATAGCTTGACGGCTGATGGGGCAGAGTGGAAGAAAAAAAAGTGTTGCGCCGACCCCAAGTAACATGAGATAAGGGCAGGAAGATGAAGATTATATAAATATGCATGGAGAAGTCGGGTTTTTTGTTTTTGGCAATTTTGGGTTTGGTCCCATAGTAAAAGATGTTCATAATGATGGGTCCAATGAGCCCTTTTCAGCTATTGCGTTTATTATGTTACACGCTGTATACTCTATGCTCCGCTTTCCGTGCGAAGCTTGGCGGGTTGATAGTTGAACATAAATATTGATTATATCCTAACTTTATATTATAAATGTGAAAGCAACTCTGTCTGTCTGTCTCTTCGTCATGCCTAAACCACTGAACCGATTTGGATGAAATGTTGTACAAAGATAGTTTGAGACCCGAGAAAGGACATAGGACAGTTTTTATCACGGAAATCCCACGGGAACGGGAGCTATGAGGGTAAATATATGCCGGGACTATGTTCCCTAGGGATAACGCGGGCGAAGCCGCGTGGCACAAGCTAGTTTATAAATATTTGTTATCACCTTGACAAAAACTATCAAGAATTCGTGACATGTGATGTCATTGTTAACGACTATTTTGTATTTAAAGCTATGACTCACTTTATTCTTGATCTTACTTGACCCATACTGGGCTATCTTGCTGCGACATAGGTACCTAATATATTCTACAATCACTGGTACTGGTCAGGAATAAACAATCAATTTTGCAAATGAGTTTACTTAAGCTGGTAATTAAGTTGTACCTTTAGCCTCTGCATTATGTTTGATGAATCCTAATGAGGCAGTAAGTAGTCATCGTTTTAGTTAAGTTAAGTACCTACTGCTTAATTTATTAACAATTCAATCGACATTCTTTTTCTCAGTAAAAATTCATTTAAGGCGCGTCCCCGAGCAAAACGCAGCGGTAGCCGTTTTTTGTGCAGTTTTTTGGAGCTATCTACTCTTTATCCAAAAGAAATATCAACTAATAAAAAATACATTAAATTTCTACATAATCTTGGCTTCAAAATGGTAGATTTTATTTTTTATTACTAAGTATAATGTTTAAGTAATCTCCTCATAACGAAACCACAGAAATGAGAAAAAAATACTGAAAACATGCATCTTCTCGAAAACTGACGATTATTTTGATTTTGTACTTACTACTAATAATACTTAAACTAAGGGATAGGCAATTTAATTATGAACATTTTGGTAGAGGTATTTTTTTCAAACGATCAAAATTAAATTTTATAACGATTTTATTCAACATTCTGAGCGTATTCGCTGTTATTGAGGGAAAAAATGCTCAAGGTTATTTGCTCAGGGTACGGCCTTAAGAAGCAATGGAAGCAACCAAAAAATACAAAAACGATCAGCTAATTATAAATATTTACTAATAATGTTAGCACACAAATACACTTTTTAACACCGACTTCCCAAAAAGGAGGAGGTTCTCAATTCGGTTGTTTTTTTTTTGTTTGTTATCTCAACTCCGTCAATTATGAATCGATTTGAAAAAATCTTAGTTTTCTCTAATTTCTCTAGTTTTCTTTAATTTTTATTGAAGCTCGAAATATTATACTTACCCTTATATTCATAATCGTTTATTAAACCTATTTTAGTTAAAACACATTTAAGTCTATTGCTGTCGTTGCAAGCGTTTGTTAACGTTATCATAATTACCTACTTACATAAAAGTATTATATGTAATTAAACATATTTTTGTACTCGAATATTTAAATAGAGAAGTACTTGTTAATTGAAGATTTATTTTTATCGTAGATAGTGGCGTTATTATTAAAAAAATAATTTTCATTCAAGAAATGCAATTGTTTTATTTTTTCCTAACGCTTGTGTACGTAACTGTACTATATTAATAAATACTATATTGCTAGGTTAAGAACGTTTCTAAGATATATGGCACGGCCGCTTTTTTGTAGCTATCCGAACTTGGTCGGGTTATGTAGGTTATCGATGCTTCGTCAGTATTATAATTGTTTTTCTTTAATTACTGAATTTAATGACATGAAATTTTGCATGTGAATAGTTGAATGAATACACTAATTATTGGCATACATTTTACCATGCAATTCCTTTAGAACGTCGTGATATTTGACTGCTTTGTAAACAGTGATCAATTCATGGTAAATTGTCCTATAACTCTTTAATTTCTAACGTAACATCATTGATACTTGGCAACATGTTGCAGACACTTACAAGGTTTGTATAAACGTGAAAATCTAGACCCCAAAGTGCATACTTTAAGAACTAAGACCTAATAAGCGTATTTTACGTTTATATTTTTATCTTTTAAGCCCTACGATTTTTTCTAAATCTGTTTTTTAAACAAATATTAACAAATTCAAAACAACGTATGTAAAAATCTACAGCTCTCTATGTAAGCGCTTTATATGAAAACTAGGTAATGGCCAAACGTTCGCGTAGCGGAGACTTGAATTTCTCCGAAGTTTATGCATGCACTAATTTTATTCATACATACACAATTACACACAAATACACACAAATTTTTGGACACATCTCTTTTCTTCTAAAGTCTATGGATTAAAAAAAGATCCGCCAGGACAACGTTCGCCCAGCGGAATCAGTTTTTGGTGAATTTCTCCACAATGGCTGCGTGCACAAATTTTTTTATACCATACACAATTATACGACGTCATACACTAAATATCTGCATAATTAAAATCTTTAAATTCAACAACATTCCGCTGGGCGAACGCACACGTATACTGTCGAAGGGAAGATGGTTATAATTTCGCTTTACACCAAACGAGTAATCTATATATATAAAACAAAGACGGGTTTGTTACAACACTTATAACTCGAGAACTGCTGAACCAATTTTCATGGTTATTGATTCGTTGGATTTGTCTCCGACCCGAATAGCAGAATACATCTTAAAAACAATGAAAACTCGATATGTGCAATGAATACTTAATTGACGGGAGCGAGCCGCGGGGGACAGCTAGTATATCTTTATATACCTATAAAAGAATGTCGTGTTAGTTACACTATTTATAACTCAAGAACGGCTGAATCGATTTCACTGAAAATTGATGGGGAGGTAGCTTAGAACCAGGAGACGCGGCGGACATAGGATAGTTTTTATCCCGGAACTCCCACGGGAACGGGATGTGGGTAAAACGGGTGCAAAGCCGCGGGGGACAGCTAGTATATCTTTATATGTAAAAGAAAGTCGTGTTAGTTACACTATTTATAACTCAAGAACGGCTGAATCGATTTCACTGAAAATTGATGGGGAGGTAGCTTAGAACCAGGAGACGGACATAGGATAGTTTTTAATCCCAAAAATCCCACGGGAACGGGAAAATCCCACGGGAATGAGAATATCCCACGGGAACGGGAACTATGGTTAAACGGGAGCGAAGCCGCGGGGGACAGCTAGTAATATTATAAATGTGAATGTTTGGTTGTTTCTTAGGTACTCAATCACGCCAGAACGGCTTAACGGATCTTAATGAAATTTAGAACAAAGATAGATTATAGTCTGGAATAGCACATAAGCTACATTTCATCCCGGGAATATGTTCTTTTTTTTGGAAGTCGGTTGTATTTTTTTGTAAAAAGTTTTTTATTTTTCACTTTTTAGTGGTACCCCACACCTAACAAAACCACTGCAAAATATATACCTACTATACGATTTTCGAAAGTTCATCATCAGATCCTGGTTTCCTTATCATGGAACCATTTGGGAAGTATACCTACCCTTTCCAACAAAAAAAATCATTTTTAAAATCGGTTGGCAAGCGACGGACCCGAATTGAGAACCTCCTCCTTTTTGGAAAGTCGGTTTAAATAAAACAGTACTTACAAAGCTTAGATGAAGTGATCTCTGAGTGTGTCTCTTCAGAGAAATATCAATCCATACCAACAAGATATGATAGATCACCTGGTTCATCATCTGCCTAGCCTTTTCCCAACTATACTGGGGTCGGCTTCCAGTCAATCCGGATTCAGCTGAATACCAGTGTTTTACGTGGAGCGGCTGCCTCCACAACCCATTAACTGGGTAACACGGTACTTCTTGGTAAGACTGGAGTCAGATTTACTCGCTTCTGACAATCTGTAACGACTGCCAAAGATCTACAAATGACAGCCCTGTAGACCCTACAGATCACCTGGATATACTTTAAAAAATAATTGTTTATATCGTAAAGCTAACTATTGAAAAAAAAACGTGCCAAGGTATTTGTGCAGTAAAAATTCTCATACTAACCCACAAAACAAACCACTTTGCAGTTAGCTCTTCCAGAACCATTCCAAAAATTACGAAAAACTTGCGTCTGCTTATTCTAAGGAAAATCAAGGAAAATATATTATTGAGCTAGCTAGCACAGAATCAAGACAACTGGAGAACAACAAGAAATACAACGAAATTGAGACTTTTTAATTAAACAATGTTTATAATTTAATACATCAATATAAATTATAAACTATATGAATAGAAAACTGAAGAGTTTGTTTGATTGAACGCGCTAATCTCAGGAACTGCTGGTTCGAATTGAAAAATTATTTTTGTGTTGGATAGCCCATTTATCGCGGAAGGCTTTAGACTAATAACATCACGCCACGACCAATAGTAGCAGAGTATTAATGAAAAATGTGACGCAGACGAAGTTGCGCCAGTCAGTATGTCTACAACGGGTAACAGAAGAAACGCAATACCTCATCGTACCAATCTCGAAACGCCAAAAAAATCTGTTGATCAGTATGAAACAATTACTTTTTGCGATTTCAGCGTTTAAAAAGCTGAAGCGTTTGTTTGAACGCGCCAATATCTGGAACTTCTTTTTGATTATGATAATAGCTAGCTCTACATTCATGAGGAAGTCTAAAGGCAATACGGAAACGGGAAAAAAGTGGGATTACTGGATATAATGCGCGTACCTACGAAGTGCGCGCAAAAAGCTATTAGATACAATAAACAGAATCTGACTGAAAAATTTCACAATGAAGTTCAAAATAATACACTCTGTTTCAGAAAAAAATACCGGCCAAGTGCGAGTCGGACTCGCGCACTGAGGGTTCCGTAAGCAGAATTTGCGACTTACGAGTTGACGTATTAAAAAAAACTGCTTACTAGATCTCGTTCAAACCAATTTTCACATCTTATATTTTTTTAGTTTTATCATTCTCTTATTTTAGAAGTTAAGGGGGGGGGGGGGACATTTTACCACTTTGGAAGCGTCTGTCGCGCGAACTGTTCAGTTTAGAAAAAAATGATCTGAGAAACCTCAATATCATTTTTGAAGACCTATCTATAGATACCCCACACGTACGGGTCACGATGACCGGTACGATGAAAAAAAAATTTTGAGTCTCAGTTCTAAGTACCCCCAAAATTTATTGTTTTTTTTTCTATTTTTGTGTAAAAATCTAAACTTTATGCGGTTCACGAAATACATCTACTTACCAAATTTCAACAGCATAGTTCTTATATTTTCGGAGAAAAGTGGCTGTGACATACGGACGGACAGACAGACAGACGGAAAGACATGACGAATCTATACCTAAGGGTTCCGTTTTTGCCATTTGGCTACGGAACCCTAAAAACAAGTCGTAGGTTGTGTTGAATGGGATTGGTTGTTGAAAACTCATTCAACAGCTAGAGGTAGGTAGGTAAACGCGTTTGACAATAATTGCCACAACAATTTTGTGATAATTTTCGTAGACAAACTGGGCCTAATAAACTAAACAAATCTATATCTGTACTCACGACTATTGACCCTGTACTCAGCTGTAGCGTTGAGCAAGCTTGCGACGTTTTTTTACAATTTTGCACTGAACTAAGGGTGTTCTCTTGTAGGTATGTGGGTCCGATTTGCTATAATAATTATGTGATGCGATGATCAGAAAATGAACTGATCTCCCAACGCTCGTATTAATTTGACTCTATTTTAAATTTGGAGAAACTATGCACCCCTTCAAAAATTATAAAAAAAAAGCTGATATGTACCTATTTGCTACTTTGATATTGATACCTTTGTTTTAAGAAAATGGAGAAAGATAATGAATGCTACAAAATCATCATGATTATTTTCTACCCGGATATTGTAACATTGGCTCTCAATTCCCACTTTCTCATCGTGAGACAAGTCAAGAGAATGACTAATACCCCACACCTAAATGTTTGAATATATCTTTGAATGGCTTGTGTAAATACTTGAATCATTAAAGGTTTTAATCCAATTTACTTTTTGATCGTGTGGTGTGACGTGTTTTGTGTATGAGATTTCTATAAGGTGTAGCATCCCTACGGCGTAGTAAACACGGCTGCCGTCTGTCGGCCGGCTATTTCTGGACCATTGCTCCAAGTTCGTTCTATTTTCATACGTGGGTCAATGTCGCGGTCGGTCGTTGCGCTCAGTAACGAGCATGCATTGGTGTTCACTGTTGTGTATATATTGTTAGGTATGTGTGTAAAGTAAAATGAATGAAAGGCAGGTAAATTTTTCAGATTTTTTTTTGTATTTTCATTATTTTTTATAATTTATAAATGACCTAGTAAGAAAGTAGTCTTATCCGTTTCAGCACATACAATCATCATTCATGAGATTACAAAAGATCCTTTGGCGAGTGCAGTACCGAGGCCGGCGGTCGAGGCGCGCCCGCGGCGCCGCGCTCCGTCCTGCCGTCACTATTACGATTTAATTACAATAATATCTTACGTACAATTAAATTAACGGAGATTACAAGCCTGAATTGAGCAGCCGGCCGCGGGACCGGCCGGGCCGCGGGCTGCTGTCGGCAGCGGGGCGCAGTGCGCTTAGAAGCACTTCCTGTGCACGATGGAGGGGCCGGACTCGTCGTACTCCTGTTTCGAGATCCACATCTGCTGGAAGGTCGAGAGGGAGGCGAGGATCGATCCACCGATCCATACGGAGTACTTCCTCTCTGGGGGAGCGATGATCTTGATCTTCATGGTGGACGGGGCCAGGGCGGTGATCTCCTTCTGCATACGGTCGGCGATGCCAGGGTACATGGTGGTACCTCCAGACAGAACTGTGTTGGCGTACAGGTCCTTACGGATGTCGACGTCACACTTCATGATCGAGTTGTAAGTGGTCTCATGGATGCCGCAAGCTTCCATACCCAGGAATGAGGGCTGGAAGAGAGCCTCAGGGCAACGGAATCGTTCGTTTCCGATGGTGATGACTTGTCCGTCGGGAAGCTCGTAGGACTTCTCGAGGGAGCTGCTGGAGGCAGCGGTGGCCATCTCCTGCTCGAAGTCGAGCGCGACGTAGCAGAGCTTCTCCTTGATGTCACGCACGATCTCACGCTCGGCCGTGGTGGTGAACGAGTAGCCGCGCTCGGTGAGGATCTTCATCAGGTAGTCTGTGAGGTCGCGGCCGGCCAAGTCCAGACGCAGGATGGCGTGCGGCAGCGCGTAGCCCTCGTAGATGGGCACCGTGTGCGAGACACCGTCGCCGGAGTCCAGCACGATACCGGTGGTACGACCGGACGCGTACAGCGAGAGCACGGCCTGGATGGCGACGTACATGGCGGGCGTGTTGAAGGTCTCGAACATGATCTGTGTCATCTTCTCTCTGCGAAACAAAGCACATGGTCAGAGCTGGCCAGCGAGCAGTGGACTGCGGGCTCGGTGCGAGCGACTGCTGCTTGTGGTGACCTACCTGTTGGCCTTGGGGTTGAGGGGGGCCTCCGTGAGCAGCACGGGGTGCTCCTCGGGCGCCACACGCAGCTCGTTGTAGAAGGTGTGATGCCAGATCTTCTCCATATCGTCCCAGTTGGTGACGATGCCGTGCTCGATGGGGTACTTGAGCGTGAGGATACCTCTCTTGCTCTGGGCCTCGTCACCTACGTACGAGTCCTTCTGTCCCATGCCGACCATGACGCCCTGGTGGCGCGGCCTGCCCACGATGGAGGGGAACACGGCGCGGGGCGCGTCGTCTCCGGCGAACCCGGCCTTGCACATACCGGAGCCATTGTCTACTACCAACGCAGCAACTTCCTCGTCGCACATTTTGAATTAGTCTGAAATTAACAAAAGAAAATTGTTAAAAATCACTTTAGGTATTAGATGAATGTACTTACATTTAAACCTACTAACTAGAGCGGCTCAAGTTTCAGAACACATCCATTTAAGTAGTCAGTGGGTAGAAGACCCACACGCAACCATCGCGGGACAATGCTAAGTGGGCGGCGGAGTCGAAGTCGCAAATTGAAACCAAATAAGGAGAGATAATATGATTGTATGGATAGGCGGCGGAAAAAACGTGGCACATGACGCGGCATGACCACATAATTTCACAAAGTCAGGCCTCTGCTCTTACCGAGCGAGAAAGTCGTTCACAAGATGAGTTACTTTCTAATTGGATTGAAGACCGTTCAAGTTCAAATATCGCTAAGTGTCAGTTGGAGCCGAGCTCTGCCACGCCCTACCGCAACCGGCTATCCCAGACTCCCGGCCGGCACGCGGCCCACCCAACCCTAGCAAAGACGTGTCACTGACCCGCACACACTAATGGGATTGCACTATTTCCTCACGCCACTATATTATCACAAAACGTCACAAAAAATAATAGGCTGCACATCTGTATCAACTTACTTTTAATTAAATAGTCCTAATAAATAAATAAATTAACTCGCTATTGCACAGCCTCGGTAAATGCTGCACAACACCACTGCTCGAGCTCACTTCGTGGAATGTCGGCGAGCGCGGCAGGCAGAGTATATAAATGAGGCTGGTTATCGGGGCGCCCCTACCCCGCAGCGGCGACTTCTCCACCAATCGCACAGTACGGCACAATACATGAGTTTTCGTGGCCATATATGGTATTCCGCGGCAGGGAGCCTGCGCGCGCCGCCCGTACCCCGCATGCTCCCCCGCCGCTGATAGCGCTCCTCTTGATAACGACGAGATCTCAAACGGCGCTCACATTGAACATTTAGCGAGCAGACGGGCGCTCCAGACAGTAATGCACTGCATTTGCTATACACGGACTTACGAAATAGATGATAACGAAAGTTCAACGCATATTGGCACACTTCCAAAAAGACAGCTGTGCATCACTGGGCACTGCAGTATGCTGATAGGCGGCAAGTGGCGCTAATCTGCATAGACAGTGATATCACGATGTCAGTGATGCACACTCGTCAAACTGACCGTACTCCGTGAAACTGACTGACGGATTTGACTAATTGATTGCTTAACTTTTCTTTAACATCACCATTGATTTTTCCACATAGCCACGAGCCCACGAATAGACGCACAACTTTGGTAACGGCGACAAATATTTAAATTAAATTAAAATCGTGCCTTGTTGGAATTTGCCACAAATACTACCCTAGTTATGCAAATAAACGAAATTAATATTAAAATAGCGTTTACTTACCAGTAATAATCGTTTACAAGAGACAATAACCGCAGCGTTCGCGAACCGTGAGAAATGAGTGCCGGCCGGTTTCTTTCTGTTGCTTGCTCGCTCGTGGAGGTCGGTCGATCTGCTTCACTAGAATACGCCGTACGCCGGCGCCCCGTGAATCAATCGACTCGCCCAACGGACCTCTGTAGGTGCTAAATAATACCAAATTTTCCTACCTATTACGCCGCTTTATCATTCAAAACGAGCTACAAAATGCTCCTACTGACAGGCCTAATTGACAGATGTCATGCAATTGTTACTATTCGAAAAAGGAATGTTATTATTTTTTCCACAGAAATGGACTCGCCCAAGTTCCCCGCTTGCCGCAAACGATGGCCATACCATATATGGGCATGGGTAAAATCCTGAGCTCTGATTGGTGCACGGTGGCAGGCAACGGTCGTTGTTCGTACATGGCGCACTCCACACAAACAAAACTTTGTGGTTGTGTTTGTGTCTAGGAGCAAGCGATTCCATTCAATATCGTCTGCAAGGCGGCAAATAACTTAACCAAGTTGAGAAGGTTGTATTCGCAATTACGCTGCAAATAGTTTTACGATTATTCATGTTAGTCGTTTAATATGAAATTGTACCGCCTGCGTTTGATATAATTATAATGTCCTCTTTCTGTCTTTTAAGTAGTTAGTTAGGGACGTACCTACCCACTAAGTATTATTATTTCCTATTTTCCTGTAGATGATTCTGTAAGTTTCAACCAAATTGTAATTTAAAATATTCTAGGTACCAGGTGCTAAAGTGATTTGCAATGGTTCCACACCCGAAGCGTAACCAACGGAACCCAATTAGGTACAGCCGCCACCAAATCAAACTACAACAATCTGTCAAATTTCTTTGTTAGATTTTCAACTTTATCTGTAAAGGGATTGGGTTCAAATATGATTGGGAAAATTTTACAGTTTCGGATAGCCTGCCGACTGTACTAAGCCTCCGCTGTTCATACGTCCGACTACCTAGGCAGACCGCTGAAATTTCGAGTTTGTATTTCTGTTGCCGCTTTAATAGCAAATTAGTACCTATAATAAAATTTAATAAAAATAAGTAGTACAGTAGTAGTAATAGCCGCTTTAATAAAAATTAAAGGGGGACCCCCTTTAATTTTTAATAGACAATAGACCATACACTAGACGTGTTGAGTTTTTTGAAGTAGCGATTCGCACAAGTGGACGGTTTTAAGTAGGTAGGTCAATGATTCTGGTCTAAGCATTGTTTTGGTTGGTGTTTGAAGCTTAGACTTAGGTAGAATCTGAGGACCCAGATCTAAGACCCTGTACGCACTGAGATTATTCACCGCGCGAAAAATCTGTGAATGTACGCGAAGATGCGGTGCGGATATTTCCGCGCGAATAAATATCGCAGTGCGAACAGGGCACGGCACACGGGCACAGGGCCTAAGTTCTATAATAGATAGTAATTAATGATACATACATACTGTTCAGGGTTAGGGAGGGTACCTACCTAATAAGATAAAATTTAAAAAAATGTAATCAATTAATGTGGTTCAGATTTATCTGTGTTTCGTTTCCGTATTTTGCGAAGTGAAATTTTATCCAATTAATTATCTAAGTATTCACGTATACGGTATAACTAGGTATAAATTATTAAATAGTTTGTAAACACGTCTCTATGCAGATATCAATCGATGGATCACCATATTTATTGTAACTTTCGTTTTTAGTTTATGTGAGGAGAAGATCATAAATTAATCTGAATTAATTAATCAGGTATATCGTCTAAATAAAATATTTCGCAATTTTGTAACATTCATCGAAGGTAGAGAAAACGCGCGACGCCTGGTGGAGAAAAGTAACCAAATCATTTTAAAACTTGAATTCCCTAAAACATGTGCATAAAATTTATTTAAGCACACAGAATAATAATGAAATACTTAAGTACCATACCTATCTTCTCATACAACAGAATTCCTTTGGTAAGTACCAAATACTAACCGTTAAATAATGTTTACTTACCCTAGCAAAAAAAAAAAACTATTACGCAGTTTCATCGAAACAGGTGCAGGAATTCAGGGTAAAACATTTTGGGGCTGCCTATTGTAATTGTACACGTGTCTCAAGACTTGGCTTTTTCGACTTGATTTTTTAAGGTGGAAGCGCCAGGGTAGCCCGCGAAATTCAAATATTTTGATGTTTTTTGCAATTCGCCGGTCAGTGTGAAGCTGTATGTTAAATAAAATACGATTCGCGGCCGTAACGCATATTTATCTAAAGAATTATACCCATTTTAATTATCAATATAACCCTTTAAGTTCATACAACTCGATTGAATGACTTTTTCACGAAATCACATCCAATCGAGTTATATGAACTTAGAGGGTTATATTGATGATTCAAATGGTTATAACCCTTTAGATAAATGCTCTTTACGATCGCGAATCGTATTCTGTTCAACATACAGCTTCACAATGACCTGCAAATTGCAAAAAACATAAATATTTGAATTTCGCGGGCTACCCTGGAGCATCCACCTTAACAAGGATTTTTGAAGGAAGCCGGTTCTTCAATAGTAATAAATAACCGTTAGCTACCTACGTGTTATTTGTCTAACTTAGAGTTCAATAACTTACAAAATTATGTAAAGCAGGTGAACGTGAAGGTGTCTTCAATTTGCGGAGACTTGTTCGAAGAAAGTGATAGTAGCCTGCGGCTTGCCGATAAAGCCGTGACTGGTGTGCTACAGAGGTCGAGGGATCAATTGCCACATTTGCCACCGTTACTCCAGAAACTTCAGTTAGCCATGCCATTTATCCCCGAAGGGTTAGGAACAGGTGCATCGTACAATTCGTACGCACTGCCCCAGTTATGTTGGAGTCCCACGTCATAGGGAGCAAGTCTATTGTCATAAACCGGGCACGAGTCTCCGCTCTGCTACTAAGAAATACCAGAAACCAGTCCAAGAAAGGATATGTTTGCTTAACTTAAAGCTAGTCTACAAATCAATGAAGCAATGAGAGATGAACTAGATAAACGAAAAACAAAAAGCTGTGAAAAAAATATGACGAAAATTTTATGCAAAAGAAATTAATAGCTACAGAATCGAATGAGAAAAAGAAGAGTGAAAAGAAATCACCAAGCCTCCACTTTCGTATACTTATTGCTAAACTGGACGAAGAAAATATACAGAGCTTGTAAAATTTCTCTTTTACAGCTAAGCCCTAAGCCAGGAATAATGCCAAGAAAGCAAGAACGAAATGGTCTAGACTTCATGTTTAACTACTGCTTTGGATTGGCCAATGGATTGTAACTTCGGTATCATTACAGGAACAACATGCAAACATCACAGAGGGGGAATAAATTATTGAAATATCAGGTAATCGGCATTGTAATTAATAATGGGGAGAACCTGGATCTCTCTTCGAGGAAATAAGATTAAAATTAGTGGAGCATAAAATACCCTAAGTTTAAAACTTCAGTTCTAATATTTCACAGCTTGGACATAGAGTACACAATAGTCTAAAGTATAAATTACATAGAGCATGTACTTATAAGACACAAAGACAAAGGCGACTAGACAGCGAGAAAAGAAGCATTATTTTATCAATATATAAAATGTTAATGCGTCGACAGGGTCGAGGGACGCATGGAGACACGAATATCACGACAGTGAGTCATTCACTGGAGTCACTCCACTGTCTGCACATTATCTGTGGCTGTGACTGTGACGCACCAACAGGGGTTGTCGGTTCACTATTTATTATGTCGTTGCTTGAGTCAACACAAAGGGCCATTTAGACGCATTTCCGATAGATACTGGTGTGAACCCCTTGAGAAAGGATTGCACGACGAATGCGTTAGTACTAGTGAGCATGTGAGACTGTAGCATAACTTGTATGTAAACTCACGGTTAAAAGAGATAATTATGTCAGCTTAAGGTCGGTTTTTGTTTGCTGTGTTCATGATAAGCTTCTTGTAGAGAAACAGTAGACCTGCCAGCCTACAGTAAATCTGGATTGACAGATTCTGTACCTATTGGCATAACGTCAATGTCAAAATGTGTGACACTGACAATTTACCGAAATGGCTACTTAGTCAAAGACTTACTTAGACCTTTCCTAACGGTTACTTCTATTTTGACCTTTGTGTTCATTGTGTTGTGATTGAATATAGTTTTCTTTTCTATGCAGTAATCTGCTCAGTTCTATCGTGGATTAAAGTTATGTATGACTTTACGAGTATTAACTTGCTAAAGGAAAGAATTTGAAAACTGACAAAGGTTTAAATCTCGCGACTCATCGACTGCAGTGATATGTCTACTCCTTTTGTGATCTCAATCTACCCGCAGTGCACTTAATTACCTAGTCAAGTCTACAAAAAACATCAGTCGCACTGTTACTGCAATACCTACGGATCCGAGCAAAAACGTGAGAATAGCAGCGAACACTTTCTGATTATTTTTAAATTATAAAGATTCGATGAAAGTTTCATAGAAATGGTACGGTAATGGTTATGTTGTAGTTCACGATAACCTCTGGCATTACACGCCGGGTGTTTGGACAACGTTGATTAAACCGCGCTTAATCTGTTCCGGGCTTCACTAGTCAGGCAATATTGCTGTGAGTCATGACCGTCGCGTGCGTACTATAACAATGAGTCAAGACCACAGTTGAATCGTCGGAGTCCACTAATACAGTTCCTTGTAAGTTATGTGACTAATAACTGGCACATTTTTAAAGTACATTTAGCAACCTTCGAGCCTGTAATAGGCACTCTGACGATGACATCGTTCACGTAAAAGTTTACAAACAATAGCTAGCTAATGTTTCCAAAACAAACTGCTTCGTGTTACAGTACAATAACTACTTCTACTTTCCACCAGTCCGAATACCTGTGGAAGAAAAGACTGCCACAGAAAATGGAAACGGTGTCCAAGGGGTTTATCCAAACTTAAAAAGTTATTTAGTTAATGCGAATACCTGTCGATTTCTTTAAAGATTCATTCATTGTCATTAAATCCATTTTATTTCTAACTTTAATTCTGGCTACTGATTTTAAAGCTTGGCTAACTCTTTAGTAAACCGCTACATAAATAAAGACATTTACCCAAAAAGTGCTCTTTAGCACTGCTTAGATACTACGAATTGAATTCGAAATTCTGACTAAGGTGAAACGATTTCATAAGCTTGACTAACTGAACTAGCATACAGAAATTCCAATGAAGTGATCTTATATTGTAGGAATGTAGGATACTCTATGATTGTAGGTACCTCATGCGATGAGTTTTTTTCGCCCAGTCAAGAGTCGGCTCTGTTATACCGCACTTCCGCCAAGTCATTCCCGAACAGATGCTCGGTGACATCCGGTGCAGTTTCTGCTCATCAATTTCTCGTAAACATGACAACCGATATGAACGTCAATATTTCTTTCGGTGCGAAAGTATCACAGATATCAAGCAAATTAAGATCAACGTCTTCTGAATGTTCATGATAATTCTCAAATTCATTCAAAAATCCAACATGCTCTGATTCATTTAGCGGGTTTATTGTACTTTCAAAAGCTTTTCTTTCAGTCTTTTTTTCGTTAAATAAATTAGATCAAGCTATTTAAAAAAAAATGTGTTCATTTTAATCTACAGTATGAGCGGTTTCCTTTTGATTATTGTTTTAAATGCTTTCTGTATTCATAGTTAGAGTTTAATAATTTTGTGTACAGACTTGAACTTGACTTTTTCAGCTAAGCATTTTCAAAATTCAACTGCTGCGTGGCGTTTCGAAATTCGTTTATGATATGTTATTGAAACATTTGACCAAACAAGTTTTGTAGAATTGTATGGACGTGACACATCATGTAAATACTGTTTATTTATCTTGTTAACTTAACAGGCAGTGACTCAGACACGCCGGATGTCAGATGAGTCTGTTTTTACATTAACAAGTTTTTAATCAGTCACTGCCTATTTATTAGTCAACCTTATCACTGGAATACGTTGATTTTAAATGTTATTTCATGTGAATGACGCGTAATTCATTGATCTTCAATCCATCATTATGATTATGGTGGGATATGAATCCAGTGCTACATACATTCGATTTGAAATCGAATATATGTATAATTACAAATATTCAATTATAATAAATGTAAAAGTTTGTATGTTCGTAATCAATCACGTCTTAATGGCTGAACAGGTTTCGATGAAACTTGGCTTACAAGCAAACCATGTTCAGTATTAGAGCATAGGAGATTCCTACTATATTTGATATAATCTTTTCATCCCAGTAGTACGTTTCCAAGGAAAAATAAAACTAAACCAAAACTAAGGACATCTTCAAGTGTCTTTATAGCTAAGCTAGCCAATACTATGAATATAAAATTTAAACGATATAATATAAACATAAGAAAGGCACAACTTCCACAGGATTACAAGTTCACAAGAAATGAGTCAGTGAAGGAAACTCTTGTGCACGCGTAGAATATAAACGCGTTAGACCATTGTATTGTAAAATGATTCGGTATCGGAATACGTAATTTGTAGTATTCTCGGATGGTGTGAATCATTTGCGTGTGTGCGATGTTTTAGGAACCTTGACGACACTTCTTGTTATTTGTTTTACCTGCCTTGTAGTCGAGGAATTTATATATTTTAGTTCTGTTCTAATTGGAATCTGTTCCTTCGTCACTTACAAACTACAAGATGTTGGTGTATACCAACTTTAGTAAAACCTGTATTTACTTAGATAAATGCGACCCAAGATATGCAGCTCTTGGGGCTACATTCAGGTGATGGGATCTGCGGGCTGATAGTATTGCCTTTGCCGAAAACATTATTTTATTTAGTAATGAATTAACTTTCTCACAAATAAATTCGCTGCCAAGTTTTCTTTAACATTTGACTTTCTAGCTTATCCCAAAGTCATATCAACCCTTATGGATAAAGACTGTCAAGTTTACCAAACATCTTTTACAATGTAGTTATTTCTCTCGCCCCAACGAACATGTTAAATAATAAAGGACCTAAAATTGAACCTTGAAGAACCCCTTGCTGAATAGTTTGAGAGAAAGTGAGACATAGCAAGAAAATACTTGAGACATTATTTGCATTTGGTCCGAAATTTCGCTGATTCGACAATTCTGCACAAGATATTTGTTTCATAGTATAATGTAATAATGTAAGAGATGTGCAGAAAAGATCAGGTACCCTGTGTCTTTCTCTGTCCTGTACAGCCGTCATAATAAATATTGAAATAAAACGCCGATCACGTACATGAAAGTGCCCGATATGTATTCCGAATTGTAATTTTGGCAGTGTTACATATTTTAACGATTATCGACTGCCTGGGCAACTTGTTTACCAGTTATAAAACGATATTATGTAATTTGTGGCAGGTTGAGTTGAATACCAATTATAGAAGTTATGCATGTCGTCAACTTTCTTGCAAAGCTTGCAAAAACATCTACGGCGAAGTATGTTTAACTTACGCTAGATATTTATAGTCAATAACAAAATAGTCTTCCGCATTTCGTCTTTTGCATATTCGACAATTTTGTCTAGGTATGCAAGACGTGTGGTAATTTATAGAAATTCGAAACATGACAGAAACAATATTAATTTAGTGTCGAGTAGCATGATATTTTCTTTGCAAACTCAAGTGCTCATCATTCAACAGTCTCATTTCAATTTTAGAAATTCATATGTCTGTCTGGTTAAAATGCATTTAGCGTGGCCAGGCGTCCGGATTAAGCCGGACGCAGTCAGGCTTTTTGGTTGCTTGTCCGTTCCGCCCGCATCACCTTGTGTTGCTAGGATAAGCCCAAATGCCCGGCTAAACAAGCTGGTCTTTTCGGTTTTCGGTTTTAAGACTCGTCAACCCTAAACGCATCTGGGTATGTTATATTGTTGATAATTCTGATCTCTTATTAGTAACAGTTGCAATTTAGCTGTAAGTAGGACAGAACTTAATTGTCCATGATCACATTTCACGTGTGATCGCGTCACTGGACTGCGATCTGATGCAAACTGGCCTACTTCCACATATAGAAGTCCAGCCATATATGAACAATAGAAAAACTTAGCAGCTAATATAGCTCCTATCACAATAACACAAGATATATTTTCATTCGAATAGGTTCATTTATAATATGTTCGCAAGATAAAAGGTCGTCATGATGAAGGGCGGACAGGGCACGCTGTCCTTTTGTGGGCATTTTTTTATCAACCTGTCATTCAAAGGCAAAGGAGGTGGCTTTTTGCTATTCTGGATAAAAATAGAAGCTAGTTTTTGGGTGATTTATGAGTTTGTTTTAGAAAGAGCTGGGTTAACATTTCGAAATAAGAGTTGATAGATCGTTTTTAGGCAGACTTCTAGGTCAAATCAATGTGAACTGTTACGGGTTAAACTGGAGTGCTGCAACCCCAAAATCAAATTAGGTCCTTAGTACACTATATACATAATGTAATTTTGGTGTGGAAGCCAAAATTAATTGAAAAGGTAAGCAAAGTTTGAGTTTGTTGTCTAACTAGCGAAATATGGGCATGCTCCTACTATATTTAAATACACGCTTGCTTATCCCATCTGGAAATACAGGCAGGGTTGATGATAACATTAAGATTTTGATTTCAATATCGAAATCGAATATTCGAACCCCGCACCGATCTAATTACAGCTAAACCATTTAAATTGTAGACGAATTCAATATCTGAAGAAGCTGGTGATGAGCCAAACCCGTCTGGAACCAAAAACAAACCTGGGAACCTTATACGAGAAAAAATAAGGTATGGTACAGTCGTATTAGTAAGTTGGTTCAGAACTTCAGAGCCGCATCGCATACCCGTCTAGTCGGGTGGACGTCTGCGGGGTGTGAGCGGGGCGCGACGGGGCGAAGGGATCGATCCGATCGTCCCGTCCTCCCGCTCTCGCCCTTGACCCTCACTTCGGGGTGGGCGCTGAGCATGTGTGTGTGAGGGGTGTCGGCACTTCGGCAGATTTCATGCGGTGAATATTTGACGCGAAACCTGGCTATGTTCATATGTATAGTGAATGGGATGGCTACGTAGTTGGAATAGGCTTAGGATTAGGGTTCTCAATCTTGAATATTTTCTTTGAATTATGCGTGAGAAATTTACATTAATATTAGAGCGTTTTGGTCCCAAAATTGTGCCCTGTGTTACACCAATAGCCAACACAGGCCACCTATGTTGTAGGTGTAATTGTTAGTATCTCTAAAAATATCTACAAGTTTACATTTCTCTTTAGTTGCGGGTCATTGTTATTGGAATTAGCTTCCCAACCTGCAGTACAAAGAGATGAAATATTTTTATTACTACCTACCCACACATTTAAATCAACTGTCTGACCCTTGTTACCCTAAACGTCACGAGGGTCGAAACCTCGCATTACCCACAGAAGCAGTCGCTCGGTAAAAATAGAAAATCGATGTTCATTTTGCTGTGCTATCCTATCGCTGGCATAAATGCTGCACACAGGGTCAAATTGCACGTTGCAGAATTGTTCGGAAGAATTACCGCGGCCCTGGAAGGTAAAGGGCGTTTCATGTCACGGGTGGGTTTTAATCAGTGAGAGTCTGGACCCTCCCTCCCGCTCCGGCCATGGAGAAGTCATTTAATGATTTCCCATCCAAAAAGGTTCAAATTGCACAAAAAACTTAATTTAGAGTTAGCTAATCTAACCTAAGTTCGCAACTAACCCGGAGTGTAAAAATAACTTGTAATAGTTGTGCTCTTGCACACACAGGCCTTTTTGGGCCTGACTAACATTATGATAATATCTGTAACACTTTAGGCACAGACCATCCATGCCTCATTGTAATAACATCATGCCCACTCCTCATGGACAATTCGCCCCCTCACGCTCACACAACCATCTGCGTACAATCACTCCCTCATCCCTAACTCTACGGACCGGGCAGGGTATTTGCGATGGCTTCCATAGATTATGTTTTAACATCTGTTCTCTTATTTGCATTTGTTTACCCGCATGCGATATTTATCATATTTCTAAACAATTTTGAGAAAGCCGCTTCTTAAAACATATTTTGTGGTTGCTATATAAGTTTATTTTCTTTGCCTTTCCGAAATTTGTGCTTAATGCGAACGTTGCTTAAAAAATAGTAGAATTAGCCCTCAGAGCTACCTATTCGCAGATGTTTCAGACAAAACACAGGGCGTGCCCAGTCCTCGACAAGATCAATATTGACGCCGACACCATGCTATAAATAGGTAGACTCGAATCTACTACCATCGTTTAGGTACTCTCTGTTGGCAAGGGAACAGACGCATGCTGCCAAGGGCCAAGTGACGCGCCCGAACGCTTTCGAAGTTGGAACGGTTGCACCGACCGCACCCGTGACGTCAGCGTACAGCAGACGAAACGAAAGCGTGGTGGGTGTGTCCATCTAATTATAACCGAGTATTTTAGGATTTCGACTACGTATTGCTCTAGGTCAGCTATTATAAACTACACGCTATCCCACGTAGGGATGCGATGTGATGTGACGCATAACTCTCTCTATTTGTAAACATTGAAAACCATAACAAAAACCCAATTTCAATGCCTTTAACAGCCGACGTCAGTTCAAACAGATTTTAATATATTTGAGATAGTGACGTTCCTAACCAGATTAGAAAACTAATCCAAAAAATGGTTAAAAACATGATTGGTATGGAAATTAATTCATCGATATATCACCTGTTTGGAGAAATCGATAGGGGAAAACTATACCTTCATAGCATTCATATTACGAGTATTTTTTATCGCAATCGTAACTAAGTATTACAAATTGTAGGTGTAATCAATCGTGAAGTTGAGCATTAATTAGGGGATTATTAAGTTGTTATGAAAGAAAGATAATAGTAGCTATGTAGATAAAGAAACTTGTTGAAAATTGGGGGCCGAGTCACCCGCGTCCGTAGGAGAATACCCTTCAGCGAATCCCTACACGTGGTCCCCGGGTGGTGCTAAACAGGTGACACTAACCGCCTCCGTGGTCTAGTGGTTATACCACCTGATTCAGACCCAGAGGTCCCGGGTTCGATTCCCAGCGGGGGCAAATTTTTTGCTCGGTTTGGTTGGTGGTAGGACTTGATCTAAGTCCGCCTGGCAAGCTACCACCATCATGTCTAAGTCTGTCGCCATAACAACAATGTTAACAGCATTGTTGTGTTCCGGCAGTTAGAGGTTTGATAGCCAGTTCCTCTGTGTAAGAGGATTCCGGGTGAAACTCGCTTCCATCTTCGGCCTAATCATCACTTTCCATCAGGTGAGATTTGGGCCAAGAGTTTCCCCGTTTTGTATAAAAAAAAAAAAAAAAAAAAAAACTACTCAATAATAGTGATAAAACAGAGCTTATCTAGACCTTGAATTTGCCTATCAAATTGTAAGTGGAAATCCAAGTGCCTTGACATTTATAGTCAAGAGCCAATGACTGTTTTATAGAGCTAACGTTGTAGGCACAAAAGTCAGTAATTTAAGTGTGGTAATTCCTATAGCTACTATATAGTGCTAAAAATACCGTAACTGCGTAGTTTCAGAGTTTAATATCCTGTTCGCAGCCTGAAAAGCTAATAGGTGCGGTTTTCCCTGTTCCAACAGAACTATTATCGCAGCCTCACCCATATTCCTACTGTATTCCATTAGTGATATTAAATGCAGCACGAATATTGTTTTGTTCGCTAGAAGTGTTAATTACTCCAATTAGGTAGACGGTGAAGCCATTAGGTAGTTACTAGGGGCTGATTGTATTGTATTATCTACCCACGTCAACTCGATTAAATTAGCCTTTTCTTTTAATTCATTGTAATGAATGTGATTATCACTATAAATCCTGCTATAAATCCTGCTATAAATCCTGCTATAAATCCTGCTATAAATTCCAATAGGATTTTTTCACGATAACCACCTTATCGTGCTAGTTCATTACTACAGTACACCCCAAATTAATATAGTCCAATTCGATACCATTTATGATTAGTAACATAATGACAAATTATTATATAATAAAGCAGCCCATGATGATAAAGTTGCGGACGTCGAGTTCCGTTACCGCATGTATAAAGTTATAAACTAAAATATGTACTTATGTATGTAAAATGGAACGGTCAATGACTAGCAGTTGCAGTTAGAAACTCCGGTAAAGCTGTAGACGTCTGAGAATCGCAGATTCGTGTCATTATGACTGTCATAAACGGTACCCCGTCTTTCACTTATGAAGCTAAATACGTATATAATGAGATGAAAGGATAGAAAGCAAGAAAAATGCAGATTTATACCGGTATATAAATTATCTTTTATTAAAAATGTTCAGGTTAGTAACGATCATTATAAATAAATAAAAATCTTTGTCAAAAATACGGAATCGACAATGTTCCGCATTCATTATTACGTAATATGCATATTACGATACCTTACAGCCTATTTTTAAATACTGAACTTAAATAAAAGATCACAAGCGTAATTTGAGCCGCCCATTCAGGGGCCTGGTGTAGGGCATCATAAATTAGGAATAGTCTTACTTGTCGCTTAGAAGCACTTCCTGTGCACGATGGAGGGGCCAGACTCATCGTACTCCTGCTTGGAGATCCACATCTGTTGGAAGGTCGAGAGGGAGGCGAGGATGGATCCTCCGATCCATACGGAGTACTTCCTCTCTGGGGGAGCGATGATCTTGATCTTCATGGTGGACGGGGCCAGGGCGGTGATCTCCTTCTGCATACGGTCGGCGATGCCAGGGTACATGGTGGTACCTCCGGACAGAACTGTGTTGGCGTACAGGTCCTTACGGATGTCGACGTCACACTTCATGATCGAGTTGTAAGTGGTCTCGTGGATGCCGTTGGCTTCCATTCCCAAGAATGAGGGCTGGAAGAGAGCCTCAGGGCAACGGAATCGTTCGTTTCCGATGGTGATGACTTGTCCGTCGGGAAGCTCATAGGACTTCTCGAGGGAGCTGCTGGAGGCAGCGGTGGCCATCTCCTGCTCGAAGTCGAGCGCGACGTAGCAGAGCTTCTCCTTGATGTCACGCACGATCTCACGCTCGGCCGTGGTGGTGAACGAGTAGCCGCGCTCGGTGAGGATCTTCATCAGGTAGTCTGTGAGGTCGCGGCCGGCCAAGTCCAGACGCAGGATGGCGTGCGGCAGCGCGTAGCCCTCGTAGATGGGCACCGTGTGCGAGACACCGTCGCCGGAGTCCAGCACGATACCGGTGGTACGACCGGACGCGTACAGCGAGAGCACGGCCTGGATGGCGACGTACATGGCGGGCGTGTTGAAGGTCTCGAACATGATCTGTGTCATCTTCTCTCTGCGAAACAAAGCACATGGTCAGAGCTGGCTAGCGGGCAGTGGGCTGCGGGCTCGGTGCGAGCGACTGCTGCTTGTGGTGACCTACCTGTTGGCCTTGGGGTTGAGGGGGGCCTCCGTGAGCAGCACGGGGTGCTCCTCGGGCGCCACACGCAGCTCGTTGTAGAAGGTGTGATGCCAGATCTTCTCCATATCGTCCCAGTTGGTGACGATGCCGTGCTCGATGGGGTACTTGAGCGTGAGGATACCTCTCTTGCTCTGGGCCTCGTCACCTACGTACGAGTCCTTCTGTCCCATGCCGACCATGACGCCCTGGTGGCGCGGCCTGCCCACGATGGAGGGGAACACGGCGCGGGGCGCGTCGTCTCCGGCGAACCCGGCCTTGCACATACCGGAGCCATTGTCTACTACCAACGCAGCAACTTCCTCGTCGCACATTTTGAATTAGTCTGAAATAATAAAAATTTACTTTGAAATTCCTGAAAAAGGAACCTTATATTATGTTATGTACAGACTGGTTGTAACGAGACTACGGATGTTTCTAGCAAAAGCAACCGTTATGTAGTAAATTCATATCTGACGCAACAGTCACGCCTTGTGCCAACTCACTGATAAAAGGATTATTCGATACACCTTATCTCTAAAAGATTATGATAAGAATTTCAAAAAGGCACGCCTAAGTATTCAGGTTTCTAAAAATAGGTTAGAAATAAAAATCTTAATTTTTATAAATCTGAAGGAAATTGGAAAAATAAGGGTGAATTCACCCCGCGCACACACCGCCCGGTTTGGGGTTCGAACCCAGAAGCCCTCAAATTCAGCAGACAACTTGCCACAAAACTGACGAGGTAGTTAAAATTCACTAAATCCAAAAAGCACTTCACTTATATTACGTAAAAAAATGTTATGTAACATGTAGTTTCAACAGGTGTTAATAAAATATTAAACACTGGCTCTAAAAGTAGCTAAATGTTTGTTTTAAAATTCCACAATTATTTATTATTAAAATCCACGATTTAATTTAATAAAATCAAACAAAACTTACTGTTAAATAATAAGTTAATGACTAGGTACGACTCGTGCTGCTTCGGTCAAGCACACCTCACTAAATGAGAACCGGCTCTTGAGGATAAACTATATAAAACGCGCCTTATCAGAGTTCATGTACTATCGGCAACAATTTATTTTCCGCCAATCACGAGCTGCCTGATGCTGCCTCAATTTTTGTCACCATATATGGTAACGCACTCGGTTCTATCCACAATCTGGTGATAACGATATGCTTTGATAACGATTGTAATAGCACTACACGATATTGTTAGCCGTGTGACTGTACAACACTCACGTACCTGCCGCGCTCCGGTATCCAACACACTCGCCCAGGGTCACAATACGCGTCTTTAAAATACTGAAATTTCTCTTCAGTCTATCCGTACTTTCTCTATGATTCAGCTGTCTTGCGCTAATTGCCACAAACGCCTAACATTAACCTACAAATATTTAATTAGTTTAATACACTACCGTTGTAAATATTCTCATTATAATTATGAAAAGAGCAGAAAGCATTACTAACTGACGTTAAAGATGAGAGATATCTTATTCTAGTAGGTAGGACGTTACAGTGGTTGCACGGACGTTTTGCAAAAAATGTATATGTGCGTCCGGAGGTGACTGGACCAGACGGGCCAGTGGACGGCTTGTGTAGGATCGTTGGCGAGAGACGCCCAGCCACTCGCGACGCAACAAAAACAAACTATTTGTTGTTGAATAGAAGCGTAGGTGGTATAATTTGAGATCTAAACCAGATCCACGACGATATTATTATGACACATCGAATACACGTGGAAGACTCAAACGTGATATTAATTACGAAAATGATAAACATTGGTTGAAAAGTATCAAAGTGTTAAACCCAAATTACAATGAGTAAAATATTTAGCCTCGCCACTGCAGAGGTAGACATAAATCAATAGAGCGTCGAGACACCCTTGTAAAATGTTTCCTAATATACGTACATAGAATAATATGCAGTCGTCTGCGTGTATTGATTTTGCTCCCGCCCCCGCGGCTGTCCCTCCCCCGCTGCACCGCCGCATGGGGTGTGCCATGGGGCTGCATGACTCATCCGACTGCACCCTCCGTCTCTCCTGAATCGTATTAATTTGCTATGTTTTTATGTAGCTCGTGTTTGCAGATTCTGATATTTTGAATTACAAAATTATATCGTCCACGTATAACGTCGGCTATTACCATATAGTTACAAAACTTAGAGATATAAAAACAGGTAGTAAAGATAAAGCAGTTAACAATATTAGATTCTAATCAAGGCTTAGCATATCTAATAATTTCGTTGAAGTAATGACAACTTAGGTAGATACTTATAATGTCGTACCGGTACGTGGCCATTATATTACAGATACTTCGATCGCTACCATTTTAGCGAGACTCAAATTGGCAATCCGGAACATATTCGGAGTCACCTTGGTATGTCTCACTGTCTTATTTATTACTTTACGGGCAAGGTTTCGAGACGTATAGCTTTTTCCAATAAAGGGAACTACATATTAGGATGTCCGCAGTGACTGGTCGCCTGGGCTGCACTTGACCTATGTATATCAATTTAATATCCATTAAGTCATCATTAATTACTGCGAATGAGGCATCGTGAACGAAAACAGCCATGGAACTTGAAGGGTTTTAAATAGCTTTAATTGTTTATTTCGCCTTTATTATTTATGGAGTCTACTGTCGTTGTGATGACTTCATTAAGGAAAATGACCATACATATAAACATACAGAAAACAATATACATCCTCCATTCCATGTTAAAATATTACCTTGTTTTATGTCAGATTTAAATCTAAAATGTACTTTAAAATCAAATGTCGTATGCGATTTAAATGAACCTTGGTGTGGCCCTCCGATGACTCACAGATTTCTCACAAGCGTTTGACAGCATGAATCATAGTCGAGATGTAATCGAATCAGATGACGATTCGTCTCGATCACAGATTTGATCACCTATTTGTATCATGACGTCAGTATTGTATAGTATTGTAATCATTCAAAACCGTTTATGTCATGAATTCATGATTGTCTTGAGGTGCGGCTCAATTTGAGGGCTACGAGCGATGTTTTTAAGTTCTAATGGGATCAATAGTTATTTCTGCATTGTTGAACTCACAATTTCTTCTGATTGTTGTGTCTGCTTGGTCAACTTTTTCAACATCCATTATATATTTTTAGAAATCTGATTCCGAAGTAGGTACTACAGTACCTAACTGATCCTTATACAAAGGATAACCTGGTTACTTTTACGTAATTTGTAGAAGATTCTAACCCGAGAAATTCAATTATCTATATATATAGATAATTGAATTTCTCGTCGAATTTAAGATAGATCTTGCATTCCTACAGAGATATTACGGAAAGTCAGAAATTCTTACTTTTCGAAATCAAAAGAAATGGTTTAATGGTTTTATGTTTATGGTGGAAAAGGTCTTTGATCTTAAAATGGTCCTCTATATCAGGAATGAGGTGACCTGTTTCTTCAAGGAACCTCGCCACGCCTCTCAAAACTATTAGAGCAAAAATTTAACTTTCACTATTGAAATAGTCTCGTTTATTAGTTCCTGCCTTCTTAACATACATTTACCATACGATAAACGAAAAACGCAAGCTTATCATAATTAGTACACATATAGAGGAAAGTCACACAAATTTTACTTAAATAATGACCAATGCAGTTGCTATGCAAGAGCTCGAGTTATGTCACAGGGTAAACTAACCGCCGGTTCATTCTGTTGACATCTCACCGTGATCACTTAGGTGGAGTGAACGACACGTGAGCTGTCATGCCATCTTGTTTGTATGGTTTGACACCTCACTTGTCGTTCACTTCGCCTAAATGTTCACTTCGACATGTTGACAGAATCGCACTGCAGTTTTCACCGGGAGAGTTATGAGTATCTGTGTCGTGTAAAGACATTGTAACATGAGCGCTAAGTATTCTGCAAACATCTGTGAAGAGAGCCTTTCTTATATTTATGTAGTTATAATATAAAGCTGAAGAGTTTGTTTGTTTGTTTGGTTAAACATCTTAGGAACTGCTAGTTCGAATTGAAAAATGATTTTACTGATGGATAGTTCACATTACGCTCAGTCCACCATAATTAACACGGTGAGTGGCAGCAGTGCGATTGTCTGTTCCAACTTAACTAAAAATTTCATACTTTCCTGTAAACGTTACAAAATATTTTTTTCTTAATCGGGTTTCAGTTATATCTATACTAATATTATAAAGCAGAAGAGTTTGTTTGTTTGGTAGAACGCGCTCATCTCAGGAACTACTGGTACGATTTGAAAAATTATTTGAGTGTTAGATAGCCCATTTATCGAGGAATATGATAAATAATGGAAAATGTGACGCAGACGATGTTGCGCGGGTCAGCTAGTAGTAAATACAATACTATAGTTTACGCCAGATAAACGTGGAATAAAGTAGGTACATTTTTGTGTACATAATAAAAAATACAAATCAATTGACTTTCTTAAGATCAAAATCAGAAATAATGACATAGGTAAGGCTGTTCTTAATCGACTTCTATCGTGATCCTTTACGTTCTCTAGTAATGAAAAACAGTTCTTATTTTATTGTTCTAGTATCTACGAAGAGATATTAGGGAAAGGTCAATGTACTTTATTCCACGTTTATCTGGCGTAAACTATAGCTTAGTTTCTGCCAGCAGCTTCGCCCGCGTGATCCCTAGGAAACATATTCCTGGAATAAAAAGTAGCCTATGCCTTATTAGGCATTGCCTTATATTTATTATTACATAGACTATAATCTATCTCTGTCCAAATTTCATCAAAATCCGTTCAGCCATTTACTTATTAATAACTAGCTGACCCGCGCAACTTCGTCTGCGTCACATTTACCAGTAATGCTCCGCTCCTATTTGTCTTAGCGTTTTGTCTATAACCTTCCTTGATAAATAGGCTATCTAACACTGAAAGAATTTTTCAAGTCGGACTAGCAGTTCCTGAGATTAGCGCGTTAAAGCAAACAAACTCTTCAATGCATTATTTTAGAAAAAAAATGATTTCCATAAAAAGGGTTATAGTGAGTTAACCTAAAGGTATAGACATATGCTGTCGAGGAATTTTTTTTAGAAGTTTTAAAGAGGAATAATTTCGTGATACTTGATTTTTGCGTATTACGCTGCGCACGCAACGGAAGCTTTTTTCCCGCTTGCAACATTTCTTATTGCTGCTCCGCTCCTATTGGTCATAGCGTGATGTTATATGGCCTATAGCCTTCCTTGATAAATGGACTATCCAACGCAAAAATAATTTTTCATTTCGAGCCGGTAGCTCCTGAGATTAGCGCGTTCAACCAAACAAACAAACAAACAAACTCTTCTGCTTTATAATATTACTAGCTGACCCGCGCAACTTCGTCTGCGTCACATTTTCCATTATTGCTCCGCTCCTATTTGTCTCAGCGTGATGATATATAGCCTATAACCTTCCTCGATAAATGGGCTATCTAACACTGAAATAATTTTTCAAATCGGACCAGTAGTTCCTGAGATTAGCGCGTTCAACCAAACAAACAAACAAACTCTTCTGCTTTATAATATAAATATATTAAATATATTATATTATAGTATAGACTAGCTGACCCACGCAACTTCGTCTGCGTCACATTTTCCATTATTGCTCCGCGCCTATTTGTCTTAGCGTGATGATATATAACCTATAACCTTCCTCGATAAATGGGCTATCTAACACTGAAATAATTTTTCAAATCGAACCAGTAGTTCCTGGGATTAGCGCGTTCAACCAAACAAACAAACAAAAAAACTCTTCTGCTTTATAATATTAGTATAGTAGACAGTATAGATAATATTAGGTAGTATCGATAGATAGAAAATACACTGTACGGTCTTATAATTATTTGTTAAAAGGTTTTATTTAATAACTTACTGAATAAACCGTTAGTCGAGTTGGGGCTCCGTTTTCCGCACTAAACTATTCGATTCGTTGTGCGTGGAAAACATCATGTAGGTATTTGTATTCTCTTTGTTAATTACGACGAACAAAATTTAATGAAGGCATTTCAGAGCAAACAGGAAACACATTATAAATCAAATAACAATGAAAATTAATTATTTTCCTTAGAACAGTGTCCGTTTGTATGTCTATTTTAAAACAACTAGATATATCCTACATGGTGTGGTGATATATTCATATAGGTACGTAATAAGTACAGAAAAAAATATTTTAATACTTAGTAACGGGAAAACAGTAATAATGAATCATAAATAATTCTTGCTGGTCGATGACTTGCGAACTGATTAATTTAATAATAATATTAGTTTTTCAAAGAACTTTTCATATCACTTTGTAAATGTCCAAAGTACGAAAGGAACATTTTTATTATATTGTTTTATATTGTTTCCATTAAAATATTTCAAATCTACCTTTATATCTCAGGAACTACTGGAAAAATTATTTCAGTTCTAGATAGCCCATTTATCGAGGAAGGCTATAGGCTATATATCATCACGCTAAGACAAAAAGGAGCGGAGCAATAATGGAAAATGTGACGCAAACGAAGTTGCGCGGGTCAGCTAGTCTATACCAATATTATAAAGAGGTAAAATTTGTTTGTAAGTTTGTATGTAGGGGTAATCTCAGGAACTACTGGTAAGATTTGAAAAATTCTTTCAGTGTTAGATAGCCCATTTATCGAGGAAGGTTATACTAGGCTATATCATCACGCTAAGACAAATAGGAGCGGAGCATTAATGGAAAGCGGGTCAGCTAGTATATTATAAAGCTGAAGGGTTTCAAGTTCCTGAGAGCCGCGCGTGAGATTAGCGAACATTTGAAAAATTATTTTAGTGTTGGATAGCTCAACTATCGAGGAAAGTTATAAATACTATAATATCATGCTACCACCAACAGGAGTGGAGCATAATGAAAAATGTGACGCAACGAAGTTGCGTGGGCCAGCTAGTAGGTAACTTTAACCATATTTCCAGATATATCCAATCACTAATACATATTACCAGATATATCCAAACACTAATACATATTTCCAGATATATCCAATCACTAATACATATTTAAAATTGATACTTTTCCTCATTCACATATTTTATCGGCAACTCAGGTATATAAGCGGCGCGGCGGCGGCGGTTCGTAATAATCTCGACAAAATACGCTATCAGCTGACTGTGTCTGACGTCAGACGATATCGCCAAGATTCTTGTAAATTCTTGGCCGCATAATACAATCAATTACATTTTTATTAGCTTCTTACGTCATGCGGTAAATATTTTAGGTTGTGGTTTTGCTCTTAAGGATTTAGAGGTCAGATTCAGGACTTGGGCTCATCCTTGTTTATTTTTTAAACCGGGTATGTGTGATTCGGACTCTCACATGAAGGGTTCCGTACTAAAAACCGACAAAAATAAACTCGTTTCTTACAATATGTGATCCCCCTTATTTTTTTTTATTTAATTAAATTATTTATTGTTTACTTGTTACAGCTACAAATACAAATACAAAATCCTATATTTCAAATAGACCAGTTTACAGGCCCTTTTGAATAGTCAATGTCTGTCAGTCAAATAGATGAAGCCAATTCTGCCGCGCTAGCGACAAGAGCAGCAAGTTATTCTGGAACAAAACACACTCACCGACCCTATCTCCAGCGCGGCAGTTGCTACAATAGAAATTCACACCCTGTGAACATTTCAACTGCCTAACTTATAAGATTGTTGAGAAAAAGCCCTCTGATAGGCAGGACGCACTGATTGTGGAGGTTTAGTGTTAAGGTTCCGTTGATTATTACCCTTCGGGTATCCTAATAAAAATGAAATGCTGTTAGTTGCTGAGCACAACACTATAACGCGGCTCGTGTGTGTATTATAGTCCAAGATAGATTTTTTGACAAAGATATGTCGGAAAACATGCCCGGAAAAACGGAAATTGATAGTTTGTTTTCTATGGGATTTTATATGAACGAAATAGACCTGTTTGTCATTAATCGTAAAATTTAAAGTGTCTTACGTCAGAATATAACGCAAGTAGGTAGGTATCTTTAACACCATATTCTCCTCGTTATGTCGGATTATATTTTTCCATTAGGTTTCCTTACTCAACCACGGACCCCTAATAATGGACTGAATCATGTCTGAAACATCCATTTACTGCCGACTGTGGCAGGCATTATTTATATTTTATCCTTATTTGTGGGCTAATAATATTCAATGAAACACTGTTATTTTATGTAACAAGTATAGCCGCTTATTGTGTTAACTGAAACTGCCAATTTTAAACCGACTTCAAATAAAGGAGGCCGTTCTTAATTCGACTGTTTAAAGTTGTTTTATGACAAATCAAAAATAACTAATCTACTCACGTATTTAATCGTATTCCCTAATCTTCGATCATCAGACCGCAATTAGGTAGGTAGTAATCGTGACTATCAAAGGTAACACCTTGGTAAGTGTTCACTTGTTGATTAGTTATAATTATTTCAAATAAATATATAACATTCCAAGACTACGCTAGATGAGAGAAGCATAGCACGGGTCGATACTCGATGCAAACATTTTTGGGGAGTTGTTTTTTCAAGCAAAGTAGGTCCTACTAGCTATTCATGAATAAGGTGTATTATTACAGCGAATGTGAGTACCAATACAAACAATCCTGGTTTAATGGTACTTATATTAAAAAGTCAAAATTGTTTTAAAAAATAAAAAAAAAATACAACCGACTTCTAAAAAAAAACACTACAAAGTAAAAAATAACTTTAATTTCGGAAGTCGGTGTTTTTGTTACTTTCTTCGTATTTTGACACCGACTTCCGAAATTAAAGTTATTTTTTACTTTGTAGTGTTTTTTTTTAGAAGTCGGTTGTATTTTTTTGTAAAAAGTTTTTTATTTTTCACTTTTTAGTGGTGCCCCACACCTAAAAACACCACTACAAAATCGCAGAAAAGCAAAATATGCAATTTCGATTATCAAAGAATCATCTAAATAGTCAAATTCCAGCTATTTCGATTTTTCGGCGGCAACCTCTCGCGTCCGGCCCTGGTCCAAGCCATGGTCCGGAGCGAGACGGAATGGGACGCCGTTGCCTCCTTCTGCGAAGCAGTCATGCTAGCGAAAGAGGTGGCGGAGCGGGAGAGGAGACCCTCTCGTCCCGGCCGCCGTGGTGGACGCCGCGGGCGTCGGGGGCCACCACCTGGTGACCTCCGGCCACCGTAGGCGCGGGCCTGTGGACGGCGAGCTATGGGTGGCTCGCCGTCCGTCCGTCTATAGTGACGACAGGCCGTGTCGACGGCGCGTTAGTGTTCCACGCGCGCCTCAAAGAGAGTCAGCACACAGAGGGGCCCGAAAGGGCCGACGCCTGCGGGATTATTCGCAAGAGACACCGTGGCTCCGGAACACAAAGGGCAATGAAGGAACATGGATGGGTTTTAGTCAGTAGAAGTCTGACACTCCCTCCCGCTACACCCAGTGCGGGAGGAGTCATTGGATGATTTCCCATCCCTAAAAAAAAAAAAAAAGAAAGCTATTTCGATTTAAAATTCAAAGTTCGTAACCAATTTTGATATGATTTAAATGGGACCAATCTGCAAGTATATCCTTTCAGATAAAACAAAACATTTTTCAAATCGGTTCATAATTGTCGGAGTTATGAGGTAACAAACATAAAAAAAAAAAAAAAAACATACAACCGAATTGATAACCTCCTCCTTTTTGGGAAGTCGGTTAAAAAATAAACTCACTGGCCTTAGTGCGAGTTTTCAACGTTTTCGGTCGCGTTAGCGTACTTAAATGTCAATTTGTAATGAAACTGAAAAGCAATAACCGTCTGGTGACAATAACGGAAATCCTTTTTTTTTTCTAACATTTTGAAATATAGAATAGAAAACATTTATTCGACCCAGACACAACACAACAGCAAAAAACACTTTATAAAAAAAAGATAAACAAAAACATTTAAAAAAAAATGTTAAATTGTGCCCATGCCGAAAGGTTTGCCATCTCAGCATTTTATTATACTGGGCGTCAGACACCCAGCACTGGTTTTCAGTTGGCACCTTGCCGTGACACATGGACGAGGGTAGGTAAATAAATGTATATAATATGTCTGATAATGTAGGAAGTAAATAAAATAATGTCTGAGAAATTTTAATAAAGTAGGTAAGTACGTAAATAAAATTTGTTAAAGAATGACTTTTTTATGTATAAGTACAACACTGTCAAGAGTAAATAAGTGAGTACGTCCAAAACTCGCATTAAGCCCTCGGAACTGTCTTGGCAGGCCACGAAGGCGAAGGAAACGGTGAGACTAAATGTATAGCTTTGCGTCCACACGTCGGGGCCCCTTGTAGTCCGCGATACGGCTTGATATGGCTGATACGGTGGGGTAGCTTTGCTCCTATCTTGGCAATTTAATGCTTGACAAGTCTCCCGACTTGTCCAGCATGGAACGTCTTTCATCCAAAATTATGATGATGATACCTCGACACCTCAAATGACACGTAGAAGAATAAGGAACTTTTTTAGGTTTTCCGTACCAAAACCGCTAAGTCTAAGTACTAAGTCTCCGCTGGCCATCCGTGCGTCTGTCAGCGTTCTGTATCTCATGAACCGTAACAAATAGGTAGGCAGCTGAAGTTACACAGTGTGGGTACGTACTTCTGTTGCCGCTATAACAGCTAAATAAATAATAAATAAATTAAAACGACCCATACAAAAAAGGTTGCTGGTTGTTTTTGATACGGAACCCTTCCATGTGCGACTCTTAACTGGCCGGTTTTTGTAAATCTAAATACACAGAATTGCCTTTCAACAATGACTACAAAATTCCAGAGACAGCGTAATACTTTAATTATGGATTTATGCGACGAAAAATAATTTGTTGAATGTACATTGGATAGACAGGATAACAAAGTATGAAACATAGGTACACAGATGTTGAGGATGTTCGAGATTCATCCATTTTAATTTATCCTTGTATATTGAACTAGAATCTATTAGCTGGACGTGTCATTATATTATTGTAATAGGAAATCAACCACTACGTATTATAAAACAAAGTCGTCGGCCGCGCCAGTCAGTCAGTCTGCCTGTTCGCGATATATTCAAAAACTACTGAACTGATTTTAATGGGGTTTTCTCATTTAAACCTAGTGTAATTCATCATGACACTTGACAAGGCTCCCTACTTATTTACAACTGATCTTTCATCTAAAACTGTGATGATATGAAATTTTGTAAACTGAGCTAGTATCTACTAGCTAGAGTTCTCAGCGTATTGTAACAGGAAATAATATACTAGGCACTGGTAATTATGTACTGGTAAGGTTGAGCTGTATAAGTTAAATAGTATATATCCTCTTATATTGCCTATTGTTTTATCTTTATCATTCAGCCATCCCGGTTTGAAAATTTAAGGCTAACCATTTCGACAGGAATATATCTGTGGTTTAGGTAACAACGCTTGCCAAGGTTGGTCTGTAGATGGATGACCATTTTAACATACCGAGTTTGCTCCGTTCGTCTCCCGGCTGTCATTTGTAGATCTTTGGCAGTATACGGATTGTCAGTGAAGTCTTGCCAAGAATTACCGTGCCGCTCCACATGAAATACTGGTATTCAGCTGAATCCGGTTTGACTGGAAGCCGACCCCAATATAGTTGGGAAAGGCTAAACATAATATGATGATGATTATTGATATTTTCTATTTATAAACATTACATGTCACCATCAAAATGTTTCCTCACTGGATTTTTCGTCAACAAACCACAAATCCAAACGAGAGATTTGACTGTACTAATTTCCTGTACCGATCTACAAATTGTTTCAGTGAAAATACCCGTTGCAAAGTTGATCGCTACGCCCAAAATTCGTAGTCCGCTACGCTGCTACGCGGCGTTCGGCGTAGCGGCGGTTACGATACCTACACAGCAGCTGTACAACATTTCAGAGAGCGCCTAGACTCGAAACTCAAAATGGCGTATTGGATTCGTGTAATTTATTGAACGGCAGAACCAAATGTACATCACACATAAATATAAAGCTGTAGAGGGCTTTTTAATATAAAGCGGTAGGTTGTTAGTTTAAACGCGCTTTCCTCTGGATTTTCTGGTCGGATATGAGTTTTTATTTTTGTATTTGGTAGCCCAATTATTGAGGAACGTAAAAAGCTATGTATTCACACTACGGCCCTTAGGAGCCGAACAAAACTAAAAGACACGGAGGGCACCTTGAGCGAAAACGAAATAATGGCGCTGACCGCTCGACCGGTGAAAACCTGGAATATAATAGGGATTTTTTACCCTGGGTATTTTTTTCTTTGTTTGTCTTTCCATTGCCACCTGCCATGTTGTCTCTGCACCTAAAGGTCGACTGGTAGAAAATGCCTAAGGCATTAAGTCCGCCTTTGTACAGTGTTTAAGGAGTTCCATACCCAAAAGGTCCTCAGGAACCAACCTAGAGCCCTATTACTAAGCCACCCCACCGCTGTCCGTCCGTCCGCCCGTCTGTCTTTTAGCGGGTTGTAGTGAGATATGTACATACAGACTTACAGACCGACTTTATGTACCAATGTGAATGTACCATGTAGGTAGGTAGTTGACATTTTTCACAGAGTGCCGTAGAAGAAACTGTTTAATGGTAAGAAATTATTCGTGTAAGAGACCAACTCGCATTTGGCCGGTTATTACTAGTACATAAAGTTTTAATAAATAAATAAACGTATAAATCCGGGTACAGTTTTCGTCTTTTGACGTTCCGAAACCGACAGAAAAGTACCTAACCCAAGCGGCAAAAAAATGGCGTCACTCATCAAAAAATGGCATCCGTGGTAGTTATCATAAATCCGGTATAACAGCACATCCTGAGATAAACTAAGGATAAACTGAAGTATCTACATACATTGTGGTCTTGTGGGTGACCGGGATTACCAACATAACATAGTAATATATTAATCAGTGACAGTAATTTCAGTTCTATTTATAAACGATTCGTTTCAGCAGTTTGTTTTGTTGTAAGCGGTCACGCGATACGCTGTGCAGAGTAGGTAATGTTACCGATCGACGCAAGCGCAGCAAGGTCGAGGCGAGCGAGACTCGCAAGTTCATTGCTCACATGCACAGCAACACTTGAGCACCTTGGTTATGTTAAATATAGCATAGTCTATAGTGCCTACTGCAGTGGACGTCAAACGTATTGGCGGCTGTGAAGTGCACTCGCTATGGAATTTCCAAAGACCCATAAATAGCGATGTGTCCCATCCATCCCTGGTGAGACTTAATGACCGCTTCGTCCTACCTCAGCTTGTTAAAATAATAAATTATTTTGGTGAGTTAGATAAAGCAGTAGGCCATGGGCGTCATTGACTTTATCGTAGTAGGGAGAGCTCAACCCCTCACCCACGCTCTCATATGATTTTACAACGGCACAGCGACTCGCTATGATTTCCGAGCCGCCATAAAGTTTGTATCGTACTGTACTTATTTAAATGCCATAATCTTCACGTGCATTCGCATATCAGCTATGAGCTATGTCTTTCATAGTATTGTGTACCTATGCGTGATATTGTGAGAAACGATGTCACGTCGTGAATGCATACCTAATGTCGAGAGAAAGGAGATTATAAAGAAGAAACTCGACGTAACACCGTGGAATTACACATTCGTGTAAACTTTGCTATTATAATAAACTTCTAATTATAAGATCAAGCCACTGTATTGGCTGAAGGATAAGCTAGAAATATAACAATCACAGAGGCTTACTTTTCTCGCTCATTCTAGATCCCATCATCCCATTCGAACCTAACCTATCCGTGTCGGGGTCCTATAAATAAGTTCCGCTACTTGGTTAGTGAACCAAGTAATTTGCCTAGCTGTTCAATTGCCGCAAAATGCTGGGATGTCACTTAGGCCGCACATTAAACGACACCGTTCAGTTGAAAGGCTGAGCCGCTAATTAATCCACTGTTAAAGCTAGTTGGCTGCGACATAGACATAGATGGCTAGTTCCTAAAACGTAACAGACGGATGTGTTGCTAGGGAGTTTGTTGGCCACTTCTTCTCCACAGCTAAAACACTAGGAAGTGGTGACGGGCCGGCGTTTTAGGGGACTGTCTTTTGTTAAACTCGACGTTCAAAAAGTGCTGGGCCTCAGCCTAATTTGAATAAATGACTTTTGAATTTAAATCCTGTATAAATTTATTGTACTTTGTATAACATTTCAGGCCAATAAATTAAGGACAAACAACCAACTTAATAACGATAAACACGAATTCAATGACCTCCAGCGATCCATCAAAATACATTACTTTACCTCCTACAGGAAACAACATTAGGTACTGGCAATAATTTATTCGTATCTTCGCTCATAGATGGAAAACGCGCCGAGAATATTTATTATTAGGCAAATTACTTCGCAAAGAACGCAAAATACAAGGATATAATAAAGTCGAGTTTCTAAGATAATTTCCGTCCCATTTCGCGATCGCCTTCACTGCTTCAAGAATATAAGGTTACAGGGAAGCCTTAAATGGCCTAGCGAGTGCGCAAACACAAGAATCGACCGCAGCCCATTTTTGGACGAAGCGAGCATTAAACCTTGGCGTTTGAGGCCATATCCAGATGGCGGATTCCATAATAGAGCTTCTGTAGCCAATGTTGGCGTTCTAAGTTCAAACTAATTATGGGAAGCAATGGCGGTTTGTCTGCTTATGCATGTACAGGGAGTGTACCACTGTCATTATATTTCAAAAAGAACTGTCTAAACTCTTATATTAATATTATCTGTAGTTTACCAGTGTTTGTATTAGGACTCTAATTAAATTAATTGGTTACGAATCGTGATGATAGTATTTTTATGTTATTTAATTAAATTAACGGCATGAACTGAATAAATAATACAAGAGATTATTTAAGGATACTTCTATTTCAATTAATTAATTTACAACGCGGGAGTGACATACTCGTACGTCGTATAAATTAATGATTTTCTAGAAACCGCGACATGCGTTGTTTATTTAGAACGACATGTATGGACTTATTAGGTATTTATGTTTACCTTGTAACAAACCACAAAATTATAAAGCAATATGAACATGTACATAGCTCGTGTTACTAAAATTACCAGAAATCGTCCTGCGCTATAACAATATAGAGCCTACAGTGTATAAGTACTAGACTGTCCACACTTCTACGGCAATCAAAAGTAGCTGAAGATCGGGGGGAGGGGTACAGAAACATGGACGGCATAGGTAGTCTTTGCTGAATGCTGTGGGCCCATAGAGAAAGGACTGCCTACACTTACCTACCACAGACTGAGAATTAAATAATAGGGATTCGAACATTCCTACCGAAGCACCAACATGGCCACATGTTTAAAAGCCACTAACCATGTGTATGCAATGGCCAAGGGAATTGGGGAGCAGGTGTGTAAAATTAGCACAATAACAAGAACATCGGGGAAGGAAGGAAACGATAGCAAACGGTGTCAAGGTGAACTTGTGTGCACGACGGCACGGCTGTTGAAACTTGCAATTTTAACGTATGTTTGTCCTTGCAGATGTTTTCACTTGATAGCACACCACATTGTATGCCATTTATTTGTGGAGAAATAAAGACGGTATGGTGGATTTAGTTCTTTTTCCAAATAGGTACATTTTCTTTGGAAAAAAATCCTTTCCAACAACAGCACCAATTTTTTTTTTTTAAGAATTTGTATAAATTTTTTAACCTACCAAAGTTATACCACCCGAAGAATAATTTCGATTCTAAATGCTTGCGGCACTGTCGATTACCTATCTTATGGTCGAAAAATATTTGACCGAATTTCATTTCAACTATTAGCGTTTCATTTTTTATTTATATATGTATAAGATATGTATATGTTACGGGTAATGCTAGAAGATGGAGTAAACCTAGGTTTACCCGGGTTAACTTAGTATTACCCAAGCTTCTTGGGTAAAGTCCGAATGATAAGTAAAATAAATTTTAATTCGTGGTTTACCCATACTCACCTAGGTCTACCCAACTCTGGCTGGGTAATGTTAGGTGTTGCGTAATTTTCGAGCCCGTGGTGTAAATCTCGGGGACCCACGTTCCCCCGCGCAGCTTGTGCCTGCCCGCGTTATACCGCCATATTCGGTAGTGATGTCAAGATGGGTTTAGCGTCGTCTTCTCTTCCAAAAGAAGTTATTGCCAGTATTCACACTGAGGAAGAGCTCGAGAAAATGTTGACGGAATTTAGTACCGGAGCAGAATCTAGTCCAGAATGCCAAGAAGTGGGACCGGAATCTAGACAATAATCTCAAGAAGATTTACTTAATGTACAGCTGGAATCACAGAATTACCACTTACAGAACAAGGAGATGAGAAACGAAATCGAAACAGAAGTTTTAAATACAAAAGAAGGTGGAAGGGAAGTTTTACTAGAAATAAATTTAGTAGAAATGGCCAAAAAGAAAGACGAAAATAAAATTTGTAGATGTATGAACCCAGGCACAAGTACACAAGAAATAAACTTGTGTGAAATTTGTACTACTCAACAAAATATAAATGAACATAGATTATCTGCCCGATTGAGCTTAGAAAATCAAGCCAAAAAATGAAAGCCTTATCTAATTTAAAATGTCCTCCATGTTCTGTTGGAGATACGGTAAGAGTCCAAATACCAGATATCGATGGAGGAAGAGGTGAGTTTCGGAACGTGCATAGGGCAGTTATAGAAAAAGCTGATGATCTGTATAGGCTAGGAAACGAACGTGGTACTATTGAGGAAATGTTCTCAAGGAATCAGTTTTCTGTGTGTCATGATAAACTGATTGACATCGAAAATATATCACCAGAAAAAAAAGCTTACGAGAGCTTGCAAATGAACAGTCGCTTTCAAGAGGCCAGGGTTATAAAAGGTGTAATAGCAAAACAAAATGTGCTACAAAGAAGTGTTCATGTAAAGCTGCAGGAAAATTTAGCAATTCAACATGTCACAGCACTTTAACTTGCTCAAATAAATAATTTCAATTTTAATAACAACGACCGCTACTAGTTTGTGCTATTAAAGCTATTATGTTTATGCTCTTCAAGCGATTACATTCGCCTTTGTATGTTTTTAAATAATAAATGTTTAAAATGCCCATGGATTTTCATGTCACTAATTAATTAGACAAATTTTTAACATTACCCAGCCAGAGTTGGGTAGACCTAGGTGAGCATGGGTAAAACCCGAATTAAAATTTATTTTACTTATCATTCGAACTTTACCCAAGAAGCTTGGGTAATACTAAGTCAACCCGGGTAAATCTAGGTTTACTCCACCTTTTAGCATTACCCGTAACATATATATGGAAATTAAAGACAAAATTTTATTGAAATTAAATATTTGAAAGAGCTTTCAAAGCTAATATAATTATTACACTGGCGTTATAGATTAATGCAACTTAAACTTGCTATTTACAAACTTTTAGATAAACTTGCTATTAGGTTTTAATTATTTAAATGTAATAATGACATTAGAATAGTTAATAACGGGATTGCTACCATGTACTCTCAAGTTGCAAGTGTTGCAAGCGCCAACAGTGCCGAAATATCGGAAACTCGCAAGTAAAAAGATACATGGTAGCAATCCCTTTATTAACTATTCCAATGTTAGACAAATTAGAAAAATGACACTTAGTAAAACAGTTGATTATAAACATTTAATAAGTGGTCCCAGTAAGAAGCATGCAGCGTGCAAACAGGCATAGGTATGACAGCATGCAAGCAAGATGTCTTGTCTCGATGATCTTAAAATATGTCAAACTAGCTGACCCGCGCAACTTCGTCTGCGTCACATTTTCCATTACTGCTCCGCTCCTATTGGTCTTTGAGTGATGATATATAGCCTATAACCTTCCTCAATAAATGGGCTACCTAACACTGAAAGATTTTTTTCAAATCGGACCAGTAGTTCCTGAGATTAACGCGTTCAACCAAACAAAAAAACTCTTCTGCTTTATAATATTAGTATAGATTGCTGGTGGTAGAGGTGCTGAATCAAGTGGATTCTTAATTTCGTCCAGAACAGTCCAAAAAGAAACACATTTTCTCCGATTTTTACTGACAATATTGCTGATCGTAGACCACTATAGTTTGTTTTAAGATTTTATAATATCAAAAAAGTTTTACTGGGTTCATAGAATCGATTTATTATAGAGGAGCTCGTTCAAATCGGACCAGTAGTTCCTGAGATTAACGCGTTCAACCAAACAAACAAACTCTTCTGCTTTATAATATTAGTATAGATTGCATAATATACAAAATCTACGTTCAGTTACGTATCCTGATCTCTCTCTCGAATTAAGAATATAATTATGAAGAGGGTACCTAATGCAGGGCACTGTATCATCTCTATCGGTTGAAATGCCGACCAGCCCAGGTACCTAATCTCCTGGTACAAACTAATCTTGAATCAAAATCAACAAAACCAACTATCGAACGAATGGTGCTGAATCAAGTGGATTCTTAATTTCGTCCAGAACAGTCCAAAAAGAAACACATTTTCTCCGATTTTTACTGACAATATTGCTGATCGTAGACCACTGATAAATATAGTTTGTTTTAAGATTTTATAATATCAAAAAAGTTTTACTGGGTTCATAGAATCGATTTATTATAGAGGAGCTCGTGGCTAAAGCCGCACGGGCCGATCTTCAAGGCTAAACTATAACAGACGAACGCATCGATCTTCAAGGTTAAGCAACGCTTGCGAAGGTTGGTCTGTGGGTGGGTGACCATCTTGACATACCGAGTTTCCTTCGTGCCTCAGAAAGCACGTTAAGCCTTTGGTCCCGGCTGTCATTTGTAGATCTTTGGCCGTCGTTACGGATAGTCAAAAGCCAGTAAAATCTGACTGAAATCTTGCATTGAATGAGTTGTGGAGGTCTGGTAGGCAGCCGCGCCACGTAAAATACCGGTATTCAGCTGAATCTGGTTTGTCTGGAAGCCGAGCCAATATAGTAAGGAAAAGGCTAGGTTGTTATAATGGTCACCCATTCACAGACCGACCTCGGCAAGCGTTGCTTAACCTTGAAGATCGACGTGTTCAGCTGATATAGTTTAGCCACATTGAAACATAATACCAAATATTCATCTCTTCTGTTAGTAAAACAGTTTACTTATGGATACAGGTAACTCCGGACTCCGGAGGAGACTCTCCTCTCCTCCCAGTAAATCGAAAAACAATCTAGTAATTCAATCAAATCCATACTTCCATAGCTAATAATTTCAACATTATACGTCTATAAGTTAAACAACATAAAACATGGGGCTGACCTTATGCTACTGCGGAGAATCTTAACACCGCGATTCAGAAAAACGCGTCATAAGTACAACGCCATCTATCGATCTACAACGTAACTGAACTGTCTTTATGCTCATAACTACTCATAAGTTCAAACTTAGAAGCTTACACGTTACGATAAATAATGATAATATAATAACATATAATTATAAACATTATGTGTTTAATTAAAAAATAACTCAAAAATACATTGTTTCGGGGTCTTTTCACACATTTCTTATTAAAAAATTTCTCAATAGATGGCATTGCAAGTATCTGAAGTCTCAATGAAAACAACCTATTTTAGCGCTCGATGAAGTTTCTTCGTAAACTTTAAAATTCGATATCTTTTGATTTTGTGGGTCGATTTTGATGAAATAAACACTAAATGTTGCTCCGATTATCACTTAATATTTCGAAGTACCTAAATTTTGAATCCAATCAGTGGTTTATGCGTGATGCTCCTCCAAACGCACAGACATACAGACGCACAGACATACAGACAAACAGACAAACAGAAAAGAATTTCAAAAACTGCTTTTTTGTGTTCTATGTCATTTTTCTGACATTTCTATGTATTTTTTATGCGAAAATATTCAATGTACAGACACGGCAACTCTACGATTTTATTATATGTATATACCTAGAATAGATAAAACATAATATATAGCAAACAAGATACCGGTGAATAGTTTTCGGTAAAATGAAATTCGGAACAGTGATCGGTTGCCCGCATTGTAGCGTTGTGTGTGCCTTTCTGCAAGAGCCTTAAGGTAAAGATAGCCGTAAATAGACTAAAAATATGTCCGTCAATAATTCCGGGAAGAATAACGCTAATCATCGTTCATTATGAGAGGAAAATATGAGTTCAAGGGGCAGTAAACTACGGGGTGGTAATAGGCGGCCATAGAGACGCAATTTGTGGGGCAATAACCTTCCTCCTATTTTTTTTACTGGTTTTTTTAAATATTGTTTTTTGTAATATAACTTGGTAATTTTACTATTTATGTTGGCCTGATTTTCATTTTGCCAGATTATATGTGAAGTAAATAGGTAGGTAAGTAGGTACTTAATTAATTAGTCTTGCAATTAAAGTTAATATAGCATAAACTGTAAAATTAATTGTTTGAATGATAAATGTCTGAATTAGATACAAACTGTAAGAAGAGGTGCGTGTTTATTTAATTCGTTTGCGAGGTCATTGACCCGGCGATCTAAAAGAGAATTGGTGAAGATTTGCTTAGCTCCAAGATTGTCTAGTTGAGGCCATGAATATTCAAGTCTCCAAATCGGAAGATTAAACCTCAAGTGCGCAGTTTTATGACTTTTCTATACATAATACCATATTAATTATGATTCAAAAGAAGACTGATTGTATTTACATTAAAAAATTTGCGCTCATAAATAATATTAATGAGTATTAATGTCTTAATTAACAACTTTCTCAAATTTATGCTTCCTACTTCCGCGTTTAAAAATGAAGTAGGTATGCAAGGACCTTTCGGCGCGTTATTAAAATCGGAGTGTATGCCGCCATCCAGTGTTGCCAGATGATGATCTAGCATTCTCCCCAAATCTCACCCGAAATCCCCCCAAAATGTTAGTGTTTTGAGAAAAAACCCCCAGTAATAGGAAAAATATTTATTTATTAATAAAAAAAAAATTCAGCAATTGCTTCCATGATTGGATCAGCATCTCCACTTACGTCGTCGTCTGCAGTTCCATACATTTTCTCCGAGTTAAATCTCTTGAGCATCTTTGAAGTTGGTTTAAAATTTTAGTATTGGGTCACTTTCCCACTCCGTGCCATTATCTTCAACAAGGCATCTGCGCCTTGAGAGACCACATAGGAGAACTCACTGCTTTTTATCAACGTTGTACATTCAATGGCGGTTGGTGGCGGCCAAAACCTGTTTATTTATCTGACCGAGGGACCGACCGCCACAGGCGACTGAACGGAACGGAACTCGACTATCATCATATCTCTATGTAGTCTGTGACTATCATCATTCATCGACATCGTCGTGCGCCGCCGATGCAAACTGTGTGTGTTTGTGTGCGTTTCTATGGTGCGTACAAATTAAGTAGTGAGTGGTTTAGTATAGTGGTGGTCGCGTTCAGTTATAAAACTTTTTATAAAAAATCCTTCAATTACCTCCAAGCCAATTTTTTCCCCCCCGCAGAACCCCCCAAAGGATTTGTCCCCCCAAAAATCCCCCCTTGGTCTGAAAATACCCCCAAATTTGGAGGGAATCCCCCCCATCTGGCAACAGTGCCGCCATCTTGTATTTTCTATGCGATTTCCATAGACAATTCCGCAAATGTTTACAACGGACCATGGGCGTAGCCAGCCAGCCATGGGCTCAGGGTGGGGCAGCAGTAAAATAGTATTTAACTAGCAAACTATACCCGCGGTCTTACCCCGGCTAATCTACCCGAACCCCCTTTTTGTTTTGATCGCATTTTTTTTGTGTCGACTTTCGAACGGTTAAGAGCGGATTTCACCAATGACGGTCAAGCTGCGTTCAGGAGTTGTCAGTGTTTTTATGCCATAGACAATAATGACACTGATAACACGTAAACGTGGTTCATATGCTGATCGAGTTCAGTTGTGCAACGGACACAACTGAACTCGATCAACGGACACGACATCAATGTAGGGATGCGTAGTTTGCAAAATGCAAAAAAAGCTTCCTCAAAGAGGATCAAGTGCTAGTCCATAGGTCCAAACAAATTTGAAATTCTGAATACACTTTCAGTAAAGATCAGCTTTAATTAGATTTTTCTGCTTTCAGCACTTACCCGAGTGGCCGAGTGAATACGAACGCACCACCAATAAGCCTTTGAAGGATAATAGGCAGAAGTTCCGATGTTATCATATTTTAATTATCATCGGTTTTATGGACATATCCTTAACAAACAATGTAGGTAAGGTAATTAATGAGGAAATATTACAAATAATAGGTACGTATTTTGGTATCAACATGAATATTTGTGAGCTACTGCAAATTTTAGAATAAAAGGTGTTAAATGTGTAATCCGTTTGCACTGAAACCTGCTATCAAAAGTCGACGTTACACACACGACAAATAAAAAAAAAACCGGCCAAGTGCAATTCGGACTCGCGCACCGAGGGTTCCGTACAAACCAGTAGGTATTATATTTTAAGCAGAAGTTGCGATTTACGATTTATGACGTATTAAAAAAAACTACTTACTAGATCTCGTTCAAACCAATTTTCACTGGTGGTTTACACGGTAATATACTATACATCATATATTTATTTTTGTTTTATCATTCTCTTATTTTAGAAGTTAAGGACAGAAGACAGATAGAAGGGGGACACATTTTACCACATTGGAAGCGCAAACTGTTCAGTTTAAAAAAAAAAATATTAGAAATCTCAATATCATATTTGAAGACCTATCCATAGATACCCCACACGTATGGGTCTGACAAAAAAGATTTTTTTGAGTTTCCGTTCTAAGTATGGAGACCCCAGAATTTATTGTTTTTTTTTTTTATTTTTGTGTGAAAATCTTTATGCGGTTCAAGGAATACATCTACTTACCAAATTTCAACAGCATAGTTCTTATAGTTTCGGAGAAAAGTGGCTGTGACATACGGACGGACAGACAAACAAATAGACAGACAGACATGCCGAATTTATAGGGTTCCGTTTTAGCCATTTGGCTACGGAACCCTAAAAATTGCATTCGACATGTCAACAAGCTGTTGCAGGTAGTAAGCTTGATCATGATTTAAATACAGATACAATTGAGTGTCAGATTAAATTAAATAGAAGATCTGAGATCTGGAGTGGACAGAACAGCAGGCTTTTCTTATGGATGTAACATAATCAAATAATATTGCTTCCTATCTGGGCGAGTGAGAAGAAGGGAGCGCCAGACTCTTAATGAGTAAAACCCATCCGTGTTCCTCCAAGTGCCCTTTGCGTTCTAAGGCCACGGTGATTCTTTCGAACAAAGTGCAACCCTGGACTACGGCTAGCACCAAAACTTAACAAGCGTAGCATTAACGTTTTCGCCAAGCTCACCAAACAAACACTGTCAAAAATATGCCACTATTAGAGACCATAAGGTTAAACGTTTTCGCCTACGTGCTCGACCAATCAGTTACTAAGTACTAACGTAAACAAACGCAAGATTACACGATTCACCTTGTTGTAACATGTCGAGTGCCCAAATAAGATACGAAATGTGGGCTTCATTTCCATTGCCGTAGATTGAAAAGACAATTTATAGCTATATACCCTGAGGTTCCGCCGAAAGACTGCTTGAAAGGAGTCAGAGCTCAGCGGAACTATCACAGCTACTGAACAAAAATTTAGGAATGTTTATCAAAAAGTTGCTTTGAGGGTAACTAATGACATAACTTCGAGCACTATATTGATATGATTTTGGGTTGATTTTGACCCAGTTTTTGTGCGATTGGCTTACTGCAAATTTTCCTCTTGTATTTGTAATTACCATTTACAATGATTGATTTCTGTGAAGTTAAGCCTATGAGTTCATTATTAATTTGTCCTCTTATTTTTATTATTCAATGAGCTATTTGAGGCCTGATTAGTACAACCTTTAGTTAGGTAACACCTTTTTGGACAGCAATGTGATTTGGTTCTTGGGTTTTTTTTTTTTTTTTTTTAGGGATGGGAAATCATCCAATGACTCCTCCCGCTCTGGGTGTAGCGGGAGAGAGTGTCAGACTTCTACTGACTAAAACCCATCCATGTTCCTTCCTTCATTGCCCTTTGTGTTCCGGAGCCACGGTGTCTCTTGCGAATAATCCCGCGACTCCGGCAGGCGTCGGCCCTTTCGGGCCCCTCTGTGTTGCTGACTCTCTTTGCGGCGTGCGTGGAACACTAACGCGCCGTCGACACGGACTGTCGTCACTAGACGGACGGACGGCGAGCCACCCATAGCTCGCCGTCCACAGGCCCGCGCCTACGGTGGCCGGAGGTCACCAGGTGGTGGCCCCCGACGCCCGCGGCGTCTACCACGGCGGCCGGGACGAGAGGGTCTCCTCTCCCGCTCCGCCACCTCCTTCGCTAGCATGACTGCTTCGCAGAAGGAGGCAACGGCGTCCCATTCCGCCTCGCTCCGGACCATGGCTTGGACCAGGGCCGGACGCGAGAGGTCGCCGCCAATCGCCGTTTCGAGGACACGGCGGTGCGCCGCCCAAGCGGGGCACACCTGCACAGTGTGCTCTACCGTGTCCTCCGGTCGATCCTCGCAGTGGTGACACCCGGGCGTTTCCTCCCGCCGAATTCGGTGCAGGAACCTCCCGAAACATCCATGTCCGGTGAGGACCTGCGTCAGGCGGAAGGTGAGGACGCCGTGGCGCCTCTCAAGCCACTCCTCAAAGAGGAACTGGGATTAAGGGCATCTTGTTCAAGGCATTTCTGATTGACCTATTCTCTCGAACATTATAGCAGATGATAATGATTAGACGTTCGAAATGCTACTGAGACTAGACTGGATCACAGACTGAGAAGGTTGGATGAACTAGCTAAAGCTTGCGTCGACTTCCGGTCAATTTTTCATTTTAAAAGTGTCTGGTATTGTTTGCACGTTCTTCTTCATAAAGATCTAATCTTAGAACGTGCAACTTCATGTTTTTGATTGACCGACCGTGACAATTCAAACGTGGCTGTAAATTGTTTATTTGAAATAGATGCTTTGAGTTTGGCTGACTGACCATTACATGTCCTTAAAAGATAAAGAAGTTAAATGAACTGAACTGTCCTTCTCGAACTGGAACATAAGCGTAAAATCTTGAAACCGCCATACATTTATCCTTTATTTGTGTGAAAGAACCATGACATCATCGTCTAATAATCTGACTATTATCCTTGTCTTGACTTTGGATTTGAATAATCCTGCAATAATCGCCACACCCACTTTTAAGGGTAAAGTTGGGATCCTGCCGGAAACAAAAGCAAATGGGCGAAAATCCTCTGCATACCAAATTGAATGAAATACTCTTGACACAATTATCATGTTCAAAGACACAAAAATCGTCGGTGTGGGCTGGTTTGACCGATAGCAGAAAGATAAATGCAACATTTATCAAACAGACACAACACATCTGAAGATCCTCTCATCATTTAGTAACTAATCAATTTCAAGACGTGAACGGTTCGTTTATTTAACCTTTAAAAACCTCACGGATAAGCTCATAGATCAGGCTAATTTGAACAATAACGAAGCCTAACCTAATGATGCTCCCGCCAAGTTTAACAGTCGTTTGTTTCGTCTTGCCTAAAAAATGTTAGCAAAAAACCGGCCCAGACAACAGTGAGCCTCGCACTAAAATTAGACAAGACAGAGAGGAGAGTACTTCCGAAACGTGTCATGCAGTGTCTTTGGCCTCCATCGGCTATGTCCGTTACGATTTAAATTCAAAGCGCCAACGGAATGGATTTGGTTAACGGATGCCCGATGTATGCGTGGCTCGGCTACTATTGTTTCATTATGAACGATTCGATTGTATTGTGGCTCGGACAGTTCGCACACTCGCGGTATTGTCACTGTTTTAGTCATGACCTTTATTGGTTTCTTGACGACCAAGTGCAGTCGCAAGTTTTTGCTGTTGAACAACAACTGTCCTTCTTAGATCGTTGTAATTCAATGAAGTGAAACATGCATGCCACTCCCATATATCACGTACTACGTTGTATGATAATAGTTATATGTATATCCTGTTATATGCACAGTAGGCACAAAATGTGTCTTTTCTTTACGTGGTGCGTCTAAACAATAATCTATTTCCTATAAATCTCAGCACTTATTTGTATCAATTACGTCATCGTTTGTATTATTAAAAACAGAACAATTCACATTGTTATCAATGTTTTAGCTAGCTATAGCAGTTATGTTTTGCCTCGTATCAACTAAACCAGTTGAATATGTACCTACTAATATCGTTTAAAGGAAATGAGTAACCAGATTAGTTAAATTCCTGTTGTTACGAAATCTCATGGTTTATCATTGTCATATCACAAAATATTGTGATAAATTCTTTACAATATTGATAGGAGTATAAAAAACAAACTTTTTCAATGAATTCTTACATCGATTACCTACTTAAGTAGGTAAGTGATTCATTTGACTTAACACGTAGCACTATTTTTATTTTACCTTAGGTAATTAAAAACTCAGTTTTACGTGGAATTTGGATTTAGTATTATGATTCGAGTTTGAAAAAAAAAATGATTAATACCAGCAGTTCAGGCGGGATCATATATTTGTATAGGTGGGATAATGGGGAGGAGGGGGAAGAAGCAGCTTGACTGAAGATTTGAAGAAGGTGGCTAGATACGGGCTGCTCAAAACCGTTATGGTTGGCGCTCTTCGGGGGAGCTTACGGCTGATGTGATATTATGATAATTATGATATTTTATTGCGGTTTCATCATACATATAATTTCATTTTTGTCCCTTTGCTCGTGTGGTTCGTAAAGAAGTTGTTATTCAATTACAACTTATGTAGTTTAAAAGTGCGTGTTGCAAGTGAGTTGCGTTGTCCGATGTAAAAATTTAGTATTCCGTCCGAGTAGCTATGACCTTGATTGGTGTCAGAAGACGCGTTTGAATTTCATACGTTACGAACCCATTTATTATCAAAGCACACGTCAATGGAATTACATCACCCGAATTACTTGCGTGTAAGTATACTGACATCAAATCAAAACATCATATTTATTTATAGCGATTTACAAATTATTATTGGTAAAACGCAAAACAAAATCGATTCGTAGTTAAGTTTCTGATAATCGAGGAAGTTTTCGTGATGATCACATTTTCGCCTATTTCACTTTCCCACATACAAAGTCTTATCCATGTTATGACTTTCCTTCCTTACGCGGTTGGAAAAACTCCAAGCCCAAGTAAAGTGTAATTACATTTGTGTCAACTAACACTTGAAAATGACTAAAACCGTTTGAAGTGTTGAAAAGATGGATTAAATTGTAACTGTAAGGGGGTTGCAGATTAATCGTAGATATTACTTAGTAGGTTTGATTAACCTAAAAACTGTATCTTCACGTTTGAGTAACATGGTAACATTATCACACCACTAACAATAGACTTTCTTACCTATGCGTATTTAGAGGATATATCCCACAATATCGATCAAAACAAAACAGTCAATATGCAGCCAGCACCACAGCAAATTAGGTACCTATACCTACTCTTATGTCTTTGAGGATTGGACAGAAAGACGCAGAAAGCATTCTCAGTGTTCGTTCGCGTTGTACCTACGCACCATGCTATCCATAATTATTATTGACTATTGTTTTTTCACACCGATCAGTGTCTAATACACGCAATTATAGTTACAACTCGCCGCGAGTTTAGGCCAAGCGTTCGTGTGCCAGCCAATTAACCTACATCTCTACGTGTTGAATGAAAATGTGAAATATTTGAGTTCGGAACGCGCTTTCCTCAGCCGCAGACGATTGAGATCGTCGACTGAATGATTCATTCAAAAGCCCACATTCTGGAGAGAATTGATGGGTCTGGCAGAATGTTATTTGTACCTATTTGCTAAGCTTTGGATAAGAGTTGGATTGAGATTAATGTTAGGAATGGAATGGCAAGAATAGGGTATCTTTTTCTATAGGTAGGTAACTTTAAGCCACCATATCAGCTTCAGCCATCATTGAAGTGGAAGTGGGCCGGCAATGTCTGTAGACGGGCAGACGGTCGGTGGAGCAGACATAAGGGCAAACGTAGTGTGGTACCGCCCTGCAACACGCGATGCATCAATGATTCGAAGAAGGTGGCTGGCAGTTGATGGATGCGGGTTGCGGACTGTTAAAAACCGGTATGGTTGGCGCTCTTTGGGGGACGCTTACGTTCAGGTTCAGCAATGGACAGCAATTGGCTGACACACACCACACACACACCCCCCCCCCACCCCCCACCCCCTCACATCTTTTAATACCGTGTTTTCTGCAAATAAATATTATACTTATTAAGTTATTACTTACCTACTTACTTATATCAAGCCGACGAAAAATTATTGAAGACGTGTCATCGAAAATATAATTTCATGTTTCTTTTAAAACGCTAGTAAATAGGCCTGTGAATCTGCAGATCAAGAGATATCATAATAATATAACATTATACATAGTAATGATAATTGTTAGAACACACGCTCCAACAATGCGTGTGATAAAAAATTACATTTATTTCCGTCGATTTACACAATCCTTTGCAACATTGTGGGAAGTAACATCTGATTATCAAAGTTTGCGAATAATCTCATATCTCATTAATGAATAGTCTCTGCGTGAAAGTGAGGAGACTGCGTATGAATAGAGAAAGTAAATAGTAGGTACCCGATGTGAACAGCTCAGCGATCTCTAAGAAAGTAACATCTCCATACTGCGGAAGCTGTAATAAATAATAATTAAGTAACTATATTGACAACTTATGAAAAACAGCTGTGAGCTGTGTGCTGTGTGTAGTTACGGAAATCTGGATTTTCCTGTCACCGGAAGAATAGCCAAATACTCTTGTATTCTCTTGTATTTCATAACAAAGTCAAGTAAAGGAACAAAAATACATATAAGTATACACATTGCGCTAATCACTTTGGTCATTTTGGCATTGTTACCACTACCAAGAGGTTGGACAACTTTGAGGGCGGATTTCATCAATGAAACTTCACTACAGTAACGATTTGTTTGCATGTTTGTTTGAATTGAATAGGCTCCGAAACTACTGGAACGATTTGAAACTTTCTTTCGCCATTAGAATCCTTCACTATCCCTGATGAACATAGGCTATATTATATTAAAAAAATTGGAGATCCTTAAGAAATTTGCAATAATGTAACCCAAAGTAGCAAAATGTTGCCTATAAAATTCATTATTTTGCGTGCGCTGAGAAAACCATTGATGATACATAAAAATAATATACTAAGTATATAATTAAAGTACTTACCTATGTACTCATTATGACCTATAAAAAAGTCTAAGGAAGTGGTTGGGTATATGTCAAACTAGGTTAAGTCGCAATGACCGCTTTTTGTTCAAATAATTCAATCAAAACCCGGGCGGAATAGAATAATGGTGATTTTGGTATCATATTCATCCTTATACATTTAAATGGTTTTAAGGTTGATTATTTACATGTAAGTTATACTTAACCGACGACAGACCTTTCCTTTCAAAGTTACGACGCGTATAGTATAAAATGCTGTTGATATTAGTAGGGGCAGGCTGTCATTTGCTACAGACTCGTACAATTTTTTTTTTGGGACAAGCCCGCCTTAAATTGCCAACCACCGCCACTTCTGAAAGCCAGAATCAACAGTACCACCAGAAAAACGCCGAGATAATGAAACCCGACGAGTCCCGGAGAAACGCTTCAATTATCTTGGATCCCGCAACGAAATTAATCAGAAAAGTAGGTACAGAGGAGGAGACTGGAGATGGAAAAAATAAATATCATTTCCACTCGTACATGCGAATTTACCTCTGATCGAGTGAATGTGCATCTATTATTTAATGCTTAGCAGAGAATCGAACACGTAATTGGAATATAATTGTCCGAGTTCCGTAGCCAGTACAGTTACCATGTTTTATGTAAGTACATCATGCTGCTTACATGTATGCAGGTGTTGATTATTAGCTTTTAATGTGCAGAGGCTTCCGTGCCTGTCTTTAATCAACGAAATTTGTCGCATCTTCTTTATCGTCAAGAATCTTGCTAATTGCTTGCTAATTTAAAATTGGTGTGTCATAGCTCTGGGCTTGGAAAGTAACGATAGGACTCGATACAGGATTCGATTGACGATTAAGTACCTACCAACGTTTTCTTCCAAGAAGTAGAATATTATATCGAAAGCTACCAACTATATTAGCGTATCGATATAATAACATTTAGGTTGAGTGGGCAATTTGTCACGTATTGTGAGCCAACGTATGCTTCGCATTAGCCTAAAATATAGGTTACGCTCCACAATTTCCCACGCCCGTTTTTCCTATAACAACAATAGACATTTTTTTTAGGTGCGGTGCAGACAGCAGATACGCTACCATATAAGGCGAATTCCACACGACATGCAGCAGAGCGGATAAAGCGCGGTGTTCACGCGCCGATGCACACGCTCAGCACGCGACTTACCGATTTCTGAACGACATCACACCAAAATGTGATATTATACCGCACCGACTAACGGTCCGAGTTAATTTGATAATTTTACTGGCTGCTCTCTCTCGTTTAAATTTAAGACGAGTTTATATCCGTGTGCGTTGCATTCGCCTGCACAGCACACACTCGTGCGCACTTTCTGTAACACTTAATTAATAAACGCATTCCGAAAGGTGAACGTAACCGGGGACAATATTTTGGCACAAGTTCATTTGTTATTTAAATGGCTTACGTAATACCTCGGAAGCTCACGCAGTTGATGAGTTACGAAGTGTCTCCGTTATTTCATAAATTAAATATTCATGACTGCTAATTCTTTGAATTAGAGAATTTTAGATGGCATCTGAAACATTTTGAAGTGTTTATTTTCGGAAATTGCTTCTTACTCCTATACTTTGTTACATTTAGGTATTTGATTGAGCGGTAGTAGGTAATATGTAATATCATTACGTACGGGGTACGGGGTGGGTTTCTTACTATTCCTAAATCATTGATCATACACTCGTGACGTCATAAGTACCTACGATTAGACTGTCAACGCACAGCCCGAAACCTACAAAGTAAGGAGAAGCATATAATATCTTGAAACGCAGTCGGGTAAATAGGTTCATAGGTTTCTCTGGCGGTGTATCGCGGTGCAAAGATGCACTACCAATTAACAAGGGTCATGGGCAATATGGGCATGGATATAATATTTCTTTGGTTATGGGTAATTCACACCTAGGTACCCGTGAGAGGTACATAATTATGCATGAAGTATGTAGGTAAGTATGACAAACTTTAACATCAAGCCTCCAGACAAGTCCAGAAGGGTTAAGCAGATTCTATGTGTTTCTATAGTATCTACACATACAGGTCGAAAGTTATGTATACATATTATGTCACCGGAAAGTGGCAAACTTCGTTAGATTTTTAAAATAACTTGAGAGATTGTAAAATTTCGATAAATTTCAACTGATCATTTGGAATGCTTTTTCATGCTTCGAAATTTGATATTGTGAACTGAAATAAATTGGCGACCAATCAGAGCAACTAGGCTCTCGACTTATCTTCTCGACTAGACCTATGCGGAATGAAATCGAGAAATGCGTAAAAAAGTATTCCGAATATTCAGTTGACAATTTATCGAGAGTTTATAAACTCCCAAGTTATTTTATAATCTTACGAAGCTTGCAACTTTCCGGTGTCATATATGTCTCTTCACTATCACTACATACTTATTATAAAACAATTAAGTCCTCCGCCGCGTCTGTCTGTCTGTCTGTTCGCGTTAAACTCAAAAAACTACTGCACCGATTTTCATGCTGTTGTCACCAATGGATAGAGTGGTTCTCGAAGAAGGTTTTAGTAAGTATATAATTTGTCAACGGGCGAAACCGCGAGTAAGTGTACAAAAATAAATGACATTATTATATCGAAACAACAATTGTGTTATCACCTATACCAATTCAAACCGATATTAAACTGTAAATTTTGGGATGTTACCTAAATATATTGCACGGCCGCTTTTTTGTAGCCATCCGAACTTGGTCGGGTTATGTAGGTTTTCGATGCTTCGTCAGTATTATAATTGTTTTTCTTTAATTACTGAATTTAATGACATGAAATTTTGCATGTGAATAGTTGAATGAATACACTAATTATTGGCATACATTTTACCATGCAATTCCTTTAGAACGTCGTGATATTTGACTGCTTTGTAAACAGTGATCAATTCATGGTAAATTGTCCTATAACTCTTTAATTACTAACGGAACATCATTGATACTTGGCAACATGTTGCAGACACTTACAAGGTTTGTATAAACGTGAAAATCTAGACCCCAAAGTGCATACTTTAAGAACTAAGACCTAATAAGTGTAATTTACGTTTATATTTTTATCTTTTAAGCCCTACGATTTTTTCTAAATCTGTTTTTTAAACAAATATAAACAAATTCAAAACAACTTATGTAAAAATCTACAGCTCTCTATGTAAGCGCTTTATATGAAAACTAGGTAATGGCCAAACGTTCGCGTAGCGGAAACTTGAATTTCTCCGTTTATGCATGCACTAATTTTATTCATACATACACAATTACACACAAATACACACAAATTTTTGGACACATCTCTTTTCTTCTAAAGTCATGGATTAAAAAAAGTTCCGCCAGGACAACGTTCGCCCAGCGGAATCAGTTTTTGGTGAATTTCTCCACAATGGCTGCGTGCACAATTTTTTTTATACCATACACAATTATACGACGTCATACACTAAATATCTGCATAATTAAAATCTTTTAATTCAACAACATTCCGCTGGGCGAACGCACACCTTCGTGTCGCGTACTCGCGTGGGTTCGATTCCCGCAAGGAACATAGGTACTGTTTTTGTATGTGAGTTTGTATTTTTGTGAATACACCCACGATACAGGAAAAAATCCTAGTGCGGGGCAATGTTTAAAAAAAATAAAAGGTAGCGAAACTAGCTATGTGCAGGCATATGCATGCACAAGAAATTATGCGCCCAACTACGTCCAAAGATATTTGGACAAGTTATTACGACATTCGAACTTTATCTCACCCTGTCCACTGTCTAGACTAGATACGAGTATCATGTAATTATGTGGTCTGTATAGGTGAGTATGTAAATTACCTTTACATACCTACTGTCTGCAATTATATTGTAAGTAGGTACCTACCCTGTAGGGGTGAGAAAAATCGTAGCAAGTTATCGAAAGAGAAAGCTTCTCTGACACTTCTCACAGATTGCAACATATCGGCCTCTCACCTCGATATGGCCATTATTGGCCATAATCCGCATCCAGTTTTCAAGGTTTTAGCATCTATAATGATAGAACACCAGCCCTGAACCTCGAAGCAACCCATATGAATGCCATACGTCATGAGTTGCATTACACACATTACTATGCAAGCCCTAAGAATACTGACAAACGCTCATAATTAACTCAGTCTGCCATTTATAACAAGTCTAATTAATTAATCCGAAGTAATAACATAGACATCTGGTACGACAACAACAGCCTCGCGTTGTTCTCTTTGGCCATAAAAAGGCGGGAACACGACACCTCTTTGCGCTCCATGTTTGGGCAGAAATTGACTTGGCGCAGTTTTTACCCTTATATTGACACAAAATGTAGTCGTAAACAGCTTACACAACTGAGGCCTTAGTGTGAGTTTTTTCTACTCACGTTCGAACGCGTTCGATTGCGAGCGCGTTAGAATTTAGTATGGGAATTTAGTTAAAGTGCCACCTGGTGGTCACTCGTAGAACCTAATTTCCCATACTAAATTCTAACGCGCTCGCAATCGAACGCGTTCGAACGTGAGTCGAAAAAACTCACACTAAGGCCTCTGGTGTGTCTTACTTATTCGTGAATTCGACGTTTTACATACTTTGCGGTGTAAATAAAATTGCGAATTAGGTCATTTATTATGTAAAATGTTAGTTAAGGTTAAGAGGGTCTTAAAACTCGAGACTCGTAGAGACGGGAAGCTTGAAACAAAAGCGAGGGTGGGCTCTGAAGTGAGCTGAACAAGCCTGCCATTGAAGCTCTCAAGGGGTTTCATAACAAGATTTTTATTATTAGAAAGCTTGCGTCCGACAAGTCTCAACTGAAGGAAAGTGATGATGTCATCGACGCACAGGAGTGCTCCATCCGTGCGTCGAGTCATCGAACTCATCAGCTTTCCTGGAAGTGCGCAACCTTTCACTCTAGTCTTGACATAAAGACCTCAAAGTGGTAAATATTTAGGTACCTTTGTTGTTTGGTTTTTTTTTTAGGGATGGGAACTCATCAAATGACTTCTCCCGCTCTCGGCGGAGCGAGAAGACTACAACAGCCTTGGATAAAAACCGGCCAAGTGCGTGTCGGGCCACGCGCAGTGTAGGGGTCCGTAGTAGCCCGTTACCTATCACAATATTTTACGATTCTGTTGTTCTTTATTCAGCAGTGCGATTCTATAAACATGTCGAAGTGAAAACATAGGCGAAGTGAACGACTAGTGAGCTATCAAACCATACAAAAAAGATGGAATGACAGCTCACTCCACCTAAGTATATGAAGGCGTCAGCGACGGCAGCGATAGCGCCATCATCGTTTGGGTTCGGTGGTATCAGGATCATTGTAGAATAAAACACTCAATACAGTACTAAGCTCTCTTTATTAACTGTGGCTGATTGCTAGTACTTTACAAATAGACAGTCCCCCAAAACGCCCGCCCGTTACCACTTCCTAGTGTTTTAGCTGTGGAGAAGAAGTGGCCAACAAACTCCACAGCAACACATCTGTCTTTTGAGTTAGAAGAACTCGCATTTATAACATTATTAAAGAAGTCTGTTTAATTTAATTAAAATAGGTAAACCGACAGTTTGGTTCTGGACGAGTGTCCTAGTCGGGAAAGGTTTACATAATACTCTATGCTAGTCGGTGTCTCGAGCCAAAGTGCGCTCGCACTCGGCAAAGTCCCCACTCTCCAATACGACTCTGTCCATGTGCCGCCATTACAACTGTCAACTGACGTCACGGCGTTTACTACTACCCACTACTACAATACTCAAATCAGCAACTAATCTATACGAATATTATAAAGCAGAAGAGTTTGTTTGTTTGTTTGTTTGGTTGAACGCGCTAATCTCTGGAACTACTGGTCCGATTTGAAAAATTCTTTCAGGGTTAGATAGCCCATTTATCGAGGAAGGTTATAGGCTATATATCATCACGTTAAGACAAATAGGAGCGGAGCAGTAATGGAAAATGTGACGCAGGCGAAGTTGCGCGGGTCAGCTAGTTATCTAAGTATATCTATACTAATATTATAAAGAGGTAACATTTGTTTGTAAGTTTGTACATATAAACTTTTCAAATTTTTGAAAATTGAAAAATTGTTTCACTGGTAGAAAGCTACATTATTCGTGAGTGCTATAGGCTATAAATTATAAAGATATCATGCATATTAGTCGAACTATTTCAATTTTTGTCTATCCAGGCGGAAAAAAATAGCTCTTACAACAGAGTTATTTGCGTGATAATTGAAAACAATGTATGGCAACCTGGTCCGCCTAGAATAGTTCTACAAAAAAGTCCGCGGCACCATATTTCTATCTTTTATATTTTAGCAGATATAGGTAGTAGCTTTTATGTGTTAAAAAAAGTATTTTTCGACGTACTTATCTTTGGACGATTTTTTAAACAACAAAATATTAAACCTTATCGAAAAAAATGTTATTGTGTTATTATGATCACAAGAACATCATAGAGATACGATTTGCCCAAAACAGTATGTCAATTGGTTGAATAGTTTCGAAGATAATATAAAATTACTAAATCGCAAAACGCCGCCCGCGCCGTCCATGAACGAACCGCATTAGAACATGCTTTACGGACGTTTTATCCATTTACCCATAGACGGCGTTGTGCAATTACGTCATTTTTCTGAATCGTGGTGGTAAGATTTTCCGCGGATTAATGACCCTCTCCAGTTATTATTTAACTTTTGTCGTTTGGGTTGAATGTTGTTGGTCTTTAAAATTTTTTTGGTTGCTCGGTTTCTCAAAACACAATTACAATATTACTTCGTTCTCATTCTTCGAGTACGAAGCTGTGATATTTCTGTTTTTGGGATATCGGACAGTTTCAGCGATTGTTTATCATGCATAAAAGGATATCACAACTTTCCCGTCAGACATCCCAGACATGAGACAAGAGCAGCTCGAGTACACCGTACGGAAGAGCCTCTCGAGGAATAGCGAAAATATTTCGCAAGCTCGCGCTGGGAAATCTAGCTCCAATCGTTCACAGCGGCTTGCTAACCAAAGCTGGAGAACATCGCAGGTCCGTGCTCGGGAATCTAGCGCTGAACGTGCACAGCGTCTCAGTGATTTAAAGCAGCATGTCTCTGCAACAAGGGACAGGGAGTCTAACGCTGAGCGCTCGCAGCGGCTCGCTAGTGGCTAGCCTGCAGGGCCTGATTAACCCTTAGGCTAATTAGGCTGCAGCCTAGGGCGCGAGGATCGGGGGGGGGGCGCGCTGAAATCGTGTCTTCGCATGCACTAATCTAGTCTATCATTGCATCTACCCTACATATTTCAACTAGACCGAGACAACACAAACTAAACGCGCTTGAGAGTCCCTGATTTTAACAATAAATTTAGAAATTTTTAAAAGCGCGGTTGGTTCAAACACTGCCTTGTTACTCGAATCGGTAGGTGGTCGAGCGAGCGAGTGGGTGAGCTGGGAACAGAGTGCTTAGTGCGAGTTTTGTTTAATCCGCCTCGCGATAACGGGCGTAAATTTTAACTTTGTTTTGTATGGGAAATTCGGAATTTAAACAGTGCAACCTAGTTCTCGCGTTTGCTGCTAAATGACTCTGTATGTACCTATCGTATTCTATTCTTTATCCTTCTAAGTTGCACTGTTTAAATTCCCATACAAAATAATCTTCACGTATACGCGCGTTTCTGTTCTATGAGGCGAAATAAACAAAACCCGCACTAGGCACTCGGCGCAGCTTGCCGCGCGCAATAGAACACATTGACATGGCAACGATGGAAAAAAAATGGTTTGGGTTGAATGTCATGCAGATTAAAGGACAACTTTAATTCGCTTGCAAATCGATCTGAAAACTTTTGTAGGTATTACTAGCTTCTGCCAGCGGCTTCGCCCGCGTGAACCCTAGGGAACATGTTCCCGGGATTAAAAGTAGCTTATGTGCTATTCCTATCTTTATTCTAGACTATAATCTATCTCACTAAGATCCGTTAAGCCGTTCTGGCGTGATTGAGTAACAAACAACCAAACTTTCACATTTTCATTTTTTTTTTTAATTTTTTCTATTGATTGTAGCGTGATGAAAAGTATACTATAACCTGCTCAGGAGTATGAATAATAATTGTACCAAGTTTCGTTAAAATCCGTCGAGTAGTTTTTGTTTCTATAACGGTTATACAGACAGACAGACAGATAGACAGACAGACAGACAAAAATTTTACTGATTGCATTTTTGGCATCAGTATTGATCCCTAATCACCCCTTGATAATTATTTTGGAAATATATTTCATGTACAGAATTGACCACTCTACAGATTTATTATAAGTACTAGCTGATGCCCGCGGCTTCGCCCGCCTGACAAATTATGTACTAAAACCTTCCTCGAGAACCACTCTATCCATTGGTGAAAAAAAACAGCATGAAATTCGGTGCAATAGGTTTTGAGTTTATCGCGAACAGACACACAAACAGACGCGGCGGACGACTTTGTTTTATAATATGTAGTGATTCAGTATTCACGCGCGATTCGATGGCTTATTATTAGCGTTTTTCATGTATAACTTTGGTGTTTCTATACCGATTTCTATGATTCTTTTTTATGGAATAGTTAATAATGTTAACTTTTATTAATGTTAATTAGGGACGACTGAGAGTTTTATAAACGTAAGAGTAGACAAATACAATCAGAAAGCTTCGAACTGCTAAGCTATCGGGAGTTACACGTGTTATTGTTCGTCAATCGTAAAAGATAGACATATGCTGTCTTTGGATATTTTTTATATAATTTTAAGGAAAACATTTCCGTCATACATGATTTCTGTGTAGCTTTCACCATTATGGTTGCACACGCGACGGAAGCTTAAAAAATGGAGTAACTTCTCCCGTTTTCCCAACATTTCCCTTCACTGCTCTGCTCCTATTGATTGTAGCGTGATGAAAAGTATACTATAACCTGCTCAGGAGTATGAATAATAATTGTACCAAGTTTCATTAAAATCCGTCGAGTAGTTTTTGTTTCTATAACGGTTATACAGACAGACAGACAGACAGACAGACAGACAGACAGACAGACAGACAGACAGACAAAAATTGTACTGATTGAATTTTTGGCATCAGTATCGATCCCTAATCACCCCCTGATAGTTATTTTGGAAATATAATTCATGTACAGAATTGACCTCTCTACAGATTTATTATAAGTATAGATAGATAGATATAGATAGATAGATAGAAGATAAACCATGTTAAAATTTTCAAACTACTTCTACACACTACTTTTTAGGCCGTCCGTAATACACCTGGCGAGGGCGCGTCCTCATAATTAGCCTAGGGCGGTCAGAACTCTTGATCAGTCGCTGGCTAGCCTAGCTATTATTATGCAATAAAAACAAAACCCTCCTTTTGGCCGTCAGGAAATAAATCATAGCAGTCAGTACTAACCGAACCACACTCATAATTTCATCACAAGTTAAAATGTTTACCGCCCAACGAAGTGGGCACGGGTCAGCTAGTTAAATGATATCTTTATCCACGACATATACATGGTGAGATGTCGACATTAGGTTCCAAGACACAGACAAAATCCAAGTCCAACGACTATTACTGCTAAACTGAGTTATCTTAACCGCTATAATTTTCCTTTAAAGTTCATGAAATGCAAAATCATCATGAATTTTTCCAGACTTTTCAAGCCGGCAGTTAAGCTTTTAGAGGGGTGGGGACGCCTACTGAAACAAATATTAGCACTTTTAAGTTGAATATTTCTTAAATGGAGCATTAAATCGAAAAATAGTATTGTTTAGAAAAAAAAATAAAAGACCTAATCAACGATACCTCACACGACGGGGTAGACGACAAAAACAAATCATCCCCACTTTACATGTATTGTAGGAGAACTACCTTATAAAAATATTTTCCAAAACTTTATTTCACCACATTGTCGGCGTAATTGGTATACACACCCCTACAATTTAATTACAGCTTTGTAGTAGGTACCTACTAACGGTTTCTTAGCAAATCCTCGGACAAACGGACATGATGAAACTAAAAGGGTTCCTTGTCAGGACTACGGCACCCTAAAAAGGACCTTATTGGCGTAATCCCTTGAAATGATTAATTAATAGTGAAAATCATCATGTTAAACACCAGTTGGTACCTGAGTACTAGGTAGTCTTATACCCAACTACCTATGTATCTCCATAGAGCCTTACTGCGGTACATCGATCGGCAGGCAGCGACTGCTATATTAAGTAATTGGACCTATGTTTGATCGCACTTGCGAGTTTCGATGTAGCTCACAGGGCAGGGCCCAACCAAAATCCAGTACAACACTCCAGACTCATACTAGACTCTATTATCACACGCCCAAGTGTCGAATATCCATTACGTATTCTATTAATCTCTCAATTTCGCCCCCTAGGGCACCCTTACAAAGGGTGGCCTATGTATAGGGGAATCGGATGGTCAAACTAAAATTTTCTTTTTTTATAACTTTATCATCATTCATCATGTGAACTAACAGAACCCATTGTTATCACTCACTATCACTATCACTTCACTACATTATAAAACAAAGTCCTCCGCCGTGTCTGTCTGTCTGTTCGCGATAAACTCAAAAACGACTGCACCGATTTTCATGTTGCTTTCACCAATGTATAGAGTGGTTCTCGAGGAAGGTTAGTACCTAATATAATTTGTCAAGCGGGCGAAGCCGCTGACATCAGCTAGTTAGCATAAAAACAGTTATTATTCTACCTACTAACCCACCTAACTTACACAAACGTAGAAATGATATTGCACCAATCTAGGACTAGGGCTACTCACTGCCCGCGCCACAATTTGGTAACGTGTGGATATAATTTTATTAATTAAGTCCATACAGACCTCCCTTCTACTACCACGATATATAATGCCACCTATGGGCTGGTTTGCAGCGAAGTCCTTGAAAGAGCCGCCTCGATGTAGTTTCCAAGCAACATCACCAACCATTATTGATTTTTTACCAGGACTGGCGTACTAAACAGCGTTTAGCGACATCTTTTATTAAAATTAGTACCTAGTGTTGCGAATCTTGGTGCGACATAGCGCCATCTTTTGGGAGATTGAGTCAAGGAACTAGCGTTTTGTTATCGCAAGACTTTAGACATATTTACACATTTATAATTTCTTTTGATTCATCCATTTTGCTACTTAACAAAGGGTTATAAATAATAATATTATTATTAATTTAATTTTTATAGGTTGATTATAATTAATTGAAAAACTAAACGTAAATTCTTGTGACATGACTGGAAAAAAAATAAACAGCTGCTGCCATGCGCTCTGTCCTTGTAATTCGGATTTCAAATGTGAAACATTGACTTCATGTCATCTCTTTCTCTCCTATGGCCATGTCAGTTAGATTTTTGAGCATCATGCTTGAAATATTTAATTTTTAAACCTGACTTTCGGACTCTATGTTCGTCTCATATTTTTATTCCTTGTTCCTTGTGAAATAAAAATTGACCGTTTTCTATTCGACATACACTGTTAATAAAGTTCTAAGAAGAAATAAAGGAATTCGTGAACAAATGACTTTTGGGAGAATCGCCAATTTGAATTGGAATACTTGTATTGGAAGTAATGGAAATAACATCTTTCGTACTATGACAGAGAATAGGTATGTTTATCTCATCAGTTTTATATATAAATTGTATCTCTAACTAACCTAAATTAGTAGGCTTTGATATTTTTCATTTGTTTCCTTTTCAGAAAAAGGTCCCGCGAGGACGATTCGTGTGAATTTATGCCATTGTCAAAGAGGATAAATAATTTGCATATCAATAACAACCTAAACACGAACGTTTCTCAAACGCAAGATGCTAGTCATAGCCAGATTAATGGAATAAGTACGGAGAATGGAATCTCTTCGCCAAGTTCATCGTCAGATTCAGAACGAAGACCAAGCTATGAGCCTGGAATGAGTTCCAACCAGAGTAGCTACTATTATGACAATAAGCTGTTATTTGAGCTGCATTTAGAGAGAATACAACGATGTGGACAGCAATTTCCATATTAAGACTAGTTTTAGTGGTACTTGTTTAAGTTTTTGTGTATTATTTGTTATGTCTAATATTAATTAGTACCTATTGTAATTGTATGTACCTTTTTTATTAATTAAAATTGTTGAAGCATGGTAACAATTTTAATTTTAGTTTATGGCATTTCATTGACACATGTCAAATCGATGATAAATTTTTGGCCAATCACGATGTAGAATTAATGCGCCACCTGGTGATATGTTTCGTACACTACAGAAACAGTATGGCGGACTTCATTTGTAGTAAATGGTAAAAGAGAAGGGGCGTCGTTGTTTATTTGTTTGTAATTAATTATGGATTCTATTCTGAATAGTATTGAAGTGCTAAACTAAGTAACTGGGAAAAAAAGGAAAATTTAATGTTAAAGGTAAGTCGTAATACATAACGTTTTGTTTACAACGTGTGAATATCCATGACCTTATTTTGGAAGCGGTACTCCGTAGTACCGTTAGACGGGGCGCGTGGCCACCTGAGCGCTCTCGAGAGAGTGCCGCGAGGGCCGCGTTCAACCCCTCCTCTCGCGATTTCCCTGGCGGTGGAGGAAGGAGCCGGGAGCGGGAGTGATTTGGTGACGGCACATGGAGGGGATCCCACATCATGGTGGGGATGCGACGCGTGTAGGTATCTCGCACAGCCGCAGCCGGTCAAAAGGACTGGTAGGGGTGAACAACCTTCGATTTCTGTCTGGTTTCGCCTACGAGCATGCGGGGTTCCCTCATAAATGTTATGAATCGATTTTATCTTAATTTAATTGTAATTGCGTAACTGAAAAGATATCGGCCATATTTGTTGCGACTCCTTTGTCCTAAATTTTGAACCCTCCTGTATATAACTCTGACCAAAAGTACTTTACAAAACTATTATTGTTTGTAATTGAATCATTTGATTTTATGAATGAAGCAGGTAGATAAAACAAATTTTAATCGTCCCACGAATTTATGAGGTCAATGACTTAATATACATCTGTGACCTTATTTGAACTTTCTGTTGCTAAAATGTCCATAAACGGCGCAAAACTTTCAACTTTCAAGGTACAATATTTCGGATTAACTGTTTTAGGCTTAGGAAGTTTAATCCAAGACTCGCTTTTACTTAAGAAATAGAAGAAGCCTTTGCACATTCAGTATGTAGGTACAGTTAACGAAATAGTTACCCAACCAGCTTGCTTCTCACAGCTAGTGAACCACAACCACAGCTCGCTGTCTTGTGAAAGTACAGCAAAGAGAAAGTGAGCATCACGCTAGAGCTACATGTGCATACATACACGCCAATTGTCTGTTAGTATGTATAGCAAACCCGTCAGTCGACTATCGGGCCTGCATAAAAAACTTTCTTTAACCCACTTTCTCATTAGTAGTAGTTGGCGATCATCTTTCGCCTCTCACCGTGGCTGAATAAATTTTAGTGTAGTGCCGTGTTTGGTGGTCGGTAGTGGTATGTGCCCTACCATCGTGGTCCCAGTGTAGTCCCGTGCGCAGTGGCGCCGCGGTGGTGGGACATTGGGACGTGGGGATACGCGTTGCCATAGTGACTCAAGTGGGACAGTGAATTTTATTTTTATTTTTTCCCGCTTCGGCGGCGAAGCGCGGAGGGTTATCAACAATGTGCGACATGCAGAAGATGCCCACTAGAGAAGATGCCTCTTGGTATGGGGATCAAATCTTTTTGAATTATAATATTAGCTTTTCTGTGGATAAAACAATTTGGCTGCCAGTAATTAATGTGCTGGTTCTATTATAAAAATCTTACTTTGTTTACATCAATAAACTTGTGGACTTGGTTTTTAAACATTTTGACATAACTATTGTTTTGGCCAAAGTTAGGGAAAAAATTAATTAAACCAAACCCAAACGTAAAGGCCCCTCATCACCAGAGCCGTTTCCAAAAATCAATAAAAAGCTTTTTAAAATGTATTGATTGGTCAAGTTTCCTACTTTCACTGTAACTTGTGACATTAATTCCACAAATAAGGAGTCAAACAACTTTCTTAACCGGCAGGTTCACTCTCTATTACAAATATTTTATAATTTAATTTTTATAAGAATATTTAGGCTACTTATCTTGAATAAAATTTTTAGGGTGTAGTGGTTTAAAAACTCAAAATAGCAAAGTGCTATTAAAAAATAAATATTACTCTGGAAGCTTTTCTCCTAAAGGACCGCAATGTATACAAGATCAGTATGTTGGGGAATATTATCTCAATAATTACTTTGCTTTGAATAACGGTATCCACAGATCATAGTCTTTTAGAGAACAGATTAATACAGAATTTAGAAACTTTTCCTTCAATCAGTGTCTAATCCACTGCGATAACATCAAATTAAGGTCATTGGTATTCCCATGTTCTACTAAGCTATTGTCCCGCCAAGAAAGAAATAACTATAGAAATAAGTATAGCATGATGTGAATGTATAAGCACCTTAATTATTTAAAAAACCTTGTATTTTTGTATCAATAAATAACTTACTGTGTTTCTAATAACAGTCATTATTATTTATTACCATTTATGGAAATTCCTGAGAAGAATACTTCAGAAATGCCCAATACTTGGCTGTTCGCTTTCTAATTCTTGGAGGTCATGTCCATATGGTTGGATGATGATGTGGAATATCACCTGGACAACCTGAATATTGGATTTTGCTAAGCCAGTACTGTGGTAAAATGTATTTAGAAGAATTTCAGTATGTCAACAAAACTTTGCCCTTAATTATTGTTAGGGCTGATTTTTCAATAGTTCAATAAGTTTTACCTGAGGAATAAAAATGACCATCTGACTAATTGACATATTTTCCATACAAAAGCTGTATGGAAAATATGTCAATATGACATATTTATTCTTCCAGAAAACATTATCTGACTATTGAAGAATCAGCCCTTAATCAATTACATGGCATTTAAACATAACTGGTGAAATGAATGAGCACATACTAAAGGTACACCTTTGCCGAAACTTTCAGGGTATCAAGCATGATGGTATGCTAATTCATCATCTTCCTGCCCTTATCCCTTAATTGTTTGTCAAAAATTTCTACATCCAAGTCAGCTCTTCATACTCAAGTTGTCAACATAGTAGGATTTAGATGACCCAACCTTGGGCATTGGCTGAGTTTTGAACATCAATGAAGAAATATCTAAGGAGATCATCATTATTTTCCAGTGACGAGGACTCCGATATGAATTTCGCCACATTCTCAGCTGTGGGCAACGCTGGCACACACTTTGTGACCACTGGTGGCCAGCTGCCCGTTGCCAAGCTACAGCAGAATGTGACCAACAATGGAACGGGCATGCCACAGGTAATACAACAAGAATAGCACTGTATACATCTAAATCTAAATTATGTCTTTATTGATGATTTTTGCTCATCAATACAAAATCTTAACAGTTCTATAAACCCTATTTTGTACACTAGCTGACCCGTGCAACGTCGTCTGCGTAACATTTTTCATTACTGCTCTGCTCCTATTGGTCTTAGCGTGATGATATATAGCCTATAGCCTTCCTCGATAAATGGGCTATCTAATACTGTAAGAATTTTTCAAATCGGACCAGTAGTTCCTGAGATTAGCGCGTTCAACCAAACAAACAAACTCTTCTGCTTTATAATATTAGTATAGATGTGGCACGGACAGGCCAATTTTATTACCTTATGTCATACAAACTTAGTGTAAATTCATAGGGTCTGGTGCTATGGACTACTGTGGTTTATTTCTGAGGGGACTATTAATGTGATACTGAAGAAATTGAGGCGCTCAACAAGTATGGCGGATTTCCACTTCTAGACAAGCTTGTGTATGCCATAGAAGATACGGGCTTGTTTTGGACTACTGCCGCAATACTACATCATATGGGTTGACTGCCTCATTGGCTAAGTAAACAACTGTTAAGTTTGTCCTGGGTTTGATTCCCAGTTTGATAGTTGCTGTTGAATTTTATTCAACACAGTTTAGTTTCTTGGCCAGATATATAAATACCAGAGGCCTAAATATATAAATCTAAGTATCTTCCATTGTTTTTCTGTGTACTGATACTGCGGCCTTTCCTTTCTTTTGGAAATGATGAGGCCATTGGCATGTCATAGTAAGGCCCCTGGTCTCACTATTTGAAGTAGAAACAGGTAATTTAACTTCTTGTTTGTTTGTTTGTTTGAAAGTTGCATAGATTTGTAACACATGCACTCCACTTTATTAGAAAACTAGCTGACCCGCGCAACTTCGTTTGCGTCACATTTTCCATTACTGCTCCGCTCCTATTTGTCTTAGCGTGATGATATATAGCCTATAACCTTCCTCAATAAATGGGCTATCTAACACTGAAAGAATTTTTCAAATCGGACCAGTAGTTCCTGAGATTACCCCCTACATACAAACTTACAAACATACAAACTTACAAACAAATTTTACCTCTTTATAATATTAGTATAGATTATGTTAGTGGTCTCTATAAACAAGTAAACAAATAGACGAGCATGAAGTGTTGCATGATAACAAATCCACTCGGGTAACATTCAATTAATGTAGGTAGGTACATATTTCTTCAATAAGTTTAGAGTAGGTACTAACTTTCACTAGTGAAAAGCTTGGAATTTATTTTCAATGAATATTTGTTCTAAGCCATTGGAGATGAGTTTCTAATGGTAATATAATATTTTCATTTCCACTGTTTATTTCAATACGCAAATGTAAAAATAATGTAGTATTTTGAAGTCCAGAAATGCATATAAATCGTTATTACGCAAGTGGAGAAAGCTGTACCAAGCAAAACAGAAGTTATTTAGAAACTACACATTCATTCAATTGTTGAATAAACTTAGACAAAGGATGTGTTCTAACAATGTCTCAGGGATGTTAATCAGTTGTTAGAGTTTATGAACCTAACTAGCTTTTGCCCGTGACTTCGTATGCGCATATCCCTTTTATTCCCGTTCCTGTAGGAATTTTGGGAAATCCTCTCTTAATGCTACCCTAAACTCCCTAAGGAACCTACATGCCAGATTATAGCTTTTTACGATCAGCAGTTTCGGCTGTGCATTGTCTGTCAGTAACTCACTCAGTGAGTAACGTAATGGTAGGTTACTGCCTCGTTGGGAGTGCAGAGCGTAGTATATCCAAGGTTTATTTAGTACTATGCAGCTGCCTAGAGTCAGGATTTGTTACGGGCTAATGGTAAATGGATTGCAAAAATAACAGGAAAAATATGGGTGTATTTTAGTTTTCTTTTAATAACGACTGAGTACTGACTCAAAGTGGCATAGAATTATGTGGCAGAAAATCAAAAGTTTTGGTTTTTTTTTTTTCGAAGTTGCGCCGCATGCATATATGGGAAGAGGATTCTCAATGATCTTCACATAGCGACTTTACCTTCAAATATCTCTGCAACGTAAAACTTTAGGGCACCATGTTGCTAACATTTAAAAAAACAATCAAAGTGGCGGCGGGGGAGCTATGCCAGCTTCCATTGAAAAAAGTTCGAATCCCTTTGTTCACCAGTATGTATCGATATGGACAGTTTATAAATCCTGGAAGTTCATCTACGTAACGTCATGTTCTATTAGAACTATGTTACTTGTTATGTTAAACATACACAAATTATACTAACTGTTTTTATTTTAGAACAGAAATGACGTCTGAATGATGTCAGATAAATTCCCGAAGCTAATTTATTCTTGTTAAACCGTGCAAGAGTTCGTGTTGATTGACAATTTCTTAGAAAACTGTACACGTATCGAGTTCATGACTATAAACGGGACTTCGTTATCGTGGTCGATCGTTCGTTGTGATCACAGATGGTTGTGATTGGGATGACTAACTGAAGCACTGCTGGTAGCACAAAGGAAGAGAGGCTAGTGGTGTAGTTCTTTCCCTTTTGAGGAATTGAATGAATGTACTCATTTTATAGTCTGGCTTAGTCTAATGAAAGAGTACATATTATTTTCAAACAAGAAATAGGGAATATGCGTGCAATTTTTTTATTTGCAAAATAAAATACTTAACTCTAGTAAACAATCATGAAATTATTTTTTAAATACCTTCATCATTTCGATACGTAATGTGACTATACAGCTGCCATAGAAAACAGCGTTTTCGCGAGAGGGACAGATATATTTGTTTAAAATAATTGTATCTCGTTCGTTTTTCGAGCAATTTAGATTCTAATTTCACAGTTAGTATTATATTTTCGAATACTTTTAGATAAACTGTTCAGATCATAAATACTTTTTTGCATATTCCCTATTCTCGTTAATAAATGGCTACTAAAGTTGCAAAATTTAAATATTTGTAGGACGAAATGCAATCCGAGAAACAGGCTATTGCCTAGTATGCAGAAAGTCCCAAACTAGAATATCAAAAACTTGAAGCACTGGCCATATGTTTATTCAGTATTTGTAATACGTGTGTAATTATTTCAGTTAATTTTATTATTATAGTTTACTAGCTGACCCATGCCCACATCGTTGGGCGGTGTTTTTCTTGTTTCTATATAGCCTATGACATTCACAAATAACGTGAAAGACGTTGGTGAAAGAATTTTCAAAATCGGTTCAGTAGAGATTACCCCTTTTTTTACAGTTTAAACTATCTATCTCCATGAAGGTTGAAGAGTCATCAAGTATTGTGGTCAACTTATGAATATTTGTCCGTTGCAGGTTTGCGTGGCTGTGGGTGCAGATGGGCAGACGGTGCAGTACATGCGTGCGCTGGACGGCAGCATGCAGGCGACACCACAGCTGATCTCGCTGCCCATCCAGCTGGCGGGAGCCAAACCTGGTATGTACTGCCACTAGGACTAGGACAGAAGAGATATCAGATATAGGATAAATTTGTGTTTTCACGATTATACACTACGGTAATGTTCCCATGTAGGCTTGAATATCATCCGTTTAGAAGCTACAATGCCCCGGACAGAAATTTTATAACACTCCTCTTTTTGGATTGGGTTTAAAAATGCGATTCAAAGAATTCGACTTTGAACTCTACATGGGTTGAAAGTCGAATCAATTGGGTTGAATATCTCGATGTTGGGAGGTATATGTTAAGTGACTTACCTGTTAATAAATGCATCATATAAATATCTTAACTTGCAAAAGATGATTCTTGCAAAATCGTGACGTTCAAGATACGGATATGACATGCATAATATTACGTAAATTTCCGTTCATCTGTGACGCAGACGCATCACGATGTAGCATGAACACTGCTATAATACTAATTCATTCAAAAAGTTACCCCTTCGGTACAGTCACGTTTGTACCGACCCTGTCTAGCATAATAATTTCTTTATAAAACATGCATAAGGGGTGCCTTATGATTTAAAAAACGCCATTGTTATTATAAGCTGTTTCCTGTCAAAAGCTGACCAGCATATTGTTGACAGGTGACCCTCAACCGACGGTGCAGATCCAGGTGCTTACTCCGAGTATGCTGCAAGCACAGCAACAACCCAAGTACCAGATGCAGATACCTATTCAAGGATACCAACAAGGTACACTATATATGAAATATATCATTATAAGACAAGTATACTTGATATTTTTTTTTTCAAGTTTTAGGCTACGCTAGGCGCCAGATAAATGTGCAATAACGGTCATTGCCCCACATACATTTGATTGACTTTCTTCTGTCCTGATTCGACTTCTTTCGTGATTCTTTACGTTCTCTAGTAGAGTAACGATTAATAGAACTTGTTCGGGTATTTACGATGGGATATTATTTTCTCCTTACTACAAGTTTATCTGGCGCGTACCATAGCTTAAAACTTAAAAAAACTGTCGTGTTGTGTCGTAGTGGGGAATCAACTGCGTCAGAAGGCGACAGTGTCGACGCGACACAACACAATCATGTTAATCCGGCTTTACGGTTAAAAGTAGGTAACTCAATTTGAACGGTCTGTTTCATTGTAAGGTGTAAGTTGTCTTGTAAAACCGACAGACTTATTTATTTATATTTCCTAAATGCTACACAGGATAGTTATTTAGTTAAGCTAATGAGTTATCAATATAAGGTTACTTTTGTGGCGAGAATTCGTGTGCAAGACCTAGTACTAGCCTCTGTTGTCTTCTTACCAAAATAATTACTAGTCTCAAACAGACGTTGTATAATAATTAATGCTTTATACTTAATCATAGCCCATAACATGCTATTCTATGAGAATTAGCATCATTAAACACATTAGACATTTCAAGCTTAATTAAAGTTTCTTTTACACCAACTATCAAGCAACATTCACTTTTTTAAACCATAGTGACCTTTGAGCGGGTAGTGTTTGCTGCGCGCCAAATAGGTCCAGTAACCTATTTGGCGCGCAGTTGTGAGGCACTTGTTTTTAAATGTATTCTTCTTATTTTTGTTTCTAAATAAATTACTGATTAAATCAAGCATAATAGATCTTAATAAAGCTAAGGTGTTTGGTTGAACGCGTTTATATCTGACTAGCTTTTGCCCGCGGCTTCGCTCGCGTAGAATTTGATCTGCCACATTAAGTTACGTGACATTTTTTTTAAAATAGGTATATTTTTTAATGTAACTTCACATCGTATATCCCAGATTTCTAACTTCAAAATTAGTTTCCATACAATCAATCCAAGAACAATTCTTATACGACTGAATTAAAAATAAAAAGTAATTAATCGCTATCTAGGATAAATGATGAAGAATAAATGACATGACGCCGTATCACGCTCCGCCCGTGCTGACGCCGCCGTTAGGCGCTCCGTTCAAGTCAATCATATCGTGATAACTTTTAAACTATTCGGCCAAATTACTTAGTGTGAAAGACAAAGTTTATATACATTAAATACTTAATGCGAGAAATGTATTTATTTTGATAAGAGTTTGATAATTATACTAATATGTGCATTGTAAAATAGTACCAAATTTAATTAAATTTATGGGTCACAATTTTGGTTGTACTGGCTTGCACATAAAAGATAGATATATGCTGTCGCTGACTTTTATTTAGATCTACTTAAGACAAACAATTCTGCGGTACATCATCTTTATGTAACTCCATTGGTTTAGGCAGCGCACGCCAAGATAAGTCTCAGATGGAAGATTTTTTCCGACTTAATTGACACGTATCGTTATATTATGACCAAAATTACATAAAATCATTATAAATTGTAGCCTATGTGTTATTCTGATGAATAACCTATATTACTGTAAAGTTTCATCCAAATCCGTCCAGTAGTATTTTCGTGAAAGGGTAACAAACATACATACACACACACATACATCCATCCTCACAAACTTTCGCATTTATGATATTAGTAGGAAGGATAGTACCAGTCAGATTTGGAAAATTATTTTACAAATACTATACGGGAATGGGAAAAAACGGGATATACGCGTACAAAGTCGTGTGCAAGTTTTTTTTAAAAAAAATATCTTTGTTTGAAGGTGGAGCGGTACTGACGGTTGCTTACTCGCCGGAGGCGAACGATGGGGGCGGCTTGCAGCTCGTCGGACAGGGCAGCTTGGGTGAAGGTAAGCTTTTATATTTATTTATGACATAACAAAAAAGGCGAAGATAAAATAAGGGTCGACCTTTGGGGTGACCCTCTTAAGTCCTTTGCACACGGCGGTTTTTTAACGGGCAGAGGGCGCACGCTAGCGCTCTCAGACGCAGAACATGATTTCTTTTTGTTGGACATCTACAGCGCAGCGACAAAAGCGCGCGTTCGTAAAACATGCGTCATCGGCGCGTTAAAAGACCCAGTATGCACATTCTCTTAGGATCCATTTAAGTCCCATTGTAGGTTTCTAAAAATTAAAAAATAATTATGTAGCCATTGTTCATTGATTTATTTTTCGATTTTCCTGTAGACTAACCTACCTACAGGAAGGTCGTGGTGACTATCGACCTATGCTGGGATAGGCTCACAAGCTCTGCTATGATACTTATGTGACCAGCAGACTGATTTTGTATAAATGTTTTCTTAGTAATAATAATATAGTTTATGTTGTGTCATTTCAGTCCAAAGGCATCCTTTTACTTATTTTAACTAAACATTGGGGATAAAAATATAATAATATATAGTTCAAGCTTATCCATATCCAGATCATTATTCAAGAGATTTAAAAAGTGTATTTTCTACACATTCAGGTACATTCAGACTGCGATCAGGTGATGTTGCCATTACATAAGATAGTAAATGTTCACTAACCATCACTTGTGCACTCGACTGTGTTTGTACACACTTGCACTTGTGGCAACTTACTTGATTGATGTTCTGTGGCCTGGTTTCCACTAAAGCGGACTTCAGATGTCTTGAGCAGCCAATATGATTGTGTCTATCAATTTACATCTTTAGAACTCACTACAATGAACCAACGAGAGTTGGTTGATTATGAGTAATTACGAGCCATCTTCGCTTCGCTTTGGTGAAAATCGACACATAGAGTGGGTGCATTTACTTATATTTATATGGTTACTAGCTGATGGCCCCGGCTTCGCCCGCTTGACAAATTCTATACTAAAACCAAAGACTATTAAACCACTTGACTGCGCATACAGTGCCCCGACGCACGAAAACTATTAGTGTTTTTGCTCAGATGTCAGGCAGCAGGCACCAAGTAACCATTTTAGTTGTGACCAATTGTTAGACCTGTGGGCATGCTAAGTTTTTACAAATCGTTTTAATTTTTATGCAATTTATAACGCATAAAAATGCCTTCATATCCGGTGTATTTGTGTGGGAAACATTCCTAGATCTTATGTTACAAAAATGATGGCATAACTTTTCATCGGAGAGTAAAGACTACGCAAAATATTTTTGATTTGAATCAGATGATGAGCCACTGCAGGGGTCTATATAAAATGGTGGTTAGGTGAACGAGCACACTGTGAGAAGCGCGCGTTGATGTCTTTTGGAAAAGTCTCTTTCTTTCATTAGGAAATACTTATATTGTTATCCCTTTCTTCCCCTTTGTATTTTTATCGTAAAAATCTGTGCTGTTACGTTTAATGATTGAAGTCGATTTATCGATGATCATAAAATTACAACTAATACAATTTTTAATCAATTCACATACTTACATTAAACACGTAACTACTTTTAAACGACTCTAAAAATAGGAGGAGGGTCTCAGATTTTTCATCTGTGTGTTTGAGATACATGTTTTCATTTTAGATTTTCGAAGATTTCAGAATTAAAATAAAAGTGGAAAGATAAGGTTAATAGGGAAACTTTGTTTAAACAAGATATAGCGCTGTTTGTTTGGATTGAGTATTTTTATAATGTTAAAATCCATTTTATCGATATCGACTATTTTCCTTTAATCAAGTAGTGCCACCACTAACCATAGGCTACCTATGCAACTTGACCTTGAACGGACCAATTGCAGCCGCGCGTTGTTCCTCGTCCCCCGGCCCGCTGTAGTGAGCCGCGTACTTAGAAGAAATCGGCCTATACGCTCTCTAGTGGTTATATACTCTATGACTAAAACCTTCCTCGAGAACCACTATCCATTGGTGAAAACAGCATGAAAATCGGTGCAGTATTTTTTGAGTTTATCGCGAACAGACGCGGCGGAGGACTTTGTTATAAGTAATATGTAGTGATCAGCACGCGGTTTTCATACTTTGTGAAGTGAGCATAACGTGAGTTGACACTTCTAATAGTTGCTAGGGATTGATAACTCACTTCACCTAATCATAATCACAGTGAGATAGTTACGATAGGGTCTCTAACTGGATTTTTTTTTACTACCACCAGGACTTCAAGTATTGGCTGCATTACCACAAGAGATGCAGTTAGTACAACAAACTCAAGAAAAGGACCACATGCAACAAAACATGCATCAGGTAAGCAGGATAACGAACGTTTAAATTAAATAGAAGAATAGGATACAAACCATTTATTCGACACAACACAACAGCAAAAAAAAAACATTATGAACAAAAAAGAAACAAAAACATAAATAAAGAAAATTTAATGGTACCACTAAAATTGTGCTGAGCGTGCCCATTCCGAAAGGGTTACCAGCTCAACATGTAATGGGCGTCAGACGCCCAGCGCTGGTTTTAAGTTGGCACCCTGCTGTGACATACAGACGAGGGTAAATAAAATAACTACAGTGTTATTAATACATGCTATTAATGTGATAATATAGGAAGTGAATTGAATAAAGATCGAAAATTACAACTGTTGAGCAGTAGGAGAAGATAAAATATAATAATATAATATAACATTTGGCTGTTTTGAATGTTGGCGGCTATTGAGATGACATTAATAAAGAAGTATGGACGAAATACACATAGCCTCAAGCTCAACTATATTGAGATAGGGACTAGATAGAGAGGAGGGTTTCCAAGCCGTGCGTCGCGACTACACGGGGCGTCACAGTGGTTTCAAACTCCCAAAGGCGTTGCATACTGTCATGGAAATAAATAAGATCAAAATAAATAAATAAATAAATGGAGATCGTCCTGTTTCAAAAGCTTTTCTGGATGCAAAATCTGTTGAAGATCTGATCTGAAGCCAAATTTGCTATAAATTGATATTGATCGAACACTAACTTATCAACACACAATTTTATAAACATTTTTCAGTGATTCTTAATCAGAAAAGCAAGTCCAAACGTAATAATTTCACAGGTGTTCATAACGCCGAACCAGCAGATCATTATCAACGCGCCGGAGAACAAGCCGCTGAACAACAACACGACGTCTGACAACAACAACGCGGGCGGAATGGACATCATCATCAAGGAGGAGTGTGACGACACCACTAATGATGATGTGAGTACCTCTACCTGTTCTCTAACTATGTCATTTGTTAATAGCAGGTTCCTAGTGGTTCACACGCTCTAGCACTTTGTGTTTGCATTCCCTTTTTATGTTTAATATCCAGCGATAAAAAAAAAGATAATAAAGTGGAAAGAAGTACATCAATTCAGTTGTTATAAGCACGACATAGTCAGAGAAAAGGCTATTCATTATTTTGAAAAAAAATTAAAATGAAAGTTTCATTTGGAAACTACACTCACTCCTGAAAATAAAGTTATAAGTGTTGTTCTTTCCATAAATTGTGGATGAATGATACTAATGGCTGGATAAAATTGGATAGTGACATATAACATGTTCGCGGAAACAAGCAACAATGTAATCGTTAGAAGTGACATCCATTGCCTTCGTAATAAAGTTGTTTTTATTTCCACAGGAGAGCTCGCAAGGCACGGAGGCGGGCGAAACCATGCAATGGCAGCTGAACCAGTGCCATCAGCAGGATCTTGTCAAGTACCTCAGCACTCTGCCGTCGCAGGTTACTTTTCTTAGTTTTTATTTGACGCCTATGGTCCACCTGATGATAAAAGTTTCGATTTTTTTACCTTGTGTGAGGCAATCTCTGTAAAAGGCGCCAGATAAACTTGCAAGAGTCATGAGCACAGATCATTGGCATCTCTAGGGCTTTTCTCCTGGGGACTGGCCCCCAACCTGTGACCTGAACAATAAATTATGAAACGCTTTTCATTACTAGAGAGTGTAACGGATCACGATAGAAGTCGATTACAGTTTTATGTAAGTCAATAAAGCGCCTACTCTAAGTACTGAACTAATCACGAAGATTCCGTTATTGATAAAAAAACCTGCTGTAAAGAAACACATTGGCAGCAAAGCTGGTAGCATCAACAATTATTGTTTTATAGAACACAAAATACTAACATAAATTTAATAATTCCAGCAAACACAAGCTCTGCCGGTATCCCTGCAACAGTTCTTACGATTGAACCCGACGGACGTGAAGAAATCGGAACCTATAGAGATCGAGATAGAAATGGATGACGTCACTGACGATAAGAAAGAAGAACCCGTGGCTGAAGCTGTTCTGAGCGAAGGTAAATATTGCAGTAGTGGCCTGCGCCTAGCGTTGCCACAGTCGTGCATTGTGCAGTCGGGGAAAATAATAGTTTAACACATTTAGCGTGACGTTATGAAACTACAAGGAAAATTTTTCTCAAGCGCTACAAAGGCCAGGGGAAACGTATAAAATTGTCTTTGGAATTTCTTTTAATAGGCCACGCATAAACCCACTATGCTGTATGTGGCTGTTTATTAACAATCTTAATGAAGTTCCAATTTATTGTGATTGTTATCATAGTGAAAAACAATTAATTTCCCCGACACGTTAACAGCTTTCTCTTTGGGTATTTATGCGCTCTTAAGCGAAATATTTTACCTCCGTACGTTATCAAAAGCTAGCGCATAAGACAGCCACCTCTGGCCGCAGTCGAACACAAAATGCTCGGAGCGGCCGCCAGTACCAAAGGTACGAAAGTGATGCAAGAAGATTCTTGCGTTCGTCCTAAAATATTTTCAAAATTTTTGTATCTTCCTGGTTAAACTCACCCATTGGCACTAACTTGATTAATCAAAATTTTATCAGCATGCTAAACAAAGAAGTAATAAGATCTTCAGAGAACGGGAAATCTCTGCAAAAACTATGTGAGTAAAGACAAATGTTTTTTTGTTTTTGTTGGTTTTTGTTTTGTTTTTTTTTTACCAATTTTAAGGGTCGTTTTTCAATGATCAGATAGCCTTCAACTAAAGAATAGGTAAATGTGGTGGTTTGACATTTTTTCTGTATAAAAACTGTCTATCCACAATTTTTATACATCTGTTTTAAAACTTGATATCTGAAGATTGAAAAATCAGACCCAAGATAAGTAGGTACCATACATCAAATGTGGTGTTTTCAGGAAGACGCATACGCTCAACCTCAAACAGTGAGACACAAGAAGGCCCCTTATGATACTTGCCCAAGACACGCACAATCCTACATTACAAATCAAAAGGATGTTTTAAAATTTTCCTAAACCTCTTATCCAAAGCTTGTCAAAAGCGAGGAAATCCAAATGAAGCTGGCAGAGGAACCGAAGCTGAATGTTTCGAAACACAGAAAAAAAATCCTTTAAATACCAATCAAGCAAATGATATGACTAAATTACATAATGAGGCGGTGGCTCCGACTGTAATCGATCTGACTGGCGATAAACTGGCAGAAAATGAAAATATAGTATATCCAGCAAACCAGACTATGAATAACCCTATAGAAAGAAATCCTTTAACTATGCCAGATTTTGACATTGGCGTTAAATCAAAAAGTGGACCTGAAATTGCAAGCTCAACTTGCGATACTGTAAGGCCGCCAGAAGAATATCCAAAATTAACAAAAACTGTAAAAAAACATATTCTAGTTTTTTTGTGGCCAGAACATAAAATAACATCGCAATCACATAGTCAACCTTACGTACTTCAAATCTCGTTCAGTGTTGTAAAACCGCCAGGAAGTCCTGGAACTCAAAATGTTGAAAACGCAACAGTAGCAGAACTTCGTTCAAGTCCACCAAATGAGACAAGTCCATCAATAACTGAATCTAATACTTTATTGGGAATTGAAGTTGTTAAACTGCAAGAAACACTTTACTTACTTCAAATCTCGATACAAATTGTTAAACCCCCAGGTAATCTTGCAACGCAAAATTTAGAATACGCAACAGTAGTAGAACATCGTTCAAATCAATCAATACCTCAAGGTTGTAACTTATTGGAAATCGAAGTTGCTAAACAGCGAGAAGAATATTTAAAAAAATATGAGGGCATTGGTGAAACGGTTTCTTCAGATTATATACATAAGAAAAAGAAAGCTTCTGCTTTTAAACCTAACACCATGGATGAATTTAAGACCACTCACACGCCCAAAAAAACTGTTCAAGAGAATAACCCAGATCCTACAAGCGCGAATGTAACAGATCCTTACTGTGAGAGCATGGAAGAATATCTTTTAGAGAGCAATTTTGAACTTGAAAACATAAATGTGCAGCAAAATGAAAATATTCCAAAAATACATCTGGCAACCCAGTGTCAACCACATTTACTCCAAAACTCGTTAGATAGTGTAGAACCTTCAGAGTATCCTCAAACGCAAACTCTAAGAAGCGAAACAGGAGAAGAATATCTACCAACTAAAAAGAAAAAACAAAATAAGAGCATTGATGAAACTGCTTCATTAGAATATACACATAAGAAAAAGAAATCTCGTAACATTAAGAAACCTCTGTCGGAAGGTTTTGACTCTACAGTGGAAGTATCCGAGATCACACACGAACCGATTATACCTGTCCCGAAGAATAATAAAGGTTCTACATGTGATCCCGGAACTAATCAAGTTTCTACATGTGAGATTGTTGAAGCCGAAAAACATAGTTTAAGCAGAAATAATAAAAATAAACCACTTCAAAATAATAAACAACCGGAAGAACATGAAATAGATAAGATGCTAGAAAAACATCACGCCATCACTGGTAGTAATAAAACACTGCCCAAAATACAAAATGAAGTACCTTTATCCTTTAAAAAAACTGTTCAATCCAGTCCAGTAAAAGAAAAAATATTAATGACTTTAATACGAGAAAAAAGAATTAAAAAGATATATGAATGTGTACCTTTTGGTCCTCAATATGAAACGGGAACTAATGAAGTTTTCTCTTCGTCAAAGCCACTACATATAGTTGAGACAAAAAATGAAAAAGTAAAAAAAAATATGAATGTAATGAAAAATGGACTAAATTCAATAATACCCATTCGCGATATAAAAGATAGTAATAAAAAACTGTCCAATAAACAAGAAGAAGAACCGAATTCCATTAACAATACTGTGCAGCCAGGTATAGCAAAAGATAAAATAATAATTAAATTAAGGCTCAAAGATGTTAAAATTGAAATGAATTATAAATGTGTTATAGGCCAAAATGCTCCTTCAGAAAATGATAATCAAGATGAAACTGGAACTAATAAACCTTCCTCCTCATCAAAACCACTAGATAATATGGTAGAGACAAATAATGAACAAGTTCTAGTGATACCCTTATCACACGAACAATCGCTTCCTGAACATACTTATGTTCATAAAAAAAATAAAGCATGTAAAATTATTAAACCCCTTCAAGAACACAGAACTGTAGAAATGGAGATCACTAACCCACAAGATACAACAACTCTAGTGAAGAGCCTTGAGAACGTTGCCGATGGAAATGTCACTGAAACAAATACTGAGCAAGACTTATGTAGAAACTCATCAAACGAACAAACCATTTCAATATTACCAAAAAATTGTTATATCCATAAAAAATATAAATCACGTCAAATTTTCGGTGATTTGCAAGAACAAGTAGTAAACCATGGATTAAGTAATACTGATGAAAAAGAAGAAGAAAATTTCGAAATTGAAATTCAAAATGGTTTCGATGAAAATGATCACACTTTAACCCATCTAAAAACTATAATAGATGTAGATAATAACCATAATATAAAAAAATCTTTAAATCATCTAGAAGATTCAAGAAACCTTATTATGGAAAAAAAGAACATTCTGGCAGACCTTTGCAAAGAATATCGTGCAACTGAAGAAGACAAAAAAACTAAAAAGCGATTAATAGATCAAGAATGTACAACTTTAACAAACTATGTCCTTGAATTTTATGACACTCTAAAATACACAATGACTGCCGCAAACAATCCAGCTCCTGTTAGTAATCTACTGATACCAAAGGCTGAAAATGCTGCTATTGGCTATGACATAATAAATGACCGAGAAACTGAACTAGAAAATATCAGTTCAAATGAAATTTATAGCTCGCCAATAGACCGACCGGTACAAAATACCGAAAAGTATATCCCGATCACTGTATTGAGACCTGAATACCCTCCGAGAGAATATGCGCCCGTGAACTACCGGACATTTATTAACGAGCAAGAAATATTTCAAGAGGACTTCAATTTAATACTTCGGTCTAATGAAATGTATAAAACTCCAATAGACCCCACTCTAGAATATTTTACCGAAAACTATCCAACTCCTGTTTGCGATCAACGGATACCACAGGCTAAACATGCTGTTATGAACGATGAAATAATAGGCGAGCGAGAAACAGAACGAGACAATTCCAAATTAAGAAATTGTATGTATAAAATTGGTATGGGAAACAGTGATCTAGCTCCTGTATTTGATCCATGGATTCCACAGGCAAAACATGGCGATCATGATACTGGTAACGAAAACCCAACTCCATATTTTGAACCACAAGAAGAAATTCATATCGAAAATGACACAGTAGACTATATATCACCAACTATGAGTCAAGTACCGGAAGAGCATGCGGTTGCAGACGATGCTGATATGAAGACGCAACAAAGTGTTATTGTAAGAAATAGTTTCAACTCATCAATAGACACTAAAGAATATCATACTGCAAATTGTACCCCAGTTCCTGGTTCTGAAAATCTTAACCCTCAGGAACTACATGCAGCTGTAGACCATGAGACAAACAAGGCACAAGAAGCCCGTAGCTTATTAAATAAGGTTCAGACCCAAATCGATAAGTTGAATGTAGGCTTTGCGATGCAAGAAAAAAACATTAAAGTGCTCGAAAATATTGTTTTTAAAAATCCTTTCATTAATAACTCTCTAATGGACCGCGGTACGCAATATGAAGTTGAAGAACCTCAAGATGAAAATCGTATCAAAAATAATAACGTAAATAAAGCTCATGAAGACACTCAAGAAAATAACATCTGGAATTGTTCTAATGACGAAATTTGTAAGTTCACTTCATATTTTAAACCTCGGGAAGAAATACATATCGAAAATGATACAGTAGGTTATAAATCATCCCCTGTGAGTAAAGCTCTGGAAGTGCACGCGGCTGTAGACGATACGATAGAGAAAACGCAACAAAATAGGATATTAAAAGAACATTGCAATAAAATTAGCAACTCCTTAATGGGCCTTACTCTGGGATATGATACCAGAAATGATATGCCAACTTCCTTTTTTGCACCTCAGGATGAAACTCATATCGAAAATGAAAACTTTGTCCCAGCTCTTATAAGTAACGCTAAGGAAAAGTATGCGGCTGTAGACGACACGATAATGAAGACGCAGCAAAGTGGGATTTTTATAAACCACTCTGATACAAATAACAACTCTGCAATGGACCTAGCAACGGTACATGATTCAGAGAACTGTATCCAATCTCCTGTAATTGAAAATCTTAAATCTCAGGAAGAACACGTACATGATATGGGTGATTCTGAAATCGATAAGAATCTTGTAGACCATGCTCTGGGACATAATACCAGAAACGATTTGCCAACTCCACTTTTGGAACGTCAGGAGGAAACTCCTATCGAAAATGGAAACTTTATCCCAGCTCCAATGAGTGGAGCTCAGGAAGAGCATGCGTCCGTAGACTATGAAAGAATTTACACACGAGGAACCCTGCCAGAAAATAAGAAAAGATGTTCTAATGATGAAATTTATAAGTACCTTGTAAACCTCGCTGTAGGAAATGATGCCGAAAACTACAAACCAGATGAAGTTTTAAAAAATGGTACCGAGAATTACAGTACCCGAAGTGCAGTAAATAAACCTCTGGAAGGAAATACGCCTGAAGACTACGAGTACGTTATTTCATATGGCTTCCAACAAGGAAATGTAGTTTTTAGAAATATACCATACGCCAAGGAACGTACTATGGGATATATCCGAAAACAAGTTAATAAACCGGAGAAAGAACCCCATGCAGATAAAAACAAAACCATTTTCGTAAAACCTTCATGTAAACTTGATAACATAGAATATTCTACTAAACCGTGTTTAAAAACAAGACTATATAACGATGTACCTCATATCGTAACAACGCCATCGACATTATATACGAGCAACAAAAATGTCCGAAAGGCATCCTACAATCATCAGATCTACAAAGCGGTTTTATTGAAGGAAACGATAAATAACAGGCAATTTGATGACAAACAACGCAAAGATATACCTACATTAAAATTTCATGAAAACACTAAAGCTGCTGACACTTCCCGCCCTGCCGCCAACGCACTGTCGCATCCGTATAAAACTATGCCAGCATTAGAATCTCATGAAAACACTAAAGCTGCTGACACTTCCCGCCCTGCCGCCAACGCGCTGTCGCAGCCGTGTAAAATTATACCTTCATTAAAATCTCATGAAAACACTAAAGCTGCTGACACTTCCCGCCCTGCCGCAAACGCGCTGTCGCAGCCGCATAAAATTATGCCTGCATTAGAATCTCATGAAAACACTAAAGCTGCTGACACTTCCCGCCCTGCCGCCAACGCGCTGTCGCAGCCGCATAAAATTATGCCTGCATTAGAATCTCATGAAAACACTAAAGCTGCTGACACTTCCCGCCCTGCCGCCAACGCGCTGTCGCATCCGTATAAAATTATGCCAGCATTAGAATCTCATGAAAACACTAAAGCTGCTGACACTTCCCGCCATGCCGCGCTGTCGCAGCCGTGTATCAGGTGGCCAAATATACTTATAAACCCAGCCAAAGTTAAAAAGCAGTCGTGCTTGCCCCCACCGCCTCTACAGTCAGTCGTACCGCCATCAACGAAGAAGCGGCATTTGATACACAACCCGGTGAATAATAGTCGAAAAAGACTGAGGATCGAAAAGCTAGAACCGTGTCAGTTCCTACATCTGCCACCGAAACCGCCGCCGCTCGTGCTACCGATTTCAACAGAACTCCCAAAGCTTCCCCCACCGCCAATAGCTCAGCAGCTCCCTCTACCGCAGTCATCGTTGCTGCAGTCGCCAAACCCGCCTGTGTCGCCTGCGAGGAGCCCCGTGGCAAATAAGTCTGTCGACAAATTGTCACTTGATAAAAAACAAAATAAACTACCCACTAAGATAAAAATATTGAAACAAGAACTTTGTAATTGTGCAAATGAATGCCCATTAAAAATTGGAACAAAGCACCAACTTCAAATATTTAAGAAGTTTTATAAGATTTGTAGCTTCAAAAAACAATTAAAGTATTTACTAAATTTAGTATCTTCGCGCGTCCATGTTTTAAGATCTCCTGGAGAACATAAAATTAATATAATTTTTTATTATTACATTCCTAATATTAAAGGAGGAAAAAAAATTCGAGTTTGCAAAACATTTTTCAAACATACTTTTGCGATCTCTGATAATATGGTGAGCCGTATTAAACGGCGTAAAAACTCGAATGGTTTTGTCAGATGGACAGGTAACGTAGGTGACAGATGTTTTCTTTCAGTAAAGGGTAGCCCATTCACTACATGAGCTCAAAATGGGGGATTTGATCGAAATGTCACGTCCACTTTTTAATTTAGAGAATATTAATTATTATATGTATAAGACATGTATTTTTACTGGAAGCGATTGTCTGTATTTTAAGCCAAGCGAATTTATAGATGAATGATAATTATTGATTACATAGTGTTTGGTACAGTACAATGGGCTTGCGTCCTGAAAAAATCTAATTTGTCCGCCTGTTAGATTATCAAAAAATATTTCACCCGTGTATTTTCTTTTGTTACGGGAACCAAAATTGACGAAGTTATGACGCTTTTAAAATTCTCAATACGTCACACCTTCGCATAATTTTTAGTGAGTCGTGACATCACGCGCCCCCACTCCCGAGTTTTGATGCGTTTTATCTTTGTCAATATTCATTGATTTACAAAAACAAAAAATACGTTTTTTCAATACTCTAACTGACGGATATAAATAGTTTTGCAATTTGTGGATGATGGAATCTAGCCTATTATGTATAGAGCTACGCTATCAAAGGGTAGTTCATTAGGGAACGTGCAGGAACTGTAGGTGCCAGCACAGAAGCGTCATTGTCAAGTATATTTTACCTATAAATTTCGAAATTGCAACGCTAGATGGCATAGTCTACTTCGTGCATGTTCCCCTAAACGGAGCGTGCCGGAACTATAGGTGGCAGCACTGAAGCCTAAGGCTGCGTTTCCACCAGAGATGTGCGAGGAATGTGTTTGTAAAGAACCAATAGAATCGCTTCATTTACCTCGCCTCGGTCAGCACAGCTCTGGTGGAAACGGCTCAGCGGAGCTAGATTGTTGCGCATATAAAACAAGCGAGCAATGTGTGCGAGGGATGTGTTGCGAGGAATGTGTGTTGAGAAGGATGTGTTGCGAAGTTTGCGCATACTGTACCAGCCAGTTAATTTTTCTTCCATTACACGCAACCGTACGACATGCGTACGACTACAAGCGCTAACGACAACAAAGTGAGACTTGAGCGGCAGGCAGGCAGGCGCTCGCGTTACTCCGCTTCCACTACACCGCACCCCCGTCGACACATTTCACAACTTCGTAACGCATCCTCGCACCACACGTTAATGCGCATTTTCACAACTCCACTACTCATCCTCGTAGGCACATTTTCATCGCACAGCTTTGGTGGAAACACCCACACATATTCACAGCACAGCTAGACATCCTCGCACGACACATTTCCTGCGCACATCTCTGGTGGAAACGCAGCCTTAACCTTATAGTTTCGAATATGCAACGCTAGAGCATAGTCAACGCTCCTTATAAGTTTAGTGACTTGAATTAAGAATTTTAGTCATTAGATATCTTTTTATTATATAACGTCTGCGGAGTTTTTCGTTATCTTATGTATTTCATTATGCTCAAACACGTATTTCTACGCCATGGGTATCAGTGCGACGATTGTTTGGTGTGAAAAGTATAGAAGAATCAACTTCTGACTTATCCATAGTTCAAAAGCAATTTTTTGCAAAAAGTGCTTCTTCTGTAAAATCCTTTGACTGATAATTTTTTCAAACCATTTTTGAATTGCTGTACCCTATCATTTATAAGTGTATAGAAAGTATACTAGTCACTTAATACCAGTCAAACTTGTTTTTCCTTCCATTCAAAATAATGTACCTTATTAACATAATTTTCTCGTCGTACAGTAAGCCGCACTTCATTGGTAACAAAACCGGTTTTCTATTGAAACTCGTAACACTTTAAGTTTCAATAGATTACGAGGCCGCTGTGGTGCGATCGACTGTACTACATAATGGTTCGACCAATTAAATACAAAGTAATGAAAATTTAATAATGTGATATTTAGGACTAATATTTTTAAACATATTTTTTTGAAATTATATTGTATGTTTTATATTTTGTTAAATAATAATTATTTAATACAATTTCCTAAAATTACATCTTGTATTTCAAATAAATACTATGTATGAATAACGATGCATGCTTGGTTAAACCATGTTAAGTGACAAAAGTGTTATTATACTAGATTTAACTGAAGAATTTTCGGTTCGCATTGCAACTCGCTAATATTAAAATTCTTACTGTTAAGTGTTGCATTGCACCACTCATTAGATTCCAGATAGTGATGCTAAAGACTTGTAGAAATCTTTGTTATTTTTAATCTGGATAGTATTTAATATGATCACAATACTGTGTATGTGTGTTAAAATATTAAATTGAATACCACACACACAAGTTCGTGTACTTTTAAATGTTCTTGTAATTGCAACGATTTTTTAAAGATTTTTTAACTTATCTACATCACAACCAAAAATTCCTTATTGTGTGGAATCTCTGGACAGTAAACTGACACTTTTCTGAAATCTCATAAACGAATAAATCACTTGAATATTATTAAAAATACCCATTAAGTACTTGAGAAATTAAACTATATAAAGTTTAAGCAATGAAAATTTCTTGAAATAACAAAGTTACGGAGCCAAAATCGTTGCAAATTAGCTCTAGAACATCCCATTTGATGGAACGCACTCAATTACCAATCATTCTGTATAATCATGTTTATTGTAATCTTTATTTTGACACATATGTACTGTACGTAAAAAAAACTCAATTATTTTTTTACATGACTGTCCAAAATGGTGTGTTATTTTAATCTTTTATGCAGCTCTATTTATAAAAACTTTTTAACCATAGTATTAGTATGCGAATTTGAATACTTATTAGCAGAGATACTTTATCAAATTTTCTTTAAAGAATTTGAATTTAAAGTGTCATAATTACTTGAAAGTTTTTATGAATAAGGTCCAAATGAATAAATATGTGTTGCCAAGTAGAAAACTCTATCGGCCATGACTTACATTTTTTATTTATATTTTTTATGGCTCAAATAAAATAATAAAACTTATTCGGTCTAGCAGAACAATTATATTATTATGAAATTAGGACCTATTTAAAATAGCGTCAGCTAACTTATGGTGTGAAAGCCTAGATTTAATGAACTTTGGACATATGGCGAGTTATTATAACTGAAATGTCTTTAGATATACCGTCAGATCTGTCAGCTGAAGCATTTCACTTTGGCCTCTTGTTTGTCCGGAGTCCATTAAGGTGAATGCTCCAACCAGCCCGCGAAATTAGAATTTTCTTAGGCCTTTATGAACTTGGATGGCGGCTGTATTGGTGATTTTGATTATTATAATTCTGTAATTACATACGTCTTACAGCCGCGAATAATATTTTAATCAACATACAACCTAGCACTGGCCTGCAAATTGCAAAAAACGCAAGAAATTTTGAATTTCGCGAGCTGGTTGGAGCATTCACCTTAAACACTAAATTGAGCTCGTTTTAGGAAAAAGACCATTTACACAATTCTAAAATTGTAAAAAAAAAACTACTTTTTTATCTAAAAAAGGACTCCGCCTAATTTTTATTAGTGATATAATTTTACTAGTATAACTAGATTTAAGCACTTGTATTACCTGTAAAGTTAAACTAAATTAAATGTCTTTTTTACGTGCTAGATCCATTTTTTACCACACTTTTTTTTGGGCTTATTTTTTTGTTCCCCAACTTCTGTTTGACAGCTGTTTTATTTTTTTATTTTTAAAACAACCATGTTCCTGAAGCTGAACTTAGTGTTAACATCCATCATAAGTAGTAGCTGAAAAAGCAAGCATACTCAGCAGATTCGGCCGTATTGCAAAACAAGTGTAATCTTTGCGACAGTTTTTGTATTTTGAACTTTATTCAGACAGAGTAAAGTTTTTAATACAAAAAATTGCTTTAGGTGCTCTACTTGTTGAGTAAAACCGATTGAGTTTCAACCTCACGTTGGCATTAATGCGATAGTAGAAATAAAACTAGCTATGTTACTTTATGTGAGTAAGATAAATACACGTAAATTTAGCGTATAGATTCGGGACAAAATTTTCTGTTACCGAAAACATTCCAAATCCAATTGTAATTGTCTGAAGGAGCACAGTTAAATGAACCATTTGTAACATTGTGATTTTCGTTATAACTGTGTATCCTAATAAATCTTACTACTATTTTAAATGCGAGTTTAGATGGATGTTTGTTACTCTCACGCCAGAACGGCTGAACTTATGCGAATGAAACTTGGCACAGATATAGAAAAAGCCTACTTTCTATCCCGGGAGTATGTTCTCTTGGGATAATTTCTGACACGCACGCGGGCGAAGCTAGCTAGTAACTAAATCGACACAATCAGCGAAGTAATCTCTCCTTTCTCTTCCAGACGGCACTCTTAGGATACAGAGTAAAAAGAAGAAGAAATATAAGAAGAAGCCGCCGAAGCCGGCGCGGCCAAAGCCCGGGCAGGTGGTGATCGCGACTGCGCTCGACGGCTCGCCAATATTCTGCTGCCCCGAGTGTCAGATGGCGTACCCAGAGAAAGAACAGCTGGAGATACATCTGATCGTGCACAAGATTGAGAGGCGGTTCATCTGCGGCATCTGTGGCGCTGGGTAAGTTCTCCTTCACTTTTAAAGCATCAATTGCTCAATGTATTCGTGCCCATCATTGTGGATAAAAAAAATACTCGTCAAGACATTTTGTGTTAAAAAAAAATTGGCAAAATGTATGTGTTTAATTTTGCGATTACATGGTTAAATTAAAACTCGAGCGTGATGATGAAACAAAGTGCTGGCACTCAGCGTAACTTGAAAATACGGCTTTGTAAGGGGCCTCCCCCTAAATTATATTGAACCAAATAAACACTAGTAGTAAAGCACATTTTTCCGTTGCCCTATTTCCAGTCTAAAGCGCAAGGAGCACTTGGAGCGGCACAAGCTGGGCCACAACCCGGAGCGGCCGTACGTGTGCGGCGTGTGCCGCAAGGGCTTCAAGCGGCGCGAGCACCTCAACCTGCACACCGTCATCCACTCCGGCGTCAAGACCGAGATGTGCACAGAGTGCGGGAAAGGTAACGCTACAACCATTCTTATTTTGACAAGGTTACAGTCGGTTTTAACAAAGCTGTTGCGCGAGGAAGGCTGCTCGAAAATGCGGGTGGATGGAGAAAATATGGAAAGTCTTGCCAAGGACAGCGGCAAAAAAAGTTCACAAAGCGCTCAGTGTGCTGGCCTCCTAATTCATGTGAAAAAGTCGATTCAGTCGGTCTTACAACCTCACAAACTAAAGTTAAAATATAGTATTAACGGAAACTCGTTTGATTGTTCTAGGTTTCTACCGCAAAGACCACCTGCGCAAGCACACGCGCTCGCACGAGAGCAAGCGAGCGCGAGACGAGGCGGCCGGAGACAGCTCGCCGGCCCCCGCGCCGACCAGCAGCGGGAACAACAACATCATGCCTGAGATTACTATACACGTGAGTATTGTGGTCCGCCAGGTGCTCCATGTAAAGGACACAGCATAAATATCAACTCGGAAAGGTATCGTAACCGTATCGCCTTTCGCCTCGCCGTCAAACAGGCGTTAACCTTACGTAAGCACGTAACCAAAGCGAATCAGCAGCTCCAGTACGTCGCCTCTCTTACGGTTAGTCATCGCTACGCTTAAACCGAGGCGAGGCCATTTTGGACTTGCATTAGAGCGTTATTTATGTCATTAACATTGTTCGTCCATCTATTTATCTTAAAAATTAAGGAGGTATCGTCAGCAAACAACACCATATCAAGATTTTGTTGCAATAAATTTATTTGAACCAATTGCTGCCTACTATTCAAATAAGATTTGACTAAGTTTAGCATTGTTTTGCCTAGTCCGTAATGCTCAAGCTTCAGGAGTAATGTATCGTGATCAACGCAATCAAACGCCTTAGAGAGATCACAAAAGACACCTATGGCATCCTGTGCGGCCTCATCTAACATGCGTATATGGGTAGAGAACACTTATATAAACAAAAATGTTTGCAACATGGTGCTCTAAAGTGTCCCCTTGCCGAGATATTTGAAGGTAAATTTGCCATGTGAGTGAATGAAAATCATTAAAAATGGAAACATAGTTCTTTATCTATAGATTACAGGAAAATCTATAACAAGTTTATCCTGTCTAAGTGACAATTTGATTCGTTCGGAAACCTTTGCACGAGAGTCCGACTCGCGCTTGTCCAGTTTTTGATACTATTTATTTACTTATAGCAGCTACAGAACACCATCCTTAAATATGAAAATATAAATATAAATATAAAAACTTATTTCTCTCAAAAAGGTACAGACATTGGTTCGTGACATATTATTACGATCAGATTTGTAACCTTTGTGAGAGCTGGAGTCTGTAGTGGGTTCGGGACCTGTATGACAGATCTCCAGGCTCTCACCCTCTTAAAACAATACTAATAAGCACTAATTTATAAACATCAAAGCTTTCACGTACAGAGAGGAATATTTAAAAACTAAAATAGGAAAATGTTAGAACTAAAATGGTGTATCTGTGGGTGTGTAGTGCATGGTATGTGTTGTGTGTTGTTTGTGTGTGAAAGTATATTTGTTACAGTGAGTGTAGGTGTGTGTATTAAAATGTGGTCTACAAATTTACTATCTAATTTATTTTAAAACAGCTAAAATATTTTCTGTCTCAGAATAATCTAAATCTAAAAGCCAATTTATTATTTTTGCTTTACATTTGGATTTGCACAAGGGGTATATGTTTAAAATTTTGTTAGTGTTATTGTACACATGACTGCTAAGAAAGCGGAAGAAGCGTTGTGTCGAGGCAAAATTTGTACGAAACGAGGGACAGACCGAATGCTTACGTCGTTGGGAGATCAAAGAAGGATCGTAGGGAGTGTGGCCGTGAGTTGTCATTAAAATATTGAGTATATATAATTTACGAACAGTTAGAACCTTACAAGTTTTGTATAGGTCTGTGGTCGGAAAGCGATAGGGTAACTGCCAACCAACTTTCAACAGTGCCCTTTGGGCGCGTTCTACTTTCAACATGTGGGACCTTCCTGAACCACCCCAAGCAACAATACAATATTGGATGAGGGATTGGCAGAGTGCTAGATACACAAGTTTAATCACCTTTGAGTCAGCAACGTAGCGGAGGTTCTTAAAAACATAGATTAACCTGCGCAACCGTGAAGTAAGTGTTTCAATGTGAGTACTAAAGGTTAAACAGTCGTCGATCTGCACTCCTAGATACTTAATGTAACTTACCCGATTAAGGTGGGGGCAAAAGCAGCCCATGTGGTGAGTTGAAATACAGGAGTGAGCGATTAAAGCAAGAGAAGAGGAAGGAGGCTTTCCAGCGGCTGAAAGTGAGAAGGTGAGGTAATTTGTTTTATGAACGTTCAGAGTGAGCAGGTTTTGCGCCAACCAGCTGGTCACAATGCCAAGTCCAGACTGTGCATATTGAAACACCAGCTCCCATGTATCCCCGGAGAAAATTAGAGCAGTATCATCGGCATATGTAAAGATGGAAGCATTAGGAAGCTTTAGCTGGCAAAGGTCATTTATATAAATGAGAAAAAGAGTGGGACCGATAATACTGCCCTGGGGAACTCCGTATGTTATTGGGAGTTCACCACTGGTCCAATCTCCTATCCTGAGACATTGTCTTCTGCCAGTGAGGTAACTACTGAAAAGGGATAGTTGCGTGCCTCTTATACCAATTTTTTCCAGCTTGGCAATGAGGGTGGGGACAGAAATAGTGTCGAAGGCTTTCGCTAAATCTAGGAAAACGCCTATGACCTTCTGTTTTTCATCAAGTTTGGTGACAATAGTATTTGTTAGGTCTAATACAGCATTATTAGTAGAAATTCCGGAGCGAAAACCATATTGAGAAGATGAGAGTATGTGATTTTGATTTAAGAATTTGACTAATCTGTTGTTCATAAGCCTCTCAAGTAATTTGGATAGTGTCGGTAAAATTGAGATAGGTCTGTAATTATTCAAACAATCTCTGTCCCCTCCTTTATGAATTGGGTGCACTACTGCCAACTTGAAAGCGTTTGGAAAAGTGCCTGAACTGAAAGCAAGGTTAAATATGTAGGTTAAGTGGGGAATGAGTATGTTTTTGTTATTTTTAAGAAGAGCGGCTGATATATCAACGGATCCTATCGCACAATCGCTCCTTAGAGACATAATTAAACTATGCAATTCAGCCTCATCTGTATCTAGAAGGACAGGAATTATTGCACGCTTGGAGAACACCGGATTGTGGAGGTATGGTTGCAACGGCAGGTATGTTTTCAGCTAAGGTACGACCAATATTAGCAAAATAAGAGTTTGCTTCATTAACGGAGTTCTCTGGATCGGATGATGACAAAAGAGCGTCGGCGTGTGTCTTGACTTTTGCAGTGTGAGTAACTGATTTTATTGCCTCCCAGAGCTTTTTATTGTTATTTTGTGCATTACTTATTTGAGCTTTATTATAGTTAGATTTGGAAGTTTTAAGTATCATCGAACAGTAATTTCTGTACCTTTTAAAAGTGATTTGTAGAATTTCGTTATCGGGATTTTTTTTAGATTTCAAATGCAAATTGTCGCGGTTCCGCAAGCATCTAAGAAGCCCCGGGGTCATCCAGGGTTTGCTCAATCTTTTACGGTTGGAAACCACTTTAAATGTAGAATTTTGAAGTACAATTTGTTTGAGAGTAGAGATAAAGAATTCGGTGGCTTCATTAACATCTGGGGAGGAATACAAGGGGCTAAAATCTGCATCGAGAAGGTCCAATTTAATTTTTTCGTGGTCCAATACGCGAGTAGTTCTGGTTTTTTTCCGAGAATAACTGGATGTGGTATAATTCTCCAAAAACAACAGAACTGTGTCATGATCCGTAATTGAGGTATTAGCGACGAAACAGAAAGCAGGATGCCGCGTTTTTAGGATTAGGTGGTCCAAACAAGAGTTGATATGTCGTGTAGGAAGGGTGTGTGCCGGACGCATGCCGTGATAAGCTAAAATAGTCAAATACTCAGTTGCCCGAGAATCGTCGCTGGTTTCATGAATATTTATATTTATGTCGCCGGTTAAAATAATATTTTTATAGTTGGAGACAGATTTCAGGAGTTCATTTAGTGAATCCAGGAACGCGGTGACATTCCGAACAGCAGGCGAGCGGTAAATTGCAATTACAACGGTATCATTATTTAGTTTTAGCAATAAGCAGTTAGCATCCTGGATCGAGGGCTCAGAGACAGAAGCCTGAAGGTGGGAACGGTAAAATATCACTACGCCCTCATTTTGTGACCTATGCAAGTTAGTGGCAGTGGAAGTATACCCATGCATTGAGGGAAGAGGGGGGGAGTTGTATAGCCAACATTCGGTGAGTATAATTAAATCCCAGCATGTCCTACTTCTTTCGAGGAGTGTTGTCAGGCTGTCGAAGTTCTTATTTATACTTCGTATGTTTTGACAGAGCAGGGAAATAGATTTTTTGTGTAAGCTAGCAATCCGTCTACAATCCTCAATCATACAGGTGGCCGATTGAGCCACTGAAATATTATCAAAGTCTATTTGAATATCTTCTAAATTATCGAATGATATAATGAAAGTTAAATAACGGTAGGCAGAAAGGGCAAAAATACAAAATGACGGCATGGGCGTCCGTAAGTTGAGACTTGATTAAGGCGTTTCCCTGTGAATCATGCATTGGTGGGAGAAAACTTTTTTTTTGGTGGGACAATATCATGTTAAAAAATGTGTGAAAATAGTAGACATTTAGTGAGTTTGACTGATGTCTATGAGGAGGAATAACGATATGAAAGCGTATTTTCAACATCATCATTCTGTAATATAGCTTGATGAAGTAATTGTAAACATAAATACTAGCTTGAGTGAAACTGTGTATGTGTGTAAGATGTGTTTGTTGTGGTTTTAGTATAAGTGTAACGTACATTGACAAATAATTGAAATAGTTAACCATATAGAAGTTAAACAGATTTATAAGATACCATCGAATACATGCATAAATGCGAACAATTTTAAGCAAAAATGAAAATAGTCATGGTTTAACTCGTGATGGGGCTGGCACTGGAATTGCTAACATGGTAAGGCATTTCTCAGATTTAATTTCAACAGGTTTTTCTGCAGGGTCTTTCTTCAGAAGAATTCTTCCGTTGGAATACCAGCTGGTATAGCTCTTTGCCTTAGCAAACTGACGAGCTTCATACAGCAGTTTTTTGGTTGCGGGAGGTAAATGTTCGTCGATGTAAACTGGTTTCTTTTCACCGGCCATTCCGAGTAATTGTGTGTTTAGCTTGTTATTGACGGAGCGTTCTTTATTAAACTTCTTCACTTTAGCAAGGAATTCATTTCTCATATTGACAGTGCTAAATTCAGCCACAATTGGTCTGCATAAACCTGCCTTTCCGGGTATACGATAAACATCCCGGAAAGCAGATTGCTGGACCTCCATATTAACAGTCTTCCCTACGCTTGAAACTGCAGAGATGAGATCTGCAGGCGTTTCTTTATCTTTAGTTGGGATGTTGCGCAGCTCGATAGTAGCTTGTCGAGACAGGAAGTTCAGATCTTGTACCTGCTTGTTTAGGCGGTTAAAATGGTCTTCGTTGTCAATTCCCTTATTTTCCAGTAACGAAACTTTAGAATTTAGGCTTTCAAATTTATCGTTAATAAAAGACATGCTGTTGTCGAATTCGACGTTGGACTTTTCAAGAGAGAGACATTTTTGTTTGAGTTCGGCAACTTCCTTGACCAGCTTGGATAAAATGGCAGCTTGTTCGTCTTTCCATGACGTGAGCAGCTTTTCCTGTTCGGACTTCCAGGTTGTTAGCATGTCCATTCATTCCAACTTAAAAGCAGAGAATGCACCGGATCGTTCGGTATGTTCTATGTAATTTGGGGAGTCGGCAAGGCGCTGTCGTTTGTTTCGCATGGTGATGTTACCCGCGTCTGCTTTTCCGGCTGTAGCAGCCGGGATGTCGGGCTCGGAAAGAGATTGTCCCTGACTCAAACCGGTTTTAGGCGGAGTACTTTGCATGTTGTTGCAGAGTTTTTAATAAAAAATGGGGGAAAGAAAAATATAATAAATAAAAGTAAATTACAAAAGGCAAAAACAAGCTTGCACAATGCTGGATTCGAACTTGCGACCACTTGGCTCACGGTGGTAGATTATACCGACGAGTCACCCCACTGCGCTAACTATGCAGTTAGACTAATGCTTGAAATACGTGTATCGTTTGCTGTGCGTTGCTTTAGTGGTCAGGATAGGTGTACGTGACTCCTTTGTGTATCTAATGAGTGCAAAGTCCAAAAAGCGACAACGCTCGAAAATTTTTGTTCGTTCTGATATTAAAACTGTTCACACACTGAGTTTGAGACGTAATTTCACTGTTGTTTTGCACTTAATTTGTCACTGATTTACTGTAAGATATAATTTTATATTTTTCTCTCTGATTTATGTACTTTTTACTTAGTTTTTGAATTTATAACACGGAGGTAAATACAAGTACGTGAGTGCGCGGCGGCGTCGCAGAGGGGAGCCAGAGAAAAGCTTTTGGAGCGCCCTGTATAATTAAAATGATATACTTATGTACAGTGGACGTCTTTCAGCGGATATGGTGATGATTAATTTCCTTGTCCACAGATACCAACCAGCTCGAGCTCGCAGATGCCCGTACAGATCAACATCCCTCCGCACGTGGTGTCGTCGCTGGCGGCGCAGCAGCACGCCGCCGACAGCGCGCAGACTGCGCTCGACGCTCTGCTCGCGCAGCACTCGTGACGTCACCAAGCGCGGGGTGCGCGCGGGGAAGGGGGGGGGAGAGGGAGCGGGGAGACTGTGTGACCTAAGTTGCGGTCCTACTCGTCACTCAAACATCAACTTGAATTCTATCGCTAAGGTAGAGAGTTGAGTAATACAGCGTTACAATGAAAAATTAAAGAAATCTCAATAGGGGTCATAAAAACAAACGCTGAATAAAGTAAACTCCTTTTTATGTGCTAATACAATATGCAACTTACTTCACAAGTATTCTAAAAACACTCAACGGTAATATACTCAATACATTCGCACATAACACCTGAAGAGTCATGAACCTCCCTGGCTCCACCTTACGCAAAAGTTTAAAACCGAGACAGTTTGGGAATGCGGTCGAACTACGAAACACTAGGAGACCTTCTCCAGTCACTCATCTATCATCCAAAATAAATGCTATGTATTATCGCATTCCCATGCTGACTCTTACCATCTTATGACGTCACCAAGAGGGCGCACAGTGATGTTTCCTTCTCCATCTCAAGATTCTCAGGTCATTGTAGAGTATACTCATGACAATAAGACGATGGCTATGTATGACAATTGGGTATTTTCCGGAAAAAACTAATTAGTCTGTCAAATAGCTTTCCAAAAAATATATTGGGGACTAATTTTTCCTTTTTTCGCGTGAACAAAAAATTTAGACGACAGAGTGTGTACAAACCGCATTTGGCGTCACATTTCAGTACTTTTTTTTACTGAAATGTGACGTCACCAGCCCCCACTCTTGGACTTTGATGCGATTTATCTTTATCAATTTTCATCGTTTTGTAATAGCATAAAATGCGTGCCCAATATTTTTCAAAATGTTACGGACGGACTAAATGGTTAGTACCCAATCGGTGTGTCTGTTCGGACGTGCTCGCTTTGATAGCAAGGTTTTATGACAGAAGCATTCGTTTACAAGCTTTAGAAAGTTTTTCGCTTCTGTAGATGCACTAAATAACTAGTTTAGATTTAAAACTGTAAAAAATGACGTGGTTTATGTTAGAAACTGATTATATTATTGGAGCGGGACTCTAAAGCTAGCATGATCCGAAATCACAGGCTAAAGAGCACAAATTGAACATATCAAAGCCAGAAAATAATTAATAACTTGCATTGACCTCTGCCTGTATGTGCTCTAAATTATCTAATTAAAAAGAAATTGTATGAATGTGTGTAAAAACTATTGGGATTAGAGTTAGGGCGAAAATGATTGTTGCTGGTTGTGATTTGAATGGAGCCATCAATACGTCAGATACTTAACTATTACAGGGTAATACAGTCGTTTTTGAAATATACGCCCAAAATGCACTGTCGAATTAAAAAAAAAACCTAAAAAGTTTTTTGTAAAAAGTTAATATTAACTTGGGGCATATGTCGCGGTGTTTGATACGAAATCAACTAAATATATATCTGTACTGAACTCAAGTCGTTTTAGACTTGTTATTTATTTGACTATATCACACACCAACGTTGGATAGCCGAGCCTATGAAACGAGGTAGCGAGATGATACGTTCAATCTCATATTTACCGTCTTATTCGCACTTTATCATGGTCGCTACTGTCTCGAGTCTTGCTGTTTGGTATAGCCGACGCTTTCATATTGCCTTTATTTATCACAGTATAACTTCAGTTCTCATATTCGTATCAAAAAATCGCAACATTTCCTACTCTACGAAGTCGTGGCCTTGTATGAGTCTATAAAAATTAACCTAACACTTTAAATATTGCGCTCCATGAAGAGCCTTAATAAAAAGTCGTGTGAATATATGCGTCGTTTGTAAGGGACAATTAGGTTAGGAACTAAACTCGAACCAACATCGTTTTGTTGAAAGGAAAATTGATGAAGCTTCAAGCATAATGTTTGTATAATGTGGATACATATCACGTAATATTTTGATTAAAAATACCATGACATGACATTTTTTCATTCCGGAAAGCGCTGCACAAAGTTAATAAAAAGCGCTCAATCAAAATCAATGAAAATCAATCGTGATTCCTTTTGGCAGTTGGGTCATCGATTTAAGTACATTTTGTCGTAGAGGTAGTACATAGTAATAGATTCCATAACCCATACAAGCCTGTAGGTTCCTCTATGACAGCAAAATATTTAGCCAGACATGATCCATTGTCTGTAGAGAATTTACAGAGCTTAATATAGCATAGTTAAAAATAATATATTTCAGGTTTTCAATGTTTTCTTGACTAAATGTTCAAGTTTCAGTACTACGATGTTCTCAAACGCTCTGGACTCCCGTTTGATTTCACGTACGCGTGAAGCGCGGTCACCTCAACGCGAATCATTGTAAATATCATCGTCACTGTGATATTTATACCATAACCTGCTTTCTGTCTCGTTCTAGTTGCCTTTCATGTGCTTAATTTGTAAACAAACTTTTTTTATTTCCATCAAATTGTGATATTTCCTTACGGTCCGTTGATTGGAGTGTGCTAGGACAATACTCGCTTGAAAAATAAATAAATCTATCTATGTTCTGTGTGAAGAAAATCCGTCCCGTTTGGAAAATTATATTTAATTTAATATGTAGTTGTGCTTTTTAAGAAATGTTTAATATTTGTATGTACATTATGTGCCTACTGCTTAGCAATCCTAGCGACGCAATCTAACGGACATGTTGAGCTGACTCAGTTCATTGCAAGTTTGTGTGAGCTTATTTGATTTTTATTATTTTTAATCATACTGGTTTAGCATGCGCCAACATCGGTACCTACATAAATGTTGACTAGGTATTTCCTAAAGTCGGCGCCTGTGTTGTTATGCGTCGTGGCGAGATCTGCAGCAGTCTTCTATTAGACACCTCTCTAATTGTTGTTTCTGACCTTTATTTACTCCGAAAGAACTAAAATTGTACCACACACTTGCGTCAGTCATAATATAAAATTGTGTTAAAGTTAGGCTTTTCCACCACACGATATTAATATTATCAGCTTTAAAGTAGGTGTAAATTATTTTCCAATTATATTTTTGTACTTAGTATTAAGTTTTTGTAATGCATCACTACACTGTGGCATATTTTGTATGTCTTAGCTTAGAACGCTGCTATTGCGAGTTCAAGGTGCTCTAAGATCATTATTAATTAAGTTTTGCAAGTTTTTGTGGACACTCAGGTCCGTGTCTTAATCAATATCATGGTGATTATAAAAATCAGAGTTCCCTATTTCTGGTAGCTAAAAATACTCTCGGTATTTTCAATAATTCATGTAGTCGCAAGTCAAATTCTTTCATTAGTTTTCTATATAATTTTATAAATAGTATTTTTGTACATTTTGTTGATATAAGTCTCTATTTAATTAAACGTTGCGTAGTCTAGTTCGGTTCGTCGTTCTAAATCTCAAAAACTTATTTAATTTTTTGTATAACTTTTTTAGGCATATTGTGCGTACTTCGGTCGAAAACTTTACTTCTTGTCTTATCTGTTATCATTTAAGATAACGTTAGCAGTTAACCAATTTAGAAGCGTATTTTTTTATTTGGTTTTAAATGAAATTAGTTTCAAGTATTATAAGTGTAAGACATAGCGAATAGACCATTGACTTCTGTCCGGAGTTAAGTGTAAACTTTTATATGAAATTTTTATTTATTAAGAAGACACCGTAAGAGTAAGATTAAGGAATAAAATCACTGATTTTTAAAAGTATTATTTTTCATTTTTAACCTGGATCGATTACACAATACAGAATTCCTTAAACCTCTATAGAATTTTGTCAGTGCAACAAAGTCCTATGTAATGTAGGTGTGATAGATATTATTCAGAGTTCAGAGTCTGTATCGTGTGGACCTATAATAACCAGCAGATAAGCGGTAATACTTATTTCACGCAGGTATAAACACACAGGCGACACGTATCATCAGTCCATGTGAGCACTACAAATGAGCGCCGTGGGGATTGTTGGCGGCGGCGGCGTGGAGGTTAATTTTCCACGGCGGCGGCGGCGCGGCCTTGAACCGATCGCCCTTGTATCCCTGTCGGGCGGCTTTTTGACTTTCTACACATTTTGAATCCCATTAGGTTTCTGTCCCTCATTGTCAACGTCAACCTACAGCAGTTCATGGCGTCTCCATTTTTTTTACATATTTTTTTTTTCATCTCGATTCTTTACACCTCTCATATATCTTGCTGAGATAAATTGCTTTCCTGTGAATATCTGATCCCATAAAGCAACACATTAGAATAAGAACAAGAAATCTATGTTTTTAACATTATCTAATACATTTGTCAACCATTTCGAGTAACTTATCTATACTAATATTATAAAGCAGAAGAGTTTGTTTGCTTGGTTGAACGCGCTTATCTCAGGAACTACTGGTCCGATTTGAAATTCTTTCAGTGTTAGATAGCCCATTAATTATCGAGGAAGGTTATAGGCTAGGCTAATCATCGCGCTAAGAGAAATAGGAGCGGAGCAATAATGGAAAATGTGACGCAGACGAAGTTGTGCGGGTCAGCTAGTGTACCGCGGCGGCGTGCGGCGTTCATACCCGCGGCAGCTGCGCGTCGTCTTAAATCCACGGCGGCGGCGGGCGGCGCGCCGGCGCGGTGCTACACACACCTCAGAAATACTCAGGATGAATAAAATCATTGTAAAACCAAAGAATTTTAAAACTGGTACTTTATCCTTCTGGTGCTATAAGTGTCAACTTACCCATTCAACCTGAAACAGGCAAATAAGCAATATCTACTGTGACGTTTGAAAATTGTATTTACCTACCTAAGATATTTTATTTACTGGTACATATGATACCTAGACAAAATTGCGAACCATAACTTAGAGCCTGCGCGCACTAGCGATTTAAGTTGGCCGATAGTTTGATCGGTCAGAGGATCAGTATACAGTCGTATGGCAGTGTGCGGTGCCATTTATTACACACTGGTATATAACTCTATATACTGATCCTCTGACCGATCAAACTATCGGCCAACTTAAATCGCTAGTGCGCGCAGGCTCTTAGTCAGTTCAGGTCATTATTTAAAAATACCCCCTGTTTTGATCCGCAGCTAACTCAAACAATTGTAATAAAAACTAACATGTCAATCGACCGATTCGTAGTTATTAACGAATAGGTAGACGATATAGACAGGAACATAGGTGACCATTATTTTTAACCAACGGGTACATAACTATGGATAAAAAACAGCCTAAAGGTTAAGAGTGTGTATTCCGTCCACTAGCGCCGCCAATCGTTTTTTATTAATTGTGGTAAATATAAGACACGTAGATAAAAAACCGCTCTGTAGTGCACTGAAGAAATGTATCTATTATTTTTTTACAGCTATTTTTAATACATAACTCATGGCTAAATAGCCAAAACGGCAATTATTGCTAAAAGTGGCCACTTTTAGCAAAAATATCGACTTTGGCAACTATTTATGTTCTAAAGTACAAAACATAACTCTCAAAACATAATAAATACATTTCTTCAGTGCACTACAGAGCGGTTTTTTATCTACGTGTCTTAAATTTACCACAAATAATAAAAAAAGATTGGCGGCGCTATTGGACGGAATACACGCTCTTAAGCCTGGAGGTTATCTGCATCAAAACAAACAAAAATAGAAAACAACTCAAACACTCATGAATAACGCACGATGGGTAATCTTGAGTTATGACAATATGATCCACAGCGCTGGGAATAGGCTTTCCATATTTCTCCCTAATTTGATTAATTAGGGCGTAGGTAGATATTGATTATCCAAGGAAAGCAACAACATGATACACTCAGATACGCACAGATTTAGTCACAGTCGGCAAGTAAAATAAAATTTATTTATTATTGAGAAAAGATATCTTAGGACAGCATCTTGCCTGCCCACACCGGCACCGCCTCACTGCTCAGCTGTGCAAGATAAGTAGGTGTACTGCCGGCCGGCCGTCGGAAACATCACCCGTTAAACAACTTATACCTGTTTCTTCCTAAACATGGGAATAGCACAATGGGGCGGAAAACCAAATAATTTACACTTTTACTAACTCAACGAATTACCATATGTTTATCAACAAAGAGAAGCGTCGACCTATGTAGGTTAAACCGATGTATGTAGGTACATCGCTTTTGCTTATTTATTTTGTGGTATTCTAGTTATTTTCTTACCTCATAGCATAAGCCGAATCTTCCTAAAGATGCTAGTCGCCAGCACCTGACCCTGAACTTGCTGTGATCTTGAAACAATGGGTAAACTGACTCCTTGGAGCGGTTCCTGAGGGCGTCGTGCGGCCGCTGAGCTAGCCCGCCCCCAGCAAACGCGCCGCGCCGCCGCCGCTGCGCAGCCCCCCCGGCCCCGCGCCGCGCAACATGTCCGCGCACCCCGCTCATACTCAGCACTTACTTATTTCATCAACGACGAACAATTAAAACGCAATGAAAACCCACTTCCTGGACACAAGACAGGTAACCATTTCATTATGTTTCCACTCCTTTGTGTCTTCTCGTGTCACGGTGTCTCAGTGCGCGTTCCGAGATCGATGGTGTGAGACGGCGGGCCGGTAAAAATAAAGCGTTAGAAATGACTGGGGTGAGGCAGAATGGCGGGGGTTGAGTGAGCGCCCTACTAGGGGCCGCACCCTTTGATTCACTTTGTTGTGGCTCGCACCGAGTACTCCACCTGCTCCACAGGACGAGTGCATTTTTTTATATCTCGCGTGTGACCTTGCGACCCCCGCTCACGTAACACTATCGCTTATCTACCTACGATGTCTGTCGCGGTTTCAGATTCGGTAAACGACGATGAACTTTGCTCCGTTCACTGGGCACATTCCGACGGCGGCAGCGATTCCTTCTATCCACCAGTTCGCCGCAAAGTTTGGATATGAAGGAACAGGCAGTAGTTCTGGCGGAGTGCTGCAGGAGACACGCTACCATGCCTCAGGCAGTGGCGGCGGCGTCCAGTTTGCGGTGGCGCCAGGGACGGGCACGGTGGCCGTGGATGGCGTGAAGTTCAGGCAGGCCGAAAGTGTGGTGGTGGTCAGCAGCGCACAGCCCGGCACTGTGGCGCTCGCTGGCCTGACACCCATACATACAGGTGAGTCAAGTGTTTTTATACCAATGTAGATTACTGAGGTTTAACATATTTTATCACAGTGAAGGGTAAATAATAAAATATTCAAATCATCTCTATTCTTTGTTGATTTTCTAAGATATCGGATCCAAGACTTTCTTCAAATATAAACAAACACCACCTGTTAACAACGTCTCATTTGAAACAGTGAACACTGGCGTGAAATACCAGACGATATCGTCTTCGTCAGTCAATTTGGGCAACATAGCGTACGGCGGACAGGCCAGCTACGTGCAAGCTGAGACGGTGCATCAGCATCTGAAGGCCGAACAGCGTCCTGACAAAAGGGAGTACCGGGAGGAACTGCACCATGACCTCATGGCTACCATGATGCAGCAGCATCAAGGAATCAATGGTACTTTAACTTGCAATGATTTGAAAATATAGTTAATAACACTCCTTTTTTTTAGGCAGTCGTGTAAAAAAAAACACTAAGTACTTAACAATCAATAAAATGATCGTCGCGGGAATACGCCATGTCGGTCACTAGGATTCCGAATATTTCAAACGAGAATAATAAAATGACGCTTCAACATTACTACGTCATCCTTATCTACAATCTAACATTTTCTTCATCCGCAGTAGCACAAGCGACCCCACTGCAGCAAGGCACACAACAACTTCTGGTAGTGTTGCATGAGCCCAAGGAAGCAGCAGCTTTGGCGCGCGCCATCAAACAGGAAGGTCGGAATGACCGCAACGGTGCCGCCGCGCCCGCTGAGTTTATCAGTAAGTTTTCTTACCATCGAACTCGACAATTCAGTCCATCACATTTACCTGGTACCTACTTAACACGCTTTTTGGGGAATAGGTAGATATAGTAGATACCCAGGGACTCCATTTTCCGCACTAAGACTCTCATTCGGTTCGTTGTGCGTAGCTTTTAGGGAAATTCAAACATCCTTTGGTCTTTTAACTAACGTAGGTAGGTAATCATCGGCTAAGGTCGTTGTCTTCAGCATATTATAAGGTTTGATTTTCTTACGCGCGAGATAGTCACGATAATTCTGTGATTTGTTCAACATGGCCTGCTTGGCAAGTGAACTGGCTATGATCGTATGTTGTAGCCTTATAAGTACGGCTCAGGCGTAAGTGGATTCAGCTTCACATATTATGTCATTACGAACACATTCTCTTGAAGCAATGTATTTCTTGGTATAGTAACAGTCTTTCTAGAGATAAATTGTTTTATAATTTTGTTTAATATCACCGCAGTGTTCACAGTAAGCGTTAAGTAAGCAAGGCTTAGTGGTATTTTCTATTTTTTTTCATCTTTGACATGACACGCCCGCCGCTGGGGAAAATCTGTTCGTATCCCTGTTCCCAGCATATCACACCATCATTTTCACATCACCTTATCCATTGACCACTAGTATCCTGTGCGTCAGGCATCGGCGACGTGACGGACAGTTCCACCTGGCAGACCCTGGGCGGCGGCGTGGCCGACTACTTGTCCGCACTGCCGCTGCCTCTGCACCATCTGCTCAAGTACTCAGCGCCCGCCAGTGTGGTCGAGGGCAAGAGGGAGGAACAACCCACCATAGTGGCTACTGTGAACGCTAACGCGTTGAATGCCATGCCGAATATTGCGACGGTGAGTTTGGTATGGGAACTATCTATAACTTTTACTTACATATATTTTTTTGTTTAGCTAGACTAGTCTATAGCTAGACAGTTGACTTGATCACAAAATATCCTACTTGTGAAATTTTAAGTGTTTGCTAAAAATCAAGTTCCAAAGATACAGCCGATCGGAAGGACGCGCATTAGGCTAGTTTCCATCATCCTCAAATTGCAAAACTATTTAGTAAAAATAATGGACACAATTTTTTTGTTTTTGTGAATTAATGAATATTGACAAAGATAAAACGCATCAAAGCTCGGGAGTGGGAGCTCGTGACGTCACGACCCGGTAAAAATTATGCCAGGGCGTGACGTATCGAGAATTTTAAAAGCGTCGTAACTTCGTCAATTATGGTTTTCGTAACAAAAGAAAAAATACGGGTCAATTATCTTTTGATAATCTAGCTGACGGACTTATTAGATTTTTTCAGGACACAAGCCCATTGGGGCTCAGTATCTACCTACCTATCTATTTGAATGCTTTTATCTTACGGTACCTACCCATAAAATATCAATAAGAGTTATTTATTTGAACCGTGTAGTAAAGTGTAAGTCAATCTTATGCTCGTAAACACCGCTTGTACCTTTTATGTCTTACTGATCTCTCTTTTTCTTTGCCAAACCTTATCCCAATATTAAATTTGGCCTTTCTTATAAGATTACATAAACCCTTTGTTCCAGATGCCAGCGAACGCAGTTAACAGTGTGGTGGTTCAGACATCAACGATAGTGAACCAGACGGTCAACCAGAACACCACTAACACCATCGTTTTGTCCAAGAAGAAGAAGAAAAAGAAATCTATGAAGGAGAAGAAGCCACGGCCGAAGCCGGGAGAGATACGACTTACTACAGCTTTAGGTAAGGAAGAAGCCGTGCCGGAGGCCGGGAGACAAACGTCTTACTACAGCTTTAGGTAAAGAAGAAGCCGCGCCAGATCGGGGAGAGATACGACTTACTACAGCTTTAGGTAAGGAAGAAGCCGCGCCAGATCGGGGAGAGATACGACTTACTACAGCTTTAGGTAAGGAAGAAGCCGTGCCGGAGGCCGGGAGACAAACGTCTTACTACAGTTTTAGGTAAGGAAGAAGCCGCGCCAGATCGGGGAGAGATACGACTTACTACAGCTTTAGGTAAGGAAGAAGCCGCGCCAGATCGGGGAGAGATACGACTTACTACAGCTTTAGGTAAGGAAGAAGCCGTGCCGGAGGCCGGGAGACAAACGTCTTACTACAGTTTTAGGTAAGGAAGAAGCCGCGCCAGATCGGGGAGAGATACGACTTACTACAGCTTTAGGTAAGGAAGAAGCCGCGCCAGATCGGGGAGAGATACGACTTACTACAGCTTTAGGTAAGGAAGAAGCTGCGCCAGATCGGAGAGAGATACGACTTACTATTTACGGCTTTAGGTAAGGAAGAAGTCACGGCAGAAGCCAGGTGGGATACGACTTAACACAGCTTTAGGTAAGGAAGAAGCCGCGCCAGAAGCCGGGAGAGATACGACTAACTACAGCTTTAGGTAAAGAAGAACCCGCGCCAGAGGCCGGGAGAGATACGACTTTCTACAGCTTTAGGTAAGGAAGAAGCCACGGCCGAAGCCGGAAGAGTTACGACTTATAATATTACTTAGGTGTATTCACCGATAGAGACGTCCACTGCAAAACACAGACCTCAAATCCCACAAGGTGGTCCAATCCAATGAATGAGGTTCAGAAACTGACGTTGTGGTGATGCTTGGGGAACCTATAGCAGTGTCGTCTTACGGCTGCATAAACATGATGATGCTCAATTTCCACTTAAAGCGAATGAAGAACTGAACTAAATAGGAGAGCATTTCACTCAGTGTTTGAGTAGAGTAGGTACCATGATGATTAGAACTATCCCCCAACTATTGTGTTGCCGACATTATTATGTTTCCCATGGTCATTCTTTTTACAGTGTGAACCTAAAGTAATTTAATTTAATTTAATTGCAGATGGTAGCACCTTGTACTGCTGTCCAGAATGTCACATGGCGTATCCTGAACGAGAGCTGTTGGAGCAGCATCTCGTTGGACACACTATGGAGCGAAGGTATGTAAAACCTTAGTTGCAGTAGAGCTATTAAGTCGGCCTGGGCGCTACCTGCAGGATAGTATATAATATCTGTCATCACACGAACTATTTCTACTTTGCCGTGTTTTGGATTATAAAAGTAAAATGCTGGATAATTAAGAGTTCTGTTGGCGTCATTGATAAGTTGTGTGTTATTCGTAACTAATTGGAGAACCTAAATCATAAATTAATTTATCTTTACTTATGTCCTATTTGAATACAGAAAATCGTTATTTAAAAACATTTAGTTTGCTAATTCTCCAGATTCATCTGCGACATCTGCAATGCGGCCCTGAAGCGTAAGGACCACCTCACACGGCACAAACAGTCGCACAACCCCGACCGGCCGCACGTCTGCTCCGTGTGTATGAAAGCCTTCAAGAGGAAGGAGCAGCTCACGCTACACTTCGTCATCCACTCGGGGGAGAAGAGGCATGTCTGCAACGAGTGTGGGAAAGGTACGTCGTACACAAAGATATTGCTCTCAGCAAAAACTGCTTGGCATCTGACTTTGACCGCGACTGTTCCCAGTGTACACTTGTGTAGTTAAGAAGATTAAGAGTTTTACGACTAACTAACCATCTTCCTCAGGTTTCTACCGCAAAGACCACCTGCGCAAGCACACCCGCTCGCACATAGCGCGGCGCGTGAAGGCGGAGATGTCGCAGCAGAGCGCGTCGTCGTCGCCCCCCCTCGCGCACGCTGTCCCCGCGCCCGCGCCCGACCCCTCCTGACCGCACACTGATGACAAGGACCTGCTTACGCTCATCGCAGCGAGGCTTGAGTAGCGTAGCGTAAGTGGGAGAAAGGAAGTGGTAATTTGCTTACAAGCGAAACTTGTAAGGATAAGATCTTGAGCGAAGTTTAGATTTGTAGAAAACGAGGCAATTATAATTTATAACTTCGGTTAAAGGTTGAACTAAACCTATCCAGTCGGTCAAGTCAGGTCCGTAGCAACTCCTTTCTCGCTATGGTAAAGGATGTGATATCTATTGGAAAGAAAGATGAGCTAGCCTACGGTATAACGCGGATAGGTTCGGCTCAGCCCTAAACCGGCCTTAGTTTCTATGGTGTGAAGGCCGATTGAAGATGTATTATCTTCTAAGATCTTCGTTGAAAGTGTGATTAGGTTCGAACGCGTTCATGATTGTGATTTAAGGAGCTACCACATTGCTGTTAAAAATGTTTGAAAATCTTTTCATGTGAGGTAATGTTAGTAAACATTACTTAAACATTTTAGTTAACTAATTCATCACTTAAAACATCTAAGAAATAACAATTCCTAACATGCAGTGTGGCTGCACCATTAGATACTTTTCGCTGGTAGACAAAATATTTACTTCTTATCTTGGTGTATATAGGCGAGTTGATTCAACCGATCGTGTAAATAGGTGGAACAGTGTAAATATCTGACGTGTATTGAGATGGTGACTTTACAGGTTGAATTAGAATGTTTTTATGTAAATGGCCACCTGGCAACACTTAATTTCTCATACCTACATGAGGTACCTTGAGGAGCGTAAAAGATTTGAAGTGCAGGCAAGGAATCAACTCACCTCTTAAATACTTATATTAAAAATGACCTTTATCTAGAACCGTATATTTAAATAAACTAGTAATTCTGGCGCTATGAACATAATATGTGAACCTAACTTGAAGCAATATCGATTAGAAATACCTACCTACATATACGAATAGCTGTGTAGTAAACCACCTCAATGACATTCTAAATAGTGTATTGGTCATTTTGAGTTAGAAAATGTACATATTTTCAATTATTATTGGGATAGACATCTTTATATTTGGTTGATTCATCGATCATCCACATGAATGTGGTTAAAACAATGATGGTATGAATGATGAAGTTACCAATCTAGTCAAGCGTAAAAGTTTACAAGTGATAAATCAATGATAGTGGGTCGTCTACTCGTGTTGATTAATTTAATTTTGGGCCGAACTGTCAATTTTCAGATAAATTTTCACTGAGAAATAAGGTGATTTGACAGCTTCATATAGGAAATCTGTGAAACTGCTATATTTTATTTTACAGTTTAAACTTATCAGACTATTGAAAAATTAAAGAAACAATAATTTTGATCTCATTCGTTATTTACAAAATATTTTTATTTGAATGTGTCATTGCCGGAACGGCAGGTTTTCGTACAGTTGCGAATATTCAGAGGTATCGAAGTAAGGGCAGTATTAGCAGTAATATAAACGTTAATACGCGTACACTGTCAGATCGACTTTATGAGATCGTAGTGAATCTGCAGTGTGATTCTGTGAACATGACCAGTGAGCTGTCAAACCATACAAACAAGATGGAATGACAGCTCACTTCCTCAGCGCCTTCCACTTTCGCCGTACAAAAACGCGATGATTTACGATGATGATAATGGGCTTGTGTCCTGAAAAAATCTAATTAGTCCGTCAGTTAGATCATCAAAAAATATTTGACCCGTGTTTTTTCTTTTGTTACGGGAATCAAAACTGACGAAGTTACGACGCTTTTAAAATTCACAATACGTCACACCTTCGCTCGCGAGTTTTGATGCGTTTTAAATTGTGTGGATGATGGAATGTGCGAGGATGCGTAGCGAGGGATTTATGTTTGTTAATAATGAATAGAATCGCTTGCGCTGAGCGAAGCTAAGTAGGTAAATTAAGTGAACGCATTTTCGTACATCTCTGGTGGAAACGCAGCCTAACGCGTTACGAGTTCAGAGCCTGAATTCAGAGCTCTAAATTTTGCTGTGATGTAATTTTTTATACATTTATTGTGTTTTAATATAAATTTTAAATGTTGTACACCTATAAGGGTTGTTTTCTATTGATTGTTGTTCTGTTGATGTCTATATCGGTGTTCAGTTCGTTTATGTGATTCGATGTAAGTACCTATTGTAAGTAAATGTTTACGCAATATAGCTGTTATATACCATAGAATGTTTGTTCATAACTCGTATATTAGGATAGTATAGTACCTACGGGTAGTGGTTCATAGGTACGTACAAAACATATTTTTATAGTAAAATGGACGCTCAGTCTTAGATGTTTTAGTACTCATAATTTTTGGAAAAGTTTAAAGTACAAATCGATTTTAAAATTTTACTGTTTATTTTCGTCGTGGATCATATTGTTATGGATCACAATTGTACGTTTTTCTTCGAGATAATGAACCAACCACTCTATGAATGAGAATTAATAACAGTAATACATAATAATATTTCTTTACCAATCATCACTTTCTGAATAGTATAATTACCTATATCCAGCTTCCCTTTACCCAAATCGTGCTTTCGTATTTTAACTAAAATATAACATTTTACTTGATTTTGTTGTTTTATTTGAATTGCTTATGTACCTTTTTAGTCTATGTCCTTTCCCTCGTGATCCCCACGGAACATAATATTCCCGGGACGAAAAGTAGTCTATGTCCTTTCTCAGGCTCTAGACCTCTGTACCAAATTTCATTTAAATCAACATCTACAGACAGAGTTACTTTCGCATTAATAATATTAGTTTAAATGAAAATATTGTTACTTTAGTAGACATGATTTTCAATAACAAAAAGTTTGAGTGCAAAATACTTTATTTTTGTACTTCCATGTCACATTTAATTAACTTACGATTAGAATCACAACGTTATTTTCCGTGAAAAGACAAAATAGAGGAACTTGACAGAAAGATAAACTTACAACTAATTTCGACTGCATTGCCAGTTACAATGTAAATAAATATATCATGATTTTAAGGATATTGGACCCAAAACAAAAAGAAAAATCACTTGGAAAGATTCGACCTCAAAATAAAACGGTTTTGGCACTAATAGCTATTGATATGAAAACATTAAATCAATTTTCATGATTCGATTAAAAGTCTGGTATCTGGCAATGATTCCGAGTATTTGGTTTACATGGCACATTTAGTGACACACTTACAAACTAACAATTTAATCGTCCACTTAATAAAATGCAAATCACAATAATATAGATCAAAGTTTATTACTAAAGAACATTCAATGTTTTATTTGATTCAATTCGAGAGATATGCAATTCTTAACATTGAGATCGTGGCAATATACTATGTATTTGGACCCAGTGCATGCATATATAAGAAAGTAGGTGACGACGCAATCATGGGTTGCCAGCGGCTTCGTCAGAAAAATAGTCGAATATTATCCGATTGGAACAGAAAGCCAGTATAGAAGTCCCGACGTTCCGCCCGGCGTTAGCATAAAATAAGGTTCAAATCAGTTGCGTCAGGTGGAACCAATGGTTCCACCTTCGGGTCTAAGTGGTTAACTTTCAATGGTAGTCAAACATAAAATGAATGACGTAGCATGTTGTATGCCCCAATCCTGGCCTGACCTGTATTTCAAATTCAACTAACTAGCATTATAGACTAGATTTTTGTATAGGATTCAAATATATGTGCGGTGTGTGTTTGTCACCTACTTTCACTTTTTCCACACCATCACAAACTAAGATATCAAATAACTATGTACAATAATGAAAGTTTATAAATTAATGCTCCGCTCCATACAAAATTGTATGATGTTTTGTCATGAAAAATATATATGCATTTTTACAGAAAGCTATTTATTTTATTAACTATCTACTAATAAGTTTGTATGGAGCAGACGATTAGAATTGTATAAGATTTTCTTAAAAGTATTATCATTTAGCATTGTGCTGTAAGTAGCAACAGCAGTCAATTCCAATTGTATGTTCATGCATTTTTAATGTATACATTTAATTACACATAATAACACGGAAAGAAAAATGTATATTTGTTGAAATCATCGTGGGCAAAAGGTAAGTAGTAGAATGGTTGGAATGTATCATTGGAAACGAAACGCGAGTCGACATTGTTTCCAGGCCTTATGGTAGCCCAGCCCAGGTACCATGTCTCAGACACGATTAATGCAAATCAACTCTCAAGAACAGAAATAAACCAGCTGTTCTCTATTCCCCATATTTCATCAAGGTAAGCGTGCAAAGTATATTTTTGCACATTGTTTAGGGAATGGCTTGAAATAAATAAAATAAAAATCGAGGTCCCTACCTTTATGGTTACTTGCTTTTTCACATAAGACTCTGATCATCTGTATTTCCACATTCAAATAAGCTCATATATTATAAAATTACATTTATACTTTTCCAGGCAAACAGGATCGTGGGTACAGTCAGACATTAAGGACTATGCATGTGATTTTTTTTTTAGAAACTTAATAAACCAGCTCTAGTCATACTTGTTTTTTAAAATCCTTCATCAGCGGTGAAGCTAAAAAGAAGTCCGCTATGGACTTTGATGTCCAAGTCCATGACGCCTATACAGCTGCCAAAGAAAACAGCGTTTTCGCGAGAGGGACAGATTTATTTGTTTAAAATAATTATATTTCGTTTGTTTTCAGAGCGATTTTGATTCTATTTTTGTATATTTTTAGATAAACTGTATAGATCGTATTTTCCCTATTAATACATCCACAAAACAATTCGTAAACTTTAAAACCGAGACGAATGCCCTGTAGAATGGCAACAATAGACCCTAGGCCGGCGGCTCCACGGTGACGGCGCGCCGCTCGCCGTTGTCCAGACACACCACCATCTGGTACGGGACTTTGATCTGCAGCGGCACGCGGAGCTTCGTGTTTGATGGCGCCTGAAAATAATACTTGCAATTAGAATGTTAGTTTGTCTTCTAGTCATCATCATCTGGCTAGCCTTTTCCCTACTATTTTGGGGTCGGCTTCCAGTCAAACCGGATTCAGCTGAATACCAGTGTTTAACGTAGATCGACTGCCTACCAGACCTCCACAACCCATTGACGGGGTAATACGGTACTTCTTGGTAAGACTGGAATCAGATCTTCTTTTAATCAATGACAAAAACAGATTTTTTTAATTAAATTAACTGTATTTTGTTTTAGTGTCATAGTGCTAGTAGCTAACAAGTGATAAATAATGTATATATTTATTTTTGTGTCATGTAAATTTTAGAAGGAATTTTGAATTTTTGGGTTACTTTGCATATTAATTATTGTAAAATTCTAGTTCCTAAAACGTAACAGACAGTTGTGTTGCTGGGGAGTTTGTTGGCCACTTCTTCTCCACAGCTAAAACACTAGGAAGTGGTGACGGGCGGGCGTTTTGGGGGACTGTCTTTTGTAAAACATGACGTTCAAAAAGTGCTGGCCCTCAGCCTAATTTGAATAAATGACTTTTGAATTTTGAATTTTGAATTTTTAAATAAAAACCCTTGGCTAGCCCAGTATTCAGTCAGAGCAAACGCTTTCCGCAGACGCAGACATTAGGTCCTGATGTGTACAAAATTTTACTTATTTGTCACTAGCATTTAGCCCCCGACTTCGTACGCGCTGCAAATTATCTAAAGGATCCCTAATTTTTTCTAATAATAAATATAGTCTTTATTGCTCAGGACTAATGTCGCATTCTTATGGTGAAATAATTTTTGAAATCGGTCCTGTAGTTTCTGATTTCATTCCTTACAGACATACAAATCTTTTCTCTCTATAATATTAGTCCAGATTGTCCCTAAGAGCCCCAGCCCCAGTTACATCGAGAAACACGACCCCAACGGCTGATATTACAAAATACTACCTCATCAAGCAGATATCTACGATAACTTTACACATACCGCGTGTATCTGACATCGACGCACAAACGATTTCCATGGGTCCAGGGCATGATTCTGGACACCTTAGACTTAGAATTTTTCGTCGGCTTTTTTCTCATTTTTCATTTTTTTCAAGGGTTTTTTTACTTTAGACTGCTCATAATCGTTATTCTGACCTAAGCCAATGAGATTTTTAATAAAAAAATAATTAATTAACTACTTTCACTAAAAAAGCAATCTGAATAAAACCACAAATAGATATCAGCTCAGCTGAGCTGATACCTACTTGTGGTACTCTTGAAAAAAAATGAAAAAATGAGAAAAGAACTACTATCAACAATACTTACATGAATAGTGATCTCAGGTAAGACCTGCTTTTTCTTCATGGGCGGTTTGGTGGGCACTTTGTTGATAGGGTACAGGTCTGGAATCTCCTTCTTAGGCTTCGCCTTATTGTGGACCAGCATATGCTTCTGAAGGTGGTCTTTGCGGTAGAAACCTGAAAAGAAACAAGAACATTAATAAAGTATGTCACTCATAAGAGTAGAACTAATAAATAGTAAAAAAACTGCATGATTTGAAGATAAGGAACCGTAAGTACGGTAGGCGGCAGATAAACTTGACCGTTTCGTAATATTCCTTCGTAGACACCCAAACATATAAATTATGAACCGTGTTTCATTACTAGAGGATCACGACAGAGTCGATTCAGGACGGCTTTACGTATTTTTGGCTTTGTCTTGTTTCTGTTTTTGATTTTAAGAAAGACGATAAAATGTATGTGAGTCAATGACCGTTATTGCACTTGATTCGGCGCCTACCATAGTGTTGGAAATTTACTTGGAAATCAATCAATCAGGCAGTTTGGCCAGTTTTAGTTTCATGTTGTAAAGGAGGTAAGTTGCAGGAGAGATAAGAGCCACTACATGTCTATAGAACAAAAAGTTTATATGTTTTGACTTTAGCGTATTACTTTTCTTAAAGTGGTTAGGATAGCAACTACAACTATTTCTTTCCTAAACTCTAAGAGAACCACTAGTTTTTGGGTGTTTTAAATTTACTTTGGTTGCTCCATACTAAATACTGTTATTCATCTGAATCTGATTTGACTGGAAGCCGACTACAATTTATAGTGTGAGTCTTTATAATGTGCACATACGAAAATTAGGGAAATTACACTTAATTTTATCGACAGAAAACGTAGTAAAAAATATCCTTCGGTGATCCCAGAGCAAACAAAACTGTGTAACTTTTCACCTGAATTATCTATTGCAATGAATCAAAATCCATAATGATCGGAAGTAATTAGCCATTTGTTTTTAATTAGTGTTTAAAAATAGTGTTAATAAACCATCCTCAATTGAAAATAAACATATTTATTTTAGCAAGAATCTGTTTTCTTTTCATGAAATTGCTCAAAAAGTCGCCCTGATTACCTACCTTCTTCTAATCTTTTAGGATATTCTTCAATAAATAAGCTACCACATATTAAAAATTGCGTATTCCGTCGATAAAATTGAATATAGTTTCCTTCATTTTCGTATCTGCACATTATAAAGACTCGCACTGTATTTGGGAAAAGGCTATGTAGGCAGATGATAAATTTACTTTGGTATAACTGAACTTGAGTTATCTTTTTGAGGGTTAAGTAGTTAAATAACAAGGAGCATGTCTATAGCTTCGTCACGTCCGTCTGACCGCTATGACTCTTTCTTGGTCCCGTGGTTTTTTTTGTTTGAGATGGGGTTGCTCTTGACTCTAGTCTTGTTCAGAGATGACAGAGACAAAGTCTACGGTGGAGCGAGCTTACCCAGAAGTAGCCTGTTCAATCTAACTTTAAAGAGATTAGGGTTGTAAGTGTTCGGAAAAACAGACGCAGGCAGAGAGTTCCACTCTTACGCTTAGTCCGAATTGGTGAAATAGCAACAAGTTAAATGTGTTATTTTTTTATTGATAGACACACATTTGACCACTTTCTAAGCTCATCTGATGGTAAGCGATGGAGTGATGGAACTATTTAGTCTTGACATAAAGACTCCCAGGTCGCAGCAAATGCTCACCTTTCCCGCAGTCAGTGCAGAAGAAGGACTTGACGCCGGTATGTATGTGCAGGTGTATCTTGTAGTGGTCTTTCCGCTTGAAGGGCTTGGAGCAGAACTTGCACACGAACACGCGCTGCGGCGTCGGCAGCGACCGCTCCGACAGCTCCGACAGCTCCGACAGCTCCGGCCCCTCCGCCACCTCCACGTACTGCACGCTGTCCAGCGCAGCTAGCTCCGTCAAGTCCATCTGAAATATCATAACAATTTAAGAATGGGGGAAGGCATAGTTACCCGCCATAAACCCACCCAACCCCACCCCCCACCTACCACCACCGAACACCCACCCACCCAAACCTACCTACCCCGCCCCTACCAACCTATTTTGATTAAAAAACCGGCCAAGTTCGAGTCGAACTCGCACACAAAGGGTTCCGTACCGTAAACCTTAATTTTTATATCTAGTATAGCCTTATTCTCTTTTGCATTGTATAATTTTACTCTTAAATTATTTCGTAACGAATGTTACCATGCTTTTGTAAACACTGACAACTGGTTTAAAAGAGTGTCCATGGAGTTTCTTGCACGTTCTACTCTTTGGAACGTGCAACTGGCGCGCTGGAGATAGGTTCGGTGAGTGTGTTTTGTTGCAGAACAACCTGCTGCTCTTGTCGCTAGCGCGGCAGAATTAGCTTCATTTATTTGACTGACAGACCTTGACTATTCAAAAGTGCATGTTACTAGTCTATTTGAAATAAAGGATTTTGTTTTTGTATTTATTATTTAATGTTATAGCGGCAATAGAAATACACAGTATCAACTGTAAACCTATTACGGTTCTTGTTAGGTATGTGAGACAAGTGAAACACAAGGAAGTCGTTTAAGCACTGACGCTTTATTCTCAAACTTTATAGAAAAGGGCGGGGCCTACATAATGCCAACATAACATTAAGATGCGTTCAGAAATACACAACAATTCTCCCCTTTTAGTATGACACAATATGAAATACAATATAGCTAATTAATCTATACAAAAGAATGGCTTATAATTAATGTTCCTACGAGACGGACGCAACACCCTGCCTGACAACCCCCCACTAGTACAAGGACCCGGTTCCAGCTGGGGCTCTGATGCTGCAGGGTCCGTGTTATCCTCTGAAGCTTCGAAGAATTCTTCATGTTCAACCGGTGGCCCTGCGTCAGACAGTTGTACATCTGTGGGTGGTAAATCTTGTGTGCAGTGTGCATCCTCACTTTCCTCCCTGTTGCTCCGAGACGCATTAACATTCTCCTCTGAGAATGTTGTACTCATTGTGGCCCCGTGTGGTGTCAAGTCTTCCGAATCAATAGGACAGTCAAAAATGTTATCATGAGTGTTGCTTGGTCCCTTACATGACACTAATTGATTCTTATGCTTTTTTAACTTAACTGAGGTTTGACAATCTTTAATTAAATAGGTTGTTCTACCCATTCGTTTTATAATTTCACCATTAATCCAAGTGAATTTTTTATTAACATTATACTTTTTGTACATCACTTTATCTCCGGGTTCAAAACATTGTTTATTTATGCCCCCGTATGCTTTACTCTGTGAACACTGGTTACGTTCCACTACTTTAGCGAGAGTGCTAGATGAGGGCGACGGTGCAGGTTGCGCTCCCGGTACCAAATAATCTAACCGAGAACGTAACTTCCGCCCAAATACTAGTTCGGCAGGCGAAGAGCCCGTTGTAGTGTGCACTGAGTTTCGGTAGTCAAACAGATATTTTAATAAATATTTGTTGTTTTGGTTTGAATTAGTACTCATCATTAAACAAGATTTAATTCCTTTCTTGACCACTTTTACGTAGCTCTCCGCCTGGCCGTTGCTAGCGGGGTGATAGGCGGGAGATGTCACGTGCGATATTCCATTTGATACACAAAATTGTATAAACTCTTCTGATAAAAAACATGTTGCATTGTCACTGACCAACGTATTTATTAGTCCATATCTCGACATGAAGTCGTATAATTTTTCGATAACAATGGCCGAAGAAGTGTTTTTTGTTTTGTATACTTCTGGCCATTTTGAGTGCGCGTCTACCATTACTAAATACAAGTGCCCATTAATTGGACCGAGAAAATCAATGTGTACTCTCTGAAATGGGTATTGCGGGTGTGGCCACACTGCAAGCGGAGCGCGTGCTGGAGACGGCCTGAGCTGTGTACATATTTTACAACCTCCTATCATCTCTTCAATAGCCTTATCGATACCCGGAAACCAAACTGTACCCCGAGCATTAGCTTTACATTTTACTATCCCTAAATGTGACTTATGTAGTTCTGATAAAATTTTATTTCGCAATTTTTCCGGTATAACTACTTTGTGGCCACGCATTACAACACCATTTTCTATTGACAGTTGGTTTTTACATAATGAATACGGAAAAATACTTTGATCCGTCACCTTCCTAGGCCAACCATTAAAAATATACTGAATAACTTTAGACAAAATAATATCTTTACGAGTTTCTTCCTGTAACAAGTTAAGTGTAACTGGTATACTAGAATCTACTACAAAATTTACGTACGAGGCCCTATCATCTAAAAACTCAGCCGTTTCGCTACCTTCCTGACTTTGTTTTCCGCACAGGCTGGCGCGCGATAGAAAATCCGCGCAGTTGTTGGCACTACGAATGTATTCTATTTTATAGTTGTAACCACTTAGAAACATTGCATAACGTTGCAATCTATTAGCGGAAACCTCGGGTATTCCATGGTATGGGCCGAATATCGATATTAATGGTTTATGGTCAGTCCTGAGTGTAAAAGGAACTGATCTGCCATAAAGATATTGGTGGAACCGACGTACACCGAATATGATTGCCGTAGCTTCTTTCTGTATCTGGGAATAACGACGCTCGGCTGGGTTCAACGTCCGCGAGGCGTACGATACCGGCCGCTCCACCCCCGACGCGTCAACCTGTGATAAAATTGCACCTAAACCACTAGGTGATGCGTCCACTGTCAAAATAACATTTGCATTTATGTCAAAGTGCGCTAAAACCTGATCCGATGCTAGTATTTTTTTAATCGCATTGATTGCTTTGTCGTGTTCCGAAGTCCATTGCCATTTACAATTTTTTTGAAGTAAAGCGTATAGAGGGCTAAGGATTGTTGAGGCGTTTGGTACAAAATTTCGATAATAATTAACGAGGCCTAAAAAAGATTGTAATTTACTGACATCTTCTGGAACAGGAGCTTTTACGATAGCTGACACCTTTTGAGGTGACTTTTTTAACCCATTTTTGTCTACTACGTAACCTAGATATTCAACTTCATCTTTAAAGAATTCGCACTTGGTTTTTTGCAGTGTCAGTCCCGCTTCCTGTAAACGTCGCAACACCTCACGCAATCTGTCTAAATGTTGTTCCCTGCTGACCCCCGTGACGAGGACATCATCTAGCATACACAATACCCCCTCCATTCCTGACAACACACATTCCATTACGCGTTGAAATATTGCTGGCGCGCAAGCTAACCCGAATACTAACCGCGTATACATAAACAAACCTTTATGTGTGTTGATACATGTTATTTTCTGTGATTCGTCGTCTAAAATACACTGTGCATAGGCCTGCGACAAATCTAACTTGCTAAATTGTTGCCCTCCGTGCAACTTCGTAAATAAATCGTGAGGTGTTGGCAACGGATATTGATCTACTAACAGCTGTTTATTTATCGTGACCGAATAATCCGCACATAAACGTATGGAGCCGTCGCGTTTTAATACTGGAACTATCGGCGATGCATACTCTGAGTATTCAACGGGTTTTAATATACCTACGCTAACAAGTCGATCTAACTCTTTATCTATTTTATTGCGTAAAGCAAAAGCTATCGGTCGCGGTTTAAAAAATTTTGGTTTGGCATCTTGTCGTAAGTTTAATTTTATTTTATATTTCTTAAAAGTTCCAAGCTCGTCAGAAAATACATTTGGGAATTCAGTTTGTAGCTGCGCTTTCACACTTAACGAATTTTCACAGTAATTTACAGGCATCATTTCTAATTTAAAGAAGGAAATAAAATCTCTGCCTAAAAGCGGTGGCCCGCCATCACGAATAACATACACATCTAAATTTTGCGTTCTACCTACGTATGTAAAAGGTAATCGCACTACTCCTATGCATTCGATATTATTGCCAGTGTATGACAACAATCTTTTATTCGTTTCGATCAGTGACACCTCTTTGAAATGTTTATAGAACGTTTTTTCGGAAATCGCAGTAACAGCTGACCCACTATCTATTTGAAACCTCATTTGTACCCCGCGAACATCAATTGTTTCAGTCATAGGTTCTCTCGTTCAACTCCCGGAAGCATGCCCATCACAAAGCGGTCTCGTAACGCTTCCTCCACGTTGGGAAACTTGCAATGCGCTGTCAACCCGCGCAGTCGGGCAGCCCATTTCTGATAAGTTTCCCCTTCCATTTGTACAGCAGAGTAAAACTTATAGCGCTCACTGAATCCGCATATCTTCGGCGTGAAGTGGTCGTCCAAAAGCACCAACACGTCTTCAAATGGCACGGACTGCAACTCCTTCGGCCGCGCGAGGTCCGCGGCCAGTTTGTAGGTCGGTTCGCTGAGTGCGCTAAGCAAGATGGCGCGCCGCTTTACACCCGCGGCATCGCTAGTTGCGTTGATATCATTCGCAATGAACCATTGCGACAATCGACCCTTGTATTCTTGCCACGTTTGTGAATTATGATCGAAGCTCGATAAAACTCCGAACAGAGACATTATTCACAACTTTTTCTTCACAAAAAAAATGAGAACGCGGGAACTTGGTTCGTCGCCACTGTTAGGTATGTGAGACAAGTGAAACACAAGGAAGTCGTTTAAGCACTGACGCTTTATTCTCAAACTTTATAGAAAAGGGCGGGGCCTACATAATGCCAACATAACATTAAGATGCGTTCAGAAATACACAACAGTTCTTGAGTTAAGGACCGCTGACAGATAGACAGACGGATGGATGGAAGACCAGCAGAGGCTTAGTAATAGGGTTCTGTTGGTTACCCTTTGGGTACCGTACCCTAAAAACAAAACAATCTACCTAGCCTTTTCCCAACTGGTGGGATCAGATTCCAGTCTTACTGGATGCAGCTGAATATCAGTATTTTACATGAGCTCGTACATGAGTCTATCTCATGCTTGTGGAACCCAATGTCTTAGTAATACCGTACCCCTTGACAAGACTGGTGTCAGAGTTTCCACTACCTGGCTACCTGTAACGACTGTCAAAGCCAGAGAAAACGCCAACTGGATCGTTTAGAAACGTGGACCAAAAAAGACGAAAGACTAAAAGGGACATCAAAGCAAACCGGTTGCCATCAAACAACAGGATTGCATTGAAGTCCCTTCCACGCTGTACAAAACACTGCCAGGGTTGCGGAGTTTGTTCGAAAGAATCACAGCGGCCCTGGAACGCAAAGTGTTAAAGGTTGCATAGCATTAAAGTGTAGGTTAAGACTCTTTAGTGATTATCAAAAATATGAGATGCTATGTGACATGTTAAAAAGAAAACTATATCCTGACAGTCTTGTTGAAAAGAAGTGACTGTGTAAAAACGTGTGATTTATGTCAGCTAAAATAAAAGATATATAATACTAATAATATCACCTCTAAACTAAATCGTGCTAAATAACTGAAAACAACTAACTACAGGACTCATACTGATAGGGTCGTTTAAAATAACAGTTTCATACAAATTCTTTGTTGGTGCAAATCATCTGTTGCTTTAAAGCTCTGCTCGCAAACGGAACGAGGTCGACTTCAGATAGGTAAGTCGAGCTATCCGTAACACAAAGGACATTAGGAGCACGGATGGGTTTTACTCAGTAAGAGTCTGACACTCCCTTCTGCTCCGTCTAGAGCGGGTGGAGTTATTTGATAATTTCCCAGCCTTAAAACGTTGTACAAAGTTGTATGTAAATTCTGTGACTCACATATTCCTGCGGGTAGGCGTTTTCCTTCTTGGCGTCGTGCATGATAACCTGCGGCGAGGGCGGCGGCAGCTCGTCGTACGAGGGCGGCTCGTCGGGCGGCGCCAGCTGCGCGCTGACGATGTCGTGGGATGCCGAGCTACACTGGTGGCCCACACACTCCTCGTTTGTTCGGAAACCTGCAATATGGTACAAGTTCCATTTTGATTATTTACCTTCTTTATACCATCTATTTAATACGTATAATAATATATATATTTACTAGATGACCCGCGCAACTTCGTCTGCGTCACATTTTCCGCTCCTAATATTGCAACAAAAAATTGAGATGTAAGCTCCTATCTTTCAAGTTGGATCAAACTGCACACGGTGTGAAAATTTGATTAAAATCGGTTAAGTAGTTTAGGAGTCCATCGCGGACAAACAAGGTGGCACGTGATTTATATATATATTAAGATTTCTCATAAAAAGGTACAGTTTGGAACATACCATTCAAGTTACATGTAGATTCAAACCTTTGTGAGAGCTGGAGTCTATATTGGGCACGGGACATGTATGACAGAACTCCAGGCTCACACCCTTAAAATTAAAATATAAAAATTGCACTTACGTACACAGTATTGTGAAAGCTCTACGTATTGAGAGGGAGAACATTTAATACAAGTACAAAAATGGTCATATGCGAAGTGTGTCTTTGACAAGGTTCCACAAGGTCGAACGCAAAATCAATAGGGAATATGCATGAAGATTAAATTTGTCTGGAATATTTTTTTTCTAATTCTTTATTTTCGTCACATTATATCTAAAAGATATTTTTTTAATTTAGTTCTTATTTAAACCGCAAAAAAATATAATTATATAAAAATAAAAAATCAGCGCGGGAAATTTAAACTTGCGAAACGCGTCTCCATTGGTCGCGACCCGCGACCAATGGAGTGGTTTTGTTAAAGCGCAATCAGACAATTTACCTAGAATAGATTATCAGGTGTAGTTCTTATATTGTTTGTGCAGTTCTTATAGTGTTTCACACTTACAATACTTTGTAAGAAGGTTTCTCAGCTTCTTCCATGGTCTGTATGGCGAATAAAACGAGAATCGAGCTGAAAACTGAAACGCCTAAAGTTCAACAAGGTAAACAAACAAACACGCGAAGCGCGCGACGTAACGACGACCTGTTATGTGACGTCATCCAAAGCCCGCGAAAAATGGCGGCGTTTGAACTGCAAAATTTTATTTAGCATTTTTAATATTTAAAAAAAAAATAATTAAGACATTTCCAAGACTATTTATATTTTTTCCTGCGTTATAAAGATGAAAAGAATAAAATAAGAAAATAAAAAAAACATCATGCATTTTCCCTATTATTTCAAAACACTTAGATTTTTTTCTGTCTCTGCATAATCCAATTCAAGTAACCAACTCGTAACAGTTCTTTTACATTTTGATCTGCACATAGGGTAAATATTTAAAGTTTTGTTACGGAAACTACGTTGGACTGATCGACAATTTGTGCGGGTGAAGGGACAGACAGTATGTTTACGTCGTTGGGAGGCGAATTTACATGGATCGTATGGAGATATAGAGTGTGTTGTTAAAACAAGCTTAAGGATAAACAGTTTACGAACTGAGAGGACCTTGCATGTTTCATAGAGATCGATGGTAGGAAAGTGGTAAGGTAACCGCCAACCAACCTTATGGAGTGCTCTTTGGGCTCGTTCTAATTTCAGCATATAAGATTTGCTGATCCGCCCCAGGTAACAATGCAATCTAAATCTAATATTATAAAGCTGAAGAGTTTGATTGTTTGAACGCGCTAATCTAAACTACTACTGATCGGTTTTTAAAAATTTCTTCAGTGTTAGATAGCTCATTTATCGAGGAAGGCTTTAGGCTTATATCATTATGCTAAGACAAATAGGAACGGAGCATTAATAGAAAATGTGACGCAGACGAAGTTGCGCGGGCCAGCTAGTCAGGAATTTGACGCGAGGAGGGTAATGTAAATTTTTAAATTTTAGACGGCCTGATCTCCGTAATTTCAGCCAAAATATTACAGTGCGAGCGAGCTCAGGTTATGAGCCCAGTACAACAACATACCTTCTCCGCAGAGGGAGCACCACACTTTGAAGACCGGCTTGTCGTGAATGTGCCGGTGGACCTTGACATGCTGCTTGCGCTTGAACCGTCGGTGGCAGATGTCGCACTCGTGGGGACGGCTCTCGTTGTGCTGGCTTAATGAGCGTGCTACGAGGAGGCTGTTGTCTGAAGACTGGAAAAGGAAAAGTCATTGTATTTATCCACCCATTGGTATTTTAATTCGAAAAAAAACCGGCCAAGTGCGAGTCGGACTCGCGCACCGAGGGTTCCGTACAAACCTCTAGGTCTTATTTTAGAAGTTACGGGGGGGACACGTTTTACCACGTTGGAAGTGTCTCTCGCGCAAACTATTCAGTTTAGAAAAAAAATATATTAGAAAACTCAATATCAAAGACCTATCCATTGATACCCCATACGTATGGGTTTGAAGAAAATATTTGAGTTTCAGTTCTAAGTATGGGGACCCCAAAATTTTTTAATTTTTTATTTTTGTGTGAAAATCTTAATGCGGTTCACAGAATACATCTACTTACCAAGTTTCAACAGCGTAGTTCTTATAGTTTCGGAGAAAAGTGGCTGTGACATACGGACGGACAGACAGACGTAACGAATCTATACGGGTTCCGTTTTTGCCATTTGGCTACGGAACCCTAAAAACTCTGCCTGTCTGTTTGTTACTTCTTCATGTATTTGGATGAAACTTTGGCGGACGGGTATACTATGTCCTAGAATAGGCATAGGAGACTTTTTATAGAGGGAGTTTGTTGCCTCGGAATAATTTTCGAATTTCACGTGGGCGAAGCTAGTTTACTATAGCATGTTGCTTGTACTATTAGGATAAACAGTGTTACAGTTGTAGATAGACCAATAAATAAATAAAATTAGTTAACTGTAAACCTTATAAAAATACAGGACAAACATTTGTGAAAACAAGAGTACAATGGGAGGTCTCATCGCACAGGGCAATCTCCGCCGCGACGACAACCTTTGGACGGACAGAAACAAAGAAAATATTAGATTTTGGGCTGTCAGTGCCATTTTGTCTAGTAGAATATTACTTTAAAAGTCAAAGAGTTTAAACTATGGAATGACTTAAGCCGGTTATGAGTTTCGTTCACAATTTATACAAGGTCAGAAACCAGTGAATGTTACCGCTTGCGACTGCAGAAGTGCCCTTCACCTTACCTCTCGTCTCCACTGACTTAGCGGCACAGTACCTAATACTCTCATCTCAAAGGTCAAATCATAATTTCGATACCGCTTGATTCAAGATTCAAAGCATTTATTTCAAATAAACCATTTACAGGCACTTTTGAAATGTCAAGGTCGGTCAGTCAAAAACATGAAGCTATTTGCACGTTCCAAAGCGTAGATCTTTATGGAGAAGAACGTGAAAGAAACTCGACGGACACTCTTTTAAATCGTGTTATGTTTTCCAAAAATCTTAGTAACACATACTTGTTTCTTCTGCATGTGAGGACAATGTAAAATAAAAATTTAAAATAAACTTATTACAACATCTCGTTACCTTAACACAAGCATTAGGTTGCTTAGCTTGGGACTACATGGCGTTGTGTGAAATGTCCAACTTATTATTATTGTTTTCTTTCTCGGGTCTCTGGAGACCCGGTCCTTTGGTAGGCGTACGAGGGGCCGAAACCAACTCGCAGAGGCCCCGTTAGAAATTTCAAATGTAACGGGGCACCAACCGGCGATTATCCCTGTATGCACTGTGAAAGTATTCCCAAGAAAAATCCCCGAAAAATCGAAAGAAGATCAATATAAAGATCGAAATAACTTGTTTCTACAAAATGTTTATTTGGAATCACAAGTCATCAATTTACAATTGATTTTTGCACAAAACGACTTTACGAGCGTTTACTCTTACTAGATTAAAGACAGTGTGAGCAATATTTTTAAGTTTTTTATTGAAAGTTATTATAACAATTTGTGTATGTGGATTTGTATGTGTGTAAACGCACCCACGATACAGGACTAAACCTCGTAAAAAACTTTGCCACACTTGTTTTTTTTTTTTTTAAGGGAAAACACAATATCTTCAACCTCTCTAACTTTGTAGACCAAGGTATCTATACTAATATTATAAAGTTTTAAACTTTCATGGTCACTATCATTAGAATAGTTAATTACGGGATTGCTACCATGTACCTTTTTACTCCGTGATCATGGCGCTTGCACCAGTGCCGAAATATCGGAAACTCGCAAATAAACAGGTACATGGTAGCAATCCCGCAATTAACTATTCTAATATTATAAAGCTGAAGAGTTTGGTTGAACACGCTAATCTCAGGAACTACAGCCGGACGACATTGTAAACTCTTAAATGTAGATTCTGTAAACAATGAGCTGTCAATCCAAGTAATCAAGATCACTTCGTGATCACTTCACCCAAGCCTTTCATGCACTTCGACATGTTTACAGAATCGCACTGCTGATTCGAATTGAAGAATTCTTATAGTATGTAGTAGTAGTAGGTTTGTAGTAGTGTTGTGTGTTCGTATGTGTTGTGTTGTGTTCATTTATCGATGAAGGATTGAAGGCCATGGCTATGTAACATCACATAGGAGCGGAGCATTAATGATAAATGTGATGCAGGCGAAGTTGCGCGGGTTCAGCTAATCTTGCATATGCGTGGTATACAAATCAAGTTGGATTAAACTTTGATAATTAATTTCCAAGAATAATTATGAGGACTTATAAAATACCATGAGAAGTAACCGCTCTTAAGGTGGAAGCTCCAAAGAAGGCCGCGAATCGTATTTTGTTCAACATACAGCTTCACACTGACCGGCAAATTGCAAAAAACATAAAAATATTTGAATTTCGCGGGCTACCCTGGCGCTTCCACCTTAAATGATAATGAAAACGGATGCGCTACTTACATATGGATCACTAGCAATCGGTTCGCCTTGCTGGTAGTCTTCATCCCCGCTGTAGATGGAGTAAGGCAGATGCTCGTTCATGTGAGCCAGTAGCTGATCTTGTAGGTGGAAGGCTGGGGAATAAGGGAATGTTTACTTAAATTATTGACGATTTAGACCAAATGATTTATCGATGTTTCTTCTATTGTATTAAGAAATTTAAAAAGAACGGAAAAAACGGGTTATTCGCGTACGAAGTAGCGGGAACTAGACGTGGTCATTTGTTTAACTTAAAATGCACAAAGCTAAAGTCAATACTTGAGTTGGTGTCAATCGTCATTTGGCTACGGAACCCTAAAAAGTACAATAACCCCTTTTCAGCTATTGCGTTTATTCTGTTACACATTATATAACATCATCTATCAATGCAAAACACCGATCTAGTTCACGGCAGTAGCATGTAGCATGAAATATATTATAATATATTTGTTTGTAAGTTTGTATGTAGGGGGTAATCTCAAGAACTACTGGTCCGATTTGAAAAATTCTTTCAGTATTAGATAGCCCATTTATCGAGGAAGGCTATAGGCTACATATCATCACGCTAAGACTAAAAGGAGCCGAGCATTGATGGAAAATGTGACGCAGACGAAGTTGCGTGGGTCAGCTAGTATAGTATAATTATATAGTATAGATGGATACAATGATGTTTTTATCGGCTGACAGCTATATACGTGTCCCGTCAACTTGCTTCAGCCGTTTCATTAGCTACTTGGCCTTTACACTGTCAGGATTGCGGAAGTTTTTTCAAAAAAAGAGTCACCGCGGCCAACTGGAACGCAAAGGGCATTAGCAGGAACACGGATGGTTTTAGTCAGAGTCTGACGCTCCGTTCTGCTCCACCCAGAGCGGAAGGATTTATTTTATGATTTACCAAAAAAAAAGCTTGAAGAGGCTTTTTAACAACGCCCAAGAGATGCCAATTCTTTTTCTTAAAAAATATGTTTTGTACATACATACGGCACGAGGTGGCGTATATAACATCATCTATCAATGCAAAACACCGATCTAGTTCACGGCAGTAGCATGTAGCATGAAATATAATTATAAAATCAATACAGGCCACCTGCAAACTATGCTATAGGTACTATAGCTCATCGATACTAGTTCGATAAGGGGGCGTATCTATGAATAAGGGCGGCTTTAACAAGTGCCAGCGGAACTCACAAACACTTTAGTGCAACTAATTGATTCTAACTAACATAGTTTTAAGTTAGATAACCGTTATTTATTTTTTTTAACTTTGCCCCACACTAGGAATGGTTTATATATTTATTTCGATTAGTTTATTACAGAGAAGAGATTAGAAAGAGGTAAAATTGTTTTTTTAGAGCGAAATTTACTTCTGTATCAACATCAAAAATTGTGAAACAAATCGTTTACATCTAATATATAAAAATCTCGTGTTTGTTATGGAACTCCTCCGAAACGGCTAGAGCTATTTTTGATTTTTAACCGACTTCCCAAAAACGAAGAGGTTATCAATTCGGTTGTGTGTTTTTTTTTATGTTTGTTACCTCATAACTCCGACAATAGGGAATATGAACGCGATTTTTTTATTTATAAAATTAATTACTTATAAGCTCCAGTAAACACTCAAGAAAATATTTTTTAAATATCTTCATCAGCGATGAAGTTATAACGCTTCAAAGATTACTTTTAGAACGAGAAGTCCGACATGGAATTTGACGTCACATTACGTGACGTCTATACATATGCCATAGAAAACAGCGTTTTCGCGAGAGGGACAGATATATCTGTTTAAAATAATTATATCTCGTTTGTTTTTCGAGCAATTTTGATTCTATTTCCACTGTTAGTAATATATTTTTGTATATTTTTAGATAAACTGTTTAGGAAATATTTTTTTTTTTGCATATTCCCTATTATGAACCGATTTGAAAAAATCTTATTTTATCTGAAAGGATATACTTGCAGATTGGTCCCATTTAAATTTCATGAAAATTGGTTACGAACTAGCCTACAATTTTGAAAAAATGCTGATAATAGTTCTATAACTAAAGATTACAGGGAAACCTATAAGAAGTCTGTAGTCTTAAAATCTATACTATATAATATTATAAAGCAGAAGAGTTTGTTTGTTTGTTTGTCTGGTTGAACGCGCTAATCTCAGGAACTACTGGTCCGATTTGAAAAATTCTTTCAGTGTTAGATAGCCCATTTATCGAGGAAGGTTATAGGCTATATATCATCACGCTAAGACAAATAGGAGCGGAGCAGTAATGGAAAATGTGACGCAGACGAAGTTGCGCGGGTCAGCTAGTTTTTCATAAATGCCCCGCTCCTATTGGTCGTAGCGTGAGATTAGCGCGTTCAACCAACCAAACAAACAAACTCTTCTGGTGGTCGAGTGGTATAGGCGCTTCTGTGACCCGATGGTTGAGGGAAGCATAATTTGTAAAGTTGTTAGGCTAGGACATTGCAGGCTTGAATCACCTGATTGTCTGATAAAAAGATGATTCCGTGCTTCGGAAAGCACGAATAAGCCGGTGGTCCCGGCCGCCAAGTGGCGGTCGTTAAACCATGTCAGTGGCCCTTGAGGCAGTTTAGAAACTCTGACACAAGGGTATGTCGCTAGACCATACTGCCCACACGAGATGATAAGAAGAAGGAGCTTTATAATACTAGTATATAGATTTGTAAGTTCATGGATCTACTAGCTGACCCACGCAACTTCGTCTGCGTCACATTTTCCATTAATGCTCGGCTCCTTTTAGTCTTACCGTGATGATATGAAACAAATTTTACCTCTTTAAATATATATATATATCTATACCAATATTATAAAGAGGTAACATTTGTTTGTAAGTTTGTATGTAGGGGGTAATCTCAGGAACTACTGGTCCGATTTGAAAAATTCTTTCAGTATTAGATAGCCCATTTATCGAGGAAGGCTATAGGCTACATATCATCACGCTAAGACTAAAAGGAGCCGAGCATTGATGGAAAATGTGACGCAGACGAAGTTGCGTGGGTCAGCTAGTATAGTATAATTATATAGTATAGATGGATACAATGATGTTTTTATCGGCTGACAGCTATATACGTGTCCCGTCAACTTCAGCTGTTTCATTAGCTACTTAGCCTTTACACTGTCAGGATTGCAGAAGTTTTTTTAAAAAAAGAGTCACCGCGGCCAACTGGAACGCAAAGGGCATTAGCAGGAACACGGATGGGTTTTAGTCAGAGTCTGACGCTCTGTTCTGCTCCACCCAGAGCGGAAGGATTTATTTTATGATTTACCAAAAAAAAAGCTTGAAGAGGCTTTTTAACAACGCCCAAGAGATGCCAATTCTTTTTCTTAAAAAATATGTTTTGTACATACATACGGCACAAGGTGGCGTGGGAATAATACTTGTAAGTACTTGTAGTCTCTGCACGCGTAGCATGACCACCGTAGAAACGAGTTTTGTCGACCGGAGAATCGACAAAATGACAGATTGAAGAAAGATTTCTATCTTCCCAAGCATGGCGATGTTTGAAACGTAGAAAAGAAATGTTTCTTTTCTTCGATCGACTTATGTCTACAACGTCGAGCATGCCGACAATATTTTCTCTACTTTTGACACTTGGGGGTAGAAATAAATCTCTATATGAAATGTCAAATAGTCTACATCTTCTCGGACCTAGACAAGGAATATTTATTTCAACAATCATTTTATTTTTGCCAAATAGAACTTAGAAAGTATGTCGGGGTAGAGACATAATAATTATAGTCTACCAACATCTTATTTTGTCGGGTTGTAGGTACGTTGTAAATAAACTGTTTTTGTAATGACTAAAGTAAAAACATTTAAAGAACGCATTGCACTGTGTATGGCAAAGTTTTCATCAGACAATACCACCAATCACCTTTTATTTAGAATGTTATTATGTTCTCTTCTCATCGCATTATGTTCACTTACATTAATTACACACAATTATTGGAATAATCAGTACTTTATTTAATTAATCATACAATCCACTTACTTTTTCCTTGCCGCCATGATCATAAACACTATAATTCTAATTTAAATCGGTAAGATAATAAATTCAACAAAAACACAGACCACATAGAGGCAACAAAAACATGTTATTTGTAAACAAACATAAACCATATAGATTAAAAATTATGTTCGAGTAACACGTTTTGTTGTTGCTTTGAGTTACGTGCAAAGAGTGTGAAAAATAGAGTATTTGACACATTTTTTTGGCTAACTAAACGTAAAATTCATCGTAGTATTCGCAGAATGACCACATCACTAGATACTTCTCCGTTGCTATGGAAAAACTAGATATGTTTTTGTCTTCATATAAACGCGAGTCTACGGGTCGCGCCATGCTCGGGCAGAAGACATGTCGAGTGGGATAGAAAAGGCTTTGTCTTTTCTTGGTAGAATAGAGATAGAATCGCCATGCTACGCGTGCTGGTAGCTTCATTTTCTTAACCTTATTAGAATTTATTTGGGGTAGGCGCAACATGTCTTATTTTTCCATACATATAATCGTTGGAAGTACGGTTCTGATTTATAAAATTCTTTCATGATAAAGGTTATAGGATAAATACGGAAACGGAAAAAAAAACTGGATATGCGTGAGTTGCGGGCAAAAGCTGAATATCAAATAATTTGATGTTATCATATTAAAATAATTATAAAAAAATATATACGCAGTATTCTCTCGCTGCTCTAGAAAAGCACACAACTACGTCAATACAACGCCCATTCAATTCTGCGAATCACAACAGCAGCCAAAGATGAATAAATTATAGAACGGTCTGATAACACGTATCAGTGATAGCCTGAACTCCGGATCTAAATGTTTGGCTGTTTTTTTTTGCATAATGGTTTTATTTCTCAGCAGAATTAAAGTAAAACATTTATTTGACGGCAGTCTATCAGGTATACCCCATACATACATCTAATTAAATAAAATAGTTTCAGTAATGGTAGGGGAGACGGTTAAACCTCGACCTTCACCCACGCGATAACCAGATGATACATATTTTTTTCACATTTTGTTGTTTTATCACGCTCGCCTATGATAGCTTGCCTACCGAAACTTCTTCATGGTTACTATGAACCCCAAAAAATACATAATATGTTTTTGGCTCTGGCAATAGCCTCACCTCGTATACGGGATTTAAACACAACAGTCGAAATCTGGTTTACTTCAGGTAAATACAGAAGTGATATTTTCTTAAAGTTTCAACCAAAATTAATCTCGGCAAGAAACAGTGATGCCAGCTTATCATTTTGTAGGGGTCGGAGCTTCGGAGCCGACCCTAAAAATAATCCCGGTCTGCGCCCCCCAAACGCCCCTCCCCAAAATAAATTAGATCTCTAAAACCGTCCATAATCTAGCGTCCCTTGAACCACCCTATCCGTGCCCCCTCGTAAGACCCATGGGGGATCGTCGCCCCTAAAATAGGGGAGGGTCTAAAAAGGTCGACTGGTCGGTTGCTACGTGTGCATATGTGTTGGCTTCGTAATTGTAAACTGGGCACTCGATATTGATTTCGGTTGCTATACAGTTTATGTCGTACAAATTGTAGGTCATCCGTGGGTGTTACTATTTTTGGGGGGTAAATAGGCTTTGTTTTTTTATCGTTTAATTTATTGATCAGGTTATGATAGGTTTTGAGAAGAATATTAGAATACGATTGAATAACAGATACTCAGATTCATTCTGGACCATTTTTAAGAAAATCATGTGAGCTAGCTTGGGTACTTAACTACCAATAACTTTCCTTAAAAGTTTGAGATCCGCAATATATTTAGCAGTTTATCACTTGAGGGAGACCCTCGAAATAAAAAAGCGTTCGAATTAAAATGTACCTATTAGTAAAATGGAATTCTGTGTGGGTCTCCTAGTTTTATTCTATGGCGCCCCCCTCCCCCCGCGCGGATCGCAGTCACCTGTTCGTTCGTGGGATCGCTGCGCCGCGCAGCTTCAGCCAAACAGATTTTATTAAGGCTATATTCGTCCTCGTATGGATTGCAGTTGCAATTACAGTACCTAGGCGGCCTCACGCTGCCTGGAGAGCCGCTTTTTATTTTGTTGTATAATTTAACTCCAAAATGTCAGCCACGCGATTTAGTATCGAGAGGCCGATCATGACCGGGTGTTTATTTTGTGAGAAGCCGGGAAATTTGGTAGAAGACCCAGACGAAGAAGCTTACCATGCAATAAAAGTTGTGGCGGACGAGCGGCAGGATGCTACTTGCGACAAGTTCTACTTTCTGTACAATGACAGTTTGTCCAGGCAGTGCTTTTCGTGGCACGTCAAATGTGCGACTTCCTATATTTGTTGTGATGGTAGCAAGCGCCACAGAAAACCAAAGATTGTACCCAAACGAGAAGTTAAAGTAGAACCCAAACAAGAAGTTAAAATAGAACCGGACGAGGATGTCAAAGTTAAAATCGAAGGAGAATCTGTAATAAAGAAGGTTCCGTCATATCAGAAAAAATCTCCGGAAGAAATAGTTAGATGTTTGATATGCGATAAACAACTAGACCTGGTATATACTAAACCCCAGCATTCAATTAAATCTAGAATGTTGGCAGCCAAAGTTATTTATGACGCAGCTCATAAGAAGCATGATGCCGTGTTCATAAAAATCCGTCGCTATCATTCACCCGAAGATATGATCGACAAAGGCATACACTACCACAAAGCGTGCTATTTCAATTATGTGGGACAACCGAAACACTGCCAAAAGAAGCGAATTGGAAAGATACCAGAAAAGGAAATGTACGAGGGACTGAGGAAACTGGTGGATGAGATCGAGGACAAGCTGCCGACTACGTGCTTCCAACTGGCATTCTTGGCGAAGCGATTGGCGAAACTAACTGAAGTGAAAGATGCTGTAGTGGACGAGGAAACTGTCAAAAGTCTTCTTATCGCTAAGTATGGGGACCGACTGTTGTTCTCCTACCCATCTGGGTTGGATTCCTGTGTGCTGTTCCTGAGCCGCGTCCCTTTGAGTGAAGCTATGAAACGCTTGACTTAAATTGACTGATGAAGATTTAAAACTGTGCGAGTGCATGATACCATCATCTTTTTTGAAGTCTAATAAAACTATATAATACTCAATTATTTATTGCATTCCACAATGTAGGCTTAGGTGGTAAACATTTCAAAAGTAATAATCGTGGACCCATGAACCCATGTAGAGATGAAGGCATCATTTAACTTAATACTTATAATCTAACTTATTCTATCTGGAATCATTTTTTGTTCATTATATTCAAGTTTCATAGATTTATCGTTTAAATATTCGTTTACACTGTAATAACATTTTCTTTAGTAAAAGCATTTTTTTTTTCATTTCTCATTGATTCCGGAACCATGTTATATATTTTTATTGATATAACCAGAGGGCTTGTTTTGGCAGGTTGAGTCTTTTTTTGTATCGGAGTGCGTATCCTGTCGCTGTCTGTATATGTCTTCGCGTTTAGTATTTAAATCTTGGTGTTTGTGAGCGAATATAAATGCGAATGTACATACAAGGCGGAGTTAATATATTTAGTTTTATAAAATGGGGTTTGCAGCTATCTATCTGTTAAATATTTACTAAGGTACAGATAAATTTCTCTTCCACTGTGAATAGTGGAAGTGCGTCTGTACTGTATCCCCAAACGTATACGAGTATTTCCAAAGAACTATGTACTTAATGTTATATTATGTCTAAGTGTTGTAGTTTTAGCCAAATATGTACCAAATTCCATTATGAATATAATTATTATAATGACTGTGTAGACAAACTCAGTTTTTTTTTGCCACTGCTTCTAGAATCAAAAGTGCCAGAAAACTAAACACTAATTCTAACAGGTTTAAAACAGTTCATTTGACCTCATTTGCTGTCTTTACAATCAAACATTCTGCTACTTACACAATCACCCCAGAAAATACTTACACAATTCAACAACCATGTAACTTCAACTCATGCGAATAGTGATGTGTCACGAGTATATTTGAGATCTAGGACACCCTTTGCATATCTGCATACTTAGTTGTGTACCTACGTTATAATACACACGCTTGGCGATACAAACATGGGCGAGATTTCAAGTAGGGGAGTGCCCTAGGTGTGTCGGTAGGACAACATAATATCTGTGGCACTATTATTTTCCCTATGATAACAATAATATGAACGCATTTTGAATATGAACTCGACAGACCAGTTACTTTACGCGACAGCATACTTTTTCTTTTGTGACTGGCATCATTTTTATCGCACTTGGGCCTTATACGCGAAACTAGCTGAAGCCCGCAGCTTCGCCCGCTTGACAAATTGTATACTAAAACCTTCTTCAAAAACCACTATCTATTGGTGAAAATAGCATGAAAATCGGTGCAGCAGTTTTTGATTTCATCTATATATATATGTAATGATGATGCGAAGTGAGATACATGCTCTTTCAGGTTACAAAACTGAACTAAATTGGCAGAACCATCACTCACTATCAATATTTCTGATGACATTCTTAAATAAATATATTTTTGGTCTTTGTGACCCATACACGACGTAGTCACGATATTTCTGATTGGCTCACCAAAATATGAAAACCAAATACTGCCAAATAAAGGAAATTATTCGTGTATAAGCGAAATTTGGCATATTTGTAGGGAACGGTGTTTTAAACAACGTACTTAAAGTACTGAAGGGTGGGGTGAAGCTATTGGCTGGGGGGAGAGGGGGACACGGTTCCCCAATTGTTCTTCATTTGGTGGACTAGATCTTTAGGAAGTACAATAATTCAAGTATCATCATCTGCCTAGCCTTTTCCCAACTATATTGGGGTCGGCTTCCAGTCAAACCGGATTCAGCTGAATACCAGTATTTTACGTGGAGCGGCTACCTACCAGACCTCCACAACCCATTAACTGGGTAACACGGTACTCCTTGGCAAGACTGGTGTCAGATTTTCTGGCTTCTGACAATCCGTAACGACTGCCAAAAATATCCAAATGACAGCCGGGACCAACAGTTTAACGTGCTTTCCGAGGCCCGGAGGAAACTCGATATAACTAACAAATAATCAATAATTCAAGTATACTGAATGTAAAATAACCAGAATCGAGTTGCTGTCAGTTTTCTATCGGTTGCATTTGGGTAGGGTGCGACGGGATTGCATTTTAATTCCGCCAAGCCCGTTCCATCATCGGACCACAAGACGTACGGCGACACGCCACCGGTACATGGTGGACATCCCACCTATACGCACAAAACGTTTTGGGAATACATTCATTGTGCGTACAGCTAAGGAGTGGAATTCCCTGCCTGAGTCTATGTTTCCTGATAGCTACAACCTGGGAGTCTTTAAGTCAAGAGTGCTCCATCTTAGACCACATCATCGCTTAACATCAGGTGAGATAGTAGTCAAACGTATGCCTATCAATAGTAAAAAAAATCACGAAGCTTGTCGACTCGTGACGTAATAGGCACATCTGCAGATTACCTAACCTAGCAGAGGTGCGGCCGACGCGCGCCGATGATTTAAGGACCACTTTAGCAATAGTCATATTCCTGTCTCTGTACTTTCTACAGCTATTTGTCACCTGTGTGGGTAGCAGATTTTGTCGCTTCTTTGGGTCAAAGATTCGTATTTTGAATAACAGCTGGTGCCTGTGCCCCATGTTACATTATAGCTTAGAAACAAATGTTAAACTTTACTACCCCTGTGATAGTTTGAATTCTAATTTTGAAAAAAAAAAAAAAAAAAACTAAATGCGGATAATTATATCCAAGAAGGTTAAAACCAAGTTTGAAGTAAATCTGACCATAAACAATAAAATTATATTCCATACAAACTTTGCCACCCTTTTCCAAATCCTTAGGGGTTGAGTTTAGAAATATCCTTCCTTATTACTTGTATAAAGTAATAAAGACTATAATATCTGTGCAAACTATCAGATACCTAGAAGGCTTTGTCTGAGTGTTGATTGTTGATGCGTCAGTGAATATTTGAGTCAGGACTTTTTTATACATTTTACCCGAGAGAAGCTGTGTATGTGTGCTAATAGGATTTCCCATCAGCAACTTCTCAGAAGCTTTGGCATGAGTCTCCCAAAAATTAACTGCTACTTATAACCAGAAGTACTAACTTCCATACAATCTTTTATCGCCCTGATAACCCTTTGGTGAAGGACGAATTTTCACAAATCGTTCCTTAGGACTCAATTTCATTACTAGGGTTTTTTACTATTGATAGGCATACGTTTGACCCCTATCTCACTTAATGGTAAGCGATGATGATTCCTCATTTGGTAACATATCATGCTTTTATTTAACTACTGCCACGTGTTTTTGGTGGGACGGGTTCAAGGTTACATAAAGCTTGCCCCTCCCTTGAAACCCCTAGTTACGCCTATTATTAGCAATTATGTAATTTGCTATACAATTAACCTAAAACACCGTTTCATACCGAGGAAGAACAATCACTCCTAGCAAAAAAAAAAAAAATCAACAAATAGGAACTTTAAGAATTGTTCTGGAAGAGGGACTTCAGTTTCATTTTAATGTCGTATTTTAGTGCTTTTCGTTAGTTCGACGACATACTGGGGTTCTAAAAAGGCCACTTTAGCAGAGACAGAAAGCACATCACGATTCCCGACACAGTCAAATTTTCCCAATTAACCTTGAACCTAATGCGTTAGCGATAAAGATGAAAATGAAATTTGACAGATTTTTGTGTGGTTAATATTATGATTCTAATATGATTCTGCTAAAGTGGCCTTTTTAGACACGCGGAACTGTTGGGTTTATGATTCTGGTATGTGGTAGGTACACCGGACCAGTCCAAGCGCTTTCCTTGGTTCTTATGAAGAGGGCCAAAGTTTACACACTTGTGTACATAAACAAACAATAAATCCGACAGACAGAACAAATGAAACAATTCGATATTTTGTGATAGTCACTAGGTACTATATTTCACACATCGTCTTCTATATATCTAAAGAAGAAATGCTGTTGTATGCTCATCGTTTGAGAACATCTGAACTCATTTGCATAATTTCGTTTTTATGTTTGTTATAATCCAAGTTAAGTTGTTAGGAAAAAGATATTTCAGTAAAACTTGGAAAGAGCTTTTTCTATGGGATACTTGGACAGACCGTCTGTCGGTTAGTAGATTATATCAGCCAACATTACTAGACCGGGGGCATTCACATTGTATACAACCGAAAACAAAGTAGTACCTAATAAAAATAATGATGTTATCAAAATACGCAGTATGACCAGTGCTGATGGAGTAGGTCATCGACTGGAAGGACAAGCATAGCTATCTCCAACTACAGCTACGTTCAAATCAAGCCCCAGGGGTAAAACATCTTAGCTCACTTAGCTGGCGAATTTCAGGCGAAGGACAGAGCAGGGGTTGATCCTTTGAGGAAAGCGCGGGGGCGGCTTCCCCTGAGGGATTTTAGAAACAGAACAGCAGAAAGAGAAGAGCTTTGATACAATTTTGGTGTTCAGTGAAATATGTTTTATCGATCCAATACATAGGAACTCGTGACTAAATAACAGCGGCACAGGTCGATCTTCAAGGTTAAGCAACGCTTGCTGAGGTTGGTCTGTGGATGGGTGGCCATCTTAACATACCGAGTTTCTTCCGTGGCTCGGAAAGCACGTTAAGCTGTTGGATTTCATTTGGAAATCTTTGGCAGTCGTTACGGACAGTCAGAAGCCAGAAAATCTGACACCAGTCTTGCCAAGGAGTATTGTGTTACCCAGTTAATGGGTTGTGGAGGTCTGGTAGGCAGCCGCTCCACGTAAAATACTGGTAATCAGCTGAACCCGGTTTGACTGGAAGCCGACCCCAATATACATGGGAGAAGGCTAGGCACATGATCTAATACATAGGGGCCTAGTATTACGTAAGCAGAATTTTATTCATTTTTAACCCCCCCCCCCCCTCTCCTCTTGTCACCGATAGTGATCAAAGCTCTTACCCCTCCCTCCTGTGCTTACGTAAGCCTTGGTAAAGTTTTTAATTGCACGGGGCCCATTTCCCCTACTTCTGTAATTTCTTTACTTACAATGAAACATCTCGACATAATTAAGTCAAATTAAAATCTACTAAGATTTGTAATAAAAAAAGTAAGTAAATGTTACTGACGTAATTACCATTAATTATGTCCCATATCCCAAAGTAAAGACCCCCCCCGGCCCCCCATTGGTGCTTACGTTTAATAGGCTTGTGTCCTGAAAAAATCTAATTAGTCCGTCAGTTAGATTATCAAAAAATATTTGACCCGTGTTTTTTCTTTTGTTACGGGAACCAAAATTGACGAAGTTACGACGCTTTTAAAATTCTCAATACGTCACACCTTCGCATAATTTTTACTGAGTCGTGACGTCACGAGCCCCCCACTCCCGAGTTTTGATGCGTTTTATCTTTGTCAATATTCATTGATTTACAAAAACAAAAAATACGTGTTCATTATTTTTCAATACTCTAACTGACGGACTAAATAGTTTTGCAATTTGTGGATGATGGAATCTAGCCTATTGAACGGACCCATTTTATTTTTTCCACCGTCATCGCAACATCCAGCAGAGCTGCTCTCTGTGCTGTCTCTGCTCTGTGTGCTGCTCAAGATTTGGGAGTGCAGTTAAGTATGTTTTATAGATCTAACACAACTCATCATTCAGCTGCGCTTGTCCCATGTTACTTGGATTCCCGTAAAACAGTCACGCTATCATCGGAACAAGTGCAGCGTCTTTAAATCCTACTTATGTACCGGAACACTATAAATGTATACGTTTAGCTGTATGTTAATTATTACCTACGACTCATCGTCTGAACGAATTTTGGTGGAACTTTTCAACTTGATTAGGACATAGGATACTGCACTATTTCACTTATCCCAGAATTAGGTACCCGTGATACTTTATGATCAGCGAGCGAAACTGATCGCAAAATAATATTTTTTTAAAGTTACCGTCACACTATTCAAAACACGAAACAACTGTACGTTACCAAGCTAATCCTTTACTCAGGTACTCCATGCCATCAACCCCGACGATTCAACAGGAGGGGGATGTACCCTTATGACGTCATCTGCGCTTCTCAACTAACGGGCCCGACCGGTTCGCCCCGACCCTACGGGCCGGCGGACGAGAGGGCAAGGCCGGCCCGTTCACTGCGCAAGGATAGAAAGCAAGCCTATGTTGCAATGTTATCGTTGCATAATGTTGCTTTCATATCTTGGTATTACAGTTGTCTATGGACTTAGTATGGAATGAAACTTTTGGGAGCAGAAGGGGGGGGGGGGGAATTGGCTAACAAATTTTTTAAACTAAACAAAAGCCATTGTATGAATGGTATACAGGATCGCGAAAGAAAAACAGTTGTTCAGTTCATTTTTTCGAGTTATGATCACAGGGAACGGTTGTTTTTTTAACGAGTTACGAGAGCAGGGTTGATGACAAGGTATACGTATTTATCTATTGCATATAGGTAGCTACTATTTAATATTTAATGAATTTTTACCCGACTGCCCCAGAAAGACGGTAATATTTTACCCTGTACACTTTAGGCTGCGTTTTTTCCACCAGAGCTGAGCGAGGATGCAAATCGAGGCTAGGTAAATGAAGCGATTCTATTGGTTGTTTAAAAACACAAAGTGGAAACGAAGCCTTATACTTCTTGCCTTTCTGAGAGAGCAAGTCAAAAAGAAACGAAAAATTATAAAAACAAAAGAACAGCGCGTGGGATTGCAGCAAACGTAGGAGTAACTTTATTATGTTTCAAGAGTGTACAATTGAAAAGGTCACTGTGTGAAGTTAAAGGTAATTCTGTGATCTAAATACACAATCGCTGTTTTTGGTTTTGTATCTTTGTTTTTAACACCGACTTCCGAAATTAAGGTTATTTTACAAAACACTACAGTTTTATTTGGAATAACCTCCTCCTTTTTTGGAAGTCGGTTAAAAAGCTACCGGTGGCTAAGAACGAATGGGAAGTAGGTAGTCTGGTAAATGTACACAGCTGAGATTTTAATGGCACGGAGGGGTCTGGAAGTCTGCAGCCCTATTAATAACATTGAAGAGTAAAGTTCTGAGACAAGGGTACATCGGCTGGGGGATAGAGGTCACGACGCGACCTTTATTGACCAAATCCAAATCTAAGCTACATCATATTTTATCTTCGATTTGGGGGGTGTTTACGTCCCTGCTGTCTTAAAACGAGGTACACGTGTTTCTTGGGTGGTATGGTGGTGCTTGACTAATATTAATGAGGCGTTTTAGTCTATTAAGTATTAACTTTTGCCAGCGACTGTCTATGCGCAAGACATACGACACTAATACAAAAAGAATTTTCGAAATTAGACTGGTGGTTCCAGAGATAAGCGAGTAGTACAAACATACTCCTCAGCTTTATTATATTTAGTATTGATTTAGTTATTGTAGATATAGTAGGCCGTAAGTATCTTGTCGATGCCAACACCTTGAGCTGGTATATCATAGTAAAGAATTTTAATAGAAGTCGATGCGAGATTATACTGGTTTCGTTACCACTGTCTCTACAACCTACTGATCTAACACAGCGCTTGAATGGATAGTCTAAGTGTTATTTATTTCGCCTTAGGAGTAGTGCCTCTCAACCAAGAAAAATTAATAAGAAGTTATCGCAAAACTTCAATAAACAAAAACCAGATGTAAAATTCAATCGATCAACTTTGAATTTTTCGAAATTTGTCAATCCGTTTAGAAGCGAGGGGACATGCCTGCCCCCAATGACTACCCCCACCCGTGTAGACGACTAAACTGACGTTCCCCTTTCTGTTGCGTTTGCCGCAGTGGGTTAAAATAACGTTAAGTTTTCGACAAGTAAAATATATAAGTTGAAGTCAAAATCGTTGGGATTTTAACTGAATTAATAACAATATTGTTGGAGCTTGGACTGTATCGTAATACTCGTAATTAATTAATTTCTTTTAGTGGTTTTATCATCATCTTAGGTGCTCCTAACATGCCTGTATTACAAGCTATATTAACATAAATGAAGGAAAAGGATTTGTAAATCAGATGCGCAGATGTGTGTATGTGTGATTTATGTATATGTATATAAAAATATAAGGCTCCATTTCGAGAATCATTTTTATCTTCGAGTGAATTCAAACAACATAAAGATAGGGCGAAAATAAAATAATACAAAACCAGTTTGAAAGAACAGTTTGTGTTATCGATTTTAAGGTTTAAAAAAAGTTTACCTAACTTCGACCTAAGTTTGGTAAACGCAGGCTGTATTTATACCGGGGTTATCATATTAAAATCAGTCACTGGACCGCTTGATTTGTCGACGCTTGGGAATCCTTTCTAGCAGTGGACGGCTTGCGGCTGGAATAATGATAAAGCACCATCCACGACTATAAATTGTAGATAAGGAAGAAGGGACCATGATTTTAAGAAACTTGACCTACCCAAGATGGTTTTCGAAAGTAACTTGATGGAGGGCAAGGTAGTAAAACTATAATTACTTTGACACACACAACAAATAGTTGATAGAACAGACTTCAAAAGTTTTTTTTTTAATTTTTTTCCAGAAATGAAGCTTTCTCCTTTTCAGAACCTTGAAACTTGAAGCAAAACCCTTTGCATATTTATTCAGAAACACCCAAGACCCATAAAAACCAATACAAAGGGGAGGGGACCCTTCTAGCTCGCCCAAAAATAAAAAGGTATAGCAAAAAATGGAGGGGCTGGGGTGGCTCCCCAGTGACTCAAAATGGGAGAGAAAAAAATATTCCTTTGGCGGGGTTCATGCATGTGGGAATGAGGTTTATAAAGTACAATAGAAAATATTATAACGCTACTAGCTTTTGCCCGTGAGTTCGTTCGCGCAAATCCCGTTTTTTACCTGTTTCCGTAGGAATTTCGTTAAACCCTCCCTTAGTGCTCCCCTACCTACATGACAAACTTCAGCTTTCTACGACCAGTACTTTCGCCTAAGAGTTGTCTGTCTGTCACTCATTAGTCATCAGTAACGTTAGAATTTTATATTTATTGATTTGGATTTACTTAGCAAGTACTATAACTAGTTTCTATTTCAAGTATTTATAAAATCACACGTTTTTCCCAGGCGGAAAGTATAGATTGTCAGTGCCAGATATGTATCTACGATACATCGTTAACGTCCATACACACACGCTAATTGAGCACTACGCAAGTCTTCTGAAGGACATCATCAGTAAGGACAATGTATGTCTTTCAAGACCAACCTCTCCTGGCGATTCCGCTCTCTCTGCGCTCAATCTGCTTTGTCACCCTTCATTTATCCTAATAACATGAATATACCTACCTTACCTTTTAAACATACAAATTTTTACCACTACATCACACAAACACGGGGCAGCAGGATTGAGAGGAAAAAGATAAGGTTTAATACCAAATTTTATCACCCCCTACTACTTTCTGAAGCAACAATGAAATCAGAATCAAACCACGTTTTAAATAAAGTCAGTTTTCCTCTACAATACTATTTTTAGTAATAAAGTTTTTTTTTTTCGCTTATGGCTACCATCCATAGCATCTGAGTCAGACCTACCTGCGTTAAGAGTAAAAACTTTTTGGATTGAATGGTCCCCGCTGAGTCATCGAAGGCGCGCTCTTCGTTATAAAAAAAGTAAATTACGAAGTTGACGCGGGATCATAAATGGAGGGGCGCAAGCCTTCTACCCCTCGTTTAAAAATAGAATGGAAATGTATGGCTTGGCGCGTAGCTTGCTGGTTCTGCTAGCTCTGATATTTTTTATTATATTTGAAATGAAGACTTGATTTATTGAAGTCGAATCGGTATTTGCGATTAGCACATTGTGATAAATTGCTAGATAACTGCATTTTTTCATCATCATCATGTTCATACATTGTTCCTACGTTAAATACCAGTCCATTACGTGGAGGGACTGTTTATCCAACCTCAACCCAGTTACTGGTAAAATGCCATCAATGTAAGTAGGTACCCAAATCGAAACACAATATTTCTGGAATTAAGCTTAAAGCTCGTTACTTTAATGGAATATTCTGAAACTTGATACGTATTTACGGCTTGCGAACGATTTGGGGGGCGTCACCCACCCTCTAGCCGCGACCTTGGCTTTGGCACTTTGGGCACACGTTCAAATATTTTATAAATAAGTAATAACGGCTGTACTTCGCCTCTCTCGTATGACGCTTTCGATCGGCGATAAAATAACGTACAGTCAAGGTCAAAAATAATTATACGGTTAGTTTAAAACATTAAATACAAAAATGCATTATCTTCCAAAGAAATTGAATTATTATTCTCGCTTTTTGCTATTATATTATATTTTGATACACATACATTTGCTAGGTACTTACTCCATTATTCGATATACCAAAGAAATCATGGGGAGATATTTTTTCTTATCGTTTTAACTTCATTAAATATCGATACCAATCACGTCCGAGAAGTTTCGCAAGCTAATTTAATTTTACCATATAGAAACCTGTTTCGCAAGCAGAAGAGAGCTTTTTAATATACCGTACATATTTGTCGTTGCCTGTACATTTTTATTCCCAGCCCGCCGAGTAAAACTGTTTGAAAAGTAACCCTCCCCTTTTTTCTAAAATAAAATACAAACTACACACGTGCACGACTATCGTAAGGAGGGTTGACATACCGTCAGGGGAGGGTTGGACGCAACCTTGGGGCTTTTACTTAGACGCTAGTGGAATTATGTTTATCTAAATGCAGACGGGTTGAGGATGGATGGATAAATATGCTTGAAATTTGCTTTAGGTAAAATGGTATTTTAGTTGAAGGTAAGTAGGTATGTATGTTACAGTGCGGATATAGTTCGGGAAAGTACTAGTACTACTAGTCAACTGCCAAATCGACTAACAGAGACGCGGGAGACGCCACGGCGATCACAGCCCGATATGCCAAGGAGCCAAATCTTAACTCTAATATTAATAAATACGAAATTCAGTTTGTTTGTTTGTAAAACTTTCACGCCTTAATCACTGAACCAATTTGATGTTTTGCGAAAATCTATGTATATTAACGCGAGTGAAGCCGCGGTCTAAAGTTAGTCCATAAAACGATTCACCATTTACTTATAGAAATTGAAGACTCGACACTATTCTGAAAATGGCTATTACAGCCGAAACTTGCGTACACGCCGAAACGTTCCCGCGCAATGTGCACTGAGCACACGTTTCGGCGCGGAACGCAAAAGCGTTGCAGAAGTGCGTGCTCATAAATTTGAAAGAGTAGTGTTCTGTTTCTGCTGTACTTACAATGAGAAAATAATACATTATTTTTTTTTAGTTTTTCTAAAACACCGACCGCAAAAAAAAACTAAAAAGTTAATAGAAAATAACTTTTAAAGCTGTCTGATCCAGTTATTGATTTTTATTTTAGCTCAATTACAAGTTTCGATGCCACCGGACAGCTTGAAAAGTTTTTTTTTTACTTTCATAATCATTTTGGAGGTTGAGATTTTTTATTTCGATACTGCTTCGTTACTCTACTGCAAAACACCACCCTCAAATATGACCGCACACTTCGTGAAAACCCTGTATTTATAGTATAGAAACGGTCGCCATCGACTTCGCGACGATTTCCTGCAGTAGGTACTCTAAAATGGAAAGACCACACGGGAAACAAACCCCCTAAAATACTTATTATTAAAATTCTTTCCCCTTTCAGCCAGTATTATCGTGAATTGTGCCAACTCCGGTCACGGTATAAGCCTCTAGCTGCCCCCTAAAATACGGGGCAAATGGCCGTAATCGCCACGTTTGACAGTCGCGTTGCCGGTTGCTGCTCTACGGTATTATGAGCCGTGGTAGCTGCCTACTATGTTATCCTTATATCGGATACAGCCGAGCCCACCCCCCCACCAGTACCGAAGCACGGGTAGCCAATAAGGTACTAAGTTGCTGCCTTGCTGATGACGGTTTAAGCTTTACTCGTGTAGCTCAGGAAACTACATGTATGTAAATATTACGTAAAATTTAACGTTACGCCTACATATCCCAAGGGGGGAGAGCGGTTTAGTGAGACATATTTAGTCAGCTAATAGAGGGAAGAAATTGGCCAGTATAAGACCGATTCTCGTGCTAAAATAATTTAGATTGAAATTATAATTTCGTCCCAGTCACAGTATTATATGTCAAAATCTATATTTAATAAATTAATGTGCTTTTGACAAATTGAGACAAAATTATCTTGTCTTCGTCGTGTCGATGATACCGATTTTGAAGTTAAATAGACTTCGACCTAAAATACTCCACAACGATATGTAGCGTTAGTAGAAGCTTTTAACGGGTTTCTCAAACAAATTGGTTAACACAACTTATTTATGAATCGTTTGCATAAAAATATCTTATAATAGAGCTTACCTTTCCCGCACAGGGTGCAAACTTTGTCCCTCTTCATATGCGTCCAGCTGTGCGATTTGAGCGAGTCTTTCCTCTTGAATGTCTTTTTACACACCAGGCACACGAACGGCTCTTTCGCTGACCCATTAAAATTTTCTGTAATACTGTACTTTTCTTCTGGTGCCTAAAAGAGATTACGTGTCACTTTAGTTTTACCGTTCTTGATAATATTTGGCTTATTGAGCACATACATTGGTATCAGGAATCATCATCAGGAATATGGGTTTTTGGTTAGTGTTATTATTAGGCTATGCTGTCCCGCTGCTGTCAAAAGACTTCCCCAAGCTGCTCCAGGGGTTCTTCTTCCGTATTTCCTCTAACAAGCCTTCGCGGTTTGCGTCCAGGTCATCTAGCCACTTGTTTCTAGGGCGGCCTCGCCAGCGCTGTCCATTTTCAGGCACCCACTGTGTGAAGACTTTTGCCCAGCGGCCATTGTGCGTGCCAAACCTTCTCGCCTAATTATACCTAAGGGTCCGTTCAAGTATTACGTAAGCAGAATTTTAGCTATTTTTATATAGTAATCACCCCCTCCCCCTATGCTTACGTAAGCATTGGTATAATTTTTACTCGCGCGAGACGTATTTCTCCCACTTCTGTTATTTCTGACTAAACATCGCGTGAGAGTAAAACCAACAACTAGCCATAATTATGTCAAATCAAAATCTACTATGATTTGTAAACAAAATGTAAGTAAATATTACTGACGTAATCACCATTTAAACCCCCCGTCCCCCATGTCATCAAAAATAAGCATAGTAAAGACCCTCTCACCCTCCATTGGTGCTTACGTAATACTTGAACCGTCCCTAACCCAGCTATACTATTTCCATTTTGAAAGCAGCGTGGAGACCGCACTCTGCCCTGTCTTGAGACCCAGGATGCAGTATCCCTTCGCTCTTCGACAAACTCTAAACTGTTGCGTCTCGGTGAGTGACTTAACATCGTCAAATTAAATTACTTATCGTTATCATACTCCACATAACTGTTTCGCTAAGTAATTTAATTTGACCATGTTCTATATCGCGTTAAATACTTTTAAAACATTTTATTACAAGTGACTCTTAGCAACATACTAAGAATCACTAAAAGTTGTATTCTTGTCTTAGTTCTTTTTTCATCATCGCAGATGGTTTTTCCTGCTTCATCGGTCAACGGCGAGCACAGATGTTCGGATCCGACCGAAACTGGAGCTAAATAAGGTTAGTGCGCCCCGGATCGGAAAGGGACCTCGGAGGAATATGGAGGCGGGTCGGATTTAGTGACTCATGCCTGCTTGAACTAAACCTAGGGTTTATCTAAAACGTAGAAATGTATGTGTTTTCTAAGCTTACTTTGAGTACTAGCTTTACTAACCGTGTTCTTTAGAAAACAAGCATCACACTGCACCAGTCTATCGTGTCGTGTGAATATCGCTGAAATGGACCTTTTTAGTGCAGCCGTGAAACACACACATTAAGTTTTTGGCTTCCCTACCATATTAATTGTTACTTCTATGTAACGTGCGTGCTTCATTTATGGTATAGTGGTAAAAGAAATATTTCATTATTTTTCCGAACATACGTAAGAAACGGAATCCTTATTCGGTGTCGTTTTTGCCGACTGAAGTACGGAACGCTAAAAATCGACTGCTCCATACATTTATGCGACATGCCTAACCTAACCCGACAAAATGAACAGCTGATTTTATTTTCGCGCCGGTGACTGGTCCCATAGTCAATGACCCCTTTACAGGTCTTGCGTCTAATTTGTTGTAGTTAGAAAATATTTGACTTACTCTAATGTAAATGTCTTGACTTAAATGTTTGTGATGGTGTGTGTCTGCATGTTAGTCCTTATTCTGCACACTATGCTATAACGTCGACATCGACGGTACCAGGTAAGAGATTCAAACCGTCTACGAAGTAATTAGATGCTAAAAAGCAAAAAATACCGTACATCTCTTCCCCTTAATTAATACGGGAGTGATTTCTTTTTATTCGCAACCATTCGCAACCCTCTCCCCCCCACTGCGCATATCGACGAATTGATATTTTAAAATCACTAGGGGTGTATTATAAGCATTTTTATATCTGCGAATGGAATAAGTATGTGTGTATTGACATGGAAAACTTAATGAGAAAAGCCGTAGGCGCAACTGACATAATTACCTGCTTTTGAAAAATGTATGAGAGATAATAATACAATACCTACAAGCCGAATCGTTTGTTTGTTTGAACAGCTAAAACTACTAGTTAGATTAAGAAAAGTATTTCAAAACCCAATTCTCGAGGCCGGTTACATGGAACGTGCCTACATATCGCTACGACCCGGCAATGCCTGTCTGTGGCCGATGCTAAATAGCGGGAAAAAACTGCATCTCAAAATTAATAAAAAGCAGGTCTCGAGCCCAGGCGATGACACAGAAGACGACGATACGACCCCTAGGAGACAAGTGAAAAAATACATCAGAAAGAACGCAAACGTATAATAACTGGCACGAGTCGTGAGCACACTCTCCATTGGTCAGTTTGACGACGAAAGTTGTGACGCTTCTCGTTATTGGTTCGTCAGTCAATGCTCATCGATTTTTGCGCTTGCAAGTTTCGTTCGCCCACCTTGTATGTATGTATGTATGTAAATCGGGCTGGTTTCCGCAACTCCACGACTAGGCGCGTATTTTGCGTGTAGGTTCGCCCACCTTACAATTGGCGGGATCACCCAGAGTATTCATCTGTGGTCACGACTCGAGTCGACTACTATACCTAGTTATAACGCTGGCGTATGAGACCGCGGGACGCAGTTAGTAATAGAATACACGACAGGGCAGGTGCTGCTTGTAACATGTAACATAATATGCCCCTTACCTCCATCTCTTCATCCTGATGCTCCATCTCCACTACAGGCTTGCTGTACTCGTCAATGATCTCATGCTTGATCTCCACCAGCTGGTCGCCCACATCAAAGTAGCCCTGGTCATCGACAATTTCGGAGTTCTCCTCTACGAACACTTTCGTGTGCGTTTGTAGGTGTTTCCGTAAGTGGTCTTTTCGGTAAAAGGCTAAAAAAAGTAAAGAAACAATTAATGTCTGTTGTCTTATGCTGAAATAAAGATATGTTATGTGAAATGAAGACTGGTTTCTTCTTTACTAATATTATAAGCTGAAGAGTTCCTTTGTTTGGTTGAACGCGTGTATCTCAGAAACTACGAATTGAAAAAATCTATAGGTTAAACAACATCACGCAACGACCAATAGGAGCGGAGCATTAATGAAAAATATGACACAGACAACGGCGTAGGTCAGTAATAGTTTAATTATGAATTTGCGCGTCCCTACACTACTTGTTACGTTCTGTTAAGGAATAAAATTGTAAAGCACCTTAGGTATATTTTTACTTGCCCCTTATTAGTTTTCTAAAACATGTATAAGTTTTTTGAGCGTTCGAAAAGCTAGCTTGTATGAAAAACATGTATCTCAAAATTGCTTAGAATTTCGCTCCTTTACCGTAAATATTTTTGAGGACTGTCTAGATGTAACAATGTTTTAGTGTTTTTTTTTTTCAATATATACAATGTTATAAAAGATACCAATTGATCATCTACCGTGTAAGGATTATAAGACAATTAGAAGCTACAAATGTTAAAAAAAAAACAGCCATTAATTTTATGTCCTGTTAAAAAAAAACTTTTCCCACACACAGGTAGTATCTGTGGCATTCATTCTGTCTTTTCAAATTGTAAATTGAAGAGCAGGGGGCGAAAGATATAACCGTTATTATTACACACCCCTTTGTATGACCTTCACCCCTTTTACTTGCTATTTGAACTAAGATTCAGGGAGGAACCTTTGATATTACTTATGTAGTAAGATTGACCCTGACTCTTTTAAACTTGTTTGCCCTTTTATCTTGATCTTGTTTGATTGGTATAAGTAAGCTATGCTAGAAAATAATGAAAGGAATTCTTTAAACAAAAAAAAAGAACAATCTTTTTATTGATTAACTTTTTTGTTACCTATTCATAAATTAAAAATGTCTCAGGAAGAGGCCCCTACCCAGCAGTAAAATGATGCAGGCGCATCAATTATTTTATTTTTTGCGTCACAGAACTGTTGCTTGTTCCATTTTGTGATTTTTTTTCATTTAGCTTTTTATCAATTAAGCTTAGAGTTGAAATTGAAACACACACAAGACTTACACTTAAAATATTGAAAATGCATGCTCCAACATAATTTGTTACACCCTCATTGACTCGTAAACTGTCTATAATAACTATGAGGTGCTATTAAAGTGGGAAATCAGTCTTACCAAGCAATACAATAAGTAATCTAAACTATATAAAGAGGTAAATTTAATACAGCTGCAAGTGGCCAGGTAACAACATTAAACACTTACTTTTATTACAAACAGGACAAGCCTCACTCTTGTCTCCGCTGTGAATGGAGCGGTGAATGTTCAAGTGTTCTTTCCTCTTGAAGGCCTTGCCACAGTCGGGACACACGTGAGGCCTGACTTCCTGATGTTCTAAGGTATGCCTGTCTAGGTGCTCCTTGCGTTTAAGCCTGTTGGAGGGATATTTTGTGAGAATGTACTTCTGCTTTATTGATTCCACATAATTTTTCAGTTGCATAGACACTTGATACACATACAATGTGTTTCAAATGAGAATAGGAACGCCAATGACCTCTATCTGTCAAATTACTCTTGAAAAGTACGGTTTGCAAAGAAAACTTAATTGCATATTGATAATGGTTTATTTTACTTTGTTTGATTAAGCCTTAAATCAAATTGAAATAAAAAGGTTCAATAGTAGTAAATTAAGTAAATATAATATTTAATTATTTAAAGTATTATTTTTATAATATACTAATTCTCACCAAATGTCAGAGCAGTAAAAGTGAGACATAATTTACTTTAGTATAGGGTTGTTAAGAAAATTTTGTAAGTAGGTTTTTTATGCTCTTTTCACCAATGAAGAGAGTGGTTCTTGAGAAAGGTTTTAGTATATTATGTGTCAAATAGGTGAAGCCGCGGGCATTTTTTATTGAGATCTTTATTGATTTATATCTGTTCAAACTTGAGTGATAAATGCATGAATAAGCCACTCAGATTCAATGGTCTATCAAAGCTTGGACTTGTAAAATATTATAACAAGGCCAAGAACAAGGTCTCTTTTTATATAAATTGCTGTGAGTTATTTTAGCTTCATGTACCGAGTTGGTGGATTTTCAACCTTTGGAACAAAGACTTCCTTGTGGAACATATCTTTACTTTTAGAATAAGATTAGAAAAATTTAACTTACCCAGTTCCACATATCCCACACAGGTACCGATAGTGCTTGTTATGGATCAGCAGATGTCTCTCAAGTTCCTCTTTATTATAGTACCAAGCAGAGCACTCTACACAGGAGAATTGCACCACTCCATTAGGCTTCTTCACTATCATAGCCAACTTATTCTTTGCTAACATACTCCTTTTTATTGCCAACTCCAAGTTTGGTACTGGCTCTGTAAGAATTTTTTTGGTAATTTAAAAGTAAAAAATAAATAACAGAAATTTAAAAAAGGAATGTCAGTTCCCATACCATTATTACTGTCCATTTTCCTCAGTTTGCTTTCACCTGTAATTTAAAAATCTTGAGAACAAATATTTTTGTCAGATTAGATACTTCTAACGTCGTTACAGACAACTTTCCCACACGCGCACAACCGTAAGAAAGGGCAAGGGCCAAAAAAACTGAACTTGAATTTGTGATCCCTTCCCCTCCCAACGGATATCGCCCAAGGCCCAAAAGCTCCCCTCTGCTTAGGGGTGACTACCCTTTGTCTACCCAAACTTCCCCTAATGGAAGGGAGGGAACCCCACTCCGTGCACGACCCTGTAGGAGGGGTGGATTTACCTTGCCCGAGCCCGTCATTGATTCAAAATCCTCTACCTGCGTCCCAAACCAGGTTTATTATACAACGAACTATTAATAATGCTACACTAAATACCCCGGCTTGTAACTTTTTAATATTATTATTGTCGCGCGCGAAAAACTTCTACACTACTCACACAAAGCAACATGTTTGATGTTTATATTGACATTACAATATAAACACACTTACGATTTCGTCATTTAACACGTCACAAAATTTTAAGATATAAAAACCACAGCACAAAGTTAATTGGAAATAAAAAACAGCGAAAACGAATACGAAAAATAAAAATATTCCAAGAAATCACACGCAGACGCGCACTCCCTTTAGAACCGTTTTGAAAATGAGACTATGAGTGGAGCAGTCAGTAATTTTTTTTTTTTTTTAATAATTTTATTCTTGACCATGGATACATGTCCTTCAGTCGTTGGAGCAGTCAGTAGCAGTAGTAGTACAAAATGAGACAGTGTCTGACAGTGACAGTGAGTGAGTGACTTGGACTGACATGACGTGAGTACGTGACTGAATTTTTTTTTTAATAATTTTATTCTTGACCATGGATACATATCCTTCAGTCGTTGACGTGACTGTTACTGTTAGTGTTGCCGTTGTCGACTCTCAAACCTGACATATTATTACGACTAAATTAGTAAAGTCTTTTTAGACTTGAGCCAGAAACTAATTTATAAGGTACCTTGTGGAAATGTTACTTGAAAAGAGTTTCTGGGAAATTCAAATAGACAAATCATATATCATTATGTATTCTTTATGTGCTACCAAAAAAGATACTCAATAAAATATTTACATTTCGTTAATCCATATCATGTTATAAATAAAGTTTATGCATGTTAGGAATAAGTCCTACCGTTGACTTTATTATGCAATTTTGTAAAAAGACCAATATCTGTTGTGATAGCCCATAGGTACAGTACGATTATTTTATCTTTGCCCATGCGAAGATAGCTTTTAGTGCCGACCGCGCAGGTCCCATCGCGTAAAAAAGTGTTACGTTCGTAGAATATTTTTTCTGATTTATATACGTTTTGTTTAACAAGTATGAAACACAACCAGTAACAATAACAAGGTCACAAAGTAACACAACAAACATATATACCACAAAAACACACAAAACACAACACCAACGAATTAAACAGTAAGAAAAACCAAAAAAAATATTTTAAAACAATAACACTTTTCGTACCAGCAGTCGTATTGCATTGAGTAGGTAAGCGGGACATAATATGCATCGAACGTATACGAGGGACTGCATACGCGACCTACCCGCGCATGCGCTGTTATAAGTTTCTTGTCAAATTGACATTCTGCGCAATCGATTGCGACGTACTTCGTATGGGCAAAGATAAAACAATCGTACTGTACACGGGCGTAGCCAGGGGTAGGGTTTTGGTGGTTCAAACCCCACCCCCTCCCCCTAACTGCTTCCTTTATTCGTTCAAAATTGACAATGAGTACCGTCATCTGTATCAAGAAGCAAAGGTGATGCTCAAAGAAAATGGTGGTATACTAGAAATGCCACGTTTCGTTGGAAGGCAACTGAATCGCTCTAACATTGCGTCGGATATATGCACGTGATTCATCCCATTTCAAGAGCACATAATTTTATTCAACAATCAATCGAGAGGTTTGCGAAACACCGTAAAGTAGTATTGGCATTATCTGGTGTGTTACCGTCAAATTTTGCAGTCAGTTCTGAAATTGAAGACGCTTTAAGTATTCGGTAGTGGAAAGCAGATATGATTATCACCTCCCCTACTCCAAAATCTTCTTTGAAATGCTTAGATAGATGTGATCGTAAAATATATCCAAATATTTACACGTTGTTACAATCATTGGCTACCATACTTAACCATACCTGTTTCCTCTGCTATAGGAGAAAGGACTTTTTCAAGCCTATGGAGACTTAAAAATACTTTCGGAACACAAGAAATGAAAACAGACTGAACGGCTTGGCTCTCATGAATATTCACTTTCAGTAGTTTAATTTTTTTTGAACCCCCCAAGATACTAAAACCCGGCTGCGCCCGTGCATAGCTATATTAAAATTACAACAACATTTATGAACCAATAGCTCAAACTAATTTCTTTTGCTCGTAATACTTTCAAATATTATGAGCAAAAGAAATCCTTTATAGTTTATTGAGGTATTGGTTCATTATTCCAACCCGTGAGATTTCATGGGTCGGAATAAAATCCTCCAACTTTTTTAGGCACTAAAAACATTTATTAGCATCGATAAAGTTCTTCGAAAACGAGTTATTCTTACTCTACCATGTTATCTATACCTTCATGGACTCTACCGATAGATTTCTAAACAAACCGAGAAACGTCAATCTAATGCTGGCTGTAAAGACTAGGCAATATGGTTGAAAGACTATAGCCGTCACTACGGGGAAAATTAAAAAAAAAAAGTGTCAAACAAACACACAGTGTCGCCAGAAGGTTACATTTCTTACATTTTTCGTAACTTTATATTTATATTTATACGTCAGTGCTTTTAAACCCCCTCGCGTAACATGTAAGTAATTTTTGTATTGGCAATTTTCGTAACTTTTGAGAACAACGATTTTTGTAACACTAGATTTTTATTGCACACAGTTTACGAACGCATTTCAATTTAACGCACCTAAAAAGTATTTCACTCCATATCACACTCACAGATGGCTCTGAATGGAAAGCGCCACGACAAAATGAATCGTAAAATCTATGCTTTAAAACTTGATTTTGCTTGAGCGTGTGCGCGCACAAACTTCGTAAGTTCCCGCCGTACGCGGTTTCGTAGCTACAGAAATGACTGATTGTGATTTGTTTTGTTTCCTTGCGTTTTGTTGTATTATGTGCGTGAGTGAAGTTCTGATGAATACATATATTTCCAACTAATATTTTATTTTGTTGGCAAACTGCATGTCAAAGTTTGCAACTTAAACTAATAAAAATAAAAATACAACATCTGTATTTTATTACAGATGCAAACAAGTAAAATATCTACACAGAAACAAATCAACGATATTTGATTGCTGTGATTTAAACCTCTAAAAAACTGATGCCAGGTTCAGGTTGGCTCGAATTCGATGATTTTTTTGTCGCAAATTCGTGATTGAAGAAAAAAAGAATAGAACAAAAATTAATGAAGGTCCGTAAGAAAGATATTGCCAGTATTTAATCAATACTATCTATACTAATATTATAAAGAGCTAACATTTGTTTGTAAGTTTGTATGTAGGGTGTAATGTCAGGAACGACTGGTCCGATTTGAAAAATTATTTCAGTATTAGATAGCCCATGTATCGAGGAAGGATATAGGCTACAAATCATCACGCTAAGACTAAAAGGAGCCGAGCATTAATTGAAAACGTGACGCAGACGAAGTTGCGTGGGTCAGCTAGTACACAATAATGAGAGATGACTAAGTTTTATCCTTAGGTTAAATACACCATTACACATCATAGACTCCATTATATTCCGCCATTTTGCCCACCGACCCCAAAAACTCGTAATTAAAAAAAAAATACATTAATGTAACTTTTGAAGCAAAAATGTAACATTTTAGGAAACGAAACATAAGTTACGACTCTCAAGGGCCCTGGCAACACTGCAAACAAACCAAACAAAGTTTAAACAAAGTTGAAGTCACTTGAAGTCTGTGCTTGAAGTTCACTAATCAATCACGTTTAAACCCGAAAAATAACTGAGAACTAAAATGTCTTACGATAAAAAACTTGTCGACCTAGCAATTAGGCTCTTCTCCATAGATGCCGTAAAGTTTGGGGAGTTTACTACAAAGAGTGGCATCAAAACTCCTGTTTATTTTGATTTGAGGGTTATAGTTAGCTACCCCGATGTTATGGTACGTGTTTCAAATTGATTAATGACTTATTACAGTTTAATATAACCCGATAAAAGTTTCACGATAAAATCGTAAGGTTTGATGATAAAAATCCTTGAGATTGTTCAAGTTTACGTTTTTACTCACGTGTTGATTTCCTATTTGCTCGCCTAGTTCCGTAGTCGAACTAAGTTCTTCCGAAACAAATACATCTGAATTAAAATCCCTATAATTAACAGAATACTATTAATCTAAAATCACTGCTTTATAAAATCTTGATTCTTTTTATATTTTGCTCACCCCTTCATGTTTTTTTTAGGAATCAATATCAAACCTGTTACTGGAAATAGCTATGAAGGATTTAAAATATGATCACTTGTGTGGTGTCCCATATACAGCCTTGCCCATTGCTACCATACTTAGCATTCTAACCAAGAAGTCTATGCTAATGAGACGCAAAGAAACTAAAGCTTATGGTACAAAGAAATCTATTGAAGGCCATTACAAGGCTGAGCAGACGTGCCTTATAGTTGAAGATGTGGTTACATCTGGCTCCAGTGTTCTCGAAACTGTACGAGACTTACGAAAAGAAGGTTTGGTAGTCACAGATGCAGTGATTATATTAGACAGAGAACAAGGAGGCAGCAAAAATCTTGCAGTTGATGATGTACAAGTTAAATCTTTGTTTACTATGTCTTCTCTAATTGATATATTGGTGAAGAATGGAAAGATCACTGAAGAAACCGTGATAAAAGTAAAAAATTACCTCAAGGAGACTCAAGCTCCAGTAATTGGTCAGTATCAAAATCAATTAATTTCCTTTGAATTCTATATAAAGTATTACTTAACATGAATTTTAATGATTATTTGTTTCAAATTGACTAAAGACATTATCATTCCCAAGAAATTAATATACTGCTGTTATTATTATATTTTTTTTTATCAAAAATAAATTATGTGTTTTTTTTTTTTTCAGATAAACCATTAGACAGAATCTTGCTCACTTATGAAAAGCGTGCTGAACTAGCCAAGAATGGCATCGCAAGGCAACTGTTCGGCATAATGGCAATGAAGAAAACTAACTTGTGCCTCTCGGTCGACTTGACATCCACTACGAAGATCCTTGATCTTCTAGAAAAAGTTGGAGAACATGTTTGTCTGGTAAAGACTCATGCAGACATTATTGAAGACTACAGCAACGATTTTATAATCAGACTCAAACAATTGGCTGACAGATTCAACTTTTTAATACTAGAAGACAGAAAGTATGCTGACATTGGACATACAGTCTCTTTGCAATATTTAAAAGGGTTATACAAAGTAGGAGAATGGGCGGATTGTGTGACTGCCCATTCCTTGCCTGGTGAGGGAATACTCAAAGCCCTGAACTCAACAAATGGTGTTAATCATGGTGTGTTCTTATTGGCTGAAATGAGCAGTGAGGTAAGATACATTTAATGAATGACTAGCTTTCTCGCGCAAGTTCGTCTGCATCACGTTGTTCATCACGCTACAACCAATAGGAGCCTGGTTGTAGCATGATGTTATACAGCCTATATGTTCCTCGATAAATGGGCTATCTAACACTGAAAGATTTTTTCAAATCGGGCCAGTAGTTCCTGAGATTAGCGTGTTCAAGCAAAAAAACAAACTCTTCAGCTTTTTAATATTAGTATAGATGATTGTCCTTATTTTGCTTGCTAAAATCAAAGTTGCCATTTTAATTTTTTTCTAGACTTAGAAGTAAGTATGATATTTTTAATAAACTTTGTTTTGTTTGCAGGGAAATCTCATAACACCGGAATACAAAGAAGCAACAGTGTCTATGGCCTCTAAATATCCAGAATTAATCACTGGTTTTGTGTGTCAGAATAAGGAGACTTTCAAGGACCCAGGTCTTATCCAGCTGACTCCAGGAGTACAACTGGAAAGTAGTAAGGATGACCTGGGTCAGGTCTACAATACTCCCGAGAAAGTGATCTTGGAGAATGGTGCTGATGTCATAGTTGTAGGTAGGGGCATTGTGGCGGCGAAAAGCCCAGAAGCCCAAGCCGTAATTTATAAGGATACCTTGTGGAAATGTTACTTGAAAAGAGTTTCTGGGAAACTTGAATAGACAAATCATATAATTATCATTATGTATTCTTGATGTGCTAGGTACCAAAAAAGGTACTCAATAAAATATTTACATTTCGTTAATCCATTAACATGTTAAATTAAGTTTATGCATGTGAATAAGTCCTACTGTTGACTTTTTTAAGCAATTTTGTACAAGACCAATATATCTGTTGTCTATTATAATTACAACTTGGTGCTAATACTGCCAATATATTTAGTGCCTTATCATTCCTAGGTGTTATTACACCTAAATAAAACACATTTAATTTTGTTATAAAATAAGCTATACAAGTATTGTATTTGTGTTATGATATTACAACGAAATTTTGTAAAACATTTGTCTATTTTTTTTTTCTAGACTCTTTTATGTTGATGGTTATTGAAGTGAGCTGAAGTGAGCGTATCTCAGACTAGATTCCTACACAGTTTCGTGAAGGACCCAAGTGACCGGACTGATATAGGATGGTGTGTGACTACAGTATTAGTAACTTCCAAACTATATATTTTAAAATTATTTACTTAATAAAAAGTCCTCGCAGTAAGCCCTTTCATTAGATATGTCACATGATGTAGTTTGAAAAACTTTTCTTTTTAATTTTCTAGTTTGACCCTCAAAAGTGAACCCATACTAAATATTTATTTATTTACGTAACGCGTCCGTGTTTGGGTCACAAAATTACATATGTATACCGAGTTTCAACAGAATCGGTCCAGAAAATACGCAGAAAAGTCGCTGTGACAGACGGACAGACAGACACCCAAGTGATCCGTTTTACGCGGATATTCGGAACCCTAAAAAGGCTAAAATCGCAATACTAGATGTAGTTCTGGTTTTTTGGTATCTTGTAAATATCAGTTGTTTTGAAGCTTTCACCCCAGCCTCTGAAAACGTCTCTCTCAATGGCAACACATATAGTGGTGGATGGGGGATACCTACCTACTACATACTGTCATCTGGCATCAAAACTTATCTATACAATTAACGATTTGCCTATGCCTACGGACGGGAGCAGTAATTAAAATTGACAGTTTTTTAGTAAAATTGACCATCCTTCAATGGCCGTATCTTGGTCCCTATAAGGTTCATAGAGCGCTGCGGGTGGGCTTATTTATTGCACATTTAGGTGTCTTTTTACGAATGCTGAAGTACCTACTTGTTGAAAATGCATAGTTTTTGACATTTAGAATTTAAAGTGAAAAAGCGCAGCAAGCACAAGCTTTTCGAAGATGCGGATTCACCTCACCCTAACTCGTATATAAAACATATAAAAATGCAGAAATACATCGTGGTTTGCGATTGTAATGTTAATTTCCTTTGGGCTAAAAGTTGCAAACGAGTTCGTAAAGTCTTAATTATAGAGAAAACATCGCCTTTTTTTTGTTGTTCTGAGGTCGTGAAGGAACCTTTTAGCTATAAGTACAGTCGCGAGCACATCAAGCTACCCGAAACAGTCAAAAAATCAATTTTGAACCTTATCATAAAGGTATTTAGGTAGTAATAAAGTTAAAAATCTATTGAAAAAATTTGACATAGTGTTGTAGGCTTGATGTGCTGGCGCCTGTACATCGAATCAAAAAATCAACAGGTCAAGCTGGGTTTTGTTGTGAGATCTATGATATCTTTTTCTGTAGAGCTGTATTAATAGACACAGTAGCCACAGTACTATACAATGAGAACGGCATTTAGATTTCAGTAACTTATTCTAGTTACCCGGATGGTTTCTTGTTTTTGCAAAATTTTATTTCATGACAATTAGGAACACAACTACAAAAAATTATCCAATTTGAATCAGTCGTTTAGAAGTTGTGCGCGTACTTACATTTCGGCGATTATTATTACAGACGGCATTATTTGTTTCGAACTGTCGAATACTAATTTGTCCTATTGCTTGGACAAACACATTATTGATTCATGAATCATGAACGACATTTTATTTTTATTTTATTGTAACTGGCATCCCTTCTCGAATCTGTCATTTATATTAATCATGTCAATCCAGTCAATCTGAAAGAAGTGTCAAAATTGATAATGACTGCAGTTTTGTACGCAACAAAACAAAACAAAACATCATTAATAATTTAGAAATGGATTATATAGTTAAGGAATTAGGTATAAGTAATAAAAATATATTCCCCACTACCTCCCCTGGCCTTTACACCGTCGTAGTCCACTCTGGTTGGTTAAAGAAATGGATAAAAAACCTCGAAGTGGACACCTCACTGAACAATGTAGATTTTACCTTGCAACCTGGTGAAAGTGTACCTTATCCGTGGCGAAAAATATTTATGAGGGTATGTATCCATTATTCATTACAATAATAATGCGCATTTTTAGTTAGAACCAAGAATTAATCGAAAAATATTTTGTATTGTAGGTATTGAATAAAAAAGTGTCCAAGGTTCTTCCACTGCCTCGATACAAGCTCAATGAAAATACGAATGAGACGCCCCTCACGTTCTCCCAATTACTGCAATATGTATCACAAAGTAACCAAAGAACATTGTGGAAAGAATCTTATAAGAAGTACTGTCAGAATAATGATAGCAGTAAGGAAAGTACCATAGTGAATCTGTTAGAACATGATCAGCTGATGTCTGAAGTAGTGCTCCGCTTGTATGGATGTAATATAATTAGGGTAAAGTGTGATGGAGCTGGGCACATAGAATACAAAGAGATAATACCTAACAAACATGTTTTAAAAATGTATGAAACACATGGTAATCTGCTTGCAGCTATGTTTGTTATAGAATCAGATAATAACTTCTATATTATATACCGAGGACAGTATGAGAACACTCTTCTAGATTGTCTGAACTTCAGTCCTAATTTAATAGACATGAATTATAGCCGTGGCCTATTTATTGTGTACCAGTTGCTGAATTTATCAAAAGCTATGAGTGATAGAGGTTTAAGTTTGGGGATGCTTACTCTTGATGATATTTATTTGTCTGAGAATTTATGGCTGCAAGTGTTGCCAATGATAACAAACAACATACACTGTCTGGATGCCTCCCTGATCATTGAACACAATAGAAGTAAGCAGACCACTCCTGCGATAAGCCAGGGTCCTCCTGGAAAGAGAGGTGAGGAATGGTGTTGGAGGAAAGAGGCTGTTCAGCTGGAAAAGCTGTGTATGCTGTGGGTCAGAGGCAGGATATCGAACCTGGACTATCTCCTGCACCTAAACATGTTAGCTGGAAGATCGACCAGTGATCCTCAGGCTCATTTCATGATTCCCTGGGTGACAGATTTCTCTTCCAGATGTGGTAAGTCTTTGTACTGGTTGTAATTGTAGTAATGCTTTTATTTGTTTGATAAAAATGTGTTTATTGTGATTCATTATTGTTATCTACTGCACACATGCTTGTTCAATATCATTTATGTTTGTAATGTAATTAGGTACCTATAGTAACTATTTACTTACAGTAAATTGCAGATTAAAGTATTCTTTTGTGTGGGGCGACTTGGGATATCTGAACTAATTTCATGTTCTTTGCTGTTGTCCTTTGTGTGTTCCCAAATAAAATACAGTGCACTACCAATTTACCTTATAAACCATAGTAGAAAGAGATTGAATTATCTTAAGTACCAATACTAGTTGATTGATTAATTCTTATCATTGAATCAAAGTCCCTTGTTAAAATGTGTATCATTAGTGATTGGCGTAGGTTGTGCAATTTTGTTTGAATGAAACTACAGGATAATGTTAATATGGACAAATGGACATGCCCCACGATTCCCAGGAATATTTTTCTGAATGCCAATATATTAAATGAAGTTAACTACTACTTAGTAGTAAAAAAAAAAAAATAGGAGTCGAAAATTAGTAGTTAGACATATCTCAGCTTGCTTCAGAAGACATCCATGTTAAGACAATGGTCACTAAATTGTGGGATCAGCACTATCAATGCCAATCACTGTTTATCATTCATCAAATTGATGGAAAATAGTATTATGATAAAAAGTGATTGGAACCACTGACAAGGGTGTTCCTTTAATCACCTTCCTTCTTTCCTTCTTTCCTTTGATCTATTTCTATATTATGACCATGAGTTTAAATCTAGCAACATAATTACCTACAGAAGTATATGCGACGAAGGTTTTCCAATGCGGGTTTCGCGATATAATTTCACTCTCGAGTGGTAGGTACTCTCTGCCTGCGTCTGTGTTTCCGAACACTTACAACCGTAATCTCTTCAAAGTTAGAGTGAAAAGGCTCCTTCTGGGTAAGCTCGCTCCATCGTAGACTTTGTTTCTGTCACCTCTGACCAAGACAAGAGTCAAGAGCAAACCCATCACAAATAAAAAAAAGCCTCATTACAGGAAAATCTTTGCACACATTGTTTCAACCAGGGGAGCTACTCTCTAAGCCCGAAGTCCGTAGTTTCGAGCTTAGTTGCGGGCGGGCGTATTCTACGTCGTATCACCTACGGAACGACGATTAGTCCCGAACCCGAACTTAGAGTGAATGACACCACGATTTGGCAATAACTAATAAATAAATAAATAAATAAATAAAAACTTTATTTCCACTTTTACAATTTTTTACAAGTACTTTGTAGCAATTTCAAATCCTACAAACATTTTTGTTAAAAATTGTATGTAACATAGGTTATCGACCTCTGACATCCAAGCTAAGATTAAACTTGTGTTATGGATGCCAGGGCTCATTCCATTAATTACAACAACGGACCAATGCAGATAGCTTGAGCGATACATAAGACAATTATTTGTAAAAATAGAACAAAGCAAAAAGCAAAAATAGAAAAAATAATAATAATGATAGATATAACAAAAATAAGAAGCCTCTCCTTACTCTAAAAACATTTATAGATGTGTTTGTGTTGTGAATGTAGTGTGATAGTGTGCCTGTGCAATCTAAAAGAGAAATGTCAAAACAGCCTTCCTAAAAGGTTCTCAACCTCCTCGTATGTAAGATTTGCGAGCCATTGACTCACTTTCTTTTTACAATCAAATTTACTTTTTGTGTATATATTGCATTGTTTATTAACTGCATTATAAATTCGATTGCCTAATACTCGAAAGTGTCTCTCAGCTAGTTTTGTTCTACAGCGTACTACAGGACAGACATATTTTGATCTTCTGGAAGCCAGACGACCCGCACCAAAATCCATCGAGCCATGTTTCCGCAAGACAGTGCCAAGCACAAAGAGCTGTCTGACGGTCATAACATTGCAGTCTTCATATAATTGTTTGGTGCTATACCGGAAGTGCTTAAAAGTCATGACCTTCAGGACAGCTCGCTGCGCCCTTTCAAGCTGAATCATGTACGATTTCGGAGCGCCACCCCACACGGTTATTCCAAATGATAGTACCGACTGGCAGAGCGAGAAATAAACCATTCGAAGAGTATCTGTGTCAGCACTATGTCGTAAATTCTTGAAAATCGCAATCAGTTTTCTCACTCTGCCAGATGCACCCTCAACTTGCACCTTCCAAGACATCGTGTTATCTATAGTGATGCCTAGGTATCTAACTTGACTTGCCCTGACCAGGGGACAACAGAGGCATTGGTGTCCCTGGCCATTACAAGTATGGGCTCGGATGCAATACGACTCATCCGGCTGCAAAGTAGATTTAATAGAGAACGGGATGTATTTCGTTTTTTCTACATTTAGTGTGAGAATATTGCAACCTAACCAGGACATCACAATACCGAGTGCAGACTCCGCTCGCTCTCGGACCTGCTCCCAGTCGAGTCCATGCACGAGCAAAGCTGTATCATCCGCGTACGTATATATGCTACAGTGTGGGATGGACAGGTTACATAGTTCATTAACATATATTAAGAATAATGTAGGACCTAAAATTGAGCCTTGCGGAACTCCAAATGATAATGAGTGTTCGTCACTAATGTATGAGCCAATTTTGACGCGTTGTGTCCGCTCAGAGAGATAACTCTTAAAAATTGCAAGAGCGGCACCTCTTACACCTATCTTCTCTAACTTAGAAAGTAATATGGGGACAGAGACAGTATCAAATGCCTTAGATAAATCCAAGAAAACACCCAGACATTTAGATCTTTCATCTAGTATCCTAACAGCACCGTCAACAAAGGCAGCCACTGCATCCTCGCAAGATTTCTTTCTGCGAAAGCCATATTGGTTTTCTGATAGAATACAATGCGCTTCAATAAAATTGACCAACCGTGCATTTAACAATCTTTCCAAAACCTTGGACAGCGCTGGAAGGACAGATATAGGTCTGTAATTATTGACACTGTCTCTGTCTCCACCCTTGTGAATAGGATGAACTATCGCCTTCTTCAACGACCTTGGAAATATTCCCCTGGAAATGCACAGTTCACATATGTGTGTGATAGGGGGCACCAAGAACTCTCGGCTCAACTTTAGCATTTTGGTTGTTATTCCATCCCACCCTGCAGCAGAACCAGTACGAAGACTCATAATTGTTCTCTCTACCTCAGCAGAATCCGGCGTAAGCAGCACGAGAGAGTTGAGCCGTGAGTCATCCCGAGCATGCGGAATGTGCCTATCATCTTGCATATTTAAATGCCTGTCCGCTAGTTTTTTGCCAACATTAGCAAAGAAACTATTGACCCCGTTTATTGAGGATTCTTTACTAGAACCAGAGATCGTCAAAAGGTCTGTGGGGGGAGATTTAGAACTTTGTTTATTCAGGATATTATTTATTGTTTTCCAGGTCGCTTTAGGGTTATTTTTTGATTTGTTGAATTCATTTTTATGGTAAGTAGTTTTAAGTCGGTTTAATAATTTATTACAGAAATTACGATACCGGAGATAAGTGGTTTTCAAAGTGTAATTGTCTGGAGTTTTTTTATGTTTCCTATGCATGTTATCCCTATTACGTATGCATCTGAGTAACCCTTGTGTGATCCAGGGCTTCAAAATTTGTAACTTCGAAGGGAAATTAATGATTTTGGTGTTTTTTTGTAAAATTAAGGAAAGTGTATTTATAAGAAGATCAGTCGCTTCATTCGGATCAAAGTTTCTCATAATAGGACCAAAATCAGTATTTGCTATATCTGTGGCGATATTAGAGTAATCAATTTTTGTGACACATCTGTTTTCTTTCTGCAGACTCTGACTATTTTTTAAGCAAACTAGTATCGGCACATGGTCCGTAATGTGTGTGTCTAGTATAAAAGAGATAACTGAGCTTTTTAATTTGATCATAGTATGGTCTATACAATTGTGTTCCCTCGTGGCACAAGTATATGCGGGAAGCAGTCCATGTATTGCAGTCAAGTTCATATATTCACTGTAATGTGGATCTTTTTGAGTTGGGCTTATATTTATGTTTATATCTCCCACGAGAATTATGTTTTTGTACTTAGCAACTGTGGATAATATGTTATTCAGGCTATTTAGAAAGTTATGTATATGTCTAAAGGATGGCGGCCGGTACACTGCTATAACTACTGTTTCGAAATTGAGTTTACAAACAAGACAATTTGCTTCCATAAATTGTGGCTCAGTGACGTTATGTTGCATATCCGAGCGTATGTAAATCACTAAGCCGTCATTCTGATTAAAAGAATGCCTTGTTGAGTAAGAAGAATATCCCTGAAGTTGCGGAATAGACGCTGTTTTACTTAGCCAACACTCAGAGAAAATTATAATGTCGCACTTTATTTGCAACATAGATAACAGAACCTGGACATTGTTAAAGTTTTTGTTTATGCTGCGTATATTAAAATGCAATATCTTTATAAATTCCTTGTGGTTACCTAATCGTTGGACGCATTTGTCGGGTGAGCAGTTATAGAACTGATTTGACCCATATGACTCCAAATTGTTGATTATTTCATGAAGATCGTTCATTTATATTAATATTTTTATGGAACCAATAACTATTCTTTCAACTATCAAATCGTGTTGTCAATAATTCTAAGTGATACGGTGTAGGATGCGCCCGCAACTAAGCCCGAAACTGCGGGCTTTGAGCTTAGAGAGTACCAATAATAATGCCAGAGGATTCAATTTTTTATCAAAGGATATTCAAACTTATCTTGTAAGAACACGGCATAAATACCAACCAATGTTATAAATTGATTCCGTGTCGTCAAAAGGGATTTTGTGAGGCGGCATTTCAGAGCGCGCTAAGTGATCCCGCAGCGGGATTTAAGCGGCTAAAGTGCGCTGAGTCGCTGACCGGTGGTAAAATCTTCTGCCATTCGGTCCCCAAGTCCACATACAGACGCGAGCACATCAGGCTACCCGAAACTGTCAAATCTTCCCAATCAAATTTGAACCCAACCCCTATGATGATAAAGTTAAGTTAAAATCTATTAAAGTTTGACAGACAGTTGTAGCTTCTAATGCTGGCGTCTGTACGTAGGCCTTAAAACGAAACAAACAGATCAGCTATTTGCAATAAACATATTTTTATTATTGGTATTCGTATATTAATTTTATTGGTAGGCTCACTTTTGACCACTGTCTCATACGATGGTAATATAGTAAGTAGGTAAGCTGTGATGTGATCGATGATGGAGCACGCATGCCTATTCATATTTTAATTTTATTGGTAGACTCACTTTTGACCACTGTCTCATCCAATGGTAACATAGTAAGTTATCATGTGATCGACGATGGAGCACGTCTCTCTATTCATATTTTGATTTTATTGGTAGACTCACTTTTGACCACTGTCTGATCCGATGGTAACATAGTAAGTAAGCTGTCATGTGATCGACGATGGAGCACGTCTGCCTATTTATATTCACATTTTATTGGTAGGCTCATTTTTGATCACAGTCTCATCTGATGGTAATATAGCTATGGTGTGGTTGACGCAGGAGCATGCCTGCCTAGAAGTAACCTAATCACTCTTGTCTCAAAGATGATAAGATGGGCTTTTAAGAGATTTAAAACATTTTTAAATTTGTAGGAAGGAACTGGCGAGACCTAAGCAAGTCAAAGTACCGCCTGAATAAGGGCGACAGGCAGCTAGACATGACTTATGATGTCAGCAGCTGTACCGACCAGATACCGCACCATGTTTCCGACGCACTCTCCGATATTACATGCTACGTATATCTAGCCCGCAGGTTAGTGCTAATTTGAGATTAATGTGAAGGGAATAAGGTTGGTTTTTTGACTCGACGTGAGAACTGTTAGAATCTGTTCCTTCTGTCTGATGCGATACTACACCTAAGTGTTCCGTCCGCGTCGGCTTTTCCGATATACTCGTAACATGGCTCTGCTTGGCACGTAATTAAGTACGAATTTTAGATTTACCGTACTGTACCGACAATATATCCCACTTTTCCGATGCCGCATCCGCTATTACATACTACCTAGCACACAGGTTAGTGCGAATTTGAGTTTTAATTTTATGGAATATGGTTGATTTTGGTTTATGACTTCAGCTGTTGTACCGACCAGATACCGCATCACGTTTCCGATACGCTCTGAAATATTACATCATTGTATTAGCACGCCGGTTAGTGCAAATTTGAAATATATATAAAGATAATAAAGTCTGTTTTCTACCAAGACGTCAGTTGCTGAACCAACCTGATACCACACACGTTTCCGACGCCTTTTTCGACATACATGCTACTTTTATATGACGCACAGGTTAGTGTACGGTAATCAAAGGTTTATCTAAAGAGAATAGAGTCTGTTTTTGACTTCTGACGTCGTCGGTAGCTGTACCCACCACCACCAGATACCGCATCACGTTTAATCATTATATTACAACTCGTCTATTTGGCGGGCAGACTAGGGCACGTTAATTTAAGATCTATGTCAAGGTAATATGGCTTGATTGAGTTTGAAGAGCGTAATTACTAGCCTTTAGTTGTAGTTGTTTGTTGGGGTGTGTTTGGCCTTATCACAAATTATGGGATAAACTGGAAATATATATAGGTAGATGTACGTGCTAAATTTAGCTGCCTAGTCCAATTAACAAGGTACTCGTATCGTATGATAGGTAAAGTCCCCTGGTCTTATAATTTAATTTTCCTCTAAAATTTATATATCTACCTAACTATTAGCTGTAGGATAATTAAAACACAAAATGTAATAATGTAAAGTATTTTTTTCACCAAAACACCTACCTAACCTTAATATTAGATACTTACCATGATTAGTTTTTCCCGCAGCATCGCTTCAGGAGCTTATAAAAGGCACAAAAGATAAAAGGCTTATGACAGGATTTCGTGACGTTATCTTAATATGGATATGCGTTTAAAATTCCACTTAGTTGAAATGCAATACGGTCAAGATAATTCTAAATATTCAAAGAACTAAATTACCCGGAAATGCATTGTTTAATGTGGCGGTAGTTGATAAGAACGGTATTTAGTAACGTAATAAGTCATTGTTACTATGTGCGGATGAATTTAAAATGAATAAAGAAATTCAAAGTATAGCAATAAAGTTAATATTTATTTTTGTTAGAGCAAAAACACACCTACAAATCATAAAATCCCGCTTCCCACAACGCTTATTCATATTAACCCAACGTTAAAGGTCATTCTCCCTAAATTGTAGTACTTATTCCGATCACTGCTCATGAGTTATGAATCACAATTAGCGACAGTTTTGTTTTCTATTGGAGACTAGCTGTCCCCCGTGGCTTCGCTCAAAAAGAATTTGCGAAATCGGTTCAGGTGTTCTCGAGATTTGCGCTTAGCAACACATTCAGCGATTCATTATTATAATATAGATGGGGGTTTAAAAAACCAATATAGCAGAATCATATTAGAATCATAATGTTAACCACACAACAGTCTGTCAAATTTAATTTCCATAATATATTTATCGCTAACGCATTAGGTTCAATGTTGATTGGGAAAATGTGTCAGTGACGGGTAGCGTGGTGTGCTTTCTTATTCTGCTAAAGTGGCCCTTTAAGACCCCCTGAACTTTCGTAATCGGATCAGTAGGTAGATTACTTTTTACAAACATTCAAGCTATTTTATCGTGTGAAAAAGCACTCTTTCCTAGACCTAGGTTTCTTGCGTATCAAGTTTCATTTAAATTGCTTCATTCATTTCAAAGACAAGGATTTGCGAGTTCGTATGTAATACCGTCAGTAGAAAACCTTCTTAAAAATATAAGTTAAGATCAAGAGACCTTATTTTTCTAGAACACCAAAAGAAGTCCTGTGTAAGTACGTGCGCAACAAGTGGGTTCCCGCGGAGTACCCTGCCTCAATCCAGCGCATGCAAGAGTGGACGCCGGACGAGTGCATACCCGAGTTCTACACGGACCCCACCGTCTTTAAGAGCATACATGAAGACCTACCGGTAAGAGAACTACTTGAGAATTTGACAAAAATGATGATGATATGACATATCGAGTTTCCTCCGTGCCTCTGAAAGCACGTTAAGCTATTGGTCCCGGCTGTCATTTGGAGATCTTTGGCAGTCGTTACGGATAGACAGAAGCCAGAAAATCTGACACCAGTCTTGCCAAGGAGTACCGTGTTACCCAGTTAATGGGTTCTGGAGGTCTGGTAGGCAGCCGCTCCACGTAAAATACTGGTATTCAGCTGAATCCGGTTTGACTGGAAGCCGACCCCAATATAGTTGGGAAAAGGCTAGGCAGATGATGATGATGATTATGAAATTATCATCATTTTTGTCGAAAGACGTCTATTGCTTAAGGCCTCCCCCAAGTGTTGCCACAACAACCGGTTCTGTGCATCTCGCATCCATCGACTGCCCGCGACCTTCGCTAGGCCGGTCCACCTAGTGGCAGGCCTTTCTACGCTGCGTCTTTTGGCACGCGGTCGCACTCCATAACTTTCCGGCCCCTTCGACTATATGTTCTGAAGGCTTTTTGAATGATCTTCTGATGAGCCCCATTGTTTATATAAGGTTCAAATAAAAATCTATGAGAAATTGTCCTTGAAAGTTGCTGTCTAGTTTAGTGTCCATTGGCCGCACTAAGTATACGAATTTTGTATCGTACGAAGTACTACAGTACCTACGTATGAATACTGGTCGTACGAATTCAGTTCGCACACTGAATACGTTTTTCTGCGTCACATGGCAACATCCCGATGATATTGCTTTCGTGAAGTACGTTCAACGCGCGACATCACTTTAATTTCCGACAAGTTCGGATTGTATTCGGGCGTTGTTGCTTCGGACTTATGATACCCACCTATATTGAATTATAAATTCGGACATCAGGCGCTACCTCATGGCGTATTCTTAAAGTCTCCATGTGATAGTGGTACAGTCAAGTGTATTTTTACTGGACCACTCCCTATCATACTCCGTCTTTAGCTAAATTAATTTTATTTCTAGGACCTGGGCATTCCGTCCTGGGCAACATGCGTTGAAGATTTCATAACGAAACACAGGGAAGCCCTGGAGAGTACACATGTGTCGGAAAACCTGCATCATTGGATTGATATAACTTTTGGTTATAAGTAAGTGCATATTGTTTCACTAGAAGTTTAGGTACATGATTACCAGTACAGTACTAACACTAAGTTGGTAGCTCTATGATATTATTTCAAAATTATTTGAGACTCTAAATTCAAGTATACATTATTTGTATTTTTCTTCCTATGTTAGTATGAATGTGCTGCCATATAAATGATTTCGGTCACAGCACTGCAACCCTTGACTGATCTTGGTGGTTGCGAGCTTAGAAGTTAGGCTTGTTTCCACCTGTAACCGACTCGCATGCAAGTTGCATTAAATTACGGGCCACTAAAGTATAATGTGATGAATCGCTCGATTGTGCCCCGCAATGTATTCACAGGAGATGTTTCAAAATGGGCCAGGTCTATGTACACTACCTCAAAAAAAAGAGAAAAATCTGTAGAATTCGGAAAAAATACAGACAATTCATTTGAATGTTTACTGTTGTGGTAGTTAATTGATGTTTATAAATTACTTTTATCGATTTTCAACATGGCGTCGCACAGATTTAAACCATAGATCATAGAAAGATGACTGTCAGCTTTCACAATAATGTCACTTCAGTCACATTCGTCTCGAATATGTCAAACGTCATTAATCAAAGAAAATTACAGCTTACCGCCATTACGGGTTTTTGTTGTGTGTAGCAATTTCAAGTGTAATTTCTTGTGCCTTACCAGAAAACAAAGATATTTTAAAGAAATTGAACAGTTGAGAACTGTTTCCCTATTTTTTAGTATAGTGTACAAGGACCTGGCCCAGGCTCCATACATTTTGGAACTTCTCATTTGAATGCGATTCGCTTGCAAGTGGGAACTAGGCCTTAGAATTCTGGCACGTACATGATAATGTGACTGGCATATCCAGCTGGTCGAAGAATTACGAGCTCAAAATAACCTAACTTATAATTAATTCCCCCAGACTATCAGGCGCCGCGTCAATAAAAGCTAAGAACGTGTGTCTCTCCCTGGTGGACGGACACACGCGCATGCGCCGCGGTGGCGCCGTGCAACTTCTGAGCGCGCCGCACCCGCCCCACGCCGCCCGCGCGCTGCCCCCCGCCCCTCCCCGCCTGCACTGGACGCAGCCCAAGGATGCCAGTATGTACTGTTGTAATACAAGCTAGCAACGTTTGCCTGTCGTCGTAAATCGTTAAATGATACCTAAAGCCTGTAAATAGTCTAGAAGAATTAAAATTGACATTATTTTTCATTGTTCACAGAAAAATCTCTTCGCAACGACAGCTCAGACGATGTTTCCGATGACGAAGAGGAATCCACCAGCCTTCCTCAGCACGTCTCCCGGCTCAACGTGCCCCCCCAACGGGTCAGGTCTCGTCACAAGAGTACCAGCAGAGCTCGCTCCTTGTCCAAGAGCCAGGGGCTTGAGGACTCGCAGTCAACCCCCTCTGAAGGCAGGGCATCCTCCCATTCCCGCCACTACAGGGTCCAGCGCTCAGAACTGGGGAAAGGAGTCATATATCTACCGAAAGAATTTAATCCAGTAGCGTCAATCCAAGCTATTGAATCTCTAGATCACTTCCGCACGAAATGCTTCTTTACTAAAGCGGAAGACAAGGAGAAACATAAAGAAAATGTCACGACTCTTAACCTGTATCCGGTACAGCACGATATGAGGCAGGAAAGCACAGTTTCGAACAAGGAAGGTTCTGATGATACAGCCTTTACCAATCACATGTTTTTAGCGTCATATGATCAAAGTTATCTGAAGAAATTCACTCAGGATGCTCATTTGGAGAGTGTCTTGAAAGAGAGGAAGAATAGGTCTTTCAATACGAGGTACACAACTGACGCAGCGATATACAAGCAGTTTGTGACTGAAAGTCGTCGCCAAGATATGTTGGTAATAGGTTGCTTGATCGTTGAAATCTTCCTACATACTTATATGCGTCCTCTTAGGACATCGAGCGATAATTTCTTAGAACGATACAATAACTGTCGGACGGTTTTAAAACACAACTACAATGCGTTGCCTAGAAGTGTTAGCTACGTAGCGTGCCTGCTCCTAAATGTTCAACCGCCTACCTCGAATTACAAGAACGAACTGACTCCTAAAAAGGAGGAACCTTTAAAGAAGATCATTGTCACAGATAAAGGGTTGCCAGCCCCAACTCCTGCGCAGTTACTACAACCTTTATTGATGCAACACTTGATACCGTTCCCGCAAAGCTTTAATATTTTGTACAAGTTATTGAATACGTTACATGAATATGAACTTACAAGTACAGAGTTAAATATTTTATACATGTACGAATGTGACGGTGTTCAATGCGAAAAATACCAAAACGTTGATAAAACAAAATTATACTTTAACCAAAAAATCGCTGAAGGAAAGATTCAAGCGTGTGCCACTCATTTAGAAGTACTCTTAAACCAAGTGAATTGTTACAACCAATTCGATGTTCTCGATATATTTTTGTCTCATTACGTCGAGTTGTTACAAAACAAAGATACGTCAGTATTAGCCGCGTGGTACTTATTTGACACTGTTAGTAAAGCCTTAGGGCCTGCGGAAACGAGAAAGAAATTACTCAAACATGTACTGAATCTCTATGAAGATGATGATTTTGCTGTAGACAAGCCTGATCAGCATAAGCTAACGGATATTGATAGTTTTAGCCTTAGCGGAGGCGTGTCAAATAAACAGAAGTTTGTTAAACTCTATCACAACATATTCCTTCTTCAACTCATGGTCAGATTAGGTCTTCAATGCTTCCTAGACAATTTTACGCAACATCTTGTTGAGGCAGTCGGTGGTTACAAAGATGTTACCGAGGAAGTCGGGTCTCCAGGCCATCTGTGCCACAATAAGGCCTTGGCTAACAAAAAGCCACGTTATTCAGACGATAACGTGAAGAATGCTCTATCTAGCAACACAGATATATTTTCTCCCGATACGTCGTATGGTTCGGAACACGTAACTACTCCTAGTGTCGAAAAGACAGAGACAAACGAAGGTTTGAAAGAGAAGGACAGCGATAATAGGAGCGAAAATGAACTTTTTCATTTTGAAACTGACAGGGATAGACTACCAAGCAGAAATAGTAGAAGCAAGTCTCCCGCTGAATCCATAGACTCGTACAACTCGAATACTACGCAAGAGAATAACATCCATACTCCTTCACCGTCCATAGAACGGTCTCCAATCTCCTCTAAATACTTCACTCCAAACAATACATCGCAAAAGGAACTCAACTTGCTAGTCAATAAGGATCAAAACCACGAACCTCTACCATCGAATAAACCAACCTCTCCAATCATAGAGATACCAACCAAGCCGATGTTCACAAGTTACTTACATTTCGCCGAAGAGGATGATTCCGAGGAAGTCGAACTCAGACTGAAGTCCCACGATCCCCAGATAAACTTAGATCTGGGAAAACATCTGGAAACTTCTGCCAAAGCCTCGCGAAGTATGAATGAGGACGACTTCCAAGGGTTTAAGGACCCAAATTCTTCTAAGATTTCTGACATGAGTTCAGAGAGCTTGATCTGGCTGTCTCATAGGTTAGGTCCAGTACTTACTTGTAGGTATATAACGCGGAATCTGCTGAAGATGTTGACGCTGTGTTATATTGGGAAGGATAACCTCGCGCCGTGGGACAGCGAGGAAAAGGATGAGTTTGATGAGATCTCTATTGTGAATAGCAGAGTGGTGGGGGATAGGAATGCTATGAAGGTCATCAAGTGCCTCACTTCTATTGTTGGTGAGTAACTTCAGCGTTTCTTTTTAGGTTTACTTAGCCTCCGCTGTCCGCCCATCCGCCCGTCTGTCTGTCTGTCAGCGGCCTATATCTCAAGAACCTTAAAAGTTAGACACGGAATTTGTATTTCTATTGCCTCTATAACAACAGCGAATGGTATAACTAGAAACTTTTTTTTGGTTGGTTTTCAACTCATCATCTGCCTAGCCTTTTCCCAACTATATTGGGATCGGCTTCCAGTCAAACCGGACCAGTATTTTACGTGGAGCGGCTGCCTACCAGACCTCCACAACCCATTAACTGGGTAACACGGTACTCCTTGGCAAGAATGGTGTCAGATTTTCTGGCTGGCTGGCTGGCTGGGACCAAGAGCTTAACGTGCTTTCCGATGCACGGAGAAAACTCGGTATGTTAAGATGGTCACCCATCCACAGACCAACCTCGGCAAGCGTTGCTTAAGCTTGAAGATCGACCTGTGCGGCTGTTATTATTTAGCCAACTGCAACTGCTGTGTTTTCAACTGCAGTAACATTAATGTTAAAGTTTTAATGTGAAAATCCAAGCTCGTTGGAAATCGTAGACTTCTTTTTCGTATAATTATGAAAGAAATCGACTTTGAATCCTTAGCAATATTTTTAACCGACTTCCCAAAAAGGAGGAGGTTATCAATTCGGTTGTATGTTTTTTTTTTATGTTTGTTACCTCATATCTCCGACAATTATGAACCGATTTGAAAAATTTTTGTTTTATCTGAAAGGATATACTTGCAGATTGGTCCCATTTAAATCATATCAAAATCGGTTACGAACTTTGGATTTTAAATCGAAATAGCTGGAATTTGACTATTTAGATGATTCTTTGATGATCGAAATTGCGTATTTTGCTTTTCTGCGATTTTGGAGTGGTGTTGTTAGGTGTAGGGCACCACTAAAAAGTGAAAAATAAAAAACTTTTTACAAAAAAATACAACCGACTTCCAAAAAAAAAACACTACAAAGTAAAAAATAACTTTAATTTCGGAAGTCGGTGTCAAAATACGAAGAAACTAACAAAAACACCGACTTCCGAAATTAAAGTTATTTTTTACTTTGTAGTGTTTTTTTTTTGGAAGTCGGTTGTATTTTTTTGTAAAAAGTTTTTTGTAAATACCTTGTATGATTGTAATGTTCCCCCTTTTCCATTACAGCGATGTACGGCGAACAACTAATAATATTCCAGTACCTACCGCACATGGGGGAACTAATCGCGTCGTGTCGCCGCCGCCTGTCCGCGCCGCTGGAGGGCGGCGTGGTGGCGTGTCTGCAGCTAGTCAAGTACCTCCTGCCGCACATGTCTGATGTGAAGCTGATGGAGCAGCTGCAGGTACCACCTCACGATTTGTGGGAATTTATTAACTGTAACCTATGGCAATACACTACCACTCATTTTGGCCACCCAGAAAAATATTACAGGGTGTAAGGGACAGCCCTCCACATATTAACAGGGTGCAATCAGCTCCTTATTTTGAATCATATTCCAGTGGAAACTTTCTCAGTTTTTTTTTTCCTTTTTTCAGTTTTTATTGCTTTATTTCAATGTAAAGTTACATTATCTGTAACTATGCAGAACTCCATTAATGTAAATAACACAGCTAAAATGAAAAAAAAAAAAATCTAATGAACGACGCATGAAATCAGCTGTTAAACACGTTACGCGAGCGCGGCTGTCCTTTCGAAAGCTCGCTGCGTGCGTTTTGCAGAGGTTTGCGTGTGAGGTAATTAAACAAATCAGTTTTATTGGATTCCCATAAAGTTCCTGAAATAATTTCATGTACCGGTCAACTTAGTACGATATACTGAAATCACCCTATCAGTTTGTGGAGGGCTGTCCCTTACACCCTGTATAGTATTTTATTTTTTTATAAATGGAAACATTAATTAGTTATTCCTTTTTACAGCGTTTTTCACTCAAACGACCTCTTTAAAAACTACTACTTGAATTGGTAATAAAAATAAAATAAAAATAAAATAAAAAGCCTTTTATTTCTTGCATTATAAAATATAGCTTAATAATAGATTAAAAAAGTTGTTTGGGAAAGAAAATTAATACATGCTAGTTTTTACAATCTAAATCTTGATACTGTTGTTAATTGCAAGAACCCCTCCTCAGGTGAAGGTGAAGGCCTCCTCTAAAGAAATCCATTTATCTCTGTGTTGCGCTATTTGTGGCCAGCAGGGGCCAGCGATTTTGACTATTTCGTCTTCCCATCTCATATAAGGTCTGCCTCTAAGGCGCTTACCCTGTGGGCCCTTCCATTTAGTTACCCTGCCGGTCCACCTCTCGTCTGTTAGCCTCGCTACGTGCCCTGCCCACTTCCACTTTAGTTTTTTAGCAAAGCTTAAAGCATCTTTGGCTTTGGTTATTTGTCTTATTTTAGTGTGTCGAACTTTTTGGAGCTTTTTAATATTCAGCATGCTTCGTTCCATTCCGCGTTGGCAAGTAGTTATTTTGTTTTTTATTTTCGTAGTATATTTCCAGGTCTGACACGCGTAGGTAAGGCATGGTAGGAGGCATGAAGTCCATACTTTTGTTTTGAGATTAATTGGCATGTTGCTTTTAAATATTTCTTTTAAGGACCAGTACTTATTCCAAGTATTTTGTGCTCTGCGTTCAACTTCTTGTTCATTTTGTTTACTGTCGAAGCCAATTTGTTTCCCAAGGTATATGTATTTATCTGTATATTTCAAAATTTCATTGTCTATTGATATTTTTACATTTGTGCTGTTTGTCATGACCATTGTTTTTGAAAGATTCATTTCAAGTCCTACCTCTTTGCTGGATGCGTTTAGTGAATCAAGCATAGATTGTAAGTGTACGTGAGATTCGGAAAGTAGTACTAAGTCATCTGCGAAGCGTAGATGGTTTAAATATTTGCCATTTATGTTGAGTCCTGTTTTGTCCCAGTTAAGTTTGCTTATTATTGACTCTAGGATCGATATAAATATTTTTGGGGACAACGGGTCACCTTGTTTCACTCCTCTTTTGATGGGAAATGAAGGGCCAGTAACTTCTAGTTTTATTTTGGCTGTGCTTCTCTTGTAAATATTTTTAATTACTTCTATATACTCTGGTTCAACGTCTTGAGCCTGTAGAGCAGTCCAAATACTGGAGTGAGACACGGTGTCGAAAGCTTTTTTATAATCTACGAACGCGATGTAGAGCGCTCTTTGCTTTTCCTTGTATTTTTCTATTATTAATTCTAGTGTGTGTATATGATCGATGGTTGAAAATTTCTTACGAAAGCCTGCTTGTTCGATTGGTTGTTTTGATTCTAATGTGACGCTAATTCTTTTGTTTATGATGGAAGAGAACAATTTGTAGATACATGAGAGTAGACTTATAGGTCTGTAGTTAGCAATGTCTTTCGGATCTCCTTTTTTGTAGATAAGAATAATTTCTGATTCTAGCCATTGTGATGGTATTTCGGCAGTTACTAAGATTTGGTTAAATAAATATGTTAAGGGTGGAATCAGTATCGCGTTTGCGGCTTTAATGGTTTCGTTGGAAATTCTGTCGGGCCCTGTGCTTTTTTCTGTCTTTAATCTTTTTATCTCTTGTAAGATTTCATTTTCGGATATTGGTGTTATATTTCCACTCTCTTTACTGTTTGTAGGATTAGCGTAGCTATGGTTTGTGCACCCTTTGTCTTTGGCGCTATATAGAGCTTTGTAGAAATCTGTAGCTACCCCTATAATTTCCTTACGATTATTCACTGTCCTGTCTTCTCGGTTTAAACTATCTATCCAGAGCTTGTATGTTTTTAATTCTTTAAGAGCTTTTTTTGAGCTTCCCGCTTGTTTCAAGTGTTTTTCATATGTCAACGATCTGTAAGTTTTGTAGTCGTGTCTTATGTACTTACTTGTTAGCTTGTATAGTGCTGACAGTTCATTTTTTTCAGCTCGAGTTTTTGACTTAGCATGCTGGAGCTCCTGTCTTCTTCTGATGAGTGCCAACGTACGTTCTCTTAAGACTCTATGGGTACCTTTTGATGTTACTTTAGGCGCTCGTGCGTCGCGTAAGCTCTGAGTTATGGCATTTGTTAGTTTGTTATAATAGTCTTGTACTGATGTTTTTCCTTGGCACATAGTTATACCTTGTAGATGAGACAAGAGGCCTTGTTTATAGTTCGATATTTCTATGTCTGTTTTCAATGATAAATGTCCCTTGTTTTTATATCCTGTGCGTTTCTTCTTTTGTTCTGTGATGGTCAGGGTTGCTCTGATTGGTCTGTGATCTGAGGGATAGTTTAGGTTTAGGACTTCTATATTTTGGCATAAATTGGGAGTACTTGATAATATATAGTCTATTTCGTTTTTGTAATCTCCGGTTGGAGAGCGCCAGGTCCATCTTTGGTTGGGTTTTTTGAGATAGAAGGTATTTAGAATTACTAGTTTGTGTTCGAGGGCGAATTCGATAAGCCTCTGGCCTCTACCGTTTCTTTCGCCGTAACCGTAGGGTTTCATTATTAAACGTTCGTCTTTTCTTGGTTGTCCTATTTTGGCATTAAAATCCCCCAAAATGAAACAATTTTTATAAGCTTGGGTGATAGCTTTGTTGACATTTGAGTAGAAAGAGTTTATCTCGTCCTCGCTTGCTGCTTCAGTCGGCGCATATACTTGTATAAGTGACATGGCCAATCCGTGAATATCCAAGTTTAGTAATGCGACTCTCTCGTTTATGCCAGTGAAGCTTACGATCCATTTTTTGCAATCTTTGTTTATTATAAAGCCAACTCCATTTCTACCTGGTGTGTGTCCGGTGTAGCATAGTATGAAATTTTCATGTTCTTCTATTTTAGTGCCTTTGCGCCTTATTTCGCACAAGCCAATTATGTCGTATTTAATTCCTTGTATTGCTTCACTTAGTTCGATTAATCGTTCATGAGTAGATAAAGTTCTTACGTTGTAGGTTATTATATATATCTTTTCTTTTATTTTATATGTAGGGTTTTGTAATACTTGTGTTGATGTCTTTTCATGTGTTTTTGAGAATGTTTGGCATTTCTTCTTTAGAGGGTTTTGGACTTGATCTCCCACGGTGCCCAGCCGGATTGGAAGATAAGGTATAGTGGTTAATGTTGTCTGTTGCGTTTTTTCTGTTTCTGAGGAGGGCGGTAATTGCTAGTAGTTGTCGGTTGTGGTAAACTGATCGCTGGGCGTGTTGTTTGCGTTTTTACTTACTAGGAAGTTAAGCATGCTTGGTTTCACAATTCCTTCAGACAGACTTGAGGTTCTTCTTGATTGTGTGAGTTGTCGATTTTTCTTGCTAGCCTGTACATTAGTAGCCACGTTGGTAGGTGTTTCAGGAGATGGTGTCAGCATTCTTTTATTGTTTCTTGTGGATTTGTTTCTAGGTATTATCATAAGTTTATCGTACTTAATCTTCGCTATATTGCCCTTTTTCTCTCTCGAGTTTAGCCTGCTCTTGTAGCTCTTTTCTCTTCTCTAATATTTGCTTCGGGTAGTCTTCCGTTATATAGTATGTGGTTTCTTTTAGTGCTCTTCTCTGTTTGAATATGTTTATTTTTATTCCAAGTGTAGTAAATGTAGCGATTATCGGTCTAGACATTTCTCCTTTTTTGCCGATCCTCTTCACTTCTTGTATATCTCTATGGTCTAGAACTAGAGAGAAATTTTTATTTACAAAGTCTATTATGATATTTTCCAGCATTTGGTATGAGTTTTCGGTTTCTTCAATGCCGAAGAAGACGATGTTATTTTTTCTTGCCTGTTTTTCAATGAAGTAAATTCGTTTTTCTTGGTTTTCTAACTTTTCTTTAAGGTTTTCATACTTTTCATCCCAAATTTTAAATTTTTCTTCTAATATGTTATTTATATTTTGTGTTACTGTTTCTGTTACCTTTTCGCCGCTTTTTAGGATGGTATTTTTATGTGAATCGAGTTCGCTTTGAATTTTACGTAGTGCAATCATTACCTCTTCCATGATAGTTGAGGTATCTGGACTAGGTTTGTTTTAAAACTGCAAGCGCCCTCTAGTGATTCTGCGCAGAAGCTCTCCGTAAGTGATCGGCAACTTTTCGATCGTTGATAGTCGATTACAAGCTTGACGACGTAATTTGTGGTTTTTTCAATAGATGGCGTTAGTTTCTATATGGGTTGTCGTTATTTTTTATTGCAAATCATTATAATATGCAATTAGGTTATAATTTCGATTCTTTGTTTTAAGCTGCACTTGGTGATTTTTTACTCACGGTTTGCTTCCTTGAACCTCTCTATTTAGTTCTTTGACTTTGTTCTTCCTTGCAATGGCGGTAGGTGCGTTGGGTAGGTAGAAAACATTCGACACTGAACTTCACCGATTTTTACAGTTATTGTTTGTTATTGGGTTCTGCCAACACTGTATGTGATGATTTATTAGGTTTGCACTGTTTTATTTCTATTTCAATAACTTTTTCGCACAATGATTAATTTTAAGAACGCAAAATAGCACGGAGCCGAAGTAAACAAGAGCTCGCTAGCGCCCTCTCTCCTCCCTTTTTCCTTGAATTGGTAACTACTACTTAAAATGGATTCAAGTTTCAAATACAACTAAAGTAATTTATTAGGAGAAAAACTATGACACTGGCATCTTCATAATTGTCTAACGATCGTACGAGTTACCAATGCGATTCGACGAGATTAAATCTCGTTGTGAAACTTTCATCACTAATCCATCACACATTTCTTTAGAGTGCCCTAATTGAAGCTTGCAAAATATTAGCGCGCGACAAAATTGCATGGTTTAGTCGTACGCGGTTCGTAGCCAGTAGGACAACGCCAGAGTCATAGTTTGATCGTATTCCCAAAATAGCTTTTAAATACACTTGGGTCAGACTTAAAATCACGTTTATTTCAGTGACATTTTTTTTGTTCCAGGACACATTCTTAAAAACAATTCTCCAACCAGCTCTACGGCTAGCCTCCACTACGCGTTGTTCCTACCCCAGCGGCGCGGCGGCGCGATGTTCTCTAACCAGGAAACTGTTGGACGCCCTCCATGTCTTAGCGCTCAGGATCGGGCCTGAGATGACTAGGAGACATCTATGTGTGCCAGCTTTACAAAGGTAAGGATCATTTTAGGAACATTAGGGACTACTCACACTTATTCAGCTCCATTCGCGTATCGCTGAACGATTTTGGTCATACTTATACAGCTCTACTTCTATTAGCCGCGTACAGCGTCGTAAGAATGAGAAGGCGGCAGCGGCAGAACAGCGCTGAACTCTATATATAGCACGCGCATGATAATAACACATTTGTCCGCATTTTATACTTGTTTGCCGCGAAAGCTGAATAGATGCGGAAAGCTGAACAGATGCGTACGCGTCTCCATTCAAAATCGTTGTTTTCTATGGGCATAAGCTGAATAGAGCTGAATAAGTGTGAGTAGTCCCTTGTCCTCCAGGCAGCTCTCCGGCTAACGTCCATAACGCGCTGCTCCTACCCCAGCGGAACTGTGGCGCGTTTTTCTCTAACTAGGAAACTGTTGGACGCTCTCCATGTATTGGCGCTAAGGATTGGGCCGGAGATGACGAGAGAACACCTGTGTGTGCAGGCATTTCAGAGATAGGGATTGTAGTGGATATCGTCGTAATCATACAGGTGGGCGTAGGCCTCTGATTTGTTCGAAAGTCACCGCGGCCCTGGAAAGCTAATGGCACTAGGAGGAACACGGATGGGTTTTAGTCACTACGAGTCTGACATTTCTCTCGCTCCGCCCAGTGAATGGAGTAATTTAAAGATTTCCCTTTATTAAAAAAAAAAAAAAACATTCCACTGAGTGGGTTAATTAATTAGTTCTTTCATTTATTTATTTATTACTAGCTGTCCCCCGCGGCTTCGCTCTCCGTCAACTGTCTACCTGTCTACCTACCTACCCCAGTACTCTCTTACTTACTCACAGACAATTTGTATTTAACTAATGTCAATATTTATACGATACAAACGTAACTCAATTGTTTTGCCTTCCCGGAACCTCTCCACTATCACTTAAACTTTATGGAATGGTATTAAAGTTCAAATTGACTTTTAAGTATTATTACGAATCTTTTGTATGGGAGTATAGAAAAGTGTTGTTTTTAGTCTTTTTCAGGCAATTTTTATATTTTTTGTCTCCGTAAGAACCATCCTCGTACTTCAAAGAATATTCTAAAAAAAGAATTGGCCAAATTGGTCCAGGCGTTGTTGAGTTATGCGCTTACCAACATATTTAGCGATTCATTTTTATATTATAGAAGAAGATAGATTAAGGCAAACCAACTAAATACATACAAAAACAATCACAGCACATATCATTTACAAATTAAATAGTATTGCATGCATCTAAATTAAAGGTTAGCACAACATTATATTTAAATCTCACTATACAATAATAAGATCGATATTGACAGTAAAATTTAGATTACAATTAAATAAAAATTGAATTGAATTTGGCCTGTCATGTCATGAATATGTTAACTAACATCTATACTTAAAATTAACAGTATCAAATCAAACAAGATTGAAATAAATAACAAAATAAAAAATTATAAAAAATATATAAAAAAGTTATCATTTCTTGCAGATTCTTTTTGGCGTTTGATAAGGCCACTGGCAAGACCGAAAACTGGCCGAAACAAGAAGAAAGTACACCTGAAAAGGTAAAGACATTGCTTTAGTTTCATCCTTTTCACCCCTCGATTTTGTCATATAACCATACATTGTACTTTTTTATTCATAACAATTATTATGAAACGCCTCATTAATTCTGCTTGCCTCGATTCAAATAATTTTCACCTCCCTTCCAGTCATCAGACCAAGAATCGATAGACTCAAAGCCCGAAGGCTTCCTAGAGATCTGTCGAGACGGTACGACAGCCGAATGGCGCGTCCAAGATGGCCGCGTGGTCCGCGCGGACTTACCCGACCTCGCCTGCACGCCGCCCGACATCTGCGAACATCCACATGATACTACGAGGCTTACGGTCAGTGTTACATCTTAGTGTATAGCGTCCAAGATAGACGAATATTTATTTCTTGGCTATAATTGTTTTTTTTTTTTCTTTTGATAGGCATAATATACGTTTTACCGCTATCTCACCTGATGTTAAGCGATGATGCAGTTTAAGGTGGAGCACGCTTGCCTAGAAGTAACTTATTCATTCTTGACTTAAAAATTCCCAGGTTGTAGCTATCAGGAAACACAGACTCAGGCAGGCAATTCCACTCCTTATACGTACGCACAATGAATGTATTCCCAAAATGTTTTGTGCGTATAGGTGGGATGTCCACCATGTACCGGTGGCGCATCGCCGTACGTCTTGTGGTTCGATGGTGGTACGGGCTTGGCAGAATTAAATTATGCAATTCCGTCGCACACTCTCCAAAATGTAACCCATAGAAAACCGACAGGCCAGCGACTCGGCGTCGATGCTCAAGACTTTGGAGCTTCGATTCGACGAGCTTATCATTGCCAATGATCCTCTTGGCTCGTTTTTCAATTGTGTCGTATCAAGCTGGTGTCTGGCAGATCCGTCCCAAAGATGAGAGCAGTACTCCATACACGATCGAACTTGCGCTTGATACAGTTTAAGAAGCTGTTCCGGCGTGAAGTACCGTCTCACCTTTGCCAGGATCCCCAACTTTCTAGCAGCCAACTGAGCCTTGGCCTCAATGAAAGGGCCAAAATTGAGGGTAGATGTTAATGTAACACCAAGAAACTCAAGTCTGTCGGTCATCGGCAGGGTTACACCGCGGAGAGATGGAGCAGGGTGGAATTAGCTCCTTTTAGCGGAAAAGAGACACGCTTGGGTCTTTGCAGCATTAAGTTGGACATCCGTAGCAATAGAGCAAACCTCATTTAAGTGATGCTCAATGGATGACATCCATTTTTGTATTATTGACTGGGCTGGATTTTGTGTCGTCGTCTTCCCCGGCGAGGTGGAAGGATGCACTTGACCACAAGGATTACGCGGGCTGTTATCCATTTTATTTTATAACTAGCTGACCCGCGCAACTTCGTCTGCGTCACATTTTCCATTACTGTTCCGCTCCTATTTGTCTTAGCGTGATGATATATACCCTATAACCTTCCTCGATAAATGGGCTATCTAACACTGAAAGAATTTTTCAAATCGGACCACTAGTTCCTGAGATTAGCGCGTTCAACCAAACAAACAAACAAACTCTTCTGCTTTATAATATTAGTATAGATAGGTTCAATATTTCTAAGTTTTCATTATGTATATTTACTAAAACTAAACTCTAGGCAAAAATTTAAAATTGCATCACTATATTAATGCACTAATCTAGGTCACTATTATAATTGTGTAAATTAAAAATTTCTAACGAATACGTCTGTATGCTAAGAACGAGCGCCTAACCGATTCCATTGTAGCGTGATTATTAATTATTTTTCTGCAGAATTAGAAGGGGGTAAGGATATTATAACAATTGGAAGATTACGTTCTCGTTCAGACATCACAATAACAAAATTTTACCTACTGTACTACTGTGCAAATATATTTTCATAGATAAATGGGTATAACCCTTTACCTTTTCGGCATAATATTTTCAGACTTTTTTGTTACTTTGGTGCATAAATTGCAAAATTAAGAGTAAAAAAAAAACAATTTTTAAAAGTGTTCGAAGGGTGATCACTTTCCCCTACTCTTCCACGAAGGGTTCCGTACCATAAAGAAAAAATTGTTGTATTTATTTGAACTCTCATTATTTGTTTTATAGCGGCAATAATAATACACAATCTGTCAAACTTTCAACCGTCTACATATTACGGGTCTTGAGATACAGTCCAGTGACAGTCAGACGGACGGGTGGAAGGACGAAAGAACAGCGAAGGCTTAGTAATAGAGTTTCGTTGGTTACCGTTTGGGTACGGAACCCTAAAAATACATTTAAAGTACTTATTAGATAAAACCAGTGATTTATGTATTCCACTATTGCTCAAAGCACGCCATCCTATGATCAGTATAACAATAGGTGTTTCATGTCAATGATGTTTTCAGGCTCAAGAGGAACTCCTCATGGTATTCGACGAGGAGCTAGCTTACCGAGCATACACGACCTTCGCCAAGTTCATAGGTTCCGAGACCATGGAGCGCTGTCTCAAGAACATCGACACCATTCGCGCGCTCTGCAGGAAGTATGAACAGCACCACTGTATAAGGTATGATGATGAATGAACGTACTGTCTTGTTGACAATAAAAACAGCCAATTAAATCTAGATATATAAATAAAAATGAATCTCCGAAATGAATGTACGCGCATAACTTCGTAACGACTGATCAAAATTGGATAATTCTTTTATAGCTCTATTCGTACAGTAGTACTCAACTGATATGGCTTACCGATGTACCTGCGCAGAAGATGAATTTTCAAAGCGCGGGAAATGCTATTGACCAATCGGCACGTTCCACGCACCGCGCTTCTTTTTCTTGAACCGCTATTGATCGGCAGCCGCCGCCATCTTAGCGATCGCCGCGTGGCATGCTAGTCAGCCGCCATACTTCTTACAATGGCTTGCGAGTGAGATGGAACTAACAGCTGCAGTGTATTATGAACCTTATAATAGTGATCTTAGGTTAATTGTAAGTTTTAAGCATTCTTTCGTTAATCTTCGGGACCATACTTTCTTTTCTGCGCGAACGAAGATTCACGACGCGCCATATCAGTTGGGTACTACTGTAATTGTTAGGGCGAGGTAAGGAAAAAATAAGAAAGTTGCCAGTTGACGGTAGCGAAATCGCGGGGGACAGCTAGTAATCAATAATAACAATTTAATTTAACAATACTAATTGCAACTTCTAAACACTACTGATCACTTTAATTGCTCTTGAAAATCGCTTTTTAAGGAGAATGCTCCAACCAGCCCGCGAAATTCAAATTTTCTTGCGTTTTTTGCAATTTGCAGGCCAGTACCTACTAGGTTGTATGTTGATTAAAATATTATTCGCGGCTGTAAGACGTATGTAGTTACAGAATTATAATCATCAAAATCATCAATACAACCCTCCAAGTTCTGGCAATGTTAACAACTGTGTAAGAGGATTCCGGGTGAAACTCGCTTCCATCTTCGGCCTAATCATCACTTTCCATCAGGTGAGATTTAGGCCAAGAGTTTCCCCGTATTGCGTAAAAAAAAAATAAAAAAAAAAATAGTCTACGGATCTTGACTGTACTAGTTCTTCTAGTCGATACTAAATGGCGCTAGTAGTAGCTAATGTGCTACATAATGACATTAGCTACTTATGGCATTAGCTGGCGCGTAACAATCTCAAAACTCGATCTTTCATTCAAACAATCACTGACGTATAAATCATATGGACTGGGCATACCTACAAAAAAAACGTGTCTACCTACCACCGACTTGGGCACTTAAAATGGCTGCCTTTCGTAGGGTTGTAACTGCGAGCAACATGCGCATCTGATATCGATATTCAACTCAATGTTAAAGTTTTTATCTCAATGCGTATAAAGCATATGGACTGGGCATACCTATAAAAAAAACGTAGCTACCTACACTTTGCTGGGATGATAAAATGGCGGCTAATAGGGCAGCCTATGTCGATATTTCTTTACAATAACATCGATAAAAGATTGTTAGAATGTTTTCAAAATGTCACGGTACAATTTCAACGGGTATTTTTAGCACATTCTCAGCTTCACTTGTACAGTCGCCAGCACATCGTGCTACAACAATCTGACAAATTTCTGTACCTACTAGATTTCCAACTTTATAAGAGAAAAGATTAAGTTCAATTTTGACTGGAATAATTTGACAGTTTCGAGTAATTTGATGTGCTGGCGTCTGTACAACAAAATAACTATCTATGTGAACAAATCTGAAAAGTTATCTTTGACCTACTTCCCGGTTTTTGATTTAGGCTAATACTTTGCGTACATGTTTAGTTTGGATGACATTGTTGCCGATTCTCTTGTTCAATAACTAAACTAAAATTAGATAATCACTATCTTTTTAACCGACTTCTAAAAAAGGAGGTGGTTCTCAATATTTAATATTATTATATCAATGGGGGTTTGCGGGACATGTCTCTCTGTACCGCATACCCCCCAAAATATGTATCTATTGCTATTATTAGGATAAGTAACAAGGTACATCGAATAAGTTTTTGAAAATTCAAATGAAATGTACCTAAGCGTTATTCTAAAGCCTTGCGTTAGGTCATTCGAGACGGGGTGGAGGGAACAAAATCTAAGAAAAGAAATGACGCTGCATCCACGATGGGCTGCCGGCACGGACGTCTCCATCACCTAAGTATATTTTCTAACATACCGATGAAATTGGGTTTTAATTAAAAGTCAACAATAATTATTTACAACACCATTTATTTATTTTTACATACATATAATTTACATCCTACTAATATTATAAATTTATCCTACTAATCCATACCTTCTAATCCATACCATCCTACTAATTGCTATACAATTTTTGTTTAAAAACATACCAGCATATTCAATGTGGGCACTGCGCTATCATGTAACCTCATCACATCGAGGGTTCTGTTAAAACTAGATTCATCAAAGTGCAGGGAGCAGATATGCCACATTTTATGTCTATGGTTTATATTTTTCTTCTATCCATTTATTTTTGAAATTTTCATTTCCAGGAAATCTGTGGGATAATAGCATTGCAATGTATTTTACACACTTTATCAACATAATAATATCGATACTTATCGTATGCGATGCGAACATCGCACATCACTAACTAAGACAAATAAAAATTGTATGTAAACAATACTACGAAATTAAGAAAATAATAACGTAATAAGCCATACAAATATGACACAGGTTTCAATAATCTTTAAAAAGATCATCTGGTAACAAAACATTACACAAAATTCTACAATATTCAACTGGATTAGTGAAAACTAGTAACTAACCTGTGCAGAGTCAAATTAGGCTGATTTTTGTTTTTCCTCGCACCATACTGTATTATGCAACACGATGGCATGATTTTTCTCTTATTTTCCAAAGCCAGAACACAAAGAAAAACCTAGCTTTCGACGTATTTATCTTTAAAACAACGAAAATAATAAAAGCAAACAACTGTTTGACAGCACAACTACCATAAAACCACAGAGTACTTTGGGCATTTAAAATGGCGACCGGCCACGCAAAGGCTTGATTTTGACGTCACACAAAAGGTTTGCCAAATTTAGTCCTTGGCAAACATATAGATGTCTCTTTTTTCATATGCAGCTCTTGGCTAGTTAATAAAAAACTTTTTACAAAAAAATACAACCGACTTCCAAAAAAAACACTGCAAAGTAAAAAATAACTTTAATTTCGGAAGTCGGTGTTTTTGTTACTTTCTTCGTATTTTGACACCGACTTCCGAAATTAAAGTTATTTTTTACTTTGCAGTGTTTTTTTTGGAAGTCGGTTGTATTTTTTTGTAAAAAGTTTTTTATTTTTCACTTTTTAGTGGTGCCTCCCACACCTAACAACACCACTGCAAAATCGCAGAAAAGCAAAATACGCAATTTCGATTATCAAAGAGTCATCTAAATAGTCAAATTCCAGGTATTTCGATTTAAAATCCAAAGTTCGTAACCGATTTTGATATGATTTAAATGGGACCAATCTGCAAGTATATCCTTTCAGATAAAACAAGAATTTTTCAAATCGGTTCATAATTGTCGGAGTTATGAGGTAACAAACATAAAAAAAAAAAAAAAAAACATACAACCGAATTGATAACCTCCTCCTTTTTGGGAAGTCGGTTAAAAAGAGACAAAATGCTTTTTGACATGTTTGCGTCGATATGATAGATATTTGTATAACTGTTTATTTCTATAGTCAAACGTTTCAAGTCCATATGATTTATAGGTCAGTGCAAACAATAAATGTTTTTGTTGATCGTGTCCATTGCTTATGTTTTGGCAGGATAAGTTGGGCTTTTGGAATTTTATGAATGTAGCGTCACTAGAAGAAATGAGTAGTTCGAACAAAAAAATATAGAAAAGAGAGAACCGAAAGAATTTTGTTAAAAAAAAAAAAAACAGTTTAAGTATGAAGAAGGAACTTCAACAGCTTTGTATCTATTTTGGCAGCGTTTGTGTCTATTAGCGCATTAAGTCGATAGCTGAGCCGATGCGGCTTGACTCTGAGAATAATATGATACTATGTGAAAGACCGACGCTCGGGGATTACGACCTTTGCCGAACAGTGAAGAAGATTTCTATGCGCATTATCACTTTGGGAGACCTGTACTGATTTATCTATTGACTAGCCTTTGCCTACGGCTTCGTACGCGCATACTCCGTTTTTTCCCGTTCCTGTAGGAATTCTGAGAAATCCTTTTTTAGTGTTCCCCTTCACTCCCCAAAGGAACCTATATGCCAAATTTCAACTTTCTACGACCAGTAATTTCAGCTTTCAGCTGTGTGTTGGCTGTCAGTAATTCAGTAACGGAAGAATTCATATATATTACGTCCTTACAGTCATATGAAATTGGCGTTTTGTACGGGAGGAATATAAAGTCTTTTTTTTTTTTTTGTAAATATTTAAATCAAAGTATGCACTATTGTTACAGGTCGCGCGGCGGTTTAAGATCGCTCGATGAAAGTAGTGGGGGCAATCGGCGCATGTGTAAAATCGTGTACAGAAATTCTTAGTGTGTTATTAAGGGATTTTTTTATTTCGTATGTTTGACCCTTGGTAACTTAACATTTAATAACACTAGTTTTTGCTTGTAATTTATCTTGTAAGTAGGTAAATTCAGAAAAATTAAAAACAAAAGTAAATTTTAGTTTACTAAGTATATTTAAAATATAAAATTGTAGGAAAATTATTCATCCGACAGTGGTGATATTCCTTCCATTAATTCTTATTATTCTTAAACTTTATTTATAACCATTTTTTTACCACTACGTATTACTAATACGATAACACAAGCTGTACGCAACAGTACCCAAGCGCGTGAACGCAACGCGGGAATTGAATCTACCAATGACGTGTCGCCGTCGGCGCATACCCGCCCCCCTCACCCCGCACGTCACTAAATAGACCTTAGAATTGAATACTGCGCATACCCCTTCCACTTTTGCCGAGCGATCTTAAACCACTGCGCGACCTGTATCTATGTACTTTTGCCATCTCATACGTAGTTCATTGATCCCTTTACAAAAAAAAAACCATGGGGGCGTTAATCAATAAACTCTTTGAAGGCGGTTTGGACTGCCGTATCGGAGTTGAATTTTATTCCTTGTAAGAAGTTGTCCAAATTCCGGAAAAAATGGTAATCTGTTGGAGCAAGGTCCGGGGAGTACAATGGGTGTCGCAGACATTCCAATTGTAGCTCATCTAACTTAGTGGTTATTTGTTGTGCAGCGTGTGGTCTTGCGTTGTTGTGAAGCAGCAGTGGCCTAGAGCGATTGACCAATCTGGGTTATTTAGCAGCTAGTTCTTCCTTCATGATTTGCAGTTGCTGACAATAGATATCTGCCGTAATCGTTTGGCCAGATTTTAGAAAGCTGTAGTGAAAGACACCGGCGCTAGTCCACCAAACACTCACAAGAAACTTTTTCTGAGTAAATTTTCGTTTAGGGCAGGATTTGGCTGGGTCTCCAGGGTTCAGCCATTGCGACGATCGCTTCCGAGTATCGTACAGTATCGACTTTTCATCACAAGTAATGATTCGATTTAAAATCCCTTCATTATTGTGTCGGTTGAGCAAAGTAACACAGCAGTCGACGCGTGTTTGCAAGTTCGATTCACTCAATTTATGAGGTACTCATCGTTCAAGTTTTTTTTACTTTCCCGATTTGCTTCAAGTGGATTAATACAGTTTTATCACTTACCCCGAAGCCTGCAGCTATCTCTGAAGTCCTGCCGGAGTCGCGGGATTATTCGCAAGAGACACCGTGGCTCCGGAACACAAAGGGCAATGAAGGAACATGGATGGGTTTTAGTCAGTAGAAGTCTGACACTCCTCCCGCTACACCCAGAGCGGGAGGAGTCATTGGATGATTTCCCATCCCTAAAAAAAAAAGCTATCTCTGAAGTGCTTTGTGATAGATCCGCTTCCACAATAGCCTTTAATTCTTCATTTTCCACTTTGGTCTCCGGCCGTCCACGGGGTTGGTTCTGAAGGTCGAAATTTCCAGAACGAAAACGTTGAAACCAAAAACGTACCATGCTTTCTTTTGCGACACCAGCGCCGTACATATCATTAATCCTTCGAGCTTTTTTTGCAGCACTGGAGCCACGGTAGAACTCGTACTCGTAAATATACCGATATTTCATGTTTTCCATTGTACGGTAATAAGCGACTCCAAAGTAAAAAATAATGAGGAAAAAACAAACAAATGACTGTTTTCAAAAGTCAAATGTACCAGCTAAATGAATTTTTAAATTAGAATTAGGAATTCCTAACCAAAGAGGAGATATTTCAGGTCAAAGTGGTCAGTACCTACGACAAAACGCTAATTTCATATGTAAGGACCAGCTTCTGCCCGCGACTTCGTACGCGCATATTTTGGTTTTTCCCGTTCCCGTAAGTATTTCGGGAAATCATCCGTGTTCCCCTACATTCCCCAAGGAACCTACATGCCAAATTTCGGCTTCCTACGACTAGGAGTTTTAACTGTGCGTTGTCTGTCACTTCTGCCAGTCAGTCAGTATTTAATAAGTAAAACTAATTTTATAAATTGTTATTGATTCCCACAGCTCGCCGCTACAAATCCGTCCCGACAAGCGAGTGCAGCCCTCGTTCAGCGACGAGCCTCTAAACCGAAAAGACCTATCTTCAGTCAAGCCCGAAGTCGTGATGGACCACATTTCGAGCTCGAACAGCTTCGGGTCGAACGTGACGCTCGTCGGCAACAGGATAGATGTCGCCAGTGATGCGTGTGATGTCGGGAACGGTGCGCAGGGGCACGGGTTCGATGTTGTGGCCTATAAGACGGATAATGGGATTAAGAGTAATAGGTGAGTTGAGTAGTACTTGTGTTGTTAGAAGATAAGCAGACAACAAATAATTGATCTGACGAAAGTCAGTCAAAACTACTATCAGACCGAATAAAAAGGATTTTTCAGGTGATACCAAAACTTCGTTTCTGATCTCAGTTTCAGCCGAAACCTAAACCGAAATTTATATGGACACATGCATAATATAAATTACCATATTTACATACAGGGTGTTGTTGTATGGTTTTCTGTAGCTGCTATATAGTTAAAAAAAAACAGTATTAAAGCATTTGATGCAGTTGGTGGCGTTTATTTTGATTGAATCATAGATTCGATACCACCAACTGCAGCAGACTGCGTCACGCGTTTTTTTTTGGAATTACTATTTAGTCGTACTTAACGGTCGAGTTCTTTGAAAGCGGACAAAACCAAAAGACGGTCGCTTTTAGTGGCAAAGAAGAAGTAAATCCATCGCTGACAAATACTCGTAACTTAACGCGTTACGGCGCCAGTCTTTCTGGCCAGTTTAAATTATCACTTCTGTCGGGCGTCCCGAGACGCACACGTAATTCCTAGAGTGGGGCAAAGTTTAAAAAAAAAAAATGCAGTGATCTCGAAATTGACATTAAATTGACTACATGATTTTTTTTTTCAGAGTCAGAAACTTACGTGTATTTTTTTCCATTTTAAATAAAGTGAAAATGTATAAGTATAGCTTATGTCTCCTGCGACGTGTATACCATTCTATTGATACCTCATTCATCAAAATCAGTTCAGTGGTTTAGGCGCTAGAGTGGACCATGCGCACATACAATACATACGTACTTGGACCCCTAATGTCATAACCCTGCCTTTTGGCTTTGTCCTAGTCGAGTAAAAAGAATTTCGACTTTATTTTGCACGGCATTGAGTTGATTTACCAAAAATATTTTATTGACCTGAGAATTACCTAGAATTAAAAAAATAACAAGCTTTTTCCCCCACAGGCATTTACGTGGTGACTGGCTGATATACTGGGAGCACGAAATCGGTCGGCCTGACAAGGAGACGCGGTTCAACCTCAAACAGATCAAGTTGCAGACGTTTGTGGGTCACACGCATTCCGTCAAGTCCATACACTGTCTGGACAATGAGAGCAGCTTCATGAGCGGCTCCAAAGACAAGACTGTCAGGCTCTGGTCTTTGAGGAATCAGGTTAGTTCATATTCTCTCGTCTAGACTAGCCCGACGATGAGATAGGGTAGAATTCATGGCAACAAGCTGTGTGTCGATGTCTCATCCACCCAATCACAAGGAGGATTAGGATCAATATTTTTTTAGTTTTATGAAGAGACTGTCATATTGATCTTCACAGGTATCAAAAATGAGTGACATCGCTCTTCAACACTTATTTCCATTAGACCATTTAAAAGCACTTTTGAATAGGCTAGTTTCCATCATCCACAAATTGCAAAACTATTTAGTCCGTCAGTTAGAGTATTGAAAAATAATGGACACGTATTTTTTGTTCTTGTAAATCAGTGAATATTGACAAAGATAAAACGCATCAAAACTCGGGAGTGGGGGCTCGTGACGTCACGACCCGCTAAAAATTATGGCAGGGCGTGACGTATTGAGAATTTTAAAGGCGTCGTAACTTCGTCAATTTTGCTTCCCGTAACAAAAGAAAAAATAAGGGTCAAATATTTTTTGATAATCTAACTGGCTGACTAATATCTAAATTACTCTACCGGGACAACCTTCTGGAATCCGCTGTCGGCTGCCAACAAGGCGATCCCCTCGGGCCAGTGATCTTTAGCTTAGCTATTCATCCAATCATTCGACAGCTAAATTCCAAATTTAATGTTTGGTATCTAGATGATGGTACCCTTGGAGGTGATGTAGACACGGTTTTAGCCGATTTACAAGTTTTAAAAAATCAACTCCAATCTATAGGACTACAGCTCAACCTTTCGAAGTGTGAATTATTCATTTCTGACAGTACCGACAGACATCTGACACTTTCCAAATTCAACGCAATATCTCCAGAAATCAAAGTTATGGAAAAAAGTTCTCTTCGCCTCCTTGGGTCTCCAATTTTTGATCAATCTTTTCCCAATTTTGTTGAGGAGAAAATACAAAATTTTAATGACATTTCGGAAAGGTTTCGGCAATCACCTTAATCCGTAAGTAAGAAAGTAAGTTAATTTAGGGCCGAAACAGCAGTATGTTTCGGCCCTAAATTAACTTACTTTCTGCGTGCTTCCCATTTATGGAAACAGCTACACCTTTTAGAAAAAATGGACCAAATCATTCGTCATACACTAACTTCAATTTTAAATGTGGCCTTGGACGACCGAGTTTGGAGTCAAGCTACTCTTCCCATCCGTATGGGAGGCCTCGGCGTCCGCAAAATTACGAGTATCAGTTTACCGGCTTTCATATCCTCAGTTCATGGCACTGAGAAATTAGTCAGGAATATTCTAGCTTCCTCACTGACTGGTTTTGATGTGCCGTGCTTCACTGAGGCTATGGATGCCTGGAGACTTGCTTGCCCGAATCTAAATCTACCCGACTACCCATCGTCCCAAAGACGGTGGGACGAGCCACTCTGCAGAATAGTTCAGCATGACCTTATGGCCACATCTGCGACTGCTTCGGAGTGTGCGCGCCTGCTGGCTGTGGGACAGTGGGAGTCGGGACTCTGGCTTCACGCACTACCATCGTCGAACATAGGCACCTTGTTCGACGATACTACTTTCCGCCTCGCTGCTTCCCTACGTCTTGGCGCTCCTTGTTGTTCTCTTCATCGCTGCCACTGTGGCGAAGTTGTCAACAGCCTCGGACACCACGGTCTGTCATGTAGCCGTCGCCGGGTCGTATAGCGCGGCACGCGAACATTAATGACATCATCCGACGAGCTCTTGTCGCCGTCGGCGTTCCGGCTGTATTAGAACCCAATGGCCTGGCACGTGACGATGGCAAGAGACCGGACGGCATGTCGTTATTTCCTTGGAAGATGGGTAGGCCTTTAGTGTGGGACGCTACCTGCGTCGATACTCTTGCGCCATCCCATCTTCCTAGCTCTTCGTGCTGTGCTGGCGCTGCCGCCGCGGCTGCAGAGAACCTCAAGCGGCGGAAATATAATAACCTCGTTGGAAATTATATTTTCGAGCCGTTTGGGGTTGAAACTCTCGGTTCGTGGGGTCCGAGCGCTCATAACTTGTTTAAAGATCTGTCAAGTCGCTTAGTTGACACTTCGCGTGACCCAAGGGCTGGTTTTTACCTCGGCCAAAGGATAAGCATTGCCATACAACGTGGCAATGCTGCCAGCCTTTTGGGCTCATTACCAGTGGCTAGCGATGCGGACGAATTTTTCGACGCCATATGTTAGTTTTAATTTTAGTTTTAGTTAGTTAAGAGTTGTTTATTTTATTTTATTGTATATATATGTAGACTGACTAATTAGATTTTTTCAGGACACAAGCTTATAGTGAAGGTCGGTCAGTAAAAAAGATTAAGCTAATTCTGCCGTTTTAGTGAGCAGCAAGTATGTTCTGCAGTAATACACAATTTTTTTAAAGGATGGTAGTTTATGAATTTACTCCTCCTGCTCTGGGCTAAACAATAGGGAGTGTCAGACTCTCACTGACCAAAACCCATCCGTGTTCCTCCTAATGCCCTATGCGTCTCTTTCGTACAAATTCCACAACCCTGGCAAGTAGTCAAACCATAGATATAATGAATAAGGAGATATGCCCGCTGGACGATGTATAGGACCCTCGTGTCTCCAGCAGTACACCCCCTGCAAACGCCATCTACTACATATGCGCTTCAGTAAAAGCAATAGATACGCAGTCGCGCACACACCCGCATTTCTCAAAACAGAACGTTCTATACAATCAATTATAAACCTTATCGTTTCACACACAGCGTGTATTTACCATGCACCGTACAATTTACCCATACACAAACAGTGGACGCTATCGGTGTGCTGTACAAAAACGAATTTATTTTACAAATACGCTAGTGATTGATGAGTCAAACACAGCCACCGCTACCTTTGCGTGCGTGGCAGAGTTCGTTTCAATACGTAGATCCTGTGGAGACACCTTTTTTTTTTTTTTAGCGATGTGAAATCATCCAATGACTCCTCCCGCTCTGGGTGTAGCGGGAGGGAGTGTCAGGCTTCTAGTGACTAACTAAAACCCATCCATGTTCCTTCATTGCCCTTTGTGTTCCGGAGCCACGGTGTCTCTTGCGAATAATCCCGCGACTCCGGCAGGCGTCGGCCCTTTCGGGCCCCTCTGTGTTGCTGACTCTCTTTGAGGCGCGCGTGGAACACTAACGCGCCGTCGACACGGCCTGTCTAGACGGAAGGACGGCGAGCCACCCATAGCTCGCCGTCCACAGGCCCGCGCCTACGGTGGCCGGAGGTCACCAGGTGGTGGCCCCCGACGCCCGCGGCGTCTACCACGGCGGCCGGGACGAGAGGGTCTCCTCTCCCGCTCCGCCACCTCCTTCGCTAGCATGACTGCTTCGCAGAAGGAGGCAACGGCGTCCCATTCCGTCTCGCTTCGGACCATGGCTTGGACCAGGGCCGGACGTGAGAGGTCGCCGCCGATCGCCGTTTCGAGGACACGTCGGTGCGCCGCCCAAGCCGGGGCTGTGGAGACACCTGCAAGATACTTCATTCCAGATTCTCTAAATTACTTACTAATTAATATAATAATTTTATATCTTATAATTATATATTGTATATCATCGACTATCCCCAGGGGGACGGCAACGCGACGTCTCAATGCAACTGGACGTACACGGGCCACAAGAAGGGCGTGATGTCGCTAACGTTCCTTGAGTCGCTGCGTCTGGCCGTGTCCACGGACTCGGTCGTGCATATATGGGACCCTTTCATGGAGAGCGTCGTGTCGCAGGTTAGTTTTGTTAACAATGTGCTTTTATGTTTATTGGGTCAATTCTACTAATGTATATCAAACGGCGAATCAGTTGAAAAGACTCTGGTGAAACTTTTTAATAAGGTTATTTATGACTAGCTGTGCCCGCGACTTCGTTCGCGTGGACATCGGAAAATGATGTGATGTGTTGCATATACAAAATCTACGTTAGGTTACGTATCCTGATCTCTCTCAGATTTAAAAGAATATAGGAAGAGGGTACCTAATGCAGGACACTGTATCATCACTACCGGTTAAAATGCCAAACAGCCCAGGTAGTCTCCTGGTACAAACGTTATCTTGAATTAAAATCAACAAAACCGACTATCGAACGAATGGTAGTGAATTAAGTTGATTCTTAATTTCGTCCAGCACAGTCCAAAAGCCAGGACGCTCACGCAAGAGGCTGTGTACAGTCTGAGAGTTGCACAAAGAGTCATGGAGCGTTCCATGCTTAATAATAAGCCTCTTATCCTGAACTGCTTTCTTCTTTCTTTGTATTGTGGTTGTCTCTTTAGTTATAAAATATCTCTGAGTTCAGTGTGCCTCTTGGCAAAGGCCTCCTCCAGCAATTTCCATTGTATTCTGTCTCTAAAAACCCTTCTCCATTTTGGGCCTGCCGTCAGTTTTAGTTCATCCTCCCATCTCTTGCTTTGTCTTCCTCTGTTCCTTCTCCCATCTCTAGGGTACCAGTCTGTTATGATGTTGCTCCACTTCTCTTGTGTACCGCGTAGCATTTGCCCAGTCCATCTCCACTTCAAACTATCTATTCTAGTAAGTACGTCTGTGACAGAGCCATGGAACGAAGTATGATAGGTATTAAGAAACAAGATAAGATACGAAACACCGTCATAAGAAGTAAAACAAAAGTTCCATGCTTAGCATACGTCTAATAGATCGGGTTCCAAATGTCGAGATCCGAAGACGTACGAAGGTTTTCGACAGCGGAAAACGAATTGCGGGTATGAAATGGAGCTAGGCAGGACACCTGTCAAGGCGCGGTGATGATAGGTAGATTAAAGGCAGTGACCGAGTGGTGTCCGAGGACTGGTGTTGGTCGGCCGACGGCGAGATGGACGGACGACATTGATGCCATCGCAGGAGGAACCTGGATGAGGCTGGTACAGAAGCATGGGGATTGGCATAAGGGAAGAGAGGCCTATGCTCAGCTGTGGGGGAAGTGGGGCTGTGGATGATGATGATAAGCAACGTTCACATTCGCATGTCAATTGTAATCTGTCAAAAAAGTCTTATTTCCGTATCGTGCCGTTTTAAACACTGTTACTTTATTTTGTTTGCAAGCAGAACTGCTAAGCTGTCTTTTTAATATATCAAAACGGGGCAAAGCATTTTTTAAATTCTTGAAGCCCAAAGTCGGGATACGTGCTCCTTTGAAAATTGCACCTGTTTTATCTATTGCCTAGCTTATCGGGGATAGAGACAGGATGTTAACAAAGAACTGTTATATTTTAGCTGGACAGTATGAAGTCTCCTGTGAGCATAGTCCGCACACTAGCCGGCCCGTCGGCGGCAGTGCTAGCGGCCACTACCGACGCCACGCTGCGCGTCATTGACGCCAGGACGCCGCACACTTCACACGAGCTCAAGGTAAAATAAGGATGCCAATTTAATGGCTTTTGGGGTTGCGCAAAATGATAATGAAAATTCAAAATTTTGGTAATGTTTCTCTTTTTCATGGTTTTCGGGGTCGCTAATTGCGATAGTGGGCTCGAAATGAAAATGAAACTTGGTGTTGTCAAAAAAAAATGTTTTGATATGGGTGTCAATTTCATGGTTTTCGGGGTCGCTAATAACGAAAATGGGCTCGACATGAAAATCTAAGATTATTTTTTTATTCTATTTATGACAGTTACCGATGTCGGCGACAACGTTCATCCGCTGCATGTGCGTCTGCTCGTCGGGCGGCTGGGCGGCGTGCGGGCTGGCCAGCGGGCACGTGGCGGTCACCGACCTGCGCACCGGCCTCACCATCGCCACGTGGCGCGCGCACGACGGAGAGGTACGTACATACTATGATATTGTGCTGCTCTGGCGCTGGGCGGCGTGCGGGCTGGCCAGCGGGCACGTGGCGGTCACCGACCTGCGCACCGGCCTCACCATCGCCACGTGGCGCGCGCACGACGGAGAGGTACGTACATACTATGATATTGTGCTGCTCTGGCGCTGGGCGGCGTGCGGGCTGGCCAGCGGGCACGTGGCGGTCACCGACCTGCGCACCGGCCTCACCATCGCCACGTGGCGCGCGCACGACGGAGAGGTACGTACATACTATGATATTGTGCTGCTCTGGCGCTGGGCGGTTGGGTGGCGTGCGGGTTGGTTACTGCTGGTACGACAGTACACACATTGATAACGTCATCATATCAGCATAAAGACGTCCACTGCTCGAAGTGTCGCCCGTCTCGCGGTCCTTTGCGTCTCACTTCCAGCGGATTCACGCAGCCTTCACCAGGTAAAGGTTCTTGTGGAAGGCCGCGCCAAGGCTGCGTCATCTGGTACGGGGTTGCCACTTCAGAAGATTTTGACGCCACCGACTATCTGATCTGCAAGCACTGTCCACTATAACTTAAGTTTGACGAAATTTCGGGACATGTCGATAACCTTGGTTCTCCCATGTTCCGCCTAATCTTCTCTTTAGGTGTTTTTACTTGCCGATTTCCGTTCTCCACTTAAGAACACGCACTTTGTCAGTCATCGTATCTACGACCAAAACGCCAGGTCTGGGATAAGTATTTACTGTACGGCTGTGCAAAATGTATGTTTCCCAACCGAAGTCTACTTTATATCCCGAAAAAAAAAAAGCAGGATTCCTGTGGAATAGTCTTTGGGAGCGCAATGGCATGGCGGGAAAATGCATAAGCATTTTACGTTGCATAATTGATATCGATCCCACCTATGTTTCGTACATCAATTTTTAGCCTTAGTGACAGTTTTTTAGCGTTCTCGATCGCGTTAGCGTAAATGTCAATTTGTATGGAAACTATGTAAGCGCCGCCTGGTGACAATGACGGAAAAGCTTTGTTTTCCATTCAATTTGACATGCGAACGTTTATGTTCAGGCGATCGAGTACCTACGTTAAAACACTTGCACTAAGCCCTATGAAACACATATTTCAAATAAACACAGTGCAAAACAATTCACTTAAAATTATAGACATGCGTTATATCTACTTCTCTTGTTTTCCAGGTATTGAGGCTAGCGACAGTGGACGACCATAGACTACTTAGCTCTGGGCTCGATCAAGTCACAGCTCTATGGAGACCTGACGATGGAGAATTGATAGCGCATCTCAAGTAAGTGACCCTTAATAATTTCCATTATTCTTTCAGCTGTGCTCACGAAACCCGTCGCGTCGACAAATCTTAACACTACTATTGAAATCACGTTAGTGATTTGTTTTTTTTTATAGGATGCGTCCGTGTATCGAGGTTTCGTTTCCGCATTTAGTTCTTATCTACTATTGTACGTAAAATTGGTTGGATGCTTTGAAATCGGTCCAAAATTACTTAAGTTAAATCTTTAATTATTTGTTATTGATTTAATGAAATTGTTATACACAGGTGTTACTTAAATCTAAACTCGCCAAACTTTTACGTTTGATGGCTCTGACCCTGTACCGGTAGTAAGATAACAGTAAGAGCTAGGCCGCACTACGGCTAAAACGCCGCGGTTATTAATCGTGAGGCAAGGAAACTAATACAAGCGGCCTCACTTTCACGTTTTTTTCCCTCGACCGATTCCCGTACTTCTCGAGCAGTATTACGATTAACCGCGGCAGAAAAAAATCGTAGTGCTATTCACATTGATTTTACTTCTGATTTTTTTATCACTGTGCCTTTTATCTCTTAGCGACAAGGCTCAGAAATAGCGATGCACTGCTGTATTAGAGTTATACGTCAGTAACCTGTGAGATAGAAACGTAGACGCTCGATTAAGTGATATAATCTTTGTAACTCTTTTATTGTGAGGCCAGATCAACCTCGTCACTTACTAAGGTAACTAATTTCATTTTTATTTTTTCCCTACAGAGGCAGCACAGAGCCGGTCCATTGCCTCTCAGTATACTACAAAGAATTGATCTCAGGCACAACGAACAACCGCATCGGAGTGCATACATCCTTGTCACAAGATGCCAGCTTTTCCAGCACCAAACTACGCTCCGACACGTTTCGGGGAGTACTGACGTGCATGGCAGTATTACCGCTCAACAGGCTTTTGTTACTGGCCAGTGATAACGGGACCATAAGCCTGCTGTGTTGAGCTGGCAACATTGCTCTGTATTTATTTTGTATGTTTGAAATTTTAAATTTAGAACTGCTTGTATGCTTTTGAAATAGAATTGGCGCCAAATTTTTAAAAATGTCGTTCTTTCGCTTCCAAATGTTGAAATTCGACATGGATAGAATGAGTTTGTGTTTATGTTGTAGGATCAGGTCACATCGACACTCGACGTTGCGCGCTTTTTTTTTAATTAGTGAACTTTTGTTACCACACAAAAGTCGAAACACGACATTGAAAGTACTCCTAATTTAAAATTCGAATTTATTACATAAGTGGCCAGATAAATTTTATCTAACTATTTAAATATTTGCCATTAGCAGTAAATAAAAATCTAATTTTAACTCTTTTAAAATAATTGCGTCCAGATTCGCGTCGCGTCTTGGTTTCGATCTAGCCAGAAATCAAATAATGTAAAATAAAAGACCAACCGATCATTCCACTATACCCATTCCTAAAGCATTTCACAAGAAATTTCGTTTGAAAAATAATTTAGAATTAAGCAAGAAAGTGTGTTAGAATGATTAAAAATAAACTTTTATTAGAATGTGTAAGTGTTATAATTATATAGGTACTGTATGAGTGAATATTTGCTTTAGTAAATTCTTAATAAAAGTATGTAAGTAGCTATAAGCCAACAAAAACTTAAGTATACATGAAATCTTTTTAATTTTTTGCGTACTTGAACTTAAAACTCGACACACACAGATCAAAATACAGTTGTAACCAGTGACGTATTATATGTATATAGACACGTCATAAACCAACTTCCCGGCGCTTAAAACGGCGAAAATACTAGATAGCTACTAATACGCGTGACGAAAGGGAAAGAGAATATGTCACAGTATGGCGGGATGCCTGTTGCTAGAGGGAGATAAATATACATCTTCAGTTACGTCACAGGATAAGTAATAGTCAAATTGACATAAAAAAATAACGTAGTGTCGCGTGACAGGTTGGTACGTAACTAAGCGCGATGTGGCCAATTGGCTTCATTTCATGTTGTCATTTTAGAGTGCGGACAACGTATCTATAGTTTTATATATCATTGGTTGTAACTGTCTTCCTGATTACTTACATTTTTTTTTGGTTGTACATTCTTCTTTGTATCTAGAAGATTGTTCGAATATAATGCTTTTATAAAGTCTTCATTTTAATAAATTAACGGTTTCGCTAAAGGCGCATGCTAGGAAAGTGATGGATGAGGTCCACAATGAAACGCACCCAGAAAATGTCCCTTCAATGGCGGATTTAAGATACCGATGTTTCTACAGAATCTTATCAATTATTAGCGAGCCTTCACAGATGTGATGGGTGACGGTAGTCTGTAAAACACCTTTTTCTAAACTTAGAATAGTATCAAATACCCTTAAGTGTGTACACCATATAAAATAAAGAAGCAAACATTACAAAGGGTGACACGATGGGCAACTTTATCGCTAAAATCGATCTTTTAAAGGCAATATTTTTATTAGGCTTTTGCGGCTCACTGCTGGGCAAAGCCCTTCTCCATATCCTTCCAGACACTCTCCTGCGTCGCGTCGCGCTATTAAAGGCAATTAGGTATTTTTAGTTAATTGGTGATGACAAGATACAAACCTTCTGCCCCATGCAAAAGATTCCGTATTTTTTCAGGGATGGTCACGTACTTTTTTAAGTTCACGTAAGAATGGATCATCAAATGGCTCCTCCAACGCAAGGGAGTGTCAGACTCTTTCTGACTGAAATCCACATGACGTGTTCCTCCACGGTGACTCTTTAGACCAATTTCGGCAACATCCATTCACTTGACCGGTTTTTGTTAGTTGTGCCGAAATACGAAGTTCAGACACATCATGTCTGTGAAATTTCGCCAAATAATTCAAAATCAGGCCCAGACAGTTGTAATACGTATGTACTAGTAAAAAAAACAGGCGTCTAACAATAAAAAAAATACTGGCTTGCAAAAAAATCGCATGGAGTAACATGTATCTAGACATAGAACCTTACCATAATAATATGTGTTGAAAGTACAAAATAGTCGTTACCAAAGATGTTATTCAATCATAATAATTACTTTGAGATTACCTGTATCATTTATTTTAACAGTTTAAGGAACTTATCTCACCGCCGACGATCAGCGAGAAGCGAGTAAAGCTAGAAACTAGATAGGAGTTGGCAAGCAACGAAAAGAGCGTGTGTTGTTCAGATAGTTTTTTCGCTCAGCTATAAGCGAGTGCTCTTGTGCGGCGGGCGATTACTCGCAAATTTCGCTCCGGCCCGCACTGTAGAAATGACCGCGTGTTGGTCTCTCGGCGGGAGTTCTAACTTCTGATCGCGAAGCGAGCAACACTGAGCGAGTAATATCTTTGATAGATCTTGTCGCTGCGACAAAATAGTGGTAAGCGAGTTATCGCTGGTAGTGAGAACAAAACAGCCAGCTATCGACTACATATTCTGTGTCTCTATTTTTCACACGGGATAAGATATCTTTTTTCCGTTTCCTCAGCGATAAAATCGTCGATAGCTATTATTTTCTAGTCGGCGGTGAGAAGTGTCTAAACATCAATGCCTAAATATGCATGCACTGTTGGATTGTGATCTCTCTGAGCTGAGTCTAGAGTTGAAATCCAACTGTCCAATTTACGCATCCATTTAGGGGCCACGTAGTGTTAGTAAAAACGCGAATTATTATTAAAATATTTTGTATTTGTTAAGCATCTTGCGAAATAACTAACTTGTTGTAAAATATCGAGTTGTGTTGGAATAATGCAGCGCATATCCTTTCCACGAGAACGTTACTGTCGTAAAACAGACGTATCTATACAAAACAAAGTAACCGATTTCTAACATTAAAAAAAAAATAAGTTTAGGTCAGAAATCGGTTACTTCGTTTACGTCTTATTTTCTTATGACGCCAATTGGCTAAAGATGTAAAAATGTTTTACTAAAACGAAGTATTGTGTAAGCAGAAAAAAAACTCAGTAATAAGACCTCATTTATTTTCTTAAATCAAATGTATATTTAAGGATGTATGATTATTTGTGAAAATTAAATATACAAACATTACTACAAAAGGAATACTTTTAATCTCAATCAATAAATAATCATCATAATTTGTACATATTAAAAATGAAATAAAGTAAACTTGTAGTGCTGCTAGTATAAATACTTACTTGTAATGATTTTAATTGTATATAAGAAAATATATAACGCAGCAACTTAACAGTGTACTTTTCTGTACTTGTTTTATTTGGTATATATTATGACTTTCCTTCTATTTTTCCCGGCTCTGGGCTAATGTGGACCAATCCTGTTGTTGGGTATCAAGCTCGTTCCTCCATCAGAAATGGAGTTTTTGCCCTGCTGTGGGCCCGAATAGGCTAAAAATAAAATAAATAAGGCTCAATTCACACTGGCGTAGAGTCGAGGCGGCATGGAGCGTCACGTTTTTCAACTGTTCTAAATGCATCTCTATTTTTCTATTAATATGGTACGAATTTCTGTAGCGAAAATTTGGAAACGCTCCGAGACGCGCGTCTGCTCGCGAAGGCGCGCATATTCGCGGATGGAATTCGCCAAGTAAACGTTTTTCTTCCATAACTAGTGACCCAAAATTTTCGTTCCCTTTTTCTTGTTTGTCCATTCATTTCGGATTCTGCCTCAGATATAAATTCACTTTCCCCCTCGTCAGCTTCTGCTATTAGAGCAATCTTATTAAGATCGATAACAGCCATTGTATCGTGCTAAAGTGCCAATACTTCAAAAATACGAGCTCTATTCGGGCCTGTTCAAATGTGTCTGAACTGAGTTCTCTAAGTTATCCAAACGCGCCGATTCGCGCGACAATTGGGCAAAATATTTCGCGTCGCGGCAGTTCGACACTGCGCCAGTGTGAATTGAGCCTAAGGTCGAACGAGCGTGCGAATCAAGACCAGAAATTGAGGCAATCGCAAACAGACCCCAAGATGTAGTTCGTGACCGGACGGACTGCACAATTTTTGGATTAAATTGTTACAAAGGTTGCATGTTCGTTTGGCATTTCATTACCAGACTGCCTTGGATTCCGGCTCGCTACCAGAGTTCCTTACAACAGGAGTTTTTCACCCAAATCTGGTAGCACCGCGGAACCCAAAAATTATAGACCAATCACGTGGTTCTTACATCTATTTTGAGAGCTAAAATTAACACACATACAGACAGCAACTCTATTATGTCTGCCTCTCAGAATGGATGTAGGAATAGGTCCCGCGGTATTAAGGAGCTGTTCCTCATAGAAATGGCCATTAGCCAACAGGTTCGGCGTTCTCGAAAGGATCTGTCCACGTGTTGGATCTATCCAACACGTGGACAGATCCTTACAGAAACAGAAACAGATTATTTATTTGTATATATATTTATTTATTTGTATACAGACTATAAGAAAGCCTATGACTCGGTACCTCATACATGGCTCATGAGGGTGCTCATCATCATCTACAGTCCGACTTCGCCCACTGCTGAGCACAAATAATAAATGATATTTATTCTGTAAGTAGGTTCTAAAAATAAAACTTACACGTCAATCTTTTTTGGTCTTGGTCCTACTATTCTAGATGAGGCCGATGTTTCCTTCAGAAGTCATAGTCTCTTTTAAAGTCCAGACAAGGCGCAGACAGGCGCGTATACTGCCTGGTGAGGTTATTATAAAGGTGACTTCTATTTCGCGATTTCTATTTCTATTTCTATTTTTTATTAATGGCAAGTAGAGCCGATGTCGACTATTCTGCCAATGTCAAAAGTAAATTGGAAAAGCAAGTGTGCATTAAACTAAGTTTTTGTAAACTGGTCAGCAATATGATAAAAATCTTTGATTGATACAGTTGAACTTGGAACAAGCCAGAGGCTTGAACTTGTTAAAAAGAAATATGAGGTCGTGCTTTTTATGCCACACGCTCCTCACATTCCACTGTAGGAATACTTGGCGAGACGCCATTTCTGAAGTTGGAAAGAATTTTAATAAGTTGATCGGCAACGTTGGACGGTGATTGAGAACTAGAAGGAGAGGAGATAATAGTAGGTAGTAGTTTTATTAGGAGTTCAATAATGGAAACAGTATTACTGGAAGAAACATAGTTGTTATTAAGATTGCAGCCATTAGGCTGTGAAGATTGGGGAGTACCAACTAATTGATGGTGAACAGTCTTGTCATATGAAGGGGAAAGTGGGGTATGTGTCTTGGGTTTAAGTGTAACAGTTTTGCGGTATGACAGTGTTTTTGCAGCATTGGCATAATTACGGGAAGGAACTGGGATGATCTTGCTAGCCTCGACATAGGAAATAGCTTTTTCAGCCATAACTGTCTTAATGGCCTTCTGTCTACCATGCTCGGGGCATGACCTGCTATTGGCAAAGTGATTACCAGAGCAAAGCACACAAAATGCCTCGCCTTCAGCAATGTTGCAACCATCACCAGGGTGATCGTGGCCACATTTACTGCAGCGTGGTTTAGATCTGCACAAGTTTGCAACATGTCCAAATCTGCAACACTTGCGACATCGAACTGTGGGATATATGTATTGTGTGACTGGGAGAGAAGTATAGCAGCAATAAACACGTTTTGGTAACACTTGGCCATCAAAAGTGATGACACAAGTTTCCGTGGGTTTCCACTCATTGGCACCGTCTTTTTGTATTTTCCTATTAATGCGCCTGACTTTGAGGATTTGCCCACATCCAGAGGGCACAGATAAGTATGTTATAGCCTCTTCTTCTGTTATATCAGTTGGGACGCCAGTAACAACGCCCATCCTTGTAATATTGAATGTTGGAATTGAAGCAGAATAACTAAACTTTAATAACAAGCCATTCACCAAAAAAGAGTTAGCATCCTGAGGGGAAGTAAACTCTACCGACACACGATTTCGACCAACTTTGTTTACTCCATCACGGACTACATTCGCAACATTGTTGAGCATCAGAAATTTGCCAAAGTTCACGGGATGTAATGTGGTGCCTGAGTTTGGTTGGGTTTCAATGCGAGAGACGTGAACGATATAGGGGCCCTTATCCATTACAGAATATCTAGTGCGACCTATTTGGCTTTTCGGTTGCTTGTTTGGAGGAGTGGGTGACAGAACATCGTCGTTACCGGGACGTTTACGTGAGGTTTGATGTGTCTGAGTCACTTCCATATCTGTGATGCTACAAACAACATCTGCAAATTGTGATAATGGGTTAGGGGACAATAAATTAAGGGAAGTTGGGATGTCAGGAGGATCAGGATCGGGAGGTTTGTTTCCATCCATCTTGATTAAAACTATGAATACACAAAACAATTACAACACAAACGGTCACAACTGTTACAACAATCACTCAAAACCAATTAAAATTTTCAAAACACACGTGCTAACCAAGAAACCCGTGGCGAGAATCCCTATTTCACGATTTAAGCTCCAATGTAAATAGTGATGGATAATGTCTAATAAACAAAGCCGTTTCAAAAATATATAAAGACGGCACCTTTCTCTGGTGGCTATCTCGTATAGCTAACGGAGAATACTTACTTGCATAGGCACAACCTTGTAGCCAGGATTATCCATCAGCAACTTGCTCTAAAATACTCTCTTGTGGAGTCGAAGGTGCCGTACAACAGGTAAGCGCCCGACCCATTTCTCGATAATGGCAATATCACATTATATTGGGATCGTTCCATCATTACTGACAGGACTATTCTTGCCAATATACTTAGTGATATAGTGTTGTGACCGAATCGAGAGGCGTGCAATGATTGTAGACATAACCGTCACGCATGATGAGAACCTCGTGAAAGCCTTTTCTCGATATCGGTGGGCTACCTACTATTTTTTTTTTATATTAAAAAAAAATATAAGTACAAATAAGTAAAAAACAGCATGAAAATCGGTGCAGTAGTTTAAACTCAAAAAATACTGCACCGATTTTCATGCTGTTTTCACCAATGGATAGAGTGGTTCACGAGGAAGGTTTTAGTAAATAATTTGTCGAGCGGGCGAAGCCGCGGGCATCAGCTAGTAAATAATAGTAAAGACTTTTCACATACTTAAATGAGTTTTAAAGCCTTTCACTTCAGCTTAATTTGTCCGAACGATTGCGTTCGGACAAATTAAGCTGAAAATTAGGGCTAATTTGCAATAATGTCTGTCTCGTCCAGTTCGCTTTAGGAAGGAGACGTGTTGTTCTCATTAAGTAAAAAACTAATTGTTCGGTTACGCTAATTAGTACCGTTGTGGAAACACACAAATCACATATTCCAGTGTCATAGAAATTACATTTTGCGGAAAAAACCTCGGTGCGAGTGCTAATAGCGTGCGCGGGGACGTGCCGCACCTCCCCTGCGATAAGAGACAGTTGCTATTTTTCGTCCTTGTCATCGCCGCGGCAGTGCGCGTGCACCGAATAAGCATGAGTAATTGTGCTGTTTGTAATGACTTAATAGAAAAGGATTATTTGGAATGCCAGCGTTGTAAGGATAAATATCATTTCCTATGCCTCGATATCTCGCCGGAAGAAGGAAAGAAATTTCTCGATGCAAGCCAGAAGTGGATTTGCCTTAGTTGCGGTAATAAACAGCCCAAAGGTAATGATCCCGTTCGCCCTTCTACACCAACAGGCTTGGCGGATATAACATTTAATGTAACGCGTCGTAAGTTGCAAAACAAGCCGGAATTTGTGCAAACATCTATTACTAAAATGGCAGATAGTGGCTCGCGCCCCGATATACAGATTCTGATCCGCGACGAGATGCGCTCAGTTATGAATGAATTTATGAGGGAAATGAGAAACACCTTGAATGTGGAATTGCGTGAACTGAGAGATCAAATAACTGGATTTAAGGATTCTCTCAGTTTTCTGAGTGCCCAATTTGACAGTTTAAATAGTGATGTGGTCGCTCATAACTCCACAATGAAACAACTAAAAACTGAAAACGAGCTGCTCCGGACGGAGGTGAACGTTCTGTCTAATCGTGTCAGACAAATGGACCAGTTGTCTAGGTCCACTAACTTGGAACTTCAGTGTGTACCTGAGCACAAGGCTGAGAATGTAGTGAGCATTGTGAGACAACTTGGTCAAGTTGTCAAGTTTCCCATTAACGACGGCGACATATCTTACTGTTCCCGCGTTGCCAAGTCGAACCCTAAATCTTCTCGCCCCCTTACAATCCTGGTGAAGCTTAACACCCCTCGCACACGGGATTCCCTGCTTGCGGCTTCAATACAATTCAACAAGGATCACCCAAATGAGAAGCTGAACACCAGTTTACTAGGCCTGGACGATAAGAAGATCGCGATATTTGTTACTGAGAATCTCACAATGGAAAATAAAAACCTGCACGCCGCAGCTCGACTTCGAGCTAAGGAGCTACGTTATAAATTTGTGTGGGTACGCGGAGGACGAGTTTACGTGCGTAAATCAGGTGAATCTGAAACAGTTTTTATTCGTAATATGGACTCATTGAATAAATTAACTTGATCTTTTTTTTTTATTTATATTCTTAAGTTGCAACAGGTACTTACTTTAAACTAATTCTTGAAAGTAAACTATCTATTCTCATTCTCTAATATTATTAACTGTTATTATCAAAATGTAAGAGGCCTGAGGACCAAAACCACAGATTTTTACTTGAATATGTTAACGTGCAACTATGATGTAATTGTACTGAGTGAGACATGGTTGGCGAGCGACATATTGGACTCCGAGCTATTTTGCAACCGATATCTAGTCTATAGACGTGATCGTGAGTCTAGTGGTTTTCATAACAAAAAATCTGGTGGCGGTGTGTTAGTGGCGGTGTCTAAAAGGTTAAGATCATATCGAGTGTCTAAATGGGAGAGTAAATGTGAAGATGTATGGGTGTGCGTAGACATTTGCTTAAACAAACTACCAGCTAAACTTTTTATCTGTGCGGTGTACATTCCTCCCCCAGTACAAAAGCATATTTTAGAACATTTCATCGATAACGCTAATAATACCTTGGAAAACGTTAATGCCACGTTAATTTTAGGTGATTTCAACTTGAGTAGTATCGAATGGAAGGGTTCACCAGGCACACCGCTTGCACCTTCGTTGAGTAAAAATGGAATTTATGAGCAGAAACTGTTAGACTTTATTTCATTGAATAATTTGGCTCAATATAATTGTGTGTATAACCATAAAAATAAGATACTCGACCTTGTTTTGACCAGCACCACTGTGAAAAGTTTAGGTTTATCCGAAAGCCCTCTAAGTAATATAGACTCATATCACCCTCCCCTTAAATTTGAACTGCTGTGTAACTTGGACGAGGAAACTTTACGCCCTAACCAGGAGCCAAAATTTAAGTTCTATAAAGCTGATTATAGTAAAATTATTCTAGAATTAAGTAAAATATCATGGCAAGCCTTGCTTGCACAATGCTGTGATGTTGACGCAATGGTGGACTCATTTTACAAAGTAATTTATAATGTTATTGAAAAATACGTACCTAGGACTAGGCCTAAAACTTGCAAATATCCAGCTTGGTTTAGCAGGGATCTTGTTCACCTGCTACAAGAGAAAAATAAGTACCATACACTTTATTCTAAATATAAGAACCCCCTCGATAAAATTTCATACCGTTTGCTAAAAGACAGAGTTTCAAAATTAAAACATACCAATTATAGACAATAGGTATATAAAGTCAATTGAATCTTCGATCACTTCTAACCCTAAGCTCTTTTGGTCATTTCTAAAGCATAAACGTAACGGCAATAGTACGTTCCCTTCATCAATATATTACGGCGATGTTAGAGGTAGTAACGGAGCAGATAATTGCAACATATTTGCCTCATGTTTTTCATCCGTATATAACACTAATAATGGCAACAGTGTCGACGATGAGACTGACGGGACTTTGCAATGTCACCAAACTTATTGTTTGACCCAATTGACACTAACCACGGATTCTGTAATAAAAGCTTTAAAGAGACTTGACCCTAATAAAGGGCCAGGGCCTGATGGACTGCCTTCCATTTTTGTGATAAAATGTTGTGACATTTTGGGGGAACCTCTTTCTATGATTTATAATAAATCATTGAGCACAGGACGTTTTCCGAAGACTTGGAAAAAAGCACGAGTAGTACCGATTTTTAAGTCTGGGGACAAGTCTGCCGCGAATAACTACAGACCAGTATCTATCTTGTCTATCTTTGGCAAGGTGTTCGAAGCTTTGGTATACCCTACACTTTCGTGGCATGTTAAACAATCATTGATGCCGGAACAACACGGCTTCATGAAGGGCCGGTCTACTGCAACCAATCTCGCGTGCTTTATATCGGATTTAGTCGACGCCGTTGACCGTGGATCACCTGTAGATGTAATATACACTGATTTTAGTAAGGCGTTTGACAGAGTGAATCACAAAATGCTGGTAAATAAATTACGCAAAATGGGAATTACAGGAAGCTTACTGCAGTGGTGTCAGTCTTACCTTGTTAGACGCGCATCTGAGGTTGTAGTCAACGGCTATTCGTCGAATCTGTTTAAGACACCCTCAGGCGTGCCCCAAGGCTCCCATCTTGGCCCGTTATTTTTTAATATATTTATAAACGACGTGGCGTCTTGTTTTATACACTCAAAGATATATTTATTCGCGGACGATCTAAAAATTATAAAACGAATAGAGTGCAATCAGGATCCATATAAACTCCAAGAAGACTTAGACCGTTTTTCGCAGTGGTGCTTGGACAATAACATGTCACTTAATGCTGACAAATGCAATCACGTACATTTTTCTAGGAAAAAGGGGCCGTATTTTCGTAATTACAAAATTAATGATAAAATTATTTTCGAAAAGGAATTAATTCGGGATTTGGGGGTTTATATTGACAATAAACTACGGTTTAATATTCATGTAGATAAAATTGCCACTAAAGGGTTTAAGATGTTGGGTTTCGTTTTGCGGAACTGTAAAGATTTTAAACGCGTCTCAACTAAAATTGCAATCTTTAACTCAATAGTCAGGTCAGGCTTAGAATATTGCAGCATAGTTTGGTCTCCATTCTACGAAATACATAAACGTCGTTTAGAATCTGTGCAGAAAAGATTTCTTTGGCACTTGTCATATCACTGCAATATGGCAAGAAATTTAACTAGCTACAGCTCGCGCTTGAATCATTTCAAACTTATGAGTCTGGAAAACCGCCGCACGATCCACGATCACCTGTTTTTATACAAAATCATTAACACTTACATTGATTGTCCGCGGTTACTGAGCCAGATAAATATAAATGTGCCTTACAAGCTTGCTCGTAAGTCTAGATATCGGTTGTTTTGCGCTAAGAGCTTTAAAACCAATATGGGTCATTTTTCCACCATTAACAGAATGCAGGGGCAGTTTGGTCGCCTGTCATGTTCACCTAGTCTTGATATCGATATGTCTTACTCTTTACATAAAGTCAAGTCTATCTTGCATAGGCATTTTCAGACTGATATTGAAAATTCGTAAGACGTCAGGACACGTGACCTGATCGAAAATTCGTAAGACGGATGCTTCAAAAGTGCACGACGTTAATGTTCATATTTTCAATTCTGCAACCCGTTGTTTTTTTTTATTGTATTTTTCACCAAAAGAAATATTCAAAATAATGTTGTATTTTTTGCTTTTTTACTGTTATAACGTCGTACTAGGTTTGTTGTTTTGATTAATCAAACCTATCTAAATAAATCAAATCAATTTTGTAACAACCTTCAATTTCCTAATACTATGTTCAATGCATGCCGTGGCAGCCTATAATTAAGGCTACACTACAGAATGTATATATACTTCATCACGTGTACTTCATCATGTATTTTGGTGTATGCTTTGTTGGTTGTCCTTAAATAAATAAATAAATAAATAATTGTTAACTCAATTTTTTTACTGTTAAAATATATAAAGTAGGGACACAGTAAGTATATATCCTTCTTATTCAGTTTTATCTTTTAAATCTGTCCAATATTGGAGGAGAAAATACAGGCGAGAGCCAAACCTTGAATTTTGACTTACAAACAATGTCCCCGCCCGCATTTCCTCTTAAGGGCGGTTTACCGCCCGCCTTCAGGAATTCGGACGTAATTCCGTCCTTATCCGACGCCTTGTTGTTTTTAAGCTGCTTTACAGCCATCCTAATCTCATACTGGCTGACGTCCGAGATATCTTCGACCAGACTAAATTCGCAGCGGGTTTAGTCATTGACGAGTATAATTCTTCATAGAATTTCTCGATCTCCCACAGAAGCTCCGATTTTGCGGATATGGTTCTGCCATCGTCGGTCTTCAGTTTCGTGAGTTGGCTCCAAATAGACAGATCTCTTGCAAAGACCCTTAGACCCTTTTTTTTTTAGGCATGGGAAATCATCCAATGACTCCTCCCGCTCTGGGTATAGCGGGTGGGAGTGTCAGACTTCTACTGACTAAAACCCATCCATGTTCCTTCATTGCCCTTTGTGTTCCGGAGCCACGGTGTCTCTTGCGAATAATCCCGCGACTCCGGCAGGCGTCGGCCCTTTCGGGCCCAAGACCCTTAGACCCTGGGAGCCCTTGCTCTCTCTATTGCGTCCTTAGTCTTTTCACTATTAAAGCGGCGGAGATTGCATTTCAAGGACTTGGAGATCCTTCTCTTGAGCTGCCGGTATTTGCACGTATCTTCTGAGGACTGCGGAATCATCTCCTGCCTCTCCTTTATGAGCTTCAGAGTAGGGTCAGAGAGCCTCTTGTTCTTATCTGTACGTCGAGTCTTGAAGAACTAAGACTATAATCGTTGTATTAGTCCACAGAGCTCCCCAGGCACACGAAACGATTTTGATGTTCGAGCTGATAGCTTTTGGAGTTTCTTTCTTTCTTCTTCTTTCTATATTTAGGTTCAATGTGCCTTTTACCATGCGGTGATAACTTCCAGTTTTCCACGTGTCTATCACAGAAACATCATTGAATATTTGCTTCTGCGTCGACATGGTGAACTCAATCTCATTAACTGACTTCGATTTAGTTGAACCGTCATGGCTCTGCCAGGTCCACTTCTTGTGTTCAATCTTTCTGAAGAAGGAGTTCATCATGTTGAGGCTCTCCTTTTCCATAAAACTGGCCAGTAGTTGTCCCCGGTGGTTCCACCGTCCAAATCTAAATTGCCCCACTTGCCACCGTCTCGTTTGCCCAGTTTCGCTTGAAGTCGCCCATGATCACGGTGAAGTGAGTTTTACGACCGTGCATGGCTCTGGAATCCTCATAGATACTCTATTTCGTTGTGGGGGTGTGTCGTGTTATCGTCACGCTTGGCTGGCGGGTTGGCGATAGCAATGTAGGTTGCTGTTGCAATGTACAGAGAATCCTGGTGGCCATTCTCAGCTGAGTCACTTAGACACCCACTTAAAGTTATATATGGGATGGTGCTATTCTTGAACGTCCCACACCATATCAGAATAATTATATCAATACAATACAATACAAATTGTTTTTATTGGATGTTACCAGTTTTGTTAGTACAACTTAAATATATTGTTAATAATTTAATTCATAATTTTAATCCATACCTAATTTTATTTCATAATTTTAATTCATAATTTTAATTCATAATTTTAATTCATAATTTTAATTCATAATTTTATTTCATAATTTTTATCGTAATTCATCATTTTGATTCATAATTTTATAATGTTGAAAATGTATATAATTCAGTTTATTTATTAATTGTACCCATGTTATTTATTTTTAGCAATCATATTGGTATCTTAATTTTAATTTAATTTAAGTCAGGACATCTTTTTGTAAATTCTATTTTATTTTATTTTTTTTTACTTTTTGTTCACGTTAGTTAATCATTATAATAGTTTAATATTAGACCTACTTAGAGAATGATGTGCATGCCTGTAAGTGACTTATTTACAGAGAATCCCTTGGAAGATGTTTTTAAATTAATATTTATTTGTAAATAAGTCGTTGGTGTGCCTAAATAAATAAATAAATAAACTTACACACTAGGGTTAGTAAACAAGTTTATAAAATAATTAGTGAGTCATGTACTTACGAGGCACTTCATGCGGACAATGACTCCTCATGAAATGCCTCAGCACAGGAGCTTTCGGCTCCTCAGCCACGACTTTCAGGATGCTATTGCTACTCCCTCGAATCCTCCTCACAAGCGATGCCACCTTTTTCCTGATGATCGCTAGTATTTTATTTTTATTTATAAGATTTTACTCATAATTTATTTACAGATTCATTACGAACCTATTTCGTGCTTTCTTACCTAGGTACATGAACGCAAAGAAGATCAAAACAGGAAGTTAAGCACTAATAAAAGAAATTAAACGATTAATAATTCTGTCAATATGACATCTTGTTTAACGTCGATAAAAAACTAAAATATATAAGGGACTAAATACCTATTATAAAGAGAAGGAGAAAATCTTACCTGTTTGTGTATTTATATGTGGGGCATATTGGAGGGTACGTTATTCCAGATATCGACGACTGACATCGACGCACAAACGATTTCCATGGGTCCAGGGCATGATTCTGGACACCCAAATATAACCAAAGTACTCTGTGTGGACACCCCAGTGTTGGAATTTTTCGTCGGGTCTTTTCTCATTTTTTTCAAGAGTACCACAAATAGGTATCAGCTCAGCTGAGCTGATATCTATTTGTGGTTTTATTCAGATTGCTCTTTTTAGTGAAAGTTGTTAATTAATTATTTTTTTTATTAAAAATCTCATTGGGTTAGGTCAGAATAACGATTATGAGCAGTTTAAAGTAAAAAATCCCTTGAAAAAAATGAGAAAATTAGAAAAAAGCCGACGAAAAATTCTAAGTCTAGGGTGTCCAGAATCATGCCCTGGACCCATGGAAATCGTTTGTGCGTCGATGTCAGAGATACACGCGGTATACAAATTATGCTTTAAAGTAGATAGCAATACATATTGTTTGATTCGGGCAAAGCCTATTTTTTTATAGTTAATCATCATTTTTAACGTAAATTATGTCGTATGTATTGTAGAAGTAAGTTGAAGTAAGCGGTCGCAAGCGGGAGCTGTAGCGATGCCGATGCCCACCAGGCACCGCCCCAGCGGCCATGTGCGCTCCAGCACGTCGCTGCGTAGCCTGCGCCGGGGCAGCATCATGGCCCAAAGCGGCATGGAAATGTCCAAGATATCCCTCCACAAGGAAGAAACCAACACAGGGGACCACTTCCTGACACCAGAACAACTCGAAATCGTGTATCGGACTAACGTAAACACCGGGCTGACGGAGAGTGTTGCGGAGGAATTACTATTACGACACGGTCCGAACGAGCTGACGGAACTACGAAGCACCAGTCTATTTGAATTATTTGTACACAATTTGTTTGGATGGTTTCCATGTGTACTGTGGGTGGCAGCAATAACAAATTTCATTGGATACTTTTTGTCAAAATACAGTAACCCACCAGGGGACGACGAACATGATGCCCACTCCGCAAAAGAATATCTTTATTTGGGGGGTGTGATCACCACCACTATTGTAGGCACAGGCTTATTTGGTTTTTATCAAGAAGCCAAAAATATAGCAGTTATGAGCGGTTTCGAGAAACTAATCCCACCGAGTGCAGTTGTTATACGAGATGGAGAACGAAAAACTGTACCTAATAGAGAACTGGTCATCGGTGACATCGTAGAAATTTCTGGTGGAGACATAGTGCCCGCTGATGTGCGAATACTTACGTGCACTAATTTAGCCTCGGACATGTCTTCTTTGACCGGGGAATCGGAACCAATAAAGCACAAGCCTGAATGCACTAACGCTAATCCTTTGGAGTCTAGAAATATGGCGTATTTTGGCTGTCCCGTTACTGATGGTACTGGGAAAGCCATCGTAGTTGCGACTGGGGAAATGACTCAAATAGGAAAAATTGCCGGATTAGTAACCGGTTTAAAGAAAGAAGAAACTCCTATTGCAAAAGAAATCACACATTTCATTAGGTTATTGTGCGGCGTAGCATTTGTCGTGGGGATAGCGTTCTTTATTATGGTATACATTATACAGAGAAATTGGCTGTCAGCGCTGCAATATATGCTGGGCATGATCCTGGCGAATGTTCCTGAGGGGTTGATTGTAACGTTGACCGTGTGCATGACTTTGTCAGCGAAAGCTCTCAAAGCGAAAAACTGTCTTGCTAAAACATTACAAGCTGTAGAAACCCTAGGATCAACCTCGTGTATTTGTTCAGATAAAACTGGAACTTTGACTGAAAACCAAATGTCAGTATCACATTTATTTTATAATTATAATATTATAGATAAAGAAGACCGTACTCACGTGGCAGAGCCGGGTTTTGCAGCTTTATGTTTAGCAGCTTCTCTTAATTTAAAAGCAACCTTCCATCCTGAAACTATGAACGAACGCGTGGAAAAGAGAAAAATTATTGGCGACGCTTCCGAGTCTGCTATATTAAGGTACATGGAGATTAACCGCTCGGCAACGAAGATTCAAATAGAAAACCCGAAAGTAGGAGAAATTCCATTTAGTTCAGCTTACAAATATCAAGTAACGATTCATCATATGCAATCAACAGATTCCTACGTTTTGATAATGAAAGGAGCACCAGAAATTGTATTAGAATACTGCTCGAAGGTTCTAATGGACGATGCACCACAGCCTCTCACACCACAATTGAAAAAGGAATTGAAAGCCAATTTCATCAAGATGGCAAATATGGGAGAGCGTGTCATTGGATATTGCGATTTTCAATTGCCACTCGAAAACTTTCCTATAGGGTATAAATTCGACGCACAATCACGTAACTTCCCCGTAGAGGACCTTGTCTTTGTTGGAGCAATATCAATGATCGATCCGCCGAGGCATAATATTGATAAATATATAGGTTTATGTAGGTCGGCAGGAATTAAGGTGATAATGGTGACTGGAGACCACCCTGTCACCGCCTTGGCTATTTCTCGCAAGTGTGGCACTATCTCAATGCCGACTGCTTATGATTACGCGTTTGAGCACCACATTGAATTAGCTGATGTTCCGCCGCACATTAAATCTCAATTCCAGGCAACTGTTGTAACTGGAGACGAGCTTCGTAAAATGAGCGTTCAGGATTTAATGATGGTGCAAATGAAGTATCAAGAGATAACGTTTGCAAGAACAAGTCCTCAGCAGAAATTGATTATTGTGGAAACTTATCAATTGCTGGGTTACGTCGTCGCTGTGACCGGCGATGGTGTGAACGACTCCCCGGCTCTAAAGAAGGCAGACATTGGCATCGCGATGGGCATTACCGGGACCGAGGTCTCCAAAAAAGCTGCAGATATGATCTTAATGGATGATAATTTTGCTTCCATCGTGCTGGGAGTACAAGAGGGTAGAAGGATCTTCGATAATTTAAAAAAGACCATTGCGTACACCCTGACATCAAATGCTGCCGAAATGTTACCTTTTGTATTGTATGCGATACTGGGTATGCCTCTGCCCATTAGTCTCATTTTGATAATTGTTATAAACGTTGGAACGGACCTGCTTCCTGCAATCAGTTTAGCATACGAGGACTCGGAGGAAGACATCATGTCGATACCGCCTCGCAAGCTCACCGACCACCTCGTCACTGGAACTTTGTTATTCATGACGTACTTTCAAGTTGGACTAATTCAGTTCTATGCTGCGATCTACTCGTACTTCGTGGTTTATGCTCAAGATGGTTTCTTTCCTTCTACCTTGATGTTTATTCGCAACCAGTGGGAGAATGAAAGAATATTAGTGAAAGACACATTAGGTCGTGGTTGGAATTACAGAAACAGGAAGATGCTCGAGAGAAAAGCGCAGACGGCCTATTTTGTGGCTGTGTGCTGGACTCAGATAGCGGATGTAATTATTTGTAAGACTAGAAGAATTTCGATTTTAAAGAAAGGTATGACAAACCATGTGTTGAATTTCAGTATCGTTTTAGATTTGGTCTCTGCGGTGGGCGTGTCGTACTTACCTCTGTGTCATGAACTCTTTAGTACAGCCAAGATAGGTGTTTCAGATTTCTTTCTGGCGATCCCTTTCATGTTCCTTATAATCATAATGGACGAAACGAGGCGTTATGTAATTAGGAATAAGCTTTCCAATTGGCTTGAAAAGGAAACTTATTATTAACTTGTTATTTTTCTGAATAAGTGGGAAAGCATTAAGTTCGTTGGTTGAGTTATTTTTTTAATTTTTTTTAAATTAGAACTTGATAATACTTACGAAGTTTTGCAAGTTAAGGTACATAGGTACTATTAGGTACTTACAGTACAACTATATCCTCAATGTCCCTCGGAAATCATCGCATTTCCGAATACAAAGGAAAGTTAATTTCCATGGGGTACAATTTTAATGCTCACCAAAATAATTTTAGACCCTTAGACTAAGTAAAGTAAAATATATAACCTTTATATAAATTCTTTTTTCTTACCAAAATGGATAACGCCACCGGTTTTTAGGGTGCCGAACTAAAATGGTGAAAAGGAACCCTTAAGGTGTGACTCAGTCTGTCTGTCCGTCTGTCACAGCTGGATATCTCAAGAACTACTAATGCTATCATCTTGAAATTTGGAATTTAGTTTTAGATGACATTTGCCCAACTATTTTGCAAATAAGAACGAAATGAAAAAATAAAAAAAATTAAAAAGTTGATGTGCATTGAGAAAAGTCTGAAAGTATTCAAGTGATAGAAATTTATGTAAAGATTAGGTGCGAAAAAAGTCCCTAAAATAGCATTATTTCGGTAGTTAATTTAGTTATTTATTTATTCAGACTATAAATGCGGTCTACTGTGCTAAATTTCTCTGGCGAATATAGGCATCGCCAGTGAAAATTTAAAATCAATTCATTTAATCATATAAAACGTGAAATGTTTTTGGTACGGATCCTTTGGTGCGCGAGTCCGACTCGCTCTTGACCGGTTTTTTATTTTATAATTCAATAATATAAATACCCGCTGTATCGGGGACAGGTTCTAAGCTACTGGCAGTTAAGGCTCCAAGGATTTCCGGGTTCTCTATGTGAGCTGGCTTTTCGTTACTAAATTCCCTAGTTTGGTTAGTTGTCTAGGCCTATAACTATTATATCAAAGAACGTGATAATCATAATCATAATCATCATTTATTTGTCAGAACATGGTAGGTATGTACATTACATGTTCTTAAGTTTGTCACTTCTAAGCTGTTTTTATCGATATATCGGATTATATGCGCATTGGCTAAAGGGCGCGGCTAAATATGAATTTAAATGCACTTGCGCATGTGTGCTAGTTATACTCGGTATCGGAATAACTGCGGACCCAATGTGACCTACATTACGCCAAATTACGTTTCTATGTACTTATTGCAGCCTAGAATTTGTTGGTTCAGTGTTTGAGTAGGGTCGCTACACTATGGTCAGAACAAATAGAGTAGGTAGGTACTTTAAATATTTTATTTTGGATAACATACTTTATCTCTTCTAATTAAGAGTATTCACATTTTATTTTTTATCAAAAAACAGTATTTAGAGGAATATAGGATGCAGCTCTGTTTTTCTCTTCTCACCAATTATGTTTGACAGGAACGATTAAAACTGTCTCAATGATATTATGTAAGTGATGGAATTAATTAAGGGCTGATTTTTCAATGGTCAGATAACGTTTATTGGAAGAATAAATACGTCATTTGGACATATTTTCCATACAAAAGCTGTAAGATGGCCATTTTTATTCTTCAGGTAGGTAAAAGTTATTGGACTATTGAAAAATCAGCCCTAAGGTCTATTAAATGTCAAGAGTCAATTCGCGAGGGAGTTAATACAAGAATCCTGAATGCAGCTAAGGATTCAAGCTAGCCCAAGTCAAAGATACCTTTATCCCTGAGCATGCTCTACTTTTCAAACCTCCTGCGAGAAAAATAATTGTGATCTAGCCATGAAAACAGATGGCACCCGCCAAAGGAGCAGGTCACACGTCCGAAGTTGTGGCTCCAGCCCCCAGGTATCTAATAATATTGTGCTGAATTTCATTATAACCCGCAGGGCAATAATGTGATTTGAATTTGGAACGCATTTTGACTGCTCTCGCTGCACCAAGCAGCGGAGGCGGACGGGAGCTGTTCGCGGGTTACAATGACGTACCTACTTAAGGTTTTTTTTTTTGTAGTGTGGCACTAGTTATAACTTTGTGCCAATTTCGTACATATGGTTAGGTTTGCTAGAAAATTATTTGACGTTTTAGTGCAGTTGGTGTGAAAAGAGTATTTCATCTTATTCTAATAAACTTTTGTGGCAAATAGAGTACGTCTACCGTAAAATCAGCTCTCGAGTCTTTTTTTCTTCAAATTTTTATATCACTTCATTTTAAGGGGTTCTGAAGCTCTGTATGGAAAAACGGAACCCTTATAGGAGATCACTCGGTTGCCTGTCTGTCTGTCACAGCCAATTTTCTCCAGCTGAAAGGTTACGTGACCGTGTTTCTTTGACCGAAACACGGTCACGTAACAGAAATAAATAAATACTGCAAATGGGGTTCCGGATGTTTTTTTTAACATGTTAATTTAACATTAGACTTCTTATAGGTTTTTCTGATAACTAAAGTGGATTTAGTGGCCTAGGTTTATTAATAATGAAAATGGTACTAATTTATGTGAATTAATTTAAGGCTTTTTTAATAAACGCTTGTTTTAAAAATACTCGTTTTATTGAAATTCTAATCACTTGTGTCCCATGTTGAGCTTGGAGAGACTATTATACCAGCCTTTAGTATTTGTATAAGCTGTATTAGGTAAGTAGGTACTACTTATATTTTCACCAAAATCTGTTTAGAATAGAATAGAAAATCTTTATTATGTATAACCAGTCCTTTGTTCTCTTTATTGTGTGCCCTTTTTGCAAAATGAAAATAGAAGTCTCAGATTGTAGCTAACTCAATATCTTGCAGCAAACAAAACGTCAGCTGGCTGTATCTCGGTGGGAAGGTCGTCAGCTATCGCCCTGAAGGGATCACCTACTTAAATTATGTACATCAGAACGTTCGGCCAGTCGAGATAGGGAGCTGGCTGCTACTCCAGTTTTTAGTGACGATTATGTGACGCATAAAGATGCCAGCCAAAGAATTTGTGACAGAACGGATCGAAAGTTAGAAGCATTTATTTATGGCCGAACGAACTGATATCAGGACGTTCGGCCAACCTGAATCTCCATAACTGAGGACCTCAGAGAAACTGTTACTGAATAAAGATTTAGTGACGATTTGGTGACAAACAACCAATGCTTTAGTTTTACTCGTAATGCCACCGGATAAAAATAAAATGAATTTTGTTTCCTGGAACATCAGGACGTTCGGCCAACATAATCTCCATAACTGGGGACCTGAGAGAAACCGTTAATGAATAAAGATTTAGTGACGAGGCTGAAACTAATTATTATTGCTTTATTTTTTTTTGTGACGGCTCCTTTAAATAGTAAAATGAGAATTTAACATATAACCTCGAAACATTGGGATTATCGATTCCACCACAAGGAAGAAGCCTAGAGAAACCGATAATGAATAAAGATTTAGTGACGAGACTGAAACTAATTATTATTGCTTTATTTTGGTTTGTGACGGCCCCTTTAAATAGTAAAATGTAAATTTAACATATAACCTCAAAACATTGGGATTATCGATTTCTCCACAAGGAAGAAAGCTAGAGAGACCGTTAATCAATAAAGATTTAGTGACGACACTGAAACGAACTTTAATTGTTTTATTTTTTTTTGTGACTGCCCCTTTAAATAGTAAATTGAATATTTAACATTATAACCTCAAAACATTGGGATTATCGATTACTCGTTATAGATTTTCAGTTTCAGTGCAATGGTGTCAGTATTTTTGTTGATTCAAGATTAATCTGTAAAAATACACTATGGCGGATGGCGACTGAAATAGGGTGACCATGTATTCCAACAAAACAAGTATTTATCGAGTAGGTACTTTTTTATCTACTGAATGAAGCATTTCACGTCGAAATAGTTATAAGGTGACGATGTAGGTATTGCAACAAAATAAATAGATACGTGGACGGAGGAATATGAGGAGTGCAGATAACTAAAATTTTATATAGGCATTACAAATGAAAAAAATATAAAAAAACATTACACACACATCATGCGTTATGATGTGGCCTCTTTGCTTCTACTTTTTATTATTTTTCTGTGTCTGTCACTATCACATGAATAAAAAAAAATGAAACAATCGATCGAATTTCGACCAATAGGACACCACTAGTTTTCTTATTCCGTGCCGTGCCATGCCGTATTAGAACCCATTGGCCTGGCACGCGACGATGGCAAAAGACCTATATATGTCTTTATTTCTATGGAAAATGTGTATTCTTGTCTTTAGTGTGGGACGCTACTTGTGTCGATACTCTTGCGCCATCCCATCTTCCTAGATCGTCGTGCTGTGCTGGTTCTGCGGCTTCGGCTGCTGAAAACCTCAAACGGCAGAAATATAGTGGCCTTAAGGCAACTACATTTTTGAGCCGTTTGGGGTTGAAACTCTTGGACCGTGGGGTCCGAGGGCTCACGTCCTATTTAAAGATCTAGCAAAACGCTTAGTTGACGCTTCGAATGACCCAAGAGCTGGCTTTTACCTTGGACAGAGGATAAGCATTGCCATACAACGTGGCCATACAGCCAGTCTTTTGGGCTCACTTCCAGTTGATAGCGATGGGGTGGGAATGAATTCTTTGACGCCATATTTTAGTTAGGAGTTTTTTTTTTCTATTGTAAGTGTATATAGTTTGTTCTTTAAATAAATAGTTATTATTTAACTGTAATTCTAAAAAGTACAATTTATTATCTACTTACCTAACTACCTACCGCTTTTTTTTTTGGATGATTATAAATAAAGCATTTTTTAATTTGTGTGCCCATTTATTTAAGTATTTTATTAATGCAAAACGGGGAAACTCTTGGCCCAAATCTCACCTGATGGAAAGTGATGAAGTATTTTTGTACTTCAATTTTTCCAATCTCCGATGTCAGTCACCTTTCCACTTTTGTTTGCTTTTAGCCAAAATAGACACGACTAATATAACAAAAACTTCATAAGTGGACACTGGTATGCCGGCATCAGCTCAACGTTGCTTGTACCTGTATAATTTTTAATATTACGACGTGTTTTGCTTCATTCAGTACCTAGGTAAAAAGGTACCTACTTGACAAATACTTGTTTCGATGGAATACATGGTCACCCTATTTCACCTATATCCTAGTCGCCATCCACCATAGTGCATTTTTATGGATTAATTTTGAATCAACAAAAATACTGACACCATTGCACTGAAAACCTATAACACATCAGGGGTCTTACGCGTCGTCTAGGCTTCTTCGTTGTGGAGGAATCGATAATCCCAATGTTTTGAGGTTATATGTTAAATTTTCATTTTACTATTTAAAGGGGCCGTCACAAATAAAAATAAAGCAATAATAATTAGTTTCAGTCTCGTCACTAAATCTTTATTCATTATCGGTTTCTCTAGGCTTCTTCCTTGTGGTGGAATCAATAATCCCAATGTTTCGAGGTTATATGTTAAATTCTCATTTTACTATTTAAAGGAGCCGTCACAAAAAAAAATAAAGCAATAATAATTAGTTTCAGCCTCGTCACTAAATCTTTATTCATTAACGGTTTCTCTCAGGTCCCCAGTTATGGAGATTATGTTGGCCGAACGTCCTGATGTTCCAGGAAACAAAATTCATTTTATTTTTATCCGGTGGCATTACGAGTAAAACTAAAGCATTGGTTGTTTGTCACCAAATCGTCACTAAATCTTTATTCAGTAACAGTTTCTCTGAGGTCCTCAGTTATGGAGATTCAGGTTGGCCGAACGTCCTGATATCAGTTCGTTCGGCCATAAATAAATGCTTCTAACTTTCGATCCGTTCTGTCACAAATTCTTTGGCTGGCATCTTTATGCGTCACATAATCGTCACTAAAAACTGGAGTAGCAGCCAGCTCCCTATTTCGACTGGCCGAACGTTCTGATGTACATCTTAAATTCACCAGCTGACGAGTTTTCCCTCGGCATCTTGCCAGCTGATTTATTTAATTAGGTACTTACAGGACCATATTAGTTATCAACTGACAGATTTTTATCCGGGTAGAAATAACGTGTCTCAATTAGTAATTCGACATTATGCTTCCTGCTCCAACTAAACAATAATAAAGATCTCAAACTATTTATAAAAACCCTAGACCCCACACTAGGATTTCCTGTGTCTTTGGAGCCTTTATTTATTATTTTTCCATGAAAAGTCCTTACAATTTATACATATTTAGTTGTCTAAGACCTTATTCTATAATATAATACACTAATTTAATCCATAACTATGAAGAATGTAAAAATCCTAGAATAAAAACTTACAAAATTCAACTAACTGTACAAGAAGTTAAGCAAAAACCTTAACTTCGGTGTCCAGTTAGCTGCCTATATTATTCGGATTTGTAAATCTCGGGTGTTCCGTGCTGCTAGTCTATTCTGTAAATAACCATTTCGATATCGAGCTTCACCTGAGTGACTAAGCTTACAAAGTGAACTTTATTTCACACAACCTATGGTCTTATATTTTTTTTTTTTTTTTTTTTTATGCGAAACGGGGAAACTCTTGGCCCAAATCTCACCTGATGGAAAGTGATGACTAGGCCGAAGATGGAAGCGAGTTTCACCCGGAATCCTCTTACAGAGAGGAACTGGCTATCATACCTCCAACTGCCGGAACACAACAATGCTGTTAACATTGTTGTTATGGCGACAGACTTAGCCATGATGGTGGTAGCTTGCCAGGCGGACTTAGAACAAGTCCTACCACCAACCAAACCGAGCAAAAAATTTGCCCCCGTTGGGAATCGAACCCGGGACCTCTGGGTCTGAATCAGGTGGTTAAACCACTAGACCACGGAGGCGGTTAGTGTCACCTGTTTAGCACCACCCGGGGACCACGTGTAGGGATTCGCTGAAGGGTATTCTCCTACGGACGCGGGTGACTCGGCCCCCAAAATTTATACGAATTTGAAACTCACCTCGGATTCCGCTGTCGAGATACGAAAATGTTGTTACAGGATAGCACTGCTGAGCCTAGCGTTGCAAGTCCAAGCAATTGTGCTATTATTTTATAGCGTTTGTGAAAACAAGTATTGCACATGTAGATTGGCTCATAACATTACATTTCAGAGCAAGTTATGCCGAGCCCAAGTGTGTCCATAAGAGTCCAGATTGATATCAGATACCTGAGCAATTGACAAGAACGCGCAAAACTGTGTGATTCTTGCATCACACAGATCAGTAGATCATTCACTTTGTTGCTGGTCTCGTGTAAAAAACTTGTGCCTTTCCTCCGTTAAGTTTTTTTTTATTTGAAATGTTCATCTAACTTTTTACACGCACCGTCTAAAGTCTCAACCTCAGTTTGTTCCAATATTTCGCGGCATTGCTCACCAACTATGTGCAGGAAAATGTTGAGTTGTACTACTGTGGTTGTTTTTGATAACTCACATGCGTCGAAATATATTGCAAAACCCTTCTTCCATCTTTCCCAACTATCACTCAACTTGCCAGATGCAACTTCGATTGAGTTCTCATCGAACGGTGACGGCGTTGTCAACACTTTTCCATTCTGATAATTTGTTTGCACTGTTTCCTCGTCCGTTTAAATGTCTTTCACTCAGTGTTACTATTGTCCTACTATAAGTAATTTATTAGTTACCGACTGCACCATGTTAGGTTGGCAGGTACGTGATACAAACAACAAGCTCCAGTTATGACTGACGTTTTTAATCATTTCATTTTTTACCATCACCGATACCAATATATACTTATGATTATAGTAACAAGAACTTTCGATGTAGGAAGCTTTTGCACTTGCTCAATACAGTCTATTTTTTTACTATTGGTTGGCACAAGTTTGAACACAATCTGACTTGATGATAAGCGACGACGAATCTAATTTGGCAACATAGTATTTTCTCCTAAACAATACACAGAGAATAAACAATAGAGAGATAAATCACTAAATACTTATTTTAGAAATTAGCTTCTGCCAGCAGCTTCGCCCCCGTGCTCCCTAGGGAACATTTCCCCGGGACAAATGAGATAGAAAATAAATTTTCGAAACTCGGAACACTAAGTCTGTTTCTTCTTAGTCTTGATCTTCCTGCCCTTATCCCTTATGTTACCTAAATTGGGGTCGGCGCAACACGTTTTTTTCGTCGACTCTGCCTTATCAGCCGTCAAACTTTCACTAACTCCCTTTTCTTTCATATAGGTACTTATGTTTCTTCTTAGTCGTTTGATCTACTACCTTACGTGTGCGTCTACTGTGTTAGGTACGTGTTACCGAGTTATTGGGTTGTGGAGATAAGACAGGCGGTCGCTTCTCGTAAAATACTGCCAGTATTCAGCTTGTGTTTTTCCGTTTGAGTAGAAGCCGACCCGTATATTTTTGGGAAAAGGCCTCGCAGATTGATAAGACATCACAGCTCAGCTGTGCTGCTGTATACCATTGGTGAGTCGCAGGTCAATATAATGTCAACCTACGAGCTGACTTAAGCTGACCCGCGCAACTTCGTCTTCGTCACATTTTTAATTCATGCTACGCTCCTAGTCCTCCGCTTGGTCGTAGTGCGATGTTATATAGGCTATAGGCTTCCTCGATTAGATTATATATTAGCATAAATTAATTTACTGAGATCTATACACACAAAGCCGGATTATAAAGTCTGCTATATACCTACGTTCTATACCGGTCCTGTTACATAAGCACGTACCTAAGTATCGATTTAAATCAGAACAGCCATAACTAATTACTGTAGGTACATATTACGGCTTCAGCGCTTTAGTGTGTAGGTAGGCCTATAACTAGATTGGGTGTTCACTGCACAGGTACATCAAGATTATCGGCATGGAGACGCTTATCATGCACCATACAATATTTCGATTCGAAGCTTAATAAAATACCTATTTTTTATTTATCACCATTTCAGCCAATTGCGCCAATCATCGAGGTCTTGAGAAGTCCATCCGCTGCCAGTCACACTCTTTATATCACCGTTCCATCGTGCCGCAGGGCGTCCCATATAAGTACACGGAGGTCCCATACTACGTTTGCCCAGTAGGTACCTACGCGGTCTCCACTACATGTACTGCTCCTGTACTGCTCGACCGTCTGTCCATCTACAGACATGGCCGACACACCTCCACTTCAGATCCGGAATTTCCTTTTTCTAACAGGATATCTACAGTACATCGAACTTAAGGTTGCTAAACAATGAACGTAGCATAACGTCTGTTTCTTTAACCCCCGACACAAAGAGAGGGGTGTTATAAGTTTAACGTGTCTGTCTGTGTATCTGTGTTTTCTTCTGTTCTAACCAAATAGCTCAGAACTTGCTAAACGCTTAGTTCATAGTTCGCGTGACGTAAGGGCTGGGCTTTTAATCCGGTCAGAGGATTTAAAAGCATTGCCATTCAACGGCAATGCCGCCAGTCTTTTGGGCTCATTCCTGTCGACGGCGATGCTTGCGAATTTGTGTAAGCAATTTTGTTTTTCTTTTGGTAAGCACGCGTTTGACCGCTATCTCACCTGATGTGTTGCCTAGAAGTCTGACTCTTGACTTAAAGACTCGCAGGTTGTGACTCCGGCAGGGATTTCCTCTCCTTTGCTATACGCACTATGATTGTGTTCCAAAAACGTTTTGTGCGTGTGGGTGGGATGTCCACCATGTACCGGTGGCGCATCGCTGTTCGTCTTGTGGTATACGATGATTATAATTTTAGGAGTTTTTATTTGAAGTGTAAAATATGAAATATATGTATGATTTTTGTAAATAAAAACCTTTTATCATCAATAGCACATTCAGTTTCATTTTTATTTAAGTAAATAGAATATTGGCCAAAGTTACATGAAGCCAAGGTATTATAAAATCTTATGGACCTCTTTTGGGCTCAGTAGGTACCAAAATGGTAACAAGGAAACCTTATAGTGTGACTAAGTCTGTCACAGCTGGATATCTCAAGAACAACTAATGCTATCAACTTGAAATATGGAATAGTTTTAAATGAGGCTCGCTCAATTACTTTGCAAATAATAAAGAAATAAAAATGTACCTGTATTATATATTTTGCAACAGCGACTGAAAGGGGTTCTTAAAAAAACGAAACGGGACCTGTGGATTTTTATAAAGAGTGCTGTTTGCACATTCTCAAATATATAATTTTTTTAAGCCGCATGATATTCGACTTTTGTCGAGAAATGTAAAAATTTGACCGTTCCCCCTTATCTCCGAAGTTAGAGAAACTTTTAGAGAAAATCTCAAATTATTCTGTGATAGTAGTTTATGTTTACCTATGTATACATAGAAAAAATTAAACGATGTCTCTAAATAGCATACTTTTTCTGAAATCATCATTAAAAAAACATTACTTCCTCTATCGGTCATTAGATGGCGCTTTTCCAAAACTGCAAAATACACCGCAGTCTTATGAGCGTGTATTCCGTCCACTAGCGCCGCCAATCGTTTTTTTAATATTTGTGGTAAATTTAAGACACGTAGATAAAAAACCGCTCTGTAGTGCACTGAAGAAATGTATTTATTATGTTTTGAGAGTTATGTTTTGTACTTTAGAACATAAATAGTTGCCAAAGTCGATATTTTTGCTAAAAGTGGCCACTTTTAGCAATAATTGCCGTTTTGGCTATTTAGCCATGAGTTATGTATTAAAAATAGCTGTCAAAAAATAATAGATACATTTCTTTAGTGCACTACAGAGCGGTTTTTTATCTACGTGTCTTAAATTTACCACAATTAATAAAAAACGATTGGCGGCGCTAGTGGACGGAATACACACTCTTAAAAGTCTCTAACAGGTACCTATAGGCCTCGCCCATGAAAATTTAAAAATCATTTCACGTTTTATATGATTGTACGGAACCCTCGGTGCACGAGTCCGACTCGCACTTGGCCGGTTTTCCGGAACAAAAACTTCGAACCCCTGGTCGGCCACTGGACAATGTCAGGTGTTAGGTAGGCTTTCGTTAATAGCAGGAATTTCTGAATAGCAGTCTGAAATCTAGGTAACATGAGAGAGGTCAGAGGGGTAATGGGACTAATCCCCAATTCACCACTTGACTTGGAGCTTCTCTCACCAAAGGTCGATTTAGATAATAGACTCATAGATCTAAGTTTTTTTTTCCGATTTAAGCCTCTGGGCATTGAGATAAAAATGTACAAACGACAGCACTATGAGCTACAACAGTCTGTCAAATTTATGTAACACATTTTCAACTTTATCGCTGACGTATTAGGTTCATGGTTGATTGAGAAAATTTTATATTTTGGGTGGCTTAATGTGCATCTGTACTGCTGAATATAAGTCTCTTTTTTGGGTCAAGCGCAAGTGGCTTCTTTTTACATAGTTCTTAATATGACTGGCGGAAGTGTACCTGCCAGTATCAACTCATGGGGAATGTAGGCGTGGTGTTCACAGATCTAGAGCAACGACTATCCCAAACTAATAATTAAGCATAACTAGCCTTAAAGCTGCCACGTTATACACATATGCCTGTATCCTTGTTGCGAAAGTGTCTCAAGTGTAGACGTGCGTGGCCGGCGCGCCGCTGCTTTATATACCGCGCGCCGCCAGTGGAGGACACACGTGCTCTCCAACCCAAGACCTGCGCACGCGACAGATATGCTCGCTAAGGTAAACGTTGTTATCTAATATTGTTCATATTTTATTAATAAAATAAAAAGCGAAATTTAGACTGAAATTGTTTATGTAGAAAAGTTCAGCGAATTTATGCAGGGATCTTAATTTTGGTGATATTTTCCTTTCTCGCGTGAAATATCACGAACCTATGACCTCAGAAAGGCAAAATAGAGGTGTAGATTCAATGATAGCTATAAATTAGTGAGCTATAAGGTGGATGCTCCAGGGTAGCTATTATTTATCATACAGCTTCACACTGACCGGCAAATTGCAAAAAACATCAAAATATTTGAATTTCGCGGGCTACCCTGGCGCTTCCACCTTAAGTCCTTTGCCATTCACTAGAAACAATGACATCTAGAAAAACTAATTAATCGATGTGAACCCTATCAATGTAGGTATAGCTGATCAATGAGGTCAAGATTCAATCCTATCTCTTCGATTGTGAAATAGATTAAATCTTATAGCCACGAGTTTGCACAGACCCCACCTGTGGTGGCCTAATATCTGCACGTGTGTGCCTTCACGGTACGCGGTACCGAGCGATTGATATTCTAGGTATCTAGGCTATGCCGCGGGTTCGATTCTCGCATGAAAAAAATTGTATCGATTGAGGCCTATACTTAGACTGGGCTAGTGTGTCTGCGTGAGGCTCAAGTAAATGAATAAAAAGCAACCACTGGGAATTTCCTTATTTTTTATTATAAACCGTTGATTACAGTCAGCTATATTGGTATACAGGCAAAATAATATTTTTTGTCCACTGCGCCACCAATTTCAAATGTGTACATCATAACTTTTTAAGCTTATGATAAACTTTTTAAGATTACGAGTGTGGTGTACTTACACTACTCACAATCATTGCCTCCTCGGTACTTTTACGACATTGTTTAAAAATTGTTGCAATTTATTTTGTAAGTTCCAATAAACATTGCATAATATATTAAAATGATTATACTTAAAGCTTCCATATCGTTATTTAGTTGTTACTATTATGCTGCGCGTGCGCCGGAGCGATGGCGCGGCCGGGGCTGCTGGACGGCATCGGCTACGCCTCCCACGGCTACGCCGCGCCGGCTTACGCCGCACCAGCGTACGCCGCCCCCGCGTACGCCTCACCAGCGTACGCCTCAGCTTATGCGCCAGCGATCACCACGCACGCCATCGCTGCGCCTGCCATCGCTCACACGGCGTACGCCGCACCTGTCGTCAAAGCTGTGAGTATAATGGATATGGGATGGTAAGCTCGTAAATTCGATCTGAAAGCTTCTCTGAAAGGGTGTCATTTATACATACCTAAATGTGAACGCATTGCATTTTGTAATTATATTTCCCACAAGTCTTTACTACCAAGGATGTATGTTAGGTACCTCGTAACAGACACTCATAGTGTGTAAAAATCGTTTTTGTAGTTTCTGCCAACCCCAAGGAAAAGGGCCCGAGTTTATGTATGGAACTGTATTCATCATTGTGGACCTAAGGCTTTCATAATGATACCAGTATACATATTGTTCAACTTAACTATCCCCTATGACAGTTAACACACTCCGTTCACCAGGTGGTCCGCGCTGAGCCGGTAGACCCGAACCCCGCGTACAGCTTCTCGTACGGCGTGGCAGACCCCGCCACTGGTGACCACAAAGACGCCTCGGAGACGCTGCAGAACGGCGTGGTGCACGGCTCCTACAGCCTGGTGGAACCCGACGGCCACGTCCGCAAGGTCACCTACACGGCTGACAAGATCAATGGCTTCAACGCCGTGGTTGAGAGGACGGGCGCTTCTGCTCATGCGGTGAGATTTTTTTTAGTACTTTATGACGACACGGTTAGCGCAGTGGTTGACTGCTGCGATGCCGCGGGTTCGCGCACGGAACAATTATTTGTACGGCCTACAGATAGTTGTTTCGCATCTGGCTGGTTGTGTATGTGACTTTGTATGCGCTAGTTGTGAATGTGACTTTGTATATATTTGTAAACGCACCCACGTTACAGGAAAAATTCCTAGCGTGAGGCAATCTTAAAAAAAATTGTTTAAATAAGGGTTTTGTGGAAGGCTCTTGTTCACACGGCGACATGTTGTGGTAAAATATGAGTATGCCAGCTTGAACCGTTGAAAAATGTCTTGATATTTCTTAACGAAACATTTTGACGATCGCTTCGCTTTCAGGTGGCAGCACCAGTAGCAGTAGCAGCACCCATCGCCAAGGTGTACGCCGCGCCTGCGCAGGTAGCCGTTGCGGCGCCCGTAGCGAGGTACACGCTGCCCGCTGCTCACGGCGTCGTCGCCCACCCTTGGGGCTAAGCCCCGCAACTACGAACCTAAGCGACCTACCTTGCTGAACGATCAGACACGTTGACGAACAGAAAATAATGTTTGAAGTTGGAGTATCTCTAGTATAACAGTATTTTCTGCCGTCGTCTCGGATTTGGATAGATTTGAAGTTTAGATCGGCGCAGGCTGTTGAGATTTTGATAAAAAGAATGTGTTTGGTTGTAGTATGATTTTTGACTGAGATTTTTCGGTATTAGTTTGGTTAGAAATCATAGGCCGCGGCTATATGGTAAAGGCGAATTGTAATGTGTTTTATTGCTTATCTTTTGTAGAAGTTTAATGTTTTTTTCTTTTTGGGCCTGTTTGTTGATACGTTGGAAAAACGTCAAAATGTACCATTGGACGTTTTTAGTTTGATTATAAAATCGAGATGGCCCTGTTTTCTAGTTTTTACGCCTTTGCTCTCCGGCCCCAGTCTATAAGACCAAGGAGGTTCGTTCAGCAAGACTAGGCGCGCTTGATGACCTCGCCCGTCTACTGTAACTTATTATTTATTATGTACTGCTTTGACTGTTGCCTACGGACCTGATCTTGACGCATCGTATTATTTACGTACATGTAAATATAATTTAGATTTATAAATAAATGCAATTTTTGCAGTATTTTATGTCTTTATTTGAGTAAACTCTGTAGCTTAACACTGCAGCGTTCTTCAAAAAGGCACGATATTGCCCTGCAACATTACATTATAGCTTAATCGGCTATCAAACTCGGTTGAGCACTACCTACATGTCCTAGATCTAGGCACCTAGTCTATTGCTCTTATCGAACTACACGAGATAATCAACACCTACCATTTAAATGATGTGTGATACACAAAATTTAAACAGGTGAGAGCGAGCTTTAGGAAGTGCCTTCACGGAGGTCAAACCTTACCTTACGGTATAAACTGTAGTAAAAAAAAGCGACCAACATTTAGTTCAAACAATACATGTTTACGCAATAATGAATAGGGAATTTATTTGACTGGTTTTTTTTTTTAAATTACATTTCTCAAAACCTAGAGAGCAGACAAGACCCATTTAAAACTATTGCTTAACAACCGACTTCCAAAAAAAAACACTACAAAGTAAAAAATAACTTTAATTTTGGAAGTCGGTGTTTTTGTTACTTTCTTCGTATTTTGACACCGACTTCCGAAATTAAAGTTATTTTTTACTTTGTAGTGTTTTTTTTGGAAGTCGGTTGTATTTTTTTGTAAAAAGTTTTTTATTTTTCACTTTTTAGTGGTGCCCCACACCTAACAACACCACTGCAAAATCGCAGAAAAGCAAAATACGCAATTTCGATTATCAAAGAATCATCTAAATAGTCAAATTCCAGGTATTTCGATTTAAAATCCAAAGTTCGTAACCGATTTTGATATGATTTAAATGGGACCAATCTGCAAGTATATCCTTTCAGATAAAACAAGAATTTTTCAAATCGGTTCATTGTCGGAGTAATGAGGTAACAAACATAAAAAAAAAAAAAAAAAAAAAACATACAACCGAATTGATAACCTCCTCCTTTTTGGGAAGTCGGTTAAAAATATAAAAAAATGGTGTTATCAGCGTTTTAAAATGAGAGAGACAGCACTAAGGTCGTGTGACGTCATCCAATAGTCCCACCAAATATCAATGACTTGCCAAATATAATTGAAGCCACAAACGACATTTAGTGTGACAGGGATGGAAGAATGACTTCAAAAGCATATTTTGTTGTTTTATCCACCAATTTTATTTATTTTGTCACCAATCGTACTTCAAAAAATGTATTTTTTTAATTTAATAGTAGCCAAATACCCTATTAAAGTATAAACCTACGATACAAGTTTATCTGTAGGTACCCGAACTAAGTCACGTCAGCCCCATTTACGGAGGGATTTCATGTTTTCGTGTAGGTCCTAAATGCAATCCCATATTAAGTAGATAAAACTAGTTATTTAGAGTTAAACCTTAGCTTTCCTGTTAAATCTAGTAATTATTTATGACTCTTAATTACCAGCGTCCTAGCGGAAATGGTGCATGATGAAATACTCGTAGTGTATGTTAGAACCGGAATCTTGCATTGCCTAAGATAGACTTGGCATAGACATACTTAGCTGTTATGATGTGAATGTGCCGTGTGAACCACACCCTGGGAGGAACAAGCTATCAGAATGTGAATTTCTGGAAGTGTTGCTTACAACAGGGTTTTTTATTATAGTATACCTATTATAATCTATAATCTATCGATACTTAACAAAGCAGAAGAGTTTGTTTGTTTGTTTGGTTGAATGCGCTAATCTCAGGGACTTCTGGTCCGATTTGAAAAATTCTTTCAGTGTTAGATAGCCCATTTATCGAGGAAGGTTATAGGCTATATATCATCACGCTAAGACAAATAGGAGAGGAGCAGTAATGGAAAATGTGACGCAGACGAAGTTGCGCGGGTCAGCTAGTAAATTATAAAGCTGAAGAGTTTGTTTGTTCGTTTGCTTGAACGTGCTAATCTCAGGAACTACTGGGCCGATTTGAAAATTCTTACAGTGTTAGATAGCCCATTTATCGAGGAAGGCTGTAGGCCATATTATATAAAATCACGCTACGACCAATAGGAGCGGAGCATTAATGAACAACGTGACGCAAACGAAGTTGCGCGAGGAAGCTAGTTTTATTATTATACCAATACAATTGTAAATGCATACATGTAATAATTTTTATGAAAAATATGTTATGTTTTCATAGAGTCAACATTGATACTATCAGCAGTACAGTTATCTACTTCCCATTAGGGGCTCACTTCATCTTACCAACCCTTTTTTAAGGATGGGAAGTCATCGACTGACTCTTTCCAGTCTGGCCGGAGATGAAGAGAGTGTCAGACTCTTACTGTCTAAAACCCATCCGTGTTCCTCCTAATGCCCTTTGCGTCCCAGGGCCGCAGTGACTCTTTCGAACTCATTCCGCAAGCTGGCAACTCATGTTACCACCCTGCATAGTGATCTCACATGATGGCGCGATGAGCTGGTAGCTGAGGCTATGTATACAGCAGCACAAGAACCACTTCTTGAGTAAGCCTCTTCTCTCTCTCTTTGATTTATTAAATACTAGCCGACCCACGCAACTTCGTCTGCGTCACATTTTTCATTGATGCTCGGCTCCTTTCAGTCTTAGCGTGATGATATGTAGCCTTCCTCGATACATGGGCTATCTAATACTGAAAGAAGTTTTCAAATCGGACCAGTAGTTCCTGAGATTACCCCCTACATACAAACTTACAAATGTTACTTGGCTTCGACCGCGCGGCGTGATCTCTAGGGAAAATACTCCCGGAATATAAATAACCTATTTACCCTCATAGTTCCCGTTTACATGGGATTTCCGGGTTATAAACTATCCTATGTCCTTTCTCGGGTCTCAAACTATCTTCGTACAAAATTTTATCCAAATCGGTTCAGTGGTTTAGGAACGAAGAAGAGACAGACGGACAGAGTAGTAGAGGACGGTTGGCGCAGTGGTTGAGCGATTGACTGCTGCGCAGCATGTCGCGGATTCGATTCCCGCACGGAACAAATGTTTGTACGACCTACAAGTATTTGTTCCGAGTCTGGGTGTTTTTCTATCTATAATATGTATGTATTTACAAAAAAAAAAAGTATATATGTAGTTTATCAGCCATCTCGTTACCATAACACAAGCATTAGGTTGCTTAGCTTGGGACTATATGGCGTTGTGTGAAATGTCCAAGGATATTATTATTATAGAGTTACTTTCGCATTTATAATATTAGTTAGGATCTTAAATTGTTTCAGCTTCAATATTAGGTACAAGTTGTAACCTAAAAATTAAAGTATACCAATAACGAAATAGGTAGTGCGCCAACATTTTAGGATTGAGATAATTAAAAGGAAGTAGTATATTAAGCTTCTAGATCTGGGACACGTGAGACCAAATCTGGAAATGATACGTGTCTACGGATTAAGAAATAACTTTGGCATATTCCGCCAATTTGCGGCAATATAAATATTCAATGTAACTGCCGATTTAGGGCGTACGTACGTGTCGAGAAATACTGGTTCTATATGAATTTAGTGTGGATGTGATAAGTGTTTCTTTTTAACGAGTTCGTAAGGTGAATCATTGACCGGGAGAATTTGGTCAACTTATGGTTAAAAGTAATTACGCTCATTCTTGATTAATAACTTGGTCAAGACTAACTAAAACAGCTCAAAAAGTCTCATCAATCAATATGGACAGGTTTCATACTTGCATTAACCAAAACTCATTATTTTAAATTAAAACTTAAAATATCTTCACGTAAACGGGTCAGTATTTGTAGTATCCGGCTCGAAGGACCAAACCTGGAGCCTAATATAGGCCCTTGAGGCACACTCAAATAAAAGAAAACCATTAAACAGTTAAAACAATTCATTGAACTTGACAATGTACCACTTAACTATTCTATTTCAGTACTACAGAAGGCTACGCTATTAGGCAAGCCTTGGACTCCGATCACACGGGGATCCTGTTCTGTTGGGCCCACTTGGTGATGGTCCTCACGATGTTGTCTGCTCTTGTGTGGGACCTGGGGCCCTTGAGTAAGGCCAGGGCGTCTCTGAGGTCGGCTGCAGCATTGGGTTTGTTGGCTGCGGCAGCCTGAGCGCAGCCGCAGACAGCCCCACGAAGACCTTCCCACATTTCAGGGCCGCCATCCAATCTGGCATGTTGAAACGAACCATTGTTTAATGCTTAAGATTTAATTATGCCGCCTTTTAACACTTTTATATTTTAAATGCTTAATAATATACTTAATATATTGTGTTTCACGAGGCCATGGGGCCATATTATGTAAAAATCATTAAAAATCAAGATAACTGTAAACTCCGTAAGATTGTAACTAATCTTTTATAGACTATTTTTCTCGATATATTGTGGTTATATCATTTTGAATACCATAAATCCCAGCCAAGTTCAATAGTTTTCCTTATTAAGAAAAATTAGTTTACAAATTCACGAGATACTTTACAATCTTACGGTGACTGCTGTTTTCCAGTGACATTGATGTAACGTAACGATGTTCAAATCACACAGCATAAAATGTTTCTCACATATAAAAACGTATTTCTCGATTTTTGCAGCAGGCATAGTATCAATTTCAAGTCATAAAAGTCGTTCTAAATCGACTAGATCAGTGATAGTTGGGCTCACCTGTCAAGCATGTGGAACGCTTTGGCGGCGACGAGAAACTGTCCCATTCGGTAGCTGTCGTTGGCGACTAGTTGCAGCAACGCGAAGCTGTCAGGAGTGCCCGCCGCCTGGCAACCAAATATGTACACAAACACTGATTAAGATCAGTTTTCTTCAGTTGTGCAAACAATATCGTTTGCAAGAGTAGGTATATTTAAATTGAGGAGAAGAGATCTTCAAGGGTGATGTTGAAATATCAAGTTTCCTCCAATCCTCGAAAAGCAAGTTAAGCCGTTGGTCTCGATTGTCGTCATGTAGATATTTGGCAGTCGTTACGATTTGTCAGACAGAAGCCAGTAAATCTGACTCGAGTTAGTCTATTCTGTAAATAACCATTTCGATATCGACTTCACCTGAGTGACTAAGCTTACAAAGTGAACTTTATTTCACATATCATAAGGTCTCATATTTATACGAATTTGAAACTCACCTCGAATTCCGCTGTCGAGACACGAAAATGTTGTTACAGAATAGCACTGCAGTCGTACCAAGAAGTACCTACCGTGTTGCCCAGTTAATGGGTTGTGGAGGTTTGGTAGGCAGCCGCACTTAAAATACTGGTATTCAGCTATGACTGGTTTGACTGGAAGCCGACTCCAATATATTTGGAAAAATAATTGGGCTAGGCAGATGATGAAGTTTATACCTATTTAAATTATATTTTGAAACTGGCTAGAGTCACTTCTTGTATTGTCAGGAAGCTGCCTTCAGCTTTGCCGTAGAATCTAGTATTCATACATTTACACACGTGTCCCACGCGAGCGCGGCGTCCTTGTTCATGATGTGACAGCGACACAGACAAGCAAGGAACCTGCCGTGCGATTCTGTAAATATTTCGAAATGAACACTTATGCGAAGTGAACGATAAGTGAGCTGTCAAACCAGACAAACAAGATGGCATCAAAACTCACTTGTCGTTCACTACACCTAAGTGATCACGGTGAGATGTCGACAGAATCGACCGGCTAAACGAGTTGCGGATGGCATCTTCTTGTATTGCCAGGAGACTCTCCTCACACGGTAGAATCTAGTGTTCATACCTTCACACACATGTCCCACGCGAGCGCGGCGTCCTTGTTCATGACGTGACAGCGACACAGACACGTTAGGAACGTGAACGAGTTGCGGATGGCATCTTGTTGTATTGCCAGGAAACTCTCCTCCCATGGTACAATCTAGTGTTCATACCCTCACACACATGTCTCACGCGAGCGCGGCGTCCTTGTTCATGACGTGACAGCGGCACAGACACGCGAGGAACGTGAATGAGTTGCGGATGGCATCGTCTTGTATTACCTGGAGACTCTCCTCACACGGTACAATCTAGTGTTCATACCTTCACACACATGTCCCACGCGAGCGCGGCGTCCTTGTTCATGACGTGACAGCGGCACAGACACGCGAGGAACGTGAACGAGTTACGGATGGCATCGTCTTGTATTGTCAGGAGGCTCTCCTCAGCCTCGCGGTAGAATCCAGTCGCTACTTTGGCCTGCCGGTTGCAATTATAATGACTTGGATGAAAAGCAACAAATATACCACTAATGTAAAACTGAAGAGTTTGTTTTTTTAGTTGAACGGCCTAATTTCAGGAACTGCAGATTCGAATTGAAAAAATATTTTATTGTTTATCGTAGAAAATATAAGCTAAAAGGCTTTATAACATCACGCTTCGACCAACAGGAGCGGAGTATTAATGCAAAATGTGACGCAGACGAAGTTGCGTGAGCTAGTACCAAATAATTAGTGTCCGACCGAAGCTTCGGCTTCGGCTTCGGCTTCGGCCACTTTTGGCCAAAAAAGCACCTTCGGCCAAATCTTCGGCTTCGGCCAAAAATTTGCCGAAGGTTTGGCCGAAGCCGAAGGTTTGCTAGTTGTCAAAATTTGAAATTTACTGAACGATGCTAGAGCGAGATGGAGAGTGTGCAGAGCAGCAGAGTTTCGCCGCGCCGCCGCACCGGACCAAACGAATCGCAGTTAGTAAACTAAACGAGTCAAAACAAGTTTGAGAGCGCGTCTTAAAATTCTAATAAGTGTTTTGTTTTTAAATATTTCATATTTGTTATCACAAATTATTTTATTTATTACTGTGAGTAGTACCTGTGGTGATACGTTCATTATTGTGAGGCACTCTAAGAACCAAGAAACCGTAAGTATTGTCTGGTTTAAAATATTTTATGTTATCTAACGTTAGGTAGGAAACTAAATGGAAACAATGTTGGTATGTTTTTTTATGCAATTTTTAGATAAAAAGACATGTGAAGATTGTTTACTTTTAGTTAACTACCTAAACCGATAGGATATAGGCGCATCCGCGTTGCAGAGTCCTACTGCGAGTACGGGGCGGTCGGCTCGGCTCGGTAGGTACTTGTGCATTTATATAGAATATTTTCTTTCACACAATCACACCACAGGTACACAATGACATCTTTAGAGCTGAATCCTATCTGGCAATATTTTATAAAGGCTACTGATAAAGCTTTATGTAAACAGTGCAATAAATCATTGTCTCTTGGTAGTGCTTTACCAAAAAAGCAGAGTACCACTAATATTAAAAATCATTTGATGAAAATGCATGAAATAGAGTATTTCTCAAGGTCAATGACACCTTCGGCTTCGGCTTCGGCCGAAGGTTTTGGTGAATACCGATTAATCGGCTTCGGCTTCGGCTTCGGCCAGAATTGCACCTTCGGTCGGACACTACAAATAATATATAATAATTATTATGTTATTTATTTTGTTATAGAATTTAGCTGATCGTTTATTGACTTGCCTGGTGGCAAATATAGTTTTAGTCTGCGGTATTTGCGAAACAATGTCAGCCCTTCTTTCCTGCAATAAGACTGAATCATACGGCAGAGTTTTATGCTTTTTAAGACTATTTGAATATTGTACAGTTTTCTAATTTTCTTACGGAAAGTGAATCACTAATTTTGTATAAGATCTAAGTAGGATATCTTTTGGTTTTTAAAATGCATGATCTTTTTCAGTGCTCGTTGGGCTCGCTCTATATATATAAAATTCGTTTTAGCTGCTCCTTCCCAAACAGGTATGAAGAGCCCTTATTTTTTAAGTTTTGCCTACCATTTGTCCAGGCCGGATTCATATAGCATGAAATAAAAGAAAAAACACAAGTTTTTTGCGCGAAGTATGACCCATTATATTCTCTATGGACCCATATATACCATAACAAAATAAAAAAATAGTGACTTCATCCGCAGAGCATATATGGTAGGAGTTAGGAGGATACGAATCCCGAATACGAAACACGAGTGTAAGAGAAATCCACGGTTTTCAGCGACCAGCAGTGCTATTCTGTAACAACATTTTCGTGTCTCGACAGCGGAATCCGAGGTGAGTTTCAAATTCGTATAAATATAAGACCTTATGATGTGTGAAATAAAGTTCACTTTGTAAGCTTAGTCACTCAGGTGAAGTCGATATCGAAATGGTTATTTACAGAATAGACTAGATGGTTTTGTAAGTCCAAGTGCGGGGCCCTGAAATGCGCAGGGCCCGTAGCATTTGTTACTCTAGCTACGTGGTTATAATCGGCACTGACAGTACGTTTTCAAACTAATATTTACCTGAGCATAATTAAAGTTGAAAGTATCATCATTAACGAAGAAGCTCTTGATAGAGTTGAGATAGACGAGCACCTCCTCAAAATGTCCCGCCAAGAAGTAAGACGAGGCCATGCACTGGCGGCCCGGGATAGTGTCGCACTCTGATGCTGAACTGCCGACCAGGTGGAAACTCTGCTGGGCCAGTTTAAGTTGCTCGTCCTGTAATAGTAGATTAGATGATGGACGTACGTATAAATGTGAGCCGAGGCACACATACGTAAGTCCATCAATATCTAGATTTGGCCAAGGCTTGTATAGTGCTTTTCTCAAATAATGCGAAATTATAACTAATACAATTACTTTTCAAAATCAATGACGAACAACGACAAACAACAATAGTATTTTCCCGCATAAAAGCGATAATTTGTTTTTTTTTTAATTAAACAGATTTCTATTTTTGCTATTTCAGTCAGTTCGAAATTTAAATAAAACCTTTGATAAGTTAACTCCTTGGTTGCCATGTTTCGGAGTAAAAGATTGTTCCATTTTTAAACTACACGACAGACATGATAGATGCTGATTAAATTTATTTGGCCGCAAAACACGACAGAATTTTCATACGTTTGCCGGCCTCTGCTCGGCCAGTACAGCAACTTTGATTTATCTCAAAGAAGATTGTCAAAAAAATGCTCAAATCTCCAAGCATGTATAAAAAAAATATATATATTTCCATGAGTGGGATAGTTTGAATTTTTTTTCTTTATTTAAGATGGGTTTGCTCGTGACTCTAGTCTACATCAGAGATGACAGAGACCACTTCTCCATCTCTCCTCCAGCTTTTTCACCCTTTTGTTAGGGCATGTAGAGTTATGGCGTGTGCCGTGTAGAGTTGTGCAGTGTACATGCGATCTGATAACTTTTTGACAGTACGAGCCATAATAATGATCTCGTCTTGGCAATATTTTACTTGAAAACTTCCACCATATAATTATGGTGGAATAAATTACTCTCTATATGATATTCTGATACCTAAATAATAACAGGTGCACGGATCCATCTACCAGGTTCTAACACACAGAGGCTCCTCCAAAGCCGAGGAATATGTTGAGCCATTGGCTCCAGCTGTCATTTGTAGCTCTTTGGCAGTCGATAAGGATTGACATAAGCCAGGTACTCTGACATCAGTCTTGCAAAGAATTACCGTGATATCCAGTTATTGGGTTGTGGAGGTGAGGAAGGAAGTCCCTCCATGTTAAATAGTGGTTATCAGCTTAATCTGGTTTGACTGGAAGCCGACCCTATATGTATGGTTGGGAAAAGGCAAGGCAGATGATGATGACCTTCTATGAACTCACATCACTAGTTTCATTATAAAGCCTCACTGCGACCACAGCTCTAAGTATGTAGTGTAGCGGCGAGGTGGGCTGCAAGGGTTCCAGCAGGGTCCTCGCTTCCAAAGGCTCTCGGTGCCGCAGTCGATAGCCTGCCAAGTTTAGCCGAGCTTCTGGTACCACGTCTACTAGTTCTGGTAACACCTGTGGGAAAAGGTAATAGGCCTTCATCATTAACCGACTTCCCAAAAAGGAGGAGGTTATCAATTCGGTTGTGTTTTTTATTTTTATTTTATTTTTTTATGTTTGTTACCTCATAACTCCCGACAATTATGAACCGATTTGAAAAATTCTTGTTTAATCTGAAAGGATATACTTGCAGATTGGTCCCATTTAAATTTCATGAAAATCGGTTACGAACTTTGGATTTTAAATCGAAATAGCTGGAATTCGTTACTTGGATGATAGTTTTATGTCATCCAAGTAATCGAAATTGCGTATTTTGCTTTTCTGCGATTTTGCAGTGGTGTTGTTAGGTTACCACTAAAAAGTGAAAAATAAAAAACTTTTTACAAAAAAAATACAACCGACTTCCAAAAAAAAAACACTACAAAGTAAAAAATAACTTTAATTTCGGAAGTCGGTGTCAAAATACGAAGAAACTAATAAAAACACCGATTTCCGAAATTAAAGTTATTTTTTACTTTGTAAAAAATTTTTATTTTCTTATTGAGATATGAAGGTATCTATCTATACCTATGAATAAAGTTCTGCACAGCTTTTATACTTACCGGGAGGTACTTAGAAGCAGTTGTTGTAGGGAAATGACTTACCTTTAACGCTCCATCGCCATTTCTGAAGACTACCAGATTATGCTTGACTAGATCCTGTCCAAAAGTGTGTTGATCTGACGTCATTTGTTTCAACTCATTTTCAGCTGCTTTACCGTTGTATAACCTGAAAATTTTGTATTCAAAAGTATATAATATGCTGTGATAAACATGGAACTCCGTTGTCTTATCTGAATTTTAGTAATTGTGAATCATAATGTAATATTTATAAGGTCTATATTACATAGAGAATTGATTGTGTCTGTCTGCTGATTTGTGAATTAAGAAGCTGAAGTTTTGTCTAATTCTACTCTAGCCTGAAAACCTACCTAACTTTGGCATTGAAGTAGGTTTTGACATGTTCTTGTCTTCAAATACTACGTGCAGAAATCGGTATTTTTGCCTCAGGGTGGATTGAAGCACTATACCAATACAATACTCACAGCTTGGCTTGTACAGATTGTACTACGGTGTGCCCGTGAAATACTACTGTCCATTACCTCATCCCACTGGCCCCTTCTACCATCGGACATCTTGAGACACTGCAGGTTACCATCCCTACCTTGTTGCTATTCCACCAATTAACACTAAGCGTTTCCAAACGTCTTTATAATGCGCACAGACAAGGAGTGAAACTCTCTACTCTCTTCTTTATTTCCGAACGCTTACAACCCTAATATCTTCAAAGCTGGAGAGGGCTTTTTCTGGGTAAGCCCGCTCCATTGTCGACTTTGTCTCTGTGACCTAGACTAAAGTCAATAGCAAACACATCTCAAATAACAAAAAGTATTCCTGTCAAACAAACAAATTAATAAAGAATGTTAACCTGAAAAGATTGCAAGCCTTCAGGTTCCCCGCGACGGTGGAGGTAGGGTGCTGAGCGACGTAAATGCCCAGCACCTCTTGGGAGACGTCGTAATAGTCCAGCTTGTAGTAACAGAGTGCCACGTACACGTTCAGAGCCATGAATGTGCTGGGGAATGGAAGAACAATGTCAGGAATGCACGAAGAAATCTTTAGCTAAAATAAGTGTTCATAAACCAGCTGTGTACCTATTTTTCTGTTTCCTTTTTTATCTATTTGTGTGGACAAAACTGTTTAAAAAAATACCTAACACATTTTTTTTTTGTTTTTATAACTTAAAAGTATCGTTCCCGATACAATTATTAAAAAAAAAACTACCTATGAACATGTTGTGAACTCAACGTGTTTTGAACAACTGAGCCTGAGTCATTGACTGTGTTTATGTGATCAAAATCTGAAAATTCTACGCCACTCTATACTTTGAAGTTCTGACCTGTTATGATTCTAAAGACTCGAAATAAGATGTTTAGTAATGGGGAAAAGATGAGAATGAAGAGAAAATTTATGAGTTTATTGTTTCCTAAGGTTCGAAAACAAATATTCGCATTAATACGATACTTTCTAATTGTTACGTCTAGTAGCTACTGAGATCAAATAAATATTATGGAACTAATGAATTAATTACTTCATATTCTTGACTACCTGCACGCTAAGCTGATTAAGGTACCTAATTAGAATTACCCATCGATAGAAGGCAACATCTTAATCCAATCCATGTCGTCTTTGTCAAATTTTTTATATCTGTAAGACGTTAAAGTTACATGAAACTACGTTTATATTTTTAGACTCTATGGTTTTGACTTCCCTTAATATTACGCTTATCATCATCTGCTGGACATAGGTCTCTCCCAAGTATCGCCACAACAACCAGTCCTGCGCGTCTTGCATACATCGGCTTCCCTTAACCCTTACCAGGTCATCGACGAAACGATGAAACGACGAAACGGCGACCGCGTACCTGAGACGAAACGGTGGAAGGCCTCCCACAAGATAGACATCTTGTGGGAGGCTTTCCACCGTTTCGTCTTCCGGTAAGCGTTCGCCACGCAGAACTTTTCAGCCTCACCATCTGTGCGGAGAGCGATGTTGTCCACTACCACTTTAGTTTGGCGATCCTTCGGGCTAAAGATATTAATGCTATGGTGTGTTTAACATGCCTCAAAGCTGCACCCATTATTCTTATTGCGTACCTAACACCTATTTTAGACCGGCGGTGCACAAAGCCAGATTCAGCCATACAAGACATGAATTTATTATCCCAGTTCTCTATGTAGAACTTCACAGCTGCTTTGATAAACGTTGAGGGGTTTTTTTGTCTTCTTAAGTCTGGCAACCAAACCAACAGAAAATTATGGGTTCCCCAGCAGCTGCAATGACTCCATGAAGGTATAGTTGCGAAAAGGCTAGGCACTTGAAGATGATTGTAAGGTTTCTTAACGCATCTAAACCTACCGTCTTTCCAGCAACAGCTTCTTATAAACATCAATAGCCTCCTGGTAATGAGCCCTCAGGTAGTGAACTGAAGCCAAACACAGTTGGTCCTCTGGCACATCGCGAAGAGTTGCATGAGCCTTCATGAGGGACTCCTCGTCTCCCAGTTTGTGTGCTAGGTGGAACTGGAGACGCGTCTGGGGAATAATTTGCATACATAAACAGCTGCCCTTTCAAATACTGTGGTAGTAAAGGTTGACAAATAAATGGGGATACCTTCAAAGAACATTTTGGTGCTTCTTCAGCTGCTTCTTGCGATTCCTGGTACATTCCTGGAAATGTACAACGAATGCCACTGTCGATAAACTAGGTAGGTATTTAAACAGACATAATAATTATAGATCTAACTAAACTCTGTGAGATATTGATACTGACAAAAACATTCAATTCAAGTCATGATGTTTTCAAAATTTTTTTTCATTGTTTTTGAAACAGACATTTTTGCAAGACTGTATTTTTAAGATACCTCTTTCAAAATTAGTAGTCCTCAAATAAACCAAAGTTTGCATTTTAAAACTTGAGCGAACGATCTTATCCTATACGTAAAGTTACGGACACGAAGTCAGCGGGCGCGGGGCGGCACGAGGTAGAGACAGCTGATGCATACTAGGCAGCATGTCCTTTGCTACTATTTTCGTTGGTAGAGCATTTTGTCACAAGACAGCTCTTGCCAGCAGCTTCGCGATAATCGATAATTATCCCAAGGGTGCCAACTTACGGCAGCCCTTCGTGTGAGAGTCAGACTGGCACTTGGTTGGTTTTTTTTATAGGTAGCTTCAGTGACCAGGCACCCCCTTGCACCACCCTCCCGGCGCCTATAAGCATAGATGACTCTTGATCTACATATACTTGTGCGTTTATTGCTGACAGGAGAACTAAACATAGGTAGCCTACAAACCTAAATAGAAGTAGCACACAGCGATATCCATGCCGATATAATCAGACACTCGTGCGTCCAGCTTGTCCTGGATCTTCAGTCGCAGGTACACGTCCAGCGAGCGCTTGTACTCGCCCAGGTGGAACCAGCACCAGGCGCTCCAAACATCTGGCCACACGTCTGCGTTACCTTCGTGCTTCAGGAACTGTAAGTAGATTTGTGAACTGACCAGGATTGCCTCGTTCGTCTAGCCATCGATTTAAATTTACAGGTCACGATAGGTATTGATAGAAGATTCTATTAAACAATATTATCACAAGTGGTTAATCTTATAGAATGTAACTCTGTTCGAATCGCCATATCTTGGTAATGGTGATTCATTGGATAAAATTTGAATCTTGAATCTTGTCTGAGCTATATTTTTGATAAAACTTACCGTTTTCGAGAAAAATCTAAAAAAACTGAAAATGTTGATTTTGAGCTTGAATAATTATTAAGCACACATCGATGAGGACTTTTTGCTCTTTATTTCTCCTGGTGTACCCAAGGTCTCTACTGAAATTGAGCTCTGTCGGAGTTATTGGTTTTTGAAATGTATATTTTCACCGGACTAGTGTGAGCTGCCATTTGATCACTATGAGATTTCATAGCTGACAAAATTATGGTGGATAAAAACACAGTTACGAACACGTTTGGGAATACGATTACCGGATGAGATAGATGGATAGAATATAGTCATCATTGTGCGGATGACTGACCCGTGCAACTTCGTCTATGGCACACTTTCAATACTGCTCCGCTCCTATTGTTCGTAGCGTGATATTAATACTTATATGTATCCTATAAGCCATCCTCCATAAATGGGATATCCAACCATAAAATAAATTACAACTACTTTTTGAGATAAGCGTGTTCAACCAAACAAACAAACTCTTCAGCTTTATAATGCTAGTATAAAAATGTTACACAGCTAATAAAACAAGTTCTAAAAGCCTCTAACGATGACCCTGGATGAAATATCCAGGTTCGATACACGATGTCAACAATAATATCGTCAGGCTATCTGCCTGCCCGACCTAGGTATAGGATAAACCTCATTAAGCCATTAACAAAATTAACCAAATTAATGACTTTAATCTGTAAGTTTGCTGAAATAAACTTTTTTTTTTTAACTAAGCCATTTATTTTGGAGCCACAGGCTATCAACGATAGTACTGGTAAATAAATTGAACTGTGTATTCGGATTTATTTTCATGCAAAAGTGCTCACTTTACAGCTTAAATAATGAAAATGATCAAACGGACCACGTCATGTAGCAGGCTTACCTCAAGCAAAGTCAGGGCGCCGACATAGTCCCTCTTCAGTATAAAGTCTTCTAGTTCCGGGAAGCTTTTCTTAGCGGAACTGCTACCCGTACTGCTTCTGTTTTCAGTTGCTGGTTTTGATCGAGATAAAATCTAAAACGAAGCATAATAATATTTCTAGAAATGTTTGCACTTCTGTAGAAATTCTAAAAAAGTCAGATTGTTGTTTTACCCAATGATATAATTATATACGTCATTGGTTTCACCCCACAGGAACGTTGCACTCAGCGAAATAATTGCTTTATCGAATGTTATATATTATATCGAAACTAACTATGAAACACATAACTACCTCATAAGTAACAATACAAGACATTTAGATTGGATAATACTTACCATATTTACTTAGTTTTATTCACCACAAATAAAATTGTTTACTTCACGATCACAAAACACAACGCGCTTTTGTTGACAGAACGTTGCTATGGCAACCACATAAATGCCTACCTTTCTCGGGCATCATAGCAACGCATCACTCAAAGAAAATAGATAGATACAGTATGTACATTGTACCCAGCCATAAAATCATTAAAAATAAAAACAACGGTTACCTAGCAACAAAGGAAACAGTTATTGAAAATTTTTTGACAATTGATTTTCATTTTCAATCGGGTGCTTGGAATATACATTGGTTTTTTTATAGTTTAGCTCGAAAGAAATCAAAAAGCGACTAGAAATGTCGGAGTCTGGGAAGTCAGGGTCTTCGATGGTCTGTGTGTGTACTGAGGACAGTACGACTGAGGAGTCCGTCCTCAGTGGGAGCTGCGAGTGTCCCCGCGATGACATCGGCATCGCCATCCATGAAGAGACTTGTCTCCTGTATAAGCATGAGACGATGGTGTATGTTAGTACATGATAAATGATAATACTTAATTTTTTTTCTTTTATAAATCTTAGTCTCCTGCTCTTTACGCCAGGAAAAGCTGCCATCTAAATTAAGGGTGGAATTAACCGGTGTTGTTTATTGACCTCACTTTTCCCCTACCATAATTCGTTCCATTCATGATATTGTCAACCCAAGTCGCTCTTGGAAGGCCCCAATTTCATGGCCGTCACTCTGTCGCTACTTTACTTGACTCCATCGTCCATTTCCGTGTCAGCCAGATGTCCTGCTCAACTACACTTGAGGTGCATCTGTCTGACCCTGCATCATTCATCTAATGCTTTTGTATCGTTCTAGGACTCGACTTGCGTATGCGATCCGACCCATGACGAGGAAATCTGTCCTTGCGTCTGTGCATGTCCTGTGAACCAATGCCGTTGCAATAAGTCTGGCAAGGAAGCTTTTGACAAGTAAGTAAATAACTTTAAAACTCTTTGTAGCCGCCTTTCGGACCAAAATCTCTCCTGTAAATGATAGCTTTCGGAACACATTCATTGTGCGTATAGCTAAGGAGTGGAATTTCCTAATTCCCTACTTGAGTATGTTTCCTGATAGCTACAACCTAGGATTCTTTAAGTCAACAGTGATTAGGTTACTTCTATGCAAGCTTGCTCCATCTTAGACCGCATCATCGCTTACCATCAGGTAAAATAGTGGTCAAACGTATGCCTATCAATAGAAAAAAAGGTTATTTTTTGGGATATATCGCATTACATATTAGAACGCGTTCCGATTGGAAATACTATTTCGATTTGAAAGTTTTGAGTATGAGCCTTTAGAAGATCAAATAATTATGCTTGAAGATGTAGATGGAATAGGATACTAGATATGAGACTGTAGCGGCATCAATGCAATGCACAAGACACAACATCGGAGCGAATGAACATCGCAACAAAATCACCGCAACGCCATCTATCTAACTAGGAGCGAACTACTACGTCGGAAACCTGCATCGCAATGTTAGTTTATCGTCCGATTTGAATGTTCAAATCCACGGTAAACTCTGTTGTACATGTATATAACAGTTCGAACATCAACTATCGGGTAGTTGCCCACACCGGACACAACAACCCACAGAAATATAAAAAACTTATTTATTATATCTATGCAACAACCTGTCTGGTCGGAGGATTCTCCCTTTTCAATGGAGGTTTGCGGGGCTTTACTCTCTGCTCCGCATACCCTCTACAAGACTATTAGGGTTGTTACTTATTTAATCTATACTAATATTTTAAAGCAGAAGAGTTTGTTTGTTTGTTTGTTTGGTTGAACGCGCTAATCTCCGGAACTACTGGTCCGATTTGAAAAATTCTTTCAGTGTTAGATAGCCCATTCATCATTACGCTAAGACCAATAGGAGCGGAGCAGTAATGAAAAATGTTATGCAGACGACGTTGCACGGGTCAGCTAGTATGGGTTATATAATTGGATTACCTAGGTATGTTGCCGTAATAATCTACAGTTATTGGCCGTACCAAAGTTATTCTTAACTCTGCCCGCCATGTGCCTTTTTAGGGTTCCGTAGCCAAATGGCAAAAACGGAACCCTTATAGATTCGTCATGTCTGTCTATCTGTCTGTCTGTCTGTCTGTCCGTCCGTCCGTATGTCACAGCCACTTTTCTCCGAAACTATAAGAGCCATGCTGTTGAAACTTGGTAAGTAAGGAGATGTATTCTGTAAACCGCATTAAGATTTTTACACATGACATAAATTGAAAAAAAAAAAACAATAAATTTTGGGGGCCCCCATACTAAAAAAACTTCTAACTGAAACTCAATTTTTTTTTTTTTCATTAAACCCATACGTGTGGGGTATCTATGGAGATAGGTCTTCAAAAATGATGAGGTTTCTAATATCATTTTATTCTAAACTGAACAGTTTGCGCGAGAGAAGCTTCCAAAGTGGTAAAATGTGTGTCACTTATTTTAGAAGTTACAGGGGGGGGGGGCTGTAACTTCTAAAATAATTGAATGATAAAACTAAAAAACATATATGATATTACCATGTAAACTACCAGCGAAAATTGGTTTGAACGAGATCTAGTAAGTAGTTTTTTTTAATCTATCTATATCTTCTTCTATACTTATAATAAATCTATACTTATAATACTTATAATAAATCTGTAGAGAGGTCAATTCTGTACATGAAATATATCTATCTATACTTATAATAAATCTGTAGAGAGGTCAATTCTGTACATGAAATATATTTCCAAAATAACTATCAGGGGGTGATTAGGGATCGATACTGATGCCAAAAATGCAATCAGTAAAATTTTTGTCTGTCTGTCTGCCTGTCTGTCTGTCTGTATAACCGTTATAGAAACAAAAACTACTGGACGGATTCTAACGAAACTTGGTACAATTATTCTTCATACTCCTGAGCTGGTTATAGTATACTTTTCATCACGCTACAATCAATAGGAGCAGAGCAGTGAAGGGAAATGTTGGGAAAACGAGAGAAGTTACTCCATTTTTTAAGCTTCCATCGCGTGTGCAACCTTAATGGTTAAAGCTACTCAGAAATCAAGTATGACGGAAATGTTCTCCTTAAAATTATATAAAAAATATCCCATGACAGCATATGTCTATCTTTTATGATTGACGAACAATAACACGTGTAACTCCCGATAGCTTAGCAGTTCGAAGCTTTCTGATTATTTTGTCTACTCTTTTAATCTAATAAAAAAAGTTAACATTATTAACTATTCCATAAAAAAGAATCATTGAAATCGGTAAAGAAACACCAAAGTTATACATCAAATATACGCTAATAATAAGCCATCGCGGGATATTATTTTTGTATAAGGTCGCGAACGCACAGGCAGGCAGCTTGCTTGGCGCCTAGAGGCTAGCGAGTCACCTAGCGAGTAGCTTCGTAAAACGAACATTCTCGAACGTTCGCGACCGGCCTAGCAGCTAGGCGCCAAGCGCGCAGTGCGGTCGGTCGCGAACGTTCGAGAATCGGTCGCCGCCTGTGGTCGCCGCGCTCGAGGAGGCTCGCGGCCGAAGGTATAAAAAGGTGGGGCGTCCGAGCGCGAGCTTCAAAGCCTGGCTGGAGCCTTTATTACTATATTAAGGCCTTCACAGGCAAGTCCGGTTAAGCAAAAGCCAATCTTCTCAGGTTGACCTGCGAGAGGCCACACATAAAAAAAAAAAATAGCGCGAGCTTCATACAATTTTTGCCAGTTGATGCGAATAGACGTTCAGAGCGTTCGACCTTATTGACAGACAATACTTAATTTAGTCTTTGATAATTTATTTTTAGATTCCTTTTGTTGTTATTTTATAAAATAGGGATTAGTTATTTTGGTAGTGTTTAAATATTCGTTCAAATTACAAATTATTAATAGTATATAGTTTTAGTAGTATATAGTTTTAGATACCGACAGGTATAAGTTTTGGCTAATTTACGTTCACTTTTTTATATTAGTTTTATTTTCATTTACGTTTTAGTTTTATTTTCATTTGGTATACAAAATTCTTCCGTTACTGAGTGAATGACTGACAGATAACGCAACAACACAACCAAGACTACTGACTGGTCGTATGAAGCTGCACGTAGGGTCCTTGGGGAGTTTAGGGGAGCTCTAAGAGAGGATTTCCCGAAATTCCTACGGGAACGGGAGAAAACGGGATATGCGCGTACGAAGTCGCGGGCAGAAGCTAGTACGTCATAAATCGTAAATCGCAACTTTTGCTTATAAATACCTACAGTTTTGTACGGAACCCTCGGTGCACTTGGCCGGTTTTTTTATCAATTTTCCATTGTGATCCATACAAGACTGACGTCCGTGCGTAGGTACACGAGATGAGTCAACTGGCCTGAAGAAATACACAAGTACTTTCCTCCAGATGGCGCGCCGAGCGAGACATCGGAGCGATGCCGGCGGTGCTGGAGTCCTCGCATCCACTTATGCAGAAGTTCCAGGAGACGCTCAAGCAATTCCTCATCAAGGAGAACGCGCTCGCCGAGGAGGAGATCCTCAATCTGGTGAACTATATTTTTATTACTGATAGGCTTCAATCAACATCTCGCCAGAAGAAAACCGATGATGTGGTTGAAAATGGAGCACGTTGGTCAAGAAGTACCTTATTTATAAGTCAAGAATGTATAAGTACTACTTCTTCTTCTTTGTGACGATTCTTTAGGAATTCTGGAAACAATAACACAATATGATTTTCGATTGTAGGTCCAATTTTGTTCAGAGTTCAGTCTGTGCAGACTAAAGTCGGTGTTGTGTGGACCCATTATACAACATGAAGAGAAGAGAATACCTAAGCTATCGAAGCCTAGTTAGCCCAGTTGCTTGGTTATACGTCAAGCATACATTCCAGCATAATCATTAGCTAATTCTTGTCTTACAGCGTGAAGACCTGAGGCAGAGTAAGCTGGAATATGACACCGACTTGGAGTCCATCTACCGGAGCGACCATGACACCAACGCGCAACGGGTATGTACATCACAACTACTTGTATTAACTTTTATTAACATCTTTACGGGTTGCTTGCATAATAACCTGCCCTATTAAAGATATGTTTATGCCTAAACGGGTTTTGGACTGAAGGTTGCAATTACTTACTGATTAAGATATTAAGGAAATCTACCGTCTATATTTATCTTTTAAGATATTAAGCTTTTTTCTACTAGTGCTAACCCCCTGTAAGACAAATATTTGATTCCCAGGAGTAGTATTTTGGTCTAGACTTTATTCTGTCGATATAATCTACTAGCTTTTGCAGCGGCTACGCCCGCGTGATCCCTATTCCCAGGATAAAATGTAGCCTATGTGCTATTCCAGACTACAATCTATCTCTGTAGCAAATTTCGTCAAGATCCGTTCAGCCGTTGGCTGAACGGATCTTAGCGATCTTATCTTATCTAGGCGTGATTGAGTAAAAAACATTCAAACTTTCGCATTTATAATAATATTAGTTAGTAAGTCCAGTTTTTGAGAATCTTTTCTAATTTATCGCTTCTCGGCCTTTTGGTTAAGATCAAAGTGTAACTTTTCTATTCATTTCTTAATATTATTGATGGGCTTCTGTTTGACCACTATCTTAACCCTCAACAAAGCGATGATATGGTCGAAGATGGAGCACGCTTGCCTAGAAGTAACCTATTCAATGTTGAGTTTGCTGCCCCGCAGAAGAATTCAGAACATTCATGAATATTATTATGCTTAACCAGCTCGCGGGGTTAGTCCTCAAGTTCAGTAGACGGGCATTTCAGCTGGCTTAAGCTTGTGTGCCTAGCGAAGTGTAAAACCACATTCCCAATAGGTACCTATATCGCTAAATGGTGATTATTCTTAGGCGCTGATAGGAGAATATGAAGCAACTTTAGCACAGCGCAGTTTGGAGCGTGAGGCGGCTGAAAAGCGCGCCCAGGAGTCTAATGAGAAGCACAAGAAAGCCAAGGCTAAGCTTGACGAGGATATAGTTAGAGGTACTTCACTATATTATTGAAAAGTTGTTTTAAACATTAGATATATTTAGTTATGAAAAATATTTATAACATGTTTAATTTTGGGAAATTGTATCATGGAACATTTTTGTAAACTTTATCTATTCGTAATGGTTCTAGATTTTGTAAAGACATGCCATCGTTCGTTTTGATTTATTTGTCTCTGGGATTGCCTGTCAAAGGAATTGTTTTTTAAAGACGTTTCTTATCATAGGCAGTTACAAATCCCGTTACTATCTTGCAAACTGGCGAAACACAAAAGCAACACACTTTACAAAAGCAAAAGTTATTTCAGTATAAAGAACGTATTTCAATATACACTTCTGGACACATCCATTGGCCCACCTTGTATTTTCAGTTTCGTTTGGTCCTAGCTAAAATTTTATATTAGGTCGAGCAAAAAGTTTTTATGCAGTTTTGAACCTGGCTCATTCACAATTTCATTCAATAGCCTTTTTTTGAATTTCGAACACAGAATTTAAAGAAACAAAAGGCAATTTGGAGCCTGTTTGTTGATATCAAACAATTGAATACTAAGAAAACTTGGTTTTATTGGTTTACTTGGATTTAATTCTTGATAAAGTGATTGATATCTTTGGTTTTGCAACAAACATTACTTATTCTTAACATTAAGGTGAGGTTCTATCAATAATCTATGGATACTTCACCTGAAGTCGCCGCCCAAGCTGTGGCACTTATTCAGGCCGGACACAACCAAAGAAACGTGAGTGCTCAACTTAATTTAAGTCGATCTGCGGTCCGAAATGTTTATCGGAGGTACCTAGAGACTGGCAGCTTTGTTCGTTGCCAAGGAAGGCCACGATCTCGGGTCACAACTGAAAGGCAGGATCGATTCATCGTGACGACCAGCTTGAGAAATCGTCACTTTACCTCCATTGAGATACAAAACCAACTTCGCGACCTCCACGGAATATCTGTGAGCGCTCGAACTGTTCGGAGAAGGTTAAAAGAACGCGATATGGTACCACACAAGCCAGCTAATGGGCCCAAACTAACGCGAGCCCACCGAACAGCGCGCCTTCATTTCGCACGCAGTCATTTAAATTGGACACAGCAAGATTGGAGCCGTGTACTCTTTTCTGATGAGTTTAAAATTGTGTTACATGGCAATGATGGAAGGAAGAAGGTCTACCGACGTAAGGCAGAGCGTTTCGCACAATGCTGCTTTGAAGAGAGGGTTGCTTATGGCGGTGGCTCATGGACTGTCTGGGGCGGTATATCCGCGAGCGGCAAAACTCAGCTTGAGGTTGTTACAGGACCACGGCTGCCAACATTAAATGCTGAAAGGTACATTCGTGAGTGCTTAGAACCTCACGTGATACCATACGCGGACTATGTGGGCCCAAATTTCCTTTTTATGCATGATAATGCAAGATCCCATGCGGCCGGCATCGTCAGGGAATATCTTCGGGATGTGAACATCACAGTTATGGACTGGCCAGCCAGAAGCCCAGACATGAACCCCATTGAGCACATGTTGGACGAGCTAAAAAGACGTGTTAGGGCTCGTCAGCCAGTTGATCCCTCAAAATTTCATAGAGCGGTTGATAAACTCTATGCCTAATCGTATGAGAGCTGTGGTAGATGCCCATGGAGGCAACACGCGTTATTAAATTAAACCTTTATTTGATAAAACATGTTTTTTATTCAAAAATCAATTGCCTTTAACAAGGTGCATATCCGATTTGTTAGGCGTAGCTCCATGTCGTATGGTATTCTGAATTCAAATTTAAAACAATACGATCGAAAAAGATGGTAAAATGTATCAGGTTTAAAACTGCATCAACAGTTTTTGTTCAATCTAGCAATTATATTTCGGTAGGGGCCATCGAAACCTAAACTCTAAGGTGGGCCAATAGATGTGTCCAGAAGTGTATTTTCATGTGTTACCTGTTTACTCACAGTCATATCAAACCTTTCCATTTAATTTCCCCTTTTCAGAACGTGAATCCACAGAAGAGATGGAAGCTCTAGCCGCGCTATGTCGCCAGCTGGAGGCGTGGCGCGAGGAGACCGACACGGACCTGACCGTCAGTCAGCGCGTGTCCGACAAGATGAGGGCGGAGAAGCAGGCCCTGGCTGATGAGAAGAGGCAGCTGGTAGGAAACTTACTTAGTTGTAGTTGTTCTAAGTTTACACAGGGAGGAACAGGCTGTATTGCTCTGGAGTGAGGTAAGGCGTGGCGCACAGAGACCGACATGGACCTGACCGTTAGACAGCGTGTGTCCGACAAGATAGGGGTAGAGAAGCAGGCCCTTGCTAATGAGTAGAGGCAGCTGGTACGATACTTTGTTAGTTTCAGTTGTTCCTTCTTTATGTTGACAAGGGAGGGTCAGGCTATTGGTCTGGACTAAAATTGCGGTGTGGCGTGATGAGTCGGCACGAACCTGACTGTCAGTCATCGCGTGTCTGACAAGATGAGGGCAGAGAAGCGCGCCCTGGCTGACGAGCAGAGGCATCTAGTACGACACTGTCTTATTTGCAGTTGTTCTTCCTTGTCTCTGGAGTGAAGTGAGAAGATGGACTCAGGATAACTAGCTGTCGCTTATGAGAAGGGGCTACTGGTACAACACGAACCAATCCAAGCTTCTTGCAAGTAAACATAGGGAAGAAGGAATAGGGATGATTCTTGAGTAAAAAATATGATTCTATTTAGTCCGTTAGTTAGATTATCTAACAATATAGGACACGTATTATAGCTTAATTAAATCAATGAAAATAGACAAAGAAAAAAAAAAGATAAAACGCATCAAAGATCAGAAGCGAGGGCTTGTGATGTCACTATTCGGTAAAAAGTGTTTAAATGGCACGTTACACGAGTTTACAACGCACTGCCTCATCTGCCATAGCCTTTTATATTGGGGTCGGCTTCCAGTCAAACCGGATTCAGCTGAATACCAGTATTTTACGTGGAGCGGCTGCCTACCAGACCTCCATAACCCATTAACTGGGTAACACGGTACTCCTTGGCAAGACTGGTGTCAGATTTTCTGGCTTCTGACTATCCGTAACGACTGCCAAAGATCTCCAAATGACAGCCGGTACCAACAGCTTAACGTGCTTTCCGAGGCACGGAGGAAACTCGATATGTTAAGATGGTCACCCATCCACAGACCAACCTCGGCAAACGTTGGTTAACCTTGAAGATCGACCTGTGCGGCTGTTATTATTTAGCCACGAGTTTACAACGCACTGTCGTCTTAATTTTTTTGCTGGCGTGAGAACAGAAAAGTATACTTACTTTTTAGGTATGGGCTAATTAGATTTTTTTTAACGTACCCTATTCTGCTTCCCAAGTCTCATTTTGTTTTCCTCGGTTAGTAGTAAACCTCTTCAAACAAAATTTACTTTTTGCGACTTTCAGGACATGTTCATATTTGGGCTGAGCAATGAAGTGTGGAAGCTGGAGTCCAAACTGGAGATGTTCAAGAAGCAGCTGGAGATCAAGAACAACGAGATGGAGAAAGTTAACGATAAGGTAAACTGAACTAGTGGCTATAAGAACGAACTGATTATGTTTAACTATGTATCCCTGGCCTATGCTTCCGGCCGAGAGCCACAGCCCTATGTATTAGATGGTCCGATCAAATCCGTTCAACACTCAACATCAAGCTGCATGGTGCGCTCCATGATTCCAAATACAGACACTGGTGGAGAGCAGAAATTGATCACTTATCGGGGGATTCATGAGGCTCAGTAATGAGGATAGGAGGTGGGAAAGTAAAAAGTACAAAAAAACTATGTATGTTTTTGTTGGGCACTTCAGCGTACGTTTTATTAGGACTGAATATGACAGGTGTACGCCAGGCAGGCTATCGTATTTAGGAGTATATATAATTACCCAGACACTCAACATGGCAGGGATTAAGAAACCCTGCCATGTTTTGTTGTTACAGCCATAAAAAGCCGGCCTCAATTCCACCAAAGCAAGCGATAAGAGAAGTTCGAGTTTTTAAACGTATTAGATCGCATTAGTGAAAACGTCAACTAAAACCGCCATCTGGGGACAATAACGGAAGACCTGTTTTTTCTATATCTTGTCTAAGGGACTACTCACACTTATTCAGCTCTATTAATCTCTGCGACATACAACAACGATTGTGTATATAGACGCGTACGCATCCTTTCAGCTTTCCGCGTCTAAGTATTCAGCTTTCGCGGCAAAAAAGTATAAAATGAGGACAAAGTGTTATTATCATGCGAGTGTTCTAAATAGAGTTCAGCGTTGTTCTGCCGCTGCTGCCTTCTCATTCTTTAGACGCTGTACGCGGCTGGTATAAGCGGAACTGTATAAGTGTGACTAAAATCATTCAATTATTGTGTTAATTGATTTTAGATATTATATCAACAAAGACAAAGTCGATAATAGTTTGAAGTTGAAAAATGTTATGCGCTTTAGAGAATGTTTAGATTTACCTTAACGTGATCGAGTAAGTATAAAAACTCGGACATGGCCCTCTGATAGTCTGATGTTGCGCTACATCACATTTAGTTAATTTCAGTTAGTTTGATGATAACTAAGCTAATTACTTAATCTAGCCCAGTTTGAAAACCAAGCACAAGTTAAGCTATAAAAAATAAACTAGATTATAAAACTCTGATTCAAAATGTAACTGCTACAATAGGTGACAGCTTACGCAGCCGAACTAGAAGACCTGGAGCTTGACAAGCGTCGTCTGGTCAGTCTGTGGAACACCGTCATCGTGAACATCACGCAAAGGGACAGGGTCTACGACTCCGTCAGGGATGATTATAAGTAAGATTTCATTGACAGAAAGTGGACGTAGGCTCTTTAGTTTTCTTATAAGGTAGGTAGGGTAAAAGCCGGATAGTTGTCACACTTTTTGAAATTACTTCAAATCTCTCTGTACAAAAAGCAAAATAGGTACTATTTTCAATGGGCAGGTAAGTACTTTGGTCAAATTTGTGAAATAAAAAAATGTTATCTTTGATTAATTCCAGAGTAGAGGCGATTTTTGCGATTTGTGCCAACTATCCCGTATAAGTTACATATAAGATTGATGCCCAGTCGAGAAAAAGGACACTTATCTCGCAAAAATTTGGATCGCACCTTGCCTTCTTTTGCAATCGCACAAACACATGCAACGTGGTCAACATAGTGGTAGTTGTAGTCTCTCGATTGATAATAACATGTAATACATTCAAAAACTTGAGTAATTAAAAATGAGGCAACTATCCAGGTTTTACCTTATACCTTATCAGAAAACTAAGAGCCAATGCGTACACACCCGGATGGAATGAGAGGATTTGAATTTTTACCAATGGATAAAATCAAATTCATTTCTTTGCGTAAATAAGGTACAGAAAGTTCTTTAGTAAAATAACTACAGCACTCTTATTTTGCCTATAATTTCGGTGGTCAAATTAGTCATAGTAATTATTACATTGGACACTCAAACGGAATACGACATAAACGCCAATTAGTCCAGTCATTTATGGCATTTTAAACCCCCAATCTGCGGGAAAGTTCCTAGTGAGCTAGATTTTTGTAAACACCTTTATTACGGTATTGTAATAAAGATTTGAAATTCAGCTCACTAGGAATTTTTCCGCAGATAAAACCTAAAATGACTGGACTAAATGTTACCTTTCGCGTGTCTTACGTTACACAATTCGACATAAGAAAAAAATGTCCAAATGTCTTACGTCGGACACTTACACATAAGGGCTTGGTCAGGATTGGCCGATGAATATCTGTAGTTTTGTTGCAAGTAGCAATACGTTCTGCATTTATATGAAAGAAATGGTTCATTCACTATCTATTTTAATACTTTTCAATAGCAGCAACATCATTTTGAACGAACTGAACAATAAATAAATTCATCTGACATTCCACCGTTTGACGTTTGTCGTGATCATAAATTTGTGCGTGTCCGGAGAAGAAATAAACGATGAATAGAGGCACAAAACGTTAAGTTTTCTTATAAAAATCTATATATAATTACTGAGAAATAAGTTTAGATTCCGTATTGAGTAATTGTTTTTCAAAAAGTTATGATTATACAGGCGAAAAAAGTAACGAAAGTTTAGACTTATCATTGTTTTTCCATAATGGCCGTTGTGTTATGACATGTTTCTTTATAAATATTCTCGTAAATAGTTTGAAATACACATAAGTAGTTAGTATATTTACCTATGAACATAATAATAGTAATAGATACTATAAATATTTCATAATTGTGTGTCAAAGAGAAAAAGTCGTAAAATTGGCGCCAAAATCACTACGGTTGTACCACTGAAAACGCAAAGATGGCCCGTCGGCGGTCACAAATTTTATATCAGTTGACAGAAAAAGTTGCTGTGTCATGCAAATAGTGTGTTTAGTAGTGATATGAAGTATGTTATGAATGTGTAAACATATGTGCCATCGTATTCTAGTGTAGTTTGTAGGTGAATATATTTGTGAATTCGACGTATTGTGATAAAGTGTGAAGGTTATGTGAACGAAAATTATCAAATTGAAAACATATCACGTCACTGCAAAGTCAGGTCAGTTTTATTTCATTACGTAGTGGTTTGAGTAGATAGGAAAACTAATGAGGATTCCGGGAAAGTATAATTTATACTGTGTTATTATCGGTTTAATGGTGTAATTTTCGTTTTTCTGAAGGCCTACCCAACGTTTTTACCTAACTTGTAAAAGTCTCGACAATTGGCGTAATGTGCGTTTCCGATGGCCGACAAGCGAAAGGTTAATTGATTAGACCGCAAGCTAAGGAGGAGTAGTCCCGCGGCATTCCAGCTCGGAATCATAACGGCTAGTGTGTGCTGACCGATGGTAAAATCCTCTGCCATTCCGTCCCGGTGTGCGTAGGCCTTACAACCATTTTTTGTTTTGGGGGCTTTTTCTATACAGATATGCCAACCTCATCAAACCAGTTCTATATCTCGTTGTTTGCAGCCTGATCGATCAATTTTGTTCTGTTTGTTGCGAGTTGGGGTTATCCGCAAGCATTTTTTTCAGCAAAAGTTCGTCCTGGCCTCGATTTAATTGGTTGTGGCGCCCCCTATTAGGTAACTAGTCCTAAATTACAGTTATGGAATTGTATAAAATACAGCTCAGCCTACTCATTCGTAAAGTCGTGTTGTTATTCTCTACCAAAACAAACTCAACTTTTGGCGCCCAGCACGGGTCGCCAGAAGTGAAGAAACCCTTTTGGCGACTCATGGGTGAGGATTGCAATTCAATGGGGGAAAATCATGCGGAATGTCAGAATGAATAAACAACGATAGCCTACTTAATGTGGCAGGTAAAAAAAAAAACCTTTTTTACAGCAAAAGAAAGCCTCCGTTAAAACATATTTTACAATACTTTTGGTTAATTTGTACGGCTTAAAGTCCACCAGATGCTTGTAATGTGGATATTTGAAGACTCCTACTCCAACCGTTTGGCTGTAAAACCTGTGTGATGATAGATGATGGACAAACGGACTGGTGCATGACGCCAGTACTTAATTGTACTCATATGTGGCGCCCAACGTGGGACATCAAAACGTGAAATCATGCAGTTATACTTATTTGAGTTTTTTTCCAGAACTTTACAAGATAGCTACCGCACATTGGTGCATTCTCTCGAGATCACTAAGAAGATGTTGATGGAGGAGATGAACACGGGCAAAGAGCTTTCCATGAACAAGGATAAACTGATATACGATATCGAGCATGCTAACAGGTTGCGTGAGTACATATTCTTGTATTTTGATTCTTGTTCACATGATACGCACTACATATTTTTTTTACAGATGAAATAGTATGTAACGTCAACTCAAATCCATGTTTCCGAAATCGATTACTTTATTTCATATTTGAGTTGTTTCTAAATTGTTTTTTTTTTTATTCACAGATGATACTGAGGACACAAAGCGGCAGAACTTAGAAACTCAGATCAACCAGCTGATGGAGTCTATCGAAATGACGGAAAGAGACCAAGAAATGATCAAATCAGTATGTAACCGGCTGCGTTTCTATCAGAGATTTTTTTGTGATTGATATATTTGTTTTTTTTTTCTATCAGAGATGAACGGGATACGGAGCGAGGGATGTGTTTGTTAATAGACTCGCTTGCACTGAGCGAGACTAGGTAAATAAACACTCATTCCTCGCTACGTATACATGCACATTTTTAATGAAACGCATATACCTCTAATAGTGTATATTGAAGGGCACTAAAATTATTAAAAAAACTTTCATTATTAAACTTTTCAGCTGTAGGTATATGTGTATTATGTGTAAATACCTGAGGTCCGTAAAGTACCTACTTTATCATCAGAATAAATGTTCATAAGTACATAGTATTTTAAAGCAAGTAGGTACTTATTTACAATTCTATGGTAACAGCTTTCCTTTCTCCAAAAGACAGCTTTTTTAATTTTTCTTTCAGTGAAATGTTATAAGGGAAAAACAATGATGTCGGTAACAGCGCGTTTAGTTTATGAACTAAAATAAATTTAGGTAGTACTAAACTTTTGTTTATTGTTTCTTCAGGAAAACCAAACGATGAACAACATACTGAAGAGCACTTGCAAGGAGTTGGACAGGAAACACGAGTACAAGATGAAGCAGGAGAACCAGATCCTGCTGAACCTTCAGGAGTGCCTGCTGAACGATAAGGCCGTGGAGTCCATGGCAAACGGCATCCGGAAGATGCGGGAGATGTCTAGGAAACAGGTGACTATTCTAATATACAAAATTATTTCGTTACTGAGTGAGAGAGTGACAGACAACGCGCAGCCGAAACTTAACCGTAGAAAGCTGATATTTGTTATGTAGGTACGTTTCTTGAGGAGTTTGGGGGGGCACTAAGAGAAGATTTCCCGAAATTCCTACGGGAACGGGAATAAACGGGATGTGCGCGTACGTAGTCGTGGGCGAATGCTAGTAGTATCTATAAAGTAGAACGTTCTAAGTAAGAAGATGAAAAGCTCTTCCAACTTGATTGATCGTCGTTCAACACCAGAAGCGATTAGCTATTAGCACAATTATAAATAAAATAAAATTGTTTAAAAATAAAATTGAAATTTTGTAAACACGCTTATTTTGGATGACAATGCCTGATTAGCTGTGTGTGACGTCATTCTAATTTCAATAATGGAGGATCATCCAAGATGGCGGACTCGTTATTTTTTCTGCACTACCACAGTATGGCTCATGGCTTCGACTCTGCGCCAGTGTCAATGAGCCTATGGGGTATCAAATGAAAGGGCTTGCTGAGGAGAACACGAAAAGTAATAAAGCTTGTTTATAGTTTTTTTTTTTTACTTTTAATTTATTATGTTACAGGAAATATCTCTCATGTCAATGGAAAATCAACACGCTCACGTGATGCTCGAAATAGAGATAATGAAAAATCGTCAAGCAAAGAACAATATGGTACTGAAAGAGCGCCAGGACATAACGATGGCGAAGGAGAGAGAGATAGACAGCATGGAGAGTGAGTACGACCAGAAGACGTCCCTCATGATGAAGAAGCAGAGGGAGTTGGACATCGTGCAGAAGAAGTATTTCGCGCTCAAGGAAGTATTTGATGTGAGTTATTGACATTCTGCTTTTTGTAAGGTTCCCATTAAAAGAGATGGTCAAAGTTTAACACAGCGCTAAAGTGATTTTATTTAGACCTATAATAATAGATTACAATGCGCACACTAGAAGAAAAAACAAATACATCGTGAGTACACTTGTATTCGTAATTTTTTTTTTGGTGGTCGGAATGATTTACCTATATATAAGTTGGTCCCACGATTTTAATGAGACCTTATGTATTTTGGTGTGAAACTACCTCATTGGTCGAATGGTCACAAAGCGTTCATGTTCTGAAACCCAAAGTTTGGTTCTAAATGTTCGCTTTAAATTAGCGATAAAGCCGCCCATTGTGTCACCCTATGGATGATTTCTTTATCCATCTTTTGTGTAGATAATTTACATTTAAGTAATATGGTCATTTCTTAACCTACTGTTATTGGATTTTTCTATCTCTAATGTCTCAGTAGCAGTTCGAAGTCTAGACTTGGGCCCGATTGTATGACATGGGACACAAACATCATTGGCGCAGTAGGTATTATGTGGGTGGTGTACTAGGGACCTCTACAGGTCGCGGAATTTGTTCGAGTTGCGGAATTAGTTAGAAAGACTCACCGCGGCCCTGGAATGCAAAGGGCATGAGGAAGAACACGGATGGGTTTTATTCAGTAAAAGTCTGACACTCCTTCGTTTCGACCAGAGCGGAAGGAGTCATCTCTACCTGACCATTCGAAGAATACAGGAGTGATGTTATGTTCTCATGTTTGTTACGGCTGAAGAAACCTTCTATCCTTTGAATTACAAAAAGTACTTACGAGTATTACCGATCGGTAGCGTCATCCCTATTTTGTAACGGGATCACGATGACATTAATTTCATTAATCTTCATGCTCAGTACTGCTGTTTGTTCCCATACCAATTATCACGAACAATGCTCCCAGATGAAGTCCCCTCAAGAGCGGCGTATCGACGAGCTGGAGAAGCAGGTGAAGTGCCTGCGCGAGCGCACGGAGACGATGCAGCACGAGTGGCTGCGGCAGCAGGGCCACGTGGTCAAGCTGGCTGACCAGCATCATGTCATGGTCACCGACATCAACCTCATCTGCAAGCGTCAGTACCACCACGCGCGGGTATCAGCTGGTGTTCAGTCAAACACCAGCTGATACCCGCGGCTTCGCTCCCTTGACAAATTATATATTTAAACCTTCCTCGAAAACCACTCTATCCATTGGTGAATGTGCATGCAGCATGACAATCGGTGCAGTAGTTTTTGAGTTTATCGCGAACAGACAGACGAGTAGGTACTTTGTTTTTTAGTATTCGTCCAGTTGTTTAAAGCGCTACTACTTAGTACTTAGTATGACGGTCTGGGTTCGATTCCCATACCGGGTAATAGTTATTGGGATTTTTCATCACGAATTTCCGAATTGGTTTCGATTTAAAATTATTATTGAGATGCCGAGATTCTCGGGCTTACCTATGCAATGTGTAACAGGATAAACGCAATTCCTATTAAGGGTTATTGTTCTCATCATTATGAACAACTTTCACAAAGAGACCAAAACTGAAATCGTGAAAATCGACTGCCTCATATGCCTCTCATGGTAGGTACAGAATAGCTGACTTTTTTTTCGCGATTTTTTGTTGGTTCCATATTAAAAGTAGTTCATAATGATGAGTACAATATCCCCTTAAGAGGTATTAGGTACGTTTATCCTGTAACGTTTTACATATGTTTGGCTTTAGTGATCATAATGCGGTAGATAAATTTTGCTGTTAAGTAAAACATGTGGTTCTTTATTCCATTTCATAATTCGGAAAAGTGAATACCTATTTGTGCCCGCTTGAGAAGTGATTAAAATAATATTTAAGAATGGCGTACACACTTCCTACGTCTAATCCTTCTTAAACATGATTTGATATAATTGGAGGTTAGGTAGGTACTAGCCTAGCTTACCGCACGGTACTTGGAGTATCTTGATCAGACTATACCTTACAACTCCACATGTTGTAGAGTTGGGTTACTGCCTACAAAACGCGGGGTGAAAGAAGAAAAGTGTCTTATCGTCAAAGGCCATAAACGAAGCCAACTAATCATTGTCTTCACATTTCCAGAGATACAAATCTGCGAACAGAAAATAATGCGCATCCAAGCGGAGACTGAAACGGTGGAGTCGGACAGGAACCGCGTGGACCGCTCACTGCGGACCCTGAGCGGCAGGCTGCAGGTGCTGGAGAACACCAGGAAGGACGCCATGGACCGCAACCAGAACTCGCAGAAGACCAACCTCGCAGTCACGCATGAGTACTCTGCTAATCTTAAGGTAAGGATGAAGATGGAAGCAGCGAAAGGACCATCTAGGTGACTTCATTTTACCCGTGACAATAGGGGGTGGATTGAGCAATGGCCTCACAAAATTTGGCATATAGTAATAAAAAAGACAAAGCACTTGCTAATTTAGCATTACGTTTAGCGTCACGGCTAATATCGAATACTTAGGATTACCATCTCAGCGTTTGCTGTAAGTCAGACGCGCTGGATAACGCTGTTGTGTTGTATGAATATGAACAACCTTACTCAGGACACAGATACTCGATTCTTGCAAGGCATGATGCAAGCTGCATCTCCAGATGCACCTGCTCTGTATATTATAAGTACTAGCTGACCCGTGCAACGTCGTCTGCGTAACATTTTTCATTACTGCTCCGCTCCTATTGGTCTTAGCGTGATGATATATAGCCTATACCTAGCCTTCCTCGATAAATAGACTATCTCACACTGAAAGAATTTTTCAAATCCGACCAGTAGTTCCTGAGATTAGCGCGTTCAACCAAACAAACAAACAAACTCTTCTGCTTTATAATATTAGTATAGATAGTATAGATTCCTACCATAGGTAGGGGCATCAGGTTAGGAATTGGTAGGTTGACCCTTCCAAAGCTTTGAATAGACGATTACAAGAGGAGTTTCTTGTATCCTCTATTATTCGTAGGGGCGTAGCTCATGTAGGCCTCCCTGGTTTACTTGGTTCAAATTGGTCACTCGATAAAACTTTGTAAGGGTGAATTTAGAATTAAAGGAATTTGATTGTTTTTGTAGACAGATCTTGTATTAGCTTCGATTCGGGCAGAAGTCCCTCAATATAATGCTTATCTGAATCCGAATTTTCCTTTTGAGTAATTTTTAGGTGATGCCTTAGCTAGTCTTAGCTGGGACACTAAAATACTATAATAATTTGTCTTTACATTTTGTACAGGATGCGGAAACCGAAATAATTCAACTAGAGGAAGATATAGAAGAGTTAGACAAAGACAAAATGAACCTCACACAAGAACTGGATCGTGTTCAGAGGGAAGCTCTCATCTGGCAGAGGAAGGTCAGTTGTAGGTACCAGCAGTGTCGTAGCTCTTGGTTCCAGTCCATCATTCTGTCTGATATTTCATGTTTCTAGGGAATTTTGGCAGTGGAACTGAAGAAGAGCATGAAGAGTGCGAAGTCAGCCGCTGGCGAAATAGGAGTCATGAGGAATGAGATACACAGAATGGAGGTATGGATAAAACTATAGTTGTGGAAATAAGACTTTGTAGAACATTGGCAGCAAACGCTACAGACTATTATTGACAATGAGGGTCTTCGGTTCGAATCCCAGACTCTACAGGTTTTTTTTCAAAAAGCTTTAGGTATAAGGTCTGTTGATGGCGCAATAGCTTTTCCCCTATTACTTTTGGAACTCAAAAGTAACTGGAGAAATGGGGTTCTGATATTGAAGCTATTGGAGATGCACCTCTGCCTTGCCATTAGGGGCCGCCTCCAAGAGTGAAAAAATCGCGGCGACATTATCGTCGTCGTGCCACGTATTTCTAAAACAACTCTATCAACGTGTTTCCACACGACGATATTAATGCGGCTATTCAATGAGTGAAAAAATGTCAATCCGCCGCGATTCTCTCGCTCGTGGAGACGGTCCCTTATGGAAATGCTGGCGTTCTGTAGAAAGGTAAATAGGCTCTAATTACTGTAGGTTCGTCGAGAACAGCTTCGGCGCACTAGCGAGAAGTTAGCAGATGACCTGGCGCTGTACGTGACGCGTCGCATGACGGTCATGGAGAAGACCAGGGCTGCAGCCGCCGTGGTGAAGTCGCACCCTACAAGCACCTCACAGTCCAACTACCACCACAGGCTGAGGCTCGCCAAGGCTGACGTGTCTAGAGTTGCCAAGGTATGATCGGCAGGTACCTATACATGTGGGTATAGACGCTAAGGTCAGTTGGTAATTTAGCAGATGAAGGGTGTTGGGCACTGGATGGTGTTTTTAAAACACATTCATTATGTAATGTACCTACATAGTTTTCCATAGCATGGAATCTTGCCCGAATACTGTTTGCCATGATGAACTGAACTTTGGCCTATAGGTAGGTAAGGTACAGAATCAGACGTTTTTAGGTATATCTCGCGCAATCGCTGTCATAGCGTTTGACAAACAAGCAATCTGCCTTTGTCGCCTTTGACCTAGCTGTCCTAACTAAAACTCAACAACGAACTACTTGATGGAACTGCGAAGAAAAATGGGACGTATAATATGATGGATTCGACGTGCAACATTCCTCGTGTTTCCCCAATTCGAAAAACATTTAAGCCTATGGAAATAAAAAATAATAATAAACATTATATACTTAAGTACTTGCTGTCGCCCGCGGCTTTGCTCCCGTCAACTGACAACATGCTTATGAACCTTATCCTGACATTATCAAACACAACGAAAAAAGAATTAGCGAAATCGGCCCAGCCGTTCACGCGTGATGCGATGACTAAAGGGAATAGGAATTCATTTTATACATAATAACCGATTAACATACAGGAAATCAATGAAGCGAAGTTGCGCATGGAGCTACTGCTGAAAGACCAGGAGCGTCTGGACCGTGAGCTGTCGGAGACCAGCCAGGCCAACAACCAACTGGAGGAGCGCGTCGCTGAGCTCATGCAGGAGACCAGAGTCACGGAGAGGACCAAGCACTGGGTCAGTATGGAAAGCAATCAACTTTATCCACAAATACTTTTTCTGTAAAATGGATTGTGTCGTACCTAATCCTGTATGTTAGACCAGCAAGTTTATTGGATATTAGTATGTCACATCATACAAATTATCTATCAACCCACGCATGAGTGTCTCTGAATCAGGATCGATCAGGCCGATGTTATTTTAGGCCACAAGTCTTATAACATGTAATGAGCCGAAATCATGGCTCGTTACATAAATGTAGATCTTTTAAGTATCTGCTATGAGAATACATACATGTGAGCTGCGGTGTGATATCGTCACAGTCAGTTACCTACACCAGTTTTATACTAGTACCTACCTACTTACATTGTGTTTTTATAAACCTCCATTGTTCCACTGCTGAGCAACGGTCTATCTCCTTCCACTCTTCCCGGTGTGTTGCCTTCTCCCCCTAAACCGTCATGAACGCCTGTAAGTCGTACCACCATCGTTTTACAGGCCTTCCTCGTCGACGGGCCCCGTCCTTTCATTTCCACGTTATTATTTTTAGATACTTACCTTACATAATTGTCCTGAAATCTAAATCACCTAACTAAATGGTGACACTAACATAACAAAATGAAAACAACTGTTCCACAGCTGCTGGAGCGCGTGGTCCGCGCCCAACGCTTTGGTAACGAGCTCTCCACAGCCATCAAGCGCCAATCAGTTCGCTCCAAGAAACCCAAAGACGTAGTCTTGGCTGAGCAAACCCAAGCGCAGGAACTGAACGAACGCATCCGGTATATTGTTGGTGTCCTACAGAAAGAGTACCCTCACCTTGAAGATAAACTGGAATATATTTGGAACACCTTGAATATATTCTCCCCGAACGACTCGCCGAAGTTGGCTGCGTCAGGCACTTGTAAGATGCTCCAATCTGGAAACTTTCAGTTGACAGATGAAGAGATCATAGAAGCAGCCCAAGCGAAGTTGGGTCTTCTTTATCCTTTGCCTTAAACTCCTGATGTAACAAGGTTTTATATCAAATAATATATAATTGTTTGATCTCCTTTTTTAGAATGTATTATTATTGTAATTGTGTGAGTTTGATGTGGTTATTAATATTTTCTTAATGAATAAAACGAAACGTGTGAAACAGTAATTGTTTTACTAAGTACCTAATTGCCGCGGTATGTGGTGTCACAATTCTCCTCGCCGCTGAAGCATACTGCGATATAAAAATTCCATTTTCTAGACGTTTTTCATTATGTGGCACTCCGCGTACCTCAGCTGTTCTGTTGTGCGTTCTGAACAAGATTCCAAAGCTCCAGGACAAGGCATTGACACTACAAAGCATGGGAGCGTTAAGGAAATCGGAATCAAACTGCTCAACTAAATAGCCAATAAAAATTTAATCATATTTTGAACGAACATTTTTATTATAATTATATTACAAATCTTAAAAAGAGTTTAACAACAAAGTTATACGACCAGTTTGAAGGACGAGTCCTGTGGGGCCAGTTAATGGCCTCGCCAGGAAGAGAAAACTTAGCACTATTGCATATCTGCCTTCATCATTGAAATACTGAGCCTAATGTTCCGAGATCAAAGCCAGCTGCAGATCATGAGTTGAGTTAGTTTGATTAAGCTCGCATAGCTGACGACATTTTTCGTTTCTATACTTAGAACGAAAAATATTCAAACCAAGCTGTGTATGTATGAAAACCGAACAAGTGCGAGTTGGACTCTCGTTTTATAAAATGAAAAAAAAAAACAGCACTTGAAATAATACTTTTTAAGATAACCAAAACTATATTTACCCTTAGCCCTATATTAATACTGAAACGTAGAATAAGTATGTGTCTACATACTCAAAAAAATATAAAAATATACTTGTACGGTTGTTAAGGCATTATAAATAAGCAATAAAGTTTTAAACAATCGACAATTAAAAAAAAAAAATTAAAACTTTTAAATACTGTAACGAACAGGACTGATTACACATTGGAGACTACTCAAGGTCTCATTAGCGATAACCAACAAGTTGCTCAAGAATTTATAAACTTCTTTACCAGTATCCTAATTAAAGCTACTGGAACCTTCATTTCTTCTAGGTACACTTTCCTTTCATTTTTTCATTTTAAGCGTTAACAGTAAGCGCTCCTACGCACTAGCGGGTGCCCGCAGGGGCGAAGTCGCGGGACTGATCGAAAGAGATGTCGTGGCTCCGGAACACAAAGGGCAATGAAGGAACATGGATGGGTTTTAGTCAGTAAAAGTCTGACACTCCCTCCCGGTACACCCAGAGCGGGAGGAGTCATTGGATGATTTCCCATCCCTAAAAAAAAGGGGCGGCTGACCGCTTTTTCAGTATAATATGCAGCCGCTAGTTAGTGTACAGTTGTACGCACTTATCCGCCATTAAATGACGAGCGGTTGCATATTAAATTGGAGGGGCGGCTGGTCGCGAGGTTTGACCACTTCCGCGGTTGAACGCTAGCGCGTAGAAGCGCTAATGAAAACCGAAGTGTTTCATTTGGCTCCGCTAGCTGGGACTGGTCATCGTTTTATTATTATTAATTTGTTCTTTGAATTTTTCTTTTTACCCCAGACACTTTTATCGTGCACTTATTTCTACATTGTTCTCACATATATAATTTTAACAATAATCCAGAAAATTGTAACAATTTATTGATTTAAATGTGTCCATGGAGTTTCTTACAAGTTCTTCTACATAGAGATCAACGCTTTGGAACGTGCAAATAGCTTCACTTTTGACTGACCGACCTTGACAATTGAAAAGTGCCAATAAATTTTTTGATTGAATTACATGCTTTGGAGTTACCTTTCGGGTACGGAAACCCTAAAAATTACCTCAGAAGAGCGAGTTTAACTAAATTAACTTAGAACTTGGCCTGCAACTGGCTTAAAATAGTAGCCAGCCAAATTAAATAGCAACATGCTGGCTGTTGACCCACCTATTGATTAGGGCAGGGGTTCCCAATCTGTTTTATGGTTTGACTCCCATTTTAACGTTTTTTTTTGCGACGCTCTTACAATCAAAACCAGCCTGTTTGATCAAGTTATTGGAACGTATAATTATGGTCGGCACAAGGTGCCGTACTAATAGAAAGCGATCATTCGTTCTCCGGTTAGTCCCGCTCGATCGTTCGGCTTAACCGGAAAGCGTCGTCTACCCGCGACAATGCATTCGGGTTTACCCTAAAAAAGAACGCGACGATCGTGTATTTGCGCGATGATCGCTTTCGACACCTAAAACGATGCGGCCAAATTTCGGCCTTCATCCCGCCCCAGATTCACATTAATTTGGCCAGAACTTTAACCATCCCAATATCCGTCACGACGATTATTTAACTTAGCCAGTATCTGTACCAAGCTTCTCAGGACAGGCCGAATGTCATGCAGTGACGAAGTTCTTCTCGTGCGCCGTATACTCGTGGCGCTTGCGATGGTCGGAGCGGCCGAACTTGATGCCGCAATATTGGCAGGGGTGGCGTTTCTCCTTTGTGTGGCTTATCATGTGGACTCGGAGGTAGCTGGGGGAATAGAGTGGGTTATTTTGACTTAGTTTGAACTACGTATAACCTACGCACACCGTATATATTTTTAACGCGCTAACGACGTGTTTTACGAACGCACGCTCACGGCGCCAGCAAAAAGCAGTACTGTAAGCGACTGAACACAGTAAGCGCGCATCGTCGACGCGTTTCGTGTACAAAAGCCCTAGTCACCAAGGCTTGTTTTTTTCTTTTTTTTTGTGTGTCGGGTTTTAAGGACTGTTTTACTATCCAAGTAACGTGAAAGGTAAACTGTCAGTATGAGACGGAAATTATTCTGAGTTTGCATTTTTATTAGCAAAAAAGAAACTTGTGTTTTTAGAAACATAAATGTAACTCCCACAGATATATGCGTTACAGTATCTATTTATTTATAAACTTTTTAACAGTGCTATGCTTGTATTTAATATTCAAGATCATTCGAATCGATCGCCACTAATTCAAGTAACGACTTTAGCATCATGTATGTTCTATTTCAAATGACCAAAACTATTAAAAATACAACCGAATTGTCCTTTTTTTTAAAGTTGGTTAAAAGTCTTCAAAATTACGGCTTGTAGCTTGATTTGGTGATTCAAAATAGTGTGAAATCAACTTATTTTTCACTAGCTTAAAGTTCATATAGGTTTAACATCAATTGGCAACGAATATTTGATCAAGACAGGTTGAATTTTTAAAGTGTTCAGGGATGGCCCAATCTGGAACTAAGAGTAATATCGAACCACACTGAAAGCAGCTAGGACTCTCGAGCCCGATTTGATGAAAATTAAAACTGCATCATTAGATTTTTGACAAATCGGTATTCCTAGCCAAGAATCGTACCGGTTGATTTAAAAAATAAAAACACTATTATTAAACCATACGAAAGTATTAACTTAAGGAATCTACTACGGATCAACTAAAGGAAAGTGCTCATTTTTAACAAATAACTGTATACTAACTAGCCTGAAACACAGGGTCTCAACCTAGTTCCTACTAATAATATTATAAATGCGAAAGTTTGTGAGGATGGACGGATGTTTGTTACTCTTTGACGTCAAAACGCCTGAAAGTATCTTCATGTCTTTTTTTTTTTACTTTTGATAGGCACTCGTTTGACCACTATCTCACCTGATGGTAAGTGATGATGCGGTCTAAGATGGAGCAACCTTTCCTACAGTAACCTATTCACTCTTGACTTAAAGACTCCCAGGATATAGCTATCAGGAAACACAGACTCCGGCATTTTATACAGAAACGATATATACTAACTTCTTCTTCTTGAAGGTCATATCGCAGAGAGTGCAGGCGTAGGACTTCTCCTCCTTGTGGATCTCCCGGTGACTCTTGAGGATGGACGTGGTGGAGAAGCACTTGCCACACTCCGGACACTCGCACGGCTTCTCCTTTGAGTGACTCCTGGATGGAGAAAACAGTTCATTTCTTACCATGGTAACGGCGTTTTTTTTAACGCGCCGACGACATGTGCATACACTCTCTAAGCCATGATGTGGACGTCGACTCACGCTTGCTTTCAATTTTAAGCTCTAGAATGACACTCAGTCGAATGATCAGGGGGGGCTACTCTCTAAGCCCGAAGTCCGTAGTTTCGGGCTTAGTTGCTGGCGTATTCTACTCCGTATCACCCAACCTCTAAAAATTAATGACAACACGATTTTACTGTTACTGTGAAATCGTTTTGTCATTAATTCTTAGTTCGGGTTCGGGACTAAACGTAAGTCCGTAGGTGATACGGAGTAGAATTCGCCCGAACTAAGACCGAAACTACGGACTCCGGGCTTAGAGAGTAACCCCCCTGTTCATATGTAGCATTTAGCAAGGGCCTTCAGTGATAAAAAAACCTGCATCACGCACAGTAAATAACGCAGTTTATCGACTGCAGAAATAAGGTTGAATTTCACGTGGGAGACGTGTTTCTACGTTGGTCGATGACAAAAAATGTTTTACAATGAAAAAAGCACTGAGAAAGCATTATTATATACCTCACACTAAGCCTACGCACGCAATAGCGGTCAGCCGCGGGGGCGGTCAACCGCGCGGTTCCAGTTTAATATGCAACCGGTTGAGTGCGTACAATCACTAGCAGTTGCATATTAAATAGGAAAAGCGGCAAGCCGCGCGGTTACGCCGCTTAGCATTTCAACCGTTAGCGCCTTTTTTTTCTTTTTTTTTTTTAGGGATGGGAAATCATCCAATGACTCCTCCCGCTCTGGGTGTAGCGGGAGGGAGTGTCAGACTTCTACTGACTAAAACCCATCCATGTTCCTTCATTGCCCTTTGTGTTCCGGAGCCACGGTGTCTCTTGCGAATAATCCCGCGACTCCGGCAGGCGTCGGCCCTTTCGGACCCCTCTGTGTTGCTGACTCTCTTTGAGGCGCGCGTGGAACACTAACGCGCCGTCGACACGGCCTGTCGTCACTAGACGGACGGACGGCGAGCCACCCATAGCTCGCCGTCCACAGGCCCGCGCCTACGGTGGCCGGAGGTCACCAGGTGGCCCCCGACGCCCGCGGCGTCCACCACGGCGGCCGGGACGAGAGGGTCTCCTCTCCCGCTCCGCCACCTCCTTCGCTAGCATGACTGCTTCGCAGAAGGAGGCAACGGCGTCCCATTCCGTCTCGCTCCGGACCATGGCTTGGACCAGGGCCGGACGCGAGAGGTCGCCGCCGATCGCCGTTTCGAGGACACGGCGGTGCGCCGCCCAAGCGGGGCACACCTGCACAGTGTGCTCTACCGTGTCCTCTGGTCGATCCTCGCAGTGGTGACACCCGGGCGTTTCCTCCCGCCTGATTCGGTGCAGGAACCTCCCGAAACAACCATGTCCGGTGAGGACCTGCGTCAGGCGGTAGGTGAGGACGCCGTGGCGCCTCTCAAGCCACTCCTCAAAGAGGGGACTTACCGCCGCTATCGTGGCGTGCCCTGCGTTGGGTTGCGATAGTCGTCGTCTCCATGACGCCATGAGATCGCGCCGGAAGTTCGTCCGCTGCGCGACAATTTGCCGCGTCAGCGGAGTTTCCCCCCGGCTTAGTACCTCCGCGCGCCAATCATGCAGGCGCGCGAGGACCACCGCCTCCAGATCCCATGGCGGCAATCCGGCAAGGAGACCCGCCGCTTCGCGCGAGATCGTGCGGTACCCTCGTGTCATTCTGAGGGCCACCACCTTTTGGGGCGCGTTCAAATGGTTCGCAGCACGCTGCCTCAATGAACGCGCCCACACCGGGGCCCCGTAAAGGGCCATGGACCGCACGACCCCCGCGTATAGCCTACGGCAGGAGGCGTTCGGTCCCCCCAGGTTGGGCAGGAGCCGCCTGAAAGCAGCGCCGGCCCGCTCCAGTTTGGGGACCAAACGTCGGAAATGCTCCACGAAGTTCCATCGGCTGTCCAGGACGAGCCCCAGGTATTTCAGCGTCGATTCGACGCCGATGGAAACCCCTCCTACCGTCAGCAAGGATCCCGACGGTGGCGCATTGCCTCGGCCATGAAAACACATGGCCTCGGACTTGTGCAGCGCCACCTCGAGACCCAGTTGCCGGATCCGCTCAACGACTATCGCAACCCCGCGTGTCATAGCGTCGGCCGCCTCCGCGTACGACCCCCCTTGTGCCAGCACCAGCGTGTCGTCAGCGTAGCAAATGACGCTGACGCCACTAGGGAGGTCGGCTCGCAGCACCCAGTCGTAACCGATGTTCCACAGGGGCGGCCCCAGAACCGAGCCCTGTGGGACACCGCACGACATCTCTCGCCGGTTCCACTCTCCGCTGTGACTAGGGTAGATAACTGCCCTGTCGGACAGGTAGTCCCCGACCACACGACGAAGGTAGGTCGGCACCCGATGATACCGGAGTGCCTCCCCAATGCAGCTCCAGGGCATGGTGTTGAAGGCGTTGGCGATGTCGAGAGACACCGCCAAGACAACACCACCCCGGGAGACCGCATCCCCCGTTGTGAGGGCTCTGACGCGCATGACGGCGTCCACCGTAGAGCGCCCCTTGCGGAAACCGAACTGGTTGTCCGCAAGATCCGGCCCCGTTCCCGCTAGGTGCCCGGCGAGGCGGTTCGCAATGACTCTCTCGAAGAGCTTGCCCACCTCGTCGAGCAACACCACGGGCCGGAATGCGGACGGAGAGTCCGCAGGGCGCCCAGGCTTCGGGATGAGTACCAGCTTCCCGGTCCTCCAAGAAAGCGGGAACTGGCCTCTCTCCAAGCATGCGCTAAAGAGCCCCTCCAGTCGAGGCCCGAGAGCCTCCAATGCCAGGGCCCAGGCTTTGCCAGGCAAGCCGTCGGGCCCTGGGGCGGTATTCTTGGCCTTGAGCCTCCGTACCGCCGCTCTCAGGTCTACCCCAGTCACAGCAGGGATGTCGTCGTCGTCGTCCTCTTGGTCCTCTTCCGGCACCGCAGGCGGCGGAGCCATAGGCGGGGGAGGATGTTCCCCTCGCGCAGGGAACAGAGCGCTCACCGCGTCCTCCACGAGCTGAGGCCGGAGACTCTGCGTCAGAGGGGGGGCCCAGGTGCGGAGCTTGTTCCGCACCATGAGGTAGGGGCGCCCCCACGGATCTCTGTCGAGAGTCGCCAGCATTTCCTCGCGGGCCAGATCTCTAGCCCGCAGGACAGCGTCGCGGAGAGCGGTCTTCGCGGCTCTGTATCCCTCGTATAGCTCCGCCTCGATGGCGTCCGCATCCGGAGGACGGATGCGGCGCCTGCGATGCCTGGCGTACCGGCGGCGCGCAGAAATGCACGCCTCGCGCAGAGACGCTAGCTCTCGCGACCACCAGTACACCTGGCGCCGGGCTCTTCCTGGCCGGACTCGGGGCATTGCCACGTCACAAATGTCGGACATGGCCTCCTGGAACCACCCTGCCTCGTGATTGACGTCGGCAGGCCTGTCCGGTGATGTCACCCAGGCCTGCACGATCGAGGCTTCCAGGAGGAGCTCCCGGTCCAGCTGCTTCAGAGCCCAACGCGGACCACTCGGGGTCTGTACGACCGGCGCGCTTGAGGTCTGGGTGGAGACGTCAAACCGGATATATCGGTGATCGGAATAGGTCTCCACCTCCTCCATGACACGCCAGTCAATGACCCGCGGTGACAGAGCGGGACTGGCGAACGAGATGTCCACCACCGACTCGCCCCGCATCCGCACACACGTGGGGACAGAACCCCGATTGAGGACGACCAGGCCTGTCTCCAGAGCCCAGTCTTCCACCATCCTTCCCCGCACGTCTGTCAGACGAGAACCCCAAGCCAAATTCTTGGCATTGAAGTCCCCGAGGACAAGTACGGGTAGGGAATAGTGTCCGACGACGACACCCAACTCTACAAGAGAGTTGTGGAACTCGGCGAGAGTTCGGCTCGGGGAGAAGTAGACTCCTACTACGACGATCTCCCCGAACCGTGCTGCGACGCACCCCTGTCCCCTCCTGACACTTTCAAGGGACGGGGTACCGGCGGCGGCCGACGATATGATGGTCACTGAGCCGCTCAAGTCCGCAACCCAGTCATCCCTGGGTAGGACAAAGTACGGCTCAGCGACCACCGCAATGTTGATCGACCACTGCGCCATGCTCTGCATCAGCAAGTGCTGAGCACAGGCGCAGTGGTTGATGTTCGCCTGGAGGAAGCTGAGTGGGGCCGTTACTGGCATTCCATGTCAGCTTCCTCCTGCGAGGGCCCCTCTGTGGCGGCAATAGCGGCAGTGGCGGCGGTTGCGACTGCGGCGGTTGCGGCTGCGGCGGTTGCGGCTGCGGCGGTTGCGGCTGCGGCAGTTACGGCTGCTGCGGCGGAGACGGTGGCAGTGGCGGCGGAGGGCCTCCCCCTACCTCCGGATCTGGCCTTGGTGGGCGGAGCGGGCGGAGCGCAGGCCGCGCTCCCAGCCCGGTGGTCGCCTGGCTTGCCGGCCGCCGCACATGCAACGCAGTGCGGCTTGGCAGAGCAAGTTACGGCCACGTGACCGGGCTGACCGCAGCGGAAACAGAGGCCGCTGCGGTCGACCTCCGAGGCGCACTTAACTGACACGTGGTGCCCCACGTGGCAACGATAGCACCTCAGAGGCCTGGGCTCCAGCAGCTTTACCTGCGCTGAAACCCAGCCCACCAATAGCCTTCGGCCCTCCACAATCTTTTTGGCCGCCGTCACAGGGCAGCAAACCGTAACGGTTCGCATACCCGAGAAGTCCGGACGTAGGGCGCCTGCCTTTATCTGCTCGGCAGAGCACCCTCCGGACCTGGCGACGGCAGCCACCACTTCCTCCTCAGTTACAGAGTCGTCCAGACCCAGGATGCGCAGGTCTGCGCATCTAACGGGCCTGGACACTCGGGCCTCGTCTGCATTTAGGGACGCTCTCAGCTTTTCAGCCAGAGCGTCAGCGGACGAGCCGCTAGTTTCTCCGGGGATCTCCAGCATCCGCGCTCCCGTCGCGGTGACTTTGAGCCGGAGGCCCCCGGTGATCCCGAGCTCTGTGAGATTCACCGTCTCCTTCGCCTTCGCCAGCAGGTCGCGGTAGGACACGCCCCTCTTTTCCGCTTCCGGCTGTAGCGTAATTACTACAGCGGCGGTTTTCGGGGCGCGGAGCCTAGCCGCGATCTTGCGTGCCCGAGACTTGCGCTGCCGCTCCTTGTTTCGGGCCTTTTTGGCCGCCTTCCGCCGGTTCTCTTGCTCCCCGACCACTTGCCATTCGGCTTCAGCCGGGGGAGGTGTAGGGAGCTGTGCGGGCTGGGACGGTGGCGGCGGCTGCCGCGGTTGGCGTGCCGCAGGCGGTTGGCGTGCCGCAGGCTGTTGGCGTGCCGCAGGTGGTTGGCGGGCCGCAGGCGGAGGACCGCTCGCAGCAGGCGCTGTCGCTGGCAGCGCCTTTCCCTTGCCTTTCTTCCCTTTCCCCTTCCCCTTCCCCTTAGCTTGCGCCTTGGCAGGCGCCTCAGCTGGCGCCGGCTCTGCCGGGGCTGGCTTTGCTGGGGGGGGGGGGGGGCGGCAACACGGCCCTGCCGGAGGGCCGACTGGACGGCCCTGGTCCGGATGCGGCAGCCGCAGCAGCCGCATAGGACACCGTCCCCGGGCCCGAAAACCGTTAGCGCCTAGGAGGGCTTATACGCTAGTATTATATTATCTGTGCTTATACTATTTAAGTCTATATTCGTTACTTTTTCTCATTTGACTAATATTGACTATTTTTATAGAACTCATAAACGAACTTCTGAAGGCTTACCTTAAATGTAGTTGCAGATGATATTTCTTAAAGAAGCTTTTTGAACATAGCTGACACAGATGTGACTTCTCTTTATCATGAACCGCTCGTCTGAAACATTATTTTTTTTTACATTGTAAAGCGACTTAGGTCCTTTTCACACGGCGTTTTTTAACGCACCGAAGACGCGCGTAAACGCGCTTAAACGAAATTCAGACACAGACAGTAGTTTTTGGTCATATACAGCGCCGAGAGCGCATGTTCGTACACGTGTCGTCGCTGCGTTACAAATAGGTATGCCGTGTGCATAGGTTATTAGATTTAGTTGCATAATACCACTGAAGAGAACCATGCATTTTTCGGGATATAATGTAGTCTATGGCAGTCGGCAAGATTGTAGGTAACTATCAGTATAAGACCTACATTACTACATAATCAGACCAGTACTGGTAGAATCAAGTACTTAGAATGTAGACGTTGGATCTGAAGAATAAACTAGTTTACTAATTAAATGAAAATAATAATAGTGCCCTGGCTTCATACGCACCATATCAAAATCTGTTGCCTGGTTATGACGGAGCAAGCAGATAAATAGACAGAGGCAGATAAAGACATAGTTTTAAACATAATTGATACATCAACTTACTTATGCAATAGTACTCTCTGTTTTGTAGAGAACTTTTTATTACATTCTGAGCAGGGGAAGGGTCGGTTCTTGGTATGCGTAGTCATGTGTAGGTCCAGGGCTGATAGTGATATAAACCTGCGTCCACACAAGATACATTCATGAGCTAAGGCAGCTCGGTTGTGCATCACACGATGGTGCTGCGTTAAAGATGTTACCACTGAAACCATATTATGTTGAGTTAAATTTGAACGAAATACTTTTCACTTTAACCTAAATTGGTGGTTGGCTAAGATATGGGTTTGCAAGTTCATTCAGTAGGCAACAGTTAATATTGTTTTGAAAACACGAAACAATGCTTTCTAGATACAATTGTGTGCCTGAGTTTTTTAATTTCTTGTCTTGTCTGGGGCACTGCCACCACTTTGAATAGTCAGCCTCAATGGAAATTATTTTAATTTAAATTTCTAAATACATGAATATAAGTAATATCATAGCCATTACTTACTTTTATTACAAAGCAAACACTCCTGCTTAATGCCTAAATGTTTTATCTTATTATGTCTGTAGCGTGCACTGTGGGAGGAAAACACTTTATCACATACTTTGCATTTTATGCGTTTCCTAAAACTCGCAGGTAAGTGCTGGAGGGAGTGTGCCCTCAGGTCTTTTACAGTTTTCCCGCATTCTTCACACATTTGTGTAACAGACTTAACATCTTTTTCTCGTTTCACTCTTGGAGTAGCTTTCATTCCTTTTTTTCTTTTTCTTCTGACAGTTGCTGAAAGAACGGTGTAGTTATGAATAATTTTAAATGTTTTTTATAGTAAAAATATTTATATAAATTATTTATTTATTATGAATACCATTCTCTTTGATTTCATTGCTTCCATTTTCTCTCTCAAATTCATATTTTATATTTTTGATAACACTCAAGAACTCATCATCAGATTCATAATCATGTGATGAGTCTTTATTTTTCAAATGGAGTTCATTGTTTGTTTCATCCTCTTTTGGCTCATCCTTTACAGTGATTACATCAAGAGAATCATCACTTTCAAATCTCAAGGTTATCGTCTGCTCGCTTTTAATTTCGTCTCTAAAAAATACCTCATTTTTAACACCGCTTTCTTCTTGCACTGACTTTAAATATGCATCATTTTTTAAAGCTAAGCTTTTGAACTCATGGAATGATAGTATTTTGTTATAACATTCTAAACATAGTTTTGTACTAATTTTCGAGACTTGCTCAACCTGGGGACAAAGAGAGAGTACCCTATTTTACTGTAGTGACTTGAATTCGATAAGAGATCCAATAAGACATTGTTTACCTTAATGTCTAAACAAAACATGAAAACATCAGGGAGACTTTTGTCTTCGACAATATAAGCATTTTCTGACTGAAACATATCCTTTTCACATCCGCCTGAAAGACAAATCCTACAAAGGTCCATATTAATTAATTAAATATAGCTAAATTAACTTTAAAATCCATGTTTTTACAATGTTGACAACTTGGCATTGTATTGACGTCAATTATTGACGTTGACGTTGTCAATGACATACAACTTTTTTTTATGGCCTGGTTGCTAGGACCTTTTAGCCGTCCGCGTCATGACAAACAAGTGACAGTCACTATAACGACAGATGACTAAGGGACTACTCACACTTTTTCAACTCTATTCAGCTTATGCCCATAGCAAACGATTTTTTTTTTAATGCAAAACGGGGAAACTCTTGGCCCAAATCTCACCTGATGGAAAGTGATGCGAAGCCGAAGTTGGAAGCGAGTTTCACCCGGAATCCTCTTACACAGAGGAACTGGCTATCATACCTCTACATGCCGGAACACAACAATGCTGTTAACATTGTTGTTATGGCGACAGACTTAGACATGATGGTGGTAGCTTGCCAGGCGGACTTAGAACAAGTCCTACCACCAACCAAACCGAGCAAAAAATTTGCCCCCGCTGGGAATCGAACCCGGGATCTCTGGGTCTGAATTAGGTGGTTTAACCACTAGACCACGGAGGCGGTTAGTGTCACCTGTTTAGCACCACCCGGGGACCACGTGCAGGGATTCGCTGAAGGGTATTCTCCTACGGACGCGGGTGACTCGGCCCCCGTAGATTTTGTATAGAGCCACTTTCGCATCTATTCAGCTTTTCGCATGCTTTCGCGGCAAACAAGAATAAAATGAGGAAAAATGTGTTTTTATCATGCGAGTGCTATAGATAGAGTTCAGCGCTGTTGCTATTATTTTACTTACGATGCTTTATGCGGTTGATACATAGAGTATATAACCACTAGAGAGCGTATAGGCCGATTTCTTCTAAGTACGCGGCTCACTACAGCGGGCCCGGGGACGAGGAACAACGCGCGGCTGCAATTGGTCCGTTCAAGGTCAAGTTGCATAGGTAGCCTATGGTTAGTGGTGGCGCTACTTGATTAAAGGAAAATAGTCGATATCGATAAAATGGATTTTGACATTATAAAAATACTCAATCCAAACAAACAGCGCTATATCTTGTTTAAACAAAGTTTCCCCTATTAACCTTATCTTTCCACTTTTATTTTAATTCTGAAATCTTCGAAAATCTAAAATGAGAACATGTATGTCAAACACACAGATGAAAAAACTGAGACCCTCCTCCTATTTTTAAAGTCGTTTAAAAGTAGTTAAGTGTATAATGTAAGTATGTTAATTGATAAAAAATTGTAATAAATGTAATTTTATGATCATCGTTAAATCGACTTCAATCATTAAACGTAACAGCACAGATTTTTACGATAAAAATACAAAGGGGAAGAAAGGGATAAAAATATAAGTATTTCCTAATGAAAGAAAGAGACTTTTCCAAAAGACATCAACGCGCGCTTCTCACAGTGTGCTCGTTCACCTAACCACCATTTTATAAAGACCCCTGCGGTGGCTCATTATCTGATTACTTAAATCAAAAATATTTTGCGTAGTCTTTACTCTCCGATGAAAAGTTATGCCATCCTTTTTGTAACAAGAGGTCTTGGAATGTTTCCCACACAAATTCACCGGGTGTGAAGGCATTTTTATGCGTTATAAATTGCATAAAAATTAAAACGATTTGTAAAAACTTAGCGTGCCCACTGGTCTAACACTTGGTCACAACTAAAATGGTCACTAGTGGCGCAGCCTAATATATGAGCAAAAACACTAATAGTTTTCGTGCGTCGGGGCACTGTATGCGCAGTCAAGTGGTTTAAGGGTCAATCCCCACTAAAAGGCAGCGGTCTTTGGGTTGACAGAACTGTCTGTGTCATGTGTATCAGCGAAATGCGAATGGAGCTGAATAAGTGTTTCTGGTCCCTAAAACAGAAGTGTTCGTGGTGGTGTGACAGGTTTTGTTTGTTTTATATCTGCAATAGCAAATGGTTTGCTTTAAAAAACTCTTATTCCTTATTCCCCTGCGTCTACGTTTGCGTGGGTTTAGTATGTAATTATCGTAGACATCTCTATTTTGTTCCAAAATAAATTATAGCCTGTTACTTCCAGCTTTCTATTATTCAATTATTTTTTAAATCGGTCTAGTAATTTCTGAGCAAATAAACAAAGATATCTTTCCCCTTTATAATATAAGCAGGTATACACCTATGTTTTCCGAAGGCAGAGAAGCATTGATATATTTCTATGGTATATCGTCCTTTATGCAGTTATGTTTAGGCCCATGCAACAGAACAGGCTTGAACGTCGTTACTCGGAACCTCAGCGATGCTGAACGACATACCAACCTGCATTGAGTTTCTCGAGGACTTAAATATCAGCCGTGATAAGGTATGCAGGTAGAAGGAATAAAAAACAATAATATAGTCTTAGCTTTTATTTTCTTGTAAGAATGTTGGATACAAATTGCTAATTCCGTATCAAATTTATATTAAAATGCCACAGTATAAGGAGAAAAATTGTATATACTATAAATAGAAGCATTTTGGACGCCATACAAGTACCCTTGACGCTTCCTACAGTAAATGTTATGTATGTCGATATGGCCCGGACGAGCCCAAGTTTACCAACGAAAAGACAGGCACATTAACTTATATCTATGAATAAAATATATGTCTAAAACAATAAATCAATCCCCTTGGATCACGAGTTGTGATGTGTAGTAAAACGTGCTCCAACACGTTCGCATTTTATTAGCTGCCATTGCTTGTTTAAAACATAACAGAATATTCCAATCAAGGTACAAAATAAAATTGCAAACTGGTTATATAAAATACAAATAAAATAAGTATTAAAAAGCTAAAAAAAATATTGCATAAAACTTTCATTCGTACAACATTATAATTTATTAAAATTAATATTTACTGAATATACAATTCAATTTAAGTGAAACACTGCAAGGTAATACAACAATTATTTTTCTTTATAATATTAATATAAAATTGGCAATAAAAATGTTTACTCCAACTTGCTGTGGAAAATCTAAATGCTATTCATAATAAAATATATTCTAGTCATTACTAAGTGTCAAAAACGTTTCTAATGCTATCACCTAGTTACAATCTTTATTATATTAAAAAAGAAATAAATAGGCACATCACATTCACTCCGAATGTTCGAAATACTAACTTAACAAGCTAAATTAGAATATTAATTTCACATTGTTCTCTTAACTATAAATTACTAACAATCCACAATTATATTGCAGTATTGCTGGATACAACAAACGTTGCTATGGCGTTCCGGATTTTGTACTAACATAAACATTCATCATTATAGTTGGCGTAAAAATGTGTCGCTTGCTGCAAGGAAGCTATCTAGTGAACGAGCTTGGAAGCTTCACCCTCGGGTAGCCATGTTAAAATAGATCTAAGAACAATTAAATATGACGCTAAAGATAATCTCATTTAATAGAAAGTTCCCGTGATACTGTTAAGTACAGATTAAGCATCTATTTATAATTTTAACTAAATAATACACCACATTGCAAAGAAAATTACATCAAAAGTAGTCGCCATAATATAAACATGCAAGCCACGTAAATCAACAGTAAATAATATTAGAGTTACCATAATAAAATGCAAATATACCTTAGAACACGAAGGAATTAATTAATACATAAATGTACAGAAAATGGTCCTAATTGGATATTTTTTGTATACCTAGAATAACCAAATTGACTTTAATTATTAAGGAGAAATGAATTCATGGCAGTACCTTTAGCTGTCTAGGCATAGAAGAATTTAACGCTATAAATACGTTTACAAATTATACTAATTGTAAAACTAAACGTTGTCACTCTTGATGTTGTCAAAATGATAAAAATTACCGGTACGTCGTTATGAATCGGTGGTTTGAATACCGGTCGAACGATACAGAAGTATACGCTGGAATATAGAGAAGCGGCGGAGTATTGTGTCGGTGCGAGGACCGGCAGCGTAGCGAATGGTTCCGAAGAGGTCGTGGTCGAGCGTGGTGTGGAGCGGCCGCTAGTTGGTCTCGGCGGCGGCGGCGGCGGGCGGCGGCACGGGCACGGCCAGCGGGGAGCGTTGTCGGTCAAACATCTCGAGGATCAGCTTGGGGTCGGTGCCGGCCGGGACCGTCACGGTGCCCGTCTGTGTGAACACGCCTTATGAGTACCACCGAACGTTCTTCTCGGCAACTCGTGGCGTCCGCAAGTGTTTACCAGGGTCTACTGCAGATTATTGCCAAAACGATCTCTTTTAAACTCTTTTCTCTTTTGTTACAATTTAGCCATGATGGTGAGTGATCCCTGTACGAACAGCACACGAACGGACGCCACAACATTGCGTATAATTTGAGTTAGTTTGTTAATACACAATTTAAACTTAGTTATTTTTAGTAAGTATAGAAGGAAACTGTAAATAGAGAATCTTAAAGGTTAATAACAAAGGCGTATGAAGCTTAATAATTGATAGAAAAAGGTACTAAAATACTTGGTATAGAGAAGGGCGTTCATGCAAGGTAATGTAGAGGTTGTACGTAAGGTACTATGAAAGCAAAGTGTGGGGTACCTCGATGCGCGTGATGACTCCTTCCTCGCGACTGTGCTCTAGGACTACAAACAAAACACAAAGCGCCCGTCAAACATACAAACGGATAAACATGTAACATAAACGTATAAAATGGTGTATGAAGCGATTTGATTTTAAGGATTTATTTGTAAATTTTAACATTAGGCAGACTGGTGAAAAATGAACAATTTCTACTGGAATTCAAGAGATTATTAAAGAACACAAAATTATAAGTAAACATGAATGTAGGCAACAAAGTTTATAAAAAAAATCGTGAATTTATTTATGGTCTTGTTATTTTATAAGAACTAATCAAAACCTTGATAAGCTTTTAGAAATTATTCATTTCATATAACAATAAATTTTTCATACAATAAAAATATTATTTTGCGCGTATTGCAAAAGCTTTGCTTTATAAACATCATAATATAATTTGTATACAAAGTAAGCCAATTCATAGCGTATATTTCGCTTCCATGCAAATCATATTTTTATTGGTGGGGGAGATTTAAATCCTGTAAATAAAAACTGTATAAAATATGTCGATTTTGGGAACTACTTGATAATCTGATGAAGATGGCATATTTGTAATAATTATAAAAACTTGTCCGCGGCTTCGCCCGCTGGATAAATCATAATATACTAAAACCTTCTTCGAGAACTACTATACCCATTGGTGAAATCAGCATGAAAATCGGTGCAGAAGTATTTGAGTTTATCGCGAACAGACAGACAGACGCGCCCGAGGACTTAGTGATAAAAGTGACCTTAAGTTAGTTACTTAATGTCGAAAATTATTTGGTTACTTCGTTTTGTGTACATACGTCCTTTTTATCGTATGACAGCAATATAGGACTCCTATACTAAAGTCCGGCCGCGAAGCAGGAAGAATTTCGTCCGTTGACCTGTTATTACCTGTCTCTGTCACTCCCGCTTAAATAGAATGAGTCTCGCTTGCACAGATGCAATGGCCGCTGTCCTCAGGGATTGTAAACGTTTGCCTGAGAGTGTAAGGTTTCTTCTTGTTTGCAAGTGTATGTCACGTAAAAAAAGAAGTACCTAATCAAAATTAGTTAAACTAGATGATAATGTAGATAAAAGTGTTGATTCTTTTGTAATAAATATGATAGGCGAGACGTTTTCGGAAAGCAGTAACTCCGATACAGAGGAATCAGATTCTGATTTTTTAATTTTATTTTAGCGTACTAGTAATTATAACTTATCTAAATTATAATCGATGTTTTTAACTTATAATATAAAATCGAAATACATCCTTTATATGATAATAATATTTTTTTTTATTTTCAAAGTTGATACTTTCTCCTATAAATATTTCATGTAAACCGCACTTAATACAAAAATGTTTGTGACCACTGTCAGTAGGTAAAAAGGTCATTGTACGAAATTCTTCCTGCTCCGCGACTAGACTTTACTACTATGTTACGAAGTAATACGAGCTGAGATTCATTAACACATTTGCTTATCAAGTCATCTATCTTGTAAAGGAGGTTATGTTCTAGGAGTGACGCCATACTCACTGTTCTCGCTGGTGGAGTTCGTGGTGGTGGTGGTAGTGGTGTTACCATCTCCGTTGGTGTCGTTGACCATGGTGCGCGTCGTCGTCTTCACTACCATGGAGGACGTGTTCACTTGTGAGTTCTGAATAACGAGGTGGTTATGTAAGGAAGTGACTATCTTTGTTTTTGATGAATGGTCTTGCTTTTGACCACATTCACGCCTGATGGAAAGCGATAGATGATGTGTATGATGGAGCGAGCGTGCTCTCAAGATGCCTGTTTAACTATTTCTAAACAGTCTATAAGTGTGAATCATGTTGCGGAATTTGTTCGAAAGAGACAGCATGGCCTTAGAGTAAGAGTCTGAAACTCCTCCAACTGCGCCCAGGGCGGAAAGAGTCATTTGATGAATCCCCCATCCTTAAAACAAGTTTTTTCTCAATATGTTTTGGTGTTTAGTTTGGAAGTCGGTTACATTGAAAAAAGTTTTTTATTTTTCATTTTTAAAACCTCCTCCTTTTTTGGAAGTCGGTTAAAAAAAAGGCCTATCCTCACCTGTAAGTTAATATTAAGCTCGGGCTGTGCCTGCGGCTCGGGCGCGTGGGTGTGGTCGCGCACGGAGTCCACGGTGATGTCGGCGGACACCGCCGTCACGTCGTGCGGGCCTTCCGGTGTCTCCTCCTGGCATTAGGGTCCAATTAGATGATACACTGCGATGAAAACTCGCGTTTTGGTGCGCTTTATATAAATTTGCATCGATTTGAAATGACAAAATACGTGTTCAATTTTTTTTTTTTTGATAATTTAACGGACGACCTTAAAAATACTTAGATATTATTTTCCGGTCTAGTAAAATATCCTATTGACTAACAAAGCTAAAATTATCTTGATTAAATGAAGGTGAAAGTTACAATAATATAATTGTTTTTATAAGAAATGTGTAGAACAATATAATTTAAGAGAAAAAGAGACTGATACTTTCTTATGGTATCAACAACAATAGTGACACCAGGTATATCTCTGATCTATGTATTAACTAATATTTTATTTAAAACTCTCTTTTTATCTAAAATTTTTTTGTTAAAACTCTGGATTTAGCCTCCTATGACAAAGGATATTCTACTTTAAAACTATGGCAGCAGAGTTGTTCTTTGCAATACTGACCTTGTGTTCACCATTAGTTAGCGGAGGCTCTTCCACAGCCCCGCGTAGCGCCGCTGCCCACGGCGACAGGATGATGTGGCATTGAGCGATCGTCACCTATAAACAAATTGTTTAATTACATCATATTAAAAACTTCGCCCGCGACTTAGCGTGTTCAACCAAACAAACAAACTCTTCAGCTTTATAATATTAGTAAGTATAGACAGATTTTCACATACCTTCGTAGCCGAAAGAGTGATCCGTTGTAATTCCGAAGAGGAGTGCAAGTAGAGAGCTTCACCTCGTTTCGAGAAGCATAAACTTGAAATACCACTGTAAAAAAAAAGAGCTTGTTCAAGTTGTGACATAATAATGGGATAAAGCGCTCATTTCTGTTAAAGATCTTATGGCTAAGTGTACAGAGTGTGAGCTGCTGACTAGATAGTAAACAGTCATTCGGATCGTCTGCTGTTATACAAGTACCCGCCTTGGCTGTCTACACGGTGATAGTAGTTGCCCGATCTCTTGCGAGGTACAACACCCAAAAAAATCAGGTTCCACTCGCAACAGCGGCGTTGAGCTCCGGCTGATACTCCCTGCCCGCACTTACTTGATGTCCTCCTTGCGCACGGCGGCTGCGTTGAGCTGTCTGCGCAGCTCGGGGCTGAGCACGAGGCAGTCTCCCAAGTTGGTGAGGCACAGCAGGCACCACTCGCGGTGCCGCGCGCCCGAGCCTCCCGCACCCGCTGATACTCCCTGCCCGCATTCGAACCACGCGAATGCTGTGCGACGGACCTGTGCACAGAACTTGGTTTTCAAAATCTCTAAAACAATTTTAGCGTCGATGTTCTTAACACAATAAATTGTTGCCAGGGATGCGGAACTGTTTGAAAAAGTAACCGCGGCTCTGGAACGCAAAGGGTATCTGAGGGAACACGGGTGGGCTTTAGTAAGTAATGTGACCTCTGCAGTACGTACCCTGGCGCCCTCGTGCGCGGTGAGCTTGTACTTGTTGTGCGGCTTGAGCGACGGCAGCGTGAACACCTTGAACTGCTCCTCCGACGTGATGAGCACGCGGTGCGGCCCGCTCTCCGGCAGCGGCGACACGCCGCGCTCCACCTGACACAACAATCGTTTGTCACTTCTTCTATACTTCAATACCATGCTAAATACCGGAACTTATTAAAGCATTACATTAAGCAGTTATTTAAGCATATTTTTTGTTTGTTGTACACCTATCACACTAGTCTTTTTAACCCAAAGATTGACTGGAGAATGCCTTGTCGCATTAAGTCCGCCCATGTACCACCATTGTGCACAAAGTTTAAATAAATAAAGATCCTGGCGGAACTACCAGGCAACTCGTCTATGATATTAGTTTTGATACAGTCAGCAGCTTCTTGGTATTGCTGTTTGCAAAACAGTCTGTCTTCTTCGATATTTTCAGACCGAAGTTATGATGATGTTCTCTTTAGAGGAATACATTAAATTATGTCGATCGGTCTGCGTGCCATGAAACTGGAGGCCGAGCCTTAACATAATCGGCAGCCCCAGGTAAAGCAGACAAACTGATGAGACTATATTCATACGACACCGGCGCCCTGTGCTTCAGCTGGATCTCCTTAGCGAGCTGGCAGCTCATACTGTACTATATCATCACGACGTACCTCTAGCGGGTCGGGCAGCGGCACGGCGGCTCCGTCCAGCACGGTGATGCCTATGACCGGCGCTCTGTGCTTCAGCTGGATCTCCTTAGCGAGCTGGCAGGTCACGGGCTCGTCTTTCCTCTTGTTGGTGTTGGGTACGGTTATCGTGAACGCGTACACTGTGCCGTTGTTTGTGCCGGCCCAGAGCGTCGGCGTTGAGTTTTGTGCTGGAAAATAAGAAGGACAAATATTGTAAAAATTAAAAAAATCTGTTCCGAAGTTGAAATAATTTGGCTCCGCTGGCTATGCCGTACACTTTTCCTATGGACCGCCATGACCGCAGTCGGTCAGGAGCACTTTGTGATTATTGTATACGTACTGTTGATGAGGAATGTCCTGGCGAAGTACAGACAGCGCACCATAGAGCCGAAGCCGTCGTCTGCGGGCCGCGCTTCGATAGCGCGCTCTACTGGCTTCAGTTCGGCGTCTGTATCTGAGGCTGCCTTGTCTGTTGGCTTCTTGGGGATGGGCTGGACACGGTAAAAAGGAATACTTTAAACTATTGGCTGTGATTATAATTGCAAGATTAAAGTACCTACTCTTAGTTCGAATAAATCGTCTGTCAAAAGTGGAATTGCCATTTTTGCGTTATTGCAAGAAAATGTCCTACAAAGTCGCTCTGGTCAGCCAAGATCACTATCATAATCCTTAATTTTTGTGACATTTTATGGTTAATTTATTTTACTAACTTTTCAATATACTGGGATTGAAGTGCCTTTAGATTTTATTTTTTTGGAAATGTATAAAGTGCGCCTTTCGGGTAAATGATGTACGTACGATAACTCACTTCCAAAAGATATAAAAACCACACAATCGCTATCACTATTTAAAAAACTACTTAAATGTCACATCTTGAAAGGTCATCAAAAAAAAAAAAAAAACTAACTAACATAATTTATATTTGCCTCTAGTGTAAACGAGTCCTTAGATTTGAACACAAAAACAAGATAACGAAACACAATACAAAATTGTTAGAAATTACCTTCATAAATTCGAAATGTTAATAACACTAAACCTCTCGATACTCCTGGACACCAAAAATGTATACCTAAATTTAGATAAGTTAAGTATTTATTTCTGTACACGTGATTTGTAATCTTTAGAAATAAATGAATTCAAACCGTAAATATTTATATTGTGACATACTATGCTTACTTTGCATGTTTTGACAAATAAAGTTATCTTTATGGCCAACTGACAATGATTTCGAAATGAAGCATGTGATGGATACTCACTTGTGTGGGTGAAGTAGGACTGGACGTGGTAGTCTGTCGTCGCTGCGACCTTCCTTTCCGCAGTCTTCTGAACGACTCCCGAAGCGACTTCTTGAACGATTTTCTCCTCGAAATGGGCGTGTCGCCAGCACCGGAATGATCTGGCCGAAATTAGAGAGCAATTTTGTACAGTTTTTGCCAACCTTCTGTATCTTACAAGCAAATAAAAGATTTTTGATTTTTGGAGGAGAGGAAATTAATGTATTTATTATTACTAATGTGAAAGTAATGTGTAGTAGAACTTTTAGACATAAGTACTAGAATATGTATTATATAACCTCCTCCTTTTTGGGAAGTCGGTTAAAAATATTATATTTTCTAAAAACTGCCCAGTTAGATTTAGATGCCCCTTTGCAAAAGGGTTTTTTTTATGTATTTTATTTTAAGGCCCCAAAACGTTTTTTGTCCAGTAATAAATGAAAGATTCGATACCTTTCCGATTTAGTCAATCACTACCATATTTGAAAAATTAATTGTGTATAAGTTTAGTTTTAAGTGCGTAAGTTGTACAGTGCATGGTTGATACACGCTGTTTGCAACGATAAGGTTTATAATCGACTAGCTGACCCGCGCAACTTCGTCTGCGTCACATTTTCCATTAATGCTCCGCTCCTATTTGTCTTAGCGTGATGACATATTATTCTGCTTTATAATATTAGTATAGATTGTGCAGTACATTCTGTTTTGAGAAATACGGGTGTGTGCGCGACTGCGTATCTATTGCTTTTACTGAAGTGCAAGCGTAGTATTTGCGTGTGGAAAGGATATACTGGGGACACATGGTTCCTATACATGTTCATCCACCGGGCTCCTTGTTTATTATATCTTTTACTGGTACCGTCACCGCAGCCGTTACTATGCTAGGTACTGACCGTGCGGGTTGAGCGTACACTTGTGCAGCAGCGCCTTGGTGTTGATGGCGTCCACGAGCGCCAGCCCGTGCGCCGTGCCGCCGCACACCAGGCCCCACTCCCACTGCGCGCCCAGCGCCGTCACCGCAGCCGGTGGGACTAGTTGAACCACTGAGCTCGCCTGGGGACGAAAAGCGTACTAAGTACATGTTTACCAGGAACCTAAAATGCACTGAAATAACGTGCCTTTGCGTAATTTGTGCCAATGTATAATTTCATAATTAATGATGTAACCATCACTTGTAAGAATTTATTAATTTTAAAAGAGAGTGTGGAGTTTCTTGTACAATCACCGGCACGGATCTTGAGCGCTGACCTTCACCTGCGCAAAAGTGAGTTATTGGGTCTCTTTGGTGGTATGAAGTGAGGCGCGGAGGCGCGGGGGCGGGGAAAGTGCAGTGATTGGCCCGTAGCGCATCGCGCGTCATAGCCGTCACTCGGGGTTCGTTCTTTACTCTTGCTGCACGTACCTCACGACGACGTTTTATTTGTCATAAGGTGTACGATGCGCAGAGCGATCCCCACTATTCCGCCGAGCGCTCAAGAACCGTGCAGCTTAATCTTTTTGAACGACCGACCTCGACACTTCAAAAGTGCCTTAAATACTAAAATCGACTCTTCCATACATTTATTTATGTGCGTAATATAAGTCTACAAAATGTGCTGAACAGCTGATTTATTTTCGCGGCTATTTTGTTGGTCCCATAGTAAAAGTTGTACATAATGAATATGATTAGTACAATTACCACTTAGGAGGTATTGCGTTTATCCTGATACAAGTCGTATAGTAAAGGTTAGGTTTTTAACCGACTTCCAAAAAAGGAGAAGGTTCTCAATTCGGCGGGTTTAAAAAAAAAATGTTTATGTTACACCGATTACTCCGAGGTTTCTGATCAGATTTGTGTGATTCTTTTTTAGTTCGATGCGGCCATACTTGCCATTTGGTACCGTAATTTTTTTATTTCGTTTGGCTTTCAAAGCCTTAATTTTGGAAGTCGATTATATTTTTTAAAACTAGTAAAGGCGTTAAGTTACTAATCCAAAATTGCAATATATTGTGACCCTCACCTGGTATCCTTGTGGGAATGTGAGTGATCCTGATCGGAGCGTCAGCTGGTCGTGTCCTTTCCACACGAAGCCGTCGCGATCTGACACGATGTTCACTGTCACAGACTGAGGAATAAAATAACAATAGTTAGAAAAAGCTAAATAACATAAGTAATTAATAATTCTTAGAACTTAGGCCGCTATTCCACTGGCGTTTTACGAGCGTTGGCGTTTCTCCAACGTCTATGCAGCGTCAACGCTGCGCAGATGCGACGTTGACGTTGCGGTTTTTGGCAACAGGTACAATCACGCCGTCCCGCCCGCGCCCACGCGGAAAGAGCGAGGTGGCGTGATTGTACCTGTTTGCAAAAATGCAAGGTAAACGTCACGTTGACGCGACGTTAACGTTTGCCACTACAGACTTGGACGTTGGAGAAACGCCAACACTCCTAAAATGCCAGTGGGATAGCGGCCTAACATTGAATCCGACGGGGTCTGGGAAAGAACTTGGTGAGAAAAGCTTAGCATTATAGGCAACACTAGCACGTCGCCCGCAACTTCCTCCGTGCTGCAAAATTCTTAAGGAAACCTTTTTTTTGTAATATATATAACCTACTAGCGACCCGCCCCGGCTTCGCACGGGTGCAATGCTGATACTAAATACATGTTATTATACATATAAACCTTCCTCTTCAATCACTCTAACTATTAAAAAAAAAACCGCATCAAAATCCGTTGCGTAGTTTTAAAGATTTAAGCATACATATGGATATAGAAAGAAAGAAAAATAGTTTATTTACGCCAAGCATGACGCATAGAAATCAAACACTACATTAAAAATAACAAAAAAAAAACTGGGACAATATGCGTCACCTTTACGTAAAACGGTCATCGCTCAGCATTATGCTGGGACTCGTGTGCGAAACAGAGCCCCAGCGCTGGTTTTCAGCGACGACCGTCGCTGACAGAGAAAGCGACTTTGCTCTAAACTATTTAGTGATGTTACTCAGAGATAATGTATAACCTATGTTACTCAGAGATAATGTAGCATTCTAATGGTGAATGATATTTTGAAATCGATCGCGAATTTTTTGAGTTTATTTGTTACAAACATACAAATCTTTTCCCTTTGTCATATTAGTGTAGATAAGAAGAAAAATCTTTATAGTTTCGCATATCATTGTGTGATTTAAATGCCACTATCCTCTACACGAGGATATTCTGTGTCGTGAAGACTAGTTTTCTTAATTTTTGGTTTTGTCTACCTTAACTTCAGCAGTGTTGGAAGACGTCTTGAGGCTCGCCACCACTATGTGCCCCGCCGCGCCGCCGATTGTTAGCATTCCCGAAAGTGGGCACAGGATCACCTAGTCAGAGGAGAAACTTGTATTATTTGTATGTCACTAACAAGGATGTAGAGACAACATAGTTTAAAAAAATAAGAAATTTAAGCACGAGTATTAATATTAAAAAATCTTCCTAAAATAATCCTCGTTGATGACAGACCAATCGCAAGACTACTGTGTCCAAATAAATAAAAAAAAACCTTTAGTATTTTGTAATCAAGTGTTTTGTTTACTTTACATAACTTCATTTTATGCTTACCCTTTTGACAGCAAGTCTTGGGTCGTCGCTATAAGGATCGAAAGTGCCGACCCGTCTGAATGGAGGCCATTCTTCTTCGTCGTTTTGACTGTCGTTGTTCTCGCCAATTTCTTCACCACTATACATAGAAATAACACTTTTTATTTTGTAGAAGTGAAGGTCGAAAGTAGACTGGCAAAAGCATGGTTGAAGATGTGAGCAAACCAATATGGCTGCGAAATATTGCGCGAAATAAAATCGCAACGAAAGAGTGTCAGTGTGATAACGTTTAATTGTTGGTTATTTGCCTTTTGCGATACTCAGTTGAAAAGAGCAGTCTTCGGGGACCACATGGCACAAGTTTCAGGGAAAGATTATGAAAATGAAGGGACTCACAGTAAGTAGGTACAACTTATTTGTCTATGGTACAATCAAAGCTGAGAAAAAAACTACTATCTATGGTAAAATCTATTGGGACAATGAGAGTGCCAAAAAAAATGGATATGTATTTTAATTTTGTCACGTAATCAAAAAATTATGACGATATTCGTTGGAATTTCTAGAAGCGACATAATACTTAACCAATACTTTTTGTTTTAATCCAACTGATGCATGAAATATAACATTATTGTTTTCATCCTAGTTGTGGTAGAATAATGTATTTGATCAGGAGGCACTTATCTGCTCAACTTTCATTTGATACAATATACTATGATTATGAACAATAGTATTTTTATAGTCCTACTAAATAAAATACATTCAGTATCCGTATTCAGACATAGATATGAGATATGAGAAAATGACAGGGTAACAATAAAAGTATGAGAAAAAAATATAAAAATGAAAGAAAAAAACTATTATTCTATTCACAGAAAACTCAACTAATTAATGTTATCTTCAAAAGTGCGTGCACTATTCCTCTATAAAAACAGCATTAAAATGACAGGATGAAAAAAAAGAAGCATGCAGCTGGCAATAAAATAATTTTCCATGCTTACAACATTTTCTGTTACCTTGTGGTCGACCGTTTGAGCCCACTTCGTTATGAGCAAGCAATAAGCAGAGGAACATATCGTTAGCTAACGTTAAAGGCGTCGACACACAGTGGGCTTGAGGGGCAAAAACATGGCGTGATGTATCGTAAGTGTGTACTTGGGGTAATGCATTGAGTTCCCTTTTACTTATATCTAAATTGTGTGTATCTGTGTGTGCCAAATAAATTTGTTTTTTTTTCTTTCTCCTCAAAGTTGTGAGTTGAGCTGCATTATAACTGACAAATGCTAGCACTGTCTGGACAGGTCCATTCAACCCTACGTGGTACTTTCCTCAAAAGGCGACAACAGACGTGAACCTATATGGTTTTCATATATTATTGACGATTGGACTTCAAAAGAGACTATGAACTGACTATGAGTTTGTTTCTCGAACTCTGAGAGCTAGGAAACATCGGCCTCATCTAGAATAAAATGTCCAAAAAATATTGACGTGTAAAAGTTACATGTAACCTATTTGAAAAATAAATATGATTTGATTATTTAATAAAGGCTTTTACACTTAAATATGTATTACTAGGTGACCCGTGCAACTTCTTCTGCGTCAGTTTTGTTCATTAATGCTTTGCTCCTATTGGTAGTAACGTGATGTTTTAAAGCCTATACAGCCTTCCTAAAACTCACTAAACGAATTTTTCAATTCGAACCAGTAGTTTCTGAGATTAGCACGTTCAACCAAACAAACAAATTCTTCAGCTTTATAATATTAACTTATAGCTTAGTAGTATTTAGTAGTTGTAGTGCCGTTGAGATAAGGCAGCCAATATTATTAAAAATACTTGTATGATCATGTGAATGTTTATGGCACTAAATCAATAAGTCATGAAAGGCATTTATAACATCTCCATTATCCTTGTACCTTATTTCCGCTGCGTGTCAAAGCCTCTACAGCAAGCTATGAGTGACTTTAGCAGGCTATGTTGAGAGTTATTTAGAAGAAACTAGAGATTAGTTCAAACATTCTAAGTTTTTCAAATAAAAGGTAAGTAAGCATGTAGAATTCAGACTATTTCGATCTTGACCATTTACTATTGCTTACGTTATTAGGATATTTATTTACTATTTGTCATTTAATAATTGTAATTAATTCATTAAGCAACATATTGTTACTATTTCAAATGTATTTCTACTATTTCAAATCGCATTTGACCTTAGATCGTGTATGTGTTCATTAATTGTTCCGCTACCGTAAAGGGGGTGATTCTACTACAGTTTTATATTCACTTTTATTTCTTGTTTTTATGTGTGTGCAACTATTGTTATGCCGAACACGTTTTTTTTTTCCTTTAATTTGTTGATTGTTGTATGATGAACCTAAATCGCATTTTTGCGAAACCATGACGTGTAAAATCACCGCCTTTACGATAGCACGTGTCAAAGTGAGAGACAGCTCTTTGAAACAGCACGTAAGAGGGCACTGTTAGGTCACCTGAACAGCTGCGCCGTGGTGTACTTGTAGAGCGGCGTCATGGGCACGCCGGTGACGTCCCAGAAGCGCACGGAGCCGTCCTCGTGCCCCGTCAGCAGCAGCTGGCGCTCCGCGTGCTCGGGGGCCTCCGGGATGCCGCCAGAGATAGGCCACGCGCTCTCAGAGTACATGTTGTCGCTTTGCTGTTGGCCTGGGGCAGATAACTCATAGTCAGATCGTAAATTATGAGTAGAGTACTACATACCAACCATGCTTGCTCGAACCTAGCGTGCTTGGATTTGGCTCATCAGGTTGCAAAATCTTCGCTTTGAAGTTTGCTAACGAGCGAAGGTCCATAGCATTTTGAAGACGGAACACAATGCAGAACAGGACAGAAACTCCCTACACAGGGTGGGTGGATGCAAAACAAACTTTGCTAATACTCAGTCTGGCCCAGAAAGAGGCGGAAATATAATCTGGACGAAACACGAAGACTAGTTCGAGGTGGCGTACGAAAACAGTTTCTGGAAGGTCAGAAGAGTTCAGGAGACTTTTTCCCGGTAATGAGACAGTATATACAGCCGTCGTAAGAAAAAAATGACGTCTCGACTCAAAACGAAGTCACCGATTACCAAAATCGATTACTTCGTTTTGTAAGTAGAAAAAGCACGTGTAGATACGTGTTTTTTTGATATGACGGCAGTATAAGCGACCTAAATATTTCAGTAATAAAATAACTCACCAGCAGCAATAATATTGTCGAGCACATTGGAAGCGACGTTGTCGACCAGCTGCGCGGTGGTGACGGCGGAGGCGTGGATGGACACGAGGTAGGGCAGGCGCAGCGGCCGCCAGCGAGAGTCCGTCAGGTCGATCACCACCAGCTCCTCCTCTGCTAGTACCACCTGGAAACGATATAGGTGAGGTATTTTGGCCATGTAGTAGGCCGTCGACCGTAGCGAAGGTGGTGGTCTTCTTTGCGAAGCAATCTTGGTTAGAGATCGCCCAAGGCAGTGTTTGGAAGGAGAAAAGAGAGGGACTGGTTATCAGTGGGATACAGTACTATTAGGTTGGCTTACAAAAAACGGCAAAATCATATAATCTTAAAAATATGTTTGAAGAAATGATGTAGTTGTGCAAGGCATGGCAAGGCAAGGTGTGCTTACTCCATTATACAAATTTTTGCTCATTTTACATACTAGACTTTATTCAATTAGATTCTCGTAAGTATTTACATCTGCACACGACCTCCAATAGCAGTTAAATATTTTAAAATCACAGTGTGAGTTTATTAGAATAATCACAAAAGGCATAGAACCAATGCGCCGCCATTTTTTTTTGACGATCTAACGTACATACATATAATGTAGAGGATACTTCAACAAACCCAAATTGTTTAGAGTATGGTGCCCTAAAGCGTCATGTTGCCGACATAATTATTTTGAGGAAAAGATTTAATTATATGCTTAATTTAGATATTTTTTCTATCTCCCATAGCATGCCAGCTCCTATAGGATAAAGTTCGAACCCCCTTTAACTTATTTACCTACTTAAAATTAGGAAAAATGTAAAACGGTATAAGCTTAAGTTACCAGAGCAGCGGCGACTTGGTTGACGGTCTGCAGCTGCATGAGCGCCGGAGTGTCGGGCCGCTCCTCCTGCAGCGGCACGCCGTCCGGCGGCACCGGCGTCGTTGTGAACAAGTCGATTACCTGCCACACACAAACATATGCTTTAACATGAGATTCTTTGTATTCCCTGAGTAGAGGCAAATGCATACTATACATTGACTGGTAAAAGGGAGTTTAGTATGTATTTGTACAGTATGCCTATGGTACTACAGTAGGCGCCAGATAAATGTGCAATAACGATCAATGTCAAATCGACTTACCTAGAGTTCATAATATCAAGTACAGAAATAAAGACATAAAGCTGCCCTGAAACTACTACTGCCGTATGCTTTAAGTTCTACAGAAATGAAAAAAAAAAAGTTCATCATTTATTGTTTGGTTCTCAACAAAGAGGTTTTAAGTAAAAGTCAATGTATTTCATTGCAAGTTTATCTGGGTTTTACCATACATACACATTTCACCAGATCAGGATCGGAGCGCCTCGGCAGTACTGCTTGCAATGGTTAGACCAATCATTCAGTCAACTAATTACAACATGTAATAGAATAAACGCAATGCCTCTTAAGGGGTCATTGTACTCATTAATTTGAACAACATCTACTGTGACACGAATATTGAAATCGACAAAAAAAAATACTCCTAATCCTGAGATTTTGGGGTTGCTCCCATGGTAAAAGTTATGAGTACAATTACTCCTTAAGAGGTACTATCTTTATTCTGTTACTCACAAGTTTATAAATAATTTTAAGTACTTCAATTCTCTCTCCCTTCAATCTGTCTGAAAGGCAACAAAATTACCACCAAAAGCTGATAAAAGCAGGCGACAATTCGGTAGCCTGGTAGGCTGTAATTTGTAAATACATAATTATATGCGATCGTTCAACACTTACTCGGCTAGTAAAATCGAAGGCAACATGTTTCTCGCCCTGTTGTACTGTGACCGTATATTTGTCGGAGTATGAAGCTCGCGGCATACCACCTGCAATCGAAACAAAAACGAATTGGATTAGTTTACATTGGCTACATAGTAACATGATGTATGGATTCAGTATCCCTGGATATTTTCATCTCCTTGCAGCCTCACAAAACTTCATTAAAAGTGGGAATACATTAGCCGGGTTGACATTTTTAACCATGGCTAGTGTCGATATTCCAACATTTTTTTTTTTCAAATTTGTTCATTTCAAGTTGAGAAAGCATCCTAAATAGAATTATCTATATCTATACTAATATTATAAAGAGGTAAAATTTGTTTGTAAGTTTGTATGTAGGGGGTAATCTCAGGAACTACTGGTCCAATTTGAAAAATTCTTTCAGTGTTTGATAGCCCATTTATCGAGGAATGCTATAGGCTATATACCATCACGCTAAGACAAATAGGAGCGGAGCAATAATGGAAAATGTGGCGCAGACGAAGTTGCGTGGGTCAGCTAGTAAGTTATATAAAAACTGGCGTTTGCAATCGACTTCGTACGTGCACATTTCAAGAAATCCTTTCTTAGTGCTCCCTTAAACTCCCCAAGGAACCTACATGCCAAATTTCAGCTCTTTAAGACCAGTAGTATCGGCTGTGCGTTGTCTGTCAGTCACTCAATCAGCCAGTAACGTAAGAATTTTATTGTTGGGAAGGATTATACTTGTTTGTAGTTATGTGTTGATCGTTTATAAGAGCATGTCAAAAAAAAAATAAAAAAAAATAAAAATAAAATAATTATGGCATAAGGGCGTATTCCGTCTACTAGCGCCGCCAATCGTTTTTTATTATTTTTTGAGAGTTATGTTTTGTACTTTAGAACATAAATAGTTGCCAAAGTCGATAATTGCCGTTTTGGCTATTTAGCCATGAGTTATGTATTAAAAATAGCTCTCAAAAAATAATAGATACATTTCTTCAGAACACTACAGAGCGGTTTTTTATCTACGTGTCTTTAAATTTACCACAATTAATAAAAAACGATTGGCGGCGCTAGTGGACGGAATACACACTCTTAACACATTCACTGTCCGCAAAGCAGACACAATAGTTGAACAATCAGCACGAACCACATGTGGTTCATGGGACTGTGAACCGGTCACAACCGGACAACCAAAAGTGAACCCACACGCTAATCATTTATATATTAGGATAAACGGTATACCTGCATAAATAACGATCTCGTCGCCATCCACGCTGGTCCTGTTCAGTATCTTGCTGATGGCCTTGCAGGGGTAGGGCCCGTACGGCGTGATGGGCTCCTTGAGCGGCCTGTCGCTGGCGGCTCCAGCCACCTCCCACGTCACGTAGGACCCGTCGTTGTGTGACGACGTGAAGTGCTCGCCTGAGGAAGAGTTTACATGGTTAAATATAATAAGGGAACAGTGATATTAGCATAAGGGCTGATGCAGAAGGTCTTGATAAAACATGTAGTGTTATTAAGGAGCTGAAACTTTCGTTTCAAATCAAATCAAATCATCGTTATTGTGGATCATAGGTATATAATACAGATGGTGTTATAATTAAATATTTAGGACCAGCTATGTCCTACCCTGGCGTACAATTTTCAAACCACTTCCTTTCCGATATCAGTTGGAAGTATATTACAGGGTAATTATGGGGATTCAGACAAGGCTTTTATTAGCTTTATTTGTATTATTAGTAATACAGAATATTGATAATCCACTATTTTGTTTACAAAAAGTATTGTTTCTATCATTCTTTCAATTTGTTCCTAAAATAGCTTTGTAAACTAAGAACATGTAGTATTGGGGAGTTGGATTGAATGAGTAGGAAGTCAAAATATGGTGAATTCAATCTCAAAATATGCCATATTTTGAATGCGATGGTGACGTCTTCTTACATTTGTCACCGGAAAATGGCAAACACCTTAAGATTGTAAGATATCGCGTGAAATTGTAAACTATTTTTTCTAAATAAGACACGGATGTAGTGGAAACGATTGAATTTGGATAGGATAACATTATATACAAACTGATTTTTACATAACATATCGAGAAATTATAATCCAGTCAAGATTTATTACACAATCTTACGGAGTCTGCCATTTTCCAGTTTTAAACTTTCATGGTCACTAACATTAGAATAGTTCATATCGGGATTGCTACCATTGTACCTTTTTATTTGCGAGTTTCCGATATTTCGGCAAGCGCCATGATCACGGAGTAACTGAAGATCTTGCGGGTGGGATGTTATTGGGAGACAAATCGGTCTACACTCTTTCGTAGTCTTTTATTACGACCATCTCCGGTACCACTGTCCCACACACACACACACACACACACACACATCACACGTCACATCACATTGTCTGGACAGGTTTTTAAATAATGACACTTATAAATAATGTTCCTGTCTATGTTGTAAGCATATAAAAAAAACATAAGTTTTATTTCTTAGTAAAACCAAAGTAACTCACCATCATCATTCCAACACAAGCTCTCGAGCTGTTGGTTGGACACGAAGGTATGCGTGGGCGCAGCGGCGACGCGGTCCCATAGTACGACAAGTCCTCTGTTGTAGCCGACCAACAGGCGGGACGGGACCTTCGGGTGCTCGCAGATAGCTTCCACTGCGCCTGGGTTCACTTTGAAGTCTTCTGGACAACTGGAATGAGGAGAGAAGGGGTTAATTCATACATTTTTATGTGATGAATCATTGTTTTTTTTTTCTATGGTAGGCGCCAGAAAACTGCGCAATAACGGTCATTGACCCATGTACATTTGTTGACTCTTAAGAGAATTCTATATTAAAAACAAAAATATAGACATCAGCCTGTCCCGAGCCGACTTCTATCTTGATTCTTTACATTCTCTAATTATGAAAAACAGTTCATTTTTTATCGTATCTACGAAGACATGTTAGGTATTGGTCAGTGAACTTCATTGCAAGTTTATCTGGCGCTTACCATAGTCTACTTTTGTGCTATTCAGAGTTGTCATAGAGCTAGTTTTTAAGCCCAATATTTTTTTGCTATTACCGTTAAATTCAAGTGTAAATCTTATTCGGCTCGTTTTTTATTTGTTTTACATAATCATACAACTATATCGGTATTTGTAAACCAAACGAATGAATGGAATCATTTAAACCTCGCCGGAAACTACATTCATAAAATCTTTCATCTGTAACACAACAAACCAACACCTGAATCAGAAATAAATCAACCGACATTTATTTTTCTTAGAACTTTTTATAGAATGGTGTATTTTGTAAACGTGTTTATACTAGAAAGGTTTAGGTAGTTTAATAGAGGTGAACAACCTGATGTGACTTTTTTACACAATCACATCTAAACAAATAAAGTACTGCTTAATCTAATGGTTCAATAGATTTAGGGCGGATTTCATCAATCTGAAACTAAACGCGATCAGCATAACATTATTTATCTATATATATAAAAGAAAGTCGTGTTAGTTACACTATTTATAACTCAAGAACGGCTGAATCGATTTAGCTGAAAATTGGTGGGGAGGTTGATTAGAACCAGGAGACGGACATAGGATATTTTTATCCCGGAAATCCCACCGGAACGGGAAATTCCCACGGGAACGGGAACTATGCGGGTTAAACGGGAGCGAAGCCGCGGGGGGACAGCTAGTATATATATAAAAGAAAGTCGTGTTAATAACTCAAGAACGGCTGAACCGGCTGGGCTGAAAATTGGTGGGGAGGTAGCTTAGAGCCAGGAGACGGACATAGGATAGTTTTTATCTCGGAAATCCCACGGAAACGGGAACTATGCGGGTTAAACGGGAGCGAAGCCGCGGGGGGACAGCTAGTAATATAACATTATTATGAACCACGTTTACTAGCTGTCAGTGTCATTATTTTCTATGGAATATTGACACTGACAACTATATTGGACGTAGCTTGATCGCGATCAATTTCATTGTTGAAATCCGCCCTTATGGTTTATGTTGTAGTTGCATTTTATTTTAATCTGAGTTATTAAATAAAAAAGATAAGTCAAGATTGTTTACCTTTTTTAACTATGTAAACCTGTCTAGTAAGTATACAAACGTAAACAAATTAAATAATTCTAAGACATTTTAGTCCAGAGATTTCTTAGCTCATCTGCCTATTAGTGGAGCAAATGATACAAATGTTTTGTTATGATCATCAGCGTGGAGCAATGGTAGGCAAGTAACTGTCAGGAAAAAACAGTCTTGATAAATGATATTTATTTTGTAACACTTTCACACGTCAATGTTTTTTGGTAATTTTAAACTAGATGAGGCCGGTGTTTCCTAGCTGACTGCTCTGAGAAGAAACACCGAAACAAACTCAGAAGTCAAGGTCAACAAGAGGTCAACTCTTCGGCAAGGAATTCAACAAATACTCACTTCTGCATAACAACATCCTGATATATCACATCTTCGGTGACGGCGAACGTGTTAAGGTCCAGATTGTATATGTTCCCGCCTTCGGTGCCGATCAGCAGGTGCTTGCCCGTCGACTCGACGCACAGCGACGAAATCTTCTTGTTCTTGCCCTCGAATATGTATGTCTTCAGCTCCACCAGGGATTTCTCGTTTATCTCCCATAGGTGGAGGCTGTTGTCGTCGGAGAGGGATACTAACCGGCCTGTGCCTGAAAGGAGAAAAACGAGTTGATCAGATTTTATAAATATTTGTAATTCACTCTTTTCCTCTCGACCTAATCCTACTTTTTTTCTTGATGTTTCTACTCTTGATCTCGCCAACAGTGAGGTCTCCGACGGAACGAGCGTGCCAAGAAGAAGCTAGTTCACTCTTGATTTGAACGTTGCTGGGTTATGCAATTAGGCTCGGCCTAGCATACCTTTTCTATTATCATTCATTTCTGTTAATATCTCGGTATTGGTAATAGGATTGTGTGAAAAATAAAATACTAGAAAAGGGATAACGTTTTTAGTTCTTAGTATCTTTCCACTTATTCCATCTTTGGTTTTAATTAACTATTTGACTTTTTAGATAGTTATATGAATATTATTTACGTAGGTAGTTAAAAAATTATACTTCTAAAATAATCCTCATGTTAGTTTAAATTACTGATTACGTGATTCCCCACAAAAATAGTCAACTTCCTGTCTTGCCACAGTTACTGATGTTATCATCCTACATCCTGGATGCTTGCTAATACAGAGATTATTCGCAGAATGTGGGTAGTACGGGGATGGCCGTTTTTTGGCGGATACTATGACGAACGGGACTAAACAGGAGTTGCCCAATGATGACTGTCACTGCTGATAACCTCGACGTTATCATTTTGGGAGTAGCGATCAATGAACTGTTAGTTTAGCTTTTATTTTAGGTAAGTAACTAGGGTTCTCACTACTGGGATTGAGTCGTGATTTTATGTTGTTGGCTTGCTATACGCTTTGGTGCAAGCTGTAAGCGTAGTAAGCCATTTTTAAGAAATAAATAAATAATAATCCACCCATCCACTCAAAAAAAATAACAACTAAGATTCTCCCGGAATTTTATATTACTGCTACACTGCTACAGTTTTACTACTTCAGTAAAAGATATTTTCAAAAAAATTATAACGTTTATGGTGATGCCAGATATTTTCGTTGAGGAATGTTAACATTAATCAATTTAATGAAAAAATAAAAATCATAGGTATCGCTTTTTCCGAAAACACTAAATAGGTACATGTCGTAAGAATCAGTCAAATCGCATAGGTCCTACGGCTTTTACCCGGATTTTTATTCTATCGGTTTTAAACAGCCAGAAGGTGGTAACCCTATAAGTCACCTTCAGAGGCCAGGTTTTCGGTTAGTTCATTGCATTCTTATCATTCCGAAAATAAGTTTATCTCTCGATAAGATGTAGCAAAATCATTAAATATCGAACATTTCGACACATAATGTTTATTTGCAAACAGCTCAAGCCCGAAAATATGTAATAATATTCTGATATCGAGTATCGTTAACTACACACATAATTATCTAACCATAGTAGGTAGGTAGTTACTATATAGCTATCTAAAAAAAGGGCGTAATAAGGTATCTCGTGAGTGTGATACAGATGAATAATGTCCTAAAATAATTCCTTATCAAAGTCACTGGGTGACTAAACGTTTCATAATAAAACGAATGCGTGGGCGCATGCTCTACGGCAGTGAATCCCTCGCGAAATATGTGTTTTATTCCTATAGATCTGTTTATATTTCAAGATGAATAAACTGTAATTTAATAGGACTGTTCATGGTTTCCGAGAAAAATACTGTTGTGATGTTTTATGGAGGTACCTATATTGCTTGAAATGTAACTTGTATTTTTGTTAGTAATATTTGCTGTTTATTTTCAAACAATGCATCTTCATCTTGTCTCTACAGTACCCTTGATTAACTGTTAAAAATACCTCACACATTGAGTCCACCCCTGTACTCTTAAGGCGAGGTTGCAGTACTGTGTGTTTTGACGAACAACAGCGACTGTCCGGCGAGCGAAATAATGCCTAAATTTTGATTGTTTTTTCTTCTTGGCGAAAACTGATAAAGAAATTATACAATATGGTTTCAACATTTGCTTCAAAATAAAAAGCTCTATCTATTGATATAACTTTTATATACATTCTTAGCAGTACACGTTTAAAATTGTAATTTAGTGTCATGTTTGTTAAAAAAAAGTATCGAGCCAATCATTCTAAATCGCGTTTCTATCTTTACGATTTACTTGAGGGTATGTTCAATTTTTATGTAATGATTTTTATTTATTAAAAAACTCATAATTAATAAGATTTTCAGACGTTCAAAAATCTTAAAAAGTACTGCAACCCCGCCTTAAATGTTGGATGAAGATTAAATAAATAAACTTGTTACTTAAGAGTGTTATCTCTGTAATAAATTATCGTAGATGTCCTAATAAGATATTTCAATGAAAGCATAACAACAAAGTTCAATTGGGTGATCCAATTCAAGAAATCACTAAGTCCATTTTTAACGGTTTCGAGATATCAACACAGGTTTATTAAGTTTTTCATTCCCTTTCGAATGGTCTATTCAAGACTTTTGGGAAAAATCTCTAAGTGCCATTTCCGTAAGAATAAAAAATAAAAAAAGACGGATCTTCCATTCATAAAATCCCTATGTCCAAGAAATCACTAAGTCGTAAGTTTTAAGTATTTCAGCAGACATTTAAAACATAAAATTATAAATATCTCAAATGTCACTTTTAGGACTTAGTGATTTCTTGAATTGGGCCACCCAATTAGTCATCAGCATCACCCAGAATTTAATCTAATCCGAGTGATCTAAATATAATAAAATTATTGGTAGTCATCCATCAAATGTATGTAACCTAATCTAATCCAGGAGGTGGCCCACCTTAAAATAGTTGACATACCATAACGTATTATTTTATCCGTAGTCACTGTCACTACTTAGCAAATATTTGTTTGCAACCCGAATGAGTGGATGCCTTCTTGTTGGAAAATACTTTTTTCAGATAGCTACAATCTGGGAGTATTTCAGGCAAGCGTGCTCCATCTTCGGCTACCTACATCATCGCTTAACATCGGGAAAGATAGTGATCAAACCACAGGCCAAATGTATACCTGACTGACCAATAGTACAAAAAATGCCTTAGGATTCATGAAAATAATTTTTATTAATTCTTTTTTTTTTATTACATGCTTTTTCATTTAATCTTTTTAGCAAGTATTAAGGTACCTTTTTAGAGTCAAATGAGAGTTATTTCGGACTCTCGCAACCACCCAATGGCGCCTCTCGCAACCATGATTCGGGAACCCGTAAACTGATTGAGATGGTGACATGTGGGTGTATTATAGCTAACACAAATATTTCACTAGTTATATCTTCATGAAACATGTAACAATTTCTGCCGAAACGCCCGAAGAAAACAGGTATGATGTTATGTTGTATAATAGTATTTTTCCTCACCTTCCGCCTGACGCAGGTCCTCACCGGACACGGATGTTTCGGGAGGTACCTGCACCGAATCGGGCGGGAGGAAACGCTCGGGTGTCACCACTGCGAGGATCGACCGGAGGACACGGTGGAGCACACTGTGCAGGTGTGCCCCGCTTGTGCGGAGCACCGCCGTGTCCTCGAAGCGGCGATAGGCGGCGACCTCTCGCGTCCGGGCCTGGTCTAAGCCATGGTCCGGAGCGAGATGGAATGGGACGCCGTCACCTCCTTCTGCGAAGCAATCATGCTAGCGAAGGAGGTGGCGGAGTGGGAGAGGGAGAGAACCTCTCGTCCCGGCCGCCGTGGTAGACGCCGCGGGCGTCGGAGGCCATCTGGTGACCTCCGGCCACCGTAGGCGCGGGCCTGTGGACGGTGAGCTATTGGCAGCTCGCCGTCCGTCCGTCTTATGACGACAGGCCGTGTATAATAGTATTTTTAAAGAGCGTTTACTTTCGCATCTCATCTAATTTCCGTTATACTGAAAGCTGGCGCTTTTCAAATACGGGATACGGCTTTCTGACACCAAATGCTACTGCTAAAAATATGTCTTCTTTTCTTACCAGGTATAAAATGTATCTGTGTGACGGCAGAATCCGAGTTTGTGTGCTGTCCGTAAAGTTCGACGCCTGGCCTGCCGTAGACCTTCAGGGCGCCGGTCGCTGTGCCGAGAGCCACCACTCGCAGGAGAGGATCCCAGGCTAGCGCTGAAGCTCTGTGTGGAAAGCCGTGCTGGACAGTCTGTGGGCAAAGAAGAATAGGGAATATGCATAAAAAAATATTTATTATCTAAACACTTTATCTACAAAAATATATTACTAACAGTGGAAATAGAATCAAAATTGCTCGAAAAACAAACGAGATATAATTATTTTAAACAAATATATCTGTCCCTCTCGCGAAAACACTGTTTTCTATGGCAGATGTATAGACGTCACGTAATGTGACGTCAAATTCCATGTCGGACTTCTCGTTCTAAAAGTAATCTTTGAAGCGTTATAACTTCATCGCTGATGAAGATATTTAAAAATATTTTCTAGAGTGTTTACTGGAGCTTATAAGTAATTCATTTTTTAAATAAAAAAATCGCGTGCATATTCCCTATTGTCTCGTTAGCTTTTGTTTCGAGTAAGATATTTTTTGCAGCTTCTTTAAGGAGGATAAGCATAATCAAACTATAATGTATCCCCTTTGGGAGAGGGAATGGGCGGGCCCTGAGATTTTTGGTGGGTGATTTCACATGTCTTCGATTTTTTTGGTTCTATAGCCGGTTTGCTCATGATCTTTTATTCTTATATACCCGGCTGTCATTTGGGGATCTTTGGCAGTCGTTACGGATCGTCAGAAGCCAGAAAATCTGACACCAGTCTTGCCAGAGTACCGTGTTATCCAGTTAATGGTTTGTGGAGGTCTGTAGGCAGCCGCTCCACGTAAAATACTGGTATTCAGCTGAATCCAGTTTGACTGGAAGACTGACCCCAATATAGTTGGGAAAAGGCTAGGCAGATGATATAATCGATACTAATATTATAAAGCGGTAAAGTTTGTGAGGTTGTTAGGGGATAATATCTGGATCTACTGAACCGATTTTGAAAATTCTTTTACCAATAGAAAGCTACGTTATTTGTGAGTGTCATAGGCTATATTGTAACCCGAAAACTTCCGCCCTACGAAGTGGGCACGGATCAGCTAGTACTTATTGATTAATAGGGTCAATTAGTTACTCTGTATCGCCTTTTCCTAACGATATTGGGCTAGGCTTTCAGTCTAGCCCATAGGTCTAACCGGATGCAGTTGAATACTTACCAGTAATTATTTTGAAAATGTTTTCAGGTGTAAACAAAATAATTGCTATCGCATCTCAGTCACTTCAGATAAGATTTAGTCCGGAAAAACAATCTATTTACAAGTATCTTTCCTCAATTTAAAAATAGCATATTCAACATAATACTATGTTGAATATGCTATTTTTAAATTGCTGATACCAGCACCGATATTCCGTAACCTTCCAGATGAAAAAAACTTAGGATATAGTATAGGACATAGGTTATCACAAGGATTGCCTATTAATACGACAAATTACATCCGACAATGCGAATAAGCGGGTAATTAAGTGATAGAATTGGCTTTTTGTTGCCGTTTTTAACCGACTTCCCAAAAAGGAGGAGGTTATCAATTCGGTTGTATGTTTTTTTTTTTTTTTTTTTTTTTTTTATGTTTGTTACCTCATAACTCCGACAATTATGAACCGATTTGAAAAATTTTTGTTTCATCTGAAAGGATATGCTTGCAGATTGGTCCCATTTAAATTATATCGAAATCGGTTACGAACTTTGGATTTTAAATCGAAATAGCTGGAATTTGACTATTTAGATGATTCTTTGATAATCGAAATTGCGTATTTTGCTTTTCTGCGATTTGGCAGTGGTGTGGTAGGTGTGGGGCACCACTAAAAAGTGAAAAATAAAAAACTTTTTACAAAAAAATACAACCGACTTCCAAATAACTTTAATTTCGGAAGTCGGTGTCAAAATACGAAGAAACGAACAAAAACACCGATTTCCGAAATTAAAGTTATTTTTTACTTTCTAGTGTTTTTTTTTTGGAAGTCGGTTGTATTTTTTTGTAAAAAGTTTTTTTGACACCTCGAATACAATGGGGTGACGTCACGAAACGTGCAAAGATGTCTGACTCATACTAGTACTTGTTATGTAGTACTTATTACCTACAAGCAATTGTATTGTGTGCATGAATTTTGAAAAACTAGGTGTTTTCCTATGCTGTGTGTGTGACTCTACTCTTTTAAACTTTCTAGCTGACCCGCACAACTTCGTTTGCGTCACATTTTTCATTAATGCTCCGCTCCTATTGGTCGTACCGTGATGTAAAATAGCCTACAGCAGCGTTTCCTAAACTGTGGGTCGAGACCCACTGGTGGGTCGCCACGGAATATTAGATGGGCCCTGACCTGAGAACCCGATGCTGAAATAGTGACTAAATACATGGAAAAAATACATAATTTTCATTGAAATAGCACTCTTTGTAAACGAGTAAGGGAATAAATTTAACGTATGACAGTTTTTGTATGGAAGAACTGTCAAAAATTCAAAATTATTCCTCCGATAAAGCTATCTGGCGTTGGTAAAATCCAGCCTAAGTTTCATAAGTAAGTCCCTTATTCATAAAAGTTACGCCTTTTTTCTTCATGACGGCCAAGAGGTGAGGCTTGAATTTGGTTGTGTTTGCTAGGTGGGTCGCGGTCCACTCAACTTTGGGAACCACTGGCCTATAGCGTTCCTCGATAAATGGGTTATCCAACCCTTAAATATTTTTTCAATTCGAACCAGTAGTTACTGGGATTAGCGCGTAGGTACAATCAAAAAATCTCTTCAGCTTTATAATATTAGTATTGATTATTTTCAGACTTTTGGGTTTAGATGTGACAATATTTTTGCCAAAAAAGATTATCAAGTAGTATCAAATAATTGGTATTAAGTATGTTTAAAGTGTTCGCAGACCAGAGGGAAATTGATAGGTACATCCCAGACCCCAGTGGTGTTTTCAATGCAATTACATCTACTCGGTTCTATTTTACACCAGGATTAGTTTGCCTTTGGCTGTTATTGCGAAGATAGCGTTCAATAAATATGAAAAATAAACACACTGTCACCAGCACCATTAAACTAACCTGATAAAAACGAATGGCAACATCTAAAAAAATGTATATATTACAACGTCATAGCAAAAACTTGACTACCATACCATGAAGATCCCATGAACCACAACTCAAAACACTATTAGTGCCATAATAAAAAAAGAAAAAACTTTACTGTTCGCACGTCACCCAAACATCTGTTCCAGATAAAAAAGGACGACACAGTAATTAAATCCTTTTACGAGAAGGCTATTAGACGTTTTTTTTTGGATACATTCACGTGCGTGCTGCCATTCAAAGTTTTATGTCTATCCGAACGCATAATTAGCTGTCACTTGAGTATTCACAAACGATTACTATAAAATTAATGACAATATGAAACGGGACGTGGGAACTCGCGTGGACAGAGAAACGTGTTATCTCGGTAAATTGTATAGGTATGTGATACTCCTGCGAATACGTAAGTATGGTGCATGTTATGAGTAGGTATAGTCTTCGGACGTATAGCACGCATAGAATAATAATATATTTTTTTTTTTATCAGGCTACTAAGGCCCATAGATAAATACACAGTACATAAGATCAAGTTGTATGGAAATTTCTTCAAGTCAAGTTGTTTTATTGGTTATTTTTAAACGACTTCCCAAAAAGGAGGAGGTTATCAATTCGGTTGTATGTTTTTTTATGTTTGTTACCTCATAACTCCGACAATTATGAACCGATTTGCAAAATTCTTGTTTTATCTGAAAGAATGTAGATTTTTGGAAGTCGGTTGTATTTTTTTTGTAAAAAGTTTTTTTATTTTGGTAGGTCAATTATATTAGTTGACAACAGTTTGTCATCGTGTGAGTTCACTTTCATGACAGATGAGCAGAGGGCCAATTCTACTAATTTTCAAACCACTTTCCATTTCGATGCGACTGTGAAAATTAGTACAATTGGCACTCTTGTAAAAACAAAGAGTATTATAAATTACTAGCTGACCCGCGCAACATCGTTTGCGTCACATTTTCCTTTAATGCTCCGCGCCTATTTGTCTTAGCGTGATGATATACTATAACCTTCCTCGATAAATGGGCTATCTAACACTGAAAGAATTTTTCAAATCGGACCAGTAGTTCCTGAGATACAAACTTACAAACATACAAACTTACAAACAAATTTTACCTCTTTATAATATTAGTATAGATAACCATCCACCCGCACTGGGCTGCAATACAGATTCCTACCTCTCATAGACAAGCTGTACCTACCAATCTTGGCTGGATTACTCAACTGCATCCAAAAAAAGATCTGTAAAAACGCTCTCGAGATAAACTTCTGTGTTGTTGAAGTGCGTTTCTAAGACCATAAACGTCATTCTAATATGAATCACGTCACAGAGACGATTTTTTGTAGAACCCCACACACAACTATTTTAAATGTGTCATGCATTGTTGGTAAAGATTAACTAAGTTATACGCTTTTGTGCCGGTACGTGGCTAATGTGAACGATTTTAAATTAATCACGTACGATGTGTTGTGGCGATCTATTTGCCACTAGTCTGCTAATGTGTGTTGTATAGTAATCTACAGGTATGTCAGAGCGACTCAGAGCCTGGCATTTAAGATGGCAAGGGTTTGGAGTAAAAAGGGGGACGTTCGCGCATGTAAAAACGTGTGATATTGTGTGTGCGCAAAGTTCCCCCACTACGAAATTTTTTGCCAACTTACATAAAATCCGATATAAAATTCTACATATTCGACAGCAATCCGACAGCTATCAATGTTTCAGAGAAAATCTAAAATTTAAAGATGAAACGGTGTTACCACAGCATTTGATAGTTGGGAGAACTGATCAATTGACGTCGATCAAACTCATTGGTTGCGATTTAGGGACTCTCAAATAACTATGGATGTGTTATTTTGATTGTACGATTTGGATACTTTAGGATATTGAATGGCAATAGTTTTACGAGTATCAAAATATATGTAGTAGGTACTACCTATGAGCGACCATCATTACGGTAAACGTATCACTCGCGTTCAAATGCAAAGATAGAACTGTAATTACCGCTTTTGTTGGCCGATATTTGGTCATACATCATGCTGCCACTGCCACCATATCATTACATTATTCGGGCCATGAGAAAGCTAGCCCAATTGAATACAATAGTGAAGGTATTCCGATTTACTAACTAATGGCATTGGCGCCTTCAAGCTTTGCTGTCAAACATTTGACGTAAAAATATTAATTGCGATGACTAAGAATCCAATTAAGGCTGTAAAGAACTTCACGCTATCGTATGAATCAGCAAAAACCATAAGTAAACAAAACGTTTCTTTAATAGACAGGCATTTATAAATAGTATAGTTCTAATTAATTTATATTTAAAGCTGAGGCAACTCAAACCCAATTGGACTTTACAGCTCTTGGATTAAAGAGGGTTTTCGCATTGCGGATGTCCTGACAAAAGTTCACAGTTCGATGAGTGCTGCCGATTCGGAATGCTGTCGCATTTCTGATCGTAGTCAGCGTGACCGTCGACCTCAAATGCGCGTGCGCAGTTTATCACACAGGTATTGTGTCATCTTCGGTTAAAACAGCTGCTGTTTCATAGAACAGACGGCGTTGTTTGAACTGTGAAGTTTCCTTGTGTCTGGGAATTTTCTCGTTAGTTTATGGAATGAATTATTATTTTTCACTAAGAAGACGTTAGACAGTATAATTGTTGTAGGAGTTGGGGGGCCGAGTCACCCGCGTCCGTAGGAGAATACCCTTCAGATAATCCCTACACGTGGTCCCCGGGTGGTGCTTAACAGATGACACTAACCGCCTCCGTGGACTAGTGGTTATACCACCTGATTCAGACCCAGAGGTTCCGGGTTCGATAACCAGCGGGGGCAATTTTATTGCTCGGTTTGTTTGGTGGTAGGACTTTTTCTAAGTCCGCCTGGCAAGCTACCACCATCATGTCTTAGTCTGTCGCCATAACAACAATGTTAACAGCATTGTTGTGTTCCGGTAGTTAGAGGTATGATAGCCAATTACTCTGTGTAAGAGGATTCCGGGTGAAACTCGCTTCCATCTTCGGCCTAATCATCACTTTCCATCAGGTGAGATTTGGGCCAAGAGTTTCCCCGTTTTGTATATAAAAAAACCGACAGTTTTCCAAATATTAAGATAGTCTCAACTCTATATATTATGTACATATACGAGTGCTAAAGAGTGGCCTGATTTTAACTTTCTGAAAAGTGCGTTTAGTATGTAGAGAATATAAAAAAGAAACTGTTTCTAGAGTGATTCTAAGCAATTCCAACTCGCAAAGGACCACGAAAACGATTGGGAGTTGATGGATAACCTTTACTCATTGCAGAACAACGAAAGAAGAAAATAGAAAAAAATAACAGTTCATAGTTCATATTTCTTCCGCCACAAGTTAACGCTTTTCATTATCATCGTAGTTCATAACAGTACCTTTGTAAGTACACATAACGCTAACAATAACAGTCAACCAACAACAAACAAGATGGTCGAACAACCTCTGGCGTCCATTGTCCAACTCGGAGCACGATTGTGCAACAGAATCTGCGTGTAGTCCGTACACGTGCACTCGCCTACAAAGTTCGATAGTTTTGCTGGACCGGTTTCAAGCAACGGTGGTTCTCAAACAAGTCTCAGGTCTCCTTCGAGTCTAAATTATTGCAATGTTAAAACATAAACGTTCAAAAGATGTTTTTCTCTGGTACAAACACATCTTAACAAAGGTCATGGTAAAAAGTGGCCTATGAATCAACACATGCGAAACCTTTACTATTATTCCTAGTTTTTTTTTTAAATTACATTTTACTGATTAGAATAGAACGGACACTTTTTAATTACGAAACCATTTTAAAAAGTAACTCACTTAGGTTTTATAACCCGGCGCCATTATTTTAAAATGAAACAAAGCACTCTCAGCGCTGTAAGATTTTTAGTTACCTACAAAAAGAGTAAAGCGATTAAAGCGCTGTATGACACGAACACTATTGACACTGACAGTCGATGAAATGACAGTTGACACTTTGATGTACCTAATGTATTTGGCACCTGATACCAGGGAATCGGCCGTCGATCTGACTTACCACGCTTTCGTATGTTAGAAGAACATAGTAACACTACTCTATACATTTTTTGGTGAGATAAAAAGTCTGGCAGCTCTGGGATCTTAGTCCATTTGGTATGTTTCTATTGTTTGGTATGTTTTATAACCTCAAAATCCGAAATCATTTTAGATATTTTACAATTCTGGCAAGTGTCCGTGATTTTAATTTAGTTTTAGTCGAACATATGCATTATTTAAAACACAGATAGTAAATTCACGTCTCTGTTGGTTCTTAGGCGAACGATGTATGGGCGATGAGCAATGTCCATTGGCAAACACAGAAGAAAGAGAACTACAATACTGTCAAGGTTTCCAAAGGAGATTTAGCAAGAAATAAAAGAAGACACTTTTGAATTTAGACCCCCCGCCGCCATTTTGATTTTTATTCAAAGTTGCGGCGCACGATTTAACATGCATGTTCGAGCCCCTTTATCATTTATAATTTCGGCAAAAAAAAAATCTTGGAAAAAAAAGCGTATCATGTAAGGCAGAAGTTTGAGCACCACTGTCCTTAACCGTTTTGGGGTCTAGCCTGTCATACAGCAACTTACAGGATACAAAGCTCAAGACATGGGCATTATTACCAAGCACGAAAGACCATATTCTGTTGATAACATAATAACATTGTGTCTAACGAGATGTTCGTTCAAATCTTGCTTTTTCGGTGCAGTGCAACGCCCTAAGAACGTGATTTTGTTTCAGATGGCCTGAGATCAGAGATTCGCTAAGGTTTCATAAAGCCTTATGAGGACTTTTGATAATCTTAGAGCGAAATTGTGTTTTCTGCGGATAAAATTAGTTCTACGAATGCCAACTTAAAGAGCTTATGGAATGTGTAAGCTTTAAAGCTTTACTACGATCCATTGATGGAATGGAACTGATACTAAAAAGAGGTTTGTATTGGCTCATTGACTAATCTTCTGTTGGGGAAGAGCTACATGGAATACAAATCATGTTTTCAGTAATTTATTGCCATCAATTTCTGGAAACCACCTTTTTTATGGATGGTAAAACATTGATTCTTGGGCGAAGTGAGGAACTTCTAACTAAAAACCATCCATGTTCCTAGAAATGCCAATTGCGTTCCTTTGGAGACATCCTATTACGACCTAATCATTTGCCAAGAATACCCTCATTGTACAAGCAATTAATAATTACCAATAATGTCATAATACAAAGTGACAATAACTTAATGGCGAACGTCACTCGTTCATCAATTACGGATAATAGCTGAATGTAAATGTCATTGCTCATCCATATTCATGGTGGGTGAGGAATTTAATCAATGCGCTAACCACATGGGCAATTAGTGTTGCCGTTTGTGTATCTGTGGTAATTACGCGCCAGTAGGTAGATGGGCAATTTGGGGAATAGGTTATCTGTTGGTTTAGCTTGATGAGCTTGAAATGTGTGCTTGAATTTGGGCTTTGGGGAGAAAGCAGCTTGATGGGTATGACGTAAGGATGAGAGGTAGTGTGAAAGATGGTAAATGAAAGGAGATAGCACTAAGTCCGCCTCTGTACTTTTTTGTGCTGAAAGTGTTAAATGAATAAAGCTAAATACTGAATATTGTGTTGAGGGCGAAAAGAGTGGCTGCCTTAGCGCCGAGTAAACACCCACTCATGTCATTTTCGAACGCAACGCACAAAAAACCTAGTGACTACATAAGATCACCTCGAAACTTATATACATATGAAGCTCCTAGGAAGCTTCTGTTCTTCTGGACGCAGTTAGGCTGGACTTGTTTACTAGGAACGGATGACTATGGAGTAAACAGTGCATTAGATTTAGGCTTGTAGAGATGGTTTGAGGAAGGCGAAAGACACCCTTTAGAAATTGGGATTTGGACGATATAATAAGAATGTGGGATAAGAAACAGTGCAGCTAGGATACTTGGCACACAAATCTCATTAAACGGTTCGGCGAAATGGTTCGAAAAAATAAATACATCCACACATCGTCTAGTCCACCTCTTATCTAACTGGTCATCACACGTGCAGGTACATAAGTAATAAAACCTATTCAAGACCTAGATCTAGGCACAACTGCGCTAAACATCATCAATTACCCGGTTTACGAGCAACAATGCGCTCGTAAACTTGCATATCACATTAGCCCCGGTTAACTGGAAGTAACACGATTGTTCACATCAAATTGCACTGATATGCCTACGCACCTTGCAATGATGTCACTGTTCCATTTAACAGCTGCGGTTGTCGTGCCAACTGACGTCACTTTATGAGGGCGAATTAACACTCGCGTTCTAAAGTTTTTGCCGATCAATTTTTGTTTGTATGGTATGTATCGCTCCACATTTTGGTCCTTCCGGGACCGACTTTTAAGCAGGAAGTGGTCAGTCTTTATTCATTTATTTAACAATTTATGTACACACACACACACACACACACACACACACACAAGTAGATAACAAAAAAAGGAGACAGAACATACGTACAAAGGTGATGCTTATTTCTAATGAAATCTCTTCCAGCATACCTTCGAAAGGAGCTTTCTTTTCCGTCGATAAGTCGTGCTTGGATTATCGAACTAAGAAGTTATGGCAGGTGAATAGACAGAAAAGTTAACTTGTATAACATGACGTCATGTTCTAAAAATCTGGTTTGGACAACTTTGCAGTCGTTTTGCGTAAAACCAGAATTGGTGATACAGTTCTTGGGACCATGTAGAAAATCTGTTCAAGGTGGTGTAGGAACGGGTTAAAACATTTCGTTATTTCAACGATGCTAAATAAACATTCACTGTTTGAACATAAAAGAGAAAAAAAAGAAAGAAAAAGAGTTTATTTGCGGTCAATATGACGCATATCAAAAGTACACAAAAATTACAATTATATCTATGAAAGATTAGGAAGATATGCGTCAAATCTGTAGTACTCAGCATAATGCTGGGACTCGTGTGCGAGACAGAGCCACAGCGCTGGTTTTCAGTGACAGCCGGCGTACATCATTTCGTTCCCAAACCACGAGAATTGGTAAAGAGTACCGAGCACTTGTACTTGGTTAGCAGACACGTAAAAAACAGACAAAAAATGGAAAGTAATTAGTAGAGCGACTTACTTAAGACGACCGGATAAGGGACGATTGTCCCGAGACCATTTCTAATTACTCATCCCGCGAGCATTTCAAAATAGACAAACAAAAGTTTATGGTCCTACGGTTCAGTATTTTAGAAACTACGTTTAACAACAAAACATCAGCTACTTTGAAGCGTAAAGAAATTAGGAAAATATAACTTCGGAAGACATCATACATCCTGTAAAGACCTCTGTGATATCATATCTGACATTATCGGCTAAGAGATAACCTGCCCATGTAATTCTGTAGTGTATAGTGATTAAATGGCCAGAGGTGATGACCCTGGTAGTAACCTTGACCATTATACCGCGGGAGTGCCGATAGTGTAAATATAATTAACGCGCCCAGAATATTTATAATGTCGTATGAATCATTTTGTTCCGGATAACTGAGTTTATTTATTAAGACGTGTGTGTGTGTTGTAATTCATGCGGCATTTGGACGGGCCTCATCTAGCAAATACACACTGGAAGTAGATTAATGATTATGATGTAAGAGCACATCCTCAGTAGTAGACAGTCCGATTAGATGTTTATACTAGATTTTTTATTTATTTAGGATTTAACTATTAACCTTCTAACTAAAAGTTTCCATTTGGTAAGTTTGTGCATAACAAATATTGAAGTTCGCATAAATCATTAATCGCATTAATAATTCAGTGCAAGCTCTTACAAATTTGGGTCTTGCATTCAGAATAGTGTTAAAGTGTTGTAAAACTTCACACGGTACTTATATGGCTTACAGAGGAAACGGAAACCTTGTCGACGACACAGTGCGAATTCATGCGTACATTATAAAGTCAACGACTCCTATCAACTACAAAATATCCTTTTGGTCTATATCTTGGCTACCATCCATTCGATGAGGAATGTTTTGAAAGGAAAGTCAGTGACAGCTCGAAAATTGACAGAGGAAAATGGCAAAAGAAACCATGTTGCACAGACTTCAATTAACATGCAAAAGGATAGGGAGTAGAAGACTTAGATATAATTTGCACAAGGAAGATTCAAAATTGTTTACGATTAACAAGCTCTTCTCAGAAATCATTTCGCATGTTTACAACCACTTCAAAAGTCTGTGCTCCTAATAGCAGACGTAATGACACCAATCAAGGAGTAGTGATTGATTTAAAGAGGCCAAAAATATTGAAGAGGTCAACGAGATGGCCAATTCTTAACTATCAACAGTTTTGATAGAGTAGCTATAGCTGATGGAGTTAGCACATACAAGGTTGATGTGATAGGAAAACACAATGAAAAAGTGCAATTCATAAACAGTAAGTGATAAATGGGACGAGAACAAGCTGCGACAGATTGATAACGATGTCTAGACACATCATGCTTAGCACAAGCTGGTTCTTATAACGGTGAGGTAGAGAAGAACCGTTTTGATAGACAGTTGCCAATATACCTGTCGAAACCGACTCCATAGAAACAAGTGTGAGTGCTTAGCCTAGCTAGTAGCTACTAAATTACTTTTTAATAAGCTTTTCCTGTTCGTGGTATTATTATAGCGGTCTGTCAGCGTGCCAATAAACAAAACGGACTGCACGTTAAACGTTCGAGAGGTTTGAATTTTTTTATATCGTAACCACTCGAGAAGTAAGCCTGGGGCTCTAATGTCGAACTGTAGAGGCTGTCTGGCGTGTGGGCGATACTGTAATACATATAAATAGGACAGTACATGCAGGGCTTTGCGTATTGTTGGCAAGTAATTTTTCGCTTCGCTGCTATGGTGGAAAATATCGATCAATTTGAGTTCAATAAACTTGCTAATAGTTGTGTAGCATTAATAAATCAGAAGTGATGTGTCGATCAACTTGAAGTTGATTAGATTGCTAGTCTTGATGGGCGCTGGTTAATTCGACTCTCAGCCTTTGTTCCGTGTAACTTGGTGTCGACGTAAAATTTTCTTCTTCCATTCCATACAAACATGGATGGAAGAGGATTTTGGTGATTGACGTAGGTAACGAATATCCGAAAACCATTAGGGAACTCCCTATGGCCAGTTTGTACCTGCCGCACAAAGCTGGAAAACAGTATATTATTTTTTCTCTAGATACTACTCAATCTACTCATTTCCAAACTCAGCTCACTAAATGAATGAGTATGACGTCATCCCTACGTAGCACAGGTTGCGTCTCGGTGTCACCAGTCACTGGCCGGCTTCCTGCCCAACTTCCGCACCCACTGTGCGCAGGCGTCGCTATTGTTGCCTTTGGCATCGGCGCGGGCGTTGAGTAATCGATTGTACGTGATAACTGCACGCCGTGGTGGATTTTACAACTTGTCTACGCTGCTTTCCAATATCGATAATGTAAAGATTTGTCATGTTTAAACTTGTGTTTGTTACCGTCTCTAGCTAATGTCGCATGTACATTATATTGTTGGATAGATAAGGAGACATTTATTTATTACCAACCTGCAATTTGGACATGTCAGTCGTTAACAAAGAGCTGAAGGCAGAAAACTTAAATTTCTAGCGGTCAAACGTACGCCTATAAATATTAAAAAAAAAAAAAAAAAATCTCGACGATCCCGCACAGACAGCCCTAGCCAAGAATGACAAGGAACGCCAACACCAAATAATATAGAATAGGGTAAAGCAAAGAGAGAGACCATATTATTGGAAAGTTTAAATCCATAAACAGACACTGAATATAAATTCGCATTCCTATTTAGCGGCAAAGATTGACAAGAAAATAGTCAAGTTCCTTGTGAGGTTAAAAAAGGTTCAACCACTAGTTCCATTTAGAATCAATAAATAACGATTAAAGGCGATCAAACTGGTTACATAGAATAATAGTAATGAATAAATAAACGTTCAATTAGCTTAAGTAATACCAGTAATAGGCGTCGGACCTTATATGGCGAAAGTATTTCCTACCGGTGTCTATACTCGAGGGATTGCATATCGGTGATTGGCCCATTCAGTTGCGCTTGCGCCGGCGCTTCGTAAAATGTCATTCATAGATGTAGATGCTAGTTATTGAGAAATATAAGTTTGTGTACAAGATGAATCGAGGTGAACTGTGATTTAAAAGGTAAAAGGCCTGCTTGATTCAAAGTGACGCATTTAGTGGTATTTCCAACTGCAGGTTGAAATAAAATTTACAGCGTAATTATTAGTATTTAGGTTTCCCTAATTGGGTGTTAATGCCAGTTATAATTATGAATATATTTTTATTCTTGAATAATTAAGAACATTAAATTTTAAATTATTACTAATAGAATGTCATCGAGAGTGTAAAAATAAGGCAGTTAAAATGAATACAAGCACTCACAAAGATAGGATTTCTCATTTTCTTAGAAATAATAAAACTGTAACTGAATATCCGTTTGGCAATGCAACAGAAATCGATAGGCATGCGCATTCATTCTAAGCCAAGATAATACCCACCATTACTAACAAATTCTACAAAGAGACATTTTCATTATTTTCTCGGAAAACTCAAGCTAATCGTGTATTTTCAGAATCCTTTGATACAACACGGATTATGCTTGGAAACATGAATCAGGTACCGGATAAGATAACCTGTCCAACAATATCAATGTGTAACAAACTGAATCAACATTGTCACCACAGCAAGCAACAAGCAAACAATTCTAAATGCAACGAGTGAATCAAAACTTTCTCATTACATCTTCGGTTAAATAAGAATGATTGACTCTTCCGTCAAAACAAAAGCTTCAATGGAATTGTTTGTGGGGGAACCATAGATAATGACTGCAATCATAGAGCGTGCAGGTGATTGTGGCATGCTGCATGAGTCAGACACCTATTGGTATTCTGAATGAGTGCACGGCTTAGTGCTGTGTTTCCTTTGCTGGCGCGTTGAGGAAAAAAAGCTATGTATTTGTTTGGAGTTTTTGAGTGGTTTTACGTCTGTTGTGATTTAAAGTATTATTTTTGATGGACCGCAGTGACGTCCAAGCATTACGCAAACAAAGTTTAGCGTTTAAATCTATCGTTAACCTTTTCATTTGTCATTGAATAAAGGAGGTAAAGCGTTTCTACAATAAATAACTTAAACGAACCTATACTTAAACATCAAAGGTGACACAGCCAAGTACGGTTGGCAACAATGCAACAATCTCAATACGGTGCCGTCGTGAGTTCGTGCACCAGGGAGGCGGAGTACCGTTGCTTTTAACATTTGAACCTACATCCGATCACAACCTCTTTTTCAACAGACACCAATCCAATTTACCGTTACCATAAACCGTATTCCTTAGACTTTAAGGCGGTTCTTCCAATGGCTAAGCTATAGCAGCTGTATGTAAGTTTGTAATTGTATTTCTATATAAAGACTTGACGGTTTAATCAGCTAATGAACAGCAACGGTAAAGTATTGTATGTTTAATTAATTCTTGAGATGACAGCTGTTGCGATTCATCCCACTCAAAGGGTCAATGAATGGGAAACCTACTCGATGTAGCGGGAAATGATCATCACGACGGCAGAACAGGAAGGTCTAAATGCTTGCGAAGATAATGTATAGTCTATAGTATCGTTATGTCCCGTGGCTTTAGTCCCGTTCGCAATACTGCAGGAACCTAGCATTTATGTGATAGCATTCAGCAATAGTGTAGCTTTGTATCAGTGAAATAATTTTCGTAATCGGATAAGTACTTCCAGAGATTATGTCCGACAAACTATTTTACTTCTTTATAATATTATTTTACCTTAACGGTGAGGATGTGAATTATTACAAATCAGCTGGTTAACAAAACACCGCATTCACAGAAACAAAACAATACATTGTGCTCAACTGAGTGTAACAAAGTTAAAACAGTTACCTACTGTCAGTTTCGATCTTGGGTAAGCGTTTAAAATAAACATTTCTATGGAATCGAATGCACGCGAAAGTGAAAATCGATTCTCGTATGCAATGCGATTGAATTATGCAATGAGTAGGAAATGGAGCACGCCGTGTGATCTCGATACTGCCTAGCGGAACGGTAGGCGCGGTTGTCATTGAGAATACTGCATATTGTAAACTGGAGCCAATATGGCAATATTTAGGAATCGGTATAGTTTAATTAAGAGGTAAGTAATTGGTTTCTTAACTGCCTATTTTATAAAAAAAATCGTCAAAATTAACCAAATCGATCGCCTGTGATATGACCCCTTTATAGACGGCTATCAATGCACATTACTGAAAGGGCTTCAAAAATCCCGAAGCCAAAAGCTTTCTCAAACTATATCCCTTTCAAACTCCTCAGCAATCAAAACAATTCATCCCTAACATCTACTCTATTTTTAACCTCACCAACCAAACTTGCAAATCAAGCTTCCATTACATCGAAAAATGAACCAGCAACATGGCGGCACAGCATAGCACCCACGTTTCGCAAACAAAACACGGTGCATGGCAACGGTCATAAATATTCATGCTGATACCAGCACGGGTCGTTGTCGGGAGCTATGAGTTACGTTAACATACCTGGGCCGACCTTCGTCAGGAGCAGACGACAAATGTAAATATCTACTGACAAGGCACTTAGAAATGAATTGGATTTCAATATGTCTGGTGAGAGATGAATCGTTGTGGCTTGTCTACTATGGTAATGTTTTGTCAGATGAATTACAGATATTAACCTGGAGAAAAGTAAATACAAAATAAAGTACCAAAAAAAAGTATAGCCTCAACGAACCCCAGCGAACGAGTCTTATCGATTAAATATAAGAAAATTTCTGAAGAGACAGCAGGCCCGACCCGAACCTGCCAAAGCTTTATTCAAGATAGTCTTTTTTTTTTAGGTCTTGATCAATGTAGACATAAATAAAGTAAAAATAATTTAGGTTACCTTGGACAGAAAGAAAACAGATGTACCCTTTTTATCCTGAACAAGTCCTTGATGATACAGACAGTTTCCAGGAAGGAACGACGACTCGCAGATAGAGAAGCTGAAAACGAGTTACTTAACAGCATGAATTGAAGGTATTAAGAACACGTCCCAAATACATACAGGCTCGATGCGCAAAATACGCGTAATCTTTCCAGTTTCGTCCACAGCATCACAAACATCGGTTATACACCTATTTCGTTAGCAGTTCAAATATTGATACTGAATAATATTTATTTGTACGTGCAGTGTAATTTGCTGTCAAATCTATCACTAGATATACATCGTACAAGATTGGAATAGACGTAAAGCAAACCAGTTTTCACGTACACAGTTTACGCTAGACAAACTTTGATTTATTAGACTGCTTGCTCGAGGGTGCAATGTCTTCAAGGGGTGACAATTTATTGAGAAATACTTTCAATGTTGTGAGATTCCCAAGAATACTTTCAGCTGCATTTTCTTTACAAGACAAGTTTGAGGAGTGCTTTCCTCTTTTTATTTAAATCCTAAATATGAAAACGTAGAACATTTTTAGAGCTTCTCTTGGGGGTACTCTTAGCGTGCAAGAGTCGGTTATCTCTTCAATTATAATATCATATTATAAACCTTTAAATTATAAATATTTACCATTTATCGTTTTTTAAGAATTTTAACTAACATCGCAAGTAGGTAGCCACTGTTTCCTCTCACAATTATATTACAATTATTTGCATATTTAAGGGCCGAAGCGATCATGGTTTGCCACATTAAAAACAAGTTTATAGAGAGTTATTTCAATTGGGCTTAATGAAGAGCTCGTTGAAAGATATAATCATCTGAGTCCTGTGTCATCGTTTATGGTCCCTTTAGTTTAACTGCTTTACCCAAGAAATAAACTGCTCTTATTTAGGCCTTTTCACTAACACAGCAAGTTTGTGAATGATGAGAGTTAGAAGATTAAGATTAGTTGTTGTAAATAGTTGCTATGTAAATCATCAGCAAGAGTTTCAGCAGAGTAAACAAATAAGGCATTCATTAACTGACACTTTCCTGACCTCCTTGGATGGGGAGCAAACGCGAAAAAAGGACTGACCAATCAGCCAGATGTTGCTTAGAAAAAGAAAATGTTGAGAACACCATAAGAAGGAAGAGACCTGACGATGATGATGAACATTCCAGTAACAACATACTAACTATTAACCGTACCCATTATCCATGCTACCTTGGTCTCCTTCAAGAAGGGCGCGTAATCGATGATACTATAGCCGATAATGTTATCAACGAAACGATAAGAGTACAACGAAGCAATCAATAATTTTAGAAGTAGGTACATATTATGTACTGCTATGAGCCTCACTTGTTCTAGGTAAGTGACTCATGGATGTTGTAAACGATAATGTTCCGTCAAGGATTCCGTAGTTACAAGTTTACGTAATATAATAAATTGCATATTAACTACCTTTAATAGATACTTGGGTTGTGTTTAATATAGTAATGCTAGCCAAGTCTTGATTCGAAAGCAAAGCAATCATTTTTAGGTTCAGTTGTAGTCCTTTGTCCAGTCATGGAATAGCATCCATAGGCTATAAAATACAGATAAGCTGGCTTATCATTTTTCATTCAAAGTAATTAGAAGCTAATACCTAACACAAAAACTGAACAGTCAAATACAAAAGGACGAACAAAAAAACTGTAAACCACCGAAAGTCACAAATGATATAAAGCTTTGTAAACAAACAATAACATTGTAAGGGTAACACGCGATACTCCAATAAGGAATCGATACAGGGACGAAGACAATAACAGCGTTATAAAAAGACGCACGAAACATCATTCATTATACCATGTTACGTCACAAAATAAAACTTTAATGGCAGAGGAGGTGTATTCTCGTATTAGCTAATAGCAGACCCGTAAAACAATCGTAAATGAAAGGAATTTGAACCGATGGTATAAAAGTGCGAAGAAAACGAAGGATTGAAAGCGAGTGTTCCAAATGTATTGGCAGAGTGGTTGTGGTATGTTTATTTTGTGGGAGTGTAAATGTTGTTAACTGCAGTTTATTTGGGTACTTTAATGACCAGGAAAAGAAATACCGTCAAAGATTAGCCACATGGTAGTCGTAGAAGTGTTTTATGATGTCTCGTCAAAGTTAAAAACGTTGAACGACCCTTCTAAACCTTTGTCAAGATATTATAAACCATAGTGACAATTCTGAAATGATTCGAGCTGTACACTCAAACAAGAGAACAAGGACTTTCTTTTACAAAAAAACTTCCAAGCTGTTATTTTAATATCCTACACCGTTAACTGCAAAAACCGAATACTTTTCTTATTCTCAACTGCATGCAAGAAAACTATTAATCTTAACACATAAACAAACGCACGCTAACCGATGGCGTTAGAAAACAGCTAGTCAGCAAAGCACGTGTAAAATTAGATATTCAATCTAAGCAGAATTGTGTTCACGCGAATTTAATTATTGGTACTAGTTATGAAATCATTAAAGAAGAACGTGTGGGATTTAAAATAAAACAGGCAAAATGCAAAAAACTAGTTCGCAACGACAGTGAAATAAACTGATAAATGAGGACACAATTTCTCTTCGCTCAAACACAAAACGCTTTGTTACCTTTAAAATCTACTTTTGTTTGCTAGACAAAACACAGCGTTCACTACAAGATTATTCACATGTAGCCTAAAATAAAATGCTCGCTTCCAGACAACAGTGCATATTGAACCCACCTAGACTTACTTATGTTGATAGTCTAGCTTTCCAGACACTATCTACGTGAGCTTTTACTGCCCTGCAGTAATGTATTGTCTGAGTAAAAACTAGACTGGCCGACTGCAAGCAAATTGCAAAAGGACGGCCTATTTCCTGAACTCGATTTACTAGTTGAGTGTGAGATGCATTGTTTTCATTCAAATTTCATTATGAACTGCAAGTCAGAGACTTACAACATGGATTCAATGCGGTCGTGAGTAAGTCGTAAATATTGATTCCTGAAGAAACACGCTGCCTAAATTAAAATCAGAAATATAAGACCGACCACCTACAGAATTAACCAACCAACAATGGACACATAACACAGCCTTTAGGGACCCTTTCGAAATTCAAGCTTCCTTTCGTGCCAACAGCTTTTTATTAATTTCAATGTGTCCAGCTTTACACTAGCTTATAGTATAATGTACCTAAGGTAGGGTCATACACAGTGTAATTATCAAGAGAATCGATACTGAGAGCGTCGAACCTAGTATAAGGCTTCCAAAGCCCCTTGCAGGTGAGTTCTGATATCCAGTCAACTGTTAAGGCTTCCTTGCAGCCGATTGTGCAATTTATGCAAGACATGATTCCATTTTATACGGTAATTTTCTATTTGGGTGCGCCAATCTTAAACTTTTAATTGAAGCATCTTTTAGGTAGAAATGAAGATGCAGCGTGCATTAATTGTAACTACTCTAAATCTAAAATTATTAAAATTGCAACACAGCAGTACATCTTACAATTTCTAAATGATTCAAAATGTTTGAGAATCTAAAAGAATAAATTGAAGTGACTGAAGCGATCAAGTATTGGAAAGATAGCAAATGGGAAATACCGATAAGTACTACAAGTTGTAAGAAATCCAAGTGAAATTCGTGCGTACAGTCGTACAGGTTTAAGGATGAGCATGTCATTGTTAGGCTATAAATAAAGCTTCGACCTTCGCCGAGGTGATCGTCCGGCCACAAAGGCCTAGCTGGTACGAGTACATTCTAACCTATCTTTTAATAATCGAACATAAACGAAAAACTACAATATAGACGTTTTTGTTAGACATTAATGTAAATGTAACGGATGATTTTTTTTGATCGAATGATGACTAAGTGATTGAGAATATATTGAAGTTGATATTGGCATTTTTGTAAAAGTTTAATGATAATGTATATAACTTACAAACTATGGTAGCCATTCTGTTTATTTATTTTTTACATTTTAGAAGGCTTTCAGTACGGCTAAATTTAAATGGAATGGAATATGGCTACACGCACATTAATAAATGTGCGTGTAACTGTACAAACATTTTTGTATACCTAACATTTGTAACAACGCGCCCACATTCCTGTTTAATTACTAATTACTTAAATTCATTAACAAACACGACATTGTGTGTTTATTTCTTAGTTGCTTTTGTTTTCATTTTTAGAGAGAATAGTATAGACAATCTTGGAATTAAATGATTAAATCTGTATACCATTAATAGTGCGATTAATTAGTTTTATAGTCAAACGTCTGGATCGTGCCTACGCATTGCTCATTCGTGTTATTGTAATGACTATAAAAAAATTATGGAAGCAACAAAACGGACGTTACAAAGCCACAGAAATTGAAGAAAGATCATTCGTGTCATTACATTTGCGAAATACACTGGAAATTCAGCTATGACTAAGAAGGTCATAGTAGAAAATCTAATAATCCAAATAGTATTGAAATCGTTCCAATTCCAAACAATCTAATAAATTCATTCATTTCAGAAACGATAAATTTCATCTTAATGTACCTTCCACCACCATAAAAAGTTTAAAACAAGAGAAAATGGAGAGAGGCAATACGAGAAACGCTCGTACCATTAATACATGAACACAATGCGAAAACCTCGGCATTGTGGGATCATCTCACAGTAATTGTCATCGCTTACTTAATGCTCCGTGCAATTCTCTGAATGAGGCTCAAAAGCGCCTTTTATTATAGCCATTATGCTTATTTCTACGTTATTTTGTTTGTAAATAGGAAGATTGTCCATGTTTGGGTATTATACTCGTACGTAAATTTTCCTATCTTCTCAGAAATTTTGCTTACCATTTTTTTGGATATGATTTTTTTACTCTTACTATTTTGTAAAAACCGATAGCAACGAAAGAATTCGACCCGTTCAAAAGGTAAGACCACATGAACGGCATTCCTCGGACCTCGCAATTAGAACAAAAATTTAAAGAATGCGGATCGTTGCAAATAAATGCTTCGGAATACTACAAGAGTACAAGACTAAATAATACTGCTATTGGGCCCTCATGGGAACACAACAATGACAGCTGTCCTATTTTTCAGCTTTGCATTATTTTAGAGTAAATTATGCGAATATCTAGGCACTTGTTTCCTTTTAAAATCATCAATAAAGCCATGTATGAATGAATACTAAGCCACCGAACTTGATTTAGAAAAGGATTTGTACTATTCAATTTGACAAATGGATTGCCAAGTTACGATGGTATTTCGACAAGATGTTCTCTCCACTTTACATTGTTCATTTAATGCAACATCTATACCATATTAATGAAATGCTTTTTTTAAGTTTTTGAATAGAAATGTCATGGAGACTCGATTTACATTAGGTATTTGTAATGTGTTCATTTCGCACATTATCAGATGGAAGATTTGCTATTTAAATAATATGTTATTTTATGATAAGAAATCGCGATTAAAATATAATGATGTCGATGGCGTTCGGTTAGGGCCGGTGAATGAACCTAAAACTTGGCTTATCGTGCAGCGACTGGGTCGCGGAAACGTTCCTCAATGCAAATATGTACAGGGACGTGTAATCTCTCAGAATACACACATTTACACGTCGAGGATTTGTGTTGAACAGTTTATGTGAATCTTCTTATTATTTTTAAAGCCAGAACGAATATTTATATGTAGTTTTTATAAATTATCGTGGCTTTACTATTATTGCTTAAATTTTAATAATATAGTATGTAGGCATCATTGATGTGTTAAGCATTGTAAGTGACTTATTTACACAGGACCCTTGACGTCACAACTTCTAATATTAATTTTGTAAATATGTTGTTGGTGTGCCTTAAATATAAATAAATAAATTACTTAAATCAGAGCTGAAATAGCATTTGCCAAAGCTAGATAACAATACCGTGCTAAATCGCTGCATGCAATCTAAATCAGTTTTTTTATACATTTGCAAAACTAGCAGACCTATACCAATAACATTGAACAAAAAAAAAAAAAAAAAACAGATTGAATATGTACTACATTAAAGTCATTAAAATGACTCGTGACTACTCACTGAATTGGCGAAATATCTTGCGAGCAGGAAGCCAATCAAGAACCAGGACGGCAGCTCGAAATAGGAAATGCCACCCTCGGGAATTGGACGGGTCGTAGGAATACATCTCCAAATGTTCGTTATAATAGTTAGCCTGAATTGGTGATGTCTGTAGCAAGTAGGAAACCGTGGGAGGCGCGCAGTTCAGGCAATGACGCGGCTTAATGGAGGTTAAGATGTGTGCCCCCAAGTAACGAGCATCGCGGCTTGTTGGACGCAACTATGTTCATACAGTCAAATTGGATGAGTTGCTTTATGATCACGTGGACGTGTAATGGAATGTCGAGGAGAAAGATTGAAATGAGTTCCATTACGATATAATATGTTATGGTACACAAGGTGCTATTGGAAATGAAATGGAAAACAGTTTGATACAACATGCACAATGCAGTAGTACTGTGCATGTGAAAGCATTTGAAGATAAAAACATGGTACCTATAAAGATATTAAACGATACATGCCGGAGATAGTTTACAAAATAATGTGTGTAATAATGACGTGGGCCTGTTACTCAATCGAGCACGATCCTCCGAGCATGTGGCTCGCTCAGAACTTTTTATATCATCAAATTAAAATACCAAAAGCTATAATGAAAATGGTGTTCGGCGTCTGGTCAGCATCAAGAGTCTATAGATAGCTATAAAATGATACGAAAGTACACAATAGCTTACGTGGCATTATTTTTAAATATTTATTTGTGGCTTTCGGAAAGGTGAACAGATCATCGTCCGAAGCCAGCTTGGCAGCGGGTTGCTGTATGGATATTTTCATCAGACGGTGTTGAATGCTGTTGTAACTAATCATGTTTGATTGTGAACTTACTACATCTCTGCTTTGTGTCAAATTATTGATGACTGTCAGTAAATCCTATAGGTGATGGTTGAACAGTACAATTTTTTTAAAGATTTTCTTTAAGGCATTCTTGCGAAAAAAATGCTGCGTCCTACAAAACTAAAACGTAATTTTTCTATGATCAGTTTTTTTATCAAAGCATCTCGCTGGGCAACTCTTGCGCATGATGTATAGTGAGTAGAGTACATACAGACAATACAAAAAAAGCAAGATGTACCCGATCGGTTAACAACTGTGCTCCAATGTGGAATGCGGTTTCGTCAGTTCTACATAATTGAACATATTAGAATAGGATTTCTGGAGCAGGCTTAAGTACCAAGATTTGTTTATGTTAAGAACTTAACTGTAGATGATAATGATGAAATCAATGGAGATAATTATGAGTTATGTAATAATGTATAAAATTGATGAAATATTTCTTCTTGATGACGCTTTCTATCATTCATTGTCAATCTTTTCTCAGGAGAAGAATGCATTCTTTCATCCTACATTGGATGAATGTCAGGTTACATTAGAAGTAAAACAGTGTTTCTCAGTGTAATGCTATTTGTCTGACCGTTGAAAAGTAAATTTACGTATTACATAAACGTGCAATCTTCCGAAAACTTAAACGAAAACCGCGATGAAATAACATCGATAAAGACGCAAAACAACATAGAATCCTTTCTACAGGTAGATCTGCTAAGGGTTAATTTAGACACTAAAATTAGCTACAGCCAGGAAAAGACATTAGCGGAGTAAAATAAAAAGATTAGCGATATTGATCGTCGAGTTAACCAAAACGGGTCTACCTGTGTAATCTGTGTGTTTCGGTTTCACCTAAGGTTGCCTCAGGTCTTCCAGGAAAGGGGGCGTGGATACTGCCTGACCTGAATACAGCGGTTAGCTTAATTAAGCCAAAAGGTTTTTGTGCCTTGGATAGATACTACGGAAATGTTATTTGGCGAAGAATAACGGCAGGATGGGTTCGATATGTTTGTGAGATCCTTTAGATTTGTTCACTATTTCGAATAGTTATATATTTGGAATAATATAATGTGTTGTTTCCTTTAAGGCGAGGTTGCAGTACTGTGTGTTTTGACGAACAACAGCGACAGTACAGCAACAGCAACAGCGACAGGCGAGCGAAATAATGCCTAAACTTTGATTGTTTTTTTTTTCTTGGCGAAAACTTATAAAGAAATTATACAATATGGTTTCAACATTTACTTCAAAATAAAAAGCTCTATCTATTGATATAACTTTTATATTCGTGATGAAATCTCTTAGCAGTACACGTTTAAAATTGTAATTTAGTGTCATGTTTGATTAAAAAAAGTATCGAGCCAATCATTCTAAATCGCGTTTCTATCTTTACGCTTTTCTTGAGGGTATGTTCAATTTTTATGTAATGATTTTTATTTATTAAAAAACTCATAATTAATAAGATTTTCAGACGTTCAAAAATCTTAAAAAGTACTGCAACCGGCCTTAAGATGCCAGTGGGATGAAACCTTGTACACGGGTAGAACAGGTCACAAATTTCAATCGATTTACTGAAAAACGGACGGTTCTAGTGTAAGACTAGTGGGGTGAATCCGGGGGAAGAAGCTAGTCAGTTACATAGAAGAGGAATCATAAAACTTGTGATTTATGCGAGTATGATTTGCCGATAGCTATCGTTAGTCCAAGAGTTAGAATCGACTTTGCACGGTTAAATATGCAAGACCAAGTGCAATAACACATTATGCATGCTAGAGTTGTCTGTGAAATTTTCAAGTAAAAACCAGCTGTTTGGATAAATAAGCAACTTACCTAAGTGACTTGTATCTTGGTTTAACTTGACCTAAATGAGAAACAAAGTGCTCCAAATTATGTTACCCATAAACCTTGCTACGAAAGTGATTTTGAAAACGACTGAAAAGTTTACAAGTTACTTTTCAAGCAATTTGAAGCAGCTGATGTCAACAATAAAACTTGCAGTGAAATGCCGTTGTACGATGCTAATCTAATAATATTTTAGTTGTGAAATTCGGGATGTTTGTTAGCCAATCACAACGGATCAACCGAATTGAATGAAATTGGGAACTCGGCTGGATTAGGACTTAGGATGCCTTCTATACCTGTAGTACGTACCCTTGAGATATTTTAACGCTTTTAAGCAGTGCACCGCTAGCATAGCGTTACCATACAACTCGTTAGGATTAGGAATGTGATTATCTAAATAATATATAAATGAATTCCTATTTCTCTTGGTCATGGCATCACGCGTTAGGCTGGGCAGATTTCGCTAATTCATTTATTGTTGTGTTAGTTACTGTCAGAAGTAGGTTCTTTTGAAATAAAAAAATAAGAAAGTTGCAGATAAAGAGAGCGAAGCTGCGGGGGATAGCTAGTCAAATATAATTTCAGCTGCTAATTGTAAGCCATAACAGTCAAGTCAGAAAAAAATAAATGCAGCTTTTCTCCTGTCTGCTACAAGCTCAATACTTATAAAATTAACATAGTAGGTAACACCGCCCTTGTTCCCACCGCGAAGGCGCGGCATCTAGGACGGGTTTGTTGCTAACCGTGTCTACTGTGTGCAGTCTGACGCCGGCTTTATGGGAACGGTTTCTTTGGCATGCAAAGTGATGGTTATACTGGCTGGCTAACGTGGGTTTAAAATTAGAATATTATGGTTTACGACTCAATGCGGGAAAAAAGCGCTTTAAAAGGTGTCTAATTTGTAGTTGGGAAAGGGAGCAAAAAAAACAAAAGGGGCTTTACTGCAAAAAGTAGTGAGTATTTTTAATAGTCAGATTTGCGCTCCACAAACTTAGGTCTTACAAATTGATATATTAACAGGTACGTAAACTACAAGGAAAACCAAGAGGTTCGAAAGCAAGGGGAAGTCCGATGACAAATGACAATTTATAGTATAAATTACTTTTTCGATGACGCTATCGAATGGCATGAAGGCATACGTAATGACCACATCGTACGTAACGTAACGATACAGTCAGAAGGTGCTATTATTACAATAATTGTATTTTCTCATCGTTCATCAGGTAAGCAAAACAAATCGTGTCTATTGATATAGGATTTGTGTTGGTTGTCTGTCGATCTTCAGGAGGCAGATTCTACTCCGGAGAGTGCCCATATCCTGATTCTACCATCTCCCTATCACTATTGGATTACCAGACGTACTCCAGGGTACCATACATACTTGGCTTGACTAGTCGCACTAACCTCTTCTCCACATTTATTATGACCACAGACAAAGTGAGATATACGATTAAATATATTCAATGATTAAATAAATAAATAAATGATGAATGATGGTGAATTATGCCACTTCCACAGAAGTCAACTCCCTGCCAACATCTGTGATCCCAACCATTTATTCTGATTGCAAAGCGAGTTAACAAGCCTCTCCTGGGCTTACTCCATCTTCGACCCTACCCATCGCCTACCATCAAGCGAGACCGAGGTCAGGAGAGGCGGGGTCATAAAAAAAACTTTTTACAAAAAATACAACCGACTTCCAAAAAAAAAAACACTTCAAAGTAAAAAATAACTTTAATTTCGGAACTCGGTGTTTTTGTCAATTTGTTCGTTTTTTGACACCGACTTCCGAAATTAAAGTTATTTTTTACTTTGAAGTTTTGAAGTGTTTTTTTTTTTGGAAGTCGGTTGTATTTTTTTGTAAAAAGTTTTTTATTTTTTTCTTTTTAGTGGTACCCCACACCTAACAACACCACTACAAAATCGCAGAAAAGCAAAATACAAACGCACTAGTTGCCCATACGATTTTCGAAAGTTCCCCTCGACTTCTCTGGGATGCCATCATCAGATCCTGGTTTCCTTATCATGGGACCATTTGGGAAGTATTCCCTTTCCAACAAAAAAATCATTTTTAAAATCGGTTGGCAAGCGACGGAGTTATGACCGAACAAACATAAAAAAAAAAATACAAACATCCGAATTGAGAACCTCCTCCTTTTTGGAAAGTCGGTTAAAAAACAAAACAACTATAATTCAGAAATATCTCTTCAAGTGCTCTTCTAAGAACACGATGTTTTATGGATGGTATCAATAGAAAAACCAGATAAGTACTAGTCTATAACATAACCTGTTGATTATATAATCTTGTATTACGAAGCGACAGCCTCAGGGCATGACAAACCAGTTCCCACAGTGAGTCAATATCAGCACTACAAATCAACGCTTTCAATCCATACGATGAACAAAAAAAATTAAATTGTTACCAGTATAGTAATGAAAAGTTGTTGGAAATAGATAAAAAATTAAATCGCTACTGTTACCAGCCTGAGCAAGTCTTCAAATGAGACTTTATTTTCGCACGAGTATTCAATGGACTGGATTTCTCAAATAAACTAATAACTGAAGCAATAGCAGTAAATTACAGTTTAATATATTGCGAAATCCTGCCAAACCCGCAAGTGCTTCTTGTTATCAAACTTGAAATTATTTTCAGTTAATTGTGTCTTAGAGAGTAACATGATATGGAAAGGATTAATCAGCCATGTATAGACACAGTACAAATTTGTAAAGGAGTAACTTGTTCGTTATCTTCATAACAGTTGTCTCTATCGACGATGTCAAGTCAACAATAGGATTATGGAACTAATCCCTGTTTCAACAAGGGTATTACCCTGATTATAGACAACACAACACAGGAGATCCTTTTAAAGAAGATAAATATAATACCAAACTGCTTGAACAATCGCATCTAAATGAAGAGAGAATTTGGAAGAATTTGGGAAGTACTGTCAACAATTTCGTCTGGCCGCAAATCGTTTGCGGTTGTCTGCTAGCTTTTGACAGTCTACACTTTATTAATATCCGTGGTGACCGGAATTTCAGCAATTAATTGAAACCACAATTTTGCAGTTCATTTATTCAATGTTAAGCTGCCAATTTGCTGCAATGAAGTGGCACACGATTGCGAAAAAATGATATGAAAGCCAATGGAGTGAATGTTGAGAATGTTAAACTGTGGACAAGCGATGAAGATAGAATTGAGAGTTACTGCAATGGAGTATAATAACATGTCGGTGTTATAAAATACGAACTCTCAAGTTCTTGATGACTAAATAGTAGATATTGTTGCAGAAAGGAAAAAACGTCGAAAAGCGAACTATGGCAAATAACACAAAGCACAATATCTAGCACAAAGGCAAACTATAATAAAACAAAGTGACAACACCAAATGAAGTCTAGGAACTTCTGAACTGCATAACAAGTAGAAACCCTTATCGTAAACTTCTCAGCATTATATTTAGTGAATGCAAGTCTACAACAGTTAGCATTCAAGTTTAAGTAAACTGGCGTAGAAACTGATAACAAACTTGGACACGATGTTGCGCAGAACTTCGGGAACGAAGAAATTCACTTCAAATTTCCTACTTCCGAGATTGCAGGGAAACTTCTGCAGTGCCTTGTCACTTTGCCGATAAGAGGGCGAATGTTTTCACGCGAGTGGGATTTCATGTGACTTTATTTGGCCCTGTAACTGAAGAATTATACGGTAGTACGTATAATGGAGTGATGCGATGGTGTTTTCAGTATAGGTACTGCTTCTGGAATTACGGAAGACTATTGTAAAAAAATAGTGGTTACAATATTCTGCTCGATTTTGTATTGAAGACGAGAATTGCCATGCAACAGCTAGTATTTTTCTAAAGATCAGGTTTTTACAGAATAAATAGACCAATAATCAATACGATCAGACCAAACCCGCTACACGACGAACACTTGAAATCTAAAATAACGCAGCCCATTTCCCGAACGTTCATTTCACTACTTAGAAAGGTGATAAATATATTTTATCAGTTATTGATAAAAATTAACGGTCAGGCGAAGCAGGGTGCGGCGTTTATTGCACCTCCATCCAGATAGTGACTAAATACACCACCGGCGTAAGGACTTAGGCAAATAGTTGAGATATGAAAACTATAGAGTGGTTTCAAATGCTTATTACGGTTCAATTGAGTGTTGAGTATAATAGTAATACAATAAAATTAATAGTTTTGGCCTCGATTTATTTTAACGTAATAAAATGATTTTTTATTAGTTGTAGAGATTTTTTTTCAATTGGACTACGACCGCGAAGATATTCACTATACGGCGCGACGTCTGCAAACGAACAGGCAGATCACTGTTCTGGGATTTCAAATTGAAGATCTAGAAATGACAAATGTATATTGAAGCCGAAGCAAACAGCTTCAAACGAATATTGGAGTACGAGCGATACCTTTATGTTGAAACCTGAGCGACACCTAGGACTGTAAAAGCAATTTCCGATGCAAATTGCAAAGTCTCCAGACTCGCTAACAGCTATCTAATCAAAATTCAGCAACCAAACAATGAAACTAGATTGAAACAAACATAACAACAATTTATTATTACTCGTCTGGCGCAGCTGTTAATCGATAGAGTGGACTGTGTAAATTGGCCAGGTGTTCGCACAACTTATGAAAAGCTTGCTAACATTACCGGCCAATTATTTTTTTACAACAATTACTAAATCAAAACTAGTTAGGCAGATAAGTCCATGCCCGAGAGGCCTGTATATGGAAAACACACACGATTCTTGTGTGTGTACATAAAAGATGATTGGACAGTGACAGATTTTCATTCCTTTATTGACAAACAGAATTGTAGAAAATTTTAGTTAGTTTTTTTAGTGTTCTGGATTCCGATAAAAGTATTGTGATATAGGTTGTTTTAAAATTATAAAATCACTGGCATGATTAGGCTGGCCCTGGAATACCAGAAATGGAACTTGATGAATGATTGAACTTTGCAATTTATGATATTGATGATACAGGCAAGCAGGTTGGCTTTCGAATTAAGTCTAGGAGGACAATAAGCTTGTGGGATAGTACAGATGACTTTGGAGAGTCGCAAATCGATCAACCGACGGTAGAATAGATCAGTCGACGTCGCTTGACAGTTTTTACTACACCAAATCAAAGCCTAGCGACGACGTCGATCAACCATAGATGGAAGATCGAACAATTGGTGCCGTAACACCCTCAGGGGCGTAACGGCGGATACAACAATCTTCTTCAGCATGAAGACATGTCAGTGCCAGACAAAAAAAAGTACCAACAAGTGCTAAGCCTCAGCCGCCTCAGTCCTTTAGCATTGACGACGAACTGATATCGATTGTAAGCTGTTATCTACCCGCTATCGGATAACGTACGATAACGCACCCATACCTACGACACTGTGCTTAGCTACTATTTGGTTTCAAAGTGAAAACTTCGAATTTTATTTAACGACGGACTACATAAAGCGTATGCATCGAAATAGTAGTATTTTTAACCCAAAGGTGTGACTAGTAGAGAATGCCGCCACTATTGTGCATCAAGTTTTTGATGTATCCGTTTCTAGTAGTTCGCAAAAAAGTTTTAAGAGCGTGTATTCCGTCCACTAGCGCCGCCAATCGTTTTTTATTATTTGTGGTAAATTTAAGACACGTAGATAAAATCCGCTCTGTAGTGCACTAAAGAAATGTATCTATTATTTTTTCACAGCTATTTTTAATACATAACTCATGGCTTAATAGCCAAAACGACAATTATTGCTAAAAGTGGCCACTTTTAGCAAAAATATCGACTTTGGCAACTATTTATGTTCTAAAGTACAAAACTTAACTCTCAAAACATAATACTTAAATACATTTCTTCAGTGCACTACAGAGCGTTTTTTTATCTACGTGTCTTAAATTTACCACAAATAAAAAAAACGATTGGCGGCGCTAGTGGACGGAATACACGCTCTTAAGTAGGTAACAGATTAACCTCTGAATAGTTGATGTCACTGGTGACGCTTTTAGATATTTCATTGATTTATTTCGATATTCTGATATTTAAAGCAGATTTCAACTGTGAATGAGGGGGTTTAGAACCTCTGATACTATAGGGTGTGTGTGGTCGTTAGACCTTACTGCCTACACGATAAGGACTGTAGATGAGGAGGGATAAAACGCATATGAATAAAAATGTTAATGGATGGAGAGGGAGAGGAAGGTCAAAGAAAAGATGGACGAGGAGATTGTGTGATAAATAACATGAAATACGAGGGCGTGTAAATAGCATGAAAGTGGAGAAAGGAATACGTACTGCGCCAACCCTGGGTAACATGGGATAAGGGCAGGAATAAGATGATGATTCGTTCGTGTATACTTTTGTAAGTAATATCTTAATGGTCAGTGAGCAAGCGACCCCAACATACTTCGGTAGCCTCGTCGAGGTTGATGACATCGTGTTTCAAGCGGTGATGATTTAATCAATGGTTTCTCGCAACTACTCAAGAGATTAGTATGAAATCAAGCGTATTGTCTAGTGCAAATGAGACGCTTGACAACAGAATTTCGACGGAGATGAAATACCTTTCAATTAACTTTTCAAACAAAACATTTAGTGGATTTACAGCCTCTCTTAAGTTGTTCAATTTGAGCTCTCGGACTAATGACTTTTATTCATCCGGTAAATAAAGTAATTAAGAAAATTCTTGCTGTACATTTAGGTCTAGAGTTTAGACATCCGAAACAAACTAGAAATAGTGAAAACAGTTTAGCATAAGTTTCAAAACTTTCGTCCATTATAACTGGAACGAACCATTTCAGAGTTCAATAACTTGACTTGAAACCCGTTTAGCTGATAGATGCGAAGATGCGGTCGATCGTCATAACATTTGAATGTTGATTCGAAACAATATGGCGACCTTGATACCAATCTACATGGTGTCATCGCACAATTGGGACCGTCATCGTCAATAGATTCCAATAAGAAAGACACTTACTTCTGAATGAGGACCAATAGACTATAATTATTAACGTTGATGATTTCTACAAATTGCTCGTCATTGTAGTAAACAGTTCTATATGAACGGGAATCTGATTGGTCCTGTACATTTGACCTGTTGAATTGAGGTATCTTGGTAGAATTTCCAGCGTTGTTAATTGCACTATTAATGCAGTGAAAGTCGGATTTACTATCGGTGAAGTTCACAGAGTAGAGAGCGAACAATGCGAACATAGACAATATTTATGAAAAAGTCGCGAAATTTAGCATACACCATAGCATAGAATCTATATTTTAACAGATGCGTTGCATTTTTAGAAGGACGTGACGATGACGATACAGACATATTCTGAATAAAGTATATGGTACAGACAGAATCAAGGTTTAAGTTACCACATAGGTACCAAAACCAACACGATTCTGCAAACCTAATGAATCAAGATAAAGTCCATGTCGCAATATGACCATGGCCTATTTAGAACATCAAAAATTCAGGTAAGTATTGTAAAAATTAAGTGCCACATCTAATCTGGAAACAAATAATGAAGGGCGATAACTGTGGCAAACAGTTTCGTAATCTAGGTAGACTGGTTATCTTTGTGTAATATGGGGCCTAGTATTTTTAAAAGAGTTGTTTGTTTCATTAAATGTTTGTAGTGTATGTAGTACTTTGTATAATGCTTGGTGGATAAAGACTTGAGTACTTAAGTAATCTTCGTGATGAATAAAGAATTCTAATTGGGTAGAGGTATATCGCCTTCATAGTGGCTTGACAAAATTGTTGAAGAAGTCTAATACGAAAATAGGAGGGGGTGTTGCCTTAGGGGTGTAAAGTACAAAAGTATTCAAAGTTTAAGAGTCACTCTATGTGAGTGCATTGCCCCTATTCAAAACATGAGCCATATGTTAGAGTGGCCCGAATGCCCATACAACTGTGCTTTGGGGGATTTAATGAACTACTGATGCTGCAATTAATGTAGCAACCTAGTGGGCCCAAACTATCAAAGGAGTTTTCCATTGATTAAAAAATAAGCAGTGTAAATAAACTCTTCTACAATGCTTACAGTTCTCCCACAAGTCGACAACAGTAATAAAGACAGGGTGTGTACCAAAAAGGCCATAAGTTTTAATAATCTGACCTTGTCAAAGTATTACTGGCAACCCAAACCACATACCTACACATTAGCCATGCTTACATTTGATTGGCCACAACAATTAGTGATGCATGAAACATTAATCATTGAAATAATATCCATGAGAGAAATAGGTAATTCATTAACTAATAATAATAGGGAATAATATGAAGAAATGCATCATTATTAGTCATTGTAGTGCTGTAGTGGATTCTCACAGTACAATAATGATGTCATAGCGTAGACTAGATTTTTTTTATCGCTGCTGCTGGTTGCGTTAGTGCAAAGAGATTGAATGAGAATTGCAGCACTGTCTATGGTTATTTACTCGTTTAATTTTAGAACATATATGGAAGGAAATATGAGATTCTGCTTTTTCCTGTATTTTTAACTGAGTACCTAAAAAGGACCATAATGTTTTTGTATCTTTAAAGGGAAGGCAATAAAGGCATATTTTAGTTATCATTCAGTTGTAAATTGCATCAGAAAAGTTTATATCAAATTTTTAACTAATAATTTAAGTAACAGGATAACATATCGTCGGTGATATTCTGAAACCGCGGAACTAACAGTGTTTAAAACCGCGTATTTACAAAAGTAGCAAAATCGAGATTTCGCGGGCTTAGCTTCGTTGTAGTGGTTGGCTGCGTTCTGTAATGTTGGCCGGGCCGATTATCCAATAGAAAGCCGTAAAAGCGATTGTCTTTTAAACCGCGTAACGTCAGGTGATTGTTTAATGTGCCCAAACCGCGTATCTGCGCATCATAACATGAAAAGTGCGTTTGTTTTACGAAGCGTGCGTGAAATAGTGAGGTTTTAATTATAAATGCTGCAATAACAGGTAAGTGAACACATTAACTCCATATTATATGGGTTAAGTTACTTTTTAGGATAGTTTGTTATTTGAATTATTAATATTTACCCGAAGAAAAGGTCTTTAACTGCTTCGATGTTAGATACGCGGTTTTAAAACTCATAACGTTTTTCGTTTTCTGTTACATACGCGGTTGCAAAATTTATGTACCTACTCAAAATCAGGTTAATTTGTTGTATTTATATAAGCAACTTTACCTCCTGCCTATATAATAATATAGGCAGGAGGTAAGGTTTTGTTTGTAGAAAGTTATTTCTGGTTATTTTGAACCTATCTTTGACAATTCAACTAATATTTAATTATACTTTTGGCAACTGACCCTAAATTTGATTTTTTTTAGTTTACGTCATGGAGCAAGAAAATGAATGTGCGGATGTGTCTGTTGTCACTTTAAGAGATCTAGCAAAACGTCGAGCCGAACTTGTGCGTAAAAAGCAGCTCATCTTGGATAAACTTAATAATACTAACTTACACATCCCTCAAACATTAATTGAACCGTCTCCAGCGCCGCAACTGCCATGTTTACCAAGTGCCTCTACATCCGAAAATTTTCATGATAGCATTACATACTGTGAAACTCTGACAACAGTTTTTGAGCCTTCTCCTGGCCCTAGCTCGAGCTGAAAAACTTAGCGACAAGGAAAGCGCTCAAAGAGGACTTCTTCATGCTGTGACCACCGATTTGCAGGCTGTTAAGCTGTGCCCTTCGCGCAGCTAGTGCCTTATACTTTAAGACCAAATTAGCTGTGCACAACTTTAATTTATACGATATTGCAACGGGTCATGTAACTTGCTACTGGTTCGACGAAACCGCCTGTGATTTAAGAGCTACCACTACTACTACTTACGCATCTTTTTTCATTGATAATTTGACTAAGTTATTAGAAGAAGATTGCAGGGATGTTGTCATCTGGACGGATGGCTGCACTGCACAGAACAGAAACTGAATAGTTTCTAATGCCCTTCTAAGATTAGCAATAGCCAAAAATACAACAATTACACAATAGTATCTGGAAAAAGGTCACACTCAAATGGAGGTTGACTCCGTACACTCAGTGGTGGAAAGAAAGCTGAAAAATGTTGAAATTTTTCTTCCATCTCAGTATGCCTCAATTACAAAAGAAGCCAGGAAGCATCCTTCTCCATACCAATTGTTTCAACCAGATTACACTTTTTTTAAAGACTTACTAAATTTATGATTCCATTCGTCTTGGGCATTCTGCTGGAGATGATTGCGTAGTGGATCTGAGGGTTTTAAAGTATCCTAACGGCACAATAGAGTTAACACTTTAATTGATTTCAGCCCACTTCCTCGGAGACCGAAACCTATTTCAGCTGTAGTAAATAATGTACCTTCCCTGTATTCATCTAGACTGCCTATATTAGACACTAAGTATCAGCACTTACAGCAATTAAAGAGTGTGATACCTGCAGTTTGTCACTTGTTTTACGATAATTTGCCATTAAAGTTTTATTGATCTCATTTTTTAACAAAGACCTCAAAGTGCAATTATTATTCTACCAAGATGTATTATTTTTATACATTTTGTTTATTAATTTTTAGTTTAACTGTTACTAAAATTAGTAAGTACCCTACAACAAATTATTTTTAACATACTATTAGCTAGAAAGAGCTATTTTTTTAACATTATGGGGTTTTATGGTGTTATTTTCCTGTATATTGTTGATACTTAATGTACCGATGATAATTATGTGCCAAAAATTAAACTGAGAAGTCGATAAAATAAATAATAATAAGATTTTGATTGTATTCTTTTGTTTTATTTCGGCTGACAATTCCGCGTAAGTGACATAAAAAATAATATTTTGATTTTATTTGTGATGATAAATCCGCGAAAGTCGATTTTCTTATTCATTAATACATATTTTACAAAACTAATGCCTACAATATTAAGAGGAATATTTTAATTTGACAATTTAAAAGTTTAAACAATAGAAAGTCAAGTGGTATCGTAAATATTACGTTTTTCCTCGTTCCTGTAAAATTCACTGCACCTACCTTACGCGGTTTTAAACACTGTTAGTTCCGCGGTTTCAGAATATCAGCGACGATATGACAAATAAAAAACTGTAAACAATTCAATGTTTTCTATGAATTAACTAATAATAAATACAGTATTTGTTTAAGTATGAGCTCAGTTTTGGCTAAAATGTTGAGTACTATTATTAAATATTACTAAATAACAGTGCCACTATCAAGTCTAAAATGAGACTGCTCTGATTATTATGAAAAGTTATGCTTTAGATGAGACTGTCATTCATAAATACTTGGAAATAAACTATTTGTTTATAAAAACATCTGTTTAGTTTGTGTTTATAATACATTCATGATATTCGGTGTAAAGTAACTTTAATATTCGCAGACTTAACAATATCAGTTTCAGATCGATAATTTTGTTTAATCAGTACTTTACTTTGAATTATTTTCATAACAATGTTTTAATTTAGGTTTCCAAAAACAGTTTATGCTGAAAAAAAAAATGTGACAGATACGGCATAAACAATATTGTTTGGAAGAACTTAAGGAATTTCAAGTGCATTCCTGTGCTGATAAGCTCCAGAAATTTAATGTTATCAGACTAATGACACAATGCATTACTGAAGTCACAAGTGATGATTATAGAGGACCTTCAACACAAGTGTTGTTCAAAAAACAATCAGTCTGTTATGTCAGCCCGCAGACAAAAAGTTGGGTACAGTTGCACCAACTTCTGAAATGTACTTTCTAAAGTGCAGTCTTACAAGTGTAAACAAAAGACTACTAGCTAGATACATACCTTGCGGAAGGCAAACAGTTCATTCTGAAGTTTCTGCCTCTCAGCAGAGGGCTGCTGGCCCTTGCCGCGTATGAACTTTAGCATCCTGCCGGCCTGCAACAGAACAAGCACTTAGCACTCACACACGACACAACAAACAAACATACAGACAACACACTACCCCACCATTATAATTTCATGCTTAGACGCGCGAACAACCGAACACTAGTACACCGACCGGCATCGAAAAGCCGACTGAGTTTTGTAGGCTGCTAGCTCATACCCGCGATACGATCGCCTAGCCTCCGCGCCGAGATAATAACACGAGCTTCACTTGGAATCGCAAGATAACCGGCTCCAAGATAACACGATCGATAGCCCAATATAACGAAAAACACCAAATTTAAAGCATCTCTAACATTACTTCGAATTATGGCCACTGACCGCAGACAACGCCTGTCCGACAGGTTACACGTACAACAATAATACAATGTTTTGGGTTACTCTAGAACGAACGTCTGATGATAAATAAAGTTTACATACCCAAAGACGACAGTTTGAAGGGTTTTAGTGATAAAATCCAAAATTAGAGAGATGACAGGCAAGTCACAAACGGCGTCAGAAATACACACAAACATGAAAAAGCACTCACAAATTCATAAACGCACGCACGCACAACGCACCCACACAAACGTCGTGAAGTGACGTGACTGGTTTTATGTGTTGCCGTAAACTGCATAAAATTTCCCCTTAACACGCTGATTAAAATTTTAAATTTTTTGAACGATTGAACCGACCCGAACTTATATAAGACATTTGCTATTTTATATTATCCTTATTAACTAGGAGACATAAATTTATATTCGTCGTTATGTCGTCTTTTGGTTGGGTGACGAAACCGCAGTGTGCATAATAGTTGAATGAGCATGAGAAAAATCTTATTTATTCAATGGCTTATTGTAGTGAGATAATAAATGAATTTTAATATACTTCAAGTCGTGAATTATTGAAAAAGACAACCTTAGCATTCATCAACTTTTTTATTTAAACTTTAAAAGAAAACTGCAACATTTCTCTTCCTTTTTTTCAGTTGCAACATTTTCTTGCAGTGCGTTCAAAAACGTGGGTAACGTGATAGACATTGATTTAAAAAATGCGCTTTTACGAAGCAAAAAGTAATTTCATTTGTAAACTTTAATTCATTGTATAAATTGGAATTACAGAATCCTAATTTCCTTTTTATTGTAACACACCTTTTTCTATTTTTCTTTTTGCAAATAACTTAGTACAAGATACAGTTTTTGAATGATTTTCTATCTACCACAGCTTATGTAAGATTCTGTATTGCCAATAGAGGAGCAGTAATTGTAAAAATACTTTTACTATTTTATGTATTATTGAAGAAGCACTTCAATGATCAGAGCATAATTTAATTAAGCGTTTAAGTGTGTGAAATGGTATGCGACAAATAAAACAAAGCGTTGAAGCGGTGTAATGAAAAAACAACAGTTGATGAAAAGTGACACATTGCTTTTATTTTTTACCAGGCGCTTTCACACAAAACACAACAAATATTTAACAATGTATACTTTTACAATACAGGGGTTGTGGTTGCGGGATAAATATCTATTTTTATTCCACTCACACTTGCACAAATTTTAATTTTCACGATGTGCGTATATCACAACATTTTATAACCAAACATAGTTGCAAAAAGCATGAAAATAACACTTGTTTAGTCAAACGCACCGAGGGCTGTTCTTCCAGAGATGTTACACTCATTTTGAATTTGTAATAAAAAAGAAATCAGGGAGGTCTTTCTCGTCACATGTACTCAGTAGGTACTAGCAATCGATGGCAGCCGGCTTACGCGTAATCCACCCTATTTAGTCTGTGGTTACCACCCTCTGCAAATGTCGAGGGGTGGGTTTTTCTTTTTTTTTTCTTATTATCCGCATCGTATTGTTGTCTTTTCAGGGCTTGCTTGTTTGTAGCAGGGTGTTGCAGGTATGTATTTATGAATAAGCGCCAGGCGCGGTAAAGCAAAGACGTAATTCGTCTTTATTTCTGAATTATTACGGTACATTTTCGCGAGGGAATTAATTAAGGAAGGTTTTAAATTATTTGCGTGTTATTATAAATTATAACTATGCACTTCAACAGTACCTTCTCTTCTTTACAGATCTTTTTTAACAGTGATGAAATTGAAATTTTGGTAGTCGTATGATCAAAACTTACCTACATACCATAGAGTAGGCCTTAGGCAGTGGCAATTTTATTTATTTGCTCATGCTCACCGCTGCTACATCGCTATATTGTACCAAACCGGCAGCTACTAAGTAAACTGAATAGTTTGCGCGAGAGACACTTCCAAAGTGGTAAAACGTGTCCCCCCCCCCTTAACTTCTAAAATAAGAGAATGATAAAACTAAAAAAAATATATGATGTACATTACCTTTTGTCTGTCTGTCTGTTTGTTCCGGCTAATCTCTGAAATGGCTAGACCGTTTATGAGCTGTCAGTCCATACAATCATGCTGAAATGTCAATACATTCCAAGCTCTCTTTGCATGTAGTTTCATAATGTCATGTTAACTGAATAGACTGTACAATCAAACAGTACACAACATAGATAGGTAACTTCGTTTTGAATTTGCTTGCTCTATGGAGCGTGCAGAAACTACAGGTGGCAGCAGAGAATTGTAAGTGTCGCTTCAATTCAAAATCAAATCTGGGCAAAAGGCTTACCTACGTAATATTTGCCAGTGATCTTTTTACCCTTTTCAAGGAAGCTGATATAAATGACACCGTGTGCAATACAAAAAATATTGCCCATGACGTAGTTGGCCGAAAACCACAATTTGGCCTATTTTGGTGTACGTTCACCTCGAGATACCCTCTGTTTTTATTATTCCTTGGTGTCTGGTGTATTGTGATGTATCCATGTTTCATCAAGGGTTATGAAACGGCGTAAAAACTCGTTCGGATACGCAAAAAATGAAGTTTAATCAGCACCACTTCTTTTCCATTTTGACAAAATTGCAGTAAAAACAAAATAAATGACGTAAATAGCTTGCTAATAATTTGTCAGCAGCCTGTTAATAGATGGCAGTTGACGGCAGCACTGATGCATCTAAAATTATTGCCAGAGAAAATGAAAAAAAAGCCACTGACTCATCAAACCGCCCTCGTAGATTTACGTTTCTCTTTTCTAATATTTTATATATTTTGTCAAGGATTATAATCATAAGCTACATCTAGAGCTTAGCATTTAACTCAATAAGAAGTCTCAAATAACCTTCGTGTGATGTCGTTGGATCAAGAAAACAGGTCATATTTTACACATGTAATTTTTATTACTTAAAATTTAACATTTCTGATTATTAAGTTTTCAAAACAAATCTGAATAATTCAAATAGAACAAAAATATGCTTACAAACTAACACTCCTGTACATTAAGTTATGGTACATTATTTACAGTTTTTGTGTCTGCCAAACAACATGTTCTTTTCCTCATAATTAAAAAGAGCTCATGAGAATTATTACATTTAATTTCCAAATAAGTATTCCCACACACAGAATTTCACAGTCCGACATGGACAATATTAATTAAGCCAGCGTGTGGTGAGCTGTAATTGTTTTTTTGGCTTCAGAGCACGAATTTTGGAGTCCAGAAGCACTTAAGAGCTATCTTTATAGGACTATTATTTTTAATTCAAACGTCGCTATCATTTGAACATCACATTCGCCATGAGAATTGAAACCATGGGCACAACACCATGCAAGCACTTGAAAAATCCTTTAAAAGTTACTATCTTATATGGTACAAAACTATTAAAGATTTTAAAGTATATAATTAAACAGTATTTTAAAGTAAATACTCTGATCGTTAGTAATTGGTCTTGATAAGAACCCAAAACTAATTTTTCGTGCATTACACTTGTCTTTTTAGTAGTTTTATTACATTACGCCAGATAACTTTTATTCGTGGAATAAATTTAACGTTTGACAGTTTTTGTATGGAAGAACGAAGAACTGTCAAAAATTCAAAATTATTCCTCCGATAAAGTTATCTGGCGTTGGAAAAATCAGACCTTAAAGACATAAATGTGTGTTTGAGCATCTAGTTATACTAAAATACCCCATAGGATGTCACGATCACATTTCGACGTGTGACGTGATCCGGCTGAATATCGCAGTTCTCAGGAACGATTGACTGCTTATTATATTCTAGGTTCCAAAATATGTTCAAAAAGACATGGACGTATTCAAAAATTAACAACGGAAACTTACGAGCTCATGATCATGAATTGTCGTCAGACGATAATTTTACAATCTAACAATTTAATCAAAGTTACAAGCCTAATAATTTAATGAAGAGCCCAAGAGAGAGATTACAAAGTAAGGTGCGCACGAGCCTTGTGCGCGCAATCTCTTTTAGAACAAATTAAGAGGCAGCCTTATTCAAACACACATTACGTATTTCAAATAACGTAGCATATTACAAAGCCCTGTGTGGTGCACGTAATCACGAGAATTGGACTCCAATGTAAACCTCAGTATAAAAAAGTCAGACTACTTACATAACATCAATTTCTTATGAGTGAAAAAAAAAGAAAGAGCTAGCATAAAATCGGGGGATAGGTAGTATAAAATATTTTTTGACGACAAGCGAATAAATTATATAGTTACCTACGCAGTTTGTTGGAATAAGGGCTGGGCCCCGGCCCAGCTCCATTCTGCTTATTTGTGTCCTCTGCATTTTTGGCCATTTAGGCCTAGGGCCTTTCAGGCCTGCCCCTTGGTTTGGTTTGTTATCATTTTTGCCATCACCCTTGTCATTTTTATTCTTGGCCGGCGGGGGCGGGATTCTCTTGATGTAGAATCTGAACGACATCTTCTTGTCTTTGATGTAGTGCATCAACACTTCTAAAGGCAGAACGGCACATTTTCCTTCACGGAAGATCTCTTCAGGCTTTATGGCATCATTGAAGCAGTGTTCAGTGAACACAACTTTCCTTTCAGGATTATGTTTGCTCATGACGTGAATTTCATAAATATGGTCATGTGCTGCTTTCTTGCAACCAATGCGCTGAATAGTCCAGTAGACCATTTTTTTAAGAGTGTCGATCTTCACAGTAAGGATGAAAAGGAACTTGGTTTGGGCCACCAAGTAAAAGTGATGATCATCATTTTTGATGTCAATGTTGGCAAGTTCCACTTCTTGGTCTGTGGTGACGTTGCAGTGGGCGGGATGACGATCTTTGAAGTGTTTCATCATGTCCTTGAGTTTGCCTGCAGGAAAGAAAAAGAAATATAAGTGCCTTACTTCAATTTATTATCATGAGTGGATGATTTTTTATTTTCATTTGGTGATCTTATGGAATTGGTAGGTAGTTTAAATTACCTGTCCAGGAACAGTTTCCGAACACAACTCCTAGCGGGCAGTCCATTTCTCGGAAGATGCATTCCTTGAGATGTTCCTCCAAGTCCATTGGCATCATTGAGTAGACGCATCCCGAAGATTTATTGGGACACGACACTTTGGCCTGGAAAAGGTTGAGACAGACCATTAATAGGGAAACAGGACTATAGTTGATGAGAGATTTGCTACATGTGAGATTAACTATTTGTCCAATAATAATCGGTAGTTGAAGACTGCCAAATAGTTGTTGAAGAGCTTTTGGTTTTCTCTAAGAAATATTAAAACTGTAGAGTTTAAAGTATTTCAGAGTAAAGGTAACACTCTTTTTGCTCTGAATCAGTAACTGTTATAATAACTCATTCACTTAAATTAGCGAAAAAAAATTCCGTCCCTCGTCTTCAATAGGGAATATAATATTATGCATTAAAAAAACATTTATTATCTATTCATTCTATCTAAAAATGTACAAAAATAGAATAACAGTAGTGATAATAGAATCAAAATTGCTCGAAAAATAAAGGTGATGCTACTATTTTCAAAAAAAAATATCTGTCCCTCTCACGAAAACGCTGTTTTATATGGCAGCTGTACAGGCGTCATGGACTTTGACGTCAAAGTTCATATCAGACTTCTCTTTCTAATTTTAAAATTTGGAGCTTTATAACTTCATCGCTGATGAAGATAAGTATTTAAAAAGTAATTTTATGCTTGTTTTCTAGAGCTAAATAAGTCTTTCATTTTGCAAATAAAACATATTCCCTATTTCCAGTAACAGTTCAGATAAGTACAAGAAGAGAAAGCCAAGTTTAAAATTCATTGTACCGCCGATTATTCGATGCTATCGTCATGGCAGCATCAAAGGAAATCAGAGCAGTATAAGACACCCAGAGTGACACTGCTCACACCAGAGACACCCGACGAAGTTGTATGTAGGTAGGTACAGTCTGGGTGATGTTCACCAGACACTCTACGTCAAGAACAGCCTGTAGGTACCTACTGATGTCACGGGAACATTGCAGTCTACGTAAGATTGTAATTAATCTTTATTAAATAGCGATTTCCCGATATTCTTATTATGAAAAAAATCGTTTTGTATAAAATAAATCCCTCCCAAATTCAATAGATTCAACAAAACACTAAAAATAACCAAAACATACATTTCCACGCGATATTTAACAATTCTATGACGTTTGCAATTAACATAGACAATAAGTAACACCTTCAAATTCTAAGTTACATACCTTAACCTTAGCAACAATTTCTTCCAACTGCCAGTTCCTCATTTGCGTGATGCCATGGCGGCAGATGGGGCATATCGGCGGCTGCATCTTCTGAGTGCACGAATGGCACAGACTGTGACCAGTCTGGCATTGGTAAATCGGTGCGCACAAGATCTCCAAACAAACTGGACATTCCAGCAGGTAGTTCGCCACTGATGGGGACCTGTTAATAAAGATATTTTCTTTAATATATAAAGCACTAGCTGACCCGCGCAACTTCGTCTGCGCCACATTTTCCATTATTGCTCCGCTATTTGTCTTAGCGTAATGATATATAGCCTATAACCTTCCTCAATAAATGGGCTATCCAACACTGAAATAATTTTTCAAATCAGACCAGTAGTTCCTGAGATTACCCCCTACATACAAACTTACAAACATACAAACTTACAAACAAATGTTACCTCTTTATAATATTAATAGTATAGATGTATGTGCAATGGAGCAACTTTAAAAAATCAAGACAGACAAGACTGGAATTCATCGTGACAGAAATTCGCTAGTTGTGATAAGCTCGATACTGCCGCGCGGTTTTAACACAAATCAAAACAACATATACAGGGTTATTTGTAAAACACCGACAATCTCTCAGGACTATGTTACTAACATCATAACCAACAACTTTTGTTCTATGACTTTTAAAAATTCATCATATTTTAGTTTATCAGGATTTCATACAAAAATATTTAAATTCAACGCTCTTTCTACGAATCTTTCTTATGCTTCGCAAGAAAAAGAAAAAGAATGAGCTTTCTTATGCTTCGCATAGACTTCGTTACATTTAGAGCGTTCTATTTAAATATTTTTTATTTTTGTATGAAATCCTGATGAACTAAAATATGATGAATATTTAAAAGTCATAGAACAAAAGTTGTTGGTTAGGATGTTAGTTATATAGTCGTGAGAGGTTGCCGGTGTGTTACATATAACCCTGTATACATTTTCGGAGGTTTACAGCTAAGTTGGGGAACTCACCTTTTATTCGCCTTGGCCATTGTAGTTAGTTGGCTTTAGTATTCTATGTTGTTGGTGCTCTTCCTGCACTGTAGGTACCAGTTGTAATCACAGGATGTGAATGTTCTGTGGTTAGAATGTACATGAATTATATATTTGAAGACATGCATATAATGACTGTATGACTAATGCTCGCTAAATGAATAGTTAATTAATTTCTAGTAATTTAGAACACAATTGCACCTAATTGCGGAAACCATCAAGTAAGTAGTCCTTAATTAATCGACTTTCTCCCAGTCGATTAGCAAAGGACTACTTACGTGGTGGAGATGAGTAACAAAAGCATTGCTCATAAAAAAAAAATCGAAACAGTACCGCAATTACTATTTGGCGGCATCTAAATAAAAAACTGATAACATAACATAAAAATCCAGCCGCGTGCAGTCAGACTCGCGCGCCTAAAGGGAATCGAATCTTTTTTATACTAAAAATCGTTTTTTTAATAGAATTGTAGGAAAATATTCTACCTAACGAAAGCCGCCCCAGTCGTGGCTTTGCTAGATTCAGGGCATAATCAGCGTGTTGTACCCGCACATCTTTGTGGGGCGGCTAAGCTCAGCTGCTTTTGCTGTTTGTTAGAAAGATAACACAGTAAACAGACGTAGAAAACGCACGTTTACTCTAATAATAATAAAAAAGCCTTTTATTTCCATGCATATTACATTGAATTTAAAAACTAACTGTTTCCATAGTTTTCTATTTGCTGCCTTAGTCATCCAGTCTTCGCCGGCTGTGTTTTTAATTTCATCGATCCATCGCTCTTTAGGTCTGCCTCTGTTCCTTTTTCCACTGGATCCCTTCCATTTAGTGACTCGTTTAGTCCATCTCTTGTCTGTACTGCGGGCGATGTGACCAGCCCATCTCCATTTTACTCTTGTGCGTGACGTTCTGCTTCTGTTAATTTTGTTTCTTGCGAATTTCTTCACTCTTAATTTTATATCTAGGCAGGTGGAAGCGCCAGGGTATCCCGCGATATTCAAATATTTTTATGTTTTTTGTAATTTGCCGGACAGTGTGAAGCTGTATGTTGAACAAAATACAATTCGCGGCCGTAACGCATATTTATATAAATAATTATCTCCCTTTTAATTATCAATATAACCCTCTAAGTTCATACAACTCGATTAAATAACTTTTTCACGAAATAACATTCAATCGAGTTCTATGAACTTAGAGGGTTATATTGATGATTCAAATGGTAATAATCCTTTAGATAAATGTTCTTTACAATCGCGAACCGTATTCTGTTCAACATACAGCTTCACACTGACAAGCAAATTGCAAAAAACATAAAAATATTTGAATTTCGCGGGCTACCCTGGAGCTTCCACCTTAATTCCTAGCATACTTCTTTCTATAGCACGCTGGCACGAACGAATTTTATGTTTAGTTCTCTCTTTGAAAATCCAAGTTTGTGCTCCATATGACATACATGGTAACAGACAGGAATCTGTAACGTTCTTTTTAAGTTCTAATGGAAGTTTTGCTTTTAAGATTTCTTTGAAGCTCCAGTATTTCCTCCAAGTTATGTTGATACGACACTCTATTTCATCTTCATGTCTCGATTTCTTGAATGAGATTTGTTTCCCAAGGTATACATAACTGTCCACATACTCTATCGGTGTTCCATTTATTATTATAGCCTTTTGTGTACTATTTTTCCTAATTTTTTCTAACTCTTCCCTGCTTGTGCTGTTCTTGTATATGGTATATATATAAGACAGACTTTTGATTCGATATTTGTTACATTTTTGTTTCTAAAGGATTATGAATTCGATTTAAATGAATAAATAAACATGTTTCAAGTAAATTACAAATTATTTAAATTATGAATAAGGTATTCATAATTAAAATAATTAAATATATTAAAGTCTTATATTAATGTAATGGGACAAAAGAACGCGGCGGCGGGGTTCGTAACTTTAGCGCTTCTAGTGTTAACGTTTAAAAACCTATTTCTTCGAGTAAGATCCACAATCACTGTAAGGATTAACTTTGACAATTGATAAAGCATTAATTATAATAAATAAATAAATAATTTATTTATTAACTTTGACAATTGATAAAGCATTAATTGTGTTCTTACTAAGAAAATACAAGAGCGGGGAAGTGAATTAGAAAGTTAGAGCAAACTGACTTGTTGGATTTTATTGAAGAGGAAGCGAAGAGAGCTAGAAAATTGGAGAATACTGACTGGGACCTATCACAGTCAGCATTACTTCGTCAAACTTGCTTTGCTTGCTCTTCAATGCTGGTTAACCTTTTATTCAGCGTCGAAGAGCGAGTAAAGCGAGTTCGTATAGCATTTTAGACTGGTATAAGATACTGAGCTAGGTAAGTATTTGGTTGTGACTTTACAAAATCCGCAACTTGAAAGAAAGAAAGAAGAAAGAAAAATAATTTATTTGATACAACACAAGGCACAACACAATAGATGGGTAACACAAAAAGAAAGAAGCTACCCTGAGTTGCTAGCCTGTCGATTTTGTACCGGTTGCAATTTGGGGAATGTGCGACGGAATTGCATAATTGAATTCAGCCAAGCCAGTTCTATCATCGGACCACAAGACGAACGGCGATGCACTACCGGTACATCGTACATTGTGGACATCCCACCTACACGCACAAAGCGTTTTGGGAACACATTCATCGTGCATACAGCTATGGAGTGGAATTCCCTGCCGGAGTCTGTGTTTCCTGATATCTACTTAGGACTTCTTTTAGAACTTTTAAATAGGAATAATTTCGTAATACTTGATTTTTGCGTAACTTAAACCGTTTACGCAGCGCACGCAACGGAAGCTTTTTTCCCGCTTGCAACATTTCTTATTGCTGCTCCGCTCCTATTGGTCATAGCGTGATGTTATATAGCCTATAGCCTTCCTCGATGAATGGACTATCCAACGAAATAAGATTTTTTCAATTTGAGCCAGAATTTTTTAACGCGCTAATCTCAGGAAGTACTGGTCGGATTTGAAAAATTATTTCATTGTTAGATAGCCCATTTATCGAGGGCTAGGCTATATATCATTACGCTAAGACAAATAGGAGCGGAGCATTAATGGAAAATGTGACGGAGACGAAGTTGCGCGGGTCAGCAGCAATGTTCATTTGACAATGAACATTCAGAATGCTTTTTTACTCTTTAAAATTTGATAGTTTATAATTTCTCAATTTCAGAGAACTTGTGAACTGAAACAAAATGGCGACCAATCAGAGCACAAGTCTACTAGAAACAGGCTCTCACTGGTTTTTCATATGTGACGTCACATATACGCCATAGAGTTACGGATTGACTGGAGTCGATTTCAATTTCGCGAATTAAAAAAGACCAATGACAAAAAATTGCAGTTGCTGCAATGCTTGAGTACCAGAAAATGTTGGTTGTGGATAAAATTTCGTACCCCCAGTGGCTCCGGGGTCAAGGGCCCCCGCCCTAACTCATCATTCCATTTTTATTTATCTAATTATCTCTCTTAACTTGTCGACATCGAACAGACCCTCTTGTGGTGAAAATAAGTATTACACAGTGCGCAAGATCTAAAATCGGGGAGCTGACTGTTTAGATTTTCTCGGACGTCGTCGTAGGTAGGTATATATCTCCCTCACTACCTTTGGGGGCTGCCTCACACCCTATTACCACAATTAAAATGCCATTAGAAACAAAATACTTATTCAACGAATCATAACAAACAATTATTTACATAATACTGAGTTTAAAATTAAGTCGGTACCTATAGCTACGGCTTTGTCCTTGCTTTTGAATATTTGCGTCCACATTTCAAGTTGGTTCATTCTTGATCATAATAAATTATTTATGAAGGACGTTAATCTAGCCAAAGAACAGGGCAATTACAGTAAAATAAATAGAGAATGTAAATAATAAAAAGTGTTGTCAGCCTAAAAATCCGAAATTCAGTGAGGGGAAAATGTTTGTGTACTGTGATTTTCACTGATTGCAACAAATAGATTATCGTGAATGATACAAAATCATGTGACCACCAATCCATACTGTCATTTAAATTGCGGAAACATGGCATATTGACGACATATTGGTAGCTATCTGCGTTCTTTGTACTTTGACTTGTTGGCCATCATAATATATGGTTTATGTAGTTCCCAGCCAATTGTTTTTGGGTTTTCCTATTAGTTCTGGGCAGTAGCCCGGAGTACTGTAATACATATTCATGTACCTCAAAAGGCACCTCACGCCGTTTGGTGCTGTGTGAGATCTCGACTTCGAGTGAGGGATGAAAAACACGGTATTAATATACCTAGTGGATAGTGGTCACTATCCAATATAATAATACCGTCAGGCCTCGGTGCGAGTGCAGTACGATCTGATGGACAACAAAGGTGAATACTGAGTGCTGTGCCTTCTCCGAAAAAACGGTGGGTGGGCGCAGTGGTTGAGAGATTGACTGCTGCGCTGAGTGTCGCGGGTTCGATTCCCGCATGGAACAAATATTTGTATGGCCTACAGATAGTTGTTCCGGGTCTGGCTGTTTGTGTATATGGAATTGTATGTTTGTAAAGTCGGTGTCAAAATACGAAGAAACTAACAAAAACACCGACTTCCGAAATTAAAGTTTTTTTTAGATTATAGGTAGGTACTGTTTTTTTTTTGGAAGTCGGTGGTATTTTTTTGTAAAAAGGTTTTTTATTTTTCACTTTTTAGTGGTACCCCACACCTAACAACACCACTGCAAAATCGCAGAAAAGCAAAATAAGCAATTTCGATTACTATACTTGGATGACATAAAACTATCATCCAAGTAGACGAATTCCTGTAAAAGTAGCTATTTTGATTTATAATACAAAGTTCGAAACCGATTTTGATAAAATTTAAATGGGACCAATCTGCAAGTATAATATCCTTTCAGATAGAACAAGAAGTTTTCAAATCGGTTCATAATTTTCGGAAGAGGTAACAAACATAATAAAATAAATATATCCGAATTGAGAACCTCCTCCCTTTTGGGAAGTTGGTTAAAAAAGAAAGATGAAAGATGAGATTTTCAATTTATAACTTGAGTTAGATCGTGACGGGAACAAGGCGGTACAACATGACATAACTTCACGCCAGTATTCCCCGAAGGGTTAGGCAGAGATGTATCTGTAGCACACCTTTATTTCGCCGTTTTTTCCCATTCTATTGCCAACCGAGCTTAAATTTAAACTCCGAGAGGAACCTACTTGACGAAACAGACGGAAAAAACAAATAATTAAAAAAAATAAAAAACACGTCTAAAAATGAACTAAAAAATTATAAACAAGCATTTGCCCAAAAATTTAAAACTGAAAAATAACACTTTTATTGCAGTCGGGGGACATTAGGTACTCTGTAACATTTGTTTAGGGTCCCCCGACTGCAATAATAGTGTTATTTTTCAGTTTTAAATTTTCGAGCGACTTGAACATAATTTAAAACAGTCTGAATACTCGTATCAACTACTGGGCAGTTGCCCAACAGACACAACAACCGTCCGGTCAGAAGATCTTCCCTTTTACCAAATATCGGATCCCTCTGTGGGATGTCACTGTTGTGCACTTAGGAGGATGAGATCCTCACAGGTTGACTTCCTCGCTATTGGTGGGCGTTGACATGCTAAACCAGTTTCAAAGCGAGTTTAGGGGTTTTGGAGCAGCAGCAGTAGATCGCCGGGTGCCCAAAATGTCCGCACAGAACACAACTTAATGGATCTGTGCATTGGGGGTGGTCCTGGGGTCGGGTGTAATTCGCAGGACTAAGCTCATTTCTTGACGTATCTGGGTTACAAAGCGAGAAACAAATGGCGTTGCAAATGGCCGTGTAGTTCCCGGTGGTGACACTGTGTTCCAACTGTGGTGGTTCGAAATGGTACTGTACCTGTGTAATCAGTACCAAGACAATCGCGGCATTAGTGGTATATTAGATCCAAAAGTTTACTTGTATGCAAAATTGTTTTATGGATGGGATGACTTCTCCTCCTTTGGGCGAAGCAGAAGGGAGTGTCAGACTCTTACTGACTAAAACCCACCCGTGTTCCCCCCTAGTGCCCTTTGCGTTCCGGGGCCGCGGTGATTGTTTCGAACAAATTCCGCAGCCCTGGCAGGCACTGGCCCCAGCGGGCCCCGTCTACTTTGCTGACATCTCTTTGAGGCGCGCATGGAACACTACGTGCCATCGATCCGGGCTTAGTTCTGATCGGACAGCGAGCCACCCAACACTCGCCGACCACAGGCCGGGGTGTCGTCTTCTGTTGCGGCGGCTGGGGCATGCGCTTTCCCTCTCTCTCACGCGAGGAACAAACATGCCATATTTCAGCTTTCTACGTCCAGTAGTTTCGACCCTGCGTTGTCTGTCAGTAACTCACTCAGACACTCAATCACTCAGTAACGAAAGAATTTTATATATTGCGATTGAGTTGTAGCCGTCGGGGGGTCAAATGACAAACAAAATGTCGTATTCGTATACTTGTCCACCTCTCGACTAGTGTAAGCCCTAGATGGCGGGGATCGAAATTTTGGGGTAAGAGGTCACACGTACTACATATTATGTGAATCTATTCTGGGATACGTCTGATCAACACTCTAAAGGATAGAAAATGTTTATTTTCATACAGTATTTGTAAAATAATGTTATGTGTTTCGAGAAAGGAGGCGAGTTAAGAAACGAAAACTACTGAATTATTTACAAATGAATGAATGTTAAATGTTTTTGTAATCTACCAAGCATCTAGATGATACGTAGTTAATTAGTTATTGATTCGTTCATTGTTTTTTTGCTACGGGTTATTTACTAATCCTGCATTTATTTAATTTCGTTTGTTATCAGCAAGTGAATGTATATTGAATCCAACTGTTATATATTTTTGTTACGTGCTAAGCAAGCTCTAGACGATGATAGTAAATGCAGGCAAAATTTCAGGAAAATCAAAAAATATTACCGTTTTTTTCATAACACTCCTTTTTTTAGGCAGTCGTGTATAAAATGCAATAACTTTTTGTCTAACGCGGGAATTCAACCTAGGGCTGAGCACATGTTGCGGAATTTGTTCGAAAGAGTCACCGCGGCCCAGGAACGCAAAGGGCATTAGGAGGAACACGGATGAATTTAAGTCAGTAAGAGTCTGACACCGCCTTCTGTCCTTCACCCAGGACGGGAGCAGTCATTTGAAGATTTCCCATCTTAAAAAAAAAGGGCGGAGCACGTATTTAGCAGCAGTGTCTGCGACCATTAGACCTACAAGCCGGCACAATGTTATATCTATTGTACTTCTGATATCTTTCTCTTTAGTAGAGTTTCAGCAAAGGAGGGGTTCGTGTGTGGGTGGGTGATACCAAAGGTATTGTATTGTATTAATTTGCAACGTATCCCCGCGTCGTGTTCACTAATCTGAGACATAAATGAAACAAAGTAAACAAGATGCCTTTGTACTATTCTTTTATATGCTTATTAATCCGTCCTAAAACCCACTGTATTTCGTTACTTTATGTGTTTTATTGTATACTTCATTGGTATAGGTAATTAGTTTTGCCAATATGTCGGCGGTTATCGGCAGCTCGTCGGTAGACACATCGCCTTGTTGGACAAGAAGAGTCGCAGGCCGAGGTAGCGTTTTAAATGCCAACGGGCCAATAGGTACCTATCACCCAGCCACAACTAGGGTTGCCAGATCGGAAGACCAAAATAACTGGACAGAATGTGAAATGTCGGGATTTCGGGTTTCTTAGTTTTTTCATTACACTGCCAATTTCTAGGACAGTCATCATCACTGAAAGCATGCTGCAATTTCGAAATTATTATTTTGTACCTACAGAACTTTTCGAGAATGTGTTTGGCTGAAGATTTTGTGTTATGTCGGGATTCGGGAGCAAATAAAAAAGTCGGAAGAATCCAGACGAATTCCGACCACTGGTTCTGGTAACCCTAGCGTCAACACTCTCCTTTGTTGGTAAATTGACATTTCGTGGGAGGATCACCTATTTTCAAATTATCAAGTTCCTACGATTGGTATCAAAACCAATAATTCGCCATTTTGGTGGTCGCCACTGATGGCTCTGGCCTTTTGAAGTTTCAAATTACAAAGCTCAATGTAGTTCTGCATTTTTGATGTCAATGTTCAAGAAAAAATTACTATCTTTGTAGGGCCATATCTTGGTCCTTATAAGGGTCATAGAGCTGCTGTTGGGCCTAAATTGTTGAAAATTTAGGTGTCTTTAAATAAATACCGAATTTTATACGTAGAAAATGCACAATTTTTGACTTTTAGAGCAAAAAGTGAAAAAAGTACCAGATTATTGTGTGGTGCGCAGCTGGCACAAGTTCTTCGAAGTTGTAAAGGACATGGTAAAAAGTGGCCTATGAATCAACACATGCGAAACCTTTACTATTATTCTAGTTTTTTTTTAAATTACATTTTACTGATTAGAATAGAACGGACACTTTTTAATTACGAAACCATTTTAAAAAGTAACTCACTTAGGTTTTATAACCCGGCGCCATTATTTTAAAATGAAACAAAGCACTCTCAGCGCTGTAAGATTTTTAGTTACCTACAAAAAGAGTAAAGCGATTAAAGCGCTGTATGACACGAACACTATTGACACTGACCGTCGATGAAATGACAGTTGACACTTTGATGTACCTAATGCATTTGGCACCTGATACCAGGGAATCGGCCTTCGACCTAACTTACCACGCTTTCGTATGTTAGAAGAACATAGTAACACTACTCTATACATTTTTTGGTGAGATAAAAAGTCTGGCAGCTCTGGGATCTTAGTCCATTTGGTATGTTTCTATTGTTTGGTATGTTTTATAACCTCAAAATCCGAAATCATTTTAGATATTTTACAATTCTGGCAAGTGTCCGTGATTTTAATGTAGTTTTAGTTGAACATATGCATTATTTAAAACACAGATAGTAAATTCACGTCTCTGTTGGTTCTTAGGCGAACGATGTATGGGCGATGAGCCATGTCCTTTGGATTCACACTACTCTAACTGGTCTATGTATAGACTATATGATATGTTGTAACTCGTAACACACCAAAAACCCAGAACTACATCCAACTTTGCGATTTTAGCCTTTGTAGTGTCGATTTCTACTGAGCTACAAACAAAGTCATTGTTCTAAAAGAAAATCGAGTTTCCATGCATCTCAATACCAATATTTTAAACCAAAGTACACTCCCGTGCACGTTTCCCGAAGAAACTAAAATTCTTATTGCAAATTAGATTGTTCAGATATGATCACGATCGTGAGAGACATTGTTTGAGATTTTCCAGGGCATTCTATTGAAAACGGTCTCGCCTTGGGATTTGAGAGCGTTGGAGCGAAAACAGGAAGCGAGGATTTGACTATGAAGGTCGGAAGAGTTTCGAGTATTTATAAACAGGGTTCAAACTGGCGTCCCTTGGCGATTTCAAGGTTTAAATGAAAATGTAATGTGTGTTTGTCCATAAATTTTACATTGTATTAGAAGAATGACGCGTTGTGATTTGTACCTACGTACTATTATAGCTAATTTGCTGTATTTTAATAAGGTTAGCCAAAATCAACATTTTTTTCATGGTTTTCGTTGCCGAGCCTGAGGTACGTAACTACCAATGTTTCTAAATACATAAAATATGTGAAATTGTATCTATCTTTGTGTCTGTAATTTTGCATGTGTTGTTGAGGCGAATAGAGCTATCGCATAAAAATTAAGTAGGTATGTGCAATTTTCCATCGGTTTTCCGCAACAAGTCCTTGTTTTTGGTCATTATTACTTGAACATATTTATTTTTTGAGGGCAGCTGCCATACCATGTGTTTGTAAAATACTAAACAATGGTATGTACAGTCAGCTACCCGAAACTGTTAAATTTTCCCAATCAACTTTGAAACTTAAAGCTACAAAAATGAAGTGGAAAATTCATTGAAGAAATTTGACAAATTGTTGTAGCTTAATGTGCTGGCGTCTGTACTTGTATATATTGTCTACCTCATTATTATTTGATAACTAGCTTTCGTCCGCGACTTCGTACGCGCATATCCCGTTTTTTCTCGTTCCCGTAGGAATTTTGGGAAATCTTCTTTTGTGTACCCCTACGGAGTGTAAGGAACCTACATGCCAAATTTCAGCTTCCTACGACCAGTAGTTTCGGCTGTGCGTTGTCTGTCAGTCACTCAGTAAAGGAAGAATTTTATATATTAGGATATAGATATATTTCCGTTGAATGTTTTCTTACAGATTTTTTTTTTCCCATTTAAGAGGGCGCATTCTGTCCACTAGCGCCGCCAATTGTTTTTTTATTAATCGTGGTAAATTTAAGACACGTAGATAAAAAAACGCTCTGTAGTGTTTTAAAGAAATGTATTTATTATTTATTGAGAGTTATGTTTTGTACTTTAGTACATTTATTATCTTTAGTACAATTATTGCTAAAAGTGGCCACTTTTAGCAATAATTGCCGTTTTGGCTATTTAACCATGAGTTATGTATTAAAAATAGCTCTCAAAAAATAATAGATACATTTCTTCAGAACACTACTGAGCGGTTTTTTATCTACGTGTCTAAAAAAAAAACTATTGGCGGCGCTAGTGGACGGAATACACACCCTTAACAAGTACTTTCGCAGAGAGGTGGCCTGAAACACAGGTTTACCTAGATCAGGCAACGCACTACATTACATTCAGAGTTCTATTTTTTACTCTTAACTCATATTTTTGTCTTCCATAGTTTAAATTTAGATAATTATAATCCTATTGTAGACCTAGATTAATATATACTGCTGCACCATAATGTACACTTTTTTGTAAACTTGTATTTCAATAAAATTTTATTTACCTACTTATTTATTTATTTATTTAGATACCAGGAGTGGGTATCCACTTTTTAGATATTACTACTACTATTATAGCACCTAAGGCACTGCCTGAGAGCAATAGGTACTGTAGATAGTTATTAGTCGCCATGTTAGAATAATTAGCTTGATATAATCGCCTAATCCAGAGATTGTCTCTTCAGTTAATGCTCCAATACTGTCTCGTTTCTAGTGGCTCGTATATCAAGGATGTGGAGCTTATAATTGAATGTCAATCACGCATTGTATGGTGCCAATTGATGGCTCGACACTTGATTGTCTGTGCTGGGCCATTTGTGCGGCGCGATGAATATTATATTTTATTTTATTTATTTGGGACAACTAACAGCAGTATATTAAATATTACACATGATTGGAGTACTAAAATAATAGAATGAACAAATACACCACTCACGACGTTATCCACAGATTATCGTAAAAAATACTCGGCATGTAAAAAACAAGAGAGGAAAAAGAGAGAAAAAATGGACAAACTCAAAGCTACATAAATGCATGAGGTGTGGGAATCAAAAATAAAGTAACATCAAAAATTAAGGCTGTTCCTTTAAAGTGGAAATATTTTGTTTTTGAACCTATTCTTATTCAGAAATATAATATCAATTGATCCAAACTTTTTATTATAAGTTTCGACCAATCGGTGCAGCGGTGAGCGTGTGCCTGAGTTGGTACGACAGAAATTAGTGGTAATATATATGTAGGTAGGTATGTTATGTCCATATATTTATTTCTATTAAACAATCTGCAGATGATGGGGTTTAAGTAGCGATGTTAGATCACCATCCATCCAAAGTCTCGTTGGTTACACCACTTCAGTACAAAAAAGTTTGGCTCCCATCGTTAAAACAAACGATATTAAAAAAACTGGTCAATTGGGAGTCGGACTCGCTTGCAAAGGGTTCCGAACCAATTTAATTTTTTAACATGTTATTTTAACACCCCAGACTTATTATAGGTTTTCCTGTAATCTTTAGGTAGGTATAGAGCTATTATTTGCATATTTTTTTTTTTAAATTTGGTAGTTTCGGAGATGAGAGGGGGGCAATGGTAATTTTTGGTCTTATTTCTTGAATTACTTCAATATGTTTATTTTAATATTATGAAAAAATATATATAATTTAAACGCTCACACGTAGGTAAGCCTCTTTATTTGATATTATTATGTGGCACGACATAATTTGATGAACTTTTTCTTTTTTTTTTCTACTTTGACCGCAAAAGTGGCCCACATACTCAACTTTTAGTTATTTACGTTTTGGGGAGTATGCGGTACAGAGAGTAAAGTCCCGCAAATCCCCATTGAAAAGGAGGATCCTCCGCCCAGGCGGTTGTTGTGCCTGGGGGGCTACTGCCCGATAGTTCATATTCGGGTGGATGTATATGTTCAAATCGCATGGTAAACTCTGCTTGCGCGATTTAGGATTTTTTAGTTCGCCGCCAGTTGGATAGATGGCGTCGCGGTTCTTTTTGTTGCGATGCAGATTTGTTTCGTTGATTTTTCTTGTGGCGGTATTGATGCCGCTACATCACTCCCCCGCGGAAACCGGAGGTCGAAAGTAGTCGAGTCGTCCATACATCTTGAGATGTTTGCCAGGCCAGTGGATGGTTGGTTCCAGTGAGTCGGAACCGGAAGTCGCAGAGTTCTCGGTGAGTCGGAACTGTTTGCGGTGCCCCAGTGAGTCGGGGTGATGAGATTCCAGTGAGTCGGGATGCTGCAAGCTCCAGTGAGTCGGAGTGATGCTGCTGCTGGCACCAGTGAGTCGGAGCGGTGCGAAGTAGTGACGTGACTGCTGTAGTCGACCAGGAGAGCCAAGGTCGCTGATGAGGATGATAGAGGCTGAGGATGCTGACCAGGAACGCGAGGCTGCTGCATGCTGGTGATCAGGATACCCGTAGAAGCCGTTGGTACTGGCTGGCTGTATGACTCGCTGCTCGAGAGCTTGAGGTCATGGAGTGAAGTGCTGATGACGTCACGCTGAAGTAGCTGCGCTGACGTTCTTTGTCGAGGGTCACCAGTTTGGGGGGTGTGCATACGAGGCCGCCAGCGCGCGCTCCAACCTCCGAGCACAAGTCGTCTTCTGACTAGCCAGCCTTACCGTCGCGCCGCGCTAACACTATTGCTTATAACTTTTATTTAATTTCTTTTCGTCAGTCCTTAAGTTGTATCTTTAATGCTTTCTTTCTATAATATATTCAATTCATTTTTCTTCTAAATAATATTCTTTATTTCAACGCCTTCACCTTCATTCTCCCTGCTTTGCTTCACTTGCTATTATAGTGCTTAATAGCTTGGCTATACGGGTTAGATTCCCGTGTAGTGTTAGTATAGCTTACGCTCATAGCTATGCTACAACGTAACGCGTCTGTTTTTGGATGACAGAAGTCTATAATATGTACCAAATTTCAATAGAATCGGTTCAGTAGAACAGGGAAAAAGTGGCTGTGACAGACGGACAGACAGAAAGCCCGAGTGATCCTATAAGGGTTCCATTTCTTGTTCGGAACCCTAAAAAAGTGCTGAATCGCATAAACCTAAGCTGCAAATTTTCTACCTTCCTTGCCGACTATGATCTACTGCGTACATTTTACGGTCAGAACCATACAGACATGTCAAATAAACAATGACGTCACCACCAGGACTGAACTTTGCAAGCGAGGATCCCATTCATCTGTGTATTATATAGTTTACCAATTTTGCGTGGGCACGACACGATTTTTATACCTTACGATCGATGATCGTGTGACGACTATGTGGCAACCTTGGATCTGCAGGAGCGTAAGAGCCTTTGATGTAAGGCTATGCGGGCACTTGTGATTTTTTGTCTGCTTGACAGTACATTTCCCTCTTTCGCAGTTGTGAAGTGCAACAGAGAGATATATATATGGTCCTTACATAAGAAATTGGCGTTTTGTACAGGAGGAATATAAAGTCATTTTTTTTTTGTAAAATATATTTAATTAATCAAAGTATGCACCGTTGTTACCTATGCACTTTTGCCATCTCATTGATCCCTTTACAATAAAAACCATGAGGGCGAGAATCAATACCTAAACTCTTTTAAGGCGGTTGCCGGACTGCCGCATCGGAGTTGAATTTTTTTCTTTGTAAGAAGTTGTCAGAATTCCGGGAAAAAATGGTAATCTGTTGGAGCAAGGTCCGGGGAGTACGGTGGATGTTGCAGACATTCTAATTGTAGCTCATCTAACTTAGTTGTTGTTTGTTGTGCAGTGCGTTGTCGTGAAGCAGCAGTGGCCTAGAGCGATTGACTATTAATCTCGATTGTTTAGCAGCTAGTTCTTGCTTCATGGTTTGCAGTTGCTGACAATAGATATCTACCGTAATCGTTTGGCCAGATTTTAGAAAGCTGTAGTGAAAGACACCGGCGCTAGTCCACCAAACACTCACAAGTAACATTTTCTGAGTCAATTTTCGTTTAGGGCAGGATTTGGCTAGGTCTCCAGGGTTCAGCCATTGTGACGAACGCTTCCAATTATCGTACATTATCCACTTTTCATCACAAGTAATGATACGATTTAAAAACCCTTCATTATTGTGTCGGTTGAGCAAAGTAACACAGCAGTCGACGCGTGTTTGCAAGTTCGATTCACTCGATTCATGAGGTACCCATCGTTCAAGTTTTTTTACTTTCCCGATTTGCTTCAAGTGGAGTAGTACAGTTTTATCACTTACCCCGAAGCCTGCAGCTATCTCTGAAGTGCTTTGTGATGGATCCGCTTCCACAATAGCCTTTAATTCTTCATTTTCCACGTTGGTCTCCGGTCGTCCACGGGGTTGGTTCAAAAGGTCGAAATTTTCAGAACGAAAATGTTGAAACCGTGCTTTCTTTTGCGACACCAGCGCCGTACACATCATTAATCCTTCGAGCTGTTTCTGCAGCACTGGTGCCACGGTAGAACTCGTTTTCGTAAATATACCGATATTTCATATTTTCCATTGTGCGGTAGGTAATAAGCGACGCCAAAGCAAAAAAATAATGAGGAAAAAACAAATTGTTTTCAAAACTCAAATGTACCAAGCTAAATGAATTTATAAATTTGAATTTGGATTTCTTAACCAAAGAGTATTTCAGATCAAAGTGGTCAGTACGACAAAACACTAATTTCATATGTGAGGACCTAATATTATCGTGGTGTCAAAAGTCACCAGTGCGCGCCAAGCCTTTGTATCCTTTGTATCCGTTGGGCATTATTTGCCTTTACGTATGGGTAGTGAAAGAAATTGAGGTGCACTTTTTATAGGGTTATTGTTACTATCCTAATTTTATATTTATTATTGTGTCTTTAATAATTTTAATTTTAATATTGGGACTTGGTGCCATAATAAAGAAATGTTTTATTTATTTTATTTCATTTATGTGTCTACAATGGCTAAAAGGGGCAAAATGTGATTGTTATCGAAAACATTTCTCACGATCAAAATAAAGCAACACAAGAACATTGTAATAGAGTTGCATTACAACTTTGGTATTCATTGAAGTCCATTTATGTTCATCTAGCCATATCTATCGATACCTAGTTAACGGTTACGTATGAGATCTACAACGTTTCAATCAACGAGCACCTATTATTATTCAATTCAGTTCATTTATTTACTTCAGACAAGGTCCGTACATTATATAAAATTAAAATCACTGAAAAATTGTAGGTAAAAACAAAACATGACATTTAACCATGACACCACCATTATTATCAAACCATGGAACATTTAAAATCTCATCACCACATAAAAAAAAAATTGTTTCAGTTCCAACATTCCACAACAAAATAAAAATTCTCCCACCAAAGTCGCATCCCGGATCGTTTCCCAATCGCAGAGCATAAAGGTCTTGTCTGGTTGTGGGCTGGCAACCGTTGCCATGGTTACCCACATCGATTGCCGCCAGGCGCATCTTGCAGCGTGCACAACACAACCTAATAAGGCTTTGTAGGACTGGCAAGAGCGAAGGAAGGGAGGTTTCCGCTTTGTGCAGGCTATAGATACATGTACGTAGTTCTATAATACTGGTAGGTAGGTTGCCGAACGTCTGTTGAATGCGGCCGTCGGTAATCAAGTTGTGGTGGCATCATTTAGTAGATGGAAATTTAGTTGGTTTTGACCGGATAGGTACTTTTTGAAGATTTAGGTAGGTGCCTACTTAACTAAGTGTGAATGCTTGCTGAATGCCGGTTTATTTAAGCGTCAAGTTATTTTAATGGCTCTTTTAGTCTTCTGGAGGATTGGTTTTGTATTATGTATAGTATACCTAGACCTTAGAATAATAACGCACCTAGACTGTCATAGATTGGCGTTTGTTGAATGCGGCCGTCGGTAGTCAAGTTGTGGTGGCATCATTTAGTAGATGGTTTTCCATCTTATAAATGATGCCTTCCCTGTCAAAAGCCATTGCCAACTTTTGCTGGCAAAGGATTTTGACAGGGAAGGCGCATTTTGATGATTTAGGTATCTACATAACTGGATGGTGGATGGTGATTGGATGTTGAATGCCGGTTTCGTTTTTATGATAATGTTGTTTTTTACTAGCTACTGATTGTTTTTTTCATAAACAATGAAAATATTGTGAAATTCCCTGCCGTAGTCTGTTTCCTGATTAGCTATAACCTGGAGGTCGTTAAGACAAGAGTGAATATTTACTTCTAGACAAGTGCTCTCTATCGTCGAACACATCAATCGATTTCCATCAGGTGAGAATTGAGATTGTGGTAAAACGTGAACAAATTTTTAAAATTTTTATTTATTTTTTCCAGTAAAGTAGCTTACATAAAGAAAACATTTTCTGCCAAACTGCTGTACACTTTGTCGGCAGTGCTCTCGTGGATACAGTTTTGTGTTTCATGTACACGCATCACTACATATCATAAAACAAAGTCCTCTGCCGCATCTGTTTGTCTGTCTGTTCGCGATAAACTCAAAAACTTCTGCACCGATTTCCATGCTGTTTTCACCAATGGACAGAGATGGTTCTCGAGGAAGGTTTTAATATATGATTTGTCAAGTGGGGGAAGCGGCGGGCATCTGTATTAATAAAAAAACAAAAATCATGATAGTTATCTAGTATCTACCAACTACCGCCAGAGCTTTTTTATGACAGTGTCAATTCTACTAATTTTCACATTCGCATCTCAATTGCAATCTGTCAAAAATGTATGAAAATTAAGGGTTTTTTGACAGTTTGCGATTGACATGCGTATGCGAAAGTTGTTTAAAACTTAGTAAAATTGGCACTCAATCATTTAAACAGACATGCAATCAGTGCCAAAGCACTTAGCTAAGCTTCGTTCAGCACAGAGTGAGTTAAATAAATTGTTGTACTTAATTTAGAAGAAAATTAAGTAAAAGCATTGTGAATGTTCTTCCGCGACCACCCACAGCTAACCCCATTTCTTTTCAACGCTGTTTTAACTTTTTTAATTTAATACTGTCTTGTCCCTGCGACTTGGTACGCGTATATCAATTTTTTTTTTTATTTGAGACTAGCTGTCCTCGCAGCTTTGCTCCCGTCAACTGACTACCCATTTTTTTTTGCTTTTAAACATTCCCTGTATTCAGGCGAACTAAACAGAAAAAGAATTACCGAAATCGGCCCAGCCGTTCTCGAGTTTTAGCGAGACTAACGAACAGCAATTCATTTTTATATAAAAAGATGGGTTTGCTTTTGACTCTAGTCTTGGTCAGAGATGACAGAGACAAAGTCTACGATGGAGCGAGCTTACCCAGAAGAAGCGTGTTCACTCTAACTTTGAAGAGATTAGAGGAGTAAGTTTTCGGGAACACAGACGCGGGAAATCCTCTCTTCGTGCCCTCCTACACTCCCCAAGGAACCTACATGGCAAATTCCAGCTTTCTAGGACCTGACGTTTTGGCTGTGCGTTAGTATATCACTCATCAGCAACCGAAGAATTTTAAATTTTGGGATAAAGGTAGGTACAGACAGACGCCAGCACATCAAGCTACAACAATCTGTCAATTTCTTCGATAGATTTTGAATTTTAACTCTAAACAACCGACTTACAAAAAAAAAAACACTACAAAGTCAAAAATAACTTTTCGTATAGTTTCTTCGTATTTTGACACCGACTTCCGAAATTAAAGTTATTTTTTACTTTGTAGTGTTTTTTTGGAAGTCGGTTGTTTAGAGTTACCCCACACCTAAAAAACACCACTGCAAAATCGCAGAAAAGCAAAATACGCAATTTCGATTACTTGGATGACATAAAACTGTCATCTAAGTAGACGAATTCCAGCTATTTCGATTTAAAATCCAAAGTTCGTAACCGATTTTCATAAAATTTAAATGGGACCAATCTGCAGGTATATATATCCTTTCAGATCAAACAAGATTTTTTCAAATGGGTTCATAATTGTCGGAGTTATGAGGTCAGAAACATAAAAAAATAAAAAATAAAAAACATACAACCGAATTGATAACCTCCTCCTTTTTGGGAAGTCGGTTTAAGAAATAAGGTTCAAGAATAATTGGGAAGATTTGACAGTTTCGGGTATCCTGATGTGCTGGTGACTGTACCTTTAAGAAAGTAGGGTAAATTTATATGAATTCCTACCGACTCCACCCCACTTTTTGATGAAATATCTCCATAAATTCGGATAGGTAACCAACCGAAAAGGTGTAGCGAAAATGACAAATTTTGATTTAATTTAACCGGATTGTGCAAAGGTATTTTTTTATTCAGCCTCTTCGAAGACACCGGTGCTGTGTTGTCGGAATTTAATTTCGTTGGATTGGGATCCTGTGGATCTTTTGAATAATTCGGTTGACGGAAAGCTTATTTGGAAAAGCTTATTATTATCAACCGAATATTGGGTATAGCAAGCGTTTAAGATGGTAGGCATTTTCTGGGTTGTATATTTTTCTTAATAGGGAATATGCATGAAAAAAATATTAAGTGTCTATACAGTTTGTCTAAAAATATACAATAATGTGATACTAACAGTGCAAATAGAATGAAAGTTGCTCGAAAAACAAACGAGATATAACTATTTTAAACCAATGTATCGGTCCCTCTCGCGAAAACGCTGTTTTATATGGCAGCTCTATAGACGTCATGGAATTTGACGTCATAGTTCACATCAGACTTCTCTTTCTAACTGTAATCTTTGAAGCAACTTCGTCGCTGTTGAAAGTATTTAAAAAATAATTTCATGAATGTTTACTAGAGTTACTAATTATGTCATTTTACAAATAAAAAAATCGCATGCATATTCCCTATTGTCTGTTAGATTTTGAGTTTTGATTTTTAGTATTGAGTAGACAAGCGTGGTAATTTAAAAATAGGTTTAGAATAATTCTGGGAGTAAACACTGAAACAGCTTGATCCTACATATCGTACCTCCTACGATCGTTTCTAAAGATACAATACAATACAATTTTATTGTTTTATTGACATAAAAAAGGTTATACATTTTCGTTTGAGATCCTGACTCCTGAGCTAGGTGAGACCTGTGTTACAGTAGTCAGTGTCTTCACCCGTACTTTAAAATTAACAATTTATAAAATAAATCGAACAAGTAAATCACTTAAAGCTAAATTTAATGATCGATTCGAAGATCGATTTGTTTCAAGTGTTTTACCTTCAGATAAAGCAGACGTAACAAGTCAGGCTGTTTTCAATTGTGTGCATTAAAATAGTACCTATTGTCGAGGTATATATAGTATACAGATACAACGAATTGATTGGGCAGGTGAAAGCTTGAGAAAGGCAATATCTACCTTAGCCCTCCTACGTACTAGTAGTTGAACCTCCTAGCGATTCGTTTCAGCGGCTGTCCGCTTTTCCAGTTTAATATGCAACCGCTAGTGATTGTACGCACTTATATTAGTATTGTTTTGAATTATTAATGGGTGACATGTGATTGTACGCACTTAGCCGCCATTAAATGACAAGCGGTTGCATATTAAACTGCAACAGCGCGGTTGACCGCCCCTCGGCTGACCGGCGCGGCTTACGTTGGCTTAGGGATTCAAATGCATAGATTTATATGGAACTGCCCGCGCCGCCGTCACCACCGCTCCCTTGCCCGCTGAGTTCGTGTCCGCGGCCTTAGGACGCTGTACGCGGCTGATAGCAGCAGAACTGTGACCAAAATCGTTCAGCAAAACGCGAATGGAGCTGAATAAGTATAAGAAGTCCTTTATACTGCAAACTGCTTAATTCGTTCAAAGTTACTAGGTACACCTGTAGAATATACCAGCCCCTTTTACAAGCGCGCTCATGACAAGATCTTTTTTTTTTTAGGATGGGATATTGCGCTCTGAGCAGAGCGAAAGGCAGTGTCAGACTTTTACTGACTAAAACCTATCCGTGTTTATGTTATGCCCTTTGCGTTCCAGGGTCGCGGTAGCTCTTCGCTTACTTGGAGGAAATCTCTAAAATGCACACTTAGGTATTTACTTTACCAGGAATTGCCAATAGGTACATGTGTGGCGCGATCGTTAAAAGTTTTCACGACGACTTTACGGCCGGGCGACTAGTTATGTTCGTTGAAGTCGCTCGTACTAAAGTGTGAATAATGCCCACCGTTCTCGAGTGAGTTCACGTTTGAGATGTTTCGGCAAAGATGCTAGCGTAGTTTTGTGTTTAGGGATGGAGAAGTGTTGATTTTTTTACTAGTACAAAATCGGTTGATATGGCTTTAGCATTTGTTTTTGTCAAATAAAAGGTGAACATAATCTAAAATATTGGCTACTCATAAATAGGCATATTCATAAAAATTTTTGAACGATAATTTAATATTTTATTAGCAGATTCTGGTGTCATAAACTCAAACATTGATGGGCATAGAATGCCTAGGGGCCAAGTCAATCGTTTTTTCGTCAAATTTTCTTTTTTTTCGGGAGATTAGTTTGGCGGTTGGAGTCGCTAGTAGTAAAGTGTGATATTAACTCAAGAATGGTGTCATTCTTGAGTAGGTATGTTTGAGATGCTCCGGCTAAGAAGCTAACGTAGTATTGCGTGAGGGACGGAGAGGTGCTGATTTTTACTTGCTTAAAATAATTATGGGTAAAGCAGTTATTGGGTATGTTTTTGTAAATAATGGGTGAAAATAATCTATAATTATTATTGGTTTTAGAAGTTTTTAATTTTGTGGAACCTGCTGCCTGATTGCGTATTACAAAAAGGCATGAACTCGGTTGCATATTCCTTCATTTTCACTTTGCAACCGTATTCACTGAGTGTTCACTATGTGTGTCAGTGTGTGTTTTTAATCTTAATTTCGGAAGTGGGTGACTTTGGTTTTGTTTCTTCGTTTTTTGACATCGACTTCCAAAATTAAGATTATTTTATACCTTGTAGTGTTTCTTTGGAAGTCGATTATATATTTTTGTAAAACAGTATTTTTACTTTTCACTTTTATGTGGTGATACTTGGACGACGTCTTTGTCTACGCAGAAATTGAAATACGCAAAAAGCAATAATGCTCATAAAATAAGAACTACTGAGCCAAACTGAAAGAATATGTGAATTTATGAGTTATGCAATTGGGTTCCTAAAACTAATCATGAAGCTAACTATTAGATTTCCGAACATCCGTGAAAAACGGAACCCTATATAGGATCACTCCGGTGTCTGTCTGTATATCTGGCCATTTGTCTGTCCGTCTGTCATAGCCAGTTTTCTCCGGATCTACTGCACCGATTCTGTTGAAATTCGGTATAATTATATGTACTTATGGACTTCTGTAATCCAAACACGGACGCGTTACGTAAACAACTAAATTTTGAGTGTGTGGGTCACTGTTGCGGGCAAAATTGTAAAATTAAAAAAAAAAACTAGTTTTTCAAACTGTATCGTGTGAAATTTCAAATGCAAGGCTCTACTGCATGGGTTTTAATTATATTTATTTCATAATTTAAAAATAAACAGTTTGGAAGTGATTCAAGAAATTTGATCAAAATGACCATTCCCTCCCCCTTATTTCCGAAACTACTGAGCCTAGCCTGAGTTCTATACAGAACTACTATCAGCATTTATTTTCAAAATTAGCAAGGTTTTTCATGGTTTTCAAGGTTTTAAACCTGTAAGAAGTCTGTAGTAAATGTACATCTAATGTACATTTATATTTAGATAGAGCTATGCATGGAGTCTATTTCATTTACAATCAACATTTTCTATATGATTTTTTGAGACATGAAACAAGTCTAAGTACTTATATCAAATTCATCAAAAGTTCTACAGTAGGTTCATAAAAAATGCATCGATCTAGGTACGACGTGGTCTGCATTAAATCAACCAGGATACGCTACATTTTATCTGCTATCTCTAGAAACATAATTCCCTACATAGTTTCTTTATATTTCCAGCTTTATATTCAAATGTAAGCACAATATTTCGTTCCTGCACTAGCACTAGCAACGAAATAAATAGCATTTGCATAGGTATCCCCTGAGCTGTGCTGCTGTGGCAGACGCAACAACGCCTGCACTGGATTTGATATACGCTTTGTAGTCGGGCTTAAGTGTATAGAGAAATAAGGTATCGTTTTTCACATTTTATTGTGAAAACCGCTATTCTATTTTTTACCACCTCTGGAAAAATACACTTTGAAACAGACCTTTTTTTAGTATTTCTGGCTCTTTCATACTCCCTTTTTAAACGACTTCCCAAAAAGGAGGAGGTTATCAATTCGGTTGTATGTTTTTTTTTACGTTTGTTACCTCATAACTCCGACAATTATGAACCGATTTGAAAAATTCTTTTTTTCATTTATCTGAAAGGATATACTTGCAGATTGGTCCCATTTAAATTTTATGTAAATCGGTTACGAACTTTGGATTTTAGATCGAAATAGCTGGAATTCATCTACTTGGATGATAGTTTTATGTCATCCAAGTAATCGAAATTGCGTATTTTGCTTTTCTGTGATTTTGCAGTGGTGTTGTTAGGTGTGGTAGTAGTACGAAGAAACCAACATAAACACCGACTTCCGAAATTAAAGTTATTTTTTACTTTGTAGTGTTTTTTTTTTGGAAGTCGGTTGTATTTTTTTGTAAAAAGTTTTTTTACTCAGTCACGTACCCACTCCTTCCTAAACCTACAGTTTCGTACACGGAGTCGACAGGGATCAACTGTACTTCATAACAACAAACGATCACGGGCTATAGACCACAGGCAGTCGAAAATCACAGAGGGGCCCGAAAGGGCCTACGCCTGCCGGAGTTGCGGGACTATTCGAAAGAGATACCGCGGCTCCGGAACACAAAAGGCAATGACGGAACATGGATGGGTTTTAGTCACTAAAAGTCTGACACTCCCTCCCGCTCCGCCCAAAGCGGGAGAAGTCATTTGATGATTTCCCATTCCTAAAAAAAAGGCAGTCGAAAATGGCAATGCCAAGTCTACATCCCCGACTGGAAAACGACTAAGTACTCAGCCTAAGCAGCGAGACAGGAAAGTGGAGTCCCTTATCTACTGTACTATACTCCGGCTCTTTCATCTCAGTTTTATATTGACTGCTAGCGATGTCACCCGCTTGAAAGTCGAAACCAATTCCTATCATTATCCCAAAGAAACATTATCTACGCCTGGGATAAGAAGTATCCTGAATGCAGGATATTGTCTACCCTGTGTGCCATGTTTCATTCAGATCCGTTAAGAGACGTGAAGAGGTAACATCACACAGACAGACAGACAGACGGACAGATATAGTTTCGCATTTTATAGCAGTATAGTAAGGATGAATAGTATGGATTACTTACTTTACACAAAACATCAAACTGTAATTACCTAAATTAGGATCGACAAGGGAGATAATAATATATCTCATTTTGTTCTCTTACACACACACACACACACACAAACACAGTAGGTATGTCTCCCATTAATAATTCAAAACAATACGAAAGCTTCAACACATTCACAGGTAGTAAATTTTGCGTACATTAAGTGCCCTTAAGGCTGGCAACCCCGATAGCATAAGAATTAGTTACCAAACGTAAAATAATGATTGCAAAGTTCTCGACGTATGAAATAAAGCGGTCCCATGTTCACCCCGACCCGGAACTCGTAACTTTGGGGGTGTGCGGGGTGTTAGCCTCCAGAACTTTAAGCGTTCACCCCCGGTCTTTGAGACCGGACTTTTGATCCGCTACGGTTTTTACTATGCTTTTGTTAAAGGCTATTGTGTGCATATTAAAAGGCTTCTATCCAGGTTTCCTATTTTTTTCTCTCTGGCTAATAAGATACAGCCTGATTAAAAAAAACACAGTAGGTACCTACTGTTTAGCAGATTTTTTATTCAATATTTTATAAGGCTTTTGAATTTAGAATTTGTACATAATGTTTCTAGTTAGTTTTTACAAGCTTTTGATTAGAACGATCCTTGTAAACTAAATAAGAACTAAATCTTACTCAAATCAAATCAAATCTCAAATTGTTTATTGCAATCCATAATGTACACATACTCATACAATTATGGACCCTGACGGGCATAGTAAAACTTTAAATAACACAACATCTCACACAACACAGTTGAAAAATTCATGATAATTCAGTTCCAATGATATCTAATAATTTTTATGACAGTATTTTCTGTCTAGAGCCGGTTTAACACCAGCAGTCCTAGAGTCACAACTTCTTTACATTACTACATAATATATAACAAATTCCTCTTATATAAATATATGTACTATAGATAAACTCAAAACTACTGCACCGATTTTCATGCTGTTTTCACCAATGGATAGAGCTCGAGAAAGTTCACTTTTGTAGTTTTAGTATATTATTTGTCAAGCGGGCGAAGCCGCGGGCATCAGCTAGTTTAAAATAAAATAGAAATAAAAGCTACATTTTAAAACTTTTAGGTATGTCGAAAAAAAAATTAGTATATAATAAAGTATAAAGTTCTTTATAAAGTATAAAGTAAATAAATAAATCTATACTAATATTATAAAGAGGTTACATTTGTTTGTAAGTTTGTATGTAGGGGGTAATCTCAGGAACTGCTGGTCCGATTTGAACAATTCTTTCAGTATTAGATAGCCCATGTATCGAGGAAGGATATAGGCTATCACGCTAAGACTAAAAGGAGCCGAGCATTAATGGAAAATGTGACGCAGACGTAAAGTTGCGCGAGTCAGCTAATAAATAAATAGAAAAAAGAAAAGAAAGAAAAAAATCTAATTTATTTGGCACACACGTAACTACTATTAATCAATTTAAATTGCACCACCGTTTACTGTCGCTTAATCGTACCTTTAGAGACTACTCACACTTATTCAGCTCTATTCAGCTTGTGCCAATAGAAAACAACGATTTTATATGGAGAAGACGCGTACACATCGAGTCATTTAAGCTCCTTATTGGTTCTAAGTTGAGCTAATCGACTACTGACCAAGGCTTGCATTGACTGGACAGGTCCACTCAAATCTGTGTGGTTCTTTCCTCAAAAGACCATTTCAGACACTGATCTGCATGGTCCTCATATAACGTATTGTGAATATGAGGACCATGTAGATTGCTATGTTAGGGGTTTATTTCAGTTAATGTTAGTCTGGCGGTTTGAGTTCTTTATGCGGCCTGCACAAATGTCCTTACTTTGGTATTGTTCGTCAGTTCGTTGAGCTCCTTTAAGTTCTAAGTTTGAGCTACACGATAACTGGCAAATGCTTGCACTGTCAGGACAGCTCCACTCAAATCTGTGTGGTACTTTTCTCAAAATGCCACTTCAGACATTATCCTAGGTACATGGTACTCATATGATTTGATCAGTATGATTGTATGGACTTTAAAAGAGACTTTGACCTCTGAGTTTGTTTTGTGTTCTTTTTTTTGTTCTGTTAATTCTATGTTAATTAATGTAATTTTGGACTTGCACCGTTTTAATTAACTATAAATAAATAAATAAAAAAAAATCAGGACAGAACAGCAAGTTTAGCCGGACATTTGGGTAAAAAGGGCCGGACACTTCATTTTTTAACTTTAGTATAAAACGACAACATTTTGAAAAGTATACAAGGCTTTTTTATCGCTTGCAATAAAATTTATCTTACATTCTAATTAAATAATAATAAAATTTAATGAATTAGTACTCTTGTTGTTAATAATGAAAGGTAGGTGGAGACGAAGTAGGTAAACATATGCCAAATGTAATAAATAATGCTCAAATTTAAAAAAGCTTAACAAAAGCCGGACAAGCTAGACACCGTTTAATTTAGCTGGACACATAACCAAAAAGCCCGACTATGTCCGGCTTTATCCGGACGCCTGGCAACGCTACTTATATACACATGTAGATGCACAGTATGACTGAGGAATGTTCGGCATTCGATGTATGCACACAGTGCTGGCATTTCATAGCGAAAGTGAGAGGAGATATTAATGTCTAATAACAGTATCTGGGTATATATTTGGAATATGCAGAGATGAATATCACTGTCTATTTGGCAAATAATAGTATCTTTCTAAATTATTTCGATGCCAATTGATTGGGATCGGTTGTTGTAGCGACACTTGGGATGATTATAATTAAAATATCTAGATGCAAAGAATTAGGAGTTAATCAATATATTGTTTTAAACTTTCATGGTCACTAACATAATATTTATTTATTAATTTATTTCATCTTACATTTATCATTACAGCCCAGACCAATGCGATAAATGCGCTTATCTAACTTATTCTAACATCTATCACTAATTACAAATAATGCATTCCTTGTGAACTCACCCAGAGTACAACAAATAGATCCGTCTCACTAGCAATAAATTTCGGCACTGTTGCAAGCGCCATGATCACGGCGCTTGCTTCTATAATTAAGTTAAATCCGGCCAAGTGTGAGTTGGACGCTCGCATGAAGGGTTTTATTATTTGATGTTATGGCGGCAATAGAAATACACTTTGTAAAAATATCAGCTGTCTACCTATTACGGTTCTTGCGATATAGCACGTAGCACGCTGACAGACGGACGGACGGACAGCGAAGGCTCAGTAATAGGATTTCGTTGGTCACCCTTTGGGTACGGAACCCTAAAAACCTTTCACTTCAGTTAATTCGTCGATCATCTTCAGCCGGTCGATTGAGCAGTGCGATTCTGTAAACATGTCGAAGTGAACATTTAGGCGAAGTGAACGACAAGTGAGCTGACAATTCAAACAAACAAAATGGAATGACAGCTCACTTGCCGTTCACTCCACCTAAGTGATCACGGTGAGATGTCGACAGAATCGACCGGCTGTAAACATGTGTCGAAGTGAAGGCATTGGTGTAGTGATCACGACATGTTTCACTACACCAATGAATCTGTAAACATGTCGAAGTGAACATTTAGGCGAAGTGAACGACAAGTGAGCTGAAAATTCAAACAAACAAAATGGAATGACAGCTCACTTGCCGTTCACTCCACCTAAGTGATCACGGTGAGATGTCGACAGAATCGACCGGCTGTAAACATGTCGAAGTGAAGGCATTGGTGTAGTGATCACGAAGTGAGCTGGCAACCCATTCAAATAAGATGGAATGACAGCTCACCTGTCGTTCACTCCACCCGGCTGTACCTAAATACGCACACCGCACCGTGTCTAGTCGTTATTTTATTTTATTTGAAATATGTCATGGTGTTATTATACTTATTTCATCATGTTTTTCTTTTTGCATATTGGCAAGTTGTTTTTTTTTTTAATTAAGTAAATTGTACCATTTAATTGTACTTCTGTGTGTTGTGCTATGACTTTTGTGTGCACTAAATAAATGATTTATCTTAGATCTATCTATCTAAATAGAAAATTAATCTTGGTAAATGAAAACGCGACCCATGTAGTGCTCGGCAATCCTAAAATTCTTCAAACCACTCAAATGCCACGAACCTTCCCGAACTCCACTTAAAAACAGAGCTCCTTACCATCGAGAGCAAACGACAGTTACAAAACTCCATAATTGTCTGAAGACGTCCTCGTCCCGAAGCAGGCAGCCGTCATCAATCCATTAGGCACAAGTGTTCCTGTGAAGACGACAATTTGACTATTATGTGAGTGAATGAGAAACTAGCGGGGCGATGTGCGCTCAGGCGAATGATTCGGGAGCACCATAGAGTATAGAGACGCAGTTGCGGCCACTGCTAGGGACAGCAATTGAAAAAAATAATATATTTCAGGACATTAACCCATAGAAAATTAATACAATCATTTCACAAACTAATTACATATCCAATACATTAATTAAATTTATTATTATTGCTCACATTAATTATTATATTTAAAATGCAATGTCAAACCTTTATATACAAATCAACAGCCGATATATTCTATAAGACATCATGGTAAAAACATGGATGAAGTGAGATTAAAGAGAGCAGTTCTGAAATCACGTCGTTCGTGGAAAATAAGGTGTAGATAAGATAGGTACTGGGCTTGAAGTGAACTGTCATTCCATTTTGTTTGACAGCTCAGTTCTAACTTTTTACGGTTACTTTTTACAGAATCGTACGGTAGTAGACATTAGAAAAAAAAAAATAGCAAGTTTTTTTTAAAACGACGAACTTTATCGGTCCCCCGGCGCGACGACGCTTGGAAAATAAAAATATTTTAACTTAGATAATATATGTGACGCTAATAATTACATTAGGTTTAAAATATTATTTGATAGTTTTTAGAGTTTATTTATTGTGTCGGGGGGTTCTTAACTATAATATCACCACGCTTTTTGATAAATACGCCCCACGTAAGATTAAAATTATTAAGGAAAGGTCATATCCATGGATAACAGATAACATCAAGTTGATGATGCGCCTGCGCGATCAGGCAAATATTAGATGTAGAAACTCTGAGTCAGAGAGTAAAATAGTATATTATAAGGAGCTTAAAAGTCTAGTTAATAGGTCCTTATATTATGAAAAGGTGGCTTATTTTAAACATAATATTAATAGCAAAATACACCATCCCAAAATGCTTTGGAAAAATCTAAAGTCAACCTTACTACCCTTTAAAGGTGTGTCTGAATTACCCTCCCATCTTAATGACCCTGATAAGATTAATTCTCACTTCTTAAATGTTCCAGGCGATAGTGCGGCACCAGCATCTTATTTGACATTTTATGAGTCAAATAGATTTAATGAGGGTGTTTTTTCAATTAGTACTGTAGACCAATCAGAAATTATTAAATATTTATCAAAATGTAAATCAAATGCAGAAGGTTTTGACCACATTACGCTTGACATGTTTTTTATGACTATCCCACAAACCTTAGATATCTTGACAAATATTATTAACTGCTCAATCTCTACATCGACCTTTCCTGACTTGTGGAAAATTGCGGTGGTGCGTCCTATACCTAAAGTCGTAAACCCAAGCACTATAAAGGACTTACGGCCCATAAGTATTTTACCTTTCTTGTCAAAAGTGCTAGAAAAAGTAGTAAATGCCCAATTATCTGCATACCTTGAGCGAAATAACATCCTACCGGAGGCGCAATCAGGTTTTAGGAAAGGTCGTAGCACTGCAACGGCTCTCTTAGATGTAACGGACAATATATTATCGGCTCAAGATGAAGGATGTTGCACCCTGTTAGTTTTACTAGATTTTTCGCGGGCATTCGATGCTATTGATTTATCTCTACTACTATCCAAGATGACGTATTATGGTTTCGATGCACCTACGGTTGCTTGGTTCAACAGCTATCTTAGTAATCGTAAACAGCTGGTTGAAATTCAAGGTGCCAATGGATCTAAGAATTTTTCACAAATGTCTCCAGTGGTAAGGGGTGTTCCACAGGGATCTATACTAGGTCCTCCTTTATTCATTCTATATACTGCAGATATTGTTAATGTTCCCAAAAACTCAAAATTTCATATTTATGCAGATGACATCCAACTTTACCTTTCTTTTAAGCCTGAAGACTATGAAACCGCAGTCAGGCTATTAAATGAGGACCTCGACAGGATTGTGGACTGGTCTAGGCAAAACTCCCTATTACTCAACCCTGCTAAAACTAAATTTATGCTTTTTGGGTCAAAGAGTCAACTAAATAAAATGAATCCAAATCTTGCAAACGTGGTGGTGATGGGCCAATGTATTGATCGAGTGGACGTCGCGAGAAATCTGGGTTTGATAATGGACCAAGAATTACGGTTTGAGGCCCATATTTCAAACTGTGTTAGAAACTGCTTCTACCGTCTGAAAATTTTGTATAAAATGCGCCCATTTTTAAGCGAAGATCTGCGCGTACAGCTAGTAGAAAGTCTGGTCCTATCCAAGTTAAATTATGTTGATACCGTCATAGGTCCTAGACTTCTGGCACGTACCGATCGACTTATCCAAAGGGTTCAAAATGCTTGCGCGCGGTTTTGCTTCAACGTACCACCAAGGAGCCACATTACCCCGTTTCTAAACAAACATAACACTTTGAAAATGAAATCACGTCGGAAGTTGCACTTGGCCTGTCTGCTGTTCGGTGTCATCAAGAATAAATGTCCGTCATACCTCTATTCGAAGCTTGCCTGGGTTAATAGTCACCGTCAGCGCAAGGCCAGGCGTTGTGCTCAGCAACTGGCTACCCCGCATCACCGTACTGCAGCCTTCCGAGGAAGTTTTCGTTACGCGGCCTCCAAATGTTGGAATAATATTCCTCCACCCATTAGGGACCTTAAAAATATTAGTACGTTTAAGACTAGATTAAAGACTTTTATTTTAGATAAAATCAAATTAAATGACATTAACATTGATAAATCGTTTATTTAACATTTTATTCTATTCAATTAATTATTCTAATAGTGTATGTTTCAATTAATCATGAATTTAAGTATTTCTCCGTTATTTATTATTTTATTTGAAATCACTTAGTGCAGATACTAACCTCATGTTTAGGCTGGATATGACGCGGTATGTCCCCAGGAACCACAAGGCTTCGTCAACTTAGACTGTTGACAGGTGGGCCCTGTGTCCTAGGAGTGTACATTTGCTGGCACAATATCCCTATTCTAGGGCAGGATACGTTTGTTTCCATCACTGGTGTTAAATGACTGATTTTTGAGACGATGTTGGCTGAATGGTAATGCGGCACCGCGTAATAGCAGCCCGCGTAATTTTGTTTTATTTTTGATTTGTGGGTATTTTTAAAATTTACTCTACACAAAGTGGTATACATGGAAAACTCATTATTTAGCTATTTTAATTTACGTATTCTTATTCTCAGACATAATTTCACAGTATCTATTTATTTTATTTACCCTCGTCCGTGAGTCACTGCAGGGTACCAACTGAAAACCAGCGCTGGGTGTCTGACGCCCAGCATATGCTGAGATGGTAACCCTTTCGGCATGGGCACGCTCAGCACAATTTTAGTATACCATTATTTTTCTTAATTTTATGTTTTTGTTTCTCTTATTTCTTCATTGTCTTTTCATATTGTGTTTTTGCTGTTGTGTTGTGTCTGTATCGAATAAATGTTTTTCTATTCTTTCTATTCTATTCTTTCTATTCTTAAAAATTTTATTTAATTTTAATTTTATTTTGTCCTTTTTAAGTACTTAGGTATAAATATTATACTAAGGTATTGATAGTGATTAGTTAGTAGGTATGTAGTCAGATCCACTCATCAAGTATTAATGAGTTGATAGTCTACAAACAGCTAATCAGGCCATGGTTACCATACCATATTCTTTCAATACCATTGAAGTAATACGGTACCAAATTTCGAATCGATCGGACATAAGGAAGTTAGTCAGATCCCCTCATCAACTAGAAAATCTTCAAACGGCTGAATGAACAGATTTTCATTAAACATGGCTAAGAACACTCGGGATAAAATTACTTTAATCATTTTCACAGTGACAACGATTGACTTTAACTTCACTTAACATAATTTTCACGGTGAGATATTACAGAATAACTACCTGACGTGACAGCGTGTGTCAGAAATTGAAAAACCTTTACAACATTGAGGGTAAATAGTCGGGACCGGCTCAGTTGCCATAAAGGGAAAAAAAAAACATTGACGGTATATAAAAATTGTACTCAGCGCTATTTTATTATTCTTATACTTAATGGTGTCTCTAGTTGCTGCCGGTGGCGTCGTTCCTTGCTCTGTAAGAAGCACTCCCCTTAACGACTCGATTGTCGGAATGTGCAAGTTTTAAGGTGAGGACTGCCAGGTCAGCTTAGCTTCCGTTCTTCGAATGGGGTAAGGTTATTTTTAGTTTCTTTGTGTTACAATAGCAAAGGTTATTCGTGTTGGTAATAGAAAGTTACATTCTAAACTAGCTTTCACCCGCGACTTCGTACTATCTCGTTTTTTCCTGTTCCCGTAGGAATTTTGGGTAATCCTCTCTTAACGCTCCCCTATGGAGTGTACGGAAGCTACATGCCAAATTTCAGTTTTCTACGACCAGTAGTTTTGGCTGTGCATCGATATATGTATAAGTCAGTGAGTCAGGTTTGCCTTTTGTATATTTAGATAGATAACTAGCTGATCCACGCGACTTCGTTTGTGCTCGGCTCCTATTGGTCTTAGCGTGATGATATATAGCCTACCTATAACCTTCCTAGATAAATGGGCATCTAACACTGAAATATTTTTTCAAATCGGACCACTAATTCCTGAGATTAGCGCGTTTAAACAAACAAACTCTTCAGCTTAATAATATTGAGTAAAGAATATATTAAATGTCTTTGGGATAAAACTATTTAAATGCTCGTAGCTTCTCAACACAACCATCTCAAATAGGAGCACTGACCTCTTGCTGTTTATCACTCCAGGTGAAGCGCATTAGAAACCGCAAAGCAAGCCAAGCATATAATTAAACTGTTATACTGAAATCCTGACTCTGACGTTAGAAAGCCGCGCACTGTGAAATGCACAACCCAACCCTTTTGAAGTAGTTCTAGCTTAGGGGATTGATTTATAAAAAATAACACAGATTAAAAAGGTACGTGGAAAATGCGAAAAAAGGTACCTCACGGCAAATTGATCCAGTTGAGCGAAATTACCGAATTACTAATGAAGTAATTACAATCCTTTATGATGATGAGAGGTCATGATTACCTCTGATGTCTTGTTAATTAGTCTACCTACTTACTTACTTTAAAACCATATATACAAAAAACTGGAATAGAACACAGATACACGTCAGTGTTTATTTGTGTCTGATGTATCTACCCTAAGCGCGGGCTGTTTCAAACGGTTGATTAACGTAATAATTATACATACGTCAAAAAATAAAGATAATGGAAGATGTCTAACGTTCGTTAAATAAGAAGCATTGTTTCAAAACATTATGGTATAAATTCCTGCTCATCCCAATAGCTCAAGTTATTAACACGGGTCCTGCTTAATTAGCCTTTTTTGCATTCTATCCTTTTTTTTTGTATCATCAGAAGAATTCTGCTATTGAGGAATAAATTCAAAAGAAATTTCATAATATTGTTCTATTTGTCGCAACTAAAGTAACGTTAACCAGTGCTCAAACCCACTTGTTAACGTTATTTTTTACGTGCGTTACGTTTACCCTGACATACTGTGAAACAACTACATTTTTTGATACAGATAGTTAGCACCATTTTTAACGTTTACGCGTGCGTTAAGTGAAGAGTAAAGCCCTAAGTGCATCAAAGTACAAAATTCCCAGAATTAATTCTGAAGCGAGCTCCATTCATCTCAATTCAGGTTTCATCAGAATTCATTTGAAAGCGTTGCTCCACTGCGCTACCTGCTATAAACTATAAACCAAGTTTGAGTACAAAACGACCATCTTCCTGTCTTTATAGTCCGCTGTCTTGGAATTTAGATTAGATTTACGACCACTAGAAGTCTAGGCATGTGGTTTTATGTCGTTCTAAATTAGGACAATTGGAACTAGTTGGGGTACGGTCGAGCTTTTGTGGGCGTTGTCATACAAGCTATTGCCTGCGGATTCACTCGGCTATCAAGAAAACTGCCCTTTATATGCAAATAAACAGTATCCTATATAATAATAAGAAATATAATGTACAAGTCGCCAAGTTTCATACACATCCGGCCAGCCGTTGTAGCGTGATTGAGGAACGTACATACAAACATTCGCATTTGAAATATTAGTAGGTTTAGGTCGTGACATGGTTGAGTCTGGATTGTGCCTTGAGGCTTTCAGACAATGTGGTCGAAGTTAAGCTTTTTGGTCGAACACTGGGACGGGTACGGTCAAATTGAGTTCGGAGTTTGTCTTGTATTCTCTATACTAAGAGTCAACATAATACAGTAGGAACATTGTCATTGTATGTTTTGTAGATATCGTGGCGAGGTTAGGATACGTTTGAGTGTACTGACGGCTTCACGACACGAATCGATTAGATTCCTGTAAACCTTGCAGAGCAAAATAGGAACCTCGGGCACCTTGGCTAATTTAAGAAATGGCTGACCACATCATGAAATTGCCAAATACTACGATATGGCGACGAAATAGATACTACAAATTGATGTTGATGTTCGTTTCGCGGAATCGTGACGGGTGTGGTGTTATTTTCCAATAATTGATGAACATTTTAAAAGTCTTGTTTTATCCTTGGTGTACGAAGCCAGAGGTAATACTACTTGTAAACACAGCGTCAATATAAAAGCTAAAGCCCCAACTAATTAAACAGACATTTATGAACCTCGTAATTAATTAATTTACGAGGAAAGAAGAAAACAAAGCTCCAACATTTTTCTGTAACAAAATTAAAAGAGAAACCTACCATATTTAAAGCCATTTAAAATTTCCTTCTACGAAAAAAGTACGTAGTTATCATTTTGAGATATACGTTCATTTTTATTATTAATCGTGCGATGTAATACGAAGTTAAGTTATGAATTCGAAGGCTTGGCGGCCGGCCAGCCCATTACAGACGCCGATATAGGTGTCCTGCAAGAAATTATTTGAAACTATGAAACCTACATTATCGACCAAATACTCCTAAACAAGGTAGATATTGTTATTATTGTTGTTGTTGTTGTAACCCAGGTTTTTGTTATGACATTGTTGAATCTTAGCTAAAATTTTGTCTTCAAATATTCCACTGTAAATATCCATGTCTTAAATGTCCGTGTGAATCAAGTAACTAGTTGGCATGGATACAACCACAATAACTCATGTTAATCTGCCTAGAGCCGGTTTAATTAAGCTCTAATTAAACGGGGATTCAGTCGAAAACCGTTGATCATCTGCCAAATATCTTAGTCTATACATATACGTACGTAAATGATTACGTATTGAGTTGTATTATTATGCAAATGCTTTCAATCTCAAAGCTCTGTTAAATGTAGTTAATTGATACATTTACCTAATTTTGTTTTTGTTTTATTTTTTTGTTTGTTATGGGTTTGCTCTAGACTCTAGAGATGACGGAGACAAAGTCTACGATGAAGCGAGCTTACCCAGAAGTAGTCTGCTCACTCTAACTTTGAAAATATTAGAGTTGTAAGCGTTCGGAAACACAGACGTAGGCAGAGAGTTCCATTCCTTTGCTGTGCGCATTATGAAAGACGCTTGGAAACGCTTAGTACCGCTAAAGGAATCCAGCTGTTTTGATCACAGGAATCCAGCTCATCCCACCATCTCCTTTTGACCTTGCAATGTTGCTTGACAGCGTCGCAGCTTTCCAAGTGACATCAGTTATTTTAATGATATAACAGAGTGCCGATTGTACTATTTTTCACATTCGCATCGCTTTCGCATCGCAATCGCAAACTGTTAAAAATGTATGAAAATTAAGTCTTTTTGATAGTTTGCGATTAACATGCGAATGCGAAAGTTGTATAAAAATTAGTAGAATTAGCCCTCAGATTGTAGCATGACCTACTTCCGGCTATAAGGGTGCGTTTGCACTGAAGATGGGCGAGGATAAGTACTCGTAGCAAGGGACCTGTTTGTTAAGAAACAACAGGATCGCATTTACCCTGCCTCGCTCTGCGCAAGCGATTCTATTTTAATAAACGCATCCCTCGCTCCACATCATCTCTGGTGGAAACGCACCCTAATAGCCGGGAGTGGGTCATACAACAATCTATTCCATCATTAAAATAACTGATGCCACTTGGTAAGCTGCGACGCTGACAAGCAACATCACTGCAAGCTCAATAGGAGATGGTGGGATGGGCTGGATTCCTTTGATCAATACAGCTGGATTCCTTTAGCGGTTCTGGGCAGAGAGAAGTGGAAGGGGAGTTCCCTACTCTTTCTATGCCATTTCGAACTCAGACTCAAAATCCTTTCCACGCATCTTCGCACATCTCTGGTGGACACAGCGTTAAACCCAATGATATATAAAACTATAGATACGTTGTCCGCACTCTAAAATGACAACATGAAATGAAGCCAATTGGCCACATCGCGCTTAGTTACGCACCAACCTGTCGCGCGACACTACGTTTGTTTTGATGTCAATTTGACTATTACTTATCCTGTGACGTAACTGAAGATGTATATTTATCTCCCTCTAGCAAAAGGCATCCCGCCGTACGGAGACATATTTTCTTTCCCTTTCTTCATGCGTATTAGTAGCTATCTAGTATTTTCGCCTTTTTTAAGCACCGCAATGTTGGTTTATGACGTGTCTATATATAATACGTCATTGGTTTAAGGTGGCTCTAGTCGCGGGCTCGAACTCAGTGGTAGGTATGGCCGAAAAGCACGCTGTCTCACCTCGCATCATGCCCGACAGAGATAGTACCAGTGATGAGCAGTTAGACGCTAGCCTTCATGCACGTCTAGTTCGCACGCACACAAACATCGTTCCGAACCGTTCCGAACTAAATCGAAGTTACACGATGCACACATACCTCCACCGCGCGCCGCTGCGCATAGTCGCTCGACGCTCGCCGAGAAATCAGCAACTACCTACCTAAAAACTCTTACTAAAAATAGTAGGCGCTGTGTTATCGTTTTATACCTCTACGGTCCTATAGGTACCTAATATGGATTGCTTATTCTATTGTTATTATGTTTAGTTTTTCCTTGGTGGTAATGCAGCCGCCACGCCGCCACCGACAGATGCTTACTTGAATGGTCATCGCAGTTTATGTCTGTAGTACTAGATACATCTACACTAATATTATAAAGAGGAAAACTTTGTTTGATTGTTTGATTGTAATGAATAGGCTCAAAAACTACTTGGCCGATTTTAAAAATTCTTTCACCATTCGAAAGCTGCATTATCCACGAGTAACATAGGCTATATTTTATTTTGCAAAAAAATAGGGTTCCGTAAGATATTTGGGTTTTTCGGACACAGGGTGTAAAAATCAACCAGAAAAGTTACTTATTTTGCGTACGCTGCCTAAACTATAAAAGATACAACCATAAATTGTTCTAATTAATTGTAGATCTTATAAATATCTACAAAAAAGTCCGCGACACACTATACCTATCTATGTCGAGTGAGGCGCAACAACCATTTTTTTATTTAAAAATCTAGATTTTTTTTGGACTACATTTAAACGCGTTTATTTTACTCATGCCATTAATCCTTATCAAATTAAAGTATTTCATCACTAAGTACAGTTTATGTAGATCATATTTGGTCTTTGAATGATTAAAATCGGACGTTTGGTTTTGAAGTTATGGCGAAATGAAAATATTACGATTTCTGCTGCACGGCCCGTTGCGGCGGTCACCAAGGCGGTGGTGCGCGTGCGGGAGGGGAGTTTAGTTAGATCTATGTAAGGTACCCGCGCGGCTCATACGCGAGATAGGTTGGTAACAGTTTTTCTCACGGTTTTTCTGTAGTGTATTTAGTATCAGCATTGCACCCGTGCGAAGCCGGGGCGGGTCGCTAGTACCTAATAATGAAATTAGTTCTACCTAAGTACCATCCTATAAATTGTTATCAAAATTACTTACTTACCTACCTGTCTTCTTAATTTTTAGGGTTCCGTAGCCAAATTATGGCAAAAAACGGAACCCTTACAGATTCGTCATGTCTGTCTGTCTGTCTGTCCGTCCGTATGTCACAGCCACTTTATTCCGAAACTATAAGAACTATGCTGTCGAAAACTCTAAACTTGGTAAGTAGATGTATTCTGTGAACTTACTACCTACCTAAACCTGTAGGCCGGTATAGTATGGATAGGGGTTCTAAAATGATATCGAGGTTTCTAATATAATTTTTTTCTAAACTGAATAGTTTGTGCGAGAGACACTTCCAAAGTGGTAAAATATGTGTGTGTCCCCTGTAACTTCTAAAATAAGAGAATGATAACACTAAAAAAAAATATGATGTAATTACCATGTAAACTACCAGCGAAAATTGGTTCGAACGAGATCTAGTAAGGAGTTTTTTTTTAATAGGTACGTCATAAATCGTAATCCACAACTTTTGCTTATATTATAATATTTGTACGGAACCCTCGGTGCGTGAGTCCGAATTGCACTTGGTCGGTTTTCTATTTTAGTTACCCCTCTTGGTTGACACAGACGTGTTTAGATTTGCATTCATTATTAGATTGCTATTATCAGACAAGTGACACTTATAGATTGTTTACTTAGCTCCTAAATACCTACCTACCTAACGTTAAAATTTTAGTGTCTACGACGCCAACGGTTTGGTTTTATGGCATCTTTGCTTGTAAGTAAGTACCTACCTACGTTAATATAACAGTAGGTACCTATTAGGCAGAGAGCTATGTAAACTATGATGTTGCAGAATTTGTTCGAAAGAGTTACCGCGGCCCTGGTAAGTACGGTACGCAGAGGGCATTAGGAGGAACACGGATGGGTTTTAGTCAAGAAGAGTCTGACACTCCCTTCTGCTTCGCCCAAAGCGGGAGCAGTTATTTGGTTTCCCATCCATAAAAAAGTCTTGTCCGCCGCAAAAGTACCTACGAACACAAAATTAGGTTTGTCAATTGCAAGAAACTATTTTGAAAGCAAATAGAATGAACCCAGTAACAAACATTACATTGACCTTGGCTTGAACTTTGGATTTCGCTACCTGCTACCTAGGTACTCAACTAAACGAGTGACACGTTGCCGCTGGCGGCCGGCAAGGGCAACCTTTGTCGTTGGCTGTCGACGGGCGCTTCAACGACCACCAACGACGCGTGCAGTTGTCCCTGTCGTAGACGCGTGCGGCGGCGGTGGCACGGCGGCGTCATGTCGCTCGATTGTAAGAACGCTTAGCCACCGTACGCACGGACGTAAAAATATTCCGTTCAGCCGAGCGTTGAGAACCCAGCACTCAGCAGAGTTAATCACAACGCGTCAAAAAAAGACACCGTTTCAACTTATAATTATGTTTATTTATTTATTATATACTTTATTGTACACCTCATAACAAGTACAGGAAAAACGTTTATAAAAACAAGTGTACAATGGTATCATTGGTTTCAACATCGAGAGTTGAAAATTCATTGCGCGATAGCATCCCGCCGCGATGATTTTACACTGCAGCCGGCAGCGGGCGCGGGCAGCGACGCGGTGTTGAAGACTCGGTCACGACGCCAAATTATGACTTTTCTACCCATTGTTTATAATATGTGGTTTTTAAAACTTTTTCAATCATTCAAATCAATGTCACGTACTTATGCAGCGTCCACTCAAAGCAACAATAACAATTTCAAACGCAAATACGGAGTCCAAACTTCAGTGCGAAGTCAAACAGATATAAAATATAATGTTGAAATCCAAAAATCAAGCCAATGAGTCAATATAAATTAGAGCGCAAGTATAGTCTACCTACGTATGTAACGTATGAACGACATAGGCCACAGGCCACAGCACACCGCAGCAGACACAATCGTAACTTGAATACGCACGTGTGCGTGAGCATTGTCCCCCCGCACCGCACCGGGGGGAACATTATTCAGTGAGAGGCACGATAATTCATAGTAAAACGCGCGCGTAAAAAAGTATGAGAAGGCCTTTCGTAAATCGAGTTTTATGAAAAACCTACTGCATAGTAGTTATTGAATTCTTCGATAATTGAGCTTTGTCGGTACCGACTTAGTTTTAAAGATTTTACATTGTGTTTATTACTTATTTACGCCCAAAGATGCGTTAAAATTGGCAAGAAAAACGAAACTTTGGTGGCTCATAACTTTTTAATGGCGTTTTATTTTACCATTCTGTTTCCATACAGACAAAACTAATAATACCTATGACAAAACGATATTATGTTTAACTTTTGATGTACTCTGTCAAACAGCGGAGTAATACCCTCCCGAAGTTTCTATGGAAAAAATATCGACTAGAGCCACCTTAACCTAAACATTTATGATGAATTGTAGGTGTACTATAGGTGCTTACACCTGTGCCTTTCTCTATGGGAAATAAGAGCGGATTTCACCAATGAAACTGATCGCAATCAAGCTGCTTTCAAGAGTTGTCAGTGTCAATATTCCATAGAAAATAATGACACTGACAGCTCGTAAACGTGGTTCGTATGCTGATCGCGTTCAGTTTCAGATTGATGAAATCCGCTCCGATTAAGGTTGAAAATACAACTTTTCAAACAAACGGCCAAGTGCGAGTTGAACTCTCACACAAAGGTTTCCGTACCATAACCGAAAAGAAAAACACGTTTCTTGTATGAAGCCCCCTTTAATTTAATTTTTATTATTTGTTGTTATAGTGGCAATAGAAATAAACATTCGGATTTTTTTCTAGTTTCTGCTTATTACGGTTCTTGAGATACAGCCCGCTGACAGATTGACCAACGAACGGACGGACAACGGAGGCTTAGAAATAGGGTTACCGTTTAGGTATAGAACCCTAAAAACGAGAGCGCGAAGCAAAAGACGACACGGTTGGCGCAGTGGTTGAGCGACCGACTGCTGCGCTGCGTGTCGCGGGTTCGATTCCCGCACGGAACAAATATTTGTACGACCTACAAGTATTTGTTCCGAGTCTGGGTGTTTTTCTATCTATAATATGTATGTATTTACAAAAAAAAAAAAATGTATATAAGTAGTTTATCAGCCATCTCGTTACCATAACACAAGCATTAGGTTGCTTAGCTTGGGACTAGATGGCATTGTGTGAAATGTCCAAGGATATATATTATATATTATAAAAGTTGTGATCATCAGCGCTACAGTTCATTAAATAGTTAGTTGCTCTCCTATCAAATAGTTACGTGCCAGTACTTCGATTGTGCGAATTTAACAATTCCACGAACCACCTGCTGTTTCCAATCGTTACGTGAACACACCTTTCTCCACTTGACACATTTGGATACTGAACCATAGACACAGTTGGACACAGTATTGATTTTTCGCGGCAATGGGTAACTTTTGGCAAGGGCACAAAGTCAGTGAACCTTGTCATTATATTAAAAGTTGCAGCCTCATTTTAAGTTGGACTCATTCAGAATGAGTAATTATTGTTTAGTTACAGCCGCTCTTCTCTTAAAGGTAGGTAATAGTCTAACCTTTTAGCATTATTTTCAGTCTGTTGTTTTATAATTGTTTCTTTGTGTACAAAAAGAAGTCCTAAACGGAGCAGTGGCTTTAGATCGTTTATCGCGGGAAACACGGGAAATGTTACAATGAAAAAAAAAGAGAGCTGCTTAATTTAAATTGGTCTTATGGTAAGGGTGGGTAGGCCCACGATAATCAGAGTGACCAATTCTACCAATTTTTTTTTTCGCAAACTGTCAAAAATGTTTGAAAATTAAGGTTTTATTGACAGTTTGCGATTGGTATGCGATGCGATATTTGCTTAAAAATATAGAAACCCCTTTGTTGTGATAACTATGAGATTTTTTTCGAATAAAACATCAAAAAGCATTACTTGTAAATAATCATTATAGGACTTGCAAATCACCATAATTTGTTTTCATTTCTCAATTTAAATAGAGCGTATAAAGGTGGATCATCAAAGAGAATGAATAAAGTTTGCATTATTCATCAATGAACTTAAAATTTACATTCAAAATTTTCAATTTAAATCTATACCATCGAATAAGTTGGATGAATGGCACAGAGGTAGATTATAGTCTGAAATCTATACTAATATTATAAAGCAGAAGAGTTTGTTTGTTTGGTTGACCGCGCTAATCTCAGAAACTACTGGTCCGATTTGAAAAATTCTTTCAGTGTTAGATAGCCCATTTATCGAGAAAGGCTATAGGCTATATATCATCACGCTAAGACCAATAGGAGCGGAGCAGTAATGAAAAATGTTACGCAGACGACGTTGCACGGGTCAGCTAGTAACACATAATTTTCATCCCGGGTGTGTGTTCCCTAAGAATATTTTTCCGACTATCTCGCGGGTAAAGCCGCTGGCATAATAGTGTCGATATAAAAATGTAAAAAATATTACGTTTTTTTAATGTCTGTGTTCCTATTTGTAATATTGAAATGGTAGATAAATATTTATGACATTGCTTTTTTAAGTTTTTTATTAAATGAATAATTTTGAACTATGATAATTTAGATTTGTTTCGGCATTATGAATGAAATAGTCCAAGTTCAACTAAAGTTATCATAGTTCAAAGAAGCCAAGAAAACGTGAACATAAATAAAGACCCAATATTAGAAAGTACGTAAATAACCTTTTAATTTTGTGCTTAGTAAACCAATACGTTGCAGCCCACAGCTGCATATAAACCATGCCATTTAACTTCAGTCTCATCCAGCTGCTACTAGGTACAATGTAGAGGTCGTTGCTCCACCTACTTTAAGGGCCCTCTCCTATATTCGCCCTTTCGTAGACTCCACTCAAGAACATGTCTACCCCAACGGTAATCAAACAGTCAAGCATTTTTATCAAAGTTATATATCTAATTTAATATTTGAAAGAGTAAAACTTGTCTGTAAAATGAGTTGAACAACAGTTTTAAAACAGAATTATTGGTCCGATTATGAACATTCTTTTACTACAGAAAGCTAGCTAGGCTGCTGCCGAGTGTCATTTAATCTCGACAAAATTAGTGGTTCTAGCGAGATACGCTACGGGAGCGAAAAAGCTAGTTAGAAAGGAAAAGTATTGAATTTTATAAAGAACGTGCAGTACTTTTGACGGGACAGTTACAGTTGGCGCAGTGGTTGAGCGATCGACTGCGCTGCCTGTCGAGGGTTTCGATTACCTTTTTTTTATTACAAAACGGGGAAACTCTTGGCCCAAATCTCACCTGATGGAAAGTGATGATTAGGCCGAAGATGGAAGCGAGTTTCACCCGGAATCCTCTTACACAGAGGAACTGGCTATCATACCTCTAATTGCCGGAACACAACAATGCTGTTAACATTGTTGTTATGGCGACAGACTTAGACATGATGGTGGTAGCTTGCCAGACGGACTTAGAACAAGTCCTACCACCAACCAAACCGAGCAAAAAAATTTCCCCCGCTGGGAATCGAACCCGGGTCCTCTGGGTCTGAATCAGGTGGTATAACCACTAGACCACGGAGGCAGTTAGTGTCACCTGTTTAGCACCACCCAGGGACCACGTGTAGGGATTCGCTGAAGGGTATTCTCCTACGGACGCGGGTGACTCGGCCCCCAAACGGAACAAATATTTGTATGGCCTACAGATAGTTGTTGACCCTATTCCAAACATAACTGTCCTCTGGCGTTGAGGGCCCCTCTTTCCAGTAAAAGGAGTGGCTATTCAAAATAAATAAGCAAGTTACATTACACGATTAATGTTAACGATTCAGACTTAAATAAATACTGATACATTCCGTTCGCATGCATGCTCTACCTATTTAATGTTTTTCTTTGAGCTCAGCGTACTTAAGTACAATGTAAACGGAACTTTACGCACGCTATGTTTACGCTACGAAGATTTTTATTTGATTGAAAAAAATAGAAATAAGCTGGATGAAGTGTTTGTATTTTGGTTCACTGACTTTTTTTCATAAGATTTGTAGTTTTGCCGGAAGTCGAGATAAATCGTTTTTTACCCTTAAAAACTCACCCCTTCCCCTTTCCGACCTCAAATCGCCCGTAAATTATTTTTCCTTTAATTTTTATTATTTATTCTCCTCATTTTCCAATGGGTTTCATCCTGCTATTTTTTTTTTGGACTATCGACCCTGGTCTATAGGACACTCTGTTGGCTACTTAGTTATTCAACAATCTTTTTCGTTTCGATTATATATAGCTGTAAATAGCCTTTTAGAAGGAGCTCGTTCTTGTCAAAACTTTTTTTTGGATGGGACTTCACACTATTAATCATCATTGACAAAACTACTACCGCCAAATATATAAAATTGATCCGCCCAACACTGTTGTTTACATAAGTTTTCATTCTAATTCAGGGGCCTTTTAAAACTATGTCCACCCATCATGACTTAAATGTGAGAGACAGACGGAGCTATATTACAGGACTAGCACTATTGTTTTCTCACATCGGAATCATGATGGCACATCGTAGTACAGCCCCAGAGGACATGGCTGCTGGTGTAGTTACAAGCACATATGTGGCTTATTAGAGTCCGGTGCACTTAGAGGAACATTAAACATTTCAGCTTTCTATCTAGAATGGCAACACATTTACGATGCATTGAATTTTCAGGTGGTATCATGTGTAAGGGACTACTCACACTTATTCAGCTCCATTCGCGTTTCGCTGAACGATTTTGGTCACACTTATACAGTTCTGCTTCTATCAGCCGCGTACAGCATCGTGAGAATGAGAAGGCGGCAGCGGCAGAACAGCGCTGAACTCTTTCTATAGCACTCGTATGATAGTAACACACATTTGTCCTCATTTTATACTTGAAGGGTATAGGGGAAAAACAAGGAAAATCAAATAAAATTCATTTGACTTTTTGATGGCTTAAACAATTACCAAGGCTCTTTGTACTTAAAGGTAATCTCAGTGAGGTAAGCTTGAGCTGCTATTAGTAAAATCTAAGAAAATTAATATGTATATTATTTATATCAAAGAATGTCCATAAACTTTGAAAAATTAAAATATAAATTACACAAAAATTGGTTTTTGTGACATCTCTTGTTTTGCCCCTGTATCCCTTCACTTGTTTTCAGCGAAATCTGAATAGACGCGGAAACCTGAATGGATGCGTACGCATCTCCATACAAAATCTTTGTTTTAAATAGAAAACAACTATTTTGTTTGAAGACGCGGCCATAGAAATAGATCTGAATAAGTGTGAGTAGTCCCGAAGGCAGTATTTCCACTAGACATGTGCGAGGACTTGTGTTTGTTAAGAACCAATAGCATTGCTTCATTTACCTAGCCTCGCTCAGCGCAAGGGATTCTATCGGTTCTTCATAAAAACATCTCTCGCTTCACATCCTCGCACATCTCTGGTGGAAGCGTAGCCTTTTGGGGGCCGAGTCACCCGCGTCCGTAGGAGAATACCCTTCAGCGAATCCCTACACGTGGTCCCTGGGTGGTGCTAAACAGGTGACACTAACCGCCTTCGTGGTCTAGTGGTTATACCACACTACATACATGATTTAGACCCAGAGGCCCCGGGTTCGATTCCCAGCGGGGGCAAATTTTTTTTGCTCGGTTTGGTTGGTGGTAGGACTTCTTCTAAGTCCGCCTGGCAAGCTACCACCATCATGTCTAAGTCTGTCGCCATAACAACAATGTTAACAGCATTGTTGTGTTCCGGCAGTTAGAGGTTTGATAGCCAGTTCCTCTGTGTAAGAGGATTCCGGGTGAAACTCGCTTCCATCTTCGGCCTAATCATCACTTTCCATCAGGTGAGATTTGGGCCAAGAGTTTCCCCGTTTTGTATAAAAAAAAAAAAAGCCTGAATGAAAACGTACCTACCTTGTTGCTATTCTACTAATTCGCACGTTAGCGTTGAACAGGTTACTACTTGGTAAGCTCGCTCCATCGTAGACTTTGTCTCTGTCATTTGAGACTAGAGTCAAGAGCAAACTCATCTCAAATAAATAAAAAAACAAACATTTAGATTGCATCAGTGAAAGCGAATGCCAGTGAAGTAATTGAAATGCAAGGAATTGACCACACCATTTCTACAGCTCATGTCCATCTTTTAATATACTCGTATTTTGACCTTTTTGATAAGTAGGTAATCGTCAGCAATGTCTTTGTCTAGCCAGGTAAAATTGAAAATAATGAAATAGAAAACATTTAATCAGCACAGACGTTAACTTACAGGAACAAAGACAAACCTTTGTCTTTGTTGCTACCAAGCTCCTAAGGGCTCGTACCTTCTTTTCATTAAAGTTTTCCTAATTATATATCTTTACAATTTTCCCCAGTTCAAATGAATTTAAGTGAGTATATGTACACAAGATTTGTAGAAATCAGAGGAAACTTCTTGAAGCTTTAGGTATATAAAAATACTCCTCCATGTTGGATGAAGCAGGGAATTAATTAAGCTTAGCGGACTGTGGGAAGTGCGGTTACCGAGAAAATGAATGAGAAACGAGGATAAAGAAACCTTGTAAAAGGTAGTAAAAAGTCTTGTTTTATTCCATAGATATAATTTAATTTACTACGAGTACTTATTAATCTTGTTGTTGTAATATGAGATGCAAAGTAGCAAAGGCATTGAATATTGTAGAACTTTTGCAGGGAAAGGCGTCCTAAACTTGGATTTGCCACAGGTGCCAGTAATTTTTATGTCGTTTTAGGGTAACCAACTTAGCAATATTACTAAGCTCGTTCGTCCGTCCGTCCATCCATCAGTTTTTCAGCGGGTCAATGGTATTGAGGTTTCTAATATATATATTTTCTAAACTGAATAGTTTGCGCGAGAGACACTTCCAAAGTGGCAAAATGTGTGCCCCCCCCCCCTTTAAATTCTAAAATAAGAGAATGATCTTTCTTTTCCCGACCCCCCTGATTCGGACATTCACTCCCTCACCATTACAGGTCGAGAGGTGATCACAGCCGTTTGCTCCTTCCGAAGTGGATCTGCTGGCGGCCTCGACGGCCTAAGTCCTCAACACCTAAAGGACCTTACCTGTTCAGGCGCCGGGGAAGCTGGTGAGCTACTTTTGAAGGAGCTCACGGCTCTGATTAACCTCATGCTCTCCGGCAAGGTGAACGAGGCCGTCATCGACGTCTTGTATGGAGCTAACTTATGTGCCCTACGCAAGAGAGATGGCGGGATTCGTCCCATTGCCGTGGGAACAACTTACCGTCGTATGGCAGCCAAGATTTGTTGTAAATTTTATGGTGAGGTCGTTTCGAAAAAATTTCAGCCCCTTCAGTTGGGTTACGGTTCCAAAGGGGGCTGTGAGGCTGCCGTACACGCATTGTCGACCTACGTAAATTCTGGCAAAGGAGAGGTCATTCTGAAGGTTGACATCAAAAATGCTTTTAATTCTGTTAATAGGGACACCTTGCTGGCAGAATCTAAAAAAGAAATACCTCAAATTTTCAGTTTTCTTTGGCAATGTTATAGACAACCATCTAAATTACTTTACCAGGACAACCTTTTGGAATCCGCTGTTGGCTGTCAACAAGGTGATCCCCTCGGGCCAGTGATCTTTAGTTTAGCTATTCATCCAATTATTCGACAGCTAAATTCAAAATTTAATGTTTGGTATCTCGATGATGGAACCCTTGGTGGCGATGTAATTTCGGTATTAGATGATCTACAATTTTTAAAAACTCAGTTTCATTCCATAGGACTTGATCTGAATTTTTCTAAATGTGAATTATTTTTATCTGACAGTTCTGACCGACAACTCATTCTTTCAAAATTCAACGCAATAGCCCCTGAAATCAAAATAATGGATAAAAGCTCTCTTCGCCTCCTTGGGTCGCCAATCTTTGAGAATTCTTTTCCTAATTTTGTTGATCAAAAAATTCAAAATTTCATTGATGTTTCGGAAAGATTGACAAAAACTAACATGCATTCGGCCATCACCATAATTCGCTAGTGCTGTTTCGGCCCTAAATTATAATATTTTCTTCGTGCTTCCCATCTATGGAAGCAACCTCACCTTCTGGAAAAAAATGACGAAATTATAAAGCAAACGCTATCATCAATTTTAAATGTGGCCATGGACGACCGAGTTTGGGCTCAAGCCACCCTTCCCATCCGCATGGGAGGCCTTGGCGTCCGCAAAATTACCAGTATTAGTTTACCGGCTTTTAAAGCCTCGGTTCACGGCACTGAAAAATTAGTCAGGAATATCCTAGCTTCTACACTGACTGATTTTGATGTGCCGTACTTTACCGAGGCTATAAATGCCTGGAGACTCGCTTGCCCGAATCAAAATTTACCTGACAACCCATCATACCAGAGACGGTGGGATGAGCCGCTCTGCAGAGGAGTTCAGAATAACCTAATTGCCTCTGCTGCCACTTCTGCGGAGCGTGCACGCCTGCTGGCTGTGGGTGAGTGGGAGTCGGGCCTCTGGCTTCACGCACTACCGTCGTCGAACATAGGCACCTTGTTCGACGATACTACTTTCCGCCTCGCTGCTTCCCTTCGCTTAGGCGCATCCTGTTGTTCTCCTCATCGCTGCCACTGTGGCGAAGCTATCAACAGCCTCGGGCACCACGGCCTGTCATGCAGTCGAAGTGCGGGTCGCATAGCACGGCACGCAAATATCAACGACATTATCCGACGTGCTCTTGTCGCCGTCGGCGTGCCAGCCGTATTAGAACCCATTGGCCTGGCACGCGACGATGGCAAAAGACCGGACGGTATGTCTTTATTTCCATGGAAGATGGGTGGACCCTTAGTGTGGGACGCTACTTGTGTCGATACTCTTGCGCCATCCCATCTTCTTAGCTCGTCGTGCTGTGCTGGTTCTGCGGCTTCGGCTGCTGAAAACCTTAAACGGCGGAAATATAGTAGCCTTATTGGCAACTACATTTTTGAACCGTTTGGGGTTAAAACTCTTGGACCGTGGGGTCCGAGTGCTCACGTCCTATTTAAAGATCTTGCAAAACGCTTAGTTGACGCTTCGCGTGACCCAAGAGCTGGCTTTTACCTTGGACAGAGGATAGCCAGTCTTTTGGGCTCACTTCCAGTCGATAGCGATGGGGACGAATTTTTTTATGCCATTTTTTAGTTAGGAGTTTTTATTTTTTTCTATTTTAAGTGTATATAGTTTGTTCTTTAAATATATTGGTATCATATTTGTCAGAGAATGATTAGACTAAAAAAAATATATGATGTACATTAATTACTATGTAAACTTCCACCGAAAATTGGTTTTAACGAGATCTAGTAAGTAGTTTTTTTAATACGTCATAAATCGTTAACCGCAACTTTTGCTTATAATAATATATACCTACCGGTTTGTACGGAACCCTCGGTGCGCGAGTTCGACTTGCACTAGGCCGGTTTTATTTTAGAGTCGACACCCATAAAAAACTGCTGAGGATACTTATTTCAAGCATTTTAGATGAAGCAAAGAACTTATTTTACCGTTGAGTATATTCATCAAAACGGGTTGAACAGTACGTTTAGATATTAATCATGATCAAGGATTACGAAAATTCATACACTAGGATTGATTGTTACTTTGTATATTGGAATAAACGATTGCTCTGGGATAGGTATTGGAGCGAATATGCGGGACAGAGCTAGTTCCATTTAAATGAATTAACCTTTTTAGATTCTACTAGAGGCCGCCTGCGACTTCGTTCGCGTATAAATTCTCGTTATTCCCGTGTAAATCCCGATCCCTCGGGAATTCCGGGATAAAAAGTAGCCTATGTGTTATTCTGGGTTTTCAGCTACCTACAAACTAAATTTCATCGCAATCCGTCCAGTAGTTTTTTCGTGAAAGGGTAACAAACATACATACACATACACATACATCCATCCTCACAAACTTTCGCATTTATAATATTAGTAGGATACAGTAGGTATATCCGAAAGAAATAAAAATATATTCTGCAAAATCAAGTTGACTTTATTGAGTCACCAATGCACATCATCGAAACGATTCGTCAGACATTCCACGATCCACAAGTAATGAATTCAGCTGAAACTTTCAATATTAAATAACTAACCCACGTACACAACCTAAGCAGAAAAAAATCAACCATAAGTTCTGAGTCACGGTAATTCAATGGAGGTTTTCAATCGGATTGCCTACTCCATGATACGGCTGTTTCCGAGAACTAACTTCGTAATACGGTAATACTGTGACTCAACGCTATTGTGTTTCGACAAAGAGCTTTGAGCTTTAGATCTTTAGGTATAGAGGACCGGTGTACGGATAGAAGAAGCAGTCAATAGAAGTTCAAATTATTTGTAGTTTCGATTTGTATTCCGGTTTAATCAATTCCAACGATGGTCAAAGGCTTATTATGTTTTTCAGTGGAGTTCTTGGAATTTGATAGTGGTAATTAGCTGGTGTGGGACTATTGGGAAAATATGGGTGTATGGAGAGATATATGAGATATAAAACTTTCATCGCAAGCAAGCGGGGTGTTTTGGAGGAATTAGATAACAGATATAATTTTTGAAGAACTAAGTAATCAATATACATATAATCTAATCTAGTCTAAGTACTCATTATGCTGCTATACTTCGAAGTTTTCCCACTCTTTAATAATTATTCTTCTTATTTAAAACATTCATTAAAAAATATTGACTAAGTTTGTAGAAAAGCTTGACCTACTTTCGTTGCCGTCGGTACCAATATTCTAGGTAAGCCAGGGATACTACAAGGTTATCGCGCTTCACTAATACATTACCGATTTCAGAGTAAAACCTACATGTATACTGAATATATGTTGCGTAGGCTTTATGTGTGAGAACTAGACAAATAGATAAGGGTTTAGCCCAAGGTCGGAGCTTCCAGCCTTTTAGCTGAAAACTCAATTTAGGAATCAGTTAAGCATAATTTAAATGGAATAAAAAAAAAAAACTATTTGAAGCTAAAAAGCTATAAGCTTATAAGCTATGTTCAGTACTTTCTCACTTATATATAACTGTGTAACCCACAAAATAACAAAGTTCTCCCTTCCCTTTATGCAATTTTCCTGGTATTATACTACTTCGGGCTTTAAGAACAGTACAGCAGCACTTTCATTTACTATCTAGCTCTGTTTTAGGAATGTTTATTATTTGTAGGCTTTTGAAACTAACGAAATCATTAAATAAACTAAAATACTAAGCATTGAGCCAGCATCGTCAACATATTGATAAATAAAATTACGTTTACGAAAAAAAAGTGAATTTTTACAAGAAGATTCGACAGCATTTTTATACATTTTAATACAGGGCCCTCATTTTCAATTTCTTAACTACAAAGCTACTTCAATACCCTTTTAATATGCACTCCCAAGAAAACTGTAGCAAGTAAGTACTTATTCAAACAAGTATAAAGCAGAGCCGGATTGACGGCGTCAGAGCTCGTTAGTTAAAGTGTCCTCACAACAAAATCTAAGATGGAGCCAAGAAGTGAGAGGGGCTACGAGCGTAGCGCGTCTACGATATCGGCTACGAGCGTAGCAAGCTGCGTAGCACAGTTACAAATCCAGTCATATATATTTTGAGTTTATCACTCATAGGTTTCCTACAAATTCTTATTCTAATGTAACCTTAGTGCTAATTCTACTAAATTTCAAGCATCGTTCGCATTCGCGAAAGTTGTGTAAAAATTAGTAGAATTGGACCTTCGGCCTAACCTTTTTGCTTAATTAATGGTTACTTACAGACAACACCGTCGCTTCGACTGGAACATACCTTTGCTAGTTCCTAGAAAATAATACCTAATTAAGAAATATTAAAAACGTATATTATTAATTGATAGTCTCACGTTAGACCAGAATCTCACTCGAAGCTATGTTTCCCATAAAGTCACTTGCCATAACATCATTTGTCATAATCATTGTAAGCCCTAATTATCACATGCCCTAATTATCACATGTCCTAATTATCACACGCCCTAATTATCACATGCCATAACATCATTTGCCATCGACATTGGGTAAGTAACGGTTGTTACATCAGGAGAAACTGGATGCAATCGGGACTTTAGGGCACTTCGACTCGGATAGGTTAGGTTAGAATATTTTAAGGTTTATGTCTAATAATCATTATGGCGTTTAAATGTCATGTTTGATAATTATTATGGCACTTAAAAATATGAAAAACAATACGAATGGCACTTGTATCTTATGGTATCTAAGTTTCGGGAAATTAACAGTATGTCATATGTCTTTTAGGGCAAACAATACATTCGGGCAAATGAAATTCGGTTAGATGAAATTCGGGAATATGATGATTATGGTATATAATCTTCGGGTAAACAATAGACAACCCGTATGTGGAGGTCGACGATGGACCACACTAGCCTAGAAGTTATCTATTCACTAGGATCCCAGGCTGTAGCTGTCACCAAAAAATGGCAGACTCCGGCAGATTGTAATAAATCTTGATAAGATTATATTTTCTCGATACATTATGAAAAAATCGTTTTGTATATACCTATAATAAATCTCATCCGAATTCAATTATAGTGTCTTATTTAGAGAAAAAAAAGTTAGCGATATTTTACAATCTTACGGCGTTTGCCACTCTTCGGTGACAGGTATCAGGAATCACAGACTCCGGCAGGGAATTCCGTTTCTGAACCGTGCGAATTATGTCAATATATAACGGTTTATTACAAAGGTCAAGTGTGTGACTTCTTGGACGCTCATAAAAGCGACAATAACATTATTATATTTCCATCGTATATAATAAAAAGACGGACAATCCAGCCCATTTATATAATAGCCCATCTGTTACACTTTGACCCACAAACGTGTTTCTAAGCAATAAAGGTCGACTCGCAATTTCTGTTTTAAACTTCACATTTTCTGTGGGTTAGTACTCACAGGGGCTCGTGGCTTAGCAGGTTATAGCAAGTTAAGCAACTCTTGCCGAGGTCGCTCTGTGGATGGATGACCATCCGACACACCGGAGATTTCTCCGGGCCTCAGAAAAGCCCGTCAGGCCATTGGTCCCAGCTGTCATTTTTAGACCTTTGGCAGTCTTCACCAGTCTGAAAAAAGTTATCTGACAGCTACCGAGTGCAAAATGTTTATTTATTTAAAATAGTAAGTTTTTTTAATTCTGTCCGTACAGAATTAATATGCTTCCTTTTTTTTAAATCGAGGCTTTTTTTTGACAGCTAGAGAAGAATGCGAACGTTTCTTAAAAATAGTAGAATTGGTTCTGTTTAATATTTTTGAAAATGCGACAGATATGTCATAAACTGACATAACTATGACAATTTCGCGACAGGTGTTGTTTAGCAGAGAATGTGAAATAAATGTTTGCAGAATTGTCGATTGTCACTCACCGGTCTGTTTAGGGTTTCGTACCAAAATTATAAAAAGGAACCCTTATACGGTACCAAAATTATAGTGTGACTACGTCTGTCTGTCGGTCACAGCTGGACTGCTGGATATCTCAAGAACTACTGATGCCATCATCATAAAATTTGAAACAGTTTTAGATGACGTTTGCTCAACTAAAAAAGAAAAACAAAAGGTTTTTTTTTGCATCAGCGACTTAAAGGAGTTCTTTTTTTGAAGTGGGGCTACTAGGGCCTGTGAGGTATCATATGAAAGAGCGCTAAGTATTTGCACATTCTTAAACATTTTTCTTTCTTTTTTAAACCGCATGGATTTCAACTTTGTTGAAAAATGTACGAAATTTTACCATTCCCACCCATTATTTTCGAAGTTTGCCTAGAAAAAAATCTGAAATGATTTTATGTGATAGAAGTTTATGTAAAGATTACAGGAAAAAAATATGAATAATAAGTATTTCTCTAAATGGCTGCACATATTTTTCCACGAGCGGTCAAGAGATGGCACTAATCTAAAACTACAATATACAACGCAGTGTTAAAATTCCCTGGCAAATAGAGGCCTCGCCGATGAAAATTTAAAAACATTTCACGTTTTATACGATGGTACGGAACCCACGGTGCGCAAGTCCGACTCGCTCTTGACCGGCATTTTTTAAATAGGCCCCAGATAGGCTTCAACGGCATCCGGTGATCCTGGCAAGGCTACAACATACAGGAAAAGGCTATGCAGATTAATATCCCGCAGGTTTCAAGGACCGACAGTGGCCGGCTGCCTTGCTGACAGCTAATCAATTCCCGTTCACCCCCGCTTTTTAATATTACCGCAAGCTCGGCTTCTCGATGGAGGTTTTGCATTGTAGTCTGAACCACTCCGGATCGTGCGACGACATCTAACCGAGAATGTTTTCACAAAATAGGGACGGTTTTGAGAAGAAATTACTCGGTTTTTGTTTGTGTAATTGCTGTTTTTTTGTTTACTGGGTTTAGTTTAGAATAATTTTAGAAGCTTAACAATTTCACTGTCCGCAAAGCAGACACAATAGTTAAACAATCAGCATTTGACTCATGGGACAGTGAAGTGGTTATGGTACTGATCTCACCGCCGGCGAGTAGCGAGAAAAGCTTGAAATTCGAAACGTATTGGCGGGCAGCGAGTAGCGAGTTAAAAGTTTTGATAGTTTTGACGCTCGGCATTAAGCGGGCTTTTACTCGGAAATACTCGCTCCAGCCCGCACTACCTAAAGGTAGAATTACCGCTGGTTGGTGAGTTCTGACCGCCAAGTGAGCATCGCCGAGCGAGTGTCGCTGAGCGAGTAGAATCTGATAGCTCTTGTCGTTGCGATCAACTTGAGGTAAGAGCCGCTCGCCGGCAGTGTGCACAGCCAGCTATCGACTATGAATGTATGTGTGTGTTTTACTCACTCAAGATCTATACCGTATGTCTACGACATATATGCAATCCTTGAAACCACATACTAGTTATGGTATTTGATAACGCTATACAAAAAAGTAACGAAATCGGTCCAGTAGTTTTGTCAAAAAGTCGAGTTTTAATTTAAAGCAAATTTGAACACTCTGTAGAATTGCAACAGTAGGTTAATAGTACAATGAACTTGAATCCTTGAACATTGAAAAGCAACGTTGCCACGCTGGCGCGGTGCGGTTCGTTTGTCGGCTTAGTACAGAAGGACGCGGCACGCGTGTGTCGGCTTTTTCAAAGGCCTTCGGCTTTTGGCGAGGAGGGGCGCGGGGAGCGGGTTGCGCGCGCGCTCGACGCGTAGGGTTGGACACAGTTATCGACAATATTATCAGCTTTCTCTCATTGTCTTTTGAAGAGAATAATGATCGGTTAGCAAAAAAGATGTTCTAATTTTAAAGGACACGGTTAGCTTAGAATTATTATAGCACCACTATGTACCTACCTACCTATTCTGATTAAAAATTATAATTGAGAGGATTTAGAGATAAAAAATAATGTATTAATGTTTACATTTTAGGAAGAAACATCCTATTAAAAAAACGTACTCACCCGTTTTCTACATTACTCACTATCTAGGTAGTACCTACGGTAGTTTCGTAAGTCGAAACGTACAAAAATTAAAATTTATTTTAAAAGTCCAATAAATTTAACTAGGTATCACTTCACTGTTAAATACGGTTATTAAAAATAGTACTAGTATTGTAATGCCTTGATTGCGTATTAAGTCTTTATTAGATAAGTAATTGTAGAAAAGTATCGATAAAAGATAATTATTACATTGTTTACCCTATTTGCCTATGACTTTTATTTTTTGCCAGTACGGATGTAAGTTTTGTCAGTTCACCGCGAGTCTTCCGGGATAGCGTGTGTGCATTTCGCAAAGATTTGATAGGTACTTAAGTACACGCATTGTTTTACGTGATTTTTGTTATTTACTTGTATGTATTAGTTTAATTATTTTCTTACAGTGAAATAGACACTGAGTAGGTACTTGACCTTAGTGTGTGTAAATTGTGTTTTTAATTTTATTTGTACTTGTTTTTTACGGTGAAATAAACACTCGGATCCTGGTCGAAATTTGTTGGGCAAGGTTCGGGACAACATTGTTCGGCGATGTCACTTGTGCATTCAATTCAATTCAATTCATTTATTAATTTTGTGAACACAGGGTTCAAAAACGTGGTCGACATTTTGAACATGAGAAAATTTAAGTTTTAATCCATCTTGTGCTATGACAGAATTTATTTAGATTAGTTCAGTAATCAACTTATCACGAAGTAAAAAAGAACGGGTGAAAAATAACCATAGTGAATTTCATCGCAATTGGCAAAGATAAATCAAAACGCCGCCGCGCGAGCATTGTTGCCGCACTTCTCGAGGTCAGTCGAGGTCAAGGTACGTTTTCTAAATAGGGTGATTTACTTTTACTAAATTTATTTTCATATTTATTTTGTTTGAAAACTTAATTTTTTTCATTTACGTTTTTTTTAATTTATAACAATTTATTTAAACTTCTGTGGACAAGTGTTACTTGTGGTTTCAATTATTGCATATATGTCGTAGACATACTGTATATTTGGTCCCTTTCTCTCAGCGAGTAAATAGCTAATCGCTTCGTCGCCGGTGGCGAGACAATGCCTAAAAAAACATCAATAGTATCGTTGAGAATAGCAAAGTTTATAATTTCAATAGATAATAAGTAAAAACTTGTTCTTTCTTTATAATGATGGGAATTCGTTTCAATTGACGAAGGTAGTGTCAACATTCCATACCTTTTACAGCGAAAAGGAATTGTTGAGTGCAATAAGCAGTAATACAATATGTGACTTTTGTGATGTAGCATTACTGGAAATCATAAAATAGTAGAATGATTTATATTTTAAGGTGCATTGTTATGAACTGATTGAGTGCATGGACCATACTCGTATGTATGTGGTATCACATTTGTTAACAAAACAATATGATCAGTCATCACAGTTTTTTTTGAGTTTAAACACTGAGCTCCTACCGTTTATATTATTCTGCTTGACGCTCTATTTTCAATCTCCCATGGTTTCAATTCCCATTGATAGTGTAGCTAGCTAGAAATAAAAACAAAACGTGTTTTTTTTCATTATTCTTAATCAAGCAGTTCCATGGAAGTACGCGCTCGATCAAAGAAGATATTCGCAGCGAAATGTTTTTTTACAGGCAGTCGTGATCGCTTCCAAGTGCTTTCATATAACTATCGGTTCTCGGAATCTCTTTAAAGCTATAAATATTCAATGAATTCTTGTTTTGACTCCGGTCCTTTTTAAGTATACATACAATAGATACTAAAAATATATTTAGTATTCTTTTTTTTTTTTTTTTAGGGATGGGAAATCATCCAATGACTCCTCCCGCTCTGGGTGTAGCGGGAGGGAGTGTCAGACTTCTACTGACTAAAACCCATCCATGTTCCTTCATTGCCCTTTGTGTTCCGGAGCCACGGTGTCTCTTGCGAATAATCCCGCGACTCCGGCAGGCGTCGGCCCTATCGGGCCCCTCTGTGTTGCTGACTCTCTTTGAGGCGCGCGTGGAACACTAACGCGCCGTCGACACGGCCTGTCGACACTAGACGGACGGACGGCGAGCCACCCATAGCTCGCCGTCCACAGGCCCGCGCCTACGGTGGCCGGAGGTCACCAGGTGGCCCCCGACGCCCGCGGCGTCTACCACGGCGGCCGGGACGAGAGGGTCTCCTCTCCCGCTCCGCCACCTCCTTCGCTAGCATGACTGCTTCGCAGAAGGAGGCAACGGCGTCCCATTCCGTCTCGCTCCGGACCATGGCTTGAACCAGGGCCGGACGCGAGAGGTCGCCGCCAATCGCCGTTTCGAGGACACGGCGGTGCGCCGCCCAAGCGGGGATATATAAGTATTCTGAAGGCTGTTTTTTCAAACGTCTGATCTTTTTTTGTCTGGAGAGTAAATATGACGGTTTGACATATTTTCTATACATAAACCTGTAAACACGCTATTTTTATTTCTCATTAGCTGTGCTTCGCGGCTTCGCTCCCGTCAAATAGCTACCCTACCTTCCCATATTTCTTTGCTTTTATACTTTCCCTGTATTCTGGCGAACTAAACAAAAGAATTATTGAAATCGGTCCAGCCGTTCTCGAGTGTTTCGCGAGACTAACGAACAGCAATTCATTTTTATATACAGGGAAAGAAGGTTTAAAAGTAATTTTCACGTTCAAGTAATTTTATTAAAAAGGCTTGTTCAAACTGAAGTGTTTAATCTAATAGAATTTATACGAAATTTCGTATTCCTTCACATCATTTAACGACTCCTTTTTTAACATATATTTAGACAAATTGATAGAACTACTTGAATCAAATAATTGAACGTGTACGGCCTGTGTGTAAGATTGAAATATCGGTATTATCTGTATAATTAGGTATTTCTAAACATAATTACTGTATCCATATAAACCGAAGCTCTATTTTAACAACTTTATTTTACCACCGCTTGAATGTCTAATAAACCCATATAATAAGCAAAACGTTCTCTTCTAATATTAGATTTATTCATAAACTAAAAGTTTTAATTAAGATAGTTTACTGATCACAACCTACACGATTAATTAAACAAAGCCGTATGAGTACAGGAAGAAATTATATTTCTATTCTCATACTGCTATATATTGAAGCTTGCGGGGTTTCGCGTTGACTCGGCGCTAATTAATCTGATATAAAAAATGTACTCGTTGTACTTAGAGGGGAGAGGCAGGGGTCAAAGTGTATCATAACATCAGCTTATTATTGACCCACTGCAGGGCAATGACCTTTCTTGTTCGGAGGAGATTTCAGCAAGGATGAAAATGTTTGTTCATTGCATGTGGTCCACACCTATATGCAATGCAATTTACTTGATTATAGAGATTGTACACATGTGGTAATTTATTGAATGTCGTTGATAGGACTATTAGAGAACGTTAATTGATTGTTAGACTTATATGATCGTGCTCATGTTTGTCGACAGCTCCTGTAGCTGAGTAGGTGTTGTAATTACCTTTAATTACATTTAATTACTCTAAGCACCGGTTTTCTAGTTAATAATTTAGGAATGAAATAAACAGGGACTGTAAAACTCACGCATGAAAACCTGATCAACTTTGGCATTCTAGTAGAGTATGAGTCGTTGCTAGCCTCAAGCTAATAGGGTAGGTACTTCATGTCGTCAAAAGTATGTATTATAAAAATACCAGCGGACCAGCGCAACTTCGTCTGCGTCACCCTTTTTACTTACCTTAAAAAGGGTGACGCAGACGAAGTTAGTTAGTTAGTACGAAGTGGGTTAGTTATGCGCCACTCCTATTTGTCTTTGCATGATATATAGCCTTCCTCGGTAAATGGGCTATCTAACACTGAAAGAATTGTTAGCTGAAATTGGCGCATTCAAGCAAACGAACAAACTCTTCAGCTTTATAATATTAGTATGGATAAGTATATAAGTACTGATTAAGGAAATCATCTATACCTATCCTATTAGTATTTGGACTTACAAACTATGTTAATTATATTATTTTTTTATACATTTAAACACCTTGGCACCAGTGCATCAGAAATTGGCGATCTGGCCTCTCTACAATAACATTCAGTTACCCCTGAAGTAAGAAAACTATATATCCAACCAAGTGATTTCCCATAGTAAGGCCTAGGCACGCGAATCAACGTACGTGCATCCAATTTCACCGGCGGACTGCGAGCGGAAGGCGAAGAAGCCTGGCTGTACCCAATAAACCTGCTCGTGCAATATACTGTATTGTCATGGATTGAATGGAAAAAGTCTGTTTATTTTTGGTGTGTAGTTCATGGTGGATTGATAGTCGTAGTTGGCGGGTTTCGAGGGTTCACTTCCAGTCGGGAATATGTTCCTATCTATCTAAGGGCCGATTTTTTAACAGTCAGATAAATTTTATCAGAGGAATAAAAATGCCGGTTTGACAGCTTTTGCATAGAAAATATAATTATCAAGCAGCCATATTTATTCTTCAGTTAAATATTATCTGACTATTAAAAAATCGGTCCTAAGATAAGTAAAACAAGGTCATGGAAATGATTAACTTATTCAAACTAACAAATATTATAGCTGCAAAAGTTTGGATATATGTTACTTAATCACGCCTGAACGGCTGAACTGATCTTGATAAAGTTTTAAACAGAGATAGATTATAGTCTGGAATAGCACATAGGCTACTTCTCATCCCAATAATATGTTCCCTACAGATCATGCGGGCGAAGCCGCTGCTAGTTCACATTTACAGCTGTGCGAATCGTCGTTTATGTCATACATATAGTTTTACTTGTTTTTTTTGCAGATAAGTAGCTATAAAGATTGTTATAATTATATGTTATAGGCGGTCGTTATGTAGTCTCTTGGCGGAATAACACGTATATTATAACGGCTTGAACAACGCCTTTCGGAATACCCCGAAATAGGTTTTTGTTTCGCCTTTAATTGATGTACTTTAACCTCACTCGAACCCAGAAGTATCCAAGTTTTAAAAGTCAAACGTCGAAAGTAAAATAATCTGTTTCGGGGTTTTTCTACTCTATCTTAGAAGCGACTAAGGCAAATTGATTTGTTCTGCATCTGTTGCATGGTTTTTGCATGCGAGACTAACTCTTTGCGATCTTCTTCATAACGTGTAGGCAGTTATGTCCATCGATCCCACACATCCTAGTGTCAGAGTTTCTAAACCGCCTCAAGAGCCTCTGACATGCTTTAACGACTGTCTCTTCGCGGTATTATATCATATCGTTTAAAAGTAGCAGAACATGGAGCACAGGGAACTTAGGGAACCCGACACGGATAGTTTAGGCTAGTCCTTTGTACCCTGCAGACAGGTATAAAAGCTCCACTTTAATAATTTAAAAGTTTAGGTCTGACTGGACAAACTCAGATTTCATCAAATTCTTTTGTTTTTCTAGTTTTGGACTTCCACTGACTAAATAAGTCTCTCCTAGGATTAACCTAAAGTTCAATAGTCAAAAGCAGAAAAGCGTTTAGACTTTAACTAAGCTCTGAGGTTTGACTAGGCAAACCTATGTAGGAGCGCCGGCGGCGCTTCAGTGTTTATCTCTAACATATTATTATACAAGGTGTGCCAAGAATTTTCTACATTGAGGGAAAGTACCTTAAATAACGACGATAAAAAAAATGTGAATTCATTTTAATTTTCTAAATAAAATGAACTGCATCTAAAGAATTTGAAATAATCGCCTGTTTGAACCAGGAATCAAACCCGCTAAAGGTGAAACAAAATAATAACACTGTAATTTTACTATGCCGATTGAAAGGCTAAATCATAAAGATTTATTTCTTCTAAATTAAAGAAAGGCTTTGAAATTTAAAAACCAAAAAAAATCCCAGACAGCGACTTATAACGATTTTATAAGACAATTCTAAGAACCGACAAACGACGTTTAAACAGTCATAAAGTAATTTTTTCTTTTCAATCCTCCAGAAATTTGATTCCATTGTTAAAAGAACACAATACTAACGTGCTATTATTGGAACAATACAATTTACTAATTGCAGATGTTTTTAGCAATCCTTCGCGCTAATAGGTAAGGATCATTAGAATTTCTCAAAATGGTAATTTGCTGTCCCCACGAGTACCTACATTCAAAGGTTCAGGTAATCAGGTACCTGAACCTTTCAATGTACTTTACGAGGTTGAACTTCGTTTAGCCATGATCAGTATAAGTTTAGTCGTGCAATGAGCAAGACATCTTAACTTATTGTTTTCGCGATTCGACAGCCCATTCCGTCAGTAAAGTCCTTAGAAGTGCAAAACAGTGTCTTCCGAACTATTATAAAAACTGAACCTGTGTACAGTGAAATCAGTGACTAACTATAAAAAACACAATGTCCGGTGTAGCGTACTTTTACATAATCCTGGCGCGGCAGCTTGCCTCAACCAACCGCAACAAGGAAGCCTTGGACATGTACGCGAGTGCTTTTATCCAGCATCCACGCAGCAAGCATAGATTCGAGCAGGAATTCCGAGTAGTCCTAGCTCGAATGAACGAGGAGCTGGCAGCGGTAGACAACAAGTCAGGCATATTCGCCAACTTCGAGAAAGCCATCAAGATGTTCCCCAGTAACGTTGAATTACTAAAAGACATTGGCCAATATTTGTACCGTTACGGCTATCTAGCCGAAGCTCTCTGCCATTTTGAAAAGGTGCTGAAAATTGATAATACCTTCGTCAGCATTGAAAAGAGTTTAAACAATGCTAAGTGTTTATTAATTCCGAGATCATTGTTCAGGAATTTGAATGATAGAATTCGAAATGAAGCTTACAGAAAAGCGATTAGGAGTTGTGTTACTCCTGCTGTGGATAATGTCTTAAATATGGATACGGGAACAGGAATTTTGGCGTTATATGCGAGTGAGTGCAACCCTGTAGCTGTAACAGCCTGTGAAGAATCTACGACGATGGCTAGACTAGCCAAATGCGTGATGCATGACAACCATGCACAGAATGTTGTCATTACCAACAAACCGTCTGTACTTCTTACTCGTAATGATATCTGCGGGACCCCATCCGTGCTAATAACTGATGCCATTGACTCCGGATTATTTGGCGGGTATATTCTAGAGTCAATCAGTTACGCTTGGGAGAATTTGCTCCAAAAACACAGCAAAGTTATACCCGGCAAAGCGGAATTCTTCATCGCCGGAGTTCATTCCAAAGAGCTGACCAAGAAATATAGACTGTGTCATGATATCAAAAAAATCTTAAATGTGGCACATATGAATGTGCATACAACGACATGTTATGGCGAAACATATTGCAGTGAAGACATCAATTTGTATAAAGATTTAAAATACATGTCGGAACCTCAATCGTTGTTCACGATAAATTTCAACGACTACAATGATGTGCGCGAAAAGCTGCATAGGCGGGAGCCTTATATTGTAAAACTAACCGCGAAAGAAGACGGGGAAATAAATATGGTTATTGGATGGTTCAATTTATACTTAACCGATGAAGTACTGGTGACCAGTGATCCCAATAATGTAGCGAAAGCGAACGCGTGGCAACAAGCCACATTTTTTGACGTCCTTCCGAAGAAGCTCCGCAAAAAAGAGACGGCCAACGTTCCTTTTGTCACGCACGGAGGTAGATTAGCTACACTGGAAGAGACATATACGAAAATAACAAGAATTTCACCAGAAACATTGGGTTTTCTCAATGACTTTGACTATATGCAAATGATTTCAAAAAGTGTTGCAACCGTGTGTGTTCATTTAGGACAATTTGAGATCATTTCTCATGTGGACATGGTAGATTTAAGTCCATTCCCTTTGTTTGGTGTTTTAATGTTGAAACGAGGAGCTAAAACTCTTATTTGTCACGTGAAAACTGTCGACGATAAGGCGTTCTTACTGGCTGTGTTACGAGCGAATGAAATACCGGAAGAAAAAGTTACGATTCTCGTCTCAGACTCTTGGTCCCTCGAAGTGTTTAGAGGGAAAAAATTCCATGTATTATTCAGTAACATCGTAGAATTTAACGGTGACTTAAATATTAAACGAAAAATGGTCATTGAACATTTGACGCAGGTGCATCTTATTCCTGGAGGCTTATGTCTGCCGGTATCTGTGAGTGTAATGGGACAACTCATTCGGAGTAAATGGTTAGAAATAAACAACCGGGTTTTAGATGAAAATATTGACTATGGGATGGCTGAACAAGTGAATCAGTACCAGGTATCTCAAGCGATTAACTTAGACATAACTCGAATGGAATATGAAAAGTTATCCGAAGAGTTTACAATCAGCAGCTGCAATGACGTACAATCGGATGTTATAAATGTTAATGTCATCAAAGATGGGGAATGCAACGCGGTACTATGCTGGTACAAGGTCCAGCTGCTTGATGAATGGAACGAGATTTACACAAATAGGAGCAATAGTTTCGTGGAGAGCATGGCGCACATGGTCAGTCCTCATGCGAAAGTGTTTCGTGGTGATCAGGCCAGTGTAATAAAGTGTGTGGATCAAGAAGGGCCATTTAAGTTACTGCTACATTTGGAACCTTAATAGTGTGTGTGTTCAATTTAACTTTAATTTGTTATACATACTTAGTGTGACAGCTTTAGATGTGCCATACTAAGTGTACACGTGTAGGCAGGCACACTAATTTTATTCCTGGATATCATAGTGTTCTAGCTAACAGATGATATATATGTTTATGTGTCATGTATTAATTACTTTGCATACTATTGTATAAATTCAAGTTCTTAAAACTTAACAGACCATCTTCTGTAAAAATTGACTTTCAAAAAGTGCTGCCTCTCAGCTTAATTTGAATAAATGGCTTTTAATTTTGAGTTTTGTAAATACTTAGATCATATAGAATAACTAGATGAGTCAGCAAACGTTAAAAAAATCGAATAAAAAGTAGCCTGACCTAAAAAAAAAACAGAAAAATCGGCCAAGCCGTTTCGGATGAGTTCGATAGGACACATCGTGACAGGGTTTTTATATATTTGGTGTAAAGCTTTAGATTTGTTATAGTAAGTGTAAATAGATATAAAATGTCAGCTTTAGATGTGTCATACTAAGTGTAAATATATATAGAATTATGTCAGTTTTAGATGTGTGATACGCGTAGTGTAAATAGATATAGAATATTGTCAACTTCAGATGTGTAATACTAGGTGTAAATAGTTATAGAATGTTTGAATTATTTCTAAATACCTCTAAAAAACCGGACAAGTAGCCAGACTCGACCAAAGGTTCCAATTTTTTTAGGTAATTACGTATTAATAAATGAATTTATGTATTTATATTTTATATAATAAATTTTTGTTATGGTAACATAACATTACATTACATATTTTTTTAATTTAATGGTGGTGTGTGTTGTAATGTTATGTTGTGTTTATTTATTTATTAGTTTTGTATTATTTTAATGTACTTATTATTATTTTTATTTTGTCATGGTTTTTGGTAAATTTTGATTTTAGTATTTTTAATTTAATTTCAAGGATTTATTTGATTTTAATTGTATCGATTTGATTTTAAATATAGACTAACATAGTTTTAAGACCTTTGTGACTAACAATTATGGACATTATGATACTTGAATGGAATTATATTATTTTCATGTTCGTTACGAAAAAATACCTTATTTTATTTATATTTTTGTACACCTACCCCAGAGTAATCTTTTTAACCCAAAGTTGGAGAGGCAGGGAACGCTTTGTTGCATTAAAGCCGCCCATGTATCACTTTAAAATACTTTAATTAAAAGTTATTATGCATAACTGGCATGCACACATACAAATTAACGCTTAAACTTTTTTTATTTTATTTAGAACTAGCTTTTGCCCGCGACTTCGTTTGCGCATCCCGGTATTCCTGTAATTTTTAGGTATAGAACTACTAATTGCAATTTTTTTTCAAAATTTTTGGCTCAGTATTTTCGGAGATAAGGAGTCATTTTTGGTTTAATTTCTTGAATAACTTAAAAAAACTAACTTAACTTAAAATGATGAAAAAAATATATTTAAAACTTTCACAGTAAACCCTTTCATTTGGTTTCTCACACGATACAGTTAAGAAAACTGTTATTATTCTTTTTGACCCCCAAAATTGACCCCTATACTATAAAAAAAAAATTATTTACGTAATGCATCCGTACCTATTGGGTGACAGAAAACCGTAAGTATATCGAATTTCAGCCGAATCGGTCCTGTAGATCTGGAGAAAACTGGCTGTGACAGACAGACAGACGCCAGAGTGATTCTATAAGGGTTCCGGATTTAACGGATATTTGGAACCCTAAATAAATCATCTCTTAGTTACTCTTCTACAGTCCTCAAGGAACCTTCATGCTCAGATCTACGATCAATGGTTTCGACCGTGTGTTGTCTGTCTGTCAGTCACACACTCACTCAGTAACGGTAGAATTTTATGTATTATATCTTCATGAGACATTATAATGTTTTCTATAAAGAAAGTTCCACTAATATCGGCAATAAGGCAATAGTACATAATGTAGGTATCACTTTTCTTACAAACCAACCAGACCAGTCGAGGAAATTATTTATTGTTGAACCTACTAAGCTCCTATTTCATTTATTTGTTTCTCCCATAGTTTCAATTCCCATTGAAAGTGTAGTTAAACAAACATGTTATTTTTTTCATGGAAGTTCGCGGCATTTGTCGCCACGACAGGCGCAGTGGTTGACCGATTGACTGCTGCGCTGCGTGTCGCGGGTTCGATTTCCGCACAGAACAAATCTTTGTATGGCCTACAGATATTTCTGGGTGTAATGACACTGTATGGATTATGTAACAATAAGTTCGATTGTATCGAGCTTACTAGTAAATTATGTTATGCAGTGCCCAGAGCTGTTATCCAATCATACGGGGGTGCGCGTGCCACGACTGTTCCACACAGACATGTACAAACGCTGGAGTACGTGCACCTCTTCGTCGCCTTGTTGATACATAAGTATAATAACCATTTTATGGAGCTTGACATATTTAGTCTATCAAACCTGTTGTTAAAAAAGAGCTACAGCTATTTTGTCAAAACAACATGAAATCAGATCGGAAGTTAAGGCGAGGTCTGTCCGGCGAGCGAAATATAATGCCTAAATTTTGATTGTTTTTTCTTCTTGGCGAAAACTGATAAAGAAATTATACAATATGGTTTCAACATTTACTTCAAAATAAAAAGCTCTATCTATTGATATAAATTTTATGTATATTCGTGATGAAATCTCTTAGCAGTACACGTTTAAAATTGTAATTTAGTGTCATGTTTGATAAAAAAAAGTATCGAGCCAATCACTCTAAATCGCGTTTCTATCTTTACGATTTACTAGAGGGTATGTTCAATTTTTATGTAATGATTTTTATTTATTAAAAAACTCATAATTAATTAGATTTTCAGACGTTCAAAAATCTTAAAAAGTACTGCAACCTCGCCTTAAGGTTAAGTGAAGTAAATAATATAATATGAAATGGAATTATTAGATAGACAAAATTGAATTGAATCATATTATTTAATAAGGCAGTATTGATGATTTTAAATATATTTACCTTTGATTGAATTACTTTATTGAATAGGGCACAATTGAATTGAATTACATAATTAAATTTATTTTTACTATTTATGTGGCTGTCACAGAGATAATTATGTTTTTTGCGGCAGACCAACATTAAATGAAATTAAATTGAATTGATTGTATTATAATTCTTGCTATCACAGATCTCTAATCTGTTAACTCTTACCACAGTCCACTTCACTTTCATTATTATTTTGTGAATACGCAGATATTGGTGTGGGTTACATGTTTGTGATCTTAGTTTTAAGGTTTTCTTGTTTATTTGAAGCATGTAACTGTTTTTTGTCCCTACTAAATAAAATAAAATAAAGATATTGCTGTTTGTGTATGTGAGTTTTTATGTTTGTCACGATACAGGAGAAATTCCTAGTGTGGGGCGACGTTTACGTAAAAAAAAGATTATAGGAGAGTTTCGCAACGAAATGTTTTGTACAGGCAGTTTGTTTGCTTCCCAGTGCTTCCTATGCCTATACTTATATAATTCACTTATGCTAGTATTCTAAGTTCTAGTAAGTTTCAATGGGGCTTATAGCCCAAGCAATAAGATTTGTCAAACAAACTTCGGTTCTCGGTATCTCTTTGGGTGTCTCTCGTACGACACAGTAATGGGAACCTAGCTTTAGTTTAGTAGATATTCATTCGTCTAAAGAGCTTTCCAGTACACAACAAATCCCTAGCCACTAGTTTCTCATCCAGTTCTATCAAAACTCGAAATCTAGATCAAAACAGCTGGAATCGGTAGCAATTAAAAAAGGTTATAGCAAAAAAAACATACAGTCGAACATAGAACCTCCTCCTGTTTGAAAATGTCGGTAAAAAAGACGTGCTCATCCGCCGCTGCAGGAGGTGCCTAGTGAAGGACGCTCGATACTAACAGGGTAATATTATCTATTATATTGCCGTGATACTAACGACGGGCCGACGAGGGTGCTCGGCTGTACTTGGCTGTGCTCGGCGACACCGCGCTCCAAGTACGACAGATAATTTAAAAAACCACGTGTGTTTACTGACGTCACAGTAACACGCGTGGTTCTTTCGTAAGGTTTACCAAAGAAAAACATAAGTTACACTACGTATACTATAGGCGTGTATAACATTCTAACTCCTACAAACAGGCTGTGGAAATGGAGTCTTTGGAAGTAATAGTAAAATTCTTATAAGGCAACCATGGCTAACCCACTTGAGTAATAGCGAATTTGAACCGTTTCGCGAATACATTCCATGCAAGCGTTTCGATAAATCATGTAGTTAGGCGATTTTAATCATTGTATTGTTATTGTTAAGGTTCAAAGGCCAATAATTAACGACTCCTAAAAATAACCAACGTGAGGGAAGATTAATAACAAAAATATAGCGCGTCAGTAACATTAAATTTATCTGTCTAGAGTAAAAAGCTAATTCCGTGATCCATTTAACAGATACTTGTGATTGTGAGATAATGAACTTTAGAATGTTGCGTCTATCATCACAACTAAAGACAAATTTCATAGCATGTTATAAGTGATGAGTTGGTCTCATGGTCAACAAGGTGGATCGGCATCCATCGTTGTCCGATGACATTAATCTTTTTTTTTACTTTTCTTTAATAGACAAAATCGGGAAATGTATTAAAAATGGGACTGCCCATTTAATAATAGGTACATTTTTCGATTACAATTCAAACACTGACGCTATATTAAGCTACGACTTAATATAGCGTAATATATTAAGTCGTAGCTTAATATAGCGTAAGTGTTTGAATACCTATTTCATGTTACTCTTTACAATGAACTAATTAAGTATTAACACATTTTTTGAAGAAGATTGGATAGATCTGTTTGGTTGATGTGTCTCGCGCCAGGACGCACCCTGACACAGTAATGGAAACCTAGCTTTACTTTAGTAGATTAGATAGTCATTCGTCTAAACAGCTTCCTAGTACAGAACAAATCCGTAGCTACCAGTTTCTCATCCAGTTTTATCCCTATCGTTCTCCGCTCCAAAATCGAAAATCTAGACCAATGCAGAGCTGAAATTGGTAACAATTAAAACTGGTAGCTAAAAGACGTGGTCATCTGCCGCTGCAAGAGGTGCCTAGTGAAGGGCGCTCGATTTTAACGATGCGGCGCCGCCGCGCCGGTGGAGGGTGCTCGGCTGTGCTCGGCGACACCGCGCTCTAAGTACGACAGATAGTTTTAAAAACCACGTGTGTTTACTGGAGTTACAGTAAACATACGTGGTTTTTCCATGGTTGGTGGTTGGGGAGGTTTCGAATTGAGGTGTGCACTATTTTAAGGCCCTTCCATAAAAAAACATAAGAGTATACCATGTAAATATGACCCATTCGTTCCTGCAAACAGGTTGTTTGCATCACCGTGTATCTGAGATAGGGACATAAAACAAAGTATTTAAGTATTTTACTATAATAATAATTATGTTCATTGTAGTTTAGTAATTGTTATGTACATGTCAACGGAAAATGGCAGACTCCGTGAGATTGTAATCTATACTAAAATAATAAAGCTGAAGAGTTTGTTTGTTTGTTTGCTTGCTTGCTTGCTTTAACGCGCTAATCTTAGGAACTACAGGTCCGGTTTCAAAAATTATTTCAGTGGTAGATGGCTCATTTATTGAGGAAGGCTTTAGAATATAATTATATCACCACGTTAAGAAAACAGGTGCGGAGCATTAATGGAAAATGTGACGCAGACGAAGTTGCGCGGGTCAGCTAGTAAATCTTGATAAGATTATAATTATTTTCTCGATGTATTATGAAAAAAACTTTATGAATTTAATAAATTCCATCCAAATTCAATAGTTTTCAATCTACCCATGTCTTATTTAGAAAAAGAAGTTTACAATTTCACGCGATATTTTTTCGTGATTTATGTCAAACGTTTTAATAATGTTTGTCACTGCTATTAGGCGTAGCTAAAATGACTTAGATAATACTTGCTGATGTCCGCGGCTTCGCTTGACAAATTATCGAGAACCTCTGTACCCATTGGTGATAACAGCATGAAAATCGGTGCAGGTAGTTTTTCAGTTTATCGCGAACCGACAGACAGATACGCCAGACGACTTTCAATTTTATAATATGTAGGTACCTAGGTGATAGTGATACCTATAAAATGAAATGTGTTTGATTGTATTCATAAAATAACTATGTACTTAACAGAAGGACTACATTTCTTTACATTTCTTTGAAACATTATCATTCCTCTTGAACATTTGACCGAAACCTCGAATCCATAGGAATCTGAGGATGTAGTACGATGATTTTTAGAAAATAAAGAAAAACTGTTTGTTGTCACAGAACTGACAAGCAAACATACAAATTAAAGCTAAAAATAAGTTTTCTTAACGATGGTACATATAAGTACTTCCTATATTCAATTAAATACAACGTGAAGTTCAATAAACGCAATACCTAAAAAGAGGTTTCTAAGTCGGTTGTTAGGATGTTGTTGAAACTACCACGTGTATGTTATAGTGCGTCGGAGACGTTCGCTTAAAACCGAACTGACGACTTCCAGGTAGATATATAATTCGCAAACAATCTTATCTCTGATGCGTATAATGCAGGTCAGTGCTAAAAGCATTCTGAAAAACAATGTAATTGTAATTTCTTAGAATCTTCGGTTTGTGTGATGCTTGACAGTCGAGGATAAAACAATACGATTGACAATAAAACAAAGAAATCATAAACAAAAGAACGTTCACAGCTGCATTTCTTATCAATTTCTTGGGATCTTCGGTACGTTTGATGCCGATAGCCGACTAGTCGAAGTGAATCTATGAGAGAACCCTTTTTAATGTTTTTTTAACATTAAACAAGGTATTTAGGTACCTATTATTCAGCTAGTTTTACAGTTGACCAAATATTTCAGTATGACTGAGCGCTGCGCGATCTCCGCCTTCTATCTATGAAATGTTGAGCGCATGAAGAAATGTTCTTTATAAAATATACGACGAAGACACGAGATTATATGAGATTTTTGACACAACATTGAGAACGCGGATATCAAGACGTATATGTCGAGTTTCCAGCTTATTATATCTCATCCCGAGGTAGGCATAACGCTAATTTGACTGGACTATTAGGGAGGGGAGGAAGAGACCGTTAAATGGAGGATTCTAGGCAAGCCTGCTCCATCTTAGACCGCATCACCGCTTATCATCAGGTGAGATAGTGGTCAAACGTATACCTATCAATAATAAAACAAAACGTTACACTGCATTGAAATATAAAATAAAGAAGAAAGAAAGAAAACCAACGAAAAATATCGATTCAGTTTTCTCTGTCTGTCTCTTTGTTCCGGATAATCTCCGAAAAGGATACACTGATTTTTTTTATTTTTTTAAGAGTTTTTCATTGGCAGCTAGCTGACTTTATGAGTTTTTGTTTTATGATCGTGATAATTTTGTTTTTTGAGAGGAGTGAAAATAAACTCGTTACAATATTTAAAGTAGCGATAAAAAGACATAGTCATTACATAGATATACCTACTTATATTTTCATCTAGTTTTTTGTCGATATTAACCGTTAGCGACGGAAATAATATTGTTGACAACTTGATTTGCTTGTCTCGTTTTAGGGTCATTTTGTAAAACAAACAGTTTTACTCAGAGACTGATGCTACGATTCTATTTGATATAGTTACTAGCTGACCCACGCAACTTCGTCTGCCTATATCCTTCCTCGATACATGGGCTATCTAATACTAAAAGAATTTTTCAAATCGGACCGGTAGTTCCTGAGATTACCCCCTACATACAAACTTACAAACAAATGTTACCTCTTTATAATATTATTATTATAGATAGTATAGATAGACATTAATCACCGCGAGAAAATAATGTAATCAAATCGGGCTATACATTTTTAGGGTTCCGTAGCCAAATGGCAAAAACGGAACCCTTATAGATTCGTCATGTCTGTCTGTCTGTCCATCCGTATGTCACGGCCACTTTTCTCCGAAACTATAAGAACTATGCTGTTGAAACTTGGTAAGTAGATGTATTCCGTGAACCGGATTAAGATTTTCACACAAAAATACAAAAAAAACAACAAATTTTGGGGGTCCCCATAGTTAGAACTGAAACTCGAAAATTTTTTTTTCATCAAACCCATACGTGTGGGGTATCTATGGATAGGTCTTCAAAAATGATATTGAGATTTCTAACATCATTTTTTTTCTAAACTGAAAAGTTTGCGAGGGAGACACTTCCAAAGTGGTAAAATGTGTGTGTGTCCCCCGTAACTTCTAAAATAAGAGAATGATAAATCTAAAAAAAATATATGATGTATATTACCATGTAAACTACCAGCGAAAATTGGTTTGAACATAATCTGGTAAGTAGTTTTTTTTAATACGTCATAAATCGTAAATCGCAACTTTTGCTTATAATATATATACAACATCAATGAATTTCCCTAATTTATAATATGCTTGTTTGCAGTGTGCGTTTTGTACAATTTTTAAATTTCGTCTCATTCAGTTTTAATATACATCATTGTTTATTGAGTTTGCCCTTAGGTCGCAAATTACAATATTATAGGTTTGTACGGAACCCTCGGTGCGCGAGTCCGACTCACACTTGGCCGGTTTTTTTTAGTTTCCACCCATATATGTACATAGGTGGTAGTAGGAAGTGGGGATGATTTATTTGTCGTCAATTCCATCGTTTGGGGGTATCGTTTATCATTGTACTTTAAAATTATACAGAAAATCACTTCAAATTCAACGCATTGGAACTTTGTCATAGTATGATTCGGTATTTATTTGCGTAAGCCTATGCGCGCACTTGTGACTTTTGTCATCGTGACAGTACATTTTTCTCTTTCGCATTTGTAAAGAGCAACAAGAGAACAAGCTACCATCATGCGTGGTCAGCACACTTGGCTGGTTTTTTCCTTTATTAAAATGCAACGTGTGTATAAGAGTTGTAGTAAGAATACTTATAATAAGCACAATCAAAGAGTCCCTTCTAACAAATTATTATTAATAAGATTGCCAGAACGGGACTTGTAACAATGTTGTAAGACAATTCTATGAACGAATACTAAACGATGTGAACCGTAATAAAGTACCTAACACCTTTCTAATCCTTCAGGAATTCGATACTATTGTAATACAACAATACGGACGTGCTATTATGATAACAATGTAATTAACTAATTCCTTCGCGCTAATTTCTAATAGGGTACGCATTAAGAAGTCTCAAAATGGTCATTAGCGGTCCCCACCCTGATTACCTGAGCCTTTGAACGTACTTTACGAGTTTGAACTACTTTCTACAATGGTCAGTATAAGTTTGGTCTTCTAGTGAGCAAGACATCTTAACTTTTGAGGTCGCGATTCAACACTCCATATCGTCAGTAAAGTGTATACCTTAGAAGTGCAAAACAGTGTTTTCCGAATTATTATATAGTGCAGAATTAAAACAGTGACCAAATATTTTATCTGTGAATAGTCACATCAGTGCCTAACTAAAAAAACCACTATGGCCGATGAGCAACCGCGTTTAAAGGACAGATTCGAGCTGGAATATTAAGCAGTCCTACATTTTGACATTCAAGTAAGTACTTATTTACTTTCGTCCGTGGGTGCCAACTGAAAACCAGCGCTGGGTGTCTGACGCCAAGCAAATGCTGAGATGGTAACCCATTCAGTATGGGCACGCTCTGCACAAATTTGAAATATCGTTTTTAATTTATATTACTGTTCTTTCTTTTTAACCGAATTCCCAAAAAGGAGGAGGTTATCAATTCGGTTGTATGTTTTTTTTTATGTTTGTTACCTCATAACTCCGACAATTATGAACCGATTTGAAAAAATCTTGTTTTATCTGAAATAAGATTGATTGATTGGTCCCATTTAATTTTTATGAAAATCTGTTACGAACTTTGGATTTTAAATCGAAATAGCTGGAATTCGTCTACTTGGATGATAGTTTTATGTCATCCAAGTAATCGAAATTGCGTATTTTGCTTTTCTGCGATTTTACAGTGGTGTTGATAAGGTGTGGGGTACCACTAAAAAGTTAAAAATAAAAAAACTTTTTACAAAAAAATACAACCGACTTCCAAAAACGTTTTTAATGATGTGTTTGTTGCTGTTGTGCTAGTGAACTAGTCTGTAGCTAGTCACCATAGACCTATAAAAATACCGGACGATTGCAATTCAGTCTCGCTTACCGAAGGTTCCATGCACATATTTTGTAAAACTTCAAAGAAGGTACAGAATACATCAAATACATGATTTATTTATGATTTAACTTGCTATTATTATATTCGTTCCAGGTCATCGGAAAATAGCCTATATATTTTGATTCCCTTGCAAGCGTCAAAATATGTATACGGCTTTTGCGACATACGGCCGTACCTTTTTTACGTTAAATTTGAAGTTTTAATTTTTCCCATCTTCAAGGGACTGTAAGCTTGAGTTTATAATTTCATTTCAAGGCGATACCTCCATGTCAATATCTTATATTTGGCTTTACTTATCATCTTTATTTGATAAGTATAACATGTTCGAGTTTTTATATTGAAAGTTCGATACCTATATCTTACTCTTACAAAAAAATAATTTGCTGGAAATTTTCAGCTCACGCAAAGCACTTGGAAATTAGGCGAAACCCCGATTTCACAAAAATAACGGAATTTAATCGAAGGACCTACTGGATAAAAATTGGTAAGTAATAAAAATTTAAATTTAATTTGAGCTGAAAAAAACATTAACGACTCTATCCGACGCGCTCTTGTTGCCTTCGGCGTTTCAGCTGTATTATCCCCATTGGCCCTACATGCGACGATGGCAAAAGACCGGACGGTATGTCTTTATTTCCATGGAAGATGGGTAGGCCTTTAGTGTGGGACGCTACTTGTGTCGATACTCTTGCAACATCCCATCTTCCAAGCTCGTCGTGCTGTGCTGGTTCTGCCACTTCGGGTGCTGATAGCCTCAAATGGCGGAAATATAATAACCTTTATTGGCAACCACATTTTTGAGCCGTTTGGGGTTGAAAGGTTGAAACTCTTGGACCGTCGTGGGGTCCGAGTGCTCACGTCCTGATTAACGCTTGCTCGCCAAACGAGACTATAGTATCCAAATAAAAACTTTGGAGTAAATTACCAAAAGAGACTGTAGTATCCTTTGACGTTTGATCGCGACCCGTCACAAATTATGTCCATTTCTGTCTAACACACGGTATTTTAATCCTTTTGCTCTTTTCCACTCAATTTTTTGACATTTCTACATGCTAAAAATACGAAACACGCCACGGGCGAGTCCATTTTTAAAAAGAAATTAAATGTTTTAGTCAGTCTGTGGTATGACGCGAGTTGCGCAATGACGTAGCTGTCGAATAAACTTGTTTATTATGTTGTTTGTGAGTGAATTAGTGTTAATTAATGTTTTATTGGAGCATTGTGATGTGATTAATGTGTGTGCAAGTGAATTTAAACATGTGGGTAAGTTTTATAATGTTTTTTTATGATTTTCTTAGCCCTTGTTACACAAGGAGTCCATGTTGTCAGAACGCTATCGTAATTGATTAATTATTAAGTCTAGCTACTTGTTCTGACTAAAAAGTAATTATTATCGCATTTTATGTTTACTGGGCAATAGATTTCAGCCAAAACATAAACAAAACAAACGAAATTTACGTTATGATTAGAATTTTTGTTCCGTGGGTCGGAAGGTAAACAATGCAAAATGGCGGGAAATGGCTAATGTTTGGAGGTAGATTTACGCTTATATATTAATATTTTTGTACGGTGGAGTATGTTGTTTGTTATTTATCGTTTTTAGATATAACCCAGCTACCCATACAAGTCATAAAATATATATGTTATCGATTTACTTTTTAAATTATTCCTGTTCAAAGTTCACATAATGTGTTTTTTTCACCAATATTCAATGTTTACAACTTAATTAAAAAATATAGAAACTAACCGTTATCATACACTTAACGTAAGTATAAAGAGCCGTTTATCAGCTTTCGAACAAACAAAACAGTTAAGTGGTCTCTGTAATAGGAGGCGACTAAAAAATGTTTACGTAAACACAAACATCTGGCGCGCAGCTGCCCGCGCTTATACATTTGAGCCCAGGCGGTCGACGTCATCACGTGACTCATGCTCGCCGGCGGCCAAGCGGATATCTAGCAAAACAGTTTACGCTTCGCGTGAGCCAAGGGCTGGCTTTTACCTTGGCCAGAGGATAAGCATTGCCATACCAGTCTTTTGGGCTCACTTCCAGTTGATAAAAATGGGGACGATTTTTTTGACGCCATATTTTAGTTAGGAGTTTTATTTTCTCTTTTAGGTGTATAAATAGTATGTACATGAAATGTATTATTAGTATTTATGTACATATTTCCCAAATCAACATTTTGTGTCAATTTAATTATTATCAATAGGCAGTCAAATTTGAGCAGAATGTTGAAATCAGATAGATTGGCCGTAAACTTAATATAGTGGTGAGTGTTTGAATACCTATTTTATTTTACTGTTTAAAGTGAACTTAGCTAATACTCACAGATTTTTTATAAATGATTCTTATTAATTCTTAGAGATTTTTACAAATTTCCCCATTAAACCCACTGCTTACAAGTTACTTAGACATATTTCCATAAATGTTTGTTGTTTTTGTTTTAGAGATATACGGTCAGGCCATGGCTACAACGAGTCACTAAATCAATCAAATTCACCGAAATCGTCCAGGAGCAAAATACACGTTGGGACACATCCGAAGTTAGAAGTGCCAAATAAAAACAATTCGGCTGAGATCGTGTCAACGACTTGCGAGCACATGAGAGGAAAAAAGTTGTGTTGGAACATGGCGCGCGGGATGCGTGGAAACTTGCAGCAAGTTGTAGAAGGAGCGGTGCGCAACTTCGCTACTAACTACTTATTTAGGTACCTACCTATTTATAATTATAAGTATTATTTAAACACACTATGAAAGTAAGTGCTCAAATTAAGTAATGATTAAGCGTTGTAATTTTGCAGCTGCCGTGTTCACCTTATTTTAATAAATGGATATGCTTTTTTTCTATTTATATTAATTTACTACAGATACTTAAAATAAATTTGTGAAATATTTAAAGATTAATAAATTTTTTAAATGTTTATAAGTGTTTAGGTTTGAACACGATTTTTTAAATTGTATATTAATTTTGAATAATGAGCATTTACTCACTTTATCTTACATAATATGTACATATTAATGCAATGAAAAGCATTTAAATTACTCATAATAATTTTGTTTCAGTTTTAAGACAAACTGCCCATTTTAAAATACATGTGCCGTTTTTGTTCAATCGAAAAAAAAAAAAACAAACAAGATTATAATGTCAACACAAACAAAACAACGAAAACCGCGTCAAAAAAGCAATTATATAGTCAAAAATATTGCAACTTGTGTTTTGACAAGGCTTGCATAGGTGGATTCTGAGGTATGTACCTACAAACCTAAAAAGAACTGAAGTTCTATGCGAGCCAGGCCCAGGCGCACGATTGAGGTGTCCAAAGACACGTCCCTGCGCGGGAAAGCTAGCTAGATCGTTTCCTGAGATTTGGAAAGTACAAAAATATGCACGGTGGTCCAAAAACCACTTTTTCAGGACAACATCGAGTTTTCAGCAATAAATCTAAATTTCAAAAAGGAACGAAAGGTCAAAACAAATTGGACCAAAAGCAAATGTTTTAAGGAAAACATCGAGTTTGAGTTTCCAGCGATCAATTGAATTTTCAAAAGGTAACGGAATTAAATCGAAGGATCTACTAGATAAAAAATTATGAGTATTTTCTTTTTTTAAACTTTATTGATTTACATTAATCCAATAGCCACTTTTTCAGGAAAACACCAAGTATTCAGTGACCATTCGAGTTTTCAAAAAGGATCGGAATTTCATAGAAGGACCTACAAAATAAAAATTGGTAAGTATTTAAAATTTTGAAAAGTTATATTAATTAACACAGTGTAGGTACCAAAAGTTAATGGTTGCAGGAAAACATCGAAGTTCAGCAATCAATGGAATTCTGAAAAGATAACAGAACTCAATAGAAGGATCTTCTAGATGAATGTTGCTGAGTATGTTTAATTTGTAAAAAAATTTATTGATTTACATTAATCAAAAAGCTACTTTTTTTTAGGAAATCATCGAGTATTCAGCGACCATTCGAGTTTTCAAAAAAGATTGGAATTCCGTCGAAAGACCTACAAGATAAAAATTATTATATTAATTAACATAGTGAATGAAAAGCCAATTTTTTATGGAAAACATCGAGTTTGATATTTCAGCGATCAATAGAATTTTCAAAAGGTAACGGAATTAAATCGAAGGATTTACTTGATAAAAATTGCTGATTATTTTTAATTTTTAGAAATTGTATTAATATACACTAATCCTATAGCCACTTTTTTCAGAAAAACATAGAGTATTAAGAGGCCGTTCGCCTTTTAAAAAAATATCGGAATTAAGTCGAGGGACCTGCAAGATAAAATTAGTCAGTATTTTAAATTTTGAAAAGTGATATTTATTGACACAGTGGACCAAAATTAAATGTTTGCAGGAAAACATCGAGTCTTCAGCAATCCATCGAATTCTTAAAAGGTAACAGAATTCAATCGAAGGATCAACTAAACGGAAATTGCTGAGTATGTTTAATTTATAAAAAATTATATTGATTTACACTACTACAATATTTACTTTTTCAGGAAATCATCGAATAATCAGCGACCATTCGAGTTTACAAAAAGGATCGGAATTTCGTCGAAAGACCTACAAGATAACAATTGGTAAGGATTAAAATTTTGGAAAGTTATATTTATTAACACAGTGGGACAAAAGCCAATGTTTTTAGGAAAACATCGAGTTTTCAGCGATTTATCGAATATTTTCAAAAGGTTACGGAATGCAATCGAAGGATCTACTACATAAAATTGTTGAGTATTTTTAAAATTTTAAAAATTGTATTGTTTTACACTTATCCAACAGCAACCTTTTTTTAGGAAAACATCGAGTATTCAGCGACCATTCGAGTTTTCAAAAAGGATTGGAATTTTGTTGAAGGACCTGCAAGTTAAACCTGGTTAGTATTTTTAAATATTGAAAAGGCATATTAATTACCACAGTGGACCGAAACCCAATGTTTTCAGGAAATCATCGAGTTTTCAGCGATTAATCGAATATTTTCAAAAGGTTACGGAATGCAATCGAAGTATCTACTACATAAATTGGTGAGTATTTTTTAAAATTTTAAAAACTATATTGATTAACACTAACCCAACAGCCACTTTCTTCAGGAAATCATCGAGTATTCAGCGACCTTTCGAGTTTTCAAAAAGGATCGGAATTTTGTCGAAAGACCTACAAGATAACAATGGGTAAGATTTAAAAATTTTGAAAAGTTATATTCATTAACACAGTAGACCAAAAGCCAATGTTTTATGGAAAACGTCGAGTTTGAGTTTTCAGCGATCAATTGAATTTTCAAAAGGTAATGGAATTAAATCAGAGGATCTACTTGACAAAAATTGCTGAGTATTTTTAGTTTTTTAAAACTGTATTGATTTACACTAATCCAATAGCCACTTTTTTCAGGAAAACGTCGGAAAAAGGATCGGAATTTCATAGAAGGTCCTACAATATAAAATTAAATTCGTAAGTTTTTTAAATTTTGAAAAGTTATATTCATTAACACAGTTTACCAAAAGAATGCTTGCAGGAAAACATCGAGTTTTCAGCAATCAATCGACTTCTCAAAAGGTAACGGAATTCAATAGAAGGATCTTCTAGATGAATGTTGCTGAGTATGTTTAATTTGTAAAAAACTTTATTGATTTACACTAATCAAAAAGCTACTTTTTTTAGGAAATCATCGAGTATTCAGCGACCATTCCAGTTTTCAAAAAGGATCGGAATTTTGTCGAAAGACCTACAAGATAAAAAATATTATAACATAGTGGACCAAAAGCCAATGTTTTATGGAAAACGTTGAGTTTGAGTTTTCAGCGATCAATTGAATTTTCAAAAGGTAACGGAATTAAATCGAAGGATCTGCTAGATATAAAATTATGAGTATATTTTTTTTTTAAACTGTATTGATTTACATTAATCCAATACCCACTTTTTTCAGGAAAACATCAAGTATTCAATGACCATTCGAGTTTTCAAAAAGGATCGGAATTTCATAGAAGGACCTACAAAAGTAAAAGTGGTAAGTATTTTGGATTTTGAAAAATTTATATTAATTAACACAGTGTGGGTACCAAAAGTTAATGGTTGCAGGAAAACATCGAGGTTCAGCAATCAATGGAGTTCTGTAAAGGTAACGGAATTCAGTAGAAAAAAGCAAATGTTTTAAGAACATCGTTGGGATTGAGTTTTTAGCGATCAATTAAATTTTCAAAAGGTAACGGAATTCAATCGAAGGATCCGCTAGATACAAAATCCTGAGTATTTATAATTAAAAAAAAACTGTATTGATTTTCACTGATCCAATAGCCACTTTGTTTCAGAAAACATCGAGAATTTAGCGACCATTCGAGTTTTCAAAAAGGATTGGAATTTTGTCGAACGACCTGCAAGATCAAAATTGGTAAGGATTAAAAATTTTAAAAAGTTATATTAATTAACACAGTGGGACACAAGCCAATGTTTTAGGAAAACATCGAGTTTTCAGCGATTAATCGAATATTTTCAAAAGGTAACGGAATGCAATCGAAGGATCTACTACAAAAAATTGTTGGGTTTTATTTTTTAATTATCTTATTTTTCACTAATCCAGTAGCAACGTTTTTCAACGAAGGATCTACTACATTAAATCATTGAGTATTTTTCAATTTTTAAAAACTGTATCGATTTACAATAATCCAACAGAAACTTTTTTTCAGGAAAACACCGAGTATTCAGCGATTATTCGAGTTTTTCAATGGATAGAAATTTCATCGAAGGACCTACAAGATAAAATTGGTAAAAATTTTTAAATTTTGAAAAGTTATATTAATTAACAAAGCGGTCCAAAAGCCCATTTTTTTAAAACATCGAGTTTTTAGCGATCAATCGAATTTTCAATATGTAATGGAATTCAATCAAAACATATACTAGATAAAATTGCTGAGCTCCTTTTTAAAGAAATCATCGATTATTCAGCGACCATTCGAGTTTTCAAAAATGATCGGAATTTCGTCGAAGGACCTTCAAAATAAAAATTGGATCGTATTTAAAAAAAGTTATATTTAATTATCAAAGTGGACCAAAAGCAAATGTTTTAAGGAAAAATTTGAGTTTTCAGCGATCAATTGAATTTTCTAAAAGTAACGGAATTAAATCGAAGGACCTACTACATAAATATTGCTGAGTATTTCTTATTTTTTTAAAACATTTATATTTATACTAACCCAATAGCCACCATTCGAGTTTTCAAAACGGATTGGAATTTCGTCGATGGACCTACAAGATGATAATTGGTAAGGATTAAAAATTCTGAAAAGTTATATTGATTAACACAGTGGACCAAAAGCCAATGTTATATGGAAAACGTCGAGTTTGAGTTTTCAGCGATCAATTGAATTTTCAAAAGGTAACGGAATTAAATTGAAAGTCCGCTAGATACAACATCTTGAGTATTTCTATTTTTATTAAAACTGTATTGATTTAGATTAATCCAATAGCCACTTTTTTCAGGTAAACATAAAGTATTCAGAGACCATTCGAGTTTTCAAAAAGGATTGGTATTTCATAGAAGGACCTACAAAATAAAAATTGGTAAGTATTTTAAATTTTGAAAAGTTATATTAATTAACACAGTGTAGGTATCAAAAGTTAATGGTTGCAGGAAAACATCGAGGTTTCAGCAATCAATGGAATTCTCAAAAGGTAACGGAATTCAATAGATGGATCTTCTAGATGAAACATTCATCTAGAAGATCCATCTGTGAGTATGTTTAATTTTTAAAAACTTTATTGATCAACAAGCTACATTTTCAGGAAATCATCGAGTATTCAGCGACCATTCGAGTTTTCAAAAATGATCGGAATTTAGTCGAAGGACTTTCAAGAAAAAATTGGATACTAAAAGTTATATTAATTGACACACACACAGTTGACCAAAAGCCAATGTTTGCAGAATAACATCGATGTTTTAGCGACTAATCGAATTTTCAAAAGGTAACGGAATTCAATCGAAGGATCTGCTAGATACAAAATCCTGAGTATTATTATTTTTTTTAAAACTGCATTGCTTTTCACTAATCCAATAGCAACTTTTTTCAGGAAATCATCGAATATTCAGCAACCGTTCGCGTTTTAAAAAAATATTGGAATTAAGTCGAAGGACCTGCAAGATAAAATTGGTATGTATTTTAAATTATGAAAAGTTATATTAATTAACACAGTGGACCAAAAGCCATTTTTTTAGGAAAACATCGAGTTTGAGTTTTCAGCGATCAATTGAATTTTCAAAAGGTATCGGAATTCAATCGAAGGATCTACTTGATAAAAATTGCTGAGTATTTTTAATTTTTAAAAACTTTATTGATTTAAATTAATCCAATAGCCACTTTTTTCAGGAAAACATCGAGTATTCAGCGACCATTCTAGGTTTCAAAAAGGATCGGAATTTTGTCGAAAGACCTACAAGATAACAATTGGTAAGGATTGAAATTTTGGAAAGTTATATTAATTAACACAGTGGGACAAAAACCAATGTTTTTAGAAAAACATCGAGTTTTCAGCGATTTATCGAATACTAGCTGACTCGCACAACTTCGTTTGCGTCACATTTTCCTTTAATGCTCCGCTCCTATTTGTCTTAGCGTGATGATATATAGCCTATAACCTTCCTCGATAAATGGGCTATCTAACACTGAAATAATTTTTCAAATCGGACCAGTAGTTCTTGAGATTATCCCCTACATACAAACTTACAAACATACAAACTTACGAAGAAATGTTACCTCTTTATAATATTAGTATGGATAGTATAGATTTTCAAAAGGTTACGGAATGCAATCGAAGGATCTACTACATAAAATTGTTGACTATTTTTAAAATTTTAAAAACTGTATTGTTTTACACTTATCCAACAGCAACCTTTTTTCAGGAAAACATCGAGTATTCAGCGACCATTCGAGTTTTCAAAAAGGATTGGAATTTTGTTGAAGGACCTGCAAGTTAAACCTGGTTAGAATTTTTAAATATTGAAAAGGCATATTAATTTACACAGAGGACCGAAAGCCAATGTTTTCAGGAAAACATCGAGTTTTCAGCGATTATTCGAATATTTTCAAAAGGTAACGGAATGCAATCGAAGGATCTACTACATACATTAGTGAGTATTTTTAAAATTTTAAAAACTGTGTTGATTTACACTAACCCAACAGCCACTTTCTTCAGGAAATCATCGAGTATTCAGCGACCAATCGAGTTTTCAAAAAGGAACGGAATTTTGTCGAAAGACCTACAAGATAACAATTGGTAAGATTTAAAATTTTTGAAAAGTTATATTAATTAACAAAGTGGTCCAAAAGCCCCTTTTTTTGGAAAACATCGAGTTTTCAGCGTTCAATCGAATTTTCAATAGGGAACGGAGTTAAATCAAAGCATCTACTAGATAAAAAATTCTGAGTAGGTATGTTTAAATATTATAACTGTATTGATTTACACAAATCCAATACCTAGCCACTGTTTTCAGGAAAACAACGAGTAGTCAGCGACCATTCGAGTTTTTAAAAAGAATCGGAATTTCGTCGAAGGACCTACAAGATAACAATTGGTTAGGTTTTTAAAATTTTGAAAAGTTATATTAATTAACACAAAAGCCAATGTTTTCAGGAAAACATCGAGTTTTCAGCGATCAATCGAATTTTCAAAAGGTAACGGAAACCAATCGAAGGATCTACTTCAATCCGGCCTCGCGTTTGAGGTGTCGGGAGACGTGTCTTGATGGGTGAGTAGAATGCAGGTCAGTGCTAAAAGCATTCTAAAAACAATGTTATTGTAATTACTTAAAATCTTCGGTACGTGTGATGCTTGACAATCGATGATAAAATAAAACAATAACAAACAAAAGAACGTTCACGGCTGCATTTCTTATAAATTTCTTGGTATCTTCGATACATTTGTAAAATGTGAACCGTCATAAAGTAACACCGTTTTAATCGTTCAGGAATTCGATTCTATTTTAAGACAACAATGCGAACGTGCTATTATGATAACAATGTTATTTTCTAATTCCTTCGCGTTAATTTGTAATAGGGTAAGCATTAGGAATTCTCAAAATGGTCATTAGCGGTCCCCACCCTGATTACCTGAACGTACGTACGTACGTATTATTTGAACGTACTTTACGAGTTTGAACTACTTTTAACAATGGTCAATATACGTTTGGTCTTCTAGTGAGCAACACATACATCTTAACTTTTTGCGGTCGCGATTGAACACCCCATATCGTCAGTAAAGTGTGTACCTTAGAAGTGCAAAACAGTGTCTTCCGAACTATTATATAGTGCAGAATTCGAAAAGTAACCAAATATTTTATCTGTGAATAGTGAAATAAATGCCTTACTAAAAAAAACACTATGGCCGATGAGTAATAAAGGACAGATTCGAGCTGGAATATTGAGCAGTCCTACATTTTAACATTCAAGTAAGTACTTATTTATTTTTATATACCCTCGTCCGTGTGTCACTACAGAGTGCCAACTAAAAACCAGCTCTGGGTGTTTGCCGCCTAGCAAATGCTGAGACGGTAACCCTTTCGGTATGGGCACGCTCAGCACAATTTTAAAATATCGTTTTTTAATTATGTTATTGTTCTCTCGTTTTCATCATGTGTTTTATTGCTGTTGTGAGTCTAATCCTCCAGGAATTCAATTCTATTGTAAGACAACAATGCGGAAGTGCTATTATGAGAATAATGTAATTTAATGCTAATTCCTTCACGCTGATTTGTAATGAAGTGAGAATTATCAAGTCTCAAAATAGTCATTAGCGGTCCCCACCCTGACTACCTGAGCCTTTGAACGTACTTTACAAGTTTGAACTACTTTTAACAACGGTCAGTATAAGTTTGGTCTTCCAGTGAGCAAGCCGTCTTAACTTTTTGCGGTCTCGTTTCAACAGCCCATATCGCTAGTTAAGTGTGTTCCTCTGAAGTGCAAAACAGTGAACAAACTGTGAACAGTGAAATCAGTGCCTAACTTTAAAAACCGCTATGGTCGATGAGCAACCGCGCATCAAGGACTTATTCGAGCTAGAATTTCGAGCAGATCTACATTATAAAATTCAAGTACGTACTTATTTATTTTATTTACCCTCGTTCGTGTGTCTGAGATGGTAACCCTTTCGGCTTAGAATAATAACGCATAGAAGCTGCGTCTAGAACAAAACCCGAGCAAAATCGTGTGTCCACTTTTTTTCTTTGTGTGCGTGAGCCGAATGTGTCTACGTTCCTCTAACGCACACAGATATAGCTTTCAGTGATACCATTACTAAGCCGTTACCCACAAAATATGGGAAGACGCATTACTATTTTGCTATCAAGGCAAGTATTTTATGTTGTTGGGGAACTGGAAAAGGTAAACATGATTTTTCATGTAATATGACATATTTTTTCGGAAGGTATAATTCAATTCATTTCAAAATAAAAGGAAATAAATCGCATAAAGAATGAGATATTGTTCAATGCGTTTAGAATGCTTGATGGGTTATAATTATAAACAATGTTAAAACATCGGGTTTGATATGAATTAACAGTAAGTATTGTATTTTAAAATTACAAAAATGAAAAACATGAATGAAAGCAATGTGGGTATTTTTTCCTCACAAATAGCAACACTGTGTTATGACAAGTTAGGTTATTAGAATTTTGTTTTATTTATCGATTTACGTAAAAATAGTGCATAGAATGTGAATACTTATTTGTGAAATGTTATTTTATCACATTTTTTTGTGTTCCTGATGTGCTATAACATCCTTTCACGCAACAAACTGCCATTTTAAATTATTTACTCGCGAGCTGTGTTCGACGGAACGTGACATTGAGTACTGACGGCCTGATGGCTAAGTTTGACGGATTAGGCTAAGTTTTAGTTGCCTCACTTTTTGCACTCGTACTAGGTTTCTATGCGTTATTATTCTAAGCCTTTCGGTATGGGCACGCATTTTACAATATCGTTTTTATTTTATAATTATAATGTCTCGTTTTATGTGTTTTTTGCTGTTGTGTTATGTCTGTGTCGAATGAATATTTTTCTATTCTATTCTATTCTCAAGTCAACGAGGAGCTAGTCGCCATAGACTTTTAAAAAACTGCAAATCAGACTCGCTCACCAAAGGTTCCGTACAAATTTGCAGGTACGAGTATCTAATACTTAAAATAGACATTTTTAGTGATTTTTCTTACCAAATTGCATAGTAATTGTAGTTCAATGAAAATACCCTATAAAATTTGATTTTCTTGCTCGTGTCAAAATATGTATCCGTTTTTGAGACATTAACGGCCGTATCTGTTTTTACGTTAACTTGAAGGTTTACTTTATCAAAGCTTCAAGTGAAACAAATTGATAAGAACTTACTTACTAAAAATGCGTAAGTAGAAACTTGAACTAAATATTTGTTTGTATTTCAATATTTACTTGTGTTCTTATAAACTGTGTATAACTGGATTGTCACTATGTAATTATTTAGTTATTTATTAAACATTTTATTGTACCTACACCAAAAATTAAAAACAACAAGGAACCTTAAAACTAAAACTCATACAATGGGCGGCTTTATCGCCTTATCGGTAATTAGAATACCAATAAAGAGTTTATTTAAAAGTTTTGAACTGTCGGCACTTTTGAAGAGGGAAGTGTCGGGAGACGTGACTTGGTTCGGACAACGTAGCTTATGCATTTTCTAAAAATTTTAAACTTCAATAAATTTCCGTCGTCCAAAAACCCTTTTATTTAGGAAAACGGCGATTTTTCAGCGATCAATCGGATTATCAAAAGGTAACGGAATTCAATCGAAGGATCTAATTCGTAAAAATTACAACGTATTTAAATTTTTGATTAAAGGCTTAAATCACCACAATGCCAAAAGCCACTTTTTTCAGGAAGACATCGAGTTTTCAGTGACATATCAATTTCGGAACAGGAAAAGAATGATTTCGGTGGGCCTTCTACAAAAAAATTGGTAAGAATTTTTCAAATCGAATATGCATGAGTACTAGAACTGAATATTTATCTTCAGGTAGGTCAATATAAATATGAAAAAAAGCATAAGAATTTTAAAAGAGTCGTATCAAAAATGTTTCAACTTGTGTTTTGACAAGATGTGTAAGAGTGGATTCTCACGTATGTACTTACATACAAATGTTAATTTAAAAGTTTTGAAGTTTTGTGCGAGTCAGCCGCATGTTTGAGACGTCGGGAGACGTGTCTTGATGCGTAGAATGCAGGTCAGTGCTAAAAGCATTAATAATTTTTAAGAATGTGCGGTACGTGTGATGCTTGACAGTCCAGGAAAAAACAATACGATAGATAATAAAACAACGAAATCAAAAGAACGTTCACAGCTGAACTTCTTATCAAATTCTTGGTATCTTCGGTACGTTTGTACGATGTGAACTGTCATAAAGTAACACCTTTTTAATCCTCCAGGAATTTGTAATTCTATTTTAAGACAACAATGCGGAAGGGCTATTATGAGAACAATGTAATTTGCTAATGCCTTCGCATTAATTTGTAGGTAATGAGGTGAGAAGTAGGAAGTATAAAAATGGTCATTAGCGATCCCCACCCTGACTACCTGAGCCTTTGAACGTACTTTACAAGTTTGAACTACTTTTAACAACGGTCAGTACAAGTTTGGTGTGCCAGTGAGCAAGCCGTCTTAACTTTTTGCGGTCTCGTTTCAACAGCCCATATCGTCAGTAAAGTGTGTACCTCTGAAGTGCAAATCAGTTAACAAACTGTGAACGGTGAAATCAGTGCCTGACTTTAAAAACTGCTATGGCCGATGAGCACACGCGTATCAAGGACTGATTCGAGCTAGAATTTCGAGCAGACCTACATTATAAAATTCTAGTACGTACTTATTTATTTTATTTACCTTCGTTCATGTGTCACTACAGGGTGTCAACTGAAAACCAGCGCTGCGCTGGGTGTCTGCCGCCTAGCAAATGCTGAGATGGTAGCGAACCCTTTCAGTAAGGGCACTCTCTACATAATTTTACAATATCGTTTTATTTTATATAATTATTCTCTCGTTTTATGTGTTTTTTGCTGTTGTGTTGTGTCTGTGTTGAATGAATATTTTTCTATTCTACTATATTCTCAAGTGAGCGAGGAGCTCGTCACCATAGACTTTAAAAATACTGCGAATCAGACTCGCTCACCAAGGGTTCCGTAGAAATTTGCAGGTATCTAATTCTTAAAATTGTCATTTTTAGTGATTTTTCTTACCAAATTGCATAGTTCTAGTTCAATGGAATTCCCCAAAAATTTTGATTTCCTTACTCGTGTCAAACTATGTATCCGTTTTTGAGACATTAATGGCCGTATCTGTATTTTACGTTAACTTGAAGGTTTAATTTATCAAAGCTTCAAGGAAAACAAATTGGTAAGAACTTAAAAAAAATGAAAATGCGTAAGTAGAAACTAGAACTAAATATTTGTTTGTATTTGAATATTTGTTTGTATTTTGAAATGTCGGGAGACGTTACTTGGTTCGGACAACGAAGCGTATGCGTTTTCTATAATTTTGAAACTTCAAAAATTTTCACAGTTGTCCAAAAACCTTTTGTTCAGGAAAACATCGAGTTTTCAGCGAAAAATCGGATTTTCAGAAGGTTACGCAATTCAATCGAAGGATCTACTTGAAGTATTTTTAAATTTTTAAAAATTTTAATTAACACAGTGGTCCAAAAGGTTTAAAGAATCTGTACTTAGAATAATAACGCATAGAAACCTAGTACGAGTGCAAAAAGTGAGGCAACTAAAACTTAGCCTAATCCGTCAAACTTAGCCATCAGGCCGTCAGTACTCAATGTCACGTTCCGTCGAACACAGCTCGCGAGTAAATAATTGAAAATGACAGTTTGTTGCGTGAAAGGATGTTATAGCACATCAGGAAAACAAAAAAATGTGATAAAATAACATTTCACAAATAAGTACTCACATTCTATGCACTATTTTTACGTAAATCGATAAATAAAACAAAATTCTAATAACCAAACTTTTCATAACACAGTGTTGCTATTTGTGAGGAAAAAATACCCACATTGCTTTCATTCATGTTTTTCATTTTTGTAATTTTAAAATACAATACTTACTGTTAATTCATATCAAACCCGATGTTTTAACATTGTTTATAATTATTTAAACCCATCAAGCATTCTAAACGCATTGAACAATATCTCATTCTTTATGCGATTTATTTCCTTTTATTTTGAAATAAATTGAATTATACCTTCCGAAAAAATATGTCATATTACATGAAAAATCATGTTTACTTTTTCCAGTTCCCTACATAAAATACTTGCCTTGATAGCAAAATAGTAATGCGTCTTCCCATATTTTGTGGGTAACGGCTTAGTTATGGTATCACTGAAAGCTATATCTGTGTGCGTTAGAGGAACGTAGACACATTCGGCTCACGCACACAAAGAAAATGAAGTGGACACACGATTTTGCTCGGGTTTTGTTCTAGACGCGGCTTCTATGCGTTATTATTCTAAGAATCTGTATTTCTCATAAGAACATGTTACAGTTCAATTAAATGAGATTTAAATTTTTAACATAAATTCATCGTCTAATGACGAAGCATGCAGACTAAAGAATAATCTAAATTACAATAAAAACGCTTTAGAACAATAGTAAACAAAGCGAAATTGTCGGTAGTTTCGAATAAAACAAGTTAACATAGCTGGCCAATTTGATACCAAGGTACCCTCATAAATACTGATCAATTTGTGAGGAACACAACCAACAATGAATCGAACTACTGACTGTGTGAATATGTTTGCATGCTAGCATAGTGCATGTACATGTACGTTTGCTTGTGTATGCCTACTATAGTCTCGGCGACCGCTGATGTTTTATGAATTTGTTTTTTTTTATTTTATTTATGTTTTGTTACGTATAATTTCTGGTGTTATGCGTTCTTAACTTATAAATATTTAATTGTAACTTACTCATATTGATTATGGTTAGTTTTTGCATATATGTGTTTATTCCATGTGTGTAACTATTCTAGTTTTATTTGTTCCTAATTAATAGTATTTAAGTGTGGTGCACTCTGTGTACCGACTTATATTAATTTACATTTTAGTTATTCCATATACATACCTTTTGTATTTTTATCATTTCAGTTAGTGTTATATAATATAAACCTGCATAACTTTATCTAAGAATATGTTATGTACTCAAACGTTTACATTTATAGTAAGTTCATAAGTTTATCGCTGTTTTATTATGATATGTTTTTCTGTATGCGTTTTTTTGTGTATTTGTACTTTCTGTCTTTTTTTTATTTTGTTTGTTGGGTCGACATTTGTATTTATGTAGAAATTACCTTTTGCAGAATATAATTCTTTAGTTTCCTTTTGTAAATATTAATACTTTTGCACTCTTTGATTTCATTTGGCAATTTATTATATAATTGGACGCCTTCATATAAAAAAGTTATTTTTCAAAAGGCAATGTTTTCAGGAAAACATCGAGTTTTCAGCGATCAATCAAATTTCCAAAAGTTGCCGCAATTCAACAGAAGTATCTTCTTGCTTTAAATTGCTGTGTTTTATAATTTTGAAAAATTGCATTGGTTATCACAGTTTCAAAACCCACTTTTTCAGGAAAACATTGAGTTTCCAGCGTAAAACCAATTCGGGAAAGGAAAAGTCTTTAATCGGTGGACCTTCTACAAACAAATAAGTAAGAACTTAAAAAAAATTAAAATGCGTAAGTAGAAAAGTAAATTTTTATTTGTATTTGAATATAAAATTTGTGTTCTTAATGACTGGATTTTTACGTATGTAATTATTTATTTATTTATTATACATTTTATTGTACACCAAAAATTAAAAACAACAAGGAAACTTGAAACCACAACACATACAATGGGCGGCCTTATCGCCTTATCGTAAATTAGAATACTAATAAAGAGTTTCTTTTTAAAGTTTTGAAGTGTCGGGAGACGTGACTTGGTTCGGACAACGTAGCTTATGCGTTTTCTAAAATTTTGAATTTTCAAAAATATTCACAGTTGTCCAAAAACCCTTTTGTTCAGGAAAACATCGAGTGTTCAGCGATCAATCGGATTTTCAGAAGGTTACGCAATTCAATCGAAGGATCTACTTGAAGTATTTTTAAATTTTTAAAAATTTTAATTATCACAGTGGTCCAAAAGGTTTAAAGAATCTGTATTTCTCATAAGAACATGTGACAGTTCAATTAAATGAGATTTAAATTTTAACATAAATTTATCGTCTAATGACGAAGCATGCAGACTGTAGAATAATCTAAATTACAATAAAAACGCTTTAGAACAATAGTCAACAAAGCGAAATTGTCGGTAGTTACGAATAAAACAAGTTAACGTAGCTGGCCAATTTGATACCAAGGTTCCCTCATAAATACTGATTAATTTGTGAGGAACACAACCAACAATGAATCGAACTACTGACTGTGTGAATATGTTTGCATGCTAGCATAGTGCATGTACATGTACGTTTGCTTGTGTATGCCTACTATAGTCTCGGCGACCGCTGATCTTTTATGAATTTGACTTTCTTATTTTATTTATGTTTTGTAACGTATTATTTCTGGTATTTTGCGTTCTTAACTTATAAATATTTAATTGTAACTTACTCATATTGATTATGGTTAGTTTTTGCATATATGTGTTTATTCCATGTGTGTAACTATTCTGGTGTGCACTCTGTGTACCGACTTATATTAATTTACATTGTAGTTATTGCATATACATACCTTTTGTATTTTTATCATTTCAGTTAGTGTTATATAATATAAACCTGCATAACTTTATCTAAGAATATGTTATGTACTCAAACGTTTACATTTATAGTAAGTTCATAAGTTTATCGCTGTTTTATTATGATATGTTTTTCTGTATGCGTTTTTTTGTGTATTTGTACTTTCTGTCTTTTTTTATTTTGTTTGTTGGGTCGACATTTGTATTTATGTAGAAATTACCTTTTGCAGAATATAATTCTTTAGTTTCCTTTTGTAAATATTAATACTTTTGCACTCTTTGATTTCATTTGGCAATTTATTATATAATTGGACGCCTTCATATAAAAAAGTTATTTTTCAAAAGGCAATGTTTTCAGGAAAACATCGAGTTTTCAGCGATCAATCAAATTTCCAAAAGTTGCCGCAATTCAACAGAAGTATCTTCTTGCTTTAAATTGCTGTGTTTTATAATTTTGAAAAATTGCATTGGTTATCACAGTTTCAAAACCCACTTTTTCAGGAAAACATTGAGTTTCCAGCGTAAAACCAATTCGGGAAAGGAAAAGTCTTTAATCGGTGGACCTTCTAGAAACAAATTAGTAAGAACTTAAAAAAAATTAAAATGCGTAAGTAGAAAAGTAAATTTTTATTTGTATTTGAATATAAAATTTATTTGTGTTCTTAATGACTGGATTTTTACGTATGTAATTATTTATTTATTTATTATACATTTTATTGTACACCAAAAATTAAAAACAACAAGGAAACTTGAAACCACAACACATACAATGGGCGGCCTTATCGCCTTATCGTAAATTAGAATACTAATAAAGAGTTTCTTTTTAAAGTTTTGAAGTGTCGGGAGACGTGACTTGGTTCGGACAACGTAGCTTATGCGTTTTCTAAATTTTGTATTTTCAAAAATATTCACAGTTGTCCAAAAACCCTTTTGTTCAGGAAAACATCGAGTGTTCAGCGATCAATCGGATTTTCAGAAGGTTACGCAATTCAATCGAAGGATCTACTTGAAGTATTTTTAAATTTTTAAAAATTTTAATTATCACAGTGGTCCAAAAGGTTTAAAGAATCTGTATTTCTCATAAGAACATGTGACAGTTCAATTAAATGAGATTTAAATTTTAACATAAATTTATCGTCTAATGACGAAGCATGCAGACTGTAGAATAATCTAAATTACAATAAAAACGCTTTAGAACAATAGTCAACAAAGCGAAATTGTCGGTAGTTACGAATAAAACAAGTTAACATAGCTGGCCAATTTGATACCAAGGTTCCCTCATAAATACTGATTAATTTGTGAGGAACACAACCAACAATGAATCGAACTACTGACTGTGTGAATATGTTTGCATGCTAGCATAGTGCATGTACATGTACGTTTGCTTGTGTCATAAGTTTATCGCTGTTTTATTATGATATGTTTTTCTGTATGCGTTTTTTTTTGTGTATTTGTACTTTCTGTCTTTTTTTATTTTGTTTGTTGGGTCGACATTTGTATTTATGTAGAAATTATCTTTTGCAGAATATAATCCTTTAGTTTCCTTTTGTAAATATTAATACTTTTGAACTCTTTGATTTTATTTGGCAATTTATTATATAATTGGACGCCTTCATATAAAAAGTTCTTTTTCAAAATGCAATGCTTTTCGGGAAAACATCGAGTTTTCAGCGATCAATCAAATTTCCAAAAGTTGCCGGAATTCAACAGAAGTATCTACTTGCTTTAAATTGCTGTGTTTTATAATTTTGAAAAATTGCATTGATTGTCACAGTTTCAAAACCCACTTTTTCAGGAAAACATTGAGTTTCCAGCGTAAAACCAATTTGGGAAAAGGAAAAGTCTTTAATCGGTGGACCTACTAGAAACAAATTAGTAAGAACTGAAAAAAATTAAAATGCGTAAGTAGTAACGTAAATTTTTATTTGTGTTTGAATATAAAATTTATTTGTGTTCTTAATGACTGGATTTTTACGTATGTAATTATTTATTTATTTATTATACATTTTATTGTATACCAAAAATTAAAAACAACAAGGAAACTTGAAACCACAACACATACAATGGGCGGCCTTATCGCCTTATCGTAAATTAGAATACTAATAAAGAGTTTCTTTTTAAAGTTTTGAAGTGTCGGGAGACGTGACTTGGTTCGGACAACGTAGCTTATGCGTTTTCTATAATTTTGAGTTTTCAAAAATATTCACAGTTGTCCAAAAACCCTTTTGTTCAGGAAAACATCGAGTGTTCAGCGATCAATCGGATTTTCAGAAGGTTACGCAATTCAATCGAAGGATCTACTTGAAGTATTTTAAAATTTTTAAAAATTTTAATTATCACAGTGGTCCAAAAGGTTTAAAGAATCTGTATTTCTCATAAGAACATGTGACAGTTCAATTAAATGAGATTTAAATTTTAACATAAATTTATCGTCTAATGACGAAGCATGCAGACTGTAGAATAATCTAAATTACAATAAAAACGCTTTAGAACAATAGTCAACAAAGCGAAATTGTCGGTAGTTACGAATAAAACAAGTTAACGTAGCTGGCCAATTTGATACCAAGGTTCCCTCATAAATACTGATTAATTTGTGAGGAACACAACCAACAATGAATCGAACTACTGACTGTGTGAATATGTTTGCATGCTAGCATAGTGCATGTACATGTACGTTTGCTTGTGTATGCCTACTATAGTCTCGGCGACCGCTGATCTTTTATGAATTTGACTTTCTTATTTTATTTATGTTTTGTAACGTATTATTTCTGGTATTTTGCGTTCTTAACTTATAAATATTTAATTGTAACTTACTCATATTGATTATGGTTAGTTTTTGCATATATGTGTTTATTCCATGTGTGTAACTATTCTGGTGTGCACTCTGTGTACCGACTTATATTAATTTACATTGTAGTTATTGCATATACATACCTTTTGTATTTTTATCATTTCAGTTAGTGTTATATAATATAAACCTGCATAACTTTATCTAAGAATATGTTATGTACTCAAACGTTTACATTTATAGTAAGATCATAAGTTTATCGCTGTTTTATTATGATATGTTTTTTCTGTATGCGTTTTTTTTGTGTATTTGTACTTTCTGTCTTTTTAATTAACACAGTGGTCCAAAAGGTTTAAGGAATCTGTATTTCTCATAAGAACATGTTACAGTTCAATTAAATGAGATTTATATTTTAACATAAATTTATCGTCTAATGACGAAGCATGCAGACTGTAGAATAATCTAAATTACAATAAAAACGCTTTAGAACAATAGTAAACACAGCGAAATTCTCGGTAGTTACGAATAAAACAAGTTAACATAGCTGGCCAATTTGATACCAAGGTTCCCTCATAAATACTGATTAATTTGTGAGGAACACAACCAACAATGAATCGAACTACTGACTGTGTGAATATATTTGCATGCTAGCATAGTGCATGTACTTGTACGTTTGCTTGTGTATGCCTACTATAGTCTCGGCGACCGCTGATCTTTTATGAATTTGACTTTCTTATTTTATTTATGTTTTGTAACGTATGTTTTCTGGTGTTATGCGTTCTTAACGTATAAATATTTAATTGTGACTTACTCATATTGATTGTGGTTAGTTTTTGCATATATGTGTTTATTCCATGTGTGTAACTCTTCTAGTTTTATTTGTTCCTAATTAATAGTATTTAAGTGTAGTGCACTCTGTGTACCTTCTTATATTGATTTAAATTGTAGTTATTGCATATACATACATACCTGTTATATTTTTATCATTTCAGTTAATGTTATATAATATAAACCTGCATAACTTTATCAAAGAATATGTTATGTACTCAAACGTTTACATTTATAGTAAGTTCATAAGTTTATCGCTGTTTTATTATTATATGTTTTTCTGTATGCGTTTTTTTTTGTGTATTTGTACTTTCTGTCTTTTTTTATTTTGTTTGTTGGGTCGACATTTGTATTTATGTAGAAATTATCTTTTGCAGAATATAATCCTTTAGTTTCCTTTTGTAAATATTAATACTTTTGAACTCTTTGATTTTATTTGGCAAATTATTATATAATTGGACGCATTCATATAAAAAGTTCTTTTTCAAAATGCAATGCTTTTCGGGAAAACATCGAGTTTTCAGCGATCAATCAAATTTCCAAAAGTTGCCGGAATTCAACAGAAGTATCTACTTGCTTTAAATTGCTGTGTTTTATAATTTTGAAAAATTGCATTGATTATCACAGTTTCAAAACCCACTTTTTCAGGAAAACATTGAGTTTCCAGCGTAAAACCAATTTGGGAAAAGGAAAAGTCTTTAATCGGTGGACCTACTAGAAACAAATTAGTAAGAACTGAAAAAAATTAAAATGCGTAAGTAGAAAAGTAAATTTTTATTTGTATTTGAATATAAAATTTACTTGTGTTCTTACAAACTGTGTATGACTGGATTTTTACGTATGTAATTATTTATTTATTTACTTTACATTTTATTGTACACCAAAAATTAAAAACAACAAGGAAACTTAAAACTAAAACACATACAATGGGCGGCCTTATCGCCTTATCGTTAATTAGAATACTAATAAAGAGTTTATTTTAAAGTTTTGAAGTGTCGGGAGACGTGACTTGGTTCGGTCAACGTAGCATACGCGTTTTCTAAAATTTTGAATTTTCAAAAATTTTCACAGTTGTCCAAAAACTCGAGTGTTCAGCGATCAACCGGATTTTCAGAAGGTTACGCAATTCAATCGAAGGATCTACTTGAAGTATTTTTAAATTTTGAAAATTTTTAATAAACACAGTGGTCCAAAAGGTTTAAAGAATCTGTATTTCTCATAAAAACATGTTACAGTTCAATTAAATGAGATTTAAATAAATTCATCGTCTAATGACGAAGCATGCAGACTAAAGAATAATCTAAATTACAATAAAAACGCTTTAGAACAATAGTAAACAAAGCGAAATTGTCGGTAGTTTCGAATAAAACAAGTTAACATAGCTGGCCAATTTGATACCAAGGTACCCTCATAAATACTGATTAATTTGTGAGGAACACAACCAACAATGAATCGAACTACTGACTGTGTGAATATGTTTGCATGCTAGCATAGTGCATGTACATGTACGTTTGCTTGTGTATGCCTACTATAGTCTCGGCGACCGCTGATCTTTTATGAATTTGACTTTCTTATTTTATTTATGTTTTGTAACGTATGTTTTCTGGTGTTATGCGTTCTTAACTTATAAATATGTAATTGTAACTTACTCATATTGATCATGGTTAGTTTTTGCATAAATATGTGTTTATTCCATGTGTGTAACTATTCTAGTTTTATTTGTTCTTAATTAATAGTATTTAAGTGTTGTGCACTCTGTGACCTTACTTATATAAATTTACATTGTAGTTGTTGCATATACATACCTTTTGTATTTTTATCATTTCAGTTAGTGTTATATAATATAAACCTGCAAAACTTTATCAAAGAATATGTTATGTGCTCAAACGTTTACATTTATAGTAAGTTCATAAGTTTATCGCTGTTTTATTATGATATGTTTTTCTGTATGCGTTTTTTTTGTGTATTTGTACATTCTGCCTTTTTTTTATTTTTTTTGTTGGGTCAACATTTGTATTTATGTAGAAATTACCTTTTGCAGAATATAATCCTTTAGTTTCCTTTTGTAAATATTAATACTTTTGCACTCTTTGATTTCATTTGGCAATTTATTATACAATTGGACGCCTTCAAATAAAAATTTCTTATTCAAAAGGCAATGTTTTCGGAAAAACATCGAGTTTTTAGCGATCAATCAAATTTCCAAAAGTTGCCGGAATTCAACAGAAGTATCTACTTGCTTTAAATTGCTGTGTTTTATAATTTTGAAAAATTGCATTGATTATCACAGTTCCAAAACCCACTTTTTCAGGAAAATATTGAGTATCCAGCGTATAGCCAATTTGGGAAAAGGGAAAGTCTAATCGGTGGACCTTCTAGAAACAAATTAGTAAGAACTTCAAAAAATAATATGCGTAAGAAGAAAAGTAAATTTTTATTTGTATTTGAATATAAAATTTACTTGTGTTCTTACAAGCTGTGTATGACTGGATTTTTACGTATGTTATTATTTATTTATCTCTATAATACATTTTATTGCACACCAAAAATTAAAAACAACAAGGAAACTTAAAACTAAAACACATACAATGGGCGGTCTTATCGCCTTATCGTTAATTAGAATACTAATAAAGAGTTTATTTTAAAGTTTTGAAGTGTCGGGAGACGTGACTTGGTTCGGTCAACGTAGCATACGCGTTTTCTAAAATTTTGAATTTTCAAAAATTTTCACAGTTGTCCAAAAACTCGAGTGTTCAGCGATCAACCGGATTTTCAGAAGGTTACGCAATTCAATCGAAGGATCTACTTGAAGCATTTTTAAAAATTTTAATTATCACAGTGGTCCAAAAGCTTTAAAGAATCTGTATTTCTCATAAAAACATGTTACAGTTCAATTAAATGAGATTTAAATAAATTCATCGTCTAATGACGAAGCATGCAGACTAAAGAATAATCTAAATTACAATAAAAACGCTTTAGAACAATAGTCAACAAAGCGAAATTGTCGGTAGTTACGAATAAAACAAGTTAACATAGCTGGCCAATTTGATACCAAGGTTCCCTCATAAATACTGATTAATTTGTGAGGAACACAACCAACAATGAATCGAACTACTGACTGTGTGAATATGTTTGCATGCTAGCATAGTGCATGTACATGTACGTTTGCTTGTGTATGCCTACTATAGTCTCGGCGACCGCTGATCTTTTATGAATTTGACTTTCTTATTTTATTTATGTTTTGTAACGTATTATTTCTGGTATTTTGCGTTCTTAACTTATAAATATTTAATTGTAACTTACTCATATTGATTATGGTTAGTTTTTGCATATATGTGTTTATTCCATGTGTGTAACTATTCTGGTGTGCACTCTGTGTACCGACTTATATTAATTTACATTGTAGTTATTGCATATACATACCTTTTGTATTTTTATCATTTCAGTTAGTGTTATATAATATAAACCTGCATAACTTTATCTAAGAATATGTTATGTACTCAAACGTTTACATTTATAGTAAGTTCATAAGTTTATCGCTGTTTTATTATGATATGTTTTTCTGTATGCGTTTTTTTGTGTATTTGTACTTTCTGTCTTTTTTTTATTTTGTTTGTTGGGTCGACATTTGTATTTATGTAAAAATTACCTTTTGCATAATATAATTCTTTAGTTTCCTTTTGTAAATATTAATACTTTTGCACTCTTTGATTTCATTTGGCAATTTATTATATAATTGGACGCCTTCATATAAAAAAGTTATTTTTCAAAAGGCAATGTTTTCAGGAAAACATCGAGTTTTCAGCGATCAATCAAATTTCCAAAAGTTGCCGCAATTCAACAGAAGTATCTTCTTGCTTTAAATTGCTGTGTTTTATAATTTTGAAAAATTGCATTGGTTATCACAGTTTCAAAACCCACTTTTTCAGGAAAACATTGAGTTTTCAGCGTAAAACCAATTCGGGAAAGGAAAAGTCTTTAATCGGTGGACCTTCTAGAAACAAATTAGTAAGAACTTAAAAAAAATTAAAATGCGTAAGTAGAAAAGTAAATTTTTATTTGTATTTGAATATAAAAGGAGAATGCCCACGGCACTATGGACAAATGTACTCAATTCAACATTGTTGTGTCTTCATAAAATCATCTTTAAAATACTTGATGGCATGTCTAAATACTACCTCAAAAGATTTAACACAAACTACAATGGCATTTCTGAGATATTTACTAAAGTGAAATTACTATTTTGAGGTTATGTTCGACCAAAAATTAGTTGAAAAAAGCCATTTAAAAGGATTACGGGTGAGCCTGGTATCTTTGAAGCATAATTAGTATAAAATCTGTAACGTTTTACCTCACCAAATCTTACTGATTTAGATTTTGCGCATTTTTAAATCTCATGCCCGCGTTTCATGAAATTGCAAAACATGGAAGAAATCATTACTAAAATAGTCAATCGCTCAGTGTTATTGTCTAGATCTTACTCAAATCATAGACGTGGTCGGTATCATGAAATGGTCTTAGTAAGTAGAGAGGGAAGGTAAAACACACAACACCAAATACAACAAATAAAAGAATGATTATTTCTTAAACTTATATTTTATTCTTCTAAAAATATGTTATCCAAAAATAGTGCTGGAACACTAACATTGTCATAACTTGCCCAGCTCAAATACCACACTATGCACATTACATGCACACAGCAACCTACAGTTCTTTTTCCCACAAGGCAAGAACAATAGTATCCTACTATAGCGCCTAATGTATCTCTTACATTTTCATCTTTATTTACTAAAATATAACTATAATATGTTCTACTAGACACATGCCTCGATTTTATTCTTCCTCTTACTAAATAATTATTAGTTCCCAATACTAAAATTCTGTGCAACTGCAATCTTAAATGATACTACACACAATTCTTTCATATCCTCGAATACACTTAAGTGATTGAAAAAAACAATAGGATTGTTTTTTTCAATCACTAAATAAGTTAGTTATTACTGTGTGTCCTCTAAGATTTGTTATATGGTACGTAAACATAAAGCGCAGTTCCTAACAAAAAAAAATCCCACTATGTTAAAAATACAATTTGTATTCTTACCGGTGTTGGTGAGATCCAGACTCGTAAAATGTCCATGATGTTATTCGGAATCTCTGCAACATGCGTCTGCGCCTAAGTGGCGTTAATCTTATAGAGCAGTTGAGACATTGCATCACAGTTGCACTCGCCATGATCACAACTCAAAAAGGTCGGCTTTTAGTTATAAGCAATACACACGGTGCAGTGGCGTTAAAAATATGTTTATTTTCAATGGATTGGAAGCAATAACGGAGGAACTAAAAGGCTCGACTCGAAGCACAACGTACCAAAACCAGCAGAAATAACAGTATTGTATTGCAAAAATATGACAGACGCGCAATAAACGTCAAATAAGGTTGTACCCATACTGATGAAATATCGTTTTTTGATCGATTTCCGTAAACCAGCCAGTGGTATTTCACAAATACAACTTAGCGCCGATGTCGCCGTTTACACCCACTGATATTGATAATGCCAGCAACAAAATGTGATTTAGAACTCAGTTATTACTTTACAATAAAAGATTGAACAATCAATACAAAATCGATATCATTTTATTTTATGTAGGTAGGTTGATAGTAGGTTGTTGTACATTACCCGCAATAGAAAATTGGACATCCCTAGTATTGACAGTCGGTAGTAAAAAATGGCGTACTAGAACGTCGGAAACATAAAAGTACTAATTGTTTTTCAAAAAACTATCCCATTTTAAATATCAATCAAATCTTTTTTTTAAATATATTTTTATTTTAAATATTTCATACCGTTCAAGGTTTTGAGACACAAGTAATTTATCAAGAGTACTGTTCATGGGCAATCTCTTTTATTTGTGTTCTTAATGACTGGATTTTTACGTATGTAATTATTTATTTATTTATTATACATTTTATTGTACACCAAAAATTAAAAACAACAAGGAAACTTGAAACCACAACACATACAATGGGCGGCCTTATCGCCTTATCGTAAATTAGAATACTAATAAAGAGTTTCTTTTTAAAGTTTTGAAGTGTCGGGAGACGTGACTTGGTTCGGACAACGTAGCTTATGCGTTTTCTAAATTTTGTATTTTCAAAAATATTCACAGTTGTCCAAAAACCCTTTTGTTCAGGAAAACATCGAGTGTTCAGCGATCAATCGGATTTTCAGAAGGTTACGCAATTCAATCGAAGGATCTACTTGAAGTATTTTTAAATTTTTAAAAATTTTAATTATCACAGTGGTCCAAAAGGTTTAAAGAATCTGTATTTCTCATAAGAACATGTGACAGTTCAATTAAATGAGATTTAAATTTTAACATAAATTTATCGTCTAATGACGAAGCATGCAGACTGTAGAATAATCTAAATTACAATAAAAACGCTTTAGAACAATAGTCAACAAAGCGAAATTGTCGGTAGTTACGAATAAAACAAGTTAACATAGCTGGCCAATTTGATACCAAGGTTCCCTCATAAATACTGATTAATTTGTGAGGAACACAACCAACAATGAATCGAACTACTGACTGTGTGAATATGTTTGCATGCTAGCATAGTGCATGTACATGTACGTTTGCTTGTGTCATAAGTTTATCGCTGTTTTATTATGATATGTTTTTCTGTATGCGTTTTTTTTTGTGTATTTGTACTTTCTGTCTTTTTTTATTTTGTTTGTTGGGTCGACATTTGTATTTATGTAGAAATTATCTTTTGCAGAATATAATCCTTTAGTTTCCTTTTGTAAATATTAATACTTTTGAACTCTTTGATTTTATTTGGCAATTTATTATATAATTGGACGCCTTCATATAAAAAGTTCTTTTTCAAAATGCAATGCTTTTCGGGAAAACATCGAGTTTTCAGCGATCAATCAAATTTCCAAAAGTTGCCGGAATTCAACAGAAGTATCTACTTGCTTTAAATTGCTGTGTTTTATAATTTTGAAAAATTGCATTGATTGTCACAGTTTCAAAACCCACTTTTTCAGGAAAACATTGAGTTTCCAGCGTAAAACCAATTTGGGAAAAGGAAAAGTCTTTAATCGGTGGACCTACTAGAAACAAATTAGTAAGAACTGAAAAAAATTAAAATGCGTAAGTAGTAACGTAAATTTTTATTTGTATTTGAATATAAAATTTATTTGTGTTCTTAATGACTGGATTTTTACGTATGTAATTATTTATTTATTTATTATACATTTTATTGTATACCAAAAATTAAAAACAACAAGGAAACTTGAAACCACAACACATACAATGGGCGGCCTTATCGCCTTATCGTAAATTAGAATACTAATAAAGAGTTTCTTTTTAAAGTTTTGAAGTGTCGGGAGACGTGACTTGGTTCGGACAACGTAGCTTATGCGTTTTCTATAATTTTGAGTTTTCAAAAATATTCACAGTTGTCCAAAAACCCTTTTGTTCAGGAAAACATCGAGTGTTCAGCGATCAATCGGATTTTCAGAAGGTTACGCAATTCAATCGAAGGATCTACTTGAAGTATTTTAAAATTTTTAAAAATTTTAATTATCACAGTGGTCCAAAAGGTTTAAAGAATCTGTATTTCTCATAAGAACATGTGACAGTTCAATTAAATGAGATTTAAATTTTAACATAAATTTATCGTCTAATGACGAAGCATGCAGACTGTAGAATAATCTAAATTACAATAAAAACGCTTTAGAACAATAGTCAACAAAGCGAAATTGTCGGTAGTTACGAATAAAACAAGTTAACGTAGCTGGCCAATTTGATACCAAGGTTCCCTCATAAATACTGATTAATTTGTGAGGAACACAACCAACAATGAATCGAACTACTGACTGTGTGAATATGTTTGCATGCTAGCATAGTGCATGTACATGTACGTTTGCTTGTGTATGCCTACTATAGTCTCGGCGACCGCTGATCTTTTATGAATTTGACTTTCTTATTTTATTTATGTTTTGTAACGTATTATTTCTGGTATTTTGCGTTCTTAACTTATAAATATTTAATTGTATCTTACTCATATTGATTATGGTTAGTTTTTGCATATATGTGTTTATTCCATGTGTGTAACTATTCTGGTGTGCACTCTGTGTACCGACTTATATTAATTTACATTGTAGTTATTGCATATACATACCTTTTGTATTTTTATCATTTCAGTTAGTGTTATATAATATAAACCTGCATAACTTTATCTAAGAATATGTTATGTACTCAAACGTTTACATTTATAGTAAGATCATAAGTTTATCGCTGTTTTATTATGATATGTTTTTTCTGTATGCGTTTTTTTTGTGTATTTGTACTTTCTGTCTTTTTAATTAACACAGTGGTCCAAAAGGTTTAAGGAATCTGTATTTCTCATAAGAACATGTTACAGTTCAATTAAATGAGATTTATATTTTAACATAAATTTATCGTCTAATGACGAAGCATGCAGACTGTAGAATAATCTAAATTACAATAAAAACGCTTTAGAACAATAGTAAACACAGCGAAATTCTCGGTAGTTACGAATAAAACAAGTTAACATAGCTGGCCAATTTGATACCAAGGTTCCCTCATAAATACTGATTAATTTGTGAGGAACACAACCAACAATGAATCGAACTACTGACTGTGTGAATATATTTGCATGCTAGCATAGTGCATGTACTTGTACGTTTGCTTGTGTATGCCTACTATAGTCTCGGCGACCGCTGATCTTTTATGAATTTGACTTTCTTATTTTATTTATGTTTTGTAACGTATGTTTTCTGGTGTTATGCGTTCTTAACGTATAAATATTTAATTGTGACTTACTCATATTGATTGTGGTTAGTTTTTGCATATATGTGTTTATTCCATGTGTGTAACTCTTCTAGTTTTATTTGTTCCTAATTAATAGTATTTAAGTGTAGTGCACTCTGTGTACCTTCTTATATTGATTTAAATTGTAGTTATTGCATATACATACATACCTGTTATATTTTTATCATTTCAGTTAATGTTATATAATATAAACCTGCATAACTTTATCAAAGAATATGTTATGTACTCAAACGTTTACATTTATAGTAAGTTCATAAGTTTATCGCTGTTTTATTATTATATGTTTTTCTGTATGCGTTTTTTTTTGTGTATTTGTACTTTCTGTCTTTTTTTATTTTGTTTGTTGGGTCGACATTTGTATTTATGTAGAAATTATCTTTTGCAGAATATAATCCTTTAGTTTCCTTTTGTAAATATTAATACTTTTGAACTCTTTGATTTTATTTGGCAAATTATTATATAATTGGACGCCTTCATATAAAAAGTTCTTTTTCAAAATGCAATGCTTTTCGGGAAAACATCGAGTTTTCAGCGATCAATCAAATTTCCAAAAGTTGCCGGAATTCAACAGAAGTATCTACTTGCTTTAAATTGCTGTGTTTTATAATTTTGAAAAATTGCATTGATTATCACAGTTTCAAAACCCACTTTTTCAGGAAAACATTGAGTTTCCAGCGTAAAACCAATTTGGGAAAAGGAAAAGTCTTTAATCGGTGGACCTACTAGAAACAAATTAGTAAGAACTGAAAAAAATTAAAATGCGTAAGTAGAAAAGTAAATTTTTATTTGTATTTGAATATAAAATTTACTTGTGTTCTTACAAACTGTGTATGACTGGATTTTTACGTATGTAATTATTTATTTATTTACTTTACATTTTATTGTACACCAAAAATTAAAAACAACAAGGAAACTTAAAACTAAAACACATACAATGGGCGGCCTTATCGCCTTATCGTTAATTAGAATACTAATAAAGAGTTTATTTTAAAGTTTTGAAGTGTCGGGAGACGTGACTTGGTTCGGTCAACGTAGCATACGCGTTTTCTAAAATTTTGAATTTTCAAAAATTTTCACAGTTGTCCAAAAACTCGAGTGTTCAGCGATCAACCGGATTTTCAGAAGGTTACGCAATTCAATCGAAGGATCTACTTGAAGTATTTTTAAATTTTGAAAATTTTTAATAAACACAGTGGTCCAAAAGGTTTAAAGAATCTGTATTTCTCATAAAAACATGTTACAGTTCAATTAAATGAGATTTAAATAAATTCATCGTCTAATGACGAAGCATGCAGACTAAAGAATAATCTAAATTACAATAAAAACGCTTTAGAACAATAGTAAACAAAGCGAAATTGTCGGTAGTTTCGAATAAAACAAGTTAACATAGCTGGCCAATTTGATACCAAGGTACCCTCATAAATACTGATTGATTTGTGAGGAACACAACCAACAATGAATCGAACTACTGACTGTGTGAATATGTTTGCATGCTAGCATAGTGCATGTACATGTACGTTTGCTTGTGTATGCCTACTATAGTCTCGGCGACCGCTGATCTTTTATGAATTTGACTTTCTTATTTTATTTATGTTTTGTAACGTATGTTTTCTGGTGTTATGCGTTCTTAACTTATAAATATGTAATTGTAACTTACTCATATTGATCATGGTTAGTTTTTGCATAAATATGTGTTTATTCCATGTGTGTAACTATTCTAGTTTTATTTGTTCTTAATTAATAGTATTTAAGTGTTGTGCACTCTGTGACCTTACTTATATAAATTTACATTGTAGTTGTTGCATATACATACCTTTTGTATTTTTATCATTTCAGTTAGTGTTATATAATATAAACCTGCAAAACTTTATCAAAGAATATGTTATGTGCTCAAACGTTTACATTTATAGTAAGTTCATAAGTTTATCGCTGTTTTATTATGATATGTTTTTCTGTATGCGTTTTTTTTGTGTATTTGTACATTCTGCCTTTTTTTTATTTTTTTTGTTGGGTCAACATTTGTATTTATGTAGAAATTACCTTTTGCAGAATATAATCCTTTAGTTTCCTTTTGTAAATATTAATACTTTTGCACTCTTTGATTTCATTTGGCAATTTATTATACAATTGGACGCCTTCAAATAAAAATTTCTTATTCAAAAGGCAATGTTTTCGGAAAAACATCGAGTTTTTAGCGATCAATCAAATTTCCAAAAGTTGCCGGAATTCAACAGAAGTATCTACTTGCTTTAAATTGCTGTGTTTTATAATTTTGAAAAATTGCATTGATTATCACAGTTCCAAAACCCACTTTTTCAGGAAAATATTGAGTATCCAGCGTATAGCCAATTTGGGAAAAGGGAAAGTCTAATCGGTGGACCTTCTAGAAACAAATTAGTAAGAACTTCAAAAAATAATATGCGTAAGAAGAAAAGTAAATTTTTATTTGTATTTGAATATAAAATTTACTTGTGTTCTTACAAACTGTGTATGACTGGATTTTTACGTATGTTATTATTTATTTATCTCTATAATACATTTTATTGCACACCAAAAATTAAAAACAACAAGGAAACTTAAAACTAAAACACATACAATGGGCGGTCTTATCGCCTTATCGTTAATTAGAATACTAATAAAGAGTTTATTTTAAAGTTTTGAAGTGTCGGGAGACGTGACTTGGTTCGGTCAACGTAGCATACGCGTTTTCTAAAATTTTGAATTTTCAAAAATTTTCACAGTTGTCCAAAAACTCGAGTGTTCAGCGATCAACCGGATTTTCAGAAGGTTACGCAATTCAATCGAAGGATCTACTTGAAGCATTTTTAAAAATTTTAATTATCACAGTGGTCCAAAAGCTTTAAAGAATCTGTATTTCTCATAAAAACATGTTACAGTTCAATTAAATGAGATTTAAATAAATTCATCGTCTAATGACGAAGCATGCAGACTAAAGAATAATCTAAATTACAATAAAAACGCTTTAGAACAATAGTAAACAAAGCGAAATTGTCGGTAGTTTCGAATAAAACAAGTTAACATAGCTGGCCAATTTGATACCAAGGTACCCTCATAAATACTGATTAATTTGTGAGGAACACAACCAACAATGAATCGAACTACTGACTGTGTGAATATGTTTGCATGCTAGCATAGTGCATGTACATGTACGTTTGCTTGTGTATGCCTACTATAGTCTCGGCGACCGCTGATCTTTTATGAATTTGACTTTCTTATTTTATTTATGTTTTGTAACGTATGTTTTCTGGTGTTATGCGTTCTTAACTTATAAATATGTAATTGTAACTTACTCATATTGATCATGGTTAGTTTTTGCATAAATATGTGTTTATTCCATGTGTGTAACTATTCTAGTTTTATTTGTTCTTAATTAATAGTATTTAAGTGTTGTGCACTCTGTGACCTTACTTATATAAATTTACATTGTAGTTGTTGCATATACATACCTTTTGTATTTTTATCATTTCAGTTAGTGTTATATAATATAAACCTGCAAAACTTTATCAAAGAATATGTTATGTGCTCAAACGTTTACATTTATAGTAAGTTCATAAGTTTATCGCTGTTTTATTATGATATGTTTTTCTGTATGCGTTTTTTTTTGTGTATTTGTACATTCTGCCTTTTTTTTATTTTTTTTGTTGGGTCAACATTTGTATTTATGTAGAAATTATCTTTTGCAGAATATAATCCTTTAGTTTCCTTTTGTAAATATTAATACTTTTGAACTCTTTGATTTTATTTGGCAATTTATTATATAATTGGACGCCTTCATATAAAAAGTTCTTTTTCAAAATGCAATGCTTTTCGGGAAAACATCGAGTTTTCAGCGATCAATCAAATTTCCAAAAGTTGCCGGAATTCAACAGAAGTATCTACTTGCTTTAAATTGCTGTGTTTTATAATTTTGAAAAATTGCATTGATTGTCACAGTTTCAAAACCCACTTTTTCAGGAAAACATTGAGTTTCCAGCGTAAAACCAATTTGGGAAAAGGAAAAGTCTTTAATCGGTGGACCTACTAGAAACAAATTAGTAAGAACTGAAAAAAATTAAAATGCGTAAGTAGAAAAGTAAATTTTTATTTGTATTTGAATATAAAATTTACTTGTGTTCTTACAAACTGTGTATGACTGGATTTTTACGTATGTAATTATTTATTTATTTACTTTACATTTTATTGTACACCAAAAATTAAAAACAACAAGGAAACTTAAAACTAAAACACATACAATGGGCGGCCTTATCGCCTTATCGTTAATTAGAATACTAATAAAGAGTTTATTTTAAAGTTTTGAAGTGTCGGGAGACGTGACTTGGTTCGGTCAACGTAGCATACGCGTTTTCTAAAATTTTGAATTTTCAAAAATTTTCGCAGTTGTCCAAAAACTCGAGTGTTCAGCGATCAACCGGATTTTCAGAAGGTTACGCAATTCAATCGAAGGATCTACTTGAAGTATTTTTAAATTTTGAAAATTTTTAATAAACACAGTGGTCCAAAAGGTTTAAAGAATCTGTATTTCTCATAAAAACATGTTACAGTTCAATTAAATGAGATTTAAATAAATTCATCGTCTAATGACGAAGCATGCAGACTAAAGAATAATCTAAATTACAATAAAAACGCTTTAGAACAATAGTAAACAAAGCGAAATTGTCGGTAGTTTCGAATAAAACAAGTTAACATAGCTGGCCAATTTGATGCCAAGGTACCCTCATAAATACTGATTAATTTGTGAGGAACACAACCAACAATGAATCGAACTACTGACTGTGTGAATATGTTTGCATGCTAGCATAGTGCATGTACATGTACGTTTGCTTGTGTATGCCTACTATAGTCTCGGCGACCGCTGATCTTTTATGAATTTGACTTTCTTATTTTATTTATGTTTTGTAACGTATTTTTTCTGGTGTTATGCGTTCTTAACTTATAAATATGTAATTGTAACTTACTCATAATGATCATGGTTAGTTTTTGCATATATGTGTTTATTCCATGTGTGTAACTATTCTGGTGTGCACTCTGTGTACTTACTGATATAAATTTACATTAAAGTTGTTGCATATACATACCTTTTGTATCTTTATCATTTCAGTTAGTGTTATATAATATAAACTTGCATAACTTTATCTAAGAATATGTTATGTGCTCAAACGTTTACATTTATAGTAAGTTCATAAGGTTATCGCTGTTTTATTATGATATGTTTTTCTGTATGCGTTTTTTTTGTGTATTTGTACTTTCTGCCTTTTTTTTATTTTGTTTGTTGGGTCAACATTTGTATTTATGTAGAAATTACCTTTTGCAGAATATAATCCTTTAGTTTCCTTTTGTAAATATTAATACTTTTGCACTCTTTGATTTCATTTGGGAATTTATTATATAATTGGACGCCTTCAAATAAAAAGTTCTTTTTCAAAAGGCAATGTTTTCAAATCAAAAATCAAATCAAATCAAATCATTTATTCGCATAGAATGTGGGTATTTTAACAAAAGTTGGTAAAAAATATATTGGCCCGTGCACATTCTGCCTGAGTATTGGCATGCAAAATTTAACAAAATATGTTTCAACTTTAAATATTAAGGAACACCAAATATACGTTTCAAATTAAAATGTAGTTGGTACACTAATAAAATAATTAATATAATAATTTCAAAATCAAATTTTAAACTTCAATACATAATAATTATAAATGGAAAACTATTAAAATAATTTATATAATAATTTCAAATTAAAATGTCAATAATAGCAACTTAATGTCAATTATAATTAATGTCAATAATACAGTGCTCACGGTGTAACTGCAGTGTTACAATAGAGGATCATTCAAAAAATCACTTTTTGTATAGTAACATTTCTGAGTCAAATATGCCTTGAGTTTGTTTTATTTCTAAGACTATTGTTGATGTCCTCTTCATAATCACTAACATCATTACATTTTATAAGCGCTGTGCTGTCATCGGCAAATAGAACCATAGGATGTCGAATTTGTTGAGGCAAATCATTTATATACAGCAAAAATATTGGAGGACCTAATACACTACCCTGTGGTACACCAAATTTGACTATTTTACCCTCAGATTGATATTTCTGTTCACATTTTGACTTAAGACAAATTCTGGATATCTCGGTATACTGTGTGCGGTTACTAAGGTAAGATTTTAGGAGATTTAACACGTTACCCCTTATACCGTATTTATTAAGTTTGCTTATTAAAATATCATGATTGACACAATCAAAAGCCCTAGTCATGTCTGTAAAAATAGCACAGATAGGGTTATTTTTATCAATGTTTATCATAACTTCGTGTAATAAGTCATACAGTGCTGTATTTATACTTTTATTCTTTCTGAAACCTGCTTTCTGAAAAACATCGAGTTTACAGCGATCAATCAAATTTCCAAAAGTTGCTGGAATTCAACAGAAGTATCTACTTGCTTTAAATTGCTGTGTTTTATAATTTTGAAAAATTGCATTGATTATCACAGTTCCAAAACCCACTTTTTCAGGAAAATATTGAGTATCCAGCGTAAAGCCAATTTGGGAAAAGGAAAAGTCTTTAATCGGTGGACCTTCTAGAAACAAATTAGTAAGAACTTAAAAAAATAAAATGCGTAAGTGGAAAAGTAAATTTTTATTTGTATTTGAATATAAAATTTACTTGTGTTCTTACAAGCTGTGTATGACTGGATTTTTACGTATGTTATTATTTATTTATCTATATTACATTTTATTGTACACCAAAAATTAAAAAAAAAACAAGGAAACTTAAAACTAAAACACATACAATGGGCGGCCTTATCGCCTTATCGTTAATTAGAATACTAATAAAGAGTTTATTTTAAAATTTTGAAGTGTCGGGAGACGTGACTTGGTTCGGACAACGTAGCTTACGCGTTTTCTAAAATTTTGAATTTTCAAAAATTTTCACAGTTGTCCAAAAACCCTTTTGTTCAGGAAAACATCGAGTGTTCAGTGATCAATCGGATTTTCAGAAGGTTACGCAATTCAATCGAAGGATCTACTTGAAGTATTTTTAAATTTTGAAAAATTTTAATAAACACAGTGGTCCAAAAGGTTTAAAGAATCTGTAGTTCTCATAAGAACATGTTACAGTTCAATTAAATGAGATTTAAATAAATTCATTGTCTAATGACGAAGCATGCAGACTGTAGAATAATCTAAATTACAGTAAAAACGCTTTAGAACAATAGTAAACAAAGCGAAATTGTCGGTAGTTAAGAATAAAACCAAGTTAACATAGCTGGCAGATACCAAGGTTCCCTTATAAATACTGATTAATTGGTGAGGAACACAACCAACAATGAATCGAACTACTGACTGTGTGAATATGTTTGTATGCTAGCATAGTGCATGTACATGTACGTTTGCTTGTGTATGCCTACTATAGTCTCGGCGACCGCTGATCTTTTATGAATTTGACTTTCTTATTTTATTTATGTTTTGTAACGTATGTTTTCTGGTGTTACGCGTTCTTAACTTATAAATATTTAATTGTAACTTACTCATATTGATTGTGGTTAGTTTTTGCATATATGTATTTATTCCATGTGTGTTACTATTCTAGTTTTATTTGTTCTTACTTAATAGTATTTAAGTGTAGTGCAGTCTGTGTACCTACTTATATTGATTTACATTGTAGTTATTGCATATACCTTTTGTATTTTTTTCATTTCAGTTAGTGTTATATAATATAAACTTGCATAACTTTATTTAAGAATATGTTGTGTACTCAAACGTTTACATTTATAGTAAGTTCATAAATTTATCGCTGTTTCATTATGATATGTGTTTCTGTATGCGTTTTTTTTGTATTTGTTACGCAATTCAATCGAAGGATCCACTTGAAGTATTTTTAAATTTTGAAAAAATTTAATTAACACAGTGGTCCAGAAGGTTTAAAGAATCCGTATTTCTCATAAGAACATGTTAGAGTTCAATTAAATGAGATTTAAATTTTAACATAAAGGAAAACGCCCAAAAAATGCCTGAAATGGACAAAAACTACTTATAGTCCTTAATTTCATTTAAAATAACATATGTATTACGAAATGTTTCTCAAGTTTGTATACCTAGGGTGAAAATATAACGATATTAAAAATATTTACTTTGATATCCGTCATAGTCATTCATAATTTATAATGGCGGTCAGTGTTTATTTGACATGAGTAATCGACATTCAGCCAAATAGTAATCGTCATCCGAACTGTATGTCTTTATATATATCTATATATCATTCATTTAATATTATTTGACCTATTTATACCGTAAATCTAATTTAAATAGTATATGCGTATCAATATTAATTAAAACAAAACATCTCGAATTATAAAACATATCGTAGGCTGTATGCATCACTCATGTCCTTTGCCTTGTTGACAGTTTGACATGAATGCATTTTCATTTTTTCGGATTGAATTAATCGATTCATGGTTTTTTTTATTTTTATTTTATTTGTTCGGGAAAATAAACAGTTATACATTAATGTTATACAAAGTTATAAATACATCAGAATGACAAATGTATAACCTACGACATTTTCCACAACATATTAAAAGTAATACATAACAGTGCGCTATTCTAAGCTATTAAAACAGAAAAGTATTTAGTAGTGAACTTTACAGGTAAATAAATAGGCATGCAAATAACAGAGAAATGGGGAGGGAGAGAGAAAATAAATATAAAACTAACTATTATAATCCAAAATAATTTTGTAGACAAGACCTCTAAACTTTGGAGCAGAGACAGAGAAGAAGTCAATGTCTTCAAAGATTTTGTTGTATTGATTGGTAAGGCGGCGTAGGGGTGCTCGCAAACCTGCGTATGTACGACAGCTACTTACTGCAAATAAAGGTCTTGCTCGCACCCAACGGCAAATCGTTGTTCTGGGCACCACATAACCAATCTTGTTGCGAACATCCATACAATCATAAGTATTGCACAGATCAAACAAAAACATCGTTTCCAACATTATTCTTCTTTTCGGTTTTGCGGACTATTGCGTTTGCAACTCGAGTTAATTCAGGATTATTATATTATAACAATGACTGTGGCTATTTTTTAGGATTTTGATTTTACTTCTGCTCACGTTACCCATTTTTGACACGACTTAGTTTGGACCCGCCTAAACGAAGACTCGGCTTTTTGACGACGGACCTTAACCTGCTTTAAATACGACTCTGCTGTTGTTTTGGACTTGTGGACCGTGTACCTGCCTACAAACTGCGTGATCCAGACACCACAACACACCTAAGTCAACCTCCACTACCTCACACTACTACTCACACTCACACTCCCACTCAGAATACAAGTCACGATGACTTTCCTGTCGCCGGAGAGAGCATGGTCAGAAAAACTCGTTCGGGCCGCAGAGTGAAATTACCAAAATATTATCGCCCGTAGGACGGTCTCTGGAGGGGGGTGGTGTAGCTGGTGTGGTGTAGCGTAGCCCAGATTAAGAGTAAAAAAGAATGTCATATGTCATTGTCAATGAAAGAACTTTATTGAGTGATTAGGATGTAGCGATGTAGCGTAGCTCCTAACTTATAATAATATTTAGTGTTCTGTCTGTGCTTTTCATTTCGCCTTCTGGCTTATTTATTGCAACCCCTTATCGCTTCAAATGTAATCTCATATCTGTGCAAAATGATGAAGTACGTTGTTTAATATAGGCATGAATAACACCACAAGCTTTAAGTATTTAGATTCCCTAGTTCTCTTGCCTATTTATTTACATATTTGCCTATTTAGCTGTTTTATTATGATATGTTTTACGGTATGCGTTTTTTTTGTGTTTTTGTTACGTAATTCAATCGATGGATCTACAAGAAGTATTTTTAAATTTTGAAAAATTTTAATTAACACAGTGGTCCAAAAGGTTTAAGGAATCTGTATTTCTCATAAGAACATGTAACAGTTCAATTAAATGAGATTTAAATGTTAACATAAATTTATCGTCTAAAATGACGAAGCATGCAGACTGTACAATAATCTAAATTACAATAAAAACGCTTTAGAACAATAGTAATTAAAGCGAAATGGTCGGTAGTTACGAATAAAACAAGTTAACATAGCTGGCCAATTTGATACCAAGGTTCCCTCATAAATACTGATTTATTTGTGAGGAACACAACCAACAATGAATCGAACTACTGACTGTGTGAATATGTTTGCATGCTAGCATAGTGCATGTACATGTACGTTTGCTTGTGTCATAAGTTTATCGCTGTTTTATTATGATATGTTTTTCTGTATGCGTTTTTTTTTGTATTTGTACTTTCTGTCTTTTTTTATTTTGGTTGTTGGGTCGACATTTGTATTTATGTAGAAATTACCTTTTGCAGAATATAATCCTTTAGTTTCCTTTCGTAAATATTAATACATTTGCACTCTTTGATTTCATTTGGCAATTTATTATATAATTGGACGCCTTCATATAAAACGTTATTTTTCAAAAGGCAAAGTTTTCGGGAAAACATCGAGTTTTCAGCGATCAATCAAATTTCCAAAAGTTGCCGGAATTCAACAGAAGTATCTACTTGCTTTAAATTGCTGTGTTTTATAATTTTGAAAAATTGCATTGATTATCACAGTTCCAAAACCCACTTTTTCAGGAAAACATTGAGTTTCCAGCGTAAAACCAATTTGGGAAAAGGAAAAGTCTTTAATCGGTGGACCTTCTAGAAACAAATTAGTAAGAACTTAAAAAAAAATGCTATAGAAAACTAAATTTTTATTTGTATTTGAATATAAAATTTACTTGTGTTCTTCCAAACTGTGTATGACTGGATTTTTACGTATGTAATTATTTAGTTATCTATAATACATTTTAATGTACACCAAAAATTAAAAACAACAATGAAACTATGAACTAAAACACATACAATAGGCGGCCTTATTTCCTTATCGTTAATTAGAATACTAATAAAGAGTTTATTTTAAAGTTTTGAAGTGTCGGGAGACGTGACTTGGTTCGGACAACGTAGCTTATGCGTTTTCAAAAATTTTAAATTTTCAAAAATTTTCACAGTTGTCCAAAAACCCTTATGTTTAGGAAAACATCGAGTATTCAGCGATCAATCGGATTTTCAGAAGGTTACGCAATTCAATCGAAGGATCTACTTGAAGTATTTTTAAATTTTGAAAAATTTTAATTAACACAGTGGTCCAAAAGTTTTAAGGAATCTGTATTTCTCATAAGAACATGTTACAGTTCAATTAAATGAGATTTAAATAAATTCATCGTGTAATGACGAAGCATGCAGACTGTAGAATAATCTAAATTACAATAAAAACGCTTTAGAACAATAGTAAACAAAGCGAAATTGTTTGTAGTTACGAATGAAACAAGTTAACATAGCTGGCCAATTTGATACCAAGGTTCCCACATAAATACTGATTAATTTGTGAGGAACACAACCAACAATGAATCGAACTACTGACTGTGTGAATATGTTTGCATGCTAGCATAGTGCATGTACATGTACGTTTGCTTGTGTATGCCTACTATAGTCTCGGCGACCGCTGATCTTTAATGAATTTGACTTTCTTATTTTATTTATGTTTTGTAACGTATGTTTTCTGGTGTTATGCGTTCTTAACTTATAAATATTTAATTGTAACTTACTCATATTGATTATGGTTATTTTTTGCATATATGTGTTTATTCCATTTGTGTAACTATTCTAGTTTTATTTGTTCCTAATTAATAGTATTTAAGTGTAGTGCAGTCTGTGTCTACTTATATTGATTTACATTGTAGTTATTGCATATACATTTTTGTATTTTTATCATTTCAGTTAGTGGTAAATAATAAAAACCTGCATAACTTTATCTAAGAATATGTTATGTACTCAAACGTTTACATTTATAGTAAGTTCATAAGTTTATCGCTGTTTTATTATTATATGTTTTTCTGTATGCGTTTTTTTTTTGTGTATTTGTACTTTCTGTCTTTTTTTATTTTGTTTGTTGGGTCGACATTTGTATTTATGTAGAAATTATCTTTTGCAGAATATAATCCTTTAGTTTCCTTTTGTAAATATTAATACTTTTAAACTCTTTGATTTTATTTGGCAATGTATTATATAATTGGACGCCTTCATATAAAAAGTTCTTTTTCAAAATGCAATGCTTTTCGGGAAAACATCGAGTTTTCAGCGATCAATCAAATTTCCAAAAGTTGCCGGAATTCAACAGAAGTATCTACTTGCTTTAAATTGCTGTGTTTTATAATTTTGAAAAATTGCATTGATTATCACAGTTTCAAAACCCACTTTTTCAGGAAAACATTGAGTTTCCAGCGTAAAACCAATTTGGGAAAAGGATAAGTCTTTAATCGGTGGACCTTCTAGAAACAAATTAGTAAGAACTTAAAAAAAAATGCTATAGAAAACTAAATTTTTATTTGTATTTGAATATAAAATTTACTTGTGTTCTTCCAAACTGTGTATGACTGGATTTTTACGTATGTAATTATTTATTTATCTATAATACATTTTAATGTACACCAAAAATAAAAAACAACAAGGAAACTTATAACTAAAACACATACAATGGGCGGCCTTATCGCCTTATCGTAAATTAGAATACTAATAAAGAGTTTTTTTTTAAAGTTTTGAAGTGTCGGGAGACGTGACTTGGTTCGGACAAAGTAGCTTATGCGTTTTCTAAAATTTTGAATTTTCAAAAATATTCACAGTTGTCCAAAAACCCTTTTGTTCAGGAAAACATCGAGTGTTCAGCGATCAATCGGATTTTCAGAAGGTTACGCAATTCAATCGAAGGATCTACTTGAAGTATTTTTAAATTTTTAAAAATTTTAATTATCACAGTGGTCCAAAAGGTTTAAAGAATCTGTATTTCTCATAAGAACATGTTGCAGTTCAATTCAATGAGATTTAAATTTTAACATAAATTTATCGTCTAATGACGAAGCATGCAGACTGTAGAATAATCTAAATTACATTAAAAACGCTTTAGAACAATAGTCAACAAAGCGATATTGTCGGTAGTTACGAATAAAACAAGTTAACATAGCTGGCCAATTTGATAACAAGGTTCCCTCATAAATACTGATTAATTTGTGAGGAACACAACCAACAATGAATCGAACTACTGACTGTGTGAATATGTTTGCATGCTAGCATAGTGCATGTACATGTACGTTTGCTTGTGTATGCCTACTATAGTCTCGGCGACCGCTGATCTTTTATGAATTTGACTTTCTTATTTTATTTATGTTTTGTAACGTATGTTTTCTGGTGTTATGCGTTCTTAACTTATAAATATTTAATTGTAACTTACTCATATTGATTGTGGTTAGTTTTTGCATATATGTGTTTATTCCATGTGTGTAACTTTTCTAGTTTTATTTGTTCCTAATTAATAGTATTTAAGTGTAGTGCACTCTGTGTACTTACTTATATTGATTTACATTGTAGTTATTGCATATACATACCTTTTGTATTTTTATCATTTCAGTTAGTATTATATAATATAAACCTGCGTAACTTTATTTAAGAATATGTTATGTACTCAAACGTTTACATTTATAGTAAGTTCATAAGTTTATCGCTGTTTTATTATGGTTTGTTTTTCTGTATGCGTCTTTTTTTGTGTATTTGTACTTTCTGTCTTTTTTTGATTTTGTTTGTTGGGTCGACATTTGTATTTATGTAGAAATTATATTTTGCAGAATATAATTCTTTAGTTTCCTTTTGTAAATATTAATATACTTTTGCACTCTTTGATTTCATTTGGCAATTTATTATATAATTGGACGCCTTCAAATAAAAAGTTATTTTTCAAAAGGCAATGTTTTCGGGAAAACATTGAGTTTTCAGCGATCAATCAAATTTCCAAAAGTTGCCGGAATTCAACAGAAGTATCTACTTGCTTTAAATTGCTGTGTTTTATAATTTTGAAAAATTGCATTGATTATCACAGTTTCAAAACCCACTTTTTCAGGGAAACATTGAGTTTCCAGCGTTAAACCAATTTGGGAAAAGGAAAAGTCTTTAATCGGTGGAACTTCTAGAAACAAATTAGTAAGAACTTAAAAAAAAATGCTATAGAAAACTAAATTTTTATTTGTATTTGAATATAAAATTTTCTTGTGTTCTTACAAACTGTGTATTACTGGATTTTTACGTATGTAATTATTTATTTATCTATAATACATTTTAATGTACACCAAAAATAAAAAACAACAAGGAAACTTATAACTAAAACACATACAATGGGCGGCCTTATCGCCTTATCGTAAATTAGAATACTAATAAAGAGTTTTTTTTTAAAGTTTTGAAGTGTCGGGAGACGTGACTTGGTTCGGACAAAGTAGCTTATGCGTTTTCTAAAATTTTGAATTTTCAAAAATATTCACAGTTGTCCAAAAACCCTTTTGTTCAGGAAAACATCGAGTGTTCAGCGATCAATCGGATTTTCAGAAGGTTACGCAATTCAATCGAAGGATCTACTTGAAGTATTTTTAAATTTTGAAAAAATGTAATTAACACAGTGGTCCAAAAGGTTTAAAGAATCTGTTTTTCTCATAAGAACATGTTACAGTTCAATTAAATGAGATTTAAATTTTAACATAAATTTTCTTGGTATCTTCGGTACGTTTGTACGATGTGAACTGTCATAAAGTAACACCTTTTTAATCCTCCAGGAATTTGTAATTCTATTGTAAGACAACAATGCGGAAGTGCTATTAAGAGATCAATGTAATTTGCTAATTCCTTCGCGCTAATTTGTAATGAGGTGAGAAGTAGGAAGTCTCAAATTGGTCATTAGCGAGCCCCACCCTGATTACCTGAGCCTTTGAACGTACTTTACAAGTTTGAACTACTTTTAACAACAGTCAGTATAAGTTTGGTCTTCCAGTGAGCAAGCCATCTTAACTTTTTGCGGTCTCGTTTCAACAGCCCATATCGTCAGTAAAGTGTGTACCTCTGAAGTGCAAAACAGTGAACAGTGAAATCAGTGCCTGACTTAAAAAACTGCTATGGCCGATGAGCAACCGCGTATCAAGGACTAATTCGAGCTAGAATTTCGAGCAGACCTACATTATAAAATTCAAGTACGTACTTATTTATTTTATTCACCCTCGTTCATGTGTCACTACAGGGTGCCAACTGAAAACCAGCGTTGGGTGTCTGACGCCCAGCAAATGCTGAAATGGTAACCCTTTCGGTATGGGCACGCTCGACATAATTTTACAAAATCTTTTTATTTTATATAATTGTTCTCTCGTTTTATGTGTTTTTAGCTGTTGTGTTGTGTCTGTGTCGAATGTATATTTTTCTATTCTATACTATTCTCAAGTGAACGAGGAGCTAGTCGCCATAGACTTTTAAAAAAACTGCAAATAAGACTCGCTCACCAAGGGTTCCGTACAAATTTGCAGGTATCTCATACTTAAAATAGACATTTTTAATGATTTTTCTTACCAAATTGCATGGTTTTAGTTCAATGAAAATACCCTATAAATTTTGATTTCCTTGCTCCGTGTCAAAATATGTATCCGTTTTTTTTTTTTTGTTTATGCAAAACGGGGAAACTCTTGGCCCAAATCTCACCTGATGGAAAGTGATGATTAGGCCGAAGATGGAAGCGAGTTTCACCCGGAATCCTCTTACACAGAGGAACAAAGAGGAGACAATAACGGCCGTATTTGTTTTTTACGTTAACTTAAAGGTTTAATTTATCAAAGCTTCAAGGGAAACAAATTGGTAAGATTAATAAAAAATTGAAAATGCGTTAGTAGATAGTAGAACTAAATATTTATTTGTATTTGAATATTAACGTGTGTTTTTACAAACTGTGCATAACTGGATTGTTGCATATGTACTTAGTAATCACTTAGAGTTTTTTTTAAAGTTTTGATGTGTTTTCAGAAGCCGTAACTTGGTTCGGACTACGTAGCTTATGCATTTTCTAAAATTCTAAAACTTCAAAAATTGTCACAGTTGTCCAAAAACCCTTTTTTGAGGAAAACATCGAGTTTTCAGCGATCAATCGGATTTTCAAAAGGTAACGGAACTCAATCGAAGGATCTACTTGATACAAATTGCCAATTTATTTTTAAATTTTGAATTTTTTTATTAATTAAGACAGTTCCGAAGCCCACTTTTTCAGGAAGACATCGAGTTTCCAGCGTCCAATCAATTTGGGAAAAGGAAAAGGCAGGAATTGGTGGACCTTCTAGACACAAATAATAATTGTATGAACTTAAAAAAAATTAAAATGCGTAAGTAGATACTAGAACTAAATAATTATTTACTTGTATTTGAATATTTACTTTTGTTCTTACAAACTGAAGTGTGTTTAACTGGATTGTTACGTATGTAATGATTTATTTATTTATTATACATTTTATTTTACACCAAAAATTAAAAACAACAAGAAAACTTAAAACTAAAACACATACAATGGGCGGCCTTATCGCCTCATCGGTAATTAAAAACCAATAAACAGTTTATTTAAAAGTTTTGAAGTCTCTGCACTTTTGAGGTGTCGGGAGACGTGTCTTGTTGCGTAGAATGCAGGTCAGTGCTAAAAACATTAATAATTTCTAAGAATTTGCGGTACGTGTGATGCTTGACAGTCGAGGAAAAAACAATACGAAATCAAAAGAACGGTCACAGCTGCAGTTCTTACCAAATTCTTGGTATCTTCGGTACGATTGTACGATGTGAACTGTCATAAAGTAACACCTTTTTAATCCTCCAGGAATTTGTAATTCTATTGTAAGACATCAATGCGAAAGCGCTTTTATGAGAACAATGTAATTTGCTAATTCTTTCGCGCTAATTTGTAATGAGGTGAGCGAGTAGGAAGTCTCAAAATGGTCATTAGCGGTCCCCACCCTGACTACCTGAGCCTTTGAACGTACTTTACAAGTTTGAACTACTTTTAACAACGGTCAGTATAAGTTTGGTGTTCCAGTGAGCAAGTCGTCTTAACTTTTTGCGGTCTCGTTTCAACAGCCCATATCGTTAAGTAGCCTCCACATTATTCCCGAAGTTGATCGAAGTTGAGCGAATACGATAGTGTGGAGGGGCACTTCGCTTTGCCTCGTGCAACTTCGCTTCGCCTCGGGCGACTTCCAGTTGTTGTCGGTTTTTGCGCCCGAGTCAAAGGACTCGAAGTTCGAACACGAAGGGTCTGTCCACACTACTCGGGTCACTTCGACTCACTTCGGTTCGCGTCAGCCATAATAAATACGCACGTATTTTTAATACGCGAGAGTACACATTGCAACGGCAGTTGCCACATGAACGTTATCCATTATGCCTATCGTGAGGGGAACGGGGGGAACGGGCGACTGAGTTCCTCGCGAAGTTGCTGGAGGTGTGTGGACACCTACTTCGGACTTCGGTCAACTTCGGAGAGCACTTCGCTTCGTGCAACTTCGGAATAGTGTGGAGGAAGCATTAGTTAAGTGTGTTCCTCTGAAGTGCAAAACAGTGACCAAACTGTGAACGGTGAAATCAGTGCCTAACTTAAAAAAACTGCTATGGCCGATGAGCAACCGCGTATCAAGGACTGATTCGAGCTAGAATTTCGAGCAGATCTACATTATAAAATTCAAGTACGTACTTATTTATTTTATTTACCCTCGTTCTTGTGTCACTACAGGGTGCCAACTGAAAACCAGCGTTGGGTGTCTGACGCCCAGCGAATGCTGAGATGGTAGTTAACCCTTTCGGTATAGGCACGCTCGACATAATTTTACAATATCGTTTTTATTTCATATAATTATTGTCTCCTTTTATGTGTTTTTAGCTATTGTGTTGTGTCTGTGTCGAATGAATATTTTTCTATTCTATTCTATTCTATTCTCAAGTGAACGAGGAGCTAGTCGCCATAGACTATTAAAAAACTGCAAATCAGACTCGCACACCAAGGGTTCCGTACAAATTCGCAGGTATCTAATACTTAAAATAGACATTTTTAATGATTTTTCTTACCAAATTGCATAGTTTTAGTTCAATGAAATTACCCTTTAAATTTTGATTTCCTTGCTCGTGTCAAAATATGTATCCGTTTTTGAGACAATAACGGCCGTATCTGTTTTTTACGTTAACTTGAAGGTTTAATTTATCAAAGCTTCAAGGGGAACAAATTGGTAAGATTAAAAAAAAAAATGAAAATGCGTAAGCAGATAGTAGAACTAAATATTTGTTTGTATTTGATTATTAACGTGTGTTTTTACAAACTTTGCATAACTGGATTGTTACATAGGTATGTACTTAGTAATCACTTAAGAATTTGTTTAAAAGTTTTGAAGTCTCGACACTTTTAAACTGTCAGAAGACGAGACTTTGTTCGGGCAACGCAGCTTATGCATTTTTTTAAATTTTGAAACTACAACATTTTCAGTTGTCCGAAAACCTTTTTGTTCAGGAATACATCGAGTTTCCAGCGTCCAATCAATTTGGGAAAAGGAAAAGGCTGGAATCGGTGGACCTTCTAGACACAAATAATAATTGTATGAACTTAAAAAAAAATTGAAATGCGTAAGTAGATACTAGAACTAAATAATTATTTACTTGTATTTGAATATTTACTGTTGTTTTTACAAACTGAAGTGTGTATAACTGGATTCACGTATGTAATGATTTATTTATTTATTAAACATTTTACTGTACACCAAAAATTAAAAACAACAAGAAAACTTAAAACTAAAACACATACAATGGGCAGCCTTATCGCCTCATCGGTAATTAAAATACCAATAAAGAGTTTATTTAAAAGTTTTTAAGTCTCGGCACTTTTGAGGTGTTGGAAGACGTGTCTTGATGCGTAGAATGCCGGTCAGTGCTAAAAACATTAATAATTTCTAAGAATTTGCGGTACGTGTGATGCTTGACAATCCAGGAAAAAACAAAACGATACATACTAAAACAACGAAATCAAAAGAACGTTCACAGCTGCACTTCTTATCAAATTCTTGGTATCTTCGGTACGATTGTACGATGTGAACTGTCATAAAGTAACACCTTTTTAATCCTCCAGGAATTTGTAATTCTATTATAAGACAACAATGCGAAAGTGCTTTTATGAGAACAATGTAATTTGCTAATTCCTTCGCGCTAATTTGTAATGAGGTGAGGAGTAGGAAATCTCAAAATTGTCATTAGCGGTCCCCACCCTGACTACCTGAGCCTTGAACGTACTTTACAAGTTTGAATTACTTTTAACAACGGTCAGTATAAGTTTGGTCTTCCAGTGAGCAAGCCACCTTAACTTTTTGAGGGCTCGTTTCTAGAGCTCATCATATCGTGAGTAAAGTGTGTACCTCTGAAGTGCAAAACAGTAAACAAACTGTGAACGGTGAAATCAGTGGCTAACTTAAAAAAACTGCTATGGCCGATGAGCAACCGCGCATCAAGGACTGATTCGAGCTAGAATTTCGAGCAGACCTACATCATATAATTCAAGTACGTACTTTATTAATTTTAAAACCGACTTCAAAAAGAAGGAGGTTCTAAATTGGGACGGTATTTTTTATTGTGTATGTACACCGATTACTCTAAGGTTTTTTATCCGATTTATGTGATTCGTTTTGTATTTACCTTCGTTCGTGTGTCACTACAGGGTGCCAACTGAAAACCAGCGTTGGGTGTCTGACGCCCAGCAAATGCTGAGATGGTAACCCTTTCGGTATGGGTACGCTCGACATAATTTTACAATAGGTATCGTTTTTATTTTATATGATTGTTCTCTCGTTTTATGTGTTTTTAGCTGTTGTGTTGTGTCTGTGTCGAATGTATATTTTTCTATTCTAAACTATTCTCAAGTGAACGAGGAGCTAGTCGCCATAGACTTTTAAAAAAACTGAAAATAAGACTCGCTCACCAAGGTTTCGTACAAATTCGCAGGTATCTCATACTTAAAATAGACATTTTTAATGATTTTTCTTACCAAATTGCATGGTTTTAGTTCAATGAAAATACCCCATAAATTTTGATTTCCTTGCTCGTGTCAAAACATGTATCCGTTTTTGAGACAATAACGGCCGCATCTGTTTTTTACGTTAACTTGAAGGTTTAATTTATCAAAGCTTTAAGGGAAACAAATTGATAAGATTTAAAAAAAAATTAAAATGCGTAAGTAGATACTAGAACTAAATATTTGTTTGTATTTGAATATTAACGTGTGTTTTTACAAACTGTGCATAACTGGATTGTTACATAAATGTACTTAGTAATCACTAAAGAGTTTGTTTAAAAGTTTTGATGTGTCGGCACTTTTCACGAGTCAGAAGCCGTAACTTGATTCGGACTACGTTGCTTATGCATTTTCTAAAATTTTGAAACTTCAAAAATTTTCACAGTTGTCCTAAAACCCTTTTGTTGAGGAAAACATCGAGTTTTCAGCGATCAATCGGATTTTCAAAAGGTAACGAAATTCAATCGAAGGATCTACTTGATACAAATTGCCAATTTATTTTTAAATTTTTATTAATTAAGACAGTTCCGAAGCCCACTTTTTCAGGAAGACATCGAATTTCCAGCGTCCAATCAATTTGGGAAAAGGAATCGGTGGACCTTCTAGACACAAATAATAATTGTATGAACTTAAAAAAAATTGAAATGCGTAAGTAGATACTAGAACTATATAATTATTTCTTGTATTTACTTGTATTTGAATATTTACTTTTGTTCTTACAAACTGAAGTGTGTTTAACTGGATTGTTACGTATGTAATGATTTATTTATTTATTATACATTTTATTGTACAACAAAAATTAAAAACAACAAGAAAACTTAAAACTAAAACACATACAATGGGCGGCCTTATCGCCTCATCGGTAATTAAAATACCAATAAAGAGTTTATTTAAAAGTTTTGAAGTCTCGGCACTTTTGAGGTGTCGGGAGACGTGTCTTGATGCGTAGAATTTTGGTCAGTGCTAAAAACATTAATAATTTCTAAGAATTTGCGGTACGTGTGATGCTTGACAGTCGAGGAAAAAACAATACGAATACATTCTAAAACAACTAAATCAAAAGAACCATCACAGCTGCAGTTCTTACCAAATTCTTGGTATCATCGGTACGATAGATATCGGTCATAAAGTAACACCTTTTCAATCCTCCAGGAATTTGTAATTCTATTATAAGACAACAATGCGAAAGTGCTTTTATGAGAACAATGTAATTTGCTAATTCCTTCGCGCTTATTTGTAATGAGGTGAGGAGTAGGAAATCTCAAAATTGTCATTAGCGGTCCCCACCCTGACTACCTGAGCCTTGAACGTACTTTACAAGTTTGAATTACTTTATCAACGGTCAGTTTAAGTTTGGTCTTCCAGTGAGCAAGCCACCTTAACTTTTTGAGGGCTCGTTTCTAGAGCTCATCATATCGTGAGTAAAGTGTGTACCTCTGAAGTGCAAAACAGTAAACAAACTGTGAACGGTGAAATCAGTGGCTAACTTAAAAAAACTGCTATGGCCGATGAGCAACCGCGCATCAAGGACTGATTCGAGCTAGAATTTCGAGCAGACCTACATCATATAATTCAAGTACGTACTTTATTAATTTTAAAACCGACTTCAAAAAGAAGGAGGTTCTAAATTGGGACGGTATTTTTTATTGTGTATGTACACCGATTACTCTAAGGTTTTTTATCCGATTTATATGATTCGTTTTGTATTTACCCTCGTTCGGCTGTCACTACAGGTTGCCAACTGAAAACCAGCGCTGGGCGTCTGCCGCCTAGCAAATGCTGAAATGGGAAACCCTTTCGGTATGGGCACGCTCGACATAAATTTACAATATCGTTTTTTTATACATAATTGTTCTCTCGTTTTATGTGTTTTTTGCTATTGTGTTGTGTTTGTGTCAAATGAATATTTTTCTATTCTATTCTATTCTCAAGTGAACGAGGAGCTATTCGCCATAGACTTAAAAAAAACTGCGAATCAGATTCGCTCACCAAGGGTTGCGTACAAATTCGCAGGTATCTATTACTTAAAATAGACATTTTTAGTGTTTTTTCTTATCAAATTGGTTAGTTCTAGTTCAATGAAAATACCTTATAAATTTTGATTTCCTTGCTCGTGTCAAACTATGAATTCGATTTTGAGGCATTAACGGCTGATTTTTACATTAACTTTGTAGGTTTAATTTATAAAAGCTTCAAGAGAAACAAATTGGTAAGAACTTAAAAAAAATGAAAATGCGTAAGTAGAAACTTGAACTAAATATGTGTTTACTTGTGTTCTTTCAAACTGTCTATAACTGGATTGTTACGTATGTAATTATTTATTTATTTATTAAACATTTTATGGTACACCTAAAATTAAAAACAACAAGGATACTTAAAACTAAAACGCATACAATGGGCGGCTTTATCGCCTTATCGGTAATTAGAATACCAATAAAGAGTTTATTTTAAAGTTTTGAAGTGTCGGCACTTTTGAAGAGTCGGGAGACGTGACTTGGTTCGGACAACGTAGCTTATGCATTTTCTAAAAATTTTAAACTTCAATAATTTTCCGTCGTCCAAAAACCCTTGTATTCAGGAAAACGTCGAATTTTTAAGCGATCATTCGGATTATCAAAAGGTAACGGAATTCAATCGAAGGATCTACATGGTAAAAATTACAAAGTATTTAATTTTTTTATTAAAATCACCACAGTGCCGAAAGCCACCTTTTTCAGGAAAACATCGAGTTTTGCCGCATGTTTGAGGCGTCGGGAGACGTGTCTTGATGCGTAGAGTGCAGGTCAGTACTAAAAGTATTAATAATTTTTAAGAATCTGCGGTACGTGTTATGCTTGATAGTCGAAGAAAAAACAATACGATAGAATAAAAAAACGAAATCAAAAGAACGTTCACAGCTGCAGGTCTTATCAAATTCTTGGTATCTTCGGTACGATTGTACGATGTGAACTGTCATAAAGTAACACCTTTTTAATACTCCAGGAATTTGTAATTCTATTGTAAGACATCGACAACAATGCGGAAGTGCTATTATGAGAACAATGTAATTTGCTAATTCTTTCGCGCTAATTTGTAATGAGGTGAGCGAGTAGGAAGTCTCAAAATGGTCATTAGCGGTCCCCACCCTGACTACCTGAGCCTTTGAACGTACTTTACAAGTTTGAACTACTTTTAACAACGGTCAGTATAAGTTTGGTGTTCCAGTGAGCAAGCCGTCTTAACTTTTTGCGGTCTCGATTCAACAGCCCATATTGTCAGTAAAGTGTGTACCTCTGAAGTGCAAATCAGCTAACAAATTGTGAACAGTGAAATCAGTGCCTGACTTAAAAAACTGCTATGGCCGATAAGCAACCGCGCTTCAAGGACTGATTCGAGCTAGAATTTCGAGCAGACCTACGTTATAAAATTCAAGTACGTACTTATTTATTTTATTTACCCTCGTTCGTGTGTCTGAAATGGTAACCCTTTCGGTATGGGCACGCTCGACATAATTTTACAATATCGTTTTTATTTTATAATTATAATGTCTCGTTTCATGTGTTTTTTGCTGTTGTGTTATGTCTGTGTCGAAAGAATATTTTTCTATTCTATTCTATTCTCAAGTCAACGAGGAGCTAGTCGCCATAGACTTTTAAAAAACTGCAAATCAGACTCGCTCACCAAAGGTTCCGTACAAATTTGCAGGTATCTAATACTTAAAATAGACATTTTTAGTGATTTTTCTTACCAAATTGCATAGTAATTGTAGTTCAATGAAAATACCCTATAAAATTTGATTTCCTTGCTCGTGTCAAAATATGTATCCGTTTTTGAGACATTAACGGCCGTATCTGTATTTTACGTTAACTTGAAGGTTTAATTTAGCAACGCTTCAATTGAAACAAATTAATAAGAAATTACTTACTAAAAATGCGTAAGTAGAAACTTGAACTAAATATTTGTTTGTATTTGAATATTTTTACTTGTGTTCTTACAAACTGTGTATAACTGGATTGTCACTTTGTAATTAGTTAGTTATTTATTAAACATTTTATTGTACACCAAAAATTAGAAACAACAAGGAACTTTAAAACTAAAACGCATAAAATGGGCGGCTTTATCGCCTTATCGGTAATAAGAATAGGTACAAGTTTATTTAAAAGTTTTGAAGTGTCGGCACTTTTGAAGTGTCGGGAGACGTGACTTGGTTCGAACAACGTAGCTTATGCATTTTCAAAAATTTTGAAACTTCAATAATTTTCCGTTGTTCAAAAACCCTTTTGTTCAGGAAAACATCGATTTTTCAGCGATCAATCGGATTATCAAAAGGTAACGGCATTCAATCGAAGGATCTACTTAGTAAAAATTACAAAGTATTTAAAATTTTTATTAAATGGTTAAATCACCACAGTGCTAAAAGCCACTTTTTTCAGGAAAACATCGAGTTTTCAGTGACATATCAATTTCGGAAAAGGAAAAGAATTATTTCGGTGGGCACTGTGTTCTACAAACAAATTGGTAAGAATTTTAAAAATCGAAAATGCATGAGTACTAGAACTGAATATTTATCTTTAGGTAGGTCAATATAAATATGAAAAATTGCATAAGAATTTTAAAAGAGACGTGTCAAAAATGTTTCAACTTGTGTTTTGACAAGATGTGTAAGAGTGGATTCTTACGTATGTACTTACAACGAAATGTTAATTTAAAAGTTTTGAAGTTCTGTGCGAGTCAGCCGCATGTTTGAGACGTCGGGAGACTTGTCTTGATGCGTAGAATGCAGGTCAGTGCTAAAAGCATTAATAATTTCTATGAATATGCGGTACGTGTGATGCTTGACAGTCCAGGAAAAACAATACGATAGATAATAAAACAACGAAATCAAAAGAACGTTCACAGCTGCAGTTCTTATAAAATTCTTGGTATCTTCGGTACGTTTGTACGATGTGAACTGTCATAAAGTAACACCTTTTTAATCCTCCAGGAATTTGTAATTCTATTTTAAGACAACAATGCGGAAGTGCTATTATGAGAACAATGTAATTTGCTAATGCCTTCGCATTAATTTGTAGGTAATGAGGTGAGAAGTAGGAAGTATAAAAATGGGCATTAGCGGTCCCCACCCTGACTACCTGCTAGTCTATTCTGTAAATAACCATTTCGATATTCACTTCACCTGAGTGACTAAGCTTACAAAGTGAACTTTATTTCACACATCATAAGGTCTTATATTTATACGAATTTGAAACTCACCTCGGATTCCGCTGTCGAGACACGAAAATGTTGTTACAGAATAGCACTGCTTAGCCTTTGAACGTACTTTACAAGTTTGAACTACTTTTAACAACGGTCAGTATAAGTTTGGTGTGCCAGTGAGCAAGCCGTCTTAACTTTTTGCGGTCTCGTTTCAACAGCCCATATCGTCAGTAAAGTGTGTACCTCTGAAGTGCAAATCAGTTAACAAATTGTGCACAGTGAAATCAGTGCCTGACTTAAAAAACTGCTATGGCCGATGAGCAACCGCGTATCAAGGACTGATTCGAGCTAGAATTTCGAGCAGACCTACATTATAAAATTCAAGTACGTACTTATTTATTTTATTTACCTTCGTTCATGTGTCACTACAGGGTGTCAACTGAAAACCAGCGCTGCGCTGGGTGTCTGCCGCCTAGCAAATGCTGAGATGGTAGCGAACCCTTTCAGTAAGGGCACGCTCTACATAATTTTACAATATCGTTTTATTTTATATAATTATTCTCTCGTTTTAAGTGTTTTTTGCTGTTGTGTTGTGTCTGTGTTGAATGAATATTGTTCTATTCTACTCTCTTCTCAAGTGAGCGAGGAGCTCGTCACTATAGACTTTAAAAATACTGCGAATCAGACTCGCTCACCAAGGGTTCCGTAGAAATTTGCAGGTATCTAATTCTTAAAATTGTCATTTTTAGTGATTTTTCTTACCAAATTGCATAGTTTTAGTTCAATGGAATTCCCCAAAAATGTTGATTTCCTTACTCGTGTCAAACTATGTATCCGTTTTTGAGACATTAATGGCCGTATCTGTATTTTACGTTAACTTGAAGGTTTAATTTATCAAAGCTTCAAGGAAAACAAATTGGTAAGAACTTAAAAAAAATGAAAATGCGTAAGTAGAAACTAGAACTAAATATTTGTTTGTATTTGAATATTTGTTTGTATTTTGAAGTGTCGGGAGACGTTACTTGGTTCGGACAACGAAGCGTATGTGTTTTCTATAATTTTGAAACTTCAAAAATTTTCACAGTTGTCCAAAAACCTTTTGTTCAGGAAAACATCGAGTTTTCAGCGAAAAATCGGATTTTCAGAAGGTTACGCAATTCAATCGAAGGATCTACTTGAAGTTTTTTTAAATTTTGAAAAATTTTAATTAACACATTGGTCCAAAAGGTTTAAAGAATCTGTATTTCTCATAAGAACATGTTACAGTTCAATTAAATGAGATTTAAATTTTAACATAAATTCATCGTCTAATGACGAAGCATGCAGACTAAAGAATAATATAAATTACAATAAAAACGCTTTAGAACAATAGTAAACAAAGCGAAATTGTCGGTAGTTTCGAATAAAACAAGTTAACATAGCTGGCCAATTTGATACCAAGGTACCCTCATAAATACTGATCAATTTGTGAGGAACACAACCAACAATGAATCGAACTACTGACTGTGTGAATATGTTTGCATGCTAGCATAGTGCATGTACATGTACGTTTGCTAGTGTATGCCTACTATAGTCTCGGCGACCGCTGATCTTTTATGAATTTGTTTTTTTTTATTTTATTTATGTTTTGTTACGTATAATTTCTGGTGTTATGCGTTTTTATCTTATAAATATTTAATTGTAACTTACTCATATTGATTATGGTTAGTTTTTGCATATATGTGTTTATTCCATGTGTGTAACTATTCTAGTTTTATTTGTTCCTAATTAATAGTATTTAAGTGTGGTGCACTCTGTGTACCGACTTATATTAATTTACATTTTAGTTATTCCATATACATACCTTTTGTATTTTTATCATTTCAGTTAGTGTTATATAATATAAACCTGCATAACTTTATCTAAGAATATGTTATGTACTCAAACGTTTACATTTATAGTAAGTTCATAAGTTTATCGCTGTTTTATTATGATATGTTTTTCTGTATGCGTTTTTTTGTGTATTTGTACTTTCTGTCTTTTTTTTTATTTTGTTTGTTGGGTCGACATTTGTATTTATGTAGAAATTACCTTTTGCAGAATATAATTCTTTAGTTTCCTTTTGTAAATATTAATACTTTTGCACTCTTTGATTTAATTTGGCAATTTATTATATAATTAGACGCCTTCATATAAAAAAGTTATTTTTCAAAAGGCAATGTTTTCAGGAAAACATCGAGTGTTCAGCGATCAATCGGATTTTCAGAAGGTTACGCAATTCAATCGAAGGATCTACTTGAAGTATTTTTAAATTTTTAAAAATTTTAATTATCACAGTGGTCCAAAAGGTTTAAAGAATCTGTATTTCTCATAAGTACATGTGACAGTTCAATTAAATGAGATTTAAATTTTAACATAAATTTATCGTCTAATGACGAAGCATGCAGACTGTAGAATAATCTAAATTACAATAAAAACGCTTTAGAACAACAGTAAACAAAGCGATATTGTCGGTAGTTACGAATAAAACAAGTTAACATAGCTGGCCAATTTGATACCAAGGTTCCCTCATAAATACTGATTAATTTGTGAGGAACACAACCAACAATGAATCGAATAACTGACTGTGTGAATATGTTTGCATGCTAGCATAGTGCATGTACATGTACGTTTGCTTGTGTATGCCTACTATAGTCTCGGCGACCGCTGATCTTTTATGAATTTGACTTTCTTATTTTATTTATGTTTTGTAACGTATTATTTCTGGTATTTTGCGTTCTTAACTTATAAATATTTAATTGTAACTTACTCATATTGATTATGGTTAGTTTTTGCATATATGTGTTTATTCCATGTGTGTAACTATTCTGGTGTGCACTCTGTGTACCGACTTATATTAATTTACATTGTAGTTATTGCATATACATACCTTTTGTATTTTTATCATTTCAGTTAGTGTTATATAATATAAACCTGCATAACTTTATCTAAGAATATGTTATGTACTCAAACGTTTACATTTATAGTAAGTTCATAAGTTTATCGCTGTTTTATTATGATATGTTTTTCTGTATGCGTTTTTTTTGTGTATATGTACTTTCTGTCTTTTTTTTATTTTGTTTGTTGGGTCGACATTTGTATTTATGTAGAAATTACCTTTTGCAGAATATAATTCTTTAGTTTCCTTTTGTAAATATTAATACTTTTGCACTCTTTGATTTCATTTGGCAATTTATTATATAATTGGACGCCTTCATATAAAAAAGTTATTTTTCAAAACGCAATGTTTTCAGGAAAACATCGAGTTTTCAGCGATCAATCAAATTTCCAAAAGTTGCCGCAATTCAACAGAAGTATCTTCTTGCTTTAAATTGCTGTGTTTTATAATTTTGAAAAATTGCATTGGTTATCACAGTTTCAAAACCCACTTTTTCAGGAAAACATTGAGTTTCCAGCGTAAAACCAATTCGGGAAAGGAAAAGTCTTTAATCGGTGGACCTTCTAGAAACAAATTAGTAAGAACTTAAAAAAAATTAAAATGCGTAAGTAGAAAAGTAAATTTTTATTTGTATTTGAATATAAAATTTATTTGTGTTCTTAATGACTGGATTTTTACGTATGTAATTATTTATTTATTTATTATACATTTTATTGTACACCAAAAATTAAAAACAACAAGGAAACTTGAAACCACAACACATACAATGGGCGGCCTTATCGCCTTATCGTAAATTAGAATACTAATAAAGAGTTTCTTTTTAAAGTTTTGAAGTGTCAGGAGACGTGACTTGGTTCGGACAACGTAGCTTATGCGTTTTCTAAAATTTTGAATTTTCAAAAATATTCACAGTTGTCCAAAAACCCTTTTGTTCAGGAAAACATCGAGTGTTCAGCGATCAATCGGATTTTCAGAAGGTTACGCAATTCAATCGAAGGATCTACTTGAAGTATTTTTAAATTTTTAAAAATTTTAATTATCACAGTGGTCCAAAAGGTTTAAAGAATCTGTATTTCTCATAAGAACATGTGACAGTTCAATTAAATGAGATTTAAATTTTAACATAAATTTATCGTCTAATGACGAAGCATGCAGACTGTAGAATAATCTAAATTACAATAAAAACGCTTTAGAACAATAGTCAACAAAGCGAAATTGTCGGTAGTTACGAATAAAACAAGTTAACATAGCTGGCCAATTTGATACCAAGGTTCCCTCATAAATACTGATTAATTTGTGAGGAACACAACCAACAATGAATCGAACTACTGACTGTGTGAATATGTTTGCATGCTAGCATAGTGCATGTACATGTACGTTTGCTTGTGTATGCCTACTATAGTCTCGGCGACCGCTGATCTTTTATGAATTTGACTTTCTTATTTTATTTATGTTTTGTAACGTATTTTTTCTGGTATTTTGCGTTCTTAACTTATAAATATTTAATTGTAACTTACTCATATTGATTATGGTTAGTTTTTGCATATATGTGTTTATTCCATGTGTGTAACTATTCTGGTGTGCACTCTGTGTACCGACTTATATTAATTTACATTGTAGTTATTGCATATACATACCTTTTGTATTTTTATCATTTCAGTTAGTGTTATATAATATAAACCTGCATAACTTTACCTAAGAATATGTTATGTACTCAAACGTTTACATTTATAGTAAGATCATAAGTTTATCGCTGTTTTATTATGATATGTTTTTTCTGTATGCGTTTTTTTTGTGTATTTGTACTTTCTGTCTTTTTAATTAACACAGTGGTCCAAAAGGTTTAAGGAATCTGTATTTCTCATAAGAACATGTTACAGTTCAATTAAATGAGATTTATATTTTAACATAAATTTATCGTCTAATGACGAAGCATGCAGACTGTAGAATAATCTAAATTACAATAAAAACGCTTTAGAACAATAGTAAACACAGCGAAATTGTCGGTAGTTACGAATAAAACAAGTTAACATAGCTGGCCAATTTGATACCAAGGTTCCCTCATAAATACTGATTAATTTGTGAGGAACACAACCAACAATGAATCGAACTACTGACTGTGTGAATATATTTGCATGCTAGCATAGTGCATGTACATGTACGTTTGCTTTTGTATGCCTACTATAGTCTCGGCGACCGCTGATCTTTTATGAATTTGACTTTCTTATTTTATTTATGTTTTGTAACGTATGTTTTCTGGTGTTATGCGTTCTTAACGTATAAATATTTAATTGTAACTTACTCATATTGATTGTGGTTAGTTTTTGCATATATGTGTTTATTCCATGTGTGTAACTATTCTAGTTTTATTTGTTCCTAATTAATAGTATTTAAGTGTAGTGCACTCTGTGTACCTACTTATATTGATTTAAATTGTAGTTATTGCATATACATACATACCTGTTATATTTTTATCATTTCAGTTAATGTTATATAATATAAACCTGCATTACTTTATCTAAGAATATGTTATGTACTCAAACGTTTACATTTATAGTAAGTTCATAAGTTTATCGCTGTTTTATTATGATATGTTTTTCTTTATGCGTTTTTTTGTGTATTTGTACATTCTGCCTTTTTTATTTTTTTTTGTTGGGTCAACATTTGTATTTATGTAGAAATTACCTTTTGCAGAATATAATCCTTTAGTTTCCTTTTGTAAATATTAATACTTTTGCACTCTTTGATCTCATTTGGCAATTTATTATACAATTGGACGCCTTCAAATAAAAATTTCTTATTCAAAAGGCAATGTTTTCGGAAAAACATCGAGTTTTCAGCGATCAATCAAATTTCCAAAAGTTGCCGGAATTCAACAGAAGTATCTACTTGCTTTAAATTGCTGTGTTTTATAATTTTGAAAAATTGCATTGATTATCACAGTTCCAAAACCCACTTTTTCAGGAAAATATTGAGTATCCAGCGTATAGCCAATTTGGGAAAAGGAAAAGTCTAATCGGTGGACCTTCTAGAAACAAATTAGTAAGAACTTAAAAAAATAATATGCGTAAGTAGAAAAGTAAATTTTTATTTGTATTTGAATATAAAATTTACTTGTGTTCTTACAAGCTGTGTATGACTGGATTTTTACGTATGTAATTATTTATTTATCTCTATAATACATTTTATTGTACACCAAAAATTAAAAACAACAAGGAAACTTAAAACTTAAACACATACAATGGGCGGCCTTATCGCCAAAATTCAAAAATTCAAGCATTTATTTCAATTAAACCATGTGTAGGCACTTTTGAATTGTCAAGGTCGGTCGGTCCAAAAAGTTGAAGCTATTTGCACGTTCCAAAGCGTAGATCTCTATGGAGAAGAACGTGCAAGAAACTCCACGGACACTCTTTTAAAAATAATATTTGTTTACAAAGATTTATTTACATCGGGTTGACATTATACATACATGTGAGAACGATGTAAAAAACGAGCAGGATAAAAGCGTCCGGAATAAAAGAGGAACAATTCAAAGAAATAATTAAAATTAACCATGGCAGCTAAGAAATGACCAGTCCCGACTGACGGCGCCCGTTCACGAACATGACGCATGCGCCAGCACCATTCGGCTCAACCATTTTGAAGGGAGCCAAATGATCCAACGCATACGCCACCATCAGCTAGACTTTTGAGTGAGCATGACACTCCCAACCGCCAGGGTACATTCAAGTCAAAAACATACCTAAAACTGATAATTAAAGTTAAAGGTACACAGTACTCACACATGTGCTGTTAATGGCTGAAATTATACAATGCTTAGTAAGTTGATTCTAACAATGCAAATTTTTCTTACAATCTTCAGCCGGTCCAACAATGTTTCCGAACTATTTACAGATTAGTTTGGGCTCCCTAGTGGCTGTGGAGCAGGACCAGCATTCAGCCAAGCATTTTTATCTTCAATATAATCCCCCAACTTATAATATGCTTGCCTGCATAGTGTGCGTTTAATACAAGACTTGAATTTCGTCTCATTTAGTTCTAATATATGGGGAGGTATCTTATTATAACATTTTAAACAGTACCCCATGAAAGATGAGGCTACTTTAGCCAGTCTGAAGCCTGGTTGAACTAACTGGTCCCTATTTCTAGTACTATAATTATGTCTCTCGCCTCTTTTACTAAAAAGATGTAAATTCTTTCTGACATACATGATGTTTTCGTAAATGTATTGACAAGGTACCGTCATGATGTTAATATTCTTAAACAGTTCCCTGAGAGAATCGCGCCGGCTGAGATTATATATCGCTTTGATGGCTCTTTTCTGCAGAATAAAAATAGACTCGATGTCTGCAGCCCGTCCCCATAGTAAAATACCGTAAGACATGATACTGTAAAAGTAACTAAAATATACCAGTCTCGCGGTATCGACATCCGTTAGTTGGCGGATTTTTCTAACAGCATATGCTGCTGAACTTAGCCGTCCGGAAAGAGATGTTATATGAGGGCCTCATTGTAGCCTGGGGTCAAGCGTAATTCCCAGGAAAACCGTTTTATCGACGAATTCTAGTTTTTCCTTGTTCAATAATATGTCACAATCACTGCTTTTGACATTAGGTAAGGCAAATCTTATGCACTTTGTTTTCTTTTCATTTAGAACTAAATTATTCGCCGTGAACCAATTTTGGACTTGCATTAGGGCATTATTTATGTCATTAACATTGTTCGTCCTTCTCGTTAATTAGAATACTAATAAAGAGTTTATTTTAAAGTTTTGAAGTGTCGGGAGACGTGACTTGGTTCGGTCAACGTAGCATACGCGTTTTCTAAAATTTTGAATTTTCAAAAATTTTCACAGTTGTCCAAAAACTCGAGTGTTCAGCGATCAACCGGATTTTCAGAAGGTTACGCAATTCAATCGAAGGATCTACTTGAAGTATTTTTAAATTTTGAAAAATTTTAATTAACACAGTGGTCCAAAAGCTTTAAAGAATCTGTATTTTTCATAAAAACATGTTACAGTTCAATTAAATGAGATTTAAATAAATTCATCGTCTAATGACGAAGCATGCAGACTAAAGAATAATCTAAATTACAATAAAAACGCTTTAGAACAATAGTAAACAAAGCGAAATTCTCGGTAGTTTCGAATAAAACAAGTTAACATAGCTGGCCAATTTGATACCAAGGTACCCTCATAAATACTGATTAATTTGTGAGGAACACAACCAACAATGAATCGAACTACTGACTGTGTGAATATGTTTGCATGCTAGCATAGTGCATGTACATGTACGTTTGCTTGTGTATGCCACTATAGTCTCGGCGACCGCTGATCTTTTATGAATTTGACTTTCTTATTTTATTTATGTTTTGTAACGTATTTTTTCTGGTGTTATGCGTTCTTAACTTATAAATATGTAATTGTAACTTACTCATATTGATCATGGTTAGTTTTTGCATAAATATGTGTTTATTCCATTCTAGTTTTATTTGTTCTTAATTAATAGTATTTAAGTGTAGTGCACTCTGTGTACTTACTTATATAAATTTACATTTTAGTTGTTGCATATACATACCTTTTGTATCTTTATCATTTCAGTTAGTGTTATATAATATAAACTTGCATAACTTTATCTAAGAATATGTTATGTGCTCAAACGTTTACATTTATAGTAAGTTCATAAGTTTATCGCTGTTTTATTATGATATGTTTTTCTGTATGCGTTTTTTTTGTGTATTTGTACTTTCTGCCTTTTTTTATTTTGTTTGTTGGGTCAACATTTGTATTTATGTAGAAATTACCTTTTGCAGAATATAATCCTTTAGTTTCCTTTTGTAAATATTAATACTTTTGCACTCTTTGATTTCATTTGGCAATTTATTATATAATTGGACGCCTTCAAATAAAAAGTTCTTTTTCAAAAGGCAATGTTTTCAAATCAAAAATCAAATCATTTATTCGCATAGAATGTGGGTATTTTAACAAAAGTTGGTAAAAAATATATTGGCCCGTGCACATTCTGCCTGAGTATTGGCATGCAAAATTTAACAAAATATGTTTCAACTTTAAATATTAAGGAACACCAAATATACGTTTCAAATTAAAATGTAGTTGGTACACTAATAAAATAATTAATATAATAATTTCAAAATCAAATTTTAAACTTCAATACATAATAATTATAAATGGAAAACTATTAAAATAATTAATATAATAATTTCAAATTAAAATGTCAATAATAACAACTTAATGTCAATTATAATTAATGTCAATAATACAGTGCTCACGGTGTAACTGCAGTGTCACAATAGAGGATCATTCAAAAAATCACTTATTGTATAGTAACATTTCTGAGTCAAATATGCCTCGAGTTTGTTTTATTTCTAAGACTATTGTTGATGTCCTCTTCATAATCACTAACATCATTACATTTTATAAGCGCTGTGCTGTCATCGGCAAATAGAACCATAGGATGTCGAATTTGTTGAGGCAAATCATTTATATACAGCAAAAATATTGGAGGACCTAATACACTACCCTGTGGTACACCAAATTTGACTATTTTACCCTCAGATTGATATTTCTGTTCACATTTTGACTGAAGACAAATTCTGGATATCTCGGTATACTGTGTGCGGTTACTAAGGTAAGATTTTAGGAGATTTAACACGTTACCCCTTATACCGTATTTATTAAGTTTGCTTATTAAAATATCATGATTGACACAATCAAAAGCCCTAGTCATGTCTGTAAAAATAGCACAGATAGGGTTATTTTTATCAATGTTTATCATAACTTCGTGTAATAAGTCATACAGTGCTGTATTTATACTTTTATTCTTTCTGAAACCTGCTTTCTGAAAAACATCGAGTTTACAGCGATCAATCAAATTTCCAAAAGTTGCTGGAATTCAACAGAAGTATCTACTTGCTTTAAATTGCTGTGTTTTATAATTTTGAAAAATTGCATTGATTATCACAGTTCCAAAACCCACTTTTTCAGGAAAATATTGAGTATCCAGCGTAAAGCCAATTTGGGAAAAGGAAAAGTCTTTAATCGGTGGACCTTCTAGAAACAAATTAGTAAGAACTTAAAAAAATAAAATGCGTAAGTAGAAAAGTAAATTTTTATTTGTATTTGAATATAAAATTTACTTGTGTTCTTACAAGCTGTGTATGACTGGATTTTTACGTATGTTATTATTTATTTATCTATAATACATTTTATTGTACACCAAAAATTAAAAAAAAACAAGGAAACTTAAAACTAAAACACATACAATGGGCGGCCTTATCGCCTTATCGTTAATTAGAATACTAATAAAGAGTTTATTTTAAAGTTTTGAAGTGTCGGGAGACGTGACTTGGTTCGGACGACGTAGCTTACGCGTTTTCTAAAATTTTGAATTTTCAAAAATTTTCACAGTTGTCCAAAAACCCTTTTGTTCAGGAAAACATCGAGTGTTCAGCGATCAATCGGATTTTCAGAAGGTTACGCAATTCAATCGAAGGATCTACTTGAAGTATTTTTAAATTTTGAAAAATTTTAATAAACACAGTGGTCCAAAAGGTTTAAAGAATCTGTATTTCTCATAAGAACATGTTACAGTTCAATTAAATGAGATTTAAATAAATTCATTGTCTAATGACGAAGCATGCAGACTGTAGAATAATCTAAATTCCAGTAAAAACGCTTTAGAACAATAGTAAACAAAGCGAAATTGTCGGTAGTTAAGAATAAAACCAAGTTAACATAGCTGGCAGATACCAAGGTTCCCTTATAAATACTGATTTATTGGTGAGGAACACGACCAACAATGAATCGAACTACTGACTGTGTGAATATGTTTGTATGCTAGCATAGTGCATGTACATGTACGTTTGCTTGTGTATGCCTACTATAGTCTCGGCGACCGCTGATCTTTTATGAATTTGACTTTCTTATTTTATTTATGTTTTGTAACGTATGTTTTCTGGTGTTATGCGTTCTTAACTTATAAATATTTAATTGTAACTTACTCATATTGATTGTGGTTAGTTTTTGCATATATGTATTTATTCCATGTGTGTTACTATTCTAGTTTTATTTGTTCTTACTTAATAGTATTTAAGTGTAGTGCAGTCTGTGTACCTACTTATATTGATTTACATTGTAGTTATTGCATATACATACCTTTTGTATTTTTATCATTTCAGTTAGTGTTATATAATATAAACTTGCATAACTTTATCTAAGAATATGTTGTGTACTCAAACGTTTACATTTATAGTAAGTTCATAAATTTATCGCTGTTTTATTATGATATGTGTTTCTGTATGCGTTTTTTTTGTATTTGTTACGCAATTCAATCGAAGGATCCACTTGAAGTATTTTTAAATTTTGAAAAAATTTAATTAACACAGTGGTCCAGAAGGTTTAAAGAATCCGTATTTCTCATAAGAACATGTTAGAGTTCAATTAAATGAGATTTAAATTTTAACATAAATTTATCGTCTGTTGACGAAGCATGCAGACTGTAGAATAATCTAAATAAAAATAAAAACGCTTTAGAACAATAGTCAACAAAGCGAAATTGTCGGTAGTTACGAATAAAACAAGTTAACATAGCTGGCCAATTTGATACCAAGGTACCCTCATAAATACTGATTAATTTGTGAGGAACACAACCAACAATGAATCGAACTACTGACTGTGTGAATATGTTTGCATGCTAGCATAGTGCATGTACATGTACGTTTGCTTGTGTATGCCTACTATAGTCTCGGCGACCGCTGATCTTTTATGAATTTGACTTTCTTATTTTATTTATGTTTTGTAACGTATTATTTCTGGTATTTTGCGTTCTTAACTTATAAATATTTAATTGTAACTTACTCATATTGTTTGTGGTTAGTTTTTGCATATATGTGTTTATTCCATGTGTGTAACTATTCTAGTTTTATTTGTTCCTAATTAATAGTATTTAAGTGTAGTGCACTCTGTGTACCTATTTATATTGATTTACATTGTAGTTATTGCATATACATACCTTTTGTATTTTTATCATTAGTTAGTGTTATATAATATAAACCTGCATTACTTTATCTAAGAATATGTTATGTACTCAAACGTTTACATTTATAGTAAGTTCATAAGTTTATCGCTGTTTTATTATGATATGTTTTTCTGTATGCGTTATTTTGTGTATTTGTACTTTCTGTCTTTTTAATTAACACAGTGGTCCAAAAGGTTTAAGGAATCCGTATTTCTCATAAGAACATGTTACAGTTGAATTAAATGAGATTTAAATTTTAACATAAAGGAAAACGCCCAAAAAATGCCTGAAATGGACAAAAACTACTTATAGTCCTTAATTTCATTTAAAATAAAATATGTATTACGAAATGTTTCTCAAGTTTGTATACCTAGGGTGAAAATATAACGATATTAAAAATATTTACTTTGATATCCGTCATAGTCATTCATAATTTATAATGGCGGTCAGTGTTTATTTGACATGAGTAATCGACATTCAGCCAAATAGTAATCGTCATCCGAACTATATGTCTTTATATATATCTATATATCATTCATTTAATATTATTTGACCTATTTATACCGTAAATCTAATTTAAATAGTATATGCGTATCAATATTAATTAAAACAAAACATCTCGAATTATAAAACATATCGTAGGCTGTATGCATCACTCATGTCCTTTGCCTTGTTGACAGTTTGACATGAATGCATTTTCATTTTTTCGGATTGAATTAATCGATTCATGGTTTTTTTTATTTTTATTTTATTTGTTCGGGAAAATAAACAGTTATACATTAATGTTATACAAAGTTATAAATACATCAGAATGACAAATGTATAACCTACGACATTTTCCACAACATATTAAAAGTAATACATAACAGTGCGCTATTCTAAGCTATTAAAACAGAAAAGTATTTAGTAGTGAACTTTACAGGTAAATAAATAGGCATGCAAATAACAGAGAAATGGGGAGGGAGAGAGAAAATAAATATAAAACTAACTATTATAATCCAAAATAATTTTGTAGACAACACCTCTAAACTTTGGAGCAGAGACAGAGAAGAAGTCAATGTCTTCAAAGATTTTGTTGTATTGATTGGTAAGGCGGCGTAGGGGTGCTCGCAAACCTGCGTATGTACGACAGCTACTTACTGCAAATAAAGGTCTTGCTCGCACCCAACGGCAAATCGTTGTTCTGGGCACCACATAACCAATCTTGTTGCGAACATCCATACAATCATAAGTATTGCACAGATCAAACAAAAACATCGTTTCCAACATTATTCTTCTTTTCGGTTTTGCGGACTATTGCGTTTGCAACTCGAGTTAATTCAGGATTATTATATTATAACAATGACTGTGGCTATTTTTTAGGATTTTAATTTTACTTCTGCTCACGTTACCCATTTTTGACACGACTTAGTTTGGACCCGCCTAAACGAAGACTCGGCTTTTTGACGACGGACCTTAACCTGCTTTAAATACGACTCTGCTGTTGTTTTGGACTTGTGGACCGTGTACCTGCCTACACACTGCGTGATCCAGACACCACAACACACCTAAGTCAACCTCCACTACCTCACACTACTACTCACACTCACACTCCCACTCAGAATACAAGTCACGATGACTTTCCTGACGCCGGAGAGAGCATGGTCAGAAAAACTCGTTCGGGCCGCAGAGTGAAATTACCAAAATATTATCGCCCGTAGGACGGTCTCTGGAGGGGGGTGGTGTAGCTGGTGTGGTGTAGCGTAGCCCAGATTAAGAGTAAAAAAGAATGTCATATGTCATTGTCAATGAAAGAACTTTATTGAGTGATTAGGATGTAGCGATGTAGCGTAGCTCCTAACTTATAATAATATTTAGTGTTCTGTCTGTGCTTTTCATTTCGCCTTCTGGCTTATTTATTGCAACCCCTTATCGCTTCAAATGTAATCTCATATCTGTGCAAAATGATGAAGTACGTTGTTTAATATAGGCATGAATAACACCACAAGCTTTAAGTATTTAGATTCCCTAGTTCTCTTGCCTATTTATTTACATATTTGCCTATTTATCTGTTTTATTATGATATGTTTTACGGTATGCGTTTTTTTGTGTTTTTGTTACGTAATTCAATCGATGGATCTACAAGAAGTATTTTTAAATTTTGAAAAATTTTAATTAACACAGTGGTCCAAAAGGTTTAAGGAATCTGTATTTCTCATAAGAACATGTAACAGTTCAATTAAATGAGATTTAAATGTTAACATAAATTTATCGTCTAAAATGACGAAGCATGCAGACTGTACAATAATCTAAATTACAATAAAAACGCTTTAGAACAATAGTAATTAAAGCGAAATGGTCGGTAGTAACGAATAAAACAAGTTAACATAGCTGGCCAATTTGATACCAAGGTTCCCTCATAAATACTGATTAATTTGTGAGGAACACAACCAACAATGAATCGAACTACTGACTGTGTGAATATGTTTGCATGCTAGCATAGTGCATGTACATGTACGTTTGCTTGTGTCATAAGTTTATCGCTGTTTTATTATGATATGTTTTTCTGTATGCGTTTTTTTTTTTGTATTTGTACTTTCTGTCTTTTTTTATTTTGGTTGTTGGGTCGACATTTGTATTTATGTAGAAATTACCTTTTGCAGAATATAATCCTTTAGTTTCCTTTCGTAAATATTAATACATTTGCACTCTTTGATTTCATTTGGCAATTTATTATATAATTGGACGCCTTCATATAAAACGTTATTTTTCAAAAGGCAATGTTTTCGGGAAAACATCGAGTTTTCAGCGATCAATCAAATTTCCAAAAGTTGCCGGAATTCAACAGAAGTATCTACTTGCTTTAAATTGCTGTGTTTTATAATTTTGAAAAATTGCATTGATTATCACAGTTCCAAAACCCACTTTTTCAGGAAAACATTGAGTTTCCAGCGTAAAACCAATTTGGGAAAAGGAAAAGTCTTTAATCGGTGGACCTTCTAGAAACAAATTAGTAAGAACTTAAAAAAAAATGCTATAGAAAACTAAATTTTTATTTGTATTTGAATATAAAATTTACTTGTGTTCTTCCAAACTGTGTATGACTGGATTTTTACGTATGTATTTATCTATAATACATTTTAATGTACACCAAAAATTAAAAACAACAATGAAACTATGAACTAAAACACATACAATAGGCGGCCTTATTTCCTTATCGTTAATTAGAATACTAATAAAGAGTTTATTTTAAAGTTTTGAAGTGTCGGGAGACGTGACTTGGTTCGGACAACGTAGCTTATGCGTTTTCAAAAATTTTAAATTTTCAAAAATTTTCACAGTTGTCCAAAAACCCTTATGTTCAGGAAAACATCGAGTATTCAGCGATCAATCGGATTTTCAGAAGGTTACGCAATTCAATCGAAGGATCTACTTGAAGTATTTTTAAATTTTGAAAAATTTTAATTAACACAGTGGTCCAAAAGTTTTAAGGAATCTGTATTTCTCATAAGAACATGTTACAGTTCAATTAAATGAGATTTAAATAAATTCATCGTCTAATGACGAAGCATGCAGACTGTAGAATAATCTAAATTACAATAAAAACGCTTTAGAACAACAGTAAACAAAGCGAAATTGTTTGTAGTTACGAATGAAACAAGTTAACATAGCTGGCCAATTTGATACCAAGGTTCCCACATAAATACTGATTAATTTGTGAGGAACACAACCAACAATGAATCGAACTACTGACTGTGTGAATATGTTTGCATGCTAGCATAGTGCATGTACATGTACGTTTGCTTGTGTATGCCTACTATAGTCTCGGCGACCGCTGATCTTTAATGAATTTGACTTTCTTATTTTATTTATGTTTTGTAACGTATGTTTTCTGGTGTTATGCGTTCTTAACTTATAAATATTTAATTGTAACTTACTCATATTGATTATGGTTATTTTTTGCATATATGTGTTTATTCCATTTGTGTAACTATTCTAGTTTTATTTGTTCCTAATTAATAGTATTTAAGTGTAGTGCAGTCTGTGTCTACTTATATTGATTTACATTGTAGTTATTGCATATACATTTTTGTATTTTTATCATTTCAGTTAGTGGTAAATAATAAAAACCTGCATAACTTTATCTAAGAATATGTTATGTACTCAAACGTTTACATTTATAGTAAGTTCATAAGTTTATCGCTGTTTTATTATTATATGTTTTTCTGTATGCGTTTTTTTTTGTGTATTTGTACTTTCCGTCTTTTTTTATTTTGTTTGTTGGGTCGACATTTGTATTTATGTAGAAATTATCTTTTGCAGAATATAATCCTTTAGTTTCCTTTTGTAAATATTAATACTTTTAAACTCTTTGATTTTATTTGGCAATGTATTATATAATTGGACGCCTTCATATAAAAAGTTCTTTTTCAAAATGCAATGCTTTTCGGGAAAACATCGAGTTTTCAGCGATCAATCAAATTTCCAAAAGTTGCCGGAATTCAACAGAAGCATCTACTTGCTTTAAATTGCTGTGTTTTATAATTTTAAAAAATTGCATTGATTATCACAGTTTCAAAACCCACTTTTTCAGGAAAACATTGAGTTTCCAGCGTAAAACCAATTTGGTAAAAGGAAAAGTCTTTAATCGGTGGACCTTCTAGAAACAAATTAGTAAGAACTTAAAATAAAATGCTATAGAAAACTAAATTTTTATTTGTATTTCAATATAAAATTTACTTGTGTTCTTCCAAACTGTGTATGACTGGATTTTTACGTATGTAATTATTTATTTATCTATAATACATTTTAATGTACACCAAAAATAAAAAACAACAAGGAAACTTAAAACTAAAACACATACAATGGGCGGCCTTATCGCCTTATCGTAAATTAGAATACTAATAAAGAGTTTTTTTTTTAAAGTTTTGAAGTGTCGGGAGACGTGACTTGGTTCGGACAAAGTAGCTTATGCGTTTTCTAAAATTTTGAATTTTCAAAAATTTTCACAGTTGTCCAAAAACCCTTTTTTTCAGGAAAACATCGAGTGTTCAGCGATCAATCGGATTTTCAGAAGGTTACGCATTTCAATCGAAGGATCTACTTGAAGTATTTTTAAATTTTGAAAAAATGTAATTAACACAGTGGTCCAAAAGGTTTAAAGAATCTGTTTTTCTCATGAACATGTTACAGTTCAATTAAATGAGATTTAAATTTTAACATAAATTTTCTTGGTATCTTCGGTACGTTTGTACGATGTGAACTGTCATAAAGTAACACCTTTGTAATCCTCCAGGAATTTGTAATTCTATTGTAAGACAACAATGCGGAAGTGCTATTAAGAGATCAATGTAATTTGCTAATTCCTTCGCGCTAATTTGTAATGAGGTGAGAAGTAGGAAGTCTCAAATTGGTCATTAGCGAGCCCCACCCTGATTACCTGAGCCTTTGAACGTACTTTACAAGTTTGAACTACTTTTAACAACAGTCAGTATAAGTTTGGTCTTCCAGTGAGCAAGCCATCTTAACTTTTTGCGGTCTCGTTTCAACAGCCCATATCGTCAGTAAAGTGTGTACCTCTGAAGTGCAAAACAGTGAACAGTGAAATCAGTGCCTGACTTAAAAAACTGCTATGGCCGATGAGCAACCGCGTATCAAGGACTAATTCGAGCTAGAATTTCGAGCAGACCTACATTATTAAATTCAAGTACGTACTTATTTATTTTATTCACCCTCGTTCATGTGTCACTACAGGGTGCCAACTGAAAACCAGCGTTGGGTGTCTGACGCCCAGCAAACGCTGAAATGGTAACCCTTTCGGTATGGGCACGCTCGACATAATTTTACAATATCGTTTTTATTTTATACTAGCTGACCCACGCAACTTCGTCTGCGTCACATTTTCCATTAATTCTGCGCTCCTTTTTGACTTAGCTTAATGATATAGCCTAGCCTTCCTCGATAAATGGGCTATCTAACACTGAAAGTTCCTGAGATTAGCGTGCTCAACCAAACAAACAAACAAACTCTTCTGCTTTATAATATTATAACTCAGAGGTTCTCAGATTTTGTTGTGCAAGGCGTTGCGAACGTTCGACCCTCGACTCTCGTGCGCGTACCTGAGAGTTTCTCTGATTTTGTTCAGCATGGCGTTGTGAACGTTCAGGTGAAGATTCTCCCATACGGCGTATTCTTGCTGCCCGTGCTTGAGAACTATGTTTAGTAAGTTGAGACATGGCTCTCTTTAGGCATTTTCAAATGTTTAAGAAAATGTTAATAGCGTGTAATATTCTAGCTCTGAAAAGAACTGTGGTGTAGCCCTGAAAAGAACTGTTGGTTAGCCCTGAAAAGAACTGTTGTGTAGCCCTGAAAAGAACTGTTGTTTAGCCCTGAAAAGAACTGTTGGTTAGCCCTGGAAAGAACTGTTGCTTAGCCCTGAAAAGAACTGTTGTTTGGCTCTGAGATGAACTTTTGCGTAGGTGTAGTTTTAAGAACGAAATCTAAAGAAAATCGCACGAAAATTATTAGACTTCGCGCGCGACCGCTGCGTAGGGAGCCGACGTACTTATACTTATCTATGGAGCCGACCTCGCGGCTGAGCCGCGCGGGTACCTTACTCATAGATCTAAACTCCCCTCCTGCACGCGCACCCCGGCCTTGGTGACGTCCACTTCGCAACGGGTCGTGCAGCAGAAATCGTAATATTTTAATTTCGCCATAACTTCAAAACCAAACGTCCGATTTTAATCATTCAAAGACCAAATATTATCTACATAAACTGTACTTAGTGATGAAATTCTTTATTTTGATAAAGATTAATAGCATGAGTAAAATAAACGCGTTTAAATGTAGTCCAAAAAAAAATCAAGATTTTTAAATTAAAAAAATGGTTGTTGTGCCTCACTCGACATAGATAGGTATAGTGTGTCGCGGACTTTTTTGTAGATATTTATAAGATCTACAATTAATTAGAACAATGTATGGTTCTATCTTTTATAGTTTAGGCAGCGTACACAAAATAAGTTACTTTTCTGGTTGATTTTAACACCTTGTGTCCGAAAAACCCAAATATCTTACGGAACCCTATTTTTTTCCAAAATAAAATATAGCCTATGTTACTCGTGGATAATGTAGCTTTCGAATGGTAAAAGAATTTTTAAAATCGGTCCAGTAGTTTTTGAGCCTATTCATTACAATCAAACAAACAAACAAACAAAGTTTTCCTCTTTATAATATTAGTGTAGATGTAGATAATTGTTCTCTCGTTTTATGTGTTTTTAGCTGTTGTGTTGTGTCTGTGTCGAATGTATATTTTTCTATTCTATACTATTCTCAAGTGAACGAGGAGCTAGTCGCCATAGACTTTTAAAAAAACTGCAAATAAGACTCGCTCACCAAGGGTTCCGTACAAATTTGCAGGTATCTCATACTTAAAATAGACATTTTTAATGATTTTTCTTACCAAATTGCATGGTTTTAGTTCAATGAAAATACCCTATAAATTTTGATTTCCTTGCTCCGTGTCAAAATATGTATCCGTTTTTTTTTTTTTGTTTATGCAAAACGGGGAAACTCTTGGCCCAAATCTCACCTGATGGAAAGTGAAGATTAGGCCGAAGATGGAAGCGAGTTTCACCCGGAATCCTCTTACACAGAGGAACAAAGAGGAGACAATAACGGCCGTATTTGTTTTTTACGTTAACTTAAAGGTTTAATTTATCAAAGCTTCAAGGGAAACAAATTGGTAAGATTAATAAAAAATTGAAAATGCGTTAGTAGATAGTAGAACTAAATATTTATTTGTATTTGAATATTAACGTGTGTTTTTACAAACTGTGCATAACTGGATTGTTGCATATGTACTTAGTAATCACTTAGAGTTTTTTTTAAAGTTTTGATGTGTTTTCAGAAGCCGTAATTTGGTTCGGACTACGTAGCTTATGCATTTTCTAAAATTCTAAAACTTCAAAAATTGTCACAGTTGTCCAAAAACCCTTTTTTGAGGAAAACATCGAGTTTTCAGCGATCAATCGGATTTTCAAAAGGTAACGGAACTCAATCGAAGGATCTACTTGATACAAATTGCCAATTTATTTTTAAATTTTGAATTTTTTTATTAATTAAGACAGTTCCGAAGCCCACTTTTTCAGGAAGACATCGAGTTTCCAGCGTCCAATCAATTTGGGAAAAGGAAAAGGCAGGAATCGGTGGACCTTCTAGACACAAATAATAATTGTATGAACTTAAAAAAAATTAAAATGCGTAAGTAGATACTAGAACTAAATTATTATTTACTTGTATTTGAATATTTACTTTTGTTCTTACAAACTGAAGTGTGTTTAACTGGATTGTTACGTATGTAATGATTTATTTATTTATTATACATTTTATTTTACACCAAAAATTAAAAACAACAAGAAAGCTTAAAAATAAAACACATACAATGGGCGGCCTTATCGCCTCATCGGTAATTAAACCAATAAACAGTTTATTTAAAAGTTTTGAAGTCTCTGCACTTTTGAGGTGTCGGGAGACGTGTCTTGTTGCGTAGAATGCAGGTCAGTGCTAAAAACATTAATAATTTCTAAGAATTTGCGGTACGTGTGATGCTTGACAGTCGAGGAAAAAACAATACGAATACATACTAAAACAACGAAATCAAAAGAACGGTCACAGCTGCAGTTCTTACCAAATTCTTGGTATCTTCGGTACGATTGTACGATGTGAACTGTCATAAAGTAACACCTTTTTAATCCTCCAGGAATTTGTAATTCTATTGTAAGACATCAATGCGAAAGCGCTTTTATGAGAACAATGTAATTTGCTAATTCCTTCGCGCTAATTTGTAATGAGGTGAGCGAGTAGGAAGTCTCAAAATGGTCATTAGCGGTCCCCACCCTGACTACCTGAGCCTTTGAACGTACTTTACAAGTTTGAACTACTTTTAACAACGGTCAGTATAAGTTTGGTGTTCCAGTGAGCAAGTCGTCTTAACTTTTTGCGGTCTCGTTTCAACAGCCCATATCGTTAAGTAGCCTCCACATTATTCCCGAAGTTGATCGAAGTTGAGCGAATACGATAGTGTGGAGGGGCACTTCGCTTTGCCTCGTGCAACTTCGCTTCGCCTCGGGCGACTTCCAGTTGTTGTCGGTTTTTGCGCCCGAGTCAAAGGACTCGAAGTTCGAACACGAAGGGTCTGTCCACACTACTCGGGTCACTTCGACTCACTTCGGTTCGCGTCAGCCATAATAAATACGCACGTATTTTTAATACGCGAGAGTACACATTGCAACGGCAGTTGCCACATGAACGTTATCCATTATGCCTATCGTGAGGGGAACGGGGGGAACGGGCGACTGAGTTCCTCGCAAAGTTGCTGGAGGTGTGTGGACACCTACTTCGGACTTCGGTCAACTTCGGAGAGCACTTCGCTTCGTGCAACTTCGGAATAGTGTGGAGGAAGCATTAGTTAAGTGTGTTCCTCTGAAGTGCAAAACAGTGACCAAACTGTGAACGGTGAAATCAGTGCCTAACTTAAAAAAACTGCTATGGCCGATGAGCAACCGCGTATCAAGGACTGATTCGAGCTAGAATTTCGAGCAGATCTACATTATAAAATTCAAGTACGTACTTATTTATTTTATTTACCCTCGTTCTTGTGTCACTACAGGGTGCCAACTGAAAACCAGCGTTGGGTGTCTGACGCCCAGCGAATGCTGAGATGGTAGTTAACCCTTTCGGTATAGGCACGCTCGACATAATTTTACAATATCGTTTTTATTTCATATAATTATTGTCTCCTTTTATGTGTTTTTAGCTATTGTGTTGTGTCTGTGTCGAATGAATATTTTTCTATTCTATTCTATTCTATTCTCAAGTGAACGAGGAGCTAGTCGCCATAGACTATTAAAAAACTGCAAATCAGACTCGCACACCAAGGGTTCCGTACAAATTCGCAGGTATCTAATACTTAAAATAGACATTTTTAATGATTTTTCTTACCAAATTGCATAGTTTTAGTTCAATGAAATTACCCTTTAAATTTTGATTTCCTTGCTCGTGTCAAAATATGTATCCGTTTTTGAGACAATAACGGCCGTATCTGTTTTTTACGTTAACTTGAAGGTTTAATTTATCAAAGCTTCAAGGGGAACAAATTGGTAAGATTAAAAAAAAAAATGAAAATGCGTAAGCAGATAGTAGAACTAAATATTTGTTTGTATTTGATTATTAACGTGTGTTTTTACAAACTTTGCATAACTGGATTGTTACATAGGTATGTACTTAGTAATCACTTAAGAATTTGTTTAAAAGTTTTGAAGTCTCGACACTTTTAAACTGTCAGAAGACGAGACTTTGTTCGGGCAACGCAGCTTATGCATTTTTTTAAATTTTGAAACTACAACATTTTCAGTTGTCCGAAAACCTTTTTGTTCAGGAATACATCGAGTTTCCAGCGTCCAATCAATTTGGGAAAAGGAAAAGGCTGGAATCGGTGGACCTTCTAGACACAAATAATAATTGTATGAACTTAAAAAAAAATTGAAATGCGTAAGTAGATACTAGAACTAAATAATTATTTACTTGTATTTGAATATTTACTGTTGTTTTTACAAACTGAAGTGTGTATAACTGGATTCACGTATGTAATGATTTATTTATTTATTAAACATTTTACTGTACACCAAAAATTAAAAACAACAAGAAAACTTAAAACTAAAACACATACAATGGGCAGCCTTATCGCCTCATCGGTAATTAAAATACCAATAAAGAGTTTATTTAAAAGTTTTTAAGTCTCGGCACTTTTGAGGTGTTGGAAGACGTGTCTTGATGCGTAGAATGCCGGTCAGTGCTAAAAACATTAATAATTTCTAAGAATTTGCGGTACGTGTGATGCTTGACAATCCAGGAAAAAACAATACGATACATACTAAAACAACGAAATCAAAAGAACGTTCACAGCTGCACTTCTTATCAAATTCTTGGTATCTTCGGTACGATTGTACGATGTGAACTGTCATAAAGTAACACCTTTTTAATCCTCCAGGAATTTGTAATTCTATTATAAGACAACAATGCGAAAGTGCTTTTATGAGAACAATGTAATTTGCTAATTCCTTCGCGCTAATTTGTAATGAGGTGAGGAGTAGGAAATCTCAAAATTGTCATTAGCGGTCCCCACCCTGACTACCTGAGCCTTGAACGTACTTTACAAGTTTGAATTACTTTTAACAACGGTCAGTTTAAGTTTGGTCTTCCAGTGAGCAAGCCACCTTAACTTTTTGAGGGCTCGTTTCTAGAGCTCATCATATCGTGAGTAAAGTGTGTACCTCTGAAGTGCAAAACAGTAAACAAACTGTGAACGGTGAAATCAGTGGCTAACTTAAAAAAACTGCTATGGCCGATGAGCAACCGCGCATCAAGGACTGATTCGAGCTAGAATTTCGAGCAGACCTACATCATATAATTCAAGTACGTACTTTATTTATTTTTAAAACCGACTTCAAAAAGAAGGAGGTTCTAAATTGGGACGGTATTTTTTATTGTGTATGTACACCGATTACTCTAAGGTTTTTTATCCGGTTTATGTGATTCGTTTTGTATTTACCTTCGTTCGTGTGTCACTACAGGGTGCCAACTGAAAACCAGCTCTGGGTGTCTGACGCCCAGCAAATGCTGAGATGGTAACCCTTTCGGTATGGGTACGCTCGACATAATTTTACAATAGGTATCGTTTTTATTTTATATGATTGTTCTCTCGTTTTATGTGTTTTTAGCTGTTGTGTTGTGTCTGTGTCGAATGTATATTTTTCTATTCTAAACTATTCTCAAGTGAACGAGGAGCTAGTCGCCATAGACTTTAAAAAAAACTGAAAATAAGACTCGCTCACCAAGGTTTCGTACAAATTCGCAGGTATCTCATACTTAAAATAGACATTTTTAATGATTTTTCTTACCAAATTGCATGGTTTTAGTTCAATGAAAATACCCCATAAATTTTGATTTCCTTGCTCCTGTCAAAACATGTATCCGTTTTTGAGACAATAACGGCCGCATCTGTTTTTTACGTTAACTTGAAGGTTTAATTTATCAAAGCTTTAAGGGAAACAAATTGGTAAGATTTAAAAAAAAATTAAAATGCGTAAGTAGATACTAGAACTAAATATTTGTTTGTATTTGAATATTAACGTGTGTTTTTACAAACTGCATAACTGGATTGTTACATAAATGTACTTAGTAATCACTAAAGAGTTTGTTTAAAAGTTTTGATGTGTCGGCACTTTTCACGAGTCAGAAGCCGTAACTTGGTTCGGACTACGTTGCTTATGCATTTTCTAAAATTTTGAAACTTCAAAAATTTTCACAGTTGTCCTAAAACCCTTTTGTTGAGGAAAACATCGAGTTTTCAGCGATCAATCGGATTTTCAAAAGGTAACGAAATTCAATCGAAGGATCTACTTGATACAAATTGCCAATTTATTTTTAAATTTTTTAATTAAGACAGTTCCGAAGCCCACTTTTTCAGGAAGACATCGAATTTCCAGCGTCCAATCAATTTGGGAAAAGGAATCGGTGGACCTTCTAGACACAAATAATAATTGTATGAACTTAAAAAAAATTGAAATGCGTAAGAAATACTAGAACTAAATAATTATTACTTGTATTTACTTGTATTTGAATATTTACTTTTGTTCTTACAAACTGAAGTGTGTTTAACTGGATTGTTACGTATGTAATGATTTATTTATTTATACATTTTATTGTACAACAAAAATTAAAAACAACAAGAAAACTTAAAACTAAAACACATACAATGGGCGGCCTTATCGCCTCATCGGTAATTAAAATACCAATAAAGAGTTAATTTAAAAGTTTTGAAGTCTCGGCACTTTTGAGGTGTCGGGAGACGTGTCTTGATGCGTAGAATTTTGGTCAGTGCTAAAAACATTAATAATTTCTAAGAATTTGCGGTACGTGTGATGCTTGACAGTCGAGGAAAAAACAATACGAATACATTCTAAAACAACGAAATCAAAAGAACCATCACAGCTGCAGTTCTTACCAAATTCTTGGTATCATCGGTACGATAGATATCGGTCATAAAGTAACACCTTTTTAATCCTCCAGGAATTTGTTATTCTATTATAAGACAACAATGCGAAAGTGCTTTTATGAGAACAATGTAATTTGCTAATTCCTTCGCGCTTATTTGTAATGAGGTGAGGAGTAGGAAATCTCAAAATGGTCATTAGCGGTCCCCACCCTGACTACCTGAGCCTTGAACGTACTTTACAAGTTTGAATTACTTTATCAACGGTCAGTTTAAGTTTGGTCTTCCAGTGAGCAAGCCACCTTAACTTTTTGAGGGCTCGTTTCTAGAGCTCATCATATCGTGAGTAAAGTGTGTACCTCTGAAGTGCAAAACACTAAACAAACTGTGAACGGTGAAGTCAGTGCCTAACTTAAAAAAACTGCTATGACCGATGAGCAACCGCGCATCAAGGACTGATTCGAGCTAGAATTTCGAGCAGACCTACATTATAAAATTCAAGTACGTACTTATTTATTTTTAAAACCGACTTCAAAAAGAAGGTTCTCAATTCGGACGGTAGGTATATTTTTTTTTGTGTATGTACATTGTGCACCGATTACTCCAAGATTTTTTATCCGATTTATATGATTCGTTTTGTATTTACCCTCGTTCGGCTGTCACTACAGGTTGCCAACTGAAAACCAGCGCTGGGCGTCTGCCGCCTAGCAAATGCTGAAATGGTAAACCCTTTCGGTATGGGCACGCTCGACATAAATTTACAATATCGTTTTTTTATATATAATTGTTCTCTCGTTTTATGTGTTTTATGCTATTGTGTTGTGTTTGTGTCAAATGAATATTTTTCTATTCTATTCTATTCTCAAGTGAACGAGGAGCTATTCGCCATAGACTTAAAAAAAACTGCGAATCAGATTCGCTCACCAAGGGTTGCGTACAAATTCGCAGGTATCTATTACTTAAAATAGACATTTTTAGTGATTTTTCTTACCGAATTGGTTAGTTCTAGTTCAATGAAAATACCTTATAAATTTTGATTTCCTTGCTCGTGTCAAACTATGAATTCGATTTTGAGGCATTAACGGCTGATTTTTACATTAACTTTGTAGGTTTAATTTATAAAAGCTTCAAGAGAAACAAATTGGTAAGAACTTAAAAAAAATGAAAATGCGTAAGTAGAAACTTGAACTAAATATTTGTTTACTTGTGTTCTTTCAAACTGTCTATAACTGGATTGTTACGTATGTAATTATTTATTTATTTATTAAACATTTTATGGTACACCTAAAATTAAAAACAACAAGGATACTTAAAACTAAAACGCATACAATGGGCGGCTTTATCGCCTTATCGGTAATTAGAATACCAATAAAGAGTTTATTTTAAAGTTTTGAAGTGTCGGCACTTTTGAAGAGTCGGGAGACGTGACTTGGTTCGGACAACGTAGCTTATGCATTTTCTAAAAATTTTAAACTTCAATAATTTTCCGTCGTCCAAAAACCCTTGTATTCAGGAAAACGTCGAATTTTTAAGCGATCATTCGGATTATCAAAAGGTAACGGAATTCAATCGAAGGATCTACATGGTAAAAATTACAAAGTATTTAATTTTTTTATTAAAATCACCACAGTGCCGAAAGCCACCTTTTTCAGGAAAACATCGAGTTTTGCCGCATGTTTGAGGCGTCGGGAGACGTGTCTTGATGCGTAGAGTGCAGGTCAGTACTAAAAGTATTAATAATTTTTAAGAATCTGCGGTACGTGTTATGCTTGATAGTCGAAGAAAAAACAATACGATAGAATAAAAAAACGAAATCAAAAGAACGTTCACAGCTGCAGGTCTTATCAAATTCTTGGTATCTTCGGTACGATTGTACGATGTGAACTGTCATAAAGTAACACCTTTTTAATTCTCCAGGAATTTGTAATTCTATTGTAAGACATCGACAACAATGCGGAAGTGCTATTATGAGAACAATGTAATTTGCTAATTCTTTCGCGCTAATTTGTAATGAGGTGAGATGTAGGAAGTCTCAAAATAGTCATTAGCGGTCCCCACCCTGACTACCTGAGCCTTCGAACGTACTTTACAAGTTTGAACTACTTTTAACAACAGTCAGTATAAGTTTGGTGTTCCAGTGAGCAAGCCATCTTAACTTTTTGCGGTCTCGTTTCAGCAGCCCATATCGTCAGTAAAGTGTGTTCCTCTGAAGTGAAAAACAGTGAACAAATACTGTGAACAGTGAAATCAGTGCCTAACTTAAAAAACGGCTATGGCCGATGAGCAACCGCGTATCAGGGACTGATTCGAGTTAGCATTTCGAGCAGACCAACATTATAAAATTCAAATACGTATGTACTTTTTTTTTTTAAATGTCTTGTCTCACTACAGTGTCCCAACTGAAAACCAGCGCCGGTTGTCTGACGCCCAGCAAATGCTGAGATGGTAACCCTTTCGGTATGGGCACGCTCGACATAATTTTACAATATCGTTTTTATTTTATTTATTGTCTCATTTTATGTGTTTTTTGCTGTTGTGTTGTGTTTGTGTCGAATGAATATTTTTCTATTCTATTCTCAAGTCAACGAGGAGCTAGTCGCCATAGACTTTTAAAAAACTGCGAATCAGACTCGCTCACCAAAGGTTCCGTACAAATTTGTAGGTATCTAATACTTAAAATAGACATTTTTAGTGATTTTTCTTACCAAATTGCATAGTTCTAGTTCAATGAAAATAACTTATTAATTTTGATTTCCTTTCTCGTGTCAAAATATGAATTCGATTTTTAGGCATTAACGGCTGATTTTTACATAAACTTGAAGGTTTAATTTATAAAAGCTTCAAGAGAAACAAATTGGTAAGATCTTACAAAAAAAATAAAAATGCGTAAGTAGCAACTTGAACTAAATCTTTGTTTGTATTTAAATATTTACTTGTGTTCTTTTAAACTATCTATAACAAGATTGTTACGTATGTAATTATTTATTAAACATTTTATTGTACACCAAAAAATAAAAACAAGGAAACTTAAAACTAAAACGCATACAATGGGCGGTCTTATCGCCTTATTGGTAATGAGAATACCAATAAAGAGTTTATTTAAAACTTTTAAACAGTCGGCACTTTTGAAGTGTCGGGAGACGTGACTTGGTTCGGACAACGTAGCGTGTGCATTTTCTAAAAATTTTAAACTTCAATAATTTTCCGTCGTCCAAAAACCCTTGTATTCAGGAAAACGTCGATTTTTCAGCGATCAATCGGATTATCAAAAGGTAACGGAATTCAATCGAAGGATCTACTTGGTAAAAATTACAACGCATTTAAAAAAAATTTAAATGGTTAAATCACCACAGTGCCAAAAGCCACTTTTTTCAGGAAAACATCGAGTTTTCAGTGACATATCAAATTTGGAACAGGAAAAGAATGATTTCGGTGGGCACTGTGTTCTCCAAACAAATTGGTAAGAATTTTAAAAATCGAATATGTGTGAGTACTAGAACTGAATATTTATCTTTATCTTAATTTGTGTTTTGACAAGATGTGTAAGAGTGGATTCTTACGTATGTACTTACAAACAAATGTTAATTTAAAAGTTTTGAAGTTTTGTGCGAGTCAGCCGCATGTTTGAGGCGTCGGGAGACGTGTCTTGATGCGTAGAATGCAGGTCAGTACTAAAAGCATTGATAATTTTTTAGAATCTCCGGTACGTGTAATGCTTGATAGTCGAAGAAAAAACAATACGATAGATAATAAAACACCTAAATCAAAAGAACGTTCACAGCTGCAGTTCTTATCAAATTCTTGGTATCTTCGGTACGTTTGAACGATTTGAACTGTCATAAAGTAACACCTTTTTTATTCTCCAGGAATTTGTAATTCTATTGTTAGACATCGACAACAATGCGGAAGTGCTATTATGAGAACAATGTAATTTGCTAATTCTTTCGCGCTAATTTGTAATGAGGTGAGATGTAGGAAGTCTCAAAATGGTCATTAGCGATCCCCACCCTGACTACCTGAGCCTTTGAACGTACTTTACAAGTTTGAACTACTTTTAACAACGGTCAGTATAAGTTTGGTGTTCCAGTGAGCAAGCCATCTTAACTTTTTGCAGTCTCGTTTCAGCAGCCCATATCGTCAGTAAAGTGTGTTCCTCTGAAGTGCAAAACAGTGAACAAATACTGTGAACAGTGAAATCAGTGCCTATCTTAAAAAACTGCTATGGCCGATGAGCAACCGCGTATCAGGGACTGATTCGAGCTAGCATTTCGAGCAGACCAACATTATAAAATTCAAATACGTATGTACTTATTTTTTTTTAAATATCTTGTGTCACTACAGTGTTCCAACTGAAAACCGGCGCTGGTTGTCTGCCGCCAAGCAAATGCTGAGATGGTAGTTAACCCTTTCGGTATGGACACGCTCGACATAATTTTACAATATCGTTTTTATTTTATTTATTGTCTCATTTTATGTGTTTTTTGCTGTTGTGTTGTGTTTGTGTCGAATGAATATTTTTCTATTCTATTCTCAAGTCAACGAGGAGCTAGTCGCCATAGACTTTTAAAAAACTGCGAATCAGACTCGCTCACCAAAGGTTCCGTACAAATTTGCAGGTATCTAATACTTAAAATAGACATTTTTAGTGATTTTTCTTACCAAATTGCATAGTTCTAGTTCAATGAAAATAACTTATTAATTTTGATTTCCTTTCTCGTGTCAAACTATGAATTCGATTTTTAGGCACTAACGGCTGATTTTTACATAAACTTGAAGGTTTAATTTATAAAGCTTCAAGAGAAACAAATTGGTAAGCTCTTACAAAAAAAATAAAAATGCGTAAGTAGCAACTTGAACTAAATATTTGTTTGTATTTGAATATTTACTTGTGTTCTTTTAAACTGTCTATAACAAGATTGTTACGTATGTAATTATTTATTAAACATTTATTGTACACCAAAAATTAAAAACAAGGAAACTTAAAACTAAAACGCATACAATGGGCGGTCTTATCGCCTTATTGGTAATGAGAATACCAATAAAGAGTTTATTTAAAACTTTTAAACAGTCGGCACTTTTGAAGTGTCGGGAGACGTGACTTGGTTCGGACAACGTAGCGTGTGCATTTTCTAAAAATTTTAAACTTCAATAATTTTCCGTCGTCCAAAAACCCTTGTATTCAGGAAAACGTCGATTTTTCAGCGATCAATCGGATTATCAAAAGGTAACGGAATTCAATCGAAGGATCTACTTGGTAAAAATTACAAAGTATTTAATAAAAAATTTAAATGGTTTCAATCACCACAGTGCCAAAAGCCACTTTTTTCAGGAAAACATCGAGTTTTCAGTGAACGGTCGGATTTTCAAAAGGTAACGGAATTCAATCAATGGATTTACTTGCTTAAAATTGCTATTTTTATTTATTTTTCAAGTAACACAGTTCCAAATCCCATTGTTTTAGGAAATCATCGAATTTTCAGCGATCAGTCGGATTTTCAAAAGGTAACGGAATTCAATCAATGGATTTATTTGCTTAAAATTGCTGTTTAATTTTAATTTTTATTTTTACAGTACTATACAGTTTCAAATCCCACTGTTTCAGGAAAACATCGAGTTTTCCGCGATCAATCGGATTTTCAAAAGGTAACGGAATTCAATCTATGGATCTATGTACTTGCTTAAAATTGCTGTTTTATTTATTTTAATTTATTTTTCCAGTAACGTACAGTTAAATCACACTGTTTCAGGAAAACATCGAGTTTTCAGCGAACAGTTGGATTTTCAAAAGGTAACGGAATTCAATCTATGGATATGCTTGCTTTAAATTGCTGTTTTTTTTTATTTTAATTTATTTTCAAGTAACACAGTTCCAAATCCCACTGTTCAGGAAAACATCGAGTTTTCAGCCATCAGTCGGATTTTCAAAAGGTTACGGAATTCAATCTATGTATCAACTTGCTTAAAATTGCTGATTCATTTATTTTTATTTATTTTTCAAGTAACACAGTTCCGAATCCAACTGTTTCAAGAAAACATCGAGTTTTCCGCGATCAATCGGATTTTCAAAAGGTAACGGAATTCAATCTATGGATCTACTTGCTTAAAATTGCTGTTTTATTTATTTTAATTTATTTTTACAGTAACGTACAGTTAACTCACACTGTTTCAGGAAAACATCGAGTTTTCAGCGAACAGTTGGATTTTCAAAAGGTAACGGAATTCAATCTATGGATATACTTGCTTTAAATTGCTGTTTTTTTTTTATTTTAATTTATTTTTCAAGTAACACAGTTCCAAATCCCTTTGTTTCAAGAAAACATCGAGTTTTCGGCGAACAGTCGGATTTTCAAAAGTTAACGGAATTCAATCAATGCATTTACTTGCTTAAAATTGTCATTTTTGTTTATTTTTAAAGAAACTCAGTACCAAATCCCATTTTTTCAGGAAATCATTGAGTTATCAGCGATCAGTCGGATTTTTAAAAGGTAACGGAATTCAATCTATAGATGTACTTGCTTAAAATTGCTGTTTTATTTATTTTTCAAGTAACACTATACCAAATCCCACTGTTTCAGGAAAACATCGAGTTTTTAGCGATCAGTCGTATTTTCGAAAGGTAACTGAATTCAATCTATGTATCAACTTGCTTAAAATTGCTGTTTTATTTATTTTAATTTATTTTTCAAGTAACACAGTTCCAAATCCCTTTGTTTCAAGAAAACATCGAGTTTTCGGCGAACAGTCGGATTTTCAAAAGTTAACGGAATTCAATCAATGCATTTACTTGCTTAAAATTGTCATTTTTGTTTATTTTTCAAGTAACGCAGTACCAAATCCCAATTTTTTCAGGAAATCATCGAGTTATCAGCGATCAGTCGGATTTTTAAAAGGTAACGGAATTCAATCTATAGACGTACTTGCTTAAAATTGCTGTTTTATTTATTTTTCAAGTAACACTATAACAAATCCCACTGTTTCAGGAAAACATCGAGTTTTTAGCGATCAGTCGTATTTTTGAAAGGTAACTGAATTCAATGTAAGGATATACTTGCCTAAAATTGCTGTTTTATTTATTTTAATTTATTTTTCAAGTAACATAGTTCCAAATCCCACTGTTTCAGGAAAACATCGAGTTTTCAGCGAACAGTCGGATTTTTAAAAGGTAACGGAATTCAATCTATGGATGTACTTGCTTTAAATTGCTGTTTATTTTATTTTAATTTATTTTCAAGTAACACAGTTCCAAATTCTACTGTTCAGGAAAACATCAAGTTTTCAGCGATCAGTCGGATTTTCAAAAGGTAACGGAATTCAATCTATGTATCAACTTGCTTAAAATTGCTGTTTTATTTATTTTAATTTATTTTTCAAGTTACACAGTTCCAAATCCTTTTGTTTCAGGTAAACATCGAGTTTTCAGCGAACAGTCGGAATTTCAAAAGGTAACGGAATTCAATCTATGGATGTACTTGCTTAAAATTGCTGTTTCATTTATTTTTCAAGAAACACTGTTCCAAATCCCACTGTTTCAAGAAAACATCGAGTTTTCGGCGATAAATCAGATTTTCAAAAGGTAACGGAATTCAATCAATGGATATACTTGCTTAAAATTGTTGTTTTATTTTATTTTAATTTATTTTCAATTTAAACAGTTCCAAATCCCACTGTTCAGGAAAACATCGAGTTTTCAGCATTCAGTCGAATGTTCAATAGGTAACGGAATTCAATCTATGTATCAACTTGCTTAAAATTGCTGTTTTATTTATTTTAATTTAGTATCAAGTTACACAGTTCCAAATCCCTTTGTTTCAGGAAAACATCGAGTTTTTAGCGAACAATCGGATTTTCAAAAGGTAACGGAATTCAATCTATGGATATACATGCTTAAAATTGCTGTTTCATTTATTTTTATTTATTTTCCAAGTAACACAGTTCCAAATCCCACTGTTTCAAGAAAACATTGAGTTTCCGCGATCAGTCGGATTTTCAAAAGGTAACGGAATTCAATCTATAGACGTACTTGCTTAAAATTGCTGTTTTATTTATTTTTCAAGTAACACTATAACAAATCCCACTGTTTCAGGAAAACATCGAGTTTTTAGCGATCAGTCGTATTTTCGAAAGGTAACTGAATTCAATGTAAGGATATACTTGCCTAAAATTGCTGTTTTATTTATTTTAATTTATTTTTCAAGTAACATAGTTCCAAATCCCACTGTTTCAGGAAAACATCGAGTTTTCAGCGAACAGTCGGATTTTTAAAAGGTAACGGAATTCAATCTATGGATGTACTTGCTTTAAATTGCTGTTTATTTTATTTTAATTTATTTTCAAGTAACACAGTTCCAAATTCTACTGTTCAGGAAAACATCAAGTTTTCAGCGATCAGTCGGATTTTCAAAAGGTAACGGAATTCAATCTATGTATCAACTTGCTTAAAATTGCTGTTTTATTTATTTTAATTTATTTTTCAAGTTACACAGTTCCAAATCCTTTTGTTTCAGGTAAACATCGAGTTTTCAGCGAACAGTCGGAATTTCAAAAGGTAACGGAATTCAATCTATGGATGTACTTGCGTAAAATTGCTGTTTCATTTATTTTTCAAGAAACACTGTTCCAAATCCCACTGTTTCAAGAAAACATCGAGTTTTCGGCGATAAATCAGATTTTCAAAAGGTAACGGAATTCAATCAATGGATATACTTGCTTAAAATTGTTGTTTTATTTTATTTTAATTTATTTTCAAGTTAAACAGTTCCAAATCCCACTGTTCAGGAAAACATCGAGTTTTCAGCATTCAGTCGAATGTTCAATAGGTAACGGAATTCAATCTATGTATCAACTTGCTCAAAATTGCTGTTTTATTTATTTTAATTTAGTATCAAGTTACACAGTTCCAAATCCCTTTGTTTCAGGAAAACATCGAGTTTTTAGCGAACAATCGGATTTTCAAAAGGTAACGGAATTCAATCTATGGATATACATGCTTAAAATTGCTGTTTTATTTATTTTAATTTATTTTTCAAGTAACATAGTTCAAAATCCCACTGTTTCAGGAAAACATCGAGATTTCAGCCATCAGTCGGATTTTCAAAAGGTAACGGAATTCAATCTATGGATCAACTTGCTTAAAATTGCTGTTTTATTTTATTTTCAAGTTAAACCGTTCCAAATCCCACTGTTCAGGAAAACATCGAGTTTTAAGCCATTAGTCGAATTTTCAATAGGTAACGGAATTCAATCTATGGATCAACTTGCTTAAAATTGCTGTTTTATTTATTTTAATTTATTTTTCAAGTAACACAGTTCCAAATCCCGTTGTTTCAGGAAAACATCGAGTTTTCAGCGAACAATCGGATTTTCAAAAGGTAACGGAATTCAATCTATGGATGTACATGCTTAAAATTGCTGTTTCATTTATTTTTATTTATTTTCCAAGTAACACAGTTCCAAATCCCACTGTTTCAAGAAAACATTGAGTTTCCGCGATCAGTCGGATTTTCAAAAGGTAACGGAATTCAATCTATGGATCTACTTGCTTTAAATTGCTGTTTTTTTTTTATTTTAATTTATTTTCAAGTAACACAATTCCAAATCCCACTGTTTCAGGAAAACATCGAGTTTTCAGCAATCAGTCGGATTTTCAAAAGGTAACGTAATTCAATCTATGGATCTACTTGCTTAAAATTGCTGTTTTATTTATTTTAATGTATTTTTCAAGTAACACAGTTCCAAATCCCTTTGTTTCAGGTAAACATCGAGTTTTCAGCGAACAGTCGGATTTTCAAAAGGTAACGGAATTCAATCTATGGATGTACTTGCTAAAAATTGCTGTTTCATTTATTTTTCAAGTAACACTGTTCCAAATCCCACTGCTTCAAGATAACATCGAGTTTTCGGCGATAAGTCGAATTTTCAAAAGGAAACGGAATTCAATCAATGGATATACTTGCTTTAAATTGCTGTTTTATTTATTTTTATTTATTTATCAAGTAACACAGTTCCAAATTCCACTGTTTCCGGAAAATATCGAGTTTCCAGATATCAATCGGATTTTCAAAGGGTAACGGAATTCAATCTATGGATCTACTTGCTTAAAATTGCTGTTTTATTTATTGTTATTGATTTTTCCAGTAACGTACAGTTCCAAATCCCACTGTTTCAGGAAAACATCGAGTTTTCAGCGAACAGTCGTAGTTTCAAGAAGTAACGGAATTCAATCAATGGATTTAGTTGCTTAAAATTGCTGTTTCATTTATTTTTATTTATTTTCCAAGTAACACAGTTCCAAATCCCACTGTTTCAAGAAAACATTGAGTTTCCGCGATCAGTCGGATTTTCAAAAGGTAACGGAATTCAATCTATGGATCTACTTGCTTTAAATTGCTGTTTTTTTTTATTTTAATTTATTTTCAAGTAACACAATTCCAAATCCCACTGTTTCAGGAAAACATCGAGTTTTCAGCAATCAGTCGGATTTTCAAAAGGTAACGTAATTCAATCTATGGATCTACTTGCTTAAAATTGCTGTTTTATTTATTTTAATGTATTTTTCAAGTAACACGGTTCCAAATCCCTTTGTTTCAGGTAAACATCGAGTTTTCAGCGAACAGTCGGATTTTCAAAAGGTAACGGAATTCAATCTATGGATGTACTTGCTAAAAATTGCTGTTTCATTTATTTTTCAAGTAACACTGTTCCAAATCCCACTGCTTCAAGATAACATCGAGTTTTCGGCGATAAGTCGAATTTTCAAAAGGAAACGGAATTCAATCAATGGATATACTTGCTTTAAATTGCTGTTTTATTTATTTTTATTTATTTATCAAGTAACACAGTTCCAAATTCCACTGTTTCCGGAAAATATCGAGTTTCCAGATATCAATCGGATTTTCAAAGGGTAACGGAATTCAATCTATGGATCTACTTGCTTAAAATTGCTGTTTTATTTATTGTTATTTATTTTTCCAGTAACGTACAGTTCCAAATCCCACTGTTTCAGGAAAACATCGAGTTTTCAGCGAACAGTCGTAGTTTCAAGAAGTAACGGAATTCAATCAATGGATTTAGTTGCTTAAAATTGCTGTTTTATTTATTTTTCCAGTACCGTACAGTTCCAAATCCCACTGTTTCAGGACAACATCGAGTTTTCAGCGAACAGTCGGATTTTCAAAAGGTAACGGAATTCAATCAATGGATTCACTTGCTTAAAATTGTCATTTTTATTTATTTTTAAAGTAACACAGTACCAAATCCCATTGTTTCAGGAAAACATCGAGTTATCAGCGAACAGTCGGATTTTCAAAAGGTAACGGAATTCAATCTATGGATGTACTTGCTTAAAATTGCTGTTTTATTTATTTTTCCAGTAACGTACAGCTAAATCACACTGTTTTAAGAAAACATCGAGTTTTCAGCAAATAGTCGGATTTTCAAAAGGTAACGGAATTCAATCTATGGATGTACTTGCTTAAAATTGCTGTTTCATTTATTTTTATTTATTTTTCAATAAACACAGTTCCAACACCAATTTTTCAGGAAATCATCGAGTTTTCCGTGATCAGTCGGATTTTCAAAAGGTAACGGAATTCAATCTATGGATCTACTTGCTGAAAATTGCTGTTTTATTTATTTTGATTTAATTTTCAAGTTTTACAGTTCCAAATCCCTTTGTTTCAGGAAAACATCGAGTTTCCATCGTCCAATCAATTTGGGAAAAGGAAAAGGCTCAAATCGGTGGACCTTCTAGAAACAAATTGGTAAGAATTAAAAAAAATGAAATTGCGTAAGCAGATACTAGAACTTAATATATATTTGTATTTGTATTTGAATGTTTACTTGCGTTTTAACAAACTGTGTTTAACTGAATTTTTTGAATGAACTTACAAACTGATACCGAGTATGTTTAAAAGTTTTGAAGTTTCGACACTTTTGAAATATCAGAAGACGTGAATAGGTTCGAACAACGCAGCAAATGCATTTTCAAAAATATGGAAACCACAAACATTTTTTCAAGTGTTCAAAACCCCTTTTAATCATGAAAACATCAAGTTTTCAGCGAACAGTCGGATTTTCAATAGGTAACGGAATTCAATCAATGGATTTACTTGCTTAAAATTGCTGTTTTATTTATTTCAATTTATTTTTCAAGGAACACTGTTCCAAATCCCACTGTTTCAGGAAAACATCGAGTTTTCAGTGAACAGTCGGATTATCAAAAGGTAACGGAATTCAATCAATGGATTTACTTGCTTCAAATTGTCATTTTTATTTATTTTTCAAGTAGCACAGTTCCAAATCCCATTGTTTCAGGAAAACATCGCGGTTTTCAGCCATCAGTCGGATTTTCAAAAGGTAACGGAATTCAATCAATGGATTTTCTAGCTTAAAATTGCTGATTTATTTAATTTTATTTATTTTTCAAGTAACACAGTTCCAAATCCCACTGTTTTAGAAAAACATCGAGTTTTCAGCGATAAGTCGGATTTTTGAAAGGTAACTGAATTCAATGTAAGGATCCACTTGCTTAAAATTGCTGTTTTATTTATTTTATTTTATTTTTCCAGTAACGTACAGTTAAATTACACTGTTTCAGGAAAACATCGAGTTTTCAGCGAACTGTCGGATTTTCAAAAGGTAACGGAATTCAATCAATGGATCTACTTGCTTAAAATTGCTGATTTATTTAATTTTATTTATTTTTCAAGTAACACAGTTCCAAATCCCACTGTTTTAGAAAAACATTGAGTTTTCAGCGATTAGTCGGATTTTTGAAAGGTAACTAAATTCAATGTAAGGATCTACTTGCCTAAAATTGCTGTTTTATTTATTTTATTTTATTTTTCCAGTAACGTACAGTTAAATCACACTGTTTCAGGAAAACATCGAGTTTTCAGCGAACAGTCGGATTTTCAAAAGGTAACGGAATTCAATCAATGGATCTACTTGCTTGAAATTGCTGTTTTATTTATTTTAATTTATTTTTCAATTAACCCACTTCAGGAAGTTCCAAGTTTTTCAGGAAAACATCAAGTTTTCAGCGATCAGTCGGATTTTCAAAAGGTAACGGAATTCAATCTATGGATGTACTTGCTTAAAATTGCTGTTTTATTTATTTTTATTTATTTTTCAAGTAACACAATTACAAAACCCACTGTTTCAGGAAAACATCGAGTTTTCAGCGATCAGTCGGATTTTCAAAAGGTAACGGAATTCAATCTATGGATGTACTTGCTTAAAATTGCTGTTTTATTTAGTTTTATTTATTTTTCAAGTAACACAGTTCCAAATCCCACTGTTTAAGAAAACATCGAGTTTTCAGCCATCAGTCGGATTTTCAAAAGGTAACGGAATTCAATCTATGGATCAACTTGCTTAAAAATTGCTGTTTTATTTATTTTAATTTATTTTTCAAGTAACACAGTTCCAAATCCCTTTGTTTCAGGAAAACATCGAGTTTTCAGCGAACAGTCGGATTTTCAAAAGGTAACGGAATTCAATATATGGATGTACTTGCTTAAAATTGGAAAACATCGAGTTTCCATCGTCCAATCAATTTGGGATAAGGAAAAGGCTCATATCGGTGGACCTTCTAGAAACAAATTGGTAAGAATTAAAAAAAAAATTAAATTGCGTAAGTAGATACTAGAACTAAATATATATTTGTATATGAATGTTTACTTGTGTTTTAACAAACTGTGTTTAACTGGATTTTTTGAATGAACTTACAAACTGATACAGAGTATGTTTAAAAGTTTTGAAGTGTCGACACTTTCGAAATATCAGAAGACGTGACTAGGTTGGAACAACGCAGCAAATGCATTTTCAAAAATATTGAAATTAGAAACATTTTTACAAGTGTTCAAAACCCCTTTTGATCATGAAAACATCAAGTTTTCAGCGAACAGTCGGATTTTCAAAAGGTAACGGAATTCATTCAATGGATTTACTAGCTTAAAATTGCTGATTTATTTAATTTTATTTATTTTTCAAGTAACACAGTTCCAAATCCCACTTTTTTAAAAAACATCGAGTTTTCAGCGATTAGTCGGATTTTCGAAAGGTAACTGAATTCAATGTAAGGATCTACTTGCCTAAAATTGCTGTTTTATTTATTTTATTTTAATTTTCCAGTAACGTACAGTTAAATCACACTGTTTCAGGAAAACATCGAGTTTTCAGCGAACAGTCAGATTTTCAAAAGGTAACGGAATTCAATCAATGGATCTACTTGCTTGAAATTGCTGTTTTATTTATTTTTATTTATTTTTCAATTAACACAGTTCCAACTCCAATTTTTTCAGGAAAACATCGAGTTTTCAGCGATCAGTCGGATTTTCAAAAGGTAACGGAATTCAATCTATGGATGAACTTGCTTAAAATTGCTGTTTTATTTATTTTAATTTATTTTTCCAGTAACGTACAGTTAAATCACACTGTTTCAGGAAAACATCGAGTTTTCAGCGAACAGTTGGATTTTCAAAAGGTAACGGAATTCAATCTATGGATATACTTGCTTTAAATTGCTGTTTTTTTTTTATTTTAATTTATTTTTCAAGTAACAGTTCCAAATCCCTTTGTTTCAAGAAAACATCGAGTTTTCGGCGAACAGTCGGATTTTGAAAAGTTAACGGAATTCAATCAATGCATTTACTTGCTTAAAATTGTCATTTTTGTTTATTTTTCAAGTAACGCAGTACCAAATCCCATTTTTTCAGGAAATCATCGAGTTATCAGCGATCAGTCGGATTTTTAAAAGGTAACGGAATTCAATCTATAGATGTACTTGCTTAAAATTGCTGTTTTATTTATTTTTCAAGTAACACTATAACAAATCCCACTGTTTCAGGAAAACATCGAGTTTTTAGCGATCAGTCGTATTTTCGAAAGGTAACTGAATTCAATGTATGTATCAACTTGCTTAAAATTGCTGTTTTATTTATTTAAATTTATTTTTCAAGTAACACAATTACAAATCCCACTGTTTCAGGTAAACATCGAGTTTTCAGCGATCAGTCGGATTTTCGAAAGGTAACTGAATTCAATGTAAGGATCTACTTGCCTAAAATTGCTGTTTTATTTATTTTATTTTAATTTTCCAGTAACGTACAGTTAAATCACACTGTTTCAGGAAAACATCGAGTTTTCAGCGAACAGTCAGATTTTCAAAAGGTAACGGAATTCAATCAATGGATCTACTTGCTTGAAATTGCTGTTTTATTTATTTTTATTTATTTTTCAATTAACACAGTTCCAACTCCAATTTTTTCAGGAAAACATCGAGTTTTCAGCGATCAGTCGGATTTTCAAAAGGTAACGGAATTCAATCTATGGATGAACTTGCTTAAAATTGCTGTTTTATTTATTTTAATTTATTTTTCCAGTAACGTACAGTTAAATCACACTGTTTCAGGAAAACATCGAGTTTTCAGCGAACAGTTGGATTTTCAAAAGGTAACGGAATTCAATCTATGGATATACTTGCTTTAAATTGCTGTTTTTTTTTATTTTAATTTATTTTTCAAGTAACAGTTCCAAATCCCTTTGTTTCAAGAAAACATCGAGTTTTCGGCGAACAGTCGGATTTTCAAAAGTTAACGGAATTCAATCAATGCATTTACTTGCTTAAAATTGTCATTTTTGTTTATTTTTCAAGTAACGCAGTACCAAATCCCATTTTTTCAGGAAATCATCGAGTTATCAGCGATCAGTCGGATTTTTAAAAGGTAACGGAATTCAATCTATAGATGTACTTGCTTAAAATTGCTGTTTTATTTATTTTTCAAGTAACACTATAACAAATCCCACTGTTTCAGGAAAACATCGAGTTTTTAGCGATCAGTCGTATTTTCGAAAGGTAACTGAATTCAATGTATGTATCAACTTGCTTAAAATTGCTGTTTTATTTATTTAAATTTATTTTTCAAGTAACACAATTACAAATCCCACTGTTTTAGGTAAACATCGAGTTTTCAGCGATCAGTCGGATTTTCGAAAGGTAACTGAATTCAATGTAAGGATCTACTTGCCTAAAATTGCTGTTTTATTTATTTTATTTTAATTTTCCAGTAACGTACAGTTAAATCACACTGTTTCAGGAAAACATCGAGTTTTCAGCGAACAGTCAGATTTTCAAAAGGTAACGGAATTCAATCAATGGATCTACTTGCTTGAAATTGCTGTTTTATTTATTTTAATTTATTTTTCAATTAACACAGTTCCAACTCCAATTTTTTCAGGAAAACATCGAGTTTTCAGCGATCAGTCGGATTTTCAAAAGGTAACGGAATTCAATCTATGGATGTACTTGCTTAAAATTGCTGATTTATTTATTTTTATTTATTTTTCAAGTAACACAGTTCCAAATCCCACTGTTTAGGAAAACATCGAGTTTTCAGCCATCAGTCGGATTTTCAATAGGTAACGGAATTCAATCTATGGATCAACTTGCTTAAAATTAATGTTTTATTTATTTTAATTTATTTTTCAAATAACACAGTTCCAAATCCCTTTGTTTCAGGAAAACATCGAGTTTTCAGCGAACAGTCGGATTTTCAAAAGGTAACGAAATTCAATCAATGGATCTACTTGCTTAAAATTGCTGTTTCATTTATTTTAATTTATTTTTAAAGTAACACAGTTCCAAATCCCACTTTTTCAGGAAAACATCGATTTTTCAGCTATCAGTCGTATTTTCAAAAGGTAACGGAATTCAATCCATGGATGTACTTGCTTGAAATTGCTGTTTTATTCATTTTAATTTATTTTTCAATTAACACAGTTCCAACTCCAATTTTTTCAGGAAAACATCGAGTTTTCAGCGATCAGTCGGATTTTCAAAAGGTAACGGAATTCAATCTATGGATGTACTTGCTTAAAATTGCTGATTTATTTATTTTTATTTATTTTTCAAGTAACACAATTACAAATCCACTGTTTCAGGTAAACATCGAGTTTTCAGCGATCAGTCGGATTTTCAAAAGGTAACGGAATTCAATCTATGGATGAACTTGCTTAAAATTGCTGATTTATTTATTTTTCAAGTAACACAATTACAAATCCCACTGTTTCAGGTAAACATCGAGTTTTCAGCGATCAGTCGGATTTTCGAAAGGTAACTGAATTCAATGTAAGGATCTACTTGCCTAAAATTGCTGTTTTATTTATTTTATTTTAATTTTCCAGTAACGTACAGTTAAATCACACTGTTTCAGGAAAACATCGAGTTTTCAGCGAACAGTCAGATTTTCAAAAGGTGACGGAATTCAATCAATGGATCTACTTGCTTGAAATTGCTGTTTTATTTATTTTAATTTATTTTTCAATTAACACAGTTCCAACTCCAATTTTTTCAGGAAAACATCGAGTTTTCAGCGATCAGTCGGATTTTCAAAAGGTAACGGAATTCAATCTATGGATGTACTTGCTTAAAATTGCTGATTTATTTATTTTTATTTATTTTTCAAGTAACACAGTTCCAAATCCCACTGTTTAGGAAAACATCGAGTTTTTAGCCATCAGTCGGATTTTCAATAGGTAACGGAATTCAATCTATGGATCAACTTGCTTAAAATTAATGTTTTATTTATTTTAATTTATTTTTCAAATAACACAGTTCCAAATCCCTTATTTCCAGGAAAACATCGAGTTTTCAGCGAACAGTCGGATTTTCAAAAGGTAACGGAATTCAATCTATGGATCAACTTGCTTAAAAATTGCTGTTTTATTTATTTTAATTTATTTTTCAAGTAACACAGTTCCAAATCCCTTTGTTTCAGGAAAACATCGAGTTTTCAGCGAACAGTCGGATTTTCAAAAGGTAACGGAATTCAATATATGGATGTACTTGCTTAAAATTGGAAAACATCGAGTTTCCATCGTCCAATCAATTTGGGAAAAGGAAAAGGCTCATATCGGTGGACCTTCTAGAAACAAATTGGTAAGAATTAAAAAAAAATTAAATTGCGTAAGTAGATACTAGAACTAAATATATATTTGTATTTGAATGTTTACTTGTGTTTTAACAAACTGTGTTTAACTGGATTTTTTGAATGAACTTACAAACTGATACAGAGTATGTTTAAAAGTTTTGAAGTGTCGACACTTTCGAAATATCGGAAGACGTGACTAGGTTGGAACAACGCAGCAAATGCATTTTCAAAAATATTGAAATAAGAAACATTTTTACAAGTGTTCAAAACCCTTTTTGATCATGAAAACATCAAGTTTTCAGCGAACAGTCGGATTTTCAAAAGGTAACTGAATTCATTCAATGGATTTACTAGCTTAAAATTGCTGATTTATTTAATTTTATTTATTTTTCAAGTAACACAGTTCCAAATCCCACTGTTTAGGAAAACATCGAGTTTTCAGCCATCAGTCGGATTTTCAATAGGTAACGGAATTCAATCTATGGATCAACTTGCTTAAAATTAATGTTTTATTTATTTTAATTTATTTTTCAAATAACGCAGTTCCAAATCCCTTTGTTTCAGGAAAACATCGAGTTTTCAGCGAACAGTCGGATTTTCAAAAGGTAACGAAATTCAATCAATGGATCTACTTGCTTAAAATTGCTGTTTCATTTATTTTAATTTATTTTTAAAGTAACACAGTTCCAAATCCCACTTTTTCAGGAAAACATCGATTTTTCAGCTATCAGTCGGATTTTCAAAAGGTAACGGAATTCAATCTATGGATGTACTTGCTTAAAATTGCTGATTTATTTATTTTTATTTATTTTTCAAGTAACACAATTACAAATCCCACTGTTTCAGGTAAACATCGAGTTTTCAGCGATCAGTCGGATTTTCAAAAGGTAACGGAATTCAATCTATGGATGAACTTGCTTAAAATTGCTGATTTATTTATTTTTCAAGTAACACAATTACAAATCCCACTGTTTCAGGTAAACATCGAGTTTTCAGCGATCAGTCGGATTTTCGAAAGGTAACTGAATTCAATGTAAGGATCTACTTGCCTAAAATTGCTGTTTTATTTATTTTATTTTAATTTTCCAGTAACGTACAGTTAAATCACACTGTTTCAGGAAAACATCGAGTTTTCAGCGAACAGTCAGATTTTCAAAAGGTAACGGAATTCAATCAATGGATCTACTTGCTTGAAATTGCTGTTTTATTTATTTTAATTTATTTTCAATTAACACAGTTCCAACTCCAATTTTTTCAGGAAAACATCGAGTTTTCAGCGATCAGTCAGATTTTCAAAAGGTAACGGAATTCAATCTATGGATGTACTTGCTTAAAATTGCTGATTTATTTATTTTTATTTATTTTTCAAGTAACACAGTTTCAAATCCCACTGTTTAGGAAAACATCGAGTTTTCAGCCATCAGTCGGATTTTCAATAGGTAACGGAATTCAATCTATGGATCAACTTGCTTAAAATTAATGTTTTATTTATTTTAATTTATTTTTCAAATAACACAGTTCCAAATCCCTTTGTTCCAGGAAAACATCGAGTTTTCAGCGAACAGTCGGATTTTCAAAAGGTAACGAAATTCAATCAATGGATCTACTCGCTTAAAATTGCTGTTTCATTTATTTTAATTTATTTTTAAAGTAACACAGTTCCAAATCCCACTTTTTCAGGAAAACATCGATTTTTCAGCTATCAGTCGTATTTTCAAAAGGTAACGGAATTCAATCCATGGATGTACTTGCTTAAAATTGCTGTTTTATTTATTTTTCAAGTTACACAATGACAAATCCCACTGATTCAGGAAAACATCGAGTTTTCAGCGATCAGTCGGATTTTCAAAAGGTAACGGAATTCAATCTATTGATCTACTTGCTTGAAATTGCTGTTTTATTTATTTTTAACGTGACACAGTTCCAAATACCACTGTTTCAGGAAAACATCGAGTTTTCAGCGATCAGTCGGATTTTCAAAAGGAAACGGAATTCAATCTATGGATGTACTTGCTTAAAATTGCTGATTTTTTTATTTTTATTTATTTTTCAAGTAACACAGTTCCAAATCCCACTGTTTAGGAAAACATCGAGTTTTCAGCCATCAGTCGGATTTTCAATAGGTAACGGAATTCAATCTATGGATCAACTTGCTTAAAATTAATGTTTTATTTATTTTAATTTATTTTTCAAATAACACAGTTCCAAATCCCTTTGTTTCAGGAAAACATCGAGTTTTCAGCGAACAGTCGGATTTTCAAAAGGTAACGAAATTCAATCAATGGATCTACTTGCTTAAAATTGCTGTTTCATTTATTTTAATTTATTTTTAAAGTAACACAGTTCCAAATCCCACTTTTTCAGGAAAACATCGATTTTTCAGCTATCAGTCGTATTTTCAAAAGGTAACGGAATTCAATCCATGGATGTACTTGCTTGAAATTGCTGTTTTATTCATTTTAATTTATTTTTCAATTAACACAGTTCCAACTCCAATTTTTTCAGGAAAACATCGAGTTTTCAGCGATCAGTCGGAATTTCAAAAGGTAACGGAATTCAATCTATGGATGTACTTGCTTAAAATTGCTGATTTATTTATTTTTATTTATTTTTCAAGTAACACAATTACAAATCCCACTGTTTCAGGTAAACATCGAGTTTTCAGCGATCAGTCGGATTTTCAAAAGGTAACGGAATTCAATCTATGGATGAACTTGCTTAAAATTGCTGATTTATTTATTTTTCAAGTAACACAATTACAAATCCCACTGTTTCAGGTAAACATCGAGTTTTCAGCGATCAGTCGGATTTTCGAAAGGTAACTGAATACAATGTAAGGATCTACTTGCCTAAAATTGCTGTTTTATTTATTTTATTTTAATTTTCCAGTAACGTACAGTTAAATCACACTGTTTCAGGAAAACATCGAGTTTTCAGCGAACAGTCAGATTTTCAAAAGGTAACGGAATTCAATCAATGGATCTACTTGCTTGAAATTGCTGTTTTATTTATTTTAATTTATTTTTCAATTAACACAGTTCCAACTCCAATTTTTTCAGGAAAACATCGAGTTTTCAGCGATCAGTCGGATTTTCAAAAGGTAACGGAATTCAATCTATGGATGTACTTGCTTAAAATTGCTGATTTATTTATTTTTATTTATTTTTCAAGTAACACAGTTCCAAATCCCACTGTTTAGGAAAACATCGAGTTTTCAGCCATCAGTCGGATTTTCAATAGGTAACGGAATTCAATCTATGGATCAACTTGCTTAAAATTAATGTTTTATTTATTTTAATTTATTTTTCAAATAACACAGTTCCAAATCCCTTTGTTCCAGGAAAACATCGAGTTTTCAGCGATCAGTCGGATTTTCAAAAGGTAACGAAATTCAATCAATGGATCTACTTGCTTAAAATTGCTGTTTCATTTATTTTAATTTATTTTTAAAGTAACACAGTTCCAAATCCCACTTTTTCAGGAAAACATCGATTTTTCAGCTATCAGTCGTATTTTCAAAAGGGGTAACGGAATTCAATCCATGTATGTACTTGCTTAAAATTGCTGTTTTATTTATTTTTCAAGTTACACAATTACAAATCCCACTGATTCAGGAAAACATCGAGTTTTCAGCGATCAGTCGGATTTTCAAAAGGTAACGGAATTCAATCTATGGATGTACTTGCTTAAAATTGCTGATTTATTTATTTTTATTTATTTTTCAAGTAACACAGTTCCAAATCCCACTGTTTAGGAAAACATCGAGTTTTCAGCCATCAGTCGGATTTTCAATAGGTAACGGAATTCAATCTATGGATCAACTTGCTTAAAATTAATGTTTTATTTATTTTAATTTATTTTTCAAATAACACAGTTCCAAATCCCTTTGTTCCAGGAAAACATCGAGTTTTCAGCGATCAGTCGGATTTTCAAAAGGTAACGAAATTCAATCAATGGATCTACTTGCTTAAAATTGCTGTTTCATTTATTTTAATTTATTTTTAAAGTAACACAGTTCCAAATCCCACTTTTTCAGGAAAACATCGATTTTTCAGCTATCAGTCGTATTTTCAAAAGGTAACGGAATTCAATCCATGGATGTACTTGCTTAAAATTGCTGTTTTATTTATTTTTCAAGTTACACAATTACAAATCCCACTGATTCAGGAAAACATCGAGTTTTCAGCGATCAGTCGGATTTTCAAAAGGTAACGGAATTCAATCTATTGATCTACTTGCTTGAAATTGCTGTTTTATTTATTTTTAACGTGACACAGTTTCAAATACCACTGTTTCAGGAAAACATCGAGTTTTCAGCGATCAGTCGGATTTTCGAAAGGTAACTGAATTCAATGTAAGGATCTACTTGCCTAAAATTGCTGTTTTATTTATTTTATTTTATTTTTCCAGTAACGTACAGTAAAATCTCACTGTTTCAGGAAAACATCGAGTTTTCAGCAAACAGTCGGTTTTCAAAAGGTAACGGAATTCAATCAATGGATCTACTTGCTTAAAATTGCTGTTTTATTTATTTTAATTTATTTTTCAATGAACACAGTTCCAACTCCAACTTTTTCAGGAAAACATCGAGTTTTCAGCGATCAGTCGGATTTTCAAAAGGTAACGGAATTCAATCTGGATGTACTTGCTTAAAATTGCTGTTTTATTTATTTTTATTTATTTTTCAAGTAACACAATTACAAATCCCACTGTTTCAGAAAAACATCGAGTTTTCAGCGATCAGTCGGATTTTCGAAAGGTAACTGAATTCAATGTAAGGATATACTTGCCTCAAATTGCTGTTTTTTTTTGTTTTAATTTATTTTCAAGTAACACAGTTCCAAATCCCACTGTTCAGGAAAACATCGAGTTTTCAGCCATCAGTCGGATTTTCAAAAGGTAACGGAATTCAATCTATGGATCAACTTGCTTAAAATTGCTGTTTTATTTATTTTTCAAGTAACACAGTTCCAAATCCCTTTGTTTCAGGAAAACATCGAGTTTCCAGCGAACAGTCGGATTTTCAAAAGGTAACGGAATTCAATCTATGGAGGTACTTGCTTAAAATTGCTGTTTCATTTATTTTTCAAGTAACACAGTTCCAAATCCCACTGTTTTAAGAAAACATCGAGTTTTCCGCGATCAGTCGGATTTTCAATAGGTAACGGAATTCAATCTATGGATCAACTTGCTTAAAATTAATGTTTTATTTATTTTAATTTATTTTTCAAATAACACAGTTCCAAATCCCTTTGTTCCAGGAAAATATCGAGTTTTCAGCGATCAGTCGGATTTTCAAAAGGTAACGAAATTCAATCAATGGATCTACTTGCTTAAAATTGCTGTTTTATTTATTTTTCAAGTAACACAGTTCCAAATCCCTTTGTTTCAGGAAAACATCGAGTTTCCAGCGAACAGTCGGATTTTCAAAAGGTAACGGAATTCAATCTATGGAGGTACTTGCTTAAAATTGCTGTTTCATTTATTTTTCAAGTAACACAGTTCCAAATCCCACTGTTTTAAGAAAACATCGAGTTTTCCGCGATCAGTCGGATTTTCAATAGGTAACGGAATTCAATCTATGGATCAACTTGCTTAAAATTAATGTTTTATTTATTTTAATTTATTTTTCAAATAACACAGTTCCAAATCCCTTTGTTCCAGGAAAACATCGAGTTTTCAGCGATCAGTCGGATTTTCAAAAGGTAACGAAATTCAATCAATGGATCTACTTGCTTAAAATTGCTGTTTTATTTATTTTAATTTAGTTTTCAAGTAACATAGTTCCAAATACCATTGTTTAAGGGAAACATCGAGTTTTCAGCTATCAGTCGTATTTTCAAAATTTAACGGAATTCAATCCATGGATGTACTTGCTTAAAATTGCTGTTTTATTTATTTTTCAAGTAACACAATTACAAATCCCACTGATTCAGGAAAACATCGAGTTTTTAGCGATCAGTCGGATTTTCAAAAGGTAACGGAATTCAATCTATTGATCTACTTGCTTGAAATAGCTGTTTTATTTATTTTTAACGTGACACAGTTCCAAATACCACTGTTTCAGGAAAACATCGAGTTTTCAGCGATCAGTCTGATTTTCAAAAGGTAACGGAATTCAATCTATGGAGGTACTTGCTTAAAATTGCTGTTTCATTTATTTTTCAAGTAACACAGTTCCAAATCCCACTGTTTTAAGAAAACATCGAGTTTTCCGCGATCAGTCGTATTTTCAAAAGGTAACGGAATTCAATCCATGGATGTACTTGCTTAAAATTGCTGTTTTATTTATTTTTCAAGTTACACAATTACAAATCCCACTGATTCAGGAAAACATCGAGTTTTCAGCGATCAGTCGGATTTTCAAAAGGTAACGGAATTCAATCTATTGATCTACTTGCTTGAAATTGCTGTTTTATTTATTTTTAACGTGACACAGTTTCAAATACCACTGTTTCAGGAAAACATCGAGTTTTCAGCGATCAGTCGGATTTTCGAAAGGTAACTGAATTCAATGTAAGGATCTACTTGCCTAAAATTGCTGTTTTATTTATTTTATTTTATTTTTCCAGTAACGTACAGTAAAATCTCACTGTTTCAGGAAAACATCGAGTTTTCAGCAAACAGTCGGTTTTCAAAAGGTAACGGAATTCAATCCATGGATGTACTTGCTTAAAATTGCTGTTTTATTTATTTTTCAAGTTACACAATTACAAATCCCACTGATTCAGGAAAACATCGAGTTTTCAGCGATCAGTCGGATTTTCAAAAGGTAACGGAATTCAATCTATTGATCTACTTGCTTGAAATTGCTGTTTTATTTATTTTTAACGTGACACAGTTTCAAATACCACTGTTTCAGGAAAACATCGAGTTTTCAGCGATCAGTCGGATTTTCGAAAGGTAACTGAATTCAATGTAAGGATCTACTTGCCTAAAATTGCTGTTTTATTTATTTTATTTTATTTTTCCAGTAACGTACAGTAAAATCTCACTGTTTCAGGAAAACATCGAGTTTTCAGCAAACAGTCGGTTTTCAAAAGGTAACGGAATTCAATCTATGGATCAACTTGCTTAAAATTGCTGTTTTATTTATTTTTCAAGTAACACAGTTCCAAATCCCTTTGTTTCAGGAAAACATCGAGTTTCCAGCGAACAGTCGGATTTTCAAAAGGTAACGGAATTCAATCTATGGAGGTACTTGCTTAAAATTGCTGTTTCATTTATTTTTCAAGTAACACAGTTCCAAATCCCACTGTTTTAAGAAAACATCGAGTTTTCCGCGATCAGTCGGATTTTCAATAGGTAACGGAATTCAATCTATGGATCAACTTGCTTAAAATTAATGTTTTATTTATTTTAATTTATTTTTCAAATAACACAGTTCCAAATCCCTTTGTTCCAGGAAAATATCGAGTTTTCAGCGATCAGTCGGATTTTCAAAAGGTAACGAAATTCAATCAATGGATCTACTTGCTTAAAATTGCTGTTTTATTTATTTTTCAAGTAACACAGTTCCAAATCCCTTTGTTTCAGGAAAACATCGAGTTTCCAGCGAACAGTCGGATTTTCAAAAGGTAACGGAATTCAATCTATGGAGGTACTTGCTTAAAATTGCTGTTTCATTTATTTTTCAAGTAACACAGTTCCAAATCCCACTGTTTTAAGAAAACATCGAGTATTCCGCGATCAGTCGGATTTTCAATAGGTAACGGAATTCAATCTATGGATCAACTTGCTTAAAATTAATGTTTTATTTATTTTAATTTATTTTTCAAATAACACAGTTCCAAATCCCTTTGTTCCAGGAAAACATCGAGTTTTCAGCGATCAGTCGGATTTTCAAAAGGTAACGAAATTCAATCAATGGATCTACTTGCTTAAAATTGCTGTTTTATTTATTTTAATTTAGTTTTCAAGTAACATAGTTCCAAATACCATTGTTTAAGGGAAACATCGAGTTTTCAGCTATCAGTCGTATTTTCAAAATTTAACGGAATTCAATCCATGGATGTACTTGCTTAAAATTGCTGTTTTATTTATTTTTCAAGTAACACAATTACAAATCCCACTGATTCAGGAAAACATCGAGTTTTTAGCGATCAGTCGGATTTTCAAAAGGTAACGGAATTCAATCTATTGATCTACTTGCTTGAAATAGCTGTTTTATTTATTTTTAACGTGACACAGTTCCAAATACCACTGTTTCAGGAAAACATCGAGTTTTCAGCGATCAGTCTGATTTTCAAAAGGTAACGGAATTCAATCTATGGAGGTACTTGCTTAAAATTGCTGTTTCATTTATTTTTCAAGTAACACAGTTCCAAATCCCACTGTTTTAAGAAAACATCGAGTTTTCCGCGATCAGTCGTATTTTCAAAAGGTAACGGAATTCAATCCATGGATGTACTTGCTTAAAATTGCTGTTTTATTTATTTTTCAAGTTACACAATTACAAATCCCACTGATTCAGGAAAACATCGAGTTTTCAGCGATCAGTCGGATTTTCAAAAGGTAACGGAATTCAATCTATTGATCTACTTGCTTGAAATTGCTGTTTTATTTATTTTTAACGTGACACAGTTTCAAATACCACTGTTTCAGGAAAACATCGAGTTTTCAGCGATCAGTCGGATTTTCGAAAGGTAACTGAATTCAATGTAAGGATCTACTTGCCTAAAATTGCTGTTTTATTTATTTTATTTTATTTTTCCAGTAACGTACAGTAAAATCTCACTGTTTCAGGAAAACATCGAGTTTTCAGCAAACAGTCGGTTTTCAAAAGGTAACGGAATTCAATCAATGGATCTACTTGCTTAAAATTGCTGTTTTATTTATTTTAATTTATTTTTCAATGAACACAGTTCCAACTCCAACTTTTTCAGGAAAACATCGAGTTTTCAGCGATCAGTCGGATTTTCAAAAGGTAACGGAATTCAATCTATGGATGTACTTGCTTAAAATTGCTGTTTTATTTATTTTTATTTATTTTTCAAGTAACACAATTACAAATCCCACTGTTTCAGAAAAACATCGAGTTTTCAGCGATCAGTCGGATTTTCGAAAGGTAACTGAATTCAATGTAAGGATATACTTGCCTCAAATTGCTGTTTTTTTTTGTTTTAATTTATTTTCAAGTAACACAGTTCCAAATCCCACTGTTCAGGAAAACATCGAGTTTTCAGCCATCAGTCGGATTTTCAAAAGGTAACGGAATTCAATCTATGGATCAACTTGCTTAAAATTGCTGTTTTATTTATTTTTCAAGTATTACAGTTCCAAATCCCTTTGTTTCAGGAAAACATCGAGTTTCCAGCGAACAGTCGGATTTTCAAAAGGTAACGGAATTCAATCTATGGAGGTACTTGCTTAAAATTGCTGTTTCATTTATTTTTCAAGTAACACAGTTCCAAATCCCACTGTTTTAAGAAAACATCGAGTTTTCCGCGATCAGTCAGATTTTCAAAAGGTAACGGAATTCAATCTTTGAATCTACTTGCTGAAAATTGCTGTTTCATTTATTTTTATTTATTTTTCAAGTAATATAGTTCCAAATCCCACTGTTTCAGGAAAACATCGAGTTTTCAGCAATCAGTCGGATTTTCGAAAAGTAACGGAATTCAATCAAAGGATCTACTTGCTTAAAATTGCTGTTTTATTTATTTTAATTTAGTTTTCAAGTAACATAGTTCCAAATACCATTGTTTAAGGGAAACATCGAGTTTTCAGCTATCAGTCGTATTTTCAAAATTTAACGGAATTCAATCCATGGATGTACTTGCTTAAAATTGCTGTTTTATTTATTTTTCAAGTAACACAATTACAAATCCCACTGATTCAGGAAAACATCGAGTTTTTAGCGATCAGTCGGATTTTCAAAAGGTAACGGAATTCAATCTATTGATCTACTTGCTTGAAATTGCTGTTTTATTTATTTTTAACGTGACACAGTTCCAAATACCAGTCTCCGTGAACTTAGCAGAACATTTCCCGTCAGAGCATAAAAAAATGTGAGTTCTGTTCGCATGCAGCATAGTTCTAGAGTTCCTGATAATTTAAAGAAATAGTTCTGGCATTTTTCCCGGGAAAAAATACAGATGAAAATATGATCTGCTAACTTCCGGTAGCAGAACATTTTTTCCAAAACAAAAATTTTCAAAGTGTTTTCGGTTCACTAAGGTGAATTCTCTAGTTCCTGATACGTTTAAGAAATAGTTCTGGAAATATAGACTCTAAAACAATTTTCAAACATATTATACAACTGACACCAGAAATAAAACGATATTTTTTACCCGTCGCAAAAAAATATAAAGAATATATCCAGCACTGAAAACTTTTCGTTTTTAGATTAAGACATAACAGGACCATACGACGCAGGGCAAACTAAATCCAGAATTCAGACTTAGGCATCAACATAGCATACAGGAAATCCTAGATAACACTTAATCATGAAAACCTTAAGTGTCACCGTAAAAAATTCAAAGCAATATCTATAAGAAACTCAGCAATGAGAACTCTTCGGTTTTAGTTAGATACATAACAGCGCTATATGTGGCAATACAAAGTTTCTTCAGAACTCAAACTCACATATTAGCAGAGCATACCTGAATATCGGGGTTAGACAAAATCTTGACAAATTTTAGGTCTCTGCGTTAGAAATTCAGAAAAAATATCTTAAGTGTACCTAGGACAGAGAACTCTGCTTCGTAAGATAGTTCTTATGATGAACTACACTTATGAACACAAAAAGAGCTCAGAACTCAGACTTAGGCACCAACAGAGCAATGTTGAAGTCATAGATTAGACTAAATCATGAAAACTTTAAGTGTCGCTAAAAAAATCCCAAAAAAATATCTAGAAAATATCTAGCACTGGAAAATCTTCGTTTTCAGATTTAAACATATCAGAAACATACGACGCAAGGCAAACTAAATCCAGAACTCAGACTTAGGCATCAACATGGCATACAGGAAATCCTAGATAAAACTTAATCATGAAAACCTTAAGTGTCTCCGTAAAAAATTCAAAAAAAAAATCTATCAGAAAGCTAGCAATGAGAACTCTTCGGTTTTAGTTAGATACATAACAGCGCTATATGTGGCAATACAAAGTTTCTTCAGAACTCAAACTCACATATCAGCAGAGCATACCTGAATATCGGGGTTAGACAAAATCTTGACAAATTTTAGGTCTCTGCGTTAGAAATTCAGAAAAAATATCTAAAGTGTACCTAGGACAGAGAACTCTGCTTCGTAAGATAGTTTTTGTGATAAACTACACTTATAATTAGAAAATGAGCTCAGAACTCAGACTAAAGCACAAACAGAGCAATGTTGAAGTCATAGATTAGACTAAATCATGAAAATTTTAAGTGTCGCTAAAAAAATCCCAAAAAAATATCTAGAAAATATCTAGCACTGGAAAATCTTCGCTTTCAGATTTAAACATATCAGAAACATACGACGCAAGGCAAACTAAATCCAGAACTCAGACTTAGGCATCAACATGGCATACAGGAAATCCTAGATAAAACTTAATCATGAAAACCTTAAGTGTCTCCGTAAAAAAATCAAAAAAAATATCTATCAGAAAGCTAGCAATGAGAACTCTTCGGTTTTAGTTAGATACATAACAGCGCTATATGTGGCAATACAAAGTTTCTTCAGAACTCAAACTCACATATCAGCAGAGCATACCTGAATATCGGGGTTAGACAAAATCTTGACAAATTTTAGGTCTCTGCGTTAGAAATTCAGAAAAAATATCTAAAGTGTACCCAAGACAGAGAACTCTGCTTCGTAAGATAGTTCTTGTGATTAACTACACTTATTAATACAAAATGAGCTCAGAACTCAGACTAAAGCACAAACAGAGCAATGTTGAAGTCATAGATTAGACTAAATCATGAAAATTTTAAGTGTCGCTAAAAAAATCCCAAAAAAATATCTAGAAAATATTTAGCACTGGAAAATCTTCGTTTTCAGATTTAAACATATCAGAAACATACGACGCAAGGCAAAATAAATCCAGAACTTAGACTTAGGCATCAACATGGCATACAGGAAATCCTAGATAAAACTTAATCATGAAAACCTAAAGTGTCTCCGTAAAAAATTCAAAAAAAATATCTATCAGAAAGCTAGCAATGAGAACTCTTCGGTTTTAGTTAGATACATAACAGCGCTATATGTGGCAATACAAAGTTTCTTCAGAACTCAAACTCACATATCAGCAGAGCATACCTGAATATCGGGGTTAGACAAAATCTTGACAAATTTTAGGTCTCTGCGTTAGAAATTCAGAAAAAATATCTAAAGTGTACCCAGGACAGAGAACTCTGCTTCGTAAGATAGTTCTTGTGATTAACTACACTTATTAATACAAAAGGAGCTCAGAACTCAGACTAAAGCACAAACAGAGCAATGTTGAAGTCATAGATTAGACTAAATCATGAAAATTTTAAGTGTCGCTAAAAAAATCCCAAAAAAATATCTAGAAAATATTTAGCACTGGAAAATCTTCGTTTTCAGATTTAAACATATCAGAAACATACGACGCAAGGCAAACTAAATCCAGAACTCAGACTTAGGCATCAACATGGCATACAGGAAATCCTAGATAAAACTTAATCATGAAAACCTTAAGTGTCTCCGTAAAAAATTCAAAAAAAATACCTATCAGAAAGCTAGCAATGAGAACTCTTCGGTTTTAGTTAGATACATAACAGCGCTATATGTCGCAATACAAAGTTTTTTCAGAACTCAAACTCAGATATCAGCAGAGCATACCTGAATATCGGGGTTAGACAAAATCTTGACAAATTTTAGGTCTCTGCGTTAGAAATTCAGAAAAAATATCTAAAGTGTACCTAGGACAGAGAACTCTGCTTCGTAAGATAGTTTTTGTGATAAACTACACTTATTATTAGAAAATGAGCTCAGAACTCAGACTAAAGCACAAACAGAGCAATGTTGAAGTCATAGATTAGACTAAATCATGAAAATTTTAAGTGTCGCTAAAAAAATCCCAAAAAAATATCTAGAAAATATCTAGCACTGGAAAATCTTCGCTTTCAGATTTAAACATATCAGAAACATACGACGCAAGGCAAACTAAATCCAGAACTCAGACTTAGGCATCAACATGGCATACAGGAAATCCTAGATAAAACTTAATCATGAAAACCTTAAGTGTCTCCGTAAAAAATTCAAAAAAAATATCTATCAGAAAGCTAGCAATGAGAACTCTTCGGTTTTAGTTAGATACATAACAGCGCTATATGTGGCAATACAAAGTTTCTTCAGAACTCAATCTCACATATCAGCAGAGCATACCTGAATATCGGGGTTAGACAAAATCTTGACAAATTTTAGGTCTCTGCGTTAGAAATTCAGAAAAAAAAATATCTAAAGTGTACCTAGGACAGAGAACTCTACTTCGTAAGATAGTTTTTGTGATAAACTACACTTATAATTAGAAAATGAGCTCAGAACTCAGACTAAAGCACCAACAGAGCAATGTTGAAGTCATAGATTAGACTAAATCATGAAAATTTTAAGTGTCGCTAAAAAAATCCCAAAAAAATATCTAGAAAATATCTAGCACTGGAAAATCTTCGCTTTCAGATTTAAACATATCAGAAACATACGACGCAAGGCAAACTAAATCCAGAACTCAGACTTAGGCATCAACATGGCATACAGGAAATCCTAGATAAAACTTAATCATGAAAACCTTAAGTGTCTCCGTAAAAAAATCAAAAAAAAAATCTATCAGAAAGCTAGCAATGAGAACTCTTCGGTTTTAGTTAGATACATAACAGTGCTATATGTGGCAATACAAAGTTTCTTCAGGACTCAAACTCACATATCAGCAGAGCATACCTGAATATCGGGGTTAGACAAAATCTTGACAAATTTTAGGTCTCTGCGTTAGAAATTCAGAAAAAATATCTAAAGTGTACCTAGGACAGAGAACTCTGCTTCGTAAGATATTTTTTGTGATAAACTACACTTATAATTAGAAAATGAGCTCAGAACTCAGACTAAAGCACAAACAGAGCAATGTTGAAGTCATAGATTAGACTAAATCATGAAAATTTTAAGTGTCGCTAAAAAAATCCCAAAAAAATATCTAGAAAATATCTAGCACTGGAAAATCTTCGCTTTCAGATTTAAACATATCAGAAACATACGACGCAAGGCAAACTAAATCCAGAACTCAGACTTAGGCATCAACATGGCATACAGGAAATCCTAGATAAAACTTAATCATGAAAACCTTAAGTGTCTCCGTAAAAAAATCAAAAAAAAAATCTATCAGAAAGCTAGCAATGAGAACTCTTCGGTTTTAGTTAGATACATAACAGCGCTATATGTGGCAATACAAAGTTTCTTCAGAACTCAAACTCAGATATCAGCAGAGCATACCTGAATATCGGGGTTAGACAAAATCTTGACAAATTTTAGGTGTCTGCGTTAGAAATTCAGAAAAAACATCTAAAGTGTACCCAGGACAGAGAACTCTGCTTCGTAAGATAGTTCTTGTGATTGACTACACTTATTTATACAAAATGAGCTCAGAACTCAGACTAAAGCACAAACAGAGCAATGTTGAACGCGCTAATCTCAGGAACTACTGCTCCGATTTGAAAAACTCTTTCAGTGTTAGATAGCCCATTTATCGAGGAAGGTTATAGGCTATATATCATCACGCTAAGACCAAAAGGAGCGGAGCCGTAATGAAAAATGTGACGCAGACGAAGTTGCGCGGGTCAGCTAGTCCTATATAAAACTTAATCATGAAAACCTTAAGAGTCACCGTAAAAAAATAAAAAAAAATATCTATCAGAAAGCTAGCAATGAGAACTCTGCGGTTTTAGTTAGATACACAACTACGCTATATGTGGCAATAAAAAGTTTCTTCAGAACTCACACTCAGATATCAGCAGAGCATACTTGAATATTAGGGTTAGACAAAATCTTGACAAATATTAGGTCTCTGCGTTAAACATTAAAAAAATATCAAAAATGTACCTACGACGGAAAACTCTACTTTTTAAGATAGTTCTTATAATGAACTACACTTATAATTACAAAATGAGCTCAGAACTCAGACTTAGACACCAACAGAGCAATATTGAATTCCTAGATTAGACTAAATCACGAAAATTTTAAGTGTCGCTAAAAAATGCAAAAAAAACCGGCCAAGTGCGAGACGGACTCGCGCACTGAGGGTTCCGTAAGCAGAAGTTGCGATTTACGATTTATGACGTATTAAAAAAAACTACTCACTAGATCTCGTTCAAACCAATTTTCGCTGGTAGTTTACATGGTAATGTACATCATATATTTTTTTTAGTAATATCATTCTCTTATTTTAGAAGTTAAGGGGACACACACACATTTTTCCACTTTGGAAGTGTCTGTCGCGCGAACTATTCAGTTTAGGAAAAAATGATCTCAGAAACCTCAATATAATTTTTAATGACCTATCCATAGATACCTCCCACGTATGGGTACTATGAAAAACGATGAATACGACGCAGGGTAAACTAAACCCAGAACTCAGACTTAGGCACCAACATAGCACAAAGGAAATCTTAGATAAGACTTAATCATGAAACCTTAAGTGTCACCGTAAAAAATTCAACAAAAAAAATGTCAGTATACTTTTCGCTTAAAGCATGGAAAAGATTTTTAACAATTTTGTATATATAATTAAATGAGGAGTAATTAAAGTTTTGAAATTTATTGCAATACGTTTTTTATAAAGGCTGTCATACTTATGCCAAAACTCGCCCGTTAGTCCATAGGTTACGTAGTGCTTCAAATTAACATTATAATCAACGACAGCAGTAATTATGTACGAATTTCCATCAATTTTTATGGTTTTGGGTAGTGAATCTAAACTATGAGTCTTAACTTTCGTCCTGTTCGGATATCCGGGATCGCTAATTACCGATGTATCAATTATTACGTGCGGTCCAAAACTATTTGTGCATAATAATTCGTTTTCGCAATCGAAGCAAGATCTTTGAATCGCCATAGCATCATCAATAGCTTTCTGCATCAGATGGAAACCTTTGTATAGAATCGTGTCAATATTGACGCTTATAAATGTATACTTTCTTTGGTTTGAATATCCGCAGAAACAATCAACGTGGCAGGAATAGCTGGGTTCATTTTCAAAAAGATACTGTGCTAAATGAGAAGCGTTAGACTCAGCATCTAAACGCTTTAAAGTTCTTGTGTATGTAATTACAGAATTTTGAAAAATGGAAATGCTTGTTAATATTTTGGCCCGTTGTAAGTAATGTTGTTTTGTAATTCTTTTTTCCGCGATTACACTTTGAGCCAATTTAACTATAGGACAGTCAGATGCAATTAGTGCTTCGAAATAAGTTTTATTTACCAATAGCCCGGAGAGGATACACTGAAAAATGGCGTCAAATGCACAAGTCGACGTCACATTTAAATCATGGCCTACAAATCGTACAGATCCCGAGATGTTACCGTTTAGCAGAATTGGCGTGTGGGCGGTTTTAAAATCTTTGATTATTTCCCACTCGGGACAAGCATCAAGACACGTCGGAATTTTTTTGCGCTTCTTGTTTGGTCGTTCTTGATTTTCTTGATTGATGTTTTTGTTGAAGCCTCCCCATTCTTCTTTAATATTCCAGTCATTAATCTTTGGAAAATTTTCACCAAACGAGAGTTCTTTATGCTCAATTTCAACTGTGTGCTCAACCTTTTCTGTGCCGATCTGCATACTATTTCTCAGATCTTCAACTTCAGCAATAGAAATATCCTTCGGTGAATGGATAAAGTTGAAGTGCTCTGCGTTTGTTGCTCCTTCCCTTCTGGCTTGTGGTAAACCATCAGACTCGTTGCTACGCTCCTTTATTTTTTCATCGATTCGTTCTAAATGCTGCATCACAAAACGATCGATGCGCATCGGAATTTCACCCCTGAAGTCACGATGCTTTAAATCAGCAAATTCAGCCTCGACTGCAGCGGAGGTGGCAGACACTGAACCTCGACCAAAAACTGGCACCATAACAGCAGTCCACAAAGGTATGTAAGGAAGAAGATACCTTTTCAACCTCTTTGCGAAATCAACGGTGTAACACGCGTTGATTGTATCGCCATTTGACGACTGGTCAGCTATTTCAACCGCTGCGTCATATAAGGTGTCACGCCATGATTTCCAGCCGACTTTGTCCGCGTCACCTTCCATCGCGTCAACGTCAGGTTCGTTGTCAAACTTTTGACTGTCTTTTTCCTCAGTGTATGCAGCTTCATCATCGTTATTTCCGTCATCATTATTGAGATTCGGTATACCTTTTATTGCATTATTTAGAAAAATTAAACGCTCCTCCGACGGTAATATATCGCCATTAGCTTCGAACCCAATATATTCACTCAGAGCAACAACGAGAACTGACTCTAGGAAGTAAGCTAGCTCGGCCAAATTTGTAATTTGGTGGGCTTTTCCTATGCACCGCTTATAAAACCTCCTAACTAAAAACTTTTCTTTGCCCTTCAAACTTTGCCATCGTGAAATCATTGCAATTAAGTGGCACACGTCCAATCGCATGAAGGTGGATGGCAACGACGTTGATTTATTTACAAGTGCGTCGTAACACCTTTGTAAATAGTCATTAAAACTTGCACACTGGCCAAATATTTGCGCTATTGCTATTAACAGAGACCACCCAAAATCAGTGACCACGATCGGTGGAATCGGAGCATTTGCTGCTAAAATATGGCTTAAAAAACTAGTGACCATAATAGCTCGCTGATCTGCTGATACCATTTGAAATGTTGGTACGCTACCTTCTCGGGTCACGAGCACGCACTGGTATAAAAAAATGTGCGGATGTTGCGATTTGTCTCGCTTTGCGATACCACCAGTAGCATCTATGGCAAGCATTGCGTTGGGATCCTTTCCGCAACGGGAAATATAAATTTGTAGTTGTTCAGGCCGCCAGTACATGCAGTTGAATTTATACAACCCTATAGATTGTATACATCCAACTAATTTGCCATGCTCAGCACTATTAAGCAAATTGAGTGCAGGGTTTCCAAACCGTAACCCATATTTACTTAATAGTCGCTGCTCTTTGGCTTTCCGAACAACTTCGTTGGTAGGTAAAATTGGGGGATTTTTACCGCCGAATGTTTTTATACGCCCGGCTTCCTTTCTTCGCCATGTAACCGCATCTTTACATCCGTCAATGAGATAATCCGCAACTTCCAGGCGACGGACTCCTCTCAACTGCCTTCTTTTATGTCCTGAATGTAACGTTGCATTTATGCCATCTAAACTACACTTAAAAATGATGTCTACATCTTTTGAAGGCTCCTTCATAAGTGTACAAAAAATCTTCGCCTGACATTCGCGGCAGTATCCTTCCACTGTTAAAAAAAACTTTGCTGTTGCACTCATGTACACGTTATGATTTTTAAATACAATCACACAATTCAGACTGTGTTGTACCCACAAAGCTTCAGCTATTACATCTGCCCATCCTTGACGCAACTTCCAATATATGCGCTTTCCGTAAACTTTTTCTCGTGGCTTAATATTTTGCCATTTTTCTTTAGAAATAACTAAGTTTATCTTCATAGAAGTCAAGCTGATTAATTGAACGTCTGCGGTCTGGTCTGTACATCCTTCGGAACTATAATTAACATCGCTAACAGAGATACTAATTTCCTGCTCTGGAATTTCAAAAACTTCCAAGATGACATCTTTTAGCCCACCACGATTATTATTAATAATAGTATATACATGCTTAGGCGTGATACTGGACCCTTTATCCGCCATTAGTTTAGACACCGTTTTATAGACACCATGAGAAGGTGGAAACAAACGCCCCGTGTCATCGATGGTACGACAATTAACATCGGATAGAATTTGCCGTAAAGCAATTTTATCGTACGGTGCTTTTCCCGCCATTTTTTTATCGGTGGAAATCTGATAAAAACAATTAAAACACAACAACAAACAATTAAAACACAACAACAAACAATGAATCACAAAACCAAATAGCAAGTAAGTAGCAATAATGGATAACAAATAACAATTTTGACAAAACAACAATACTCAACAAAATGAGTAAATCACTTTAAAACAAAAGTACTTGAAATTTACGAAATTTACGGATCGCTTAGAATTATTAAATACCTACTCGAGTTGTTTAACAATCGATAAGTAGAGTTACCTCCAAAAGATATATAATTTCACGTGTAACGAAACCATAGCGACTTCTAATTCGACGCCAATGCCATCTAGGCAGCCATGGTTAAACTTGTTCGCGCGTGTTTGATACTAATCTATTTGTCAGCTCAGATTTTTTGAATTAATCAAAGGTTTTTAATGCTGTTTTCACTATTATTTAGAATATCAAATTTAAAAACGTAATATGACGAGATTTCTTATTAAATTTTGCTATAGTAGTAAAAAACAAATATTTTTGAAACAAGTTGTGAAAATTATCTTTTTGTGCTCGTGTACAGTCAAAGCTGATTAAAACTCATAAATAACGACAATATAGCTAAATAAAATTAGGTGTTTAAAAACCTCTCGAAAATTTCTGGAATAGCGTGGGTTCCAAAGGTTAATTCAATGGCATATATTGACCACTAACGTAAAATAAATTAACGGTTAAATTTTGACCAACGCTTTTCTGATCCTCAATGAAATATGCTAACAGCACTGAACATTCAATAAACCTTCTCGACGCGCACAGGTCAAATTTACCCAAAAACTGGTTAATATGAAGGATAATAATTAAACATTATGCAACATGTCCCAAAATTCAACGATAAACGATGAATCAAAACAAATGGTGCCAATAATTTTACATTTATTTATTTGTTTGAATTATTAATTTTACAATAAATGTTCGAATTGTTTGCCATCGGCATTAATACAGCACGGCATCGCCTTAAAAAAGATCTTTTCATTCGTCGTGCATATCTTCTACCATTGATATGATCCGCAGCCTGAGTGATTTTTTGGCGAAGCTCGTTCAATGTTGCAATGGGTTTTGAGTAGACTGTCTTTGAGACAACCCCGGTAGAAGAAGTCCAGGGGGTTTACGGTCGGGTGAACGGAGTGGCCATAAGATAGGACCAAGTCGCCCGATCCAACGTCCTGGATACTCTTGGTTTAAGTATTCTCGCACAAGACGCATAGTGAGCTGGGCAACCATCATTTAGACTCACCACATGTTTTGTAAATCATGTGAAGGCACATCTTCTAACAATTCTGGCAAGTCATTTCGTAAAAAGTTCAAATAACTATTGCCATCTAAGTTTCCTTGTAACTCAAAGGGCCCAATTACTTTTCCGTTTAATATGCGGGCGTCCTTAAGTTAACTTTGAATTGATATTGGGATTTGTTTTGTCGCATCAGGTGCGGATTTTCATTGCTCCAGCTATGTAAGTTGTGAAGATTTAAATAGCCATCTTTCTTGCAGGTTGTTTCATCCGACCATAGAACTTTATCTAAGAATTGGGGATCTTCTCTGTGCTATTGTTATTCAATAACGAACATCATCTGTCTCTCTCTAACGTATAACATCCCTCTATCTATCTATCTCTCTCTAACTTCTAAATTTTATTGACTATGCACATCTCCAATTCAAATTCTAGGAACTTACAACAAAAACCCTTTTTTGGCACATAGTAAAAGTGATTACTATCAACATCAAAGCTTTTTTTTTAATTTCTGTTCTTGTTTAGAAATACGTAGTAGGCTTTTTGTGCCTAGTTTTCCTAAACAATTATACTATTTAAGAATCTTGAATACTTGCGTCATTTTTTTTAAAAACTTGCCATAGTAGTGCCAGTACTTCTTTTATACACCACGATGGGTGAAAGTGGACTATAGTAAAAATCTTTCAACATTTTAGGTTTTTAAAAATAATTTTGATTATTTTTTTTTCGTAAAAAGAACATGTATTCTGGTATTTATAAGGGTAGTTATATAGGACTAGCTGACCCGCGAAACTTCGTCTGCGTCACATTTTTCATTACTGCTCCGCTCCTTTTGATCTTAGCGTGATGATATATAGCCTATAACCTTCCTCGATAAATGGGCTATCTAACACTGAAAGAATTTTTCAAATCGGAGCAGTAGTTCCTGAGATTAGCGCGTTCAACCAAACAAACAAACAAACAAACAAACAAACAAACTCTTCTGCTTTATAATATTAGTATAGATTTCCTGTATGCCATGTTGATGCCTAAGTCTGAGTTCTGGATTTAGTTTGCCTTGCGTCGTATGTTTCTGATATGTTTAAATCTGAAAACGAAGAGTTCTCAGCCCTGGATATTTTCAAAATATTTTTTAGGATTTTTTCAGCGACACTTAAAGTTTTCATGATTTAGTATAATCTAGGAATTCGACATTGCTCTGTTGGTGCCTAAGTCTGAGTTCTGAGCTCATTTTGTGTTCATAAGTGTAGTTCATCATAAGAACTATCTCACGAAGCAGAGTTCTCTGTCCTATGTGTATTTTTAATATATTTTCTGAATTTCTAACGCAGAGACCTAAAATTTGTCAAGTTTTTGTCTAACCCCGATATTCAGGTATGCTCTGCTGATATCTGAGTTTGAATTCGGAAGAAACTTTGTATTGCCACATATAGCGCTGTTATGTATCTAACTAAAACCGAAGAGTTCTCATTGCTAGCTTTCTGATAGATATTTTTTTTTATTTTTTTACGGAGACACTCAAGGTTTTCATGACTTAGTCTAATCTAGGACTTCGACATTGCTCTGTTGGTGCCCAAGTCTGAGTTCCGAGCCCATTTTGTGTTCATAAGTGTAGTTTATCATAAAAACTATCTTACGAAGCAGAGTTTTCTGTCCTAGGTACACTAAAGATATTTTTTCTGAATTTCTAACGCAGAGACCTAAAATTTGTCAAGATTTTGTCTAACCCCGATATTCAGGTATGCTCTGCTGATATCTGAGTGTGAGTTCTGAAGAAACTTTGTATTGCCGCATATAGCGCTGTTATGTATCTAACTAAAACCGAAGAGTTCTCATTGCTAGCTTTCTGATAGATATTTTTTTTGAATTTTTTACGGAGACACTTAAGGTTTTCATGATTAAGTTTTATCTAGGATTTCCTGTATGCCATGTTGATGCCTAAGTCTGAGTTCTGGATTTAGTTTGCCTTGCGTCGTATGTTTCTGATATGTTTAAATCTGAAAGCGAAGATTTTCCAGTGGTAGATATTTTCTAGATATTTTTTTGGGATTTTTTTAGCGACACTTAAAATTTTCATAATTTAGTCTAATCTATGACTTCAACATTGCTCTGTTTGTGCTTTAGTCTGAGTTCTGAGCTCATTTTGTATTAATAAGTGTAGTTAATCACAAGAACTATCTTACGAAGCAGAGTTCTCTGTCCTGGGTACACTTTAGATATTTTTTCTGAATTTCTAACGCAGAGCCCTAAAATTTGTCAAGATTTTGTCTAACCCCGATATTCAGGTATGCTCTGCTGATATGTGAGTTTGAGTTCTGAAGAAACTTTGTATTGCCACATATAGCGCTGTTATGTATCTAACTAAAACCGAAGAGTTCTCATTGCTAGCTTTCTGATAGAAATTTTTTTTGAATTTTTTACGGAGACACTTTAGGTTTTCATGATTAAGTTTTATCTAGGATTTCCTGTATGCCATGTTGATGCCTAAGTCTAAGTTCTGGATTTAGTTTGCCTTGCGTCGTATGTTTCTGATATGTTTAAATCTGAAAACGAAGATTTTCCAGTGCTAGATATTTTCTAGATATTTTTTTGGGATTTTTTTAGCGACACTTAAAAATTTTCATGATTTAGTCTAATCTATGACTTCAACATTGCTCTGTTTGTGCTTTAGTCTGAGTTCTGAGCTCATTTTGTATTAATAAGTGTATTTAATCACAAGAACTATCTTACAAAGCAGAGTTCTCTGTCCTGGGTACACTTTAGATGTTTTTTCTGAATTTCTAACGCAGACACCTAAAATTTGTCAAGATTTTGTCTAACCCCGATATTCAGGTATGCTCTGCTGATATCTGAGTTTGAGTTCTGAAGAAACTTTGTATTGCCACATATAGCGCTGTTATGTATCTAACTAAAACCGAAGAGTTCTCATTGCTAGCTTTCTGATAGGTATTTTTTTTGAATTTTTTACGGAGACACTTAAGGTTTTCATGATTAAGTTTTATCTAGGATTTCCTGTATGCCATGTTGATGCCTAAGTCTGAGTTCTGGATTTAGTTTGCCTTGCGTCGTATGTTTCTGATATGTTTAAATCTGAAAACGAAGATTTTCCAGTGCTAAATATTTTCTAGATATTTTTTTGGGATTTTTTTAGCGACACTTAAAATTTTCATGATTTAGTCTAATCTATGACTTCAACATTGCTCTGTTTGTGCTTTAGTCTGAGTTCTGAGCTCATTTTGTATTAATAAGTGTAGTTAATCACAAGAACTATCTTACGAAGCAGAGTTCTCTGTCTTGGGTACACTTTAGATATTTTTTCTGAATTTCTAACGCAGAGACCTAAAATTTGTCAAGATTTTGTCTAACCCCGATATTCAGGTATGCTCTGCTGATATGTGAGTTTGAGTTCTGAAGAAACTTTGTATTGCCACATATAGCGCTGTTATGTATCTAACTAAAACCGAAAAGTTCTCATTGCTAGCTTTCTGATAGATATTTTTTTTGATTTTTTTACGGAGACACTTAAGGTTTTCATGATTAAGTTTTATCTAGGATTTCTGGGTAAAAAATATCGTTTTATTTCTGGTGTCAGTTGTATAATATGTTTGAAAATTGTTTTAGAGTCTATATTTCCAGAACTATTTCTAAAACGTATCAGGAACTATAGAATTCACCTTAGTGAACCGAAAACACTTTGAAAATTTTTGTTTTGGAAAAAATGTTCTGCTACCGGAAGTTAGCAGATCATATTTTCATCTGTATTTTTTCCCGGGAAAAACGCCAGAACTATTTCTTTAAATTATCAGGAACTCTAGAACTATGCTGCATGCGAACAGAACTCACATTTTTTTATGCTCTGCCGGGATATGATCTGCTAAGTTCACCGGCATCAAATACCACTGTTTCAGGAAAACATCGAGTTTTCAGCGATCAGTCTGATTTTCAAAAGGTAACGGAATTCAATCTATGGAGGTACTTGCTTAAAATTGCTGTTTCATTTATTTTTCAAGTAACACAGTTCCAAATCCCACTGTTTTAAGAAAACATCGAGTTTTCCGCGATCAGTCAGATTTTCAAAAGTAACGGAATTCAATCTATGAATCTACTTGCTGAAAATTGCTGTTTTATTTATTTTGATTTAATTTTCAAGTTACACAGTTCCAAATCCCTTTGTTTCAGGAAAAAATCGAGTTTTCAGCAATCAGTCGGATTTTCAAAAGGTAACGGAATTCAATCTGGATGTACTTGCTTAAAATTGCTGTTTTATTTATTTTTATTTATTTTTCAAGTTACACAATTACAAATCCCACTGTTTCAGAAAAACATCGAGTTTTCAGCGATCAGTCGGATTTTCGAAAGGTAACTGAATTCAATGTAAGGATATACTTGCCTTAAATTGCTGTTTTTTTTTGTTTTAATTTATTTTCAAGTAACACAGTTCCAAATCCCACTGTTCAGGAAAACATCGAGTTTTCAGCCATCAGTCGGATTTTCAAAAGGTAACGGAATTCAATCTATGGAGGTACTTGCTTAAAATTGCTGTTTCATTTATTTTTCAAGTAACACAGTTCCAAATCCCACTGTTTTAAGAAAACATCGAGTTTTCCGCGATCAGTCAGGTTTTCAAAAGGTAACGGAATTCAATCTATGGATCAACTTGCTTAAAAATTGCTGTTTTATTTATTTTAATTTATTTTTCAAGTAACACAGTTCCAAATCCCTTTGTTTCAGGAAAACATCGAGTTTTCAGCGAACAGTCGGATTTTCAAAAGGTAACGGAATTCAATATATGGATGTACTTGCTTAAAATTGGAAAACATCGAGTTTCCATCGTCCAATCAATTTGGGAAAAGGAAAAGGCTCTTATCGGTGGACCTTCTAGAAACAAATTGGTAAGAATTAAAAAAAAAATTAAATTGCGTAAGTAGATACTAGAACTAAATATATATTTGTATTTGAATGTTTACTTGTGTTTTAACAAACTGTGTTTAACTGGATTTTTTGAATGAACTTACAAACTGATACAGAGTATGTTTAAAAGTTTTGAAGTGTCGACACTTTCGAAATATCAGAAGACGTGACTAGGTTGGAACAACGCAGCAAATGCATTTCAAAAATATTGAAATTAGAAACATTTTTACAAGTGTTCAAAACCCCTTTTGATCATGAAAACATCAAGTTTTCAGCGAACAGTCGGATTTTCAAAAGGTAACGGAATTCATTCAATGGATTTACTAGCTTAAAATTGCTGATTTATTTAATTTTATTTATTTTTCAAGTAACACAGTTCCAAATCCCACTTTTTTAGAAAAACATCGAGTTTTCAGCGATTAGTCTGATTTTAGAAAGGTAACGGAATTCAATGTAAGGATCTACTTGCTTAAAATTGCTGTTTTATTTATTTTTCAAGTAACGTACAGTTCCAAATCCCACTGTTTCAGGAAAACATCGAGTTTTCAGCAATCAGTCGGATTTTCAAAAGGTAACGGAATTCAATATATGGATGTACTTGCTTAAAATTGGAAAACATCGAGTTTCCATCGTCCAATCAATTTGGGAAAAGGAAAAGGCTCAAATCGGGGGACCTTCTAGAAACAAATTGGTAAGAATTAAAAAAAATTAAATTGCGTAAGTAGATACTAGAACTAAATATATATTTGTACTAGATGACCCGCGCAACTTCGTCTGCGTCACATTTTCCATTACTGCTCCGCTCCTATTGGTCTTAGCGTGAAGCCTATAGCCATCCTCGATAAATGCGCTATCTAACACTGAAAGAATTTTTCAAATCGGACCAGTAGTTCCTGAGATTAGCGCGTTCAACCAAACAAACAAACAAACAAACTCTTCTGCTTTATAATATTAGTATAGATTTGAATGTTTACTTGTGTTTTAACAAACTGTGTTTAACTGGATTTTTTGAATGAACTTACAAACTGATACAGAGTATGTTTAAAAGTTTTGAAGTGTCGACACTTTTGAAATATCAGAAGACGTGACTAGGTTCGAACAACGCTGCAAATGCATTTTCAAAAATATTGAAATTACAAACATTTTTACAAGTGTTCAAAACCCCTTTTGATCATGAAAACATCAAGTTTTCAGCGAACAGTCGGATTTTCAAAAGGTAACGGAATTCAATCAATGGATTTACTAGCTTTAAATTGCTGTTTTATTTAATTTAATTTATTTTTCAAGTAACACAGTTCCAAATCCCACTGTTTTAGAAAAACATCGAGTTTTCAGCGATCAGTCGAATTTTCAAAAGGTAACGGAATTCAATCCCAGGATCTACTTGCATAAAATTGCTGTTTTTATTTTTATTTTTTTAAAGTTACACAGTTCCAAATCCCACTATTTCTGGAAAACATCGAGTTTCTATCGATAAATAAATTTGGGACAGCAAAAAGGCTTAAATCGGCGGACCTTTTAGAAACAAATTGGTAAGAATTAAAAAAAATTGAAATTCCGTTAGTATGGATATAATATTCATTCCACTTGATCATTGCTCCAAAAGCAGGACTCCATAGGATTCTGAAGATTTGACCTATGTCATGATGATGATGATTACAAGATCCGTAAAGGCCTGTCATTCTAAGTTTGTTTTTCGTCATAATTATTATGAGTTCTCTTAATCAGAAAAATAATTGTAAAATATGATATTTCATAATCTATTATTTTCATTCATTTACATTTTTTCTTTTTATTGCGGCAATGGGTGTAAATTATCTGAATAAATGAATTTGTTATTTAAATTACATATTATATTTTTTGTTATGGTAACCATTACATTTAACATTTTTTGTTCGTCCCAAAAGGAGAATGCCCACGGCACTATGGACAAATGTACTCAATTCAACATTGTTGTGTCTTCATAAAATCATCTCTATAATACTTGATGGTATGTCTAAATACTACCTCAAAAGATTTAACACAAACTGCAATGGCATTTCTGAGATATTTACAAAATGAAATTACTATTTTGAGGTTATGTTCGACCAAAAATTAGTTGAAAAAAGCTATTTAAAAGGGTCTGAATGGGTTTACGGGAGAGCTTGGTATCTTTGAAGCATAATTTGTGTAAATCTGTAACGTTTTACCTCACCAACTCTTACTGATTTAGATTTTGCGCATTTTTTAATCTCATGCCCGCGTTTCATGAAATTGCAAAGCATGGAAGAAATCATTACTAAAATACTCAATTGCTCAGTGTTATTATCTAGATCCTACTCAAATCATAGATGTGGTAGGTATCATCAAATGGTCTATGTAAGTAAAGAGGGAAGGTAAAACACAACGCCAAATACAACAAATAAAAGAATGATTATTTCTTAAACTTGTATTTTATTCTTCTAAAAATATGTTATCCAAAAATAGTGCTGGAACAATAACATTGTCATAACGTGCCCAGCTCAAATACCACACTATGCACATTACATGCACACAGCAACCTACAGTCCTTTTTCCCACAAGGCAAGAACAATAGTATCCTACTATAGCGCCTAATGTATCTCTTACATTTTCATCTTGATTTACTAAAATATAACTATAATATATGTTCTACTAGACACATGCCTCGATTTTATTCTTCCTCTTACTAAATAATTATTAGTTCCCAATACTAAAATTCTGTGCAACTGCAATCTTAAATGATACTACACACAATTCATTCATATCCTCGAATACACTTAAGTGATTGAAAAAAATCCTAGTAAATAAGTTAGTTATTACCAACACATCAGTAGAAGGTTTCTACCTATATAGGTTATGTTACAATCCGGTAACCCAACGTTGAGGTGAGGAACTAACACACAGACATGGATTGTACTTGTGTCCTCTAAGATTTGTTATATGGTACGTAAACATAAAGCGCAGCTCCTAACTAAAAAAAATCCTACTACGTTAAAAATACAATGTGCATTCTTACCGGTGTTGGTGAGATCCAGACTCGTAATATGTCCATGATGTTATTCGGAATCTCCGACATGTCGAAAAAAAAAAACATGGGTCTACACCTAAGTGGCGTTAATCTCAAAGAGCAGTTGAGACATTGCATCACAGTCGCAATCGCCATGATCACAACTCAAAAAGTCCGGCTTTTAGTAATAAACAATACACACGGTGCAGTGGCGTTAAAAATATGTTTATCTTCAATGGGTTGGCAGCAGTAACGGAGGGACTAAAAGGCTCGACTCGAAGCACAACGTACCAAAACCAGCAAAAATAACAGTATTGTATTGCAAAAATATGACAGACGCGCAATAAACGTTTAATAAGGTTGTACCCATACTAATGAAATATCGATTTTTGATCGATTTCCGTAAACCAGCCAGTGGTATTTCATAAATACAACTTAGCACTGATGTCGCCGTTTGCAACCACTGATATTGATAATGCCAGCAACAACTTGTGATTTAGAACTCAGTTATTACTTTACAATAAAAGATTGAACAATCAATACAAAATCGATATCATGTTATTTTATGTGGGTAGGTAGGTACGCACATTACCCGCAATAGAAAAAATGGACATCCCTAGTATTGACAGTCGGTAGTAAAAAATGGCGTACTATAACGTCGGAAACATAAAAGTACTAATTATTTTTCAAAAAACTATCCCATTTTAAATATCAATCAAAATCTTTTAAAAAATATATTTTTATTTTAAATATTTCATGCCGTTCAAGGTTTTGAGACACAAGTAATTTATCAAGAGTACTGTTCATGGGCAATCTCTTTTTGCGAAATTTCAATTGGTTCGATTGATTTCGATTATTAGTTCGGATTGATGAGGTAAGTTGTTCGGTGGGATGGTAAACTGGTTATTTGTTCAGAGGTATGAGGTAACTTGTTGGTTGGGGTGGTAAGCTGGTAATTGGTTCAGAGATAAATAAGGTAACTTGTTCGGTGGGATGGTAAACTGGTTATTGGATCAGAGGTATGAGGTAACTTGTTCGGTGGGATGGTAAACTGGTTATTGGTTCAGAGGTATGAGGTAACTTGTTCGTTGGGGTGGTAAGCTGGAAATTGGTTCAGAGATATAAGGTAACTTGTTCGGTGGGATGGTAAACTGGTAATTGGTTCAGAGGTATGAGGTAACTTGTTCGGTGGGATGGTAAACTGGTAATTGGTTCAGAGGTATGAGGTAACTTGTTCGGTGGGATGGTAAACTGGTAATTGGTTCAGAGGTATGAGGTAACTTGTTCTGTGGGGTGGTGAACTGGTAATTGGTTCAGAGGTATGAGGTAACTTGTTCGGTGGGGTGGTAAACTGGTTATTGGTTCAGAGGTATGAAGTTACTTGTTCTGTGGGATGGTAAAGTGGTAATTGGTTCAGAGGTATGAGGTAACTTGTTCTGTGGGGTGGTAAACTGGTTATTGGTTCAGAGGTATGAAGTTACTTGTTCTGTGGGATGGTAAACTGGTAATTGGTTCAGAGGTATGAGGTAACTTGTTCGGTGGGATGGTAAACTGGTAATTGGTTCAGAGGTATGAGGTAACTTGTTCGGTGGGATGGTAAACTGGTAATTGGTTCAGAGGTATGAGGTAACTTGTTCTGTGGGGTGGTGAACTGGTAATTGGTTCAGAGGTATGAGGTAACTTGTTCGGTGGGGTGGTAAACTGGTTATTGGTTCAGAGGTATGAAGTTACTTGTTCTGTGGGATGGTAAAGTGGTAATTGGTTCAGAGGTATGAGGTAACTTGTTCTGTGGGGTGGTAAACTGGTTATTGGTTCAGAGGTATGAGGTATCTTGTTCGGAGGGGTGGTAAACTGGTAATTGGTTCAGAGGTATGAGGTAACTTGTTCGGTGGAATGGTAAACTGGTAATTGGTTCAGAGGTAGGAGGTAACTTGTTCGGTGGGATGGTAAAGTGGCCATTGGTTCAGAGGTATGAGGTAACTTGTTGGGTGGGGTGGTAAACTGGTAATTGGTTCAGAGGTATGAGGTAACTTGTTCGGTGGGATGGTAAACTGGTTATTCTTTAGAGGTATGAGGTAACTTGTTCGTTGGGGTGGTAAGCTGGTAATTGGTTGAGAGATATAAGGTAACTTGTTCGGTGGGATGGTTAACTGGTAATTGGTTCAGAGGTATGAGGTAACTTGTTCGGTGGGATGGTAAACTGGTTATTGGTTCAGAGGTATGAGGTAACTTGTTCGTTGGGGTGGTAAGCTGGTAATTGGTTCAGAGATATAAGGTAACTTGATCGGTGGGATGGTTTACTGGTAATTGGTTCAGAGGTATGAGGTAACTTGTTCGTTGGGGTGGTAAGCTGGTAATTGGTTCAGAGATATAAGGTAACTTGATCGGTGGGATGGTTTACTGGTAATTGGTTCAGAGGTATGAGGTAACTTGTTCGGTGGGATGGTAAACTGGTTATTGGTTCAGAGGTATGAGGTTACTTGTTCTGTGGGGTGGTAAACTGGTTATTGATTCAGAGGTATGAAGTTACTTGTTCTGTGGGATGGTAAAGTGGTAATTGGTTCAGAGGTATGAGGTAACTTGTTCTGTGGGGTGGTAAAGTGGTAATTGGTTCAGAGGTATGAGGTAACTTGTTCGGTGGGGTGGTAAACTGGTTATTGGTTCAGAGGTATGAAGTTACTTGTTCTGTGGGATGGTAATGTGGTAATTGGTTCAGAGGTATGAGGTAACTTGTTCGGTGGGGTGGTAAACTGGTAATTGGTTCAGAGGTATGAGGTAACTTGTTCGGTGGGATGGTAAACTGGTTATTGGTTCAGAGGTATGAGGTAACTTTTTCGTTGGGGTGGTAAGCTGGTAATTGGTTGAGAGATATAAGGTAACTTGTTCGGTGGGATGTTAAACTGGTAAATGGTTCAGAGGTATGAGGTGACTTGTTCTGTGAGATGGTAAACTGGTTATTCTTCAGAGGTATGAGGTAACTTGTTCGGTGGGATGGTAAACTGGTTATTCTTCAGAGGTATGAGGTAACTTGTTCGGTGGGATGGTAAAAAGGTTATTGGTTCAGAGGTATGAGGTAACTTGTTCGGTGGGATGGTAAAGTGGTAGTCGGTTCAGAGGTATGAGGTAACTTGTTATGTGGTATGGTAAACTGCTTATTGGTTCAGAGGTATGAGGTAAATTGTTCGGTGGGATGGTAAACTGGTTATTGGTTCAGAGGTATGAGGTAACTTGTTCGGTGGGATGGTAAACTGGTAAATGGTTCAGAGTTATGAGGTAACTTGTTCGGTGGGATGGTAAACTGGTTATTCTTCAGAGGTATGAGGTAACTTGTTCTGTGGGATGGTAAACTGGTTATCCTTCAGAGGTATGAGGTAACTTGTTCGGTGGGATGGTAAAAAGGTTATTGGTTCAGAGGTAAGAGATAACTTGTTCGGTGGGATGGTAAAGTGGTAACCGGTTCAGAGGTATGAGGTAACTTATTCTGTGGGATGGTAAACTGGTTATTGGTTCAGAGGTATGAGGTAATTTGTTCGGTGGGATGGTAAACTGGTTATTGGTTCAGAGGTATGAGATAACTTGTTCGGTGGGATGGTTAACTGGTTATTCTTCAGAGGTATGAGGTAACTTGTTCGGTGGGATGGTAAACTGGTTATTGGTTCAGAGGTATGAAGTAACTTGTTCTGTGGGATGGTAAACTGGTTATTGGTTCAGAGGTATGAGGTAACTTGTTCGGTGGGATGTTAAACTGGTAAATGGTTCAGAGGTATGAGGTGACTTGTTCTGTGGGATGGTAAACTGGTTATTCTTCAGAGGTATGAGGTAACTTGTTCGGTGGGATGGTAAAAAGGTTACTGGTTCAGAGGTATGAGGTAACTTGTTCGGTGGGATGGTAAACTGGTTATTGGTTCAGAGGTATGAGGTTACTTGTTCTGTGGGGTGGTAAACTGGTTATTGATTCAGAGGTATGAAGTTACTTGTTCTGTGGGATGGTAAAGTGGTAATTGGTTCAGAGGTATGAGGTAACTTGTTCTGTGGGGTGGTAAAGTGGTAATTGGTTCAGAGGTATGAGGTAACTTGTTCGGTGGGGTGGTAAACTGGTTATTGGTTCAGAGGTATGAAGTTACTTGTTCTGTGGGATGGTAAAGTGGTAATTGGTTCAGAGGTATGAGGTAACTTGTTCGGTGGGATGGTAAAGTGGTAATCGGTTCAGAGGTATGAGGTAACTTGTTCTGTGGGTGGGTAAACTGGTAATTGGTTCAGAAGTATGAGGTAACTTGTTCGGTGGGATGGTTAATTGGTTATTGGTTCAGAGGTTTGAGATAACTTGTTCGGTGGGATGGTGAACTGGTAATATTTGTTCAGAGGTATGAGGTAACTTGTTCGATGGGGTGGTAAACTGGTAATAGATTCTTTAATTTCACAGCTAAATAACAAACTGATATTACGCATTTTATAATCGCAATGTTATGAAAACTTTTTAAACTTAACCGAAAAATCTATTTAAGAAAACCCCAAATACTTTTGAACCTTTGTTAAAAAACGACACAATTCAAATGCAGTTCCGAGCACTCGCTCGCACGGGAGAATGAATTTGTGAAGCGTTCTCTACGTACTTTCATTCCATTTTTCTTGATACCAGCTCTAGTCATGGAATTTCTTCACCTCCTCCTTTTAATGAATCTGCCAGTCTATGTGATATATGTAAGTATGTATGTATGTATGTGAGCGTTGAGGAGGTATCTAACTTGCTTCGCAGGTTAGATACTTCAAAAGCGGCCGGTCCAGATAATATTTCATCCAAATTTCTGGTTCGATGTTCCACTTCGATTGCCCAACCTATCTCGATTCTCTTCAGGAAATCCTTAAATACTTGTGTATTAACGCCTATTCACAAAAAAGGAGTCAAAACTGACATTGTAAACTACAGACCGATATCTAAGCTATGTATAGTGGCTAAAATATTTGAAAGGATCATCTATAACCAGGTGTACAGTGCTCTTAGAAACTCGTTTAGTTCTTTTCAACATGGTTTTTTGAAGGGAAGGTCTACTGTCACCAACTTATGCTCAATGATTTATTACTGATGCCATGGATGACGGTAAGCAGGTTGATGTCGTTTATACTGATTACAGTAAATGTTTTGATCGGATTGACCATGACATCTTACTATCTAAGTTATATAGTATGGGAATACGAGGCGATTTACTCAGATATTTTTCTTCTTATCTGGAAAACAGGTCCCAAGCAGTAGTATTAAGCACTTATATGTCTGGTTGGGTGCCTGTTCCCAGCGGCGTGCCCCAGTGTTCTTTGCTCGGCCCTTTACTCTTCATTATCTATTTAAACGACATCAACTCTTGCTTGATTTCGTCCAAGTTGTTGTGTTTTGCTGATGACATGAAAATCTATGCCACAATATCATCACAAGTGGATGTGATTGCCCTTCAGGATGATTTACGTCGTCTGGAGGCTTAATGTCGTGGGAGTAAGCTCGACCTTAACCCTGCTAAGTGTTCGGTTGTAACATATTCTCGAAAGCGCTCAATTCTACCTTCATCGTATATCTTAGGTGGTCAAGTACTACCTAGAACGAATTGCATCCGTGATCTGGGGGTATATCACGATACAAAACTTACGTTTGAATTTCATGTCAGTGCCATAGTCGCTAAAGCATCTAAAGCTTTAGCTAGGTTTCATAATGCGGCTATCCAAGTGCTTCACTCAAGCCAAAACTTTGAAAATTCTTTACTGTACTTTTGTTAGAAGCCACTTGGAGTATGCGTCGGAAATCTGGAATCTTTGTTATCACAAGTACATTGATCGTATAGAGAGCATCCAAAAAAGGTTTATTAAATACTTGTGCTATCATCAGAAAGTGCCCTATCGGTCTGAAGATTATCTCAACCTCTGTAAGAAATTTCATGTTTTACCCCTAATAAACCGACAAGCCATCTCTGATTGTACTTCGTTAATAAAAATTTTCAATCACTCTATTGATAACTCTGATATTCTATCGAAATTCTATTTTAACGTTCCTGGAAGGTCTAAGCGATGGTACGCGCCGTTATGTGTTCCACTTACCTCAACGAATTACAGGCAAAATTCATTTGTGGTGCGTGCAAGTAGAAAATTTAATGACATATGTAAGCAGCATGATTTTGATACATTCGTGACGAGTGTGTCCTCGGCCAGAAAGTGCTTGAGCCTTAGTTTTTTTAATTAAGATTTGATGTGCTCAGGTTTTTATTCGATATGTGAATTTAGCTTAAGTTTGAATTTTTTGTTTTCCTTATTTTGGAGACTGTCTTGTTGTTCACACCCTCTTTCTACTCTGCTTTTTAGAAGTGATGATTTTTAATTGGCTTCCAGTCTCACATGCCATTATTTATTCTGTTTGTATTAGCTGTAAGTCATCCATAGTGATTAATAAATAAATAAATTACACCCAATTACGGATTTATAATTTACTAGCTGACCCACGCAACTTCGTCTGCGTCACATTTTCCATTATTGCTCCGCTCCTATTTGTCTTAGCGTGATGATAAATATATATCCAATAACCTTCCTCGAGAAATGGGCTATCTAACACTGAAAGAATTTTTCAAATCGGACCAGCAGTTCCTGAGATTAGCGCGTTCAACCAAACAAACAAACAAACTCTTCTGCTTTATAATATTAGTATGAATTAATACCATCAATAAACAGGATGATTTGCTAGCACCCTCAAAGCATAATTGAAGTGAGTGGTGTGAGTGGGTGTGTGGGTGTGTGGGTGTGTGGGTGTGTGGGAGATTGGATTGGAATTTTAGCCGAGTGCTAAGGAAGGTTTATGTTTTTCACGCGTATCTTGTATGTTCGTTTGTTTGTTTATTTTTTTTTAATACCTCGTACCTACCAAACGGTTTTATGGCTATCGAGATGCCGTTAGGTTCATTTCAAACACCCAAGTGGTTTTCGATAAGTATTTTTATGCAATTTTTTTTACCGTTAAATTACAATTTAGCGCCAAAAATCCGCCATATTGCTTGCCGCTACTCGGTATTTTTTTTTTTACCAAATCTATCGAGAAGGGTATCAAAATAAAGGAAATGAAATGGAAATTACAAATATATATACTTATAAGGTACCTAAGTCATATGTTTAAATTCAATTAGTAAACAGTTTTCGTTCAGAAATGTTTTGCATTCCAGTTTTTTTTTTATTTTTAGCTGTCACTCTATCTTGATTTTATGGCTTGACAACTCACTTCGTGATCTGATCACCCAAGTTTTCACTTCGACATGTTAACAGACAACATCGCACCGCTGATTCGATTCCTGGCTAGGAATACCGATTTTTCAAAAATCCAATGATGCAGTTTTAGTTTTTCTCAAAATCGGGATCCTGACTCCATTCATTGATTTTCGATATTCATTATAGTTTCAGATTTGGCCACTCAGGCACACTTAATAAAATCATTTTGTACCTATATAAATTAAGCTACACGGTGATGCAAATGGTTGCCATGTATGCAGTACCACAGCCTGTATGTAGGAATTTTGTTAGGATTAGGTACCTCAAAATATAGTCGACACCTCAATTCAAAACCTCACACCCACCAACTCGAAACAGTAAACACACGTGGTTTTTAAAACTATCTCTCGTACTTAGAGCGCGGTGTCGCCGAGTACAGACGAGCATCCTCCACGGCGCATCGTTAAAATCGAGCGCCCTTCACTAGGCACCCCATGCAGCGTCGGATGAGCACGTCTTTTTGTTACCAGTTTTAATTGTTACCAATTTCAGCTCTGTTTTGGTCTAGTTTATTGAGATTTAGAGCGGAAAAGAATAGAATAGAACTGAATGAAAAACTTGTATCACAGAATAAAATTGGTATGTTGTATCTCGAATTGTACCTCCTTTTACTTTTTGAAGTGTTTATCAACTCAATCTCCATCGGATTTTTTTCTTCATACCACCTAAATGCAGATGATCTTCAAATCAACACACGAGCTTCTCTTAGAAATCTATCCGAGGCTATCTTAACCCTTAACCTTGATCTGGCTCGTACATGCAAGTGGAGCAAGAGATACGGACTTATGGTGGACTCCAGAAAGTTAAGAAAGAAAGAGATTTTAGTGGCAAGAACTTCTCTTGGACTGCCCACCTGCAGGAAGTTAGCCGGAAGCTATTAATGTTACATGTATATTTTATATAATACTAGCTGTCCCCGTGGCTTAATTCCTGTCAACTGGCTGCCCTAGCTTCCCATTATGTTTTTGCTTTTAAACCTTCCCTGTATTCTGGCGAACTAAATGAAAAAGAATTATTCAACTCGGTGCAGCCGTTCTCGAGTTTTAGCGAGACTAACGAACAGCAATAGGGTATATGCATGCGATTTTTTAATTTGCAAAATAAGATATTTATTAGCTCTAGTAAACAATCATGAAATTATTTTTTAAATACCTTCATCATTTATTAAGTTATAATGCTTCAAAGACTACAGTTAGAAAGAGAAGTCCGATACGTAATGTGACGTCAAATTACACGACGACTATACTGCTGCCATAGAAAACAGCGTTTTCGCGAGAGGGACAGATATATTTGTTTAAAATAATTGTATCTCGTTCGTTTTTCGAACAATTTAGATTCTAATTTCACAGTTAGTATTATATTTTCCAATACTTTTAGATAAACTGTTCAGATCATAAATACTTTTTTCATGCATATTCCCTATTCATTTTTATATATAAGAAGAAGAAGAAGAAGATTCTCCATATAACACCTACCCAAAGGTAGACTGGTAGAAAATGCCTATAGCACTAAGCCCGCCTCTATACATTTGTGCTTAAAGTGTTAAATAAATAAATCTTCTGCAGCTTTGAGAAGACTGCATAATTTTTTGCCGACAAAGATTGCACTTGCACAATCGCTTCTTCTACCCATTCTAGATTATGCTGTTGTCAGCTATCTTGGCTTCACTGAAGTACAACTTAATAAACTTGAGCACCTTCAAAATTATTGCATAAGGATCATATTTGGTTTGCGCAATTATGACCACGTTTTCGAATTCCATGTTAAACTCAAGTGGTTGCCATTTCACCTTCGCCGGTATACTCATATTCTTTCCCTTTTGTACAATGTGCTCTTTCCCCTTCCACTCCTCTTTATCTAAAGAAACGATTCCAAAAAAGGTCATCAGATAACTTGAGACTAAAAATACCAATGCAATCCACTACATTCTTGGAGAAGTCTTTTACAGTCCAAACCGCTCGTCTATGGAATGCATTGCCAGTATCGATTAAGCGCGCACAATCCCTGCCAGTTTTTGTAAGTCTTGCTATTTATCACTTAATTCCTTTCTCGCTGGAATTTTATTAATTGTTAATAATTTCTTAATTATACATTCAATATGTATGTATTTATGTATCTATTTAAGTGCCTAATTATATTGTAATGCTTTAGTTCTGTATTTTTTTTATTTCCAAGCAACTTTTATTTGCACTAAGTGCACCCCTTTTTCGTGTCCAGGCTATCTCTTTCCATTCCAGGTTGTCTGGAAGAGATCGCGATGCGATAAGGCACCAATAATAATTGTGTTTTTAGTTTAAGAGTCCTATTACGAATCGTGAATGCTCGTTTGCAATAAACGAAGTTACGTTGGTCTGCGTTGGGAGTACATCTATAGTCCGCGAAACAATTTTGATACTTACTAGTCTGAATAGGATTATAGTTTATTTGGGCGCTCGCGCGAGACTGAGGAGCGCGCGCGCTGAATTGACGCAGAATATATAGTACTTTAATTTTATTTATTGTAATTTTGTTTTATTATATTGACAAACGAAAACTAATGAAACGTATTCATTGTAGATTGAAATTTTATATCATATTAATTTATTTGATAAAATTGTTTTTATTTGGAATATAATGGACGCTGAATCAAGACATTTCTGGCTTAAATTTGGCTTTCTTTACGTTTTTTTCCCTGAAAACTCAAGGAATTTAAAGAAATTCTAGAACTCCAATAAACAAGTAAAACATTCAACTTACCTTTTAGTAATTTCAGCTTTTAAAAGAATTGATGGTAACAATGTGAATTTGACCGTCAAAGTTCCATCGCCGAATTTTTTTCTTGCAAACTGAGTTCGTAAAATATTTATAGTAAATTACGCGAAAAGAAAAATGAAAATGTGTAACTCTAACTTACAAGAAAGAGACTGGCACTATCGTTATTCATGATCAAATAATTAAAATATCTTACTGCTGCTGAAAATTACAGCGTCAAAAATCATGAATTTCCGTAAAAAGTGTAGGTAATAGGACTCTTAAGATTTTCTGTACGTTTTTTTTTTAGTTTGGTGTACAATAAAGTTTGTATTAATAAATAAATATGTTGTGTACTGAAAAATTCTAAATGTTTCATATGCTTTCGTTACACGAACGGGCTTAACATCTGCCAGCCCGTTAATTAAATGTGGTCTAGCTGCCTAACGAAACCCTTCTGAGGTGTTGTTCAGAGCTCGTGACTTTAACGTGAGCTAAGGGCTTTCAGAACAATTGGTACAATGATTGCTGTGTTCATTTCTCACATATCCGCAACCTCGCGAGCCAACTCAACCAACATATTTGATTTGTTATTAGATTTAGTACTAATTGTTAGGGACTTTAGTCGTCATGTTTCTAATCTGTCTACTGCCTGAAGCTGATTTTCAGCTGAAACTTACGTTGAAGTATACTTTTATGTAAATCAGTATTAGATAAGGCATCAATGCCACAACAAACCATCGTAGCGAAATCTGCATCGCTGCAAAAAGAATCGCAATGTCATTTATCCAACCAGCAGCGAGCTACTACTTAAAAATCCTACATCGCGGTATCAGAGTTTACCGTGCGATTTGATCATAAGGCGAGGTTGCAGTACTGTGTGTTTTGACGAACAACAGCGACTGTCCGGCGAGCGAAATAATGCCTAAATTTTGATTGTTTTTTCTTCTTGGCGAAAACTGATAAAGAAATAATACAATATGGTTTCAACATTTACTTCAAAATAAAAAGCTCTATCTATTGATATAACTTTTATATATATTCGTGATAAAATCTCTTAACAGTACACGTTTAAAATTGTAATTTAGTGTCATGTTTGATAAAAACAAGTATCGAGCCAATCATTCTAAATCGCGTTTCGATCTTTACGATTTACTTGAGGGTATGATCAATTTTTATGTAATTTTTATTTATTAAAAACTCATAATTAATTAGATTTTCAGACATTCAAAAATCTTAAAAAGTACTGCAATCCCGCCTTAAGAAACAGTCCGAAAATCCACTATCGGGTTGTTGCCCACCAGGCACACACAATAAGCGTCTGGTCAGAGGATTCTCCCTTTTCAATGGAGGTTTGTTGGACTGTACTCTCTGTTCCGCATAACCTCTAACTGAAGTCCTTTATAAACTTTGCAGACTTTCGAAGTCCAATGAGAGCACTCCATCACTATTTAATGACAGTAACTATAAACTTTTCTTAAAACCAGATCAGCTCATTATAAACTTGGACGGACTGTCAAACCAACCGGTAATTCCTACTGCCTGAAAGCAAGGCTTCGTAGACAGACAGACGGACGGGCAGCGAACAAGTTTGTTTAGTAAGATAATCTGACTTTAGTCTTTGCATTGAGTTTTGCTCAGGTAAGTCTTGTGGGTTGTGGTTTTTGGCGAAGTTTAATTAGTTGTGTAAGTTGATTTTACGAAATCACTTCTGAACTGTAAATCAGAAATCGGTTGTTGTGCTTATTTCTTTTCTCATTCATGACAACACGAGTCGGACTCACATGCAAAGGGCTCCGAACGAATTTAATTTTTGTAAAATGTTATTTTAACACTATAGACTTTTTACAGATTTTCCTGCAATCTGTAGGAAGACTTTTTTCAACCGATTTCCAAAAAGGAGGAGGTTCACAATCCGGTGGGTATTTTTTTCTTTTATGTGTGTATACCGATTGTTCCAAGATTTCTGTTTTTTCTGATGTTTTTTTTAGTTCGATGCAGAATACTTGCCGTTTGGTCTCGTTAAAAAAGTTGGTTCGGTTTGGCTCAGTAGTTTTTATTTTATGAGCATTTTTGCTTTTTCAATTTTTGCGTAGACAATGACGTCCAAGTTTCACCACTTAAAAGTGAAAAGCATAACCTACTTCCAAACAAAACACTACAAAGTATAAAATAACTTTAATTTCGGAAGTCGGTGTAAAAAACTAATGTGAATAATAAATCTCAGATTTTCCGATAATTCCGATTACTTTCCAAAAATCCTCAAATTTCTCAAAATAGAAAAAGAAAAGGAAAGGAAAGTTAGAGTGAACAGGCTTTTTCTGGGTGAGCTCGCTTCATCGGAGACTTTGTCTCCGTCATCTGTGACCAAAACTAGAGTCAAGAGCAAACCCATCACAAATACAAAGAAAAGAAATAGCCTCAAAAATAAACACAAATCGCTTCGTAAATCCCCTATTCCTTAATCTTATTGGACACGTATTGTTTGCTTACTAACCCGATTCCTTAATCCATTATATCTAAAACAGGCAGCCATATTGAAAACAACAAAAACACGGCTATCTCCCGTCGAGCCGAGCGTATGGAATCTATAAAACAGCTTCATCAGAGTACCTTGTACGCGTAACTTGTCCGTTGCCCGTGCATCCAATTTAACTTGCAACTCCTACCAGCGGTCGTCGGGAAATGTGCTCGTTTTGGCGTATGAAGTCATCAATGATGTAAAACTTTTGTGAAGGTCGAAACGTATAGGATTTAGTCTTCATTATACAGTGTGAGACTTTATAATGTGCACATATGAAAAAAAGGGAACTATACTTTAATTTACCGACGGAAAACGTATTAAAAAAAAACGTTTTGATTGATTTCTTAAAGTTTGTTTACAACTGTGACCCTAGTGCAAACAAAACTGTGTAAAATTGCAACTAAATTATCTATTGCAATGAACTCCATAATGATTGGAAGTGAAAATGAACGGGACTGCTCTTATGTACGGCATTGTTGTGGCAGACAATGACATGTTGCTGTTCCAGTGCAGGTTAGGAAGTTGTAATTATTGTGTTTAATTTATTGTTTTATTTTGTGACCAATATGACATGAATGAATGAATCTAATTCTAATTTTATTTAATTGCATGTCTTGTTTGTTGTGTGCTGTCCATTGAAATTATTTTTTATTGTACCTACTGTCAAAAAATGTGTCTATGTTGCTTGATTATCAATAAATAAATAAAAATTGTAGGCAATCGGGGCGTCTTTTTGATTTTACGATTACTGTAAAAATTGATGATTAGAAATCAGATTCTTGCTAGTAGAAACATGATGATTTTCAAGTGAGGGTAGTGTTCCTTACTTAATTAGAGATATACTGTATTAAATCAATAAAAGTCTATCAAATAGTTGTTTTTTATGTTTTTTTTTTTTTTAATTTGCTAAGATCCGTCCTCTTGCAAGTTTTACAAAATGTCGCTTAAATCAATCAGCCTTTCAACCGTCGATATATAGACTCACACTGTAATGTATTGTTCCTTGATTGTACCTACATAGTGTGAATCCGTGTGTGCTAAAGAAATTAGGTTTCTCTCTTTCACTGCTTCATCAATTTATTTACTGAAGAAATTTTACTTTCAATTTTCCAAAATTCAAAGTCTGAAAATGAAATTTTAGTTATATTATAAACGACAACACACGCCATGCGGGATAATCCATTTAAAAATATAAATATCACGGTTTTGTGTGTACAGTGATGTGAACTGTCAATTCAAGTAATCAAGACGGAATTACAGCTCACTTCTTGATCACTTCACCCAAACCTTAAATTCTAGCTTTAATAGCCAGTCGCCATTTAATTACGATAAAATTTAAATCTATACCTACTTAATATTATAAAGCAGAAGAGTTTGTTTGTTTGTTTGGTTGAACGCACTAATCTCAGGAACTACTGGTCCGATTTAGAAAATTCTTTCAGTGTTAGATAGCCCATTTATTGAGGAAGGCTATAGGTTATATATCATTACGCTAAGACCAATAGAAACGGAGCAGTAATGAAAAATGTTACGCAGACTACGTTGCACGGGTCAGATTGCTAATTATATCCTTCGAACAACGAACCTTATACGTTCAACCATCATTTACAGTAGGGTATGCTATGCACAAGTGTATAAAAAAGAAAATATTATTCACCCAGTCTGCAAAAGATACCTAGTGACAACATACAAAACTGCATCTGTTTAGTTTTAATAAGCAGGATTTTACAAAAATATTCCATGAAAATGATGTATTATGTACAATCCCACTCAAAAGTATTTGGCAACCCAAAAACAAGTATGTAAAAGTATAAAGTTTTTAATGACGGCCCCATAATGCATTGGCCACAAAAAACAGATGGCACTTTTGAGTGGCAGTGTACCTACCTGAAACATGAGCTTAAAACTCCATACATATTGTATTACAAACAATTTTTCACTCTTTTTCTCACGTTACAAGAATAACTAACATCTTTTTCTTTCAGACCGTCTCTTGAGGCTCGCTCGAGTGGTTCAAATGTAACCCATGTCCGTCCGAAGTGTCATCTTGGTTCACAGGAAGAATGTTTAAAATCGGTTCACTGGGCTCGTAGATTACTTCGAGCGTAACCTGTGTTTTCCAGTGTTATATATGACTATTGTTTAGTAGAGAGTATTTATTGGCCACTTCTTCTCCACAGCTAAAACACTAGGAAGTGGTGACGGGTGGACGTTTTGGGGGACTGTCTTTTGTAAAACTTGTCGTTCAAAAAGTGCTGGCTCTCAGCCTAATTTGAATAAATTAATTTTGAATTTTAGAGGAAAATCGGTACTGTAATTCTTTTGCCCGGTTTCCGAGGTACTTTATCGGTCGTTTATCTGTCCGTTAACTAACCAGCCAATGCAGTTATGACAAATAACGTTAACGGACAATTTTTTGTAAACAGTTGAAGGTATGTTGTTTCTTTAGGGTTCGTAACCAAAATTTTTAATATAGAACCCGTATAAGGTCGTCTGTCTATCTCACCAAGACCAAGCTATGGAACCATCGCTGGCTGGATTCGACAAGTGCCTTGCAGATTTTTTATATATCTAGCTCTATCGATTCTTTATATGTTTGTTCATGCCCAATTATTGTGAAACTAACTAGATTTTTCATGATAGTCAAATTTAATTGAGAATAATTGTTATTCTTATTTAATATTCTCGGCTTTAAAATAAAACTTAACGCCAATAGTAGGGCTCTCACGCCGGTTCTCAATTACCCTCTGTAATAGGTTATATTGCCACGGGCAACAACTTTGATGGCTGCTCAAATCTTGATTGATAACTCGAGTTTATCCGTCGCTCCGAAACTTTGAGAATCGGTGGCTTATACAACTACTTTTAATATCTAGTTTCAAGAGTGAAGCACGTACGGCTTTCTGTAAAGTTTTAATACTATAAATTTGCAATTTTCTAGTTTCGCCTTGAGTTGAAGTTTATTAACAGACACACATACAAGGTGATTGGTAATTCATTGCATATATATTTCTTGAAATGGGTTGTCTAGGATCAGGGTGCCTTTCCAACAGTGATGTGCTATGCAGTTATGCTGCGAGAATGTAAACGCTAAACTATCAAACTATGTGACCGTTTCCAAGCTATGTAGCGGAGCGAGTAAGGTGCGCAGCTCGAGCTAAGCGATGTATCGACAACAGGGAGGGCACGCACTGCTCTGCACACACTCTACACCATTCGACACCATCCATCTATTCACGAGGGTGTAGCCGTTGGTAGATGCCAGAGGCTAATCTATATATGTAAATATTAATCTCTATTTCCCTTGGTCATCACAACACGCGGAACGGTTAGGCCGATTTCGCTAATTGTTAGGGTTCCGTAGCCAAATGGCCTAATCGGAACCCTTATAGATTCGTCATGTCTGTCTGTCTGTCCGTCCGTATGTCACAGCCACTTTTTTCCGAAACTATAAGAACTATGATGTTGTAAGTAGACGTCTATCTACTGCCAATTCACCGGTGGGCGTGGAGTGGGCGACTAATATCCCCTAGAACTTATTAATAAGTTAATGATATTAACGAAAATAGATCTCGCATCCTGCGGAAGGATGAACCAGTAAACCGTAAAATAATTTTGTCGTTCGAGAATACAAATGGTAACAAAAATACAATCCCATATTCGTTCGCCCTCATAATTTACTACCAGTGACATTTATCACCGAACAGATCCAGTACTTCACATCCATCAATAGGATAACCCTCCATTCAAACCCACATGTACATCGATATTAATGACCCCCGAGATTTATTAGGGACCTACATAAATTAAACATTTTCATCGCTGGCAACATTAACGAACCAACTTCGTCCCCACAGGCTTCGCTATTATGCCGTGACAGTTATTGTAGAAACTTTCAGTTCGAGGCTTTGATTCCGGCCAGAAGCTTTTCTATCCCCACCTCAATCGGTACAGACCTTACATTCAACAGAACTTAAGCTATCTCCCTTCAACTCGCACTGTAAGAAAGAGGTGGAAATAGTACAGGTGGAAAAGATTACGGGAAGCTGTAAGTCTGATTGGTCAAGTCTTTTGTTATCATAAAGTCGTTCGAACATTGAATTTATGAAGCTTGGCAGTCTATAGTCTATGATAAACGATAATAGAGTGATCGGAAAAGTATTCGACGATATTTTATTGTCTCTGACGGGTTACCGATTGGTTTTCACAGGAAAATATTTGTAAACAAAAACAGTAATATTTTCTGCTGTTTTTCCTGTTAAGTTTGAAATATCTTGTGATTGACATTCTGAAACTTTTAATGGGTTTATGTTGTGCCTGGAATAGAAAAATTGGGGAAAGTGTTTTCTTTAACTTCGGAACTTTACGTTCGAAATATGTAAGTTTTTCGTGCCAAAATAGGTTTTTGCGAATATCTATTGGTCTTACTGATTAAACATTTTATTCAGTTTATTACCTCCCAGTAATCAAATAATGTATCATTCGTTACACACATTTAAATAACTCAAAAATACAAAATGACTAACATCATTTCAAATAAACCCTCATTACTGAAAAGGAAATTAAAAAACGGACTCTCTAAAGGGTTTAACAGTTGAACGAAGAGACGGTATAATTGGCTGAGGCTACTACGTGAAACAAAGGTCCGCAAAGGGCGCGCGAGGCTTCCGGGTGCTGGGGACGTATCGAGTACACCCGCGCGCCCGAATGGCCGGGGGGGCACAGATTATGTAGATAGACAGAGGTGGCAGAAGCGCGAAAAAAGGATCAGCTGTTCAGTATGTTTTGTCGAGCATGGGGCAGTCGATTTTTTTTTTTCGTGTCTTCATTTCAGTGTTGGTCCCATAGTAAGCGTTGTTCATAATTATGAGTATAATGACCTCTTAAAAGGTATTACGTTTATTACGTTACACTTTGTATATGCGAAAGTAAGTTGTTAGTTGGTAAAGTTTAAATCGTGAAACCGATCTTCATGAATTTTCGTATATGAGATATGTAAATAACAACCTGGAAACAATCGTAGGCTACTTTAACATGAGCAAAAACGTGGACAATATCTAGTTAGTAACAGCACTGTCAGCACTGCTTATGCTTTAATTCATTTTCAAAAGATAAGTAGGTTATAGTCGAACTCGTTCTAAATTAAAATCGAATGATTATTAAAAGAATCGAATTTCCTTTAAAATATTTAAAGCCATTCATCACAACAGTTTGCATAACGCAACCCTTCCCAACCAGTTTTTATACTAACTCAATAAACAAAGCAAAAGCATCCCCTATTCTGCCTACTCACCCCTCTCCCTTCCGCCATCTTTAAGGTTTTCGCGCGTTGTTCGCAGCGGGCGGCGCGGCGCAGCCAGTGTTGGTCAGTGCCCCGCGCGCCGCGTACCGATTGATACGCGTTCCCGACTCACGACGTCACTTCACTAGCTATTCTATTTTTGAAATTGTAAAATACACAGACTTTTTATATTACTTGACGTTTACTTTTTCTTCTATTCGACCAGTGTTTTCGCAAAATATGTGGGTATAAGAAGGCGATACAAAAAGGTAAGATACTTTATGTTTCAGGGTGAATTGGCACGTGTTTTTGCTTCAGTTTCAGTAAAATTATGTCTGATGTTATTTATTTAGCGTAATGGAAACGGTTAATGGAAGGTTGCGTCGTAGTCGTCACCTATTTATTTTTAGATTGTATAATTTTACGTACATTCAGTGAAACGATTACTGGGAAATTTTTGTGAAAGTTCTAAGAAAACCTTTCAAACGAAATGAACAAAAAGTTTTTATAGAATAAATAATACATTATTTATAGAATAAATAATATTTTAATCTCGTTTTGTAAAAACAAAATAATGATTTTTACAAATACAGACTCACCCTGTGTTCTCTGATTACGTATAAATGTTTGCTTAAAATTTTTTTACGTTATAACTCAGGTTTCATATAAAATACGGGATATTATATTTTTAATTTCGTGATTTAAATATATTAAAATATTTTGGTTACTCAAACATTTAGTTATCCCTATACCAAAAACGCAAGGGTCAACGTTCTGAGTTTTCACTGTCCTCTGCACAAATAAATATAAAAAAGCAAACAAATCTCTTAAATTATTTTATAATAGAATTTTTAAAATAAAAACCCATAACTCTTTCCTTTATTCCCAATCTTGCTGCAAACAATAATTCGTAGCGTCATCGTAGCTGCGAGCTACGATGTCTACGGCGTAGCAATTTATCGTAGCAGTTATTGTCGATCGCAAACAGTTTTATTTTTTATAACGGTGATAATTTTATACTATAACATGATATGCTAATGTCATAGCTAGCATATTGTATGTAAGGAAAATATACCAACAAATCTAGTAACTGTAGAAAAATACCCTCTTTTTTGTTGTAATTTGCGTCGTAAGGCAAGCAACTGGTATTTTTAAAACACTTAAAAGAATATGCCTCGCGCGTACATTTTATTGCAACTATTCTATATCAAGCCTCATATAATAAGCTAAGTGCTGTTATAACCCTGATATTTTAAATTATTTCATAAATTCTAATAATCCAAACTTTAATTTTATTTTTATCGCCAGGAATTTTATTTTTTGGTCTCAGTGGCCTCGTACTGTGAGTTTTTATGTGCTGTAATGTTAACCCGTAAAACGTCGAGTGTAGTTCCACTGGTACGGTTTAATGACCAGCGCTGAGGGTTGTTTGTTCCATTACATTTTGAGACAGCACGGGAGGGTTATGTCCCAAATTCTCGCGTTTTGTTTCTGAATATTTAATTAATAAAGTTTAGTAGGTATTGCTTGAGCCTTATTATGGGCTTTAAAATGAATGTGCCCTCAATTTATCAGCAATGGCCTTTTTATATTAAAACGAGTTTTGTATTTACGCAATCTTTGACGAAAAACATTGTGAAAGACAAAAAAAATACATTAACGTAATTTTTATTTTTTTTAATTTTGCGATCATTTATAATTCATTTGGAGGAAATCGTTGCGGAAAACAATTTAAATCCGGCCTAGTGCGAGTGTCACGAAGAGTTCCGTACCATAAACCTTAATTTTTTGTTATAGCAGCAGTAAAAATTCAATCTGTGAAAATTTCAACTGTATAACTATTACGGTTCTTGAGCTACAGCCCGCTGACAGACAGACGCACGGATGGACAGACAGCGGAGGCTTAGTAATAGGGTTCCGTTGATCTTTGGGTATGGAACCCTAAAAACAACATTTATTTTTTCAATAGGGAAATTTTGAGCATTTTTTTAAATAAACTGACTTCTTAACAACTCTTCAGATATATTTCGCTACTTAATAAAGCTCTAAACATCTCATTAGCTTTACTTAATTATTTTGCTAATAGAATCTAATTATATTAAAAACGAGGACTTCTTCAAGAGACGTCCTTCAATTTACTCTGCTTCTTCTTATAATTCTTTTGATAAGAAATCTTTGATAAGTACGTACTTAATCAAAACACAGATTGATGATTTAAATTATTATTACGAAGGCGTTTGTGGTTGAATATTTATTTTATTCGGGATTATAAGTACTATTGTACTTAGCTTTTTAGCTTAAAGTATATTCAGAGAGCCAATTCTACTAATTTTTAAACAACTTTCGCATACGCATGTTAATCGCAAACTGTCTAAAAAGCCTTAATTTTCCTAAATTTTGGACAGTTTGCGATTGAGATGCGGATGTGAAAATAAGTAGAATTGGCAACTGGTTGATTTTGATCCGACGCAGCTGGACTGCTTTACCAGTTACTGGGTACCACGATGCTCTTAATTTCTGACTATTTTTTAAAACCTTATGTAACACACATTCTACTTGTCAACCAAGCGTGGTTGAGAATTAACATTGGAGGTGAAATACAACCGATTAGAGAATCTCCTTCGTTTTTTTTTGAAGTCGGTAAAAAATGGGTTAAAAGTAATAATAATAAAGTTCAGTACGTATAATGGAAAAGTCTGAACAAACAGAAATACATACATAACTACCCAGTAAGTAAAAGTTTTGAAAATAAAAGAACAGTTTGCAAAAAAATAAAAAAAAGACAATATATTTCATTCAAACTTCAAAAGAGACATTCATAAACTGCATACCACGATGAAAAAAACTTCGCTCGAGTTTCAAAGAAGAAATAAATAGGAACCATTTATATCTACAGCCGGATCTGACGTCACGCTAATAGATGAGTTCTGGGAAGAAAACTGAATAATTCACTAGCACTTATTTTAGTATAAAACATCGCATTTCTGATGTACATATTCCACAGAAGACATAACACGGAAACGCTTTTAACAGTACCGAACACTGTAACGTGAAAACTCAGTGGGTCTGAAAAGGACACACACAGAGTCATAATATTAACAGCACAACAATCTGTAAAATTTCATTTTTATCTTTATCGCTAACGCATTAGGTTCAAGGTTGATCGGGAAAATTTTACAGTGACGGGTAACGTGATTTTCTTTCTGATTCTGCTTAAGTGGCCTTTTTAGACCTGCAAGACGGCGCTGGTGGCAATAATGATACATCGAACTCCATACATTTAAGTGCAGTTCGTTATTTTTACGAGTGTCCAGATATTTTGGTCGTTGGTACACTACTCAGTGTATGAATGTTGGTAGCTTATAAAATATTCAATGTAGATAATTCGAAAAGCAGTGGGTAGTCGTCTTGTTAGTTATTCGTTGGGCACCCGCTAATGACTCATTCAAGTTCACATTTATTATGTACCGAAGCAAGGTGAGCATTTATTGTGTGTATTGGAAACTTCGGTTTTGTTAGTGATTACTTTCGATTTAACCGCCATAAATTCTCACTACACACTTCGTTGTATCTTGTAGCTTAAAAAAAGTAAAAGAATTTCGGTCTTTTTTTCGTATCGTGTTTACTTCGGTTGGATACTTGGTCATCTAATCAAAAGACTATAGATACACGATCTCTTCTGAGAAGACAGGTATCAGATTTTCTCGTTTTTGACTACCCCCAAAAAAATACACATGAGTAAGCAGGGACCAACGCGACGGCTTTTCGAGACTCGCAGGACTTGATAAGTTATAGAGGTCACCCATCCACCGACAAACCTCAGAAAGCACTGCTTTACCTCATCGAACGACTCTTGCGACAGTTATCACTTAGCTACGAGTTCTTCTTCGCTGTCTTGTTAGTTACCTGATAGCCACACGCTAATGACTCATTCAAGTAAACATTTATTATTTATTCATCGGACTGAGCATTTACTGTGTTATTATGAACTCGGATTTCATTATTAATGCGTGTGTAATAGACGATAGTTCTACACGGAAATAATTTAGGTTGAGTTATTGAGTCATCGTTTGTAAAGAAATGATTAATGGAAGGGTTTATGGGTTAATTATTGAGCGGTATATTCGGGCTACTAAGTTATTGTTACATTGATTTTCTGATACACCAGTTCTAAAGAGCCCAACAAAGCTAAAACTACAGGCTTTAGTTTATGTAGTAGGGTTTTGTAGTCAACAAGGAACCTTTATAGTTACCCTTTTAGTTTTGCCATGTCCATCTGTCAGCGGTTCAATGGCATTTGGTATAATTATTAATCACCCCGAAAAAGTGGTAAAATAAAAACCTAGAATATATATTTTTTTTCACTATCGCTTGTTAGACATAGTCAAGAAAAAGAAACCGGCCAAGTGAGAGTCGGACTCGCGCACCGAGGGTTCCGTACAAACCAGTAGGTTTTATATTATAAGCAGAAGTTGCGATTTGCGATTTATGACGTATAAAAAAAGAACTACTTACTAGATCTCGTTCAAACCAATTTTCGCTGGTAGTTTACATGGTAAACTACAGGCTACATCACATTTTACCACTTTGGATGTGTCTCTTGCGCAAACTATTCAGTTTAGAAAAAAATTATATTAGAAACCTCAATATCACTTTTGAAGACCTATCTATAGATACCCCACACGTATGGGTTTGATGAAAACAAAACAAATTTGCGTTTCAGTTCTAAGTATGAGGACCCCCAAATTTTATTGTTTTTTTTTCTATTTTTGTGTGAAAATCTTTATGCGGTTCACGGAATACATCTACTTACCAAATTTTCAACAGCATAGTTCTTATAGTTTCGGAGAAAAGTGGCTGTGACATACGGACGGACAGACAGACATGACGAATCTATAAGGGTTCCGTTTTTACCATTTGGCTACGGAACCCTAAAAACGTGTCCACTTTTTAGTATTTTTGGATTTATTTCATCAATTTAAAAAGATTCAGTAAGTTTTGCTTTTCTCCTTCGGCAATAAACTAGCCGGTCGATTCTGTCGACATCTCACCGTGATCACCTAGGTGGAGGGAACGACAAGAGAGCTGTCATGCCATCTTGTTTGTATGCTTTGACAGCTCACTTGTCGTTCACTTCGCCTAAGTGTTCACTTCGGCATATTTACAGAATCGCACCCAAAATAACCCAGTTTGTTGTAAAATTTTGTATCACGTCATCACGATCGATACCTATACGTATCACCACCAGTCATAACCTCGAGACACCTTTATCACAAAATGGTGTACCTATCTCCATTTAAACGTTTGAAGCCTCAACAAAGGACATAATAAACCACCCAAGACAATACGCAGATATGACATTAAAGGCTGTAATTCAGCGTAATTGTTAGTACACAGACCGAGGCAGCCATTAGACGTAACAGAGTTAGTGGAAGCGACGGCGGCCAATTAGAGAGGGGGATACACCGCGCTGCCTTTTATCATTTTCAAACTGCAAAAAACGCTGTGCAAACGTAGGTTTCAATCGTAAAAAACGCTGTTAAACGTACGTCTCGCAGCGTTTTTTTAGAGCAACGTGTGTTTTTTGCCCCGATATTGAATTAATCGGACGTTTTTAATGGCTTTATTTGTGCCTTTTGAAAGTCGCTTTTTGATTGGCTGGCTTTGTAAATATTGGGAGTAAAATATGAAAAAGCGGAGTTTATTTATCAACGCTGATGATTGGGTCCTTTGATGTCATACGAGGTGTTATTTTATTCAGACACAGTACTTTTACTGCTTTTGTAAAAATCCTTCAAAATAACCATACAAAAGGAATGCAAGTTTCTTGTTTTAGTTTTTAACGGAAAAGTACCAAATACTGCTGTGACTGTGCCCTAGTAACGCTTTAATTTTCCTGAAAACTTCGTCTCACTATTTATAGTTTTCAATATAATCAAATGAAAAATAATATCATTGGTAAGCTTCCAAACCGGAGCTGGTATCGAAACATAAAACAAAACCAATTGACTGATTACTGCCGTTTGAACTCGTTTGAATAGTAATCAAATAATATTTTTTAAAAACTAGGGCAACTTTCCCAAGATTAAACAAACTAATCAGTGCATTAAACATTCAATAAACAAAAAACACTAAAATAGGAAGCATTATAATTATGATTCAATTTTATCTCATCAAAATCGTCGGCAAAAATTCATTCAATTAAACCATTCCACGTGCATCGTGCAAAGTAAAACAGTCAATATTTTGCCCACCCCAAAATTATACCAACTTCACAAAGTCGGTTGCCAAAACCACTGAAAAACACGTGGATGAAACTGGGACAAAGCCTTGGGAAGTTGCACGGAAACCCCAAAAGTATCCGCTAATATTGGCTTGGGTTGGGCCAGAACAAACATACCGCAAAATTATAATTAAACATACAAAATAGATACTATTGCAAGCACAAAGAGGTATTTTGAACTTAATCAACACATAGTTAAGTATTCAGTTTGCGTGGCATTTAATTAGTGGTGTAGTTTTGTTTTTGATTTGAATAGCAACTAGTTAGTTCAAATGAATTTGATATTCAAGAGATAATTAGCTGCATAGTAGATTTATGAATGGTGTACTATTAACACGCTATCGTAGAACTCAATATGACTTAAGTAAATGCATACGGGATAAGAGGCTTGACATTTAAATAAATCTTATAAGTATTTACTATATTCCTCCAACAAGGTGGACGGACGTCGTCGTGGTGAAAACTGCGGGGACCCACTGGATGAGCGATGTACAGGACCTTTAAAAAAATACCATGATGACCTCTGTATTTTGACAAATAACACATGAAATAATTCACGTATGAAAATCTAAACGACGGATTCAAAGAGGCATAATATAGTCATACGCGAGCCTATCCAATAAAAAGGGTCCCTCCATTTTTCCCCTGTTTTAACAATCCCTAACAAATAACCTTTATCGTTAAAACTTTGGAAAGAACTTTCTAGAAACCGAAAACATTTCTAAGTTTCTAGCGTACCTATCCTTCGAGCTAAACTTGTTGGCAATAGAGTCAAGCTGACGACGTTTCTGTCCGTTCAATTTGACTTTTTCCACACAAAACCATTTTCTTTTATACGACTTTTATTCCCTAGGTAATTTGGAAAACTTAGGTGCTTGAATAAGTTTTAGTAATGGTGTTACGGGGCGCAAAGTAACATGTTACAAAACGAGCGTTCGCGTAGTCAGTACGCTGAAACGAGCACAAACACGAGAGCAGCGAGACGCTTGTTGTTTGTTTCGAGTGTTCATCCCGCTGTCGGTTTTTTGGTGAATCCCTTTGAGTGTTATGCAGTTCAGTCAATACGCCGTGACAAGTCAGGCAACTTGACTGAGAATATCTTGCAAATCTGGAGCACGGGTATGAAATTAAAACGAGCATTTTACACGGATTTTATGACACGGCGTAACGTAACATGCACGCTGCGAGTGGTACATTACGGCCTGTCACACCAGGCAGTACCCACCTTTACACTTCTACTACTTTTTTTTGGTAAATAACTGCAAGTGCTACTCCTGACTCGAAGCTCTTAAAATCTGCCTGACCTGAGATTCCAAAATCAAACACCATACTCAGATAAAAAATAAACTTCAAATTACTTACAATCTATTTGTAGTATCATTTTTTAGTGCTTATCCCGAACTTGTGCCTGTTCATGGAGATAAAAGTCAAAATGGAAACAAAATGTTGCTGGTGATGGACTTCTGCGTATGTCTTCGGAAATATTGGCGTTATGTTAGGTATATTATATTTGTTGATAGTCAACTTACATTTCTCTAAGTTATTTTCCATTTTAGCACATATAACTTTTCTTGTTTCTTGCCGGGAGGTTTCAAGATCGCAACGAAAAACATTTGTAACGTGTCCCTAGCGGTCTTAAGTCTCAAAGTTCTAACAGAGCCGCTGTCGGCGGGTTTGTTAAAAGCTAGCCGAAAATAGAATTGTAATAATTTGGTTAACATTCGTTCCTGAGGTAAGAATATTAGAATTACGGTTTCTTTCCATTTTGTGTAGTAAATCATCTACAGAAAATGCAGGGCTTCCTTTCTATGTGTAACAAAATTCATCAATCTTAATATATAAAATTCTTCCGTTACTGAGTTAGTGATTGACAAGTGACAGATAACGCACAGCCAAAACTACAGGTTGTAGAATTTAGCTGAAATTTGGCATGTAGCTTCCTTACACACCGTAGGGGTGCACTAAGATGATTGCTCGAAATTCCTACAGGAACGGGAAGAAACGGAATACGCGCAAACGAAGTCGCGGGCAGAAGCTAGTCTATACTCATATTATAAAGCTGAAGAGTTTGAACGCGCTTATCTCAGGAACCTCTGGTTCAAGTTGAAGAAATCCTTTGGTTTTTGATTTATCGAGGAAGGCTCTCTAGGCTATACACGCTACGACAAACAGGAGCACAGCATGAATGAAAAATTTGACGCAGACCAAGTCGCGCGGGTCAGCTAGTCTTTTTAAATACATTCTTATATCTATCAAGTTTCTTTTAACAAAAGAAGGGATATCTTAAAACTTTTCTATACTTAGAAATTGACTTTAAAACTTTCCACCGCGTCTAAGCTGTCATCATCTGTCGTTTCATTCGGCGAACTCGCTTTATTTCAACGGCTTTCGGAACCCGCGCGAAATCGAAACGCTAACCGAATGCAAATTCGTTCGCAGTCAGAAATGACGTGAATGCGGGAAGTGAGCGAGTGATGTGGAGTGCTCTCACGCCCTGCAGCCCTTTGGAAAGCCTTTCATTGCGAACGACCCTTACCCGTTGTTGAGGTACTTGACCTCTCTCGCAAATTAAGAATGTTCCGCTATGATAATGAGATCATAGTTTGGCTGTAATTAATGATGAAGCTGGTTAGCTTGCGTTTTATTATTTCGCCGAATCACAAGATCGTTGATATTTAATAACTCAGCTGAAGAGGCATATTGTTACAAAGTGTTCCATTTTTTCGTGAGCCCTTGAGTTTCGTGTGCCCTGAATAAATTGTTACGCTAACTTCTTCGTAACTCATATTCATGTAATATGTAATGTACTTACCAAAAATATTGCTGACGAAGTCATAAGAATCCTATATCTGGCTGTCAGCAAAGTTACCAAGTAATATCTGTTGCGCTCGTTTTTCTGCGATACCGACGAAAACTTTCAGGATACCCGAAACTTTCGGAGGTAACGAAAGCCGAAATTCATCGGGAAGTTTATTCCTGATAAACAAATCGTGTATTCGCAATTTGCACACAAATGAAGCCGGCTGTAGCCAGTTAATTTAGTTATGGCGGGTGAGAAATAATTCAGTTATGGTGGCCCGCGGCGCCTAACAGCCCATTCCTACCCTCGCTCCAAAATCGAAGACGATTATTAAAAGCGTTTTAATAGAGGACCGTTTTTATAGCGGGCCCAGGGCCCTGTACCTAAATAAGAGACGAAATTACTTTCGGTAAATTCTCGCTTTCGGAACGCACTGCGGAGGCGGCGGGTGTTAAAAGCAACGTTCCCCGCTTGCTATTTTTAGGAAGGATTCTATTAAAATGTCCTTGTTCGCCATTTGACAAATAACAACAAGCTGTTTTGTTATTCGGAGTTAATTCAACTTTTCGGTCGCATACGGTGAGGTCGGGGGCCGGGAGTACGTGAGTATCATGTGAAGACGGTCAACGACCGCTAAACTATGGTAGATACCAGATAAATAATGCAATAATGGAAAACTGTAATTTAAATAAAATAGTACTTGTGAGTTAGCCTGTAAGTAACTGTTGCACTTATAAATGTATACCGTGTACTCTTATATGAAATATTATGTGTAAACAATTGTAGGCTTACCTAAATAAATAAAATTTGTAAAAACGGTCATTGACCCACATGCATTTATTCGGTCATTGACTTACTTAATCTGGAAAGCAAAAATTAAGACTAAAGCGATCCTGAATCGACTTCTATCGTCGGTTCATAATTTATTGTCCGGATATCTATGAAAGGATTTTAGGGAAAGGTCAATGTACTTATTGCAAGTTTATTGGTCTATAAGTCTACCATATGTCTATTTATGTCTGTACCAATTCCGATGATCAATATCTCAAACAATGGACGTTATAATAGAATAGAATAGAATAGAAAAACATTTATTATTTTTTTTATAATCAACTTTTCCTCCTACCAAGAGCCACAAACAACCATTATATAAATGGCTTGTCCGTATAAACAGAGGACGCATGAAAAGGGACTTAGATCTAACAACAAAAGCTCGAACATTTCCCATTGTTGTGTTGTAAACAAAGAAGTTTCCAATACAAATTGTACACTATTTTCTTCCCATAATTCAGTCTTTATCGGGAACAAGTGATGGCCGATCTCGAGGGTCGAGACCACTGAGATGAAATTGTCTCTTTCAGTCCAGTCGTTTGTAGCTCCTTGAGTTGGTAATGGTGAATGGGTTGCTTGTATTCCAAGATGTCCCAATGGTCAATTCACAACGTACCGTAAAATTTTTGTAATCAGAGAGCGTAGCACGAATGTTTTAACGTACAATGTTTTTCAAATAAGAATAGGATCGACTTAGCGCCATATTGTGACGTAGTAGCTGACATAGACATAGCGTTACCCAGTTAATGGGTTGTGGAGGTCTGGTAGGCAGCCGCTCCACGTAAAATACTGATATTCAGCTGAATCCGGTTTGACTGGAAGCCGACCCCAATATAGTTGGGAAAAGGCTAGCTAGGCAGATGATGATGGCCGACATAGCGTTTCAGTACCCAGCTATCTCTCTGTGGCCTGTATTACCTACAAGTATGACTTCAAAATAACTAACGTGCCTGCCGTGAAAACACTCGTTTCACAGTGTTTGTTATAGAACTCCTCCGAAACGGCTTGACCGAGTCTTATGAAATTTTTTGTGTATATTTTGTAGGTCTGAGAATAGGTCTTAGGCTATTTTATGTTTTTGGGATATTTTTTTTTAACTTTATTTTACACTATCTGATGCCCGCGGCTTCGCCCGCTAGACAAATTATATTCTAAAACCTTCCTCGAGAACCACTCTATCTATTGGTGAAAACAGCATGAAAATCGGTGCAGGAGTTTTTGAGTTTATTGCGAACAAACATACAGACGCGGCGGAAGACTTTGTTTTATAATATGTAGTGATGATGGTAAAACAACGTTTGCCAAGTGAGCTAGTTATCTATATTAATATTTTAAGACCAATTGATTAAAGACTAGTTAGATCAAACATGACAACCAACGATATTAAACGACAATGTCATGTTCACTTTGATTATAATTTTATTAATTGCAACAATAACAACCATAATAACACAAACAAGAAAAATATCACCACTAATCAAAACACTCAAAATACAAAAGCAAAATTATATCCGCCAACTCACTGCATTAACACTCGATCGCCCTCCATTCTGCACAGAGGGCTGTAAGGGCACAACGTTGGCAAAACAGTGGCACAACGTTGGCACAAGCATGGCACAAGAGCCCTCAGTCAGCACGCGTTGTGCCAACCTGCCAACCGGCGGAATATCGACCGCCTGTGCCGCGTGTATTTATCCTAGGTAATGCAAGGACGTTGTTATGAATTAAGGTGAATGCTCCAACCAGCCCGCGATATTCAAAATGTCTTGCGTATTTTGCAATTTGCAGGCCAGTGCTAGGTTGAATGTTGATTAAAATATTATTCGCGGCTGCAAAACGTATGTAGTTACAGAATTATAATCATCAAAATCACCAATACAAACCTCCAAGTTCATAAAGGCCTAGGAACGAAAAAAAAAAAAACAGAAAATGTCATTCCTAGAGTTTTATGAACTTAGAGCATTATATTGATGATTTTGATGATTATAATTCTATAGCTACATAATTATGTCTTACAGCCGCGAATAATATTTTAGTCAACATACAACCTAGCACTGGCCTGCAAATTGCAAAAAACGTAAGAAAATTTGAATTTCGCGGGCTGGTTAGAGCATTAAATTCACCTTAAATGGACATCTGTGTAACGAAGGTACGGACTTACAGTGAAAAGTGAAAGTAGCGGTATCTTTGGCTACAGCCGTATTTTATCTTATAGTTGATAGGTATTACGATCTTTCCGACATTATTAAGTTTCACACATTAAAGCAGCACTGGTAAATGTGACGCACAATGCGGTACTACTTTGTTTCTCTAGAAATTGCTTTTCTGTATAGAGCAAATTCATGAACTAGCACAAAAATGTGCTGACGTATTGTCGCAACGCTCTTGTCTGCGGGAGGCTTGACGTGGTTCGCATCATTCGTGTCGTCGCCATTTGTTTCGTGTTCATGAAAGTGTTCTAAGGGTGCCTGACCATTACAGCGGAGCGAGGCAGCGGAGCGCAGAAACGGAGAAATTTTAACCCAACATGTCAGTCAAAATGTCAGCGACTCACGTGGTGCGGAGATTTTATGCAATTCCGCGGGTTACTGGTTACAATTTCTCCTTTTCTTCGCTCTGCCGCCTCGCTCCAGTATAATGGAAAGGCACCCTAAATATGTTCTAGGTTTATTACAAGCAAACCTTAGAGTGATTGACCTTTTTATTGAAAACTGTAAGGCATTTTTATAGTCGTTTTTTATTTATGTTTGGATAGCACTCTTGTGCGTTTTCTAGCTTAAACCTATAGAATGATTGTTTTTTTTTACTTAAAAGCTATTAGGAATTTGAGAGTCTTATTTACGAGTATGTTTGGACAACAATAGACATTCTAATGTGTTTTCTAACTAAATGAAGGTCACGTTAGTCAGGTTCATTCGAAGTAAGCTAACTTTACGATACAACTCAAGGCTAAGCTAGGTTGTAGCATGTACTTACAGAAACATAAACAGTTTACTACCAAATAAACATCCATTCTGATGTAAAAAAAAAAAACAGCTTCAAGCAGCAATGAAAACTTAGAATAGTTCATATCGGGATTGCTACCATGTACCTTACAACAATGAAAACTTGTTCTCCATTTTACAAATTAACAAAAAATCTCTCTAAGAGTTTTATGTCTAGAGCGCTACAAAGGAATATACATACAAAAATGGACTGACAAACAAATTACACTCCTATGTGACGCGCAGTCGGATAAAAAAACAGGCCAAGTGCGAGGCGGTTTTTCACATGAAGGGTTCCGTACCATCAACCGAAAAAACAAAGAAACTTTCTTATTTCTTGTATGGGAGCTTTCTATAATGTTGACTTGCTGACAGACGGACGGATGGACAGCGGAGCCTTAGTTATAGGTTTTCGCTGGTTACTCTTTGGTTTAGGGAACCTTAAAAAATACAACAAATGGTTTTTGCTAAAACAAATTGAAATTCAAAACTACTGTCACTAAACTACTGGTATTGTAATCTAGTTGATAACTTTGCTGCCACGCTCGGATCTGACAAAAACCCCAACGAACAGGGGTGCCTTTTAAAATAATTACTCGCAGATGGGTCTCCGGTTTCAACAAATTCATTAGTGCCAACTGTCCCACGCGTCGTTTTGTGTTTCCATGTTAGTTTCATGTTTCAGTAATGAACAATTGGTAGGTACGAAGTAGGTATTGGCGCTGAAATCTGAATTTATAGGCCTTTTCTGGTCGACTTCTGAAGCAGAACTTTTCGGAACCACTCTTTTATTTCATTGCATTTTTAAATGATGCATTGTTATATGATGTGAGGTACTCATCATCATCTTCCTGCTCTTGTCCCATGTTACTTGGGGAAGGCGCAACAATTTTTTTTTTCTACTCTGCCCTATCAGCCGTCAAACTTTCATTAACCCCTTTTTCTTTCATATCGCTCCTCACACAATCCATCCATATTTATTTTATACTAGTTGTCCCCCGCGGCTTCGCTCCGGTCAACTGACAACTTTCTTGTTTTTTTTACATAAAAACCTCCTAATAAGAACAAACACAACAAAAGAAGAATTAGCGAAATCGGTTCAGCTTTTCTCGATTCATTTTTATATTATACTGAATATTATAAAAATTGGGAATACACTGACGTGCAAAAAAAAAACTTGGTGAATTTTTAAATGTATTTTTGTTTTGTGGCACGTATGGAGGTGTTTTAGAATTAACATTTTATGGACTATTTATAAATTTATATACATCTTATATTGGTTTAACAATAAAACCAATTTAAAAATAGCAACAAAATTTATAAAAACCCTACCTACCCAATATCATATCCTAACTGACCTGACAAAAAGTTAGGTCACCCTTCAAAGGTGATAAGGGTTGCCTTTTATACACGCTAGTTTTATTATTAAGCCTAGGCTTATCTAACCAGCCCATATTGTCTCACTGCATGGAAAAGTCATTGTCCTTTTTGCTCACAATTTTGTTTTCTGCTAGTATTAAATACTAGCTAACAACGCTAATCTTTTCAAAAATAGAGTGAACAGGCTTCTTCTGGGTAAGCTCGCTCCATCGTAGACTTTGTCTCTGTCTTTTCTGACCTAGACTAGAGTCAAGAGCAAGCCCTTAAAATATATACATATGTTAAACGATATTTTGGCGAAATCAATAGTAAAAAGTTGAAAGATTGGATCTTATTCCATTTTTCGTATTGGACTGATGTAAAAACTTTAGAGTAAGCTAACGAAAAAAAAAATAATATTTAAAATTGCTCTAAATTTGGCGGAGAAATCAGATCCTTTTTGAAGAAGTCGATTAAAACTAACCTAGACTAGAGTTAAGAGAAAACCCATCACAAATAATACAAAATGGGGATTAGGAGATATACGGATGTGTCTTAGTCAGTAGAGTCTGACACTCTCTCTCTCTTTTGCTCCGCCCAGAGCGAGAGGAGTCAAGATAATGTTCTATCGTAAAGAAAGAGGCTCATAACGCTAACATTTTTAGGGTTCCGTACCCAAAGTGTAAAAACGGGACCCTATTACTAAGACTTCGCTGTCTGTTGTACTTTTTAAAGTGACCTAAAAATACGGTATATAACAAACAAAACATTGGAAAATTCACTGAGTGCGGAACTGTGTCACGGACACATCAGAAGCAGTTTTTAATTTATTTCATGCTGCATACTTTACCATTTTCACGATTATGGAATTAAACTTGAAGGAATTAATTTTACGTTTTGGATTTTAATAAACAACATGAAAATAATCAAAATATGAATTTGTTAGTTTAGGAATTTCAATATTTTTAGGATGACAAACGTCATTATGGAAAAACGGAACCCTTGGTCTGCCTGTCCATTATAGCGGAGCGAGCTAGCGGAGAAATTTTACCCAATAGAATTGCATGGGTAAATTCTCCGCACCACTAATATTTAGACTGACATGATTGGTTAATATTTCTCCGTTCCTCGCTCCGCTCAAATGGACAGGCAACCTTCACTTGTATATCAGCCGGTCGATTCTGTTAACATGTCGAAGTGAAAGCTTGAGTGAAGTGATCACAAAGTGAGCTGTCATTCTATCTTGATAACATGGATTGACAGCTCGCTGTGACAGACACACGAGTAAGACACCATAAAAAATCAAAGTCTTAGTTTACTGCCAGTAGGTACACATGCAACTCTCAAAGCAGCCAGTAACAAGTTAGTACCGAAATAAATTGTACCGATAGCGTGGGAAGTATAAAGAATTCTAAAACTAGGAAGATAAGGTATTGTCGTAAGTTTAGTACGAGAAGTAGTACAATAGAGTTTACAACGAAAACTAGAAGTTTCTGACTACTCTCTGTAGTTATGAAAGGAGAAACTTGTAAGTTGATTGTATTGTGTAAGAGATTTAAGTTTCGTCCGTCCTAAAAGTTTTGTCGTACTCTGTATTATGTGGAGAGATTGGGCATGAAATTAATTATTATTGAATAGGAGCATTAAAAAAAATATTTCCATGAAGCTTGCACGACTCACAAATCCAATAATAATAATCCATAATCATTCTTAAGGGGACACCGAGGCCTGCCGGAGTTGCGGGACTATTCGAAAGAGATACCGTGGCTCCAGAACACAAAAGGCAATATAAAAACATGGATGGGTTTTAGTCAGTAGAAGACTGACACTCCCTCTCGCTCCGCCCAGAGCAGGAGAAGTCATTTGATGATTTCCCATCCCTAAAAAAAAAAAAACGAGGAAATGATACGTAATTAGCTTTATTACCTACTTAAGATTTTGTTATAAGTAAGATATTTAAGTCGATGCGGACACTGCACCGCATTATGCAGAGTAGCGCGGGAGTCCGTGTTCTCTTTGCATCGAAAACACGCGTAGTGCATTACACAGAAAACACATTCACATGAAGTGTTTGACTTCGTCGCCACGCACCCCACAAGCGGGGCAGTGTGTGAACTGCCTAAGGATTCACTCTATACATCGTACAGTTTAAAAACAGGATTTTTTGTAGTTTCCTCGATAAAAAACAAAGTAGTCTTTAAAAACAAAACCTCAGTACGGCGTAAATAATTCAAGGTAATCAGTTTCTGAATAATAACAAAAATATATGTTTTCTATTACGTAGGTACCTATATATTTAACATTTTCAAAATGTGTCTTTGTTTAAATAATACCAACGAAATACCGAAATAAGCGCGCGTTCCGTCTATTCTTGATAAAGCCACCTCGCTTCGCAAAAGATCGGTGCGCTTGCAGTTCTTAACATTACACAAAATATGAACATGACTGTTGTCGTTTGACAGGTAACCTACCTGTCAGTCAATATCCTTATATAAATCTTTCATATTCGTATCGCAGGCACAATCTGTCAAAAACACACACCTCTCACATTACATTTTGCAAGTTTTTTGTCACTCAGATGATAATATCGCGACTAGAATGTGAACAACTTATATGCAAAACGGGGCGGATAGAAACGCACAGGTGAATAAAAATTAAAATTCTGCTTGCAGCATTTAAGGACTTCAATTTTAAAATCAATAATAGTTTTAAAAGATTGATATTTTTTTCAGAAACCAATAATGTGGCATACAAGCGAAACTGCCATTCAAAGTTTTATTTATATTTTTAGTATTAGTTTTATTTATATTCACCCATTTTTTTTTTTTTTTAGGGATGGGAAATCATCCAATGACTCCTCCCGCTCTGGGTGTAGCGGGAGGGAGTGTCAGACTTCTACTGACTAAAACCCATCCTGCGTTTCTATTTACCCTGCATTACAGTGTTAGAATTGATTTTTGTTAAATTTTCACGACTAATTTTCATAATATAAGAATTCGATCAATATAATCGCAAATTTCTTGGATAGGCACTGGAAAAGAGAGAAAAAAAAGGTAGTTCTGAACCTTACGCGGTTTGTGAAAGTCACTCGCAAGTTATGCCATCGTGAATTTGCGTCATTTATCACTAAATGTGTTAAGCGATAAATACTACAAAGCTAATTCATTGTAATTTTAATTAATTTTAGCCGTTTGGGATTGAAACATTAGGCCCATGGGGTGCGCAACGAGTCTTATATATCAGCAAACAAAACTCGACTGATCACGTGACAAGAGGGCTGGGCTTTTCTTCGGCCTAATAATCAGCATTGCCATTAAACGTGGCAATTCTGCCAGTGTTCTGGCACTTTTGCCCATTAACATATGTCGATGATTTTTACCTTGTGATTTATTTTGTTTTAATTCGCATTTGTACGTACTTTTGTGATATTAATTAGTCTAGTTGTTTGTTTAGTCTACAGAATAGTTTTAGAGCCATTTAAACCTATACCTGTTTAGGTGGCCAAATAGGTTGTTTTATTTTAACTTTTAATAGGCACGCGTTTGACCACTGTCTCATGTGATGGTAAGTGATGATGCGGTCTAAGATGGAGCACGCTTGCCTAGAAGTAACCTATTCACTCTTGACTTAAAGACTCCCAGGTCGTATCATAGTAGTAGTGTGTAGTGTAGTAATAGCGTCTCATCTTTATTCGTTTCCGTACTCTTTGGAAACACCTCGCACGTAGGCGTGTATCGCACGTACCTACAGTGTAAAGGGTAAACACATCAGCGGAATGCTCGCGTGCGGATAGCATTTACTCTGTTTGTCAGGTCGTGTGACTTCGCGCTATGTACGATGTACTATCGTGTATCAGCCTTAGTTGTTTGTATGTTGCTATGTTAGATCGCGGCCTTTGTTTTATGTTTAAAGTTAAATTGATTGATGGTAAAACTGAGTTTAACTAAACAAAATAGTGTCAAGGAAGCTCACGTGTCATGCGCTCGCTAAGTTGGGTTTTATTGAATTAAAACTTTTGTTTGTTAATATTAAGTAAGATTTATTAATGTCCATGAACAGACAGGGTGTTCTATATTTGCAGAATTTCAGTGGGCAAAAATACTTATAAGGAAAAGTGCAAGCCTCTAACCATTGCGCAATTTGTTCGAAAGAGTCTGGTACCCTGGAACGCAAACGGCATTAGCAAGAACACGGATGGGGTTTAGTCAGTAAGAGTCTGACACTCCCTTTCGCTTCGCCCAGAGCGGAAGGAGACATTTAATGAATTCACATTTTTTTTAAGTTTTTGCCCATATTTAAAAATGAGTTATTCAGAAAACGCACTAAAACAAACAATCCTACTATAACGTCTAGTCATCGTCGTCACTACATCACTACATATTATAAAACAAAGTCCTTTGCTGCGTCTGTCTGTTTGCGATAAATTCAAAAACTACTGCACCGATTTTCATGCTGTTTACACCAATGAATAGAGTGGTTCTCGAGAAAGGTTTTAGAATATAATGTGTCAAGCGAGGGAAGCCGCGGTCATTAGCTAGGACTACTATAAATTCGTAGTGACATCGAACACATAACTCTTTAATCACAGTTTAACAATCCATCCCACTGCTGATACTATAAAAGATATAAACTAACACATCCACTGTTTCACACCTCACACGATTACGATTCACAATAATACGACTATGACAAGACTGATCAACTGCCACTGCGTAGTTCATACAGCACCTAGAAATTATTACACGAAGTTACGTCGTAACCTAACCTTGAATGTGAAACTAGACTGAAGTTATCGACTTTTTGCGGAGCCAGTGTTGCGAGAACGAATGGACTAGTTCATATGAAATTAAACTAAACCAATTCGTTTTTAAAAGTTATCATAGATTTCTTTTCTCATGGATTTATGGAATAGTGCATTAAAATAGACGAGCTGTACTATACATAGATCAGCGAGACGCTCTATTAAAAGAGTTGTGTAACCGGTGTATAATAAAGTAAAGGTATATTCTATCTATCCACAAAAACGCCACCCTCAAAACATTCCACGCAAACTATGTGTCATGACATTTACATACCGATGATGTATAAAGTGATTATAGCTTCTTATTTCTAATTATGGTTTTAGCAACCAAAACGCATGCGTAGCGGATAATATCTACAACACGTTACCTCATTTCTTTGCAATCTCTAGGCATTCAAAACGTCCTAATTTTTCTTCCATTTCCAACCAAACTGAATAAAGAGTAAAAACCAGAAACTAGTCACAAAGAATAGTTCCCTCTAGCGGTATTTGCGGTGAACTAAAAGCCCCAGAATACACATAAAGCCACGAAATTCGCGTGTAAAGCTATCGCATAAAAATTAAAGGAACAAAAAAGGGTAGCACTAAAAAGCCCAAAGTGAAAAGTCTCCGTGGTTCGCCGCGGTAACATTCTTTTGTTTGGAACGGCAATTATTTTCAACTGGCGTGCTAGGGCTGCTAAACGCCGGGATTTGACTCGACTAGACTTGTTTGGAACTGTTGTATCTATGGTCGGATCCGGCGAAATAAAAAGGAAGAAATTCCGGTTCTATTTATTCAGACTTCTGCACAGATACGTTGATTAGGGGGGTACCTGGGTAACCTTTTGTCTTTCCATTTAACTTCGCACAGGGGTTCTAAAAATACCACTTTAGCAGAATCAGAAAGCACATCACATTCCCCGTCGCTGTCAATTTTTTCTTATAATCTTTGAACCTAATACGTTAGCGATAAAGATGAAAATTAAATTTCCAGATTGTTGTGTAATATTATGATTCTGATTAAATGGCCTTTTAGACCAGTTGGTGTGTATATTCTGATTTAAGATGTCGATATTCGAACGAAACTAGACATCGAACAAACAAACTCTGCAGGTTTATAATATTAGTATATTTTAGAATTTAGAATCCGCTAATCGTTATTTAAACCAAACATAATGATAAAACGTGTACAAACAGGGCTGAAATATTTAGTACAAATAATATAATTTTAAAAAAGTCTGACACCCGTCCTCGTGCCACAAGTCTATTTCCAGCTCAAAACAGATTTTCGTGCCTAACTGAGCAAGCGAGTAACCAAGCCCGTTCAGGTTTATAATTCGCTCCGACAACCCTATTCAGTGGAGAGATAAAGAATTTATTTACATAGCTCTAACTACTGTTTTGAGCGCACTAGTGGTACATTTACATTTTGTAGACATTCGTGCACAATTAACTGTGGAGTGCTAGGAATTATTGTCGCGTTGGTTATTGTGGAGTCTCCTATTTAGACCTCTGAACGTGTTAAGAAGGACGTGGTTGATGGGGTGGAAAATATTGTTCTCAGTTGAACAGTTAGTGATTTTTCGTTCACGTGGTGTTATGTAATTATGTTATATAAACTAGGTTTATTTATTTACTAATTTACGCTCAAGAATGTACAAAGCCAGACTTAAGACAGCAAGTATCTTTTTTTGCTGCGGAAACAAATATTGGATATTTCTTTTACGTAGTGCATGAAGTTCTCATTACACCATTCCAGTTACAATTTGGATATCCTCGAGGGTACCCTGCTGACTACATTTCCTTCCCAGCCTTTATTCAAGCCAAGCTATTGATTAAAAAAAAGTATTTTTACTCGTATGATATCACTATTTTTTGTTGTAAATCTATTTAAATATCACTGGAAATTAGTGTGTCTATCCGTCACTCCTAGATAATAAAATACTTATTTAATTCGTTTCAAAACATTTCACATGTTGCCAGATACTTGAAGGATCATAAATTGCTGGGCCAGCCGTCCACTTAATTTCGAGAATCACAAAATATGTTAAGTATCTGCTTTTGAAATGTGTAGCATGAGATTTGGTACTCAGGAAATCAATCAATCTTTGTTTTAATGGGAAACAAACGCGCCATTTGCCAGACGTTATTCGAATGCAATATTTTACGTTAGTGGAAATACGACCTTCTCCTCAATTCGTTAGAGTCGATATTCGTTAGCGGATAACATTATCGACTAAGGCGCTTGTACCTGAAACCCGAGAAATGAACAAAAAGCACAGCACTTATGATGTGCACTTTAACCGGGGTAAAACCCACAGGCACTTTTGGGCTATTATTAAGAAATTGCACAAAAAGTCCAACAGGACGCCGGTCGGTGACGCTCGTGATTTTGGAAAAGCGCGGCACTTGGCGTTTGGCACGGGAAGGAGCCAGAGCTAGGAGAGCCGAGTTAGGATTGATTAGGACTATTTCTCGGAAATCGCTAGACACTGTAGGCGAGAGGCTAGTGCGCAGAATGATAGTCAATGCCATATGGCGAGATTGGGTAGAACCGTTGTATCGCGAGTGCAAGTAGTACTTATTAGATTAATATAAGTTGGAAAGAATTTAGTATTGAATATGTGTGTGTGTTTGTGCTGGTGTGAATGGGTCTTTTATTGTTCTAATTTCCTCTGGGCTGATATTGTGTTTCATTAAACACAGTGACACTAACGGAGCCGCAGGCAATCCTAGTTGTCTATAGGTTGTATAACAGAACAGACAGATACGTGTTGCTAGAGAGTTTGTTGTGCCATTTCTTCTCTCTAGCCCAAACACTAGGAAGTGGCAACGGGTGGGCGCTTTAGGGGCTGTCTATAGGCTTGAAGAGTTGAAGTTCTCAACTATATTTACTTCTTGAGTTTATAACTCTCGATTGTAGTAACTATTTGTATTTTTATTGATTCTGGAATTTATATTCTCTACCTGCGACCACGGATTCGGTCAGATACGAACACTGTGTCTTACAGATGTACTTGTTGTACAAAAAGTGCGCTTCCTGGGGTTGGGTTGACTATATCTATCTCATATTATACAGTCTAAGGGCTGTTTAGGGACCGTGTCTCCATGAGCTCGATGTCGACGATTCTGCCGCTGGAACTAGTTGCTCCGTTGCTAGACAAGGACGGTCGCACGGTTGGCGCAGGGAAAGCCGCCTCGTCACGTTTCCAGTTTTGAGAAAACTGCTAGGGTTCGCGTTTCTTATAAACGTGTTGCCGACACTTTGTCGCTGAAAAGCCGCTGGTGTCACTTAAGGAAGTGTTGCTCTAAGTGCTATGGGTGCAGACGTGAGGTATCGTGCGAGTAACTTTTGACCTTATACCAGTTACGTTAGCGTAAAGGTTTCTTACACGATCTATTATTAATTAAAATAGAGTAATTGATTTTCCCTTTGTTATATGGTGAGCTTCTGAAACCATTCCTATTTTATTTCATAACTATGAATTCCTAAGTCCTTCTATTATACCGCGTGTATCTGACATCGACGCACAAACGATTTCCATGGGTCCGGGGCATGATTCTGGACACCCTAGACTTAGAATTTTTCGTCGGCTTTTTTCTCATTTTTTTATTTTTTTCAAGGGTTTTTTTACTTTAGACTGCTCATAATCGTTATTCTGACCTAACCCAATGAGATTTTTAATAAAAAAATAATTTATTAACTGCTTTCACTAAAAAGAACAATCTGAATAAAGCCACAAATAGATATCAGCTCAGCTGAGCTGATACTTTGTGGTACTCTTGAAAAAAATGAGAATAGAACCGACGAAAAATTCCAACACTGGGGTGTCCAGAATCATGCCCTGGACCCATGGAAATCGTTTGTGCGTCGATGTCAGATACACGCGGTATATTTCAGTCCAAACTTTGACCTATCAATGTGATAAGACATTGGATTATTTCATACTTTTGGAATTCACTTCATAAAAGGCGGGAGGATGTCCAGTCTGGTCTGAGTCCTATGGGGACACGCGTTGGTTGGGGCGTATTTCTCCCCCTTCGGGGGGACCGACCTTATCTATTAGAGTAATTTATGAAAAACGAAAATTTTATCAGCCTGGGGTAACTTAGGAACAGTCACATTAGCAAACACTGTAAGATTGTAAAATATCGCGTGAAATTATTGTAAACTTTTCTAAATTTCTTAATAAGACACGAATAGATTGGAAACTATTGAATTTTAATGGGATATAATTTAAAGTTTTGCTGGGGAGTTTGTTGGCCACTTACACTTCTCCACAGCTAAAACACTAGGAAGTGGTGACGGGCGGGCGTTTTGGGGGACTGTCTTTTGTAAAACTTGACGTTCAGAAAGTGCTGGCTCTCAGCCTAATTTGAATAAATGACTTTTGAATTTTGAATTTTATTTAATTTTGAAACAAAACGATTTTTTCATAATATATCGAGAAAATATAATATAATCAAGATTTATTACAATTTTACGGAGTCTGCCATTTTCCGGTGACATATGTAAAAGCAGAAACTGACCGACTAATCGATCAACGCACAGCCGAAACTACTGGTCATAGAAGGCTGAATTTTGGCGTGTGGATTCCTTACACTCCGTAAGGGTGCACTAAGAGAGGATTTGCTGAAATTCTTATGGGAACGGGAAAAACGAGATAAGCTTGTACGAAGTCGCGGGCGAAAGCTAGTGCTCCAATAACTGGTGTCTGTGTAAGTCCAAGTCGTATAATCCTAAACTTAAGATTTATTGTACACAGAAGTTGTAGGTGAACCTTTAATTTAATAAATATTAAAAAAACTAGCTGACCCGGCCAACTTCGTTCCGCCGAACAGTCGATTCTTTAATTTTTTTTTCTAAAATAAACGTAGCCTAAGTTACTCCTTATTACATCAGCTACCTGCCAATAAAAGTCCCGTCAAAATCGGTCCAGCCATTTCTCAGAGATTAGCCGTAACAAACAGACAGACAAAAATTGTAAAAAAAATATTTTGGTGTATGTACCGTATATACATTCATATAATACATGTAGTAAAAAACGGTTTTTACAATATTACTAACAGACACTCCAATTTTATTTAAATGTATGTATGTATGTATAGATAGATGACGTACCTATAAATAATAAGGAACTTCGTTCCAATAATTGATCAACACAAAACCTGCATCATTCCATAGCTGCACAGCAGTCTAGTCTATGATTTTCCAATATGGCGTCAACCAGTCATTGTTGCGCCAACATCGTACCCGATCAAGAGTCATCGACTGCGCCGTTCATTATACGGAATTTTGCCTCCCTATACGTGGCTCGAGCGCACTCCAAACGCCACTCGCTCGAATAGACCTCCACCTCAAATATGTCCCACTTTCAAGGCTCGGAAATGCTCGAATGGAAGCCTCTTAAGCTCTTCAGGTGGATTTACGGATTACAAACTTGTAGAACTACTTAGAATCAAGCAAAGAAACTAAGACCTATGTTCGTGAAATGATATAAATTAACAGCTCCTTACATAAAAAAAAACTTTTGAACCATAGTAAAATGTATACGTTGTTTAAATACTAATTTTCAGCATTCTAAATTCAATTTTTCCATGTGATAAGTTTTTTTAATTAATAAGACAGTAACCTTTTAAATCAGAGGGCCAATTCTACAATTTTTTAAACTTCTTTTGGTTTTGCATGTAAATCGCAAAAAAGCCTTCATTTTCAAACATTTTTGACAATTTGCGATTGAGAAACGAAAATTTGAATTTGCGATTGAGAAAGAATTGGCACTCAGGTTAGTCATTTGTCTCACCGCTAACGAGGAAGCGATTAGCTATAAACTATTTGCTCGCTGAGGAAAGCGATATCAGGAGGGGAGGGGACGATCTCGTGTGAGTTAAAGAGACAAATACATTTACAGCCGATAGCTGGCTATTCACACTGCCAGCGAGCTTGCTCTTACCACTAGTTGGCTGAAGCGACGAGAGCTATCAAAGATTGTACTCGCTCAGTGGTACTCGCTCGGCGATGCTCACTTGGCGGTCCGAACTCACCAACCAGCAATCATTTCTACCTATAGTGCGGGCCGGAGCGAGTAGTGCGAGTAACCGCCCGTCGCACAACAGCACTCGCTTAAAGCCGAGCGTCAAAACTATCGAAACTATTCACTTGCTGCTAGCCAACTCGTTTCGAGTTTCAAGCTTTACTCGCTGCTCGCTTAACGCCGGCGCGGCGCGGCGGTGAGGCAAGTGCCTAAGATGAAAAAAAAACGTGTGCGTGACAGAAGTGATAACTTAAACTGGCCAGACAGACTGGCGCCGTAACGCGTTACGTTACGAAGCGGTTTACCCTCCCATAAGAAGTTATCAGTTTATCATCTGCCTAGCCTTTTTCCAACTATATTGGGGTCGGCTTCCAGTCAAACCGGATTCAGCTGAATACCAGTATTTTACGTGGAGCGGCTGCCTACCAGACCTCCACAATTCATTAACTGGGTAACACGGTACTCCTTGGCAAGACTGGTGTCAGATTTTCTGGCTTCTGACTATCCGTAACGACTGCCAAAGATCTTCAAATAACAGCCGGGACCAACAGCTTAACGCACTTTCCGAGATACGGAGGAAACCCGGTATGTTAAAATGGCCTGTGAATGGGTATTCAAAGACCAACCTCGGCAAGCGTTGCTTAACCTTGAAGTTCGACCTGTGTGGCTGTTATTATTTAGCCACGAGCTCCTCAAGAAGTTATCAATTCAATAATTTTATTATTAGTGAACGGTAAATTTTCTGCGAAGCCATGTAGTATACCCACCTAACAACAGGTACGTAAGTCAAATTCGCGGAAATCAATCGATTGACTTAAAACCACCCCCACACCTAATGCAAAACGAAAAGGAAAATACGTATACATTACACCCCTCAAACGTGGCATCACGACCCTTAAGACGTGAGCTATCGATTGAGCAATATTAAAATGTTGTATTGAGTGACAGCACATGAGTAGACAGACTACAAAGACCGAGCTTGTGTCAATTATTTGATACAAGCTCGGTCTCTGTGGTGGTGGTGTGGTGTGGTGGTGTGGTGTGTTGTGGTGTGGTGTGTTGTGGTGTGGTGTGTTGTGGTGTGGTGGTATAGTATGGTGGTGTGGTGTGTATGGGTTTTATTCCATTAATTGTTAGAATAATCCAACAATTTTATTCATATCAACAACAGTATTTTCGATTAGACTGGAAACCGAAGCTAGGCAGATTGATTGACAATGAAAATCCTTTTCAGTATTTTTAATAGTTTTATTATAAACATACCTACTACTGAACAGCACCTAAGTTTGTGACGTAACAAGATGATCCTGTCACTGGACGGGTTTGCTGGTTTTAGGTGCATGCTAAGTTCTAACAATCTCAATAGCTCTGACCATAAGACCTGATATTTTAGCTTATATATAATAATTATTATATTTACTTTAACGGGCTACTTGAGCCTTAACTTCACCAAAAGTTACAAAGAGTCTGGCCAAAGTAAAATCTTGTAAGCTATATTTAACAACTGTAAAATTCTAAAATGTATAATTATTCATGTGCATGTAGATGCGTTATCGAAAAAAAACATGTGGTTATCCCAAACATTTTGGACTTACGACAATCTTACTGCTTGTAGAATGTCATGTTGTACGGATCCTATTAGCTCTAGTAACTCTTAGTTCTTACTTTAGAACGATTTAATGTGAATCAACTAACACACAAAGCATTAAAAGGTACCTACTACCGCTCTTATGTGAAGTTAAGTCTCTGGCAAATATTTACTCCTGTAACTTAACCAAGGGTGGAACCCGCGGAACCATAGCTGAGTGAGCTGACGATATCGATCCCTTTCGTAATAGATATCGGAGGTGATTCCACGATTAAAGGCATTATTAAATGTTATACGAGTAAAAGGCATTTTGATGAAGATAATGTCGCACGCAATGTAGCGGTATTTATGTTTATTATAATTACAGTTTAGCTGATTCAATATTTTTGTCGGTTATTTGGGGTTAAGCGGTATATTTGTCAAGGATTTTTGGGATGGTAAATTAATGTGCTGTTTTTTTTTTACTTTTAACCACTATCTCACCTGATGGTAAGCGATGATGTGGTCTAAGATGGAGCACGCTTTCTAGAAGTAACCTATTCACTCTTGACTTTAAGACTCCCAGGTTGTAGCTAACAGGAAACACAGACTCCGGCAAATAACGTTGATCCTATTTTCAACTTAATAATAAAATAACAATAAAACACAAATAAAGGTTTATTATACACCAGAAAGATTTGGCTTGTGCATCGTGCCACATTTGTGTGTATTGTGCCAAACCCTTGGAACTTGGTACCTACCGAAAGTGTTGGCGGCGCGGCGTTGTCACGGCAAATGAAAAATGCTAATCATGTGTCCTAAATGCAAATCCCAAACAAAGGTTTTACTAGATATTGTTTATTTATTTATTACATGCATCTGGAAAGTTTAAGGGTATTTAAGAAGATCTTCAACAAGATTAAAATACGTGTTACAGAATAAACGCAATGCCTCTTAAGGGGTCATTGAACTCATCACTATGAACATTTTTTACTATGACGCCAAAAAAAATCAGTGTTGAGTTAATTTTGTCGAGATTATGCTCACATAAATGAATGAGGATGCACTATTGGTCCCATGGTAAACGTTGTAACGGAATAGTAATGTGTACCAGTTGGTACACATAATTTCTATATATATAAAAATGAATTGCTGTTCGTTAGTCTCGCTAAAACTCTAGAACTGCTGGGCCGATTTCGGTAATTTCATTTTTTGTTTAGTCCGCCTAAATACAGGGAAGGTTTAAAAGCAAAAAAAATCGGTTGGTAAGGTAGCCAGTTGACGGGAGCGAAGCCGCGGGGTACAACTAGTACAAAATAAATAAAATTATTTTTCAAGCTTAAACAAGCGTTGATTTGCAACTGCCAATACTGCAGAAATGGTTTTCATTGACGTTGACAATTTAAAACTGCCTGTTAATGGTTTAATTGAAACAAATGCTTGAGTTGAGAGAGACTTGACTTATTGCGTTTATTCTGTTACTCGTCATACATACTGGATGTTCCAAGACTGCCATATGGAGGGCAAGACATGGAGGGTATAATATTTATTAAACGAAGACTTATTTTTTACTATAATAACAATACACATACAGATATGTGATTATTTAAAATTCTTTGAATGCGAATTGTTTTCAAAATAAAAATGAAGTCTTTACTCAGTTTTTTTTCTTTTATCTGCAATACTTAAGGTACTTTTATTTAAGGCCAGCCAGCCAGCTTTTACCTCATCCTACCGGCCCCCTACTACCATCGGACATCCAGACGCACTTTTATAATGCGCACAGCAAAAGAGTGGAACTCTCTTCCTGCGTCTGTGTTTCCGAACGTTTACAAACCTAATTTCTTCAAAGTTAGAGTGAACAGGCTCCTTCAGGGTAAGCTCGCTCCATCGTAGACTTTGTCTCTGTCATCTCTGACCGAGACTAGGGTCAAGAGCGAACCCATCACAAAAAAAAAGAGAGAAGAGAGAGAGAGAAGAGTTTCCCCGTTTTGCGTAAAAAAAAAAAAAAAAAAAAAAAGATATTGTAAGCTGCTTTCCCTCCATGTGGCAAAGTGGCCCTATATATCTAAAAATGTATTTAAATTCCACTTTTCTAAATTATTAAACGTTTCTAATGAAGTACTATATTTCCACCAGTTACAAAACTCTCGACTTAGTCAGTAACTCAGTAGCCTTGTTTGCATCCGAGCCAGCAAGCCGGGACACTCATAAACTTGATGTTTGGCTTTTGCTGCCAAATTAACATAGTGAGGACAAGTTACGAGTTTATAAGACTTTGTCGTAAATCGAGGGACTAACTTGAGCACGGCAAGCAAGCTAACTTCATTGGAACTTACTGGAGAGCTCAATTTTATAAGCACAGGAGGTAATTGAATTGTTGAGTATGCTAGTTTTTTATTAAATACTTGGTATCCCCCGCGGCTTCGCTCTCGTCAATTTCAACTTTCTTACTTTTTTCTTTCATAAGAACCGTTCTCCTGACAGTAACAAACACAACAAACAATAATTAGCGAAATCGGCGCAGCCGTTCGCGATAATGCGATGACCAAGGGAAATAGGGATATTTTTATATATATAATATATAGAAGACTAGCTTTTGCCCGCGACTTTGTACCGTGTGCATTCCTGTATTTTCCGTAGAGCCTTCCTTATATACAAAAATAATTTCACCAAATCCGACTGGTAGAGATTAGCGTGTTTCAGAGATTAGCGTATTCAAACAAACCAAACCGAAACAATATACCTACACTGATCATAGATTGAACGACATGCAAAATAATTCTAATGAAAAATATAGATATCAAATCTATTAAACTATTTGATAGATACAAGTAACAAATTGTAAAAGCAACACTTTTATTCAACCATAACTTCGCCTGACCCAAGGGCTGGCTTTTACCTCGGACAAAGGATAAGCATTGCAACAACTTTTTTTGACGCCATAGCTATAATAGTTTGAAGTTTATTTTTATTTTTGTTTTAAGTGTATGTAGTATAATAAATTATGTATTGTTTTAAATGTATATTACCTGAAGTTTACATAATATATGACATTTTCAGGCGAAATTAAAATGGCAGTTGGATTGTTCTGGTATAAAAAATGCACTTTGCATATTTTTTATTTGGTATCAAACTTTTGATAACATAACCGTTTGATATCTAGGTACCGCAGTATTATTGATTGCCAAAGTAGATATATATCAAAATATCAATGTATTCCAATCCTAGTACACCTAATCGAAAATTCCCTGCTAATAAGTAATTACTGAAACCTAAAAACTTAACAAATTACTCAACTAACTCAAGCTCAACTAGTACCAAACACAGCATCAGATAATTACACCCATCGCCAAAGGAAGCCAAGTACCGAATAACTTGACTACGGCAAGTTACCGACTAACTTCAACTTTATATTTAGCTAGCAAACTATCTCGGATTCACCTGTTTTACCAACTCATGTATTTTTGATTAGATTCGCCGACTGTGCGGAGTTGCAGACGGATTTGTTTTAAGAAGATATGAAATAAATTTTTGATATAGGAGTTTTCTGTTAGGGAAGTTGTGATTTGACAACGTAGAGAAAAGAAATGGGAGTTTTCTTTGAGTTAATATCACGACTGAAATTTATTTAAAGGACAAACAAGTTAGTCTCGCTAAAACTCGAGAACAGCTGGGCCGACTTCGCTAATTCTTTTTTTGTTTAGTTCGCCATACAGGGAAGGTTTAAAAGTAAAAAATATTTGATGAGAGCGAAGCTCCGGAGGACAGCTAGTAGAAAATAAAACTCCTAACTAAAATATGGCGTAAAATAATTCGTCCCCATCGCTATCGACTGGAAGTGAGCTCAAAAGACTGGCGGCATTGCTCGTTGCGTTGTATGACAATGCTTATCCTTTGTCCAAGGTAAAAGCCAGCCCTTGGGTCACGCGAACTGTCAACTAAGCGTTTTGCTAGATCTTTCAATAGGACGTGAGCACTTGTTAATATCATAGAGCAAATACTCTTATTATCTACATAATATATATTTATAGTTACTAAACTATAGGTGTCACTCCTACCCCAAAAAATAAATAAAATTCTACCGTTACCGAGTGACGGACAGTCAACGCACAGCCGCAACTACTACTCGTAGGAAGCTGAAATTTGGTTTGTAGGTTACCTACACTCCGTAGGTGAGCACTGAGAGAGTATTTCTCGAAACTCACTCGGGAACGGGATATGCGCGAACGAAGTCGCGGGTGAAAAGAAGAAGAAGAACCCGGCGTTGCGGCAAGAGGCGTTGCATTGTTTTCCCATTTCTTTCGGTCTAAATTATGTTTCTCCTTGGGAACTAAAATGGGGACGCGAACGAAGTCGCGGGCAAAAGCTAGTCTGTTATAATATTGTTTAACCGCAAGGCAGAAAAGAAGAAGAACCCAAGGCGTTGCATTGTTTTCCCATTTCTTTCGGTCTAAATTATGTTTCTTCTTGGGACCTAAAATGGGGACGCATACGAAGTCGCGGGCAAAAGCTAGTCTGTTATAATATTGTTTAACCGCAAGGCAGAAAAGAAGAAGAACCCAAGGCGTTGCATTGTTTTCCCATTTCCTTCGGTCTAAATTATGTTTCTTCTTTGGACCTACAATGGGGACGCACCAAAGTTCTATGGTCGAAAACGATTATCAAACAGTCAAAAATATATAGGATTGCCATAATAAGGACAGCTGAAATGTCATATGGTCAATCCCAGCATTTTTGAGAACAGGAAAATTGCTATCGCTGGTTAATTTTTATTTGCTCTAGAACTAGAACCAAAGTTTCAATGTCTATGGATGACGTTAGTCGACAAGCCATCTCTGTCGTGGTCCAACGCGGCGTCTTTTATTATATGGCACCAATCTTGCCTATTTCCAATTTCATACAACTTCGAATTAGTAATTCAGAAAAATCCGCATGAATATCTCGTTAATTTAACAAGCGCAAACGACACACAATAAATATTAGATTAATACAAACTCAATAAAAAAAGTTGATTAAATTCCTCTTGAAAAATCTCTCTTTATTTTTCTGTGTTCCCCGCACGTACACATTTTCACAGTACTTTCTTCCACAAACAAGTCCGTAGCAGTACCAACCTAACGAAGTTGTTAACCTGTCCCAACAACAACTATAAATTAGTTTTGTGGCCCTACTGAACCCTTGGAGCAGTTGTAGTTAGGTCTAATGTTCGTCCTAGAGGTCTTTAGGTCCTTCTTGATTTATTATAACTGCTTCTTTGGGCCCTTTGAGTCGTTATGTTATAAGAAGTGACGTTTTTATTGGCTGAGTAATCATATTTTGTGTTTCGTTCGTGGAACAAAGTCAAATATGGTTGTTTATGGTCAGAAAATGTTATTTATGCGTGATTGCTTCGAAAACGTATTTTATAGAGGAAAAATTTGTTTGTTTGTTTGAAATGAATAGGCTCCAAAACTACTGGTCCGATTTGAAAAATTCTTTCAGTGTTAGATAGTCCATTTATCGAGGAAGGTTGTAGACTATATATCATCACGCTAAGACAAATAAGAGCGGAGCAGTAATGAAAAATGTGACGCAGACGAAGTTGCGCGGGTCAGCTAGTTATGGTATTAAGATAGAGGGATCCTTGATACTGTTATTTCTTTTGTTTCAACTTTGTAAAAATCTATACGGACCAAAATCTTATCAAATATAAGGCTAAATTATTTTTGATCACAACTTATTCTTAAATGCACGGCGATATTAATCATGATTTTTAAGACAGCGAATCTTACACAAACATAATTCCATCCTGTCCAATTCACTAGCCCCCCTCCCCCCGAGCCCCGACCGTTTATCCATCATTCTATCTTTTGTCTTTGTTGAACCTCGGATCTTAATCACTGTCTTTTTAATTAAACACGAGAAAATTCCTTTCTTTATGACCAATGGAGGGTGGAAATTGGGTGAGAAAAATAGGAACGTGAACGTTACAAAAGGTCATGCCAGCACGTAGGGTCATTATTCGTTTATTCAGCTTTTTTAAAGTTTGTCGTAAAACCTTGTTCACGATTTCATAGAAAATAAATTATTGTTAAATTAAATAATCTAGCACTTCTAAGAGCCTTTGCACACGGCGCTTTTTAACGCACAGATGACACGCGCTAACGTGCTTGAAACGCAATTCAGAGATAGAAAATACAGCTTATTGGTTATAGCAAAAGCGCCGAGAGCGCGCGTTCGGTGCCTTAAAAATACGCCGTGGGCATAGAATCTAAGCTGACGCTCTTGAACCAAGCCTATTTGTGTCTGAAAATGTTTATTTTTCACAACACTAAAGAGCCAATAAGAAACTTCTTAACATCCATAACCACACTCATTCACTCATCATCATTTTGGCCGAAAGAGGTCCACTGCTGGACATAACCCTCACCCATGATTCTTCACATCGACTGGTCCTGTACATCTCGCATTTGACAGGACATACCGGATTCCCGTGACCTGTCAGCGGTCCATCTTGTGAAAAGCTTACGCTGTCTTCTGGTTCGCGGCCATTCCTGAAAGTTTCGACCCATCGAATATCTGTTATTAGACAACAATAATAAGTACCTACATACTCATATTCACGATGAAATCCATGCTACTCATTTATAGTTAACCAGCTGACTCGCGCAACTTCCTCTGTATCTATTTTCATTCATGCTCCGCTCCTATTGGTCGTAGCGTGATGATCTATAGCCTCCTCGGTAAAAGGGCTATCCAACACTAAAATCATTTTTCATCTGGAACCAGTAGTTTCTGAGATTATCGCGTTCAACCAAACAAATAAACTCTTCAACTTTATAATATTAGTATAAATTCTCCTCAAATCTATTTAAAATTAGCAGCAGCCCCGAGGAACCTTTTCAGCAATCATGGCCGCTCACCGCCGCAGCCGACCGACCCAAACAAACAATAACTTGTCATAACGCAACTGTCCTATAAGCATAATCCGAAGTTTCATTAATTACAGCGTCGAGCCAGACGAGAGATTTTAATTAAAAGCAAACATTGCTGGGACAAAAGGACTGTCTCACACAAGATCGCGAACAAAACCAGCAAGACATTTTTAACGATTCAATTTAATGAGATTTTCTCGCAATTATTCGTGTAAGGTCTTGAGAGAACGTTGGTGATGGGTAATTACTTACGTTTTATGTTATGTTAATGGGGTTGTTAAGTTATATTAATTATTTAATTAGAAATTAGGACTATCATCAGGGTTATTAGATGTAACGAAAGAGTCTGTAGAACTTAATATCAGCAAACGGCTATCTACTGCAATATACTGGATGCGTGCCCTCAGCCGTTTCGAACATATTATGCGTTCATCTAAGCATAATATGGAAAGGCTCTGAAACTGGGCCGAGTTGAAGGAAAACGCACTCAAGGCGCAAAATGCCGCACACAGACGATATTATTCAACTTATTCCCATTGAAGAGACCTCAGCAGTGAGGAGACGGCAAAGAAGAAGAAGTCGGCGGTCATCGGCGGGACGTCGTATAAAGGACTACTCACACTTATTCATAGTTCTACTTTTATCAGCCGCATAAGAATAAGAGGGCGGCAGCGGCAGAACAGCGCTAAAATATATCTTTAGCCCTCGCATGATAATAACACATATGTCCTCATTTTATACTTGTTTGCCGCGAAAGCTGAATAGATGCGGAAAGCTGAACGGATGCGTACGCGTCTTTGTACAAAATCGTTGTTTTCTATGGGAATAAGCTGAATAAAGCTAAATAAGTGTGTGTAGTCCCTAACACCGTTATGTTGAGAGGGGTCGCAGGCGGTGGCGTTTTCGATGCCAATTTAAATTGGTGCCTATAAAGCCCATTTTGCTGAATGTTTCCACTCTAATATAAAGTTGTCAGTCAAACACATCTTACAATTCACTAAGAAACGAATAGAATCTTGCAGGTATTTGAAACATCCTAGGACGAGAATTTAATTTCAACGTTACAGTGAAGTTCAAATAAACGGAATTTTTGCTCGGCACCTGTGACATCCCGCTTTTCAGTTAAACGTACATAATTATACGAATATTCGCTCAGAATGTTCGTGTAAAAGCTCAAAACTATTTCGAGTGCAGTTATTGTTAAAAATATTATAATTTTCATGCTTTTGAAACTAAATTGTTATTTCTGAATGCCTCGCTTGCTGTCGCTTTTGACCATTGTACGTTCATTTTTGCAAAACATTCTCAGATTTTATAAAAATAAAGGCAAATTGGAAACTAAAACTACGTTTAAAATATTATCTACGATATCATTCAGTTCTGAATCTTTAAAGTCTGAGATGTGGTCGTGACATTTATATAAATATAAAAATGAATCTATATTTCTCTTGGTAATCGTATCACGCATGAACGGCTGGACTGTTTTCACTAATTCTGTTTTGGTTGCATGTGTTACGAGATGGTTCTTATGAAAAAAAAACGTTTATTTAAAACTACAGACTTCCTACAGGTTACTGTTATCTAAAAAACAACACTTCCCACCATGTGACCACCCCATAGGTACTCAGTGCAACGAACAAAAGGAATATTTGGCAATATTCACGGCTGGCAAACTTTGTTACGAGCACAAAAGAGGATGCAGCTTCTTATTCCCTTGACGCATTTCCATTGTCACCTCGACAATGCTTGCGGAATAAAGAGGGAATAGTAGATAACTACCTACATGTATTATTTAACCGCTCGACAAAATGGATGGTTACTACCAAGCCAGGGTGTTTAATTTTCGACCATAAGTGTACTTTTGTATGTGTTAGCACGATAGGATTCCTGTCACTGTTAACTATTTAACTACTACACTGTTAATTATTTATTTATAACTATTTCCTAATAAATTGTGTAATGGTATGGTGGCCCCAAGTTGGGCGCCACAATTTTATGGTAAACACACTTACATGGTCGGCAATGAAACACAGTTTTAAATAGGTATAAAATAAATTAAAGGTGAATCTTTCATTTATTTTAAAACAATTTATACCGGCGCTAGAAATACACACTATGAATATTTCAACAATCTATCTATATACATACATACATTCACTATTACTACTAACGTTGTACACTCGTACAACAAACATTGTAATAAACATATTTGAAAAGAGTAACTATGTAGATTCTTGTCCATTCTTCTGCGTCAGAACCTACCTTTCCGAGGGTCACTTTTTTAAATATCATTTTAAATGTAACGATGACATCCAAAAGTGCCGTTTAATGGCCTAATTGAAATAAACGTGTTGACTTTTTTTTACTTTTGACTACTCATGAGATACCTACAGCCCACAGACAGACAAACGCACGGATCGAAATAAGACGGACAGCGGAAGCATGGTAATAGAGTTCCGTTGGTTATCCTTCGGACCCTGAAAACTACTTTCCAACTAAACTTTATCTTCTAGTCCTTAATCAGTCGCCAGACGTTCCATTATAGTTATTAATTACTATCAGTATACCTTTACAGGCATTTAAGCAGAGCGGTCAGTTCTAAACAGCGTATAACTTATCTGTGGAAACTTGCTAATGCTTGTTTAATTAAAGTTGTTCTGCCGGTTTGATACCGTGCCAAATGATTATCGGGACACCGCACCGTCGGGAGAGGGCGCCACCAACCTCTTTGCTTGTCTCCCGATGTATTTCTATAGTTAGGAGACTATACAGGGTATAATTCAATTAACTAACGAAACCTCGCGGATGTGAATCTATGTATTGTCATGCAAATGTAAACATATTAATTTTGATTATACTATTATGTCTAGATGGAGATTCGCCCTACCATCAAAACAAAAAAAACGAGCCAGCAATTACAAACAGGTGCGTGCAGCAGCGTGCGGCCGGTGTTTATACACAGTGCGTCTATGTCTCTGTGTGCGTACTTATTGACCAACAGTTGGCTGATATTTTTAACAAGTTTGCGCGCATATTCCTCTATCTAGACATTATATAATCAAATCATGTCAATAATAAATCTCAGGATCTATCATCATGCACACCAACCCCCCACCCTCAGTTTCTCTGCCTATAGCGTTTAAATGCCTGAGTGCTTGGTTCGTGTTGTGAACAGGGGATTTACTATAAAGAATGCTAAGTGCTTCTTTATTGTAAGGATGTATGTTATAAATTGAATGTACTCGGAGATCCGATGGAGTAAGTAATGCAGTAAAACAGATTACCCACGTCTTATTAACATGAACATATACTTACCCATCATTGAACGATTTCGATTGGCGATCTTTGTTCTTCTTCATCAGTAACATGTCACCAAATTATACTTTCTGCGGATCTAAAAAGACCACCAGCAGAATCAGCCAGCACATTAAGCTACCCGAAAATGTCAAATAATTGACCCTAATGAAAAAAAAAATACAACCGACTTCCAAAAAAAAAAACAAAATCCGAAGAAATTAACAAAAACACCGACTTCCGAAATTAAAGTTATTTTTTACTTTGTAGTGTTTTTTTTTTTGGAAGTCGGTTGTATTTTTTTGTAAAAAGTTTTTTATTTTTCGCTTTTTAGTGGTACCCCCACCTAACAACACCACTGCCAAATCGCAGAAAAGCAAAATACGCAATTTCGATCGATTTAAAATCCAAAGTTCGTAACCGATTTTCATAAAATTTAAATGGGACCAATCTGCAAGTATATTCTTTCAGATAAAATAAGCATTTGTCAAATCAGTTCATAATTTTCGGAGTTATGAGGTAACAAACAACAACAAAAAAACACAACCGAATTGATAACCTCCTCTTTTTTGGGCAGTCGGTTAAAAAGATCAAGATGAAAATACGTGACACCTGGCAGAATAGTCGGAACCCGCTCAGTTGCCCTAAAGGAAAAAAAAAGTGTTTGACAGATTGATGTATGATTAATATTCTGATTCTACTAAAGTGGCCTGAAAACAAATGCTTGACTTGAGTTGATGGCGATGCCCAAGTCGCTCTAAAGTCAAACAACTATGCTTGTTTATATTGCTTACTAGTTGTCCCCCGCGGCTTCGCTCCCGTCAACTGGCTATTTTTTTTTACTTTTAAACCTTCCCTGTATCCTGGCGAACTAAACAAAAAAAGAATTATCGAAATCGGCCCAGGCGTTCTCGAGTTTTAGCGAGACTAACGAACAGCATTTCATTTATATGTATAAGATAGATGTCGATGATCGAGTTTTAGCGATACTAACGAACAGCAATTCATTTTTATATCTATACTAATATTATAAAGCAGAAGAGTTTGTTTGTTTGTTTGTTTGGTTGAACGTTCTAATCTCAGGAACTACTGGTCCGATTTGAAAAATTCTTTCAGTGTTAGATAGCCCATTTATCGAGGAAGGCTATAGGCTATATATCATCATGCTAAGACAAATAGGAGCGGAGCAGTAATGGAAAATGTGACGCAGACGAAGTTGCGCGGGTCAGCTAGTAAATAATAAATAAATAATAAATAATAAATTTTCTTTGTTTTCATGCAAACAAGCTTCTTTCAAAACCAGAACAACGGAATGCTAAACAATATATTATTCGTTCATTCATGAAGTTTTCTCATAGCACCAGTAATAGCCATATTACAACTCGAAAGGGTAATTTCAAGAAGCACAGCCAAATAGGTCGAGGGTAGCAAAAATTGGCAGAGATGCTTGGCCGAGATTCGCTGAATAAGTCACGTTGCACCTTAGAGTGCGTTGACACTGGTTCACGCGCGTCGACATGAGAAAATAACGCGGTAAGATCGCGCATGATGGTTGACTGGGCTGTGCGGTCGTTAGATTGGCTAGATTTTTTAGGTGCTTTTGTTTTCGTAGGCGATTCTAAACTGTGAAAATTTCCGGAATAAAAATGCCTCCATACAAAAAACCTGTTTAGCTTTTGATCTCGGTTTTGCTCGCGCTAATACAGATTTCTATATCTTGGTACCTATATACCTATCTATCTATCTAACCTAACCAAACCTAACCATAAAAAGTGACTTTACTGTGCATAATTATGCAGTGCAATTCAAAGAAAATGCATATAAAATACACATTAATTTTATTCACAAAGCCTGAGCCACAGTCACCTTATTACGTACAGTTGCATGTACCCTAGTTAGTTAGCATGATACAGTACCGTTATGCCGTAGCAGTAAAGGTAGTTTTCGTTTGATTTCCTTTTGACTACACACACACGGTTGCAAATGTTGCCAGAATTTTTACTCGTATGGTCTGTGACAGCTCAAGTGATAGCTACACGCATACATCAAGCAAACAACCCTGTCAATCAACGTACACACAGCCTAAGGGCTGGCAGAATTTAGTGACGACACGGCTTTACTCTATAGTTCGACGCTGATCGTCTTCTAAACAAGCTTAAGGCAAGTGTGGCTTCATTCGTTTTTGTTTATTCATGGAGCTAAATGGAGTTCTATGAAATGAGAAGATCCTTTCCGTTCTTTTCTCTGTTTGTTAAATGTTATCCCCATTGCGAATGTTTCCTGATGTACTTATGTAGGTTGATAAAAGAATATTGCCTATTTTTAGACCTAACGGCACACAAATTCCACATCGCTCTATGAATTATCTCCTCGCGATTTAAATAGACACAACAGCTCAGTATCAAACATAGGACAGTTTCCCACCAGACCCATCTGGTCTGTGGATCCCTCCTTTTTAATGGGAACTTACGAGATTTCACATGCTGTTTCGTATACTTACCACTTGATATCCAACAAGCATTTTCACAACACATGCATTTCTTTCAGCACTACAAAACATATCCTACAAGAGCTTCAATATTTACTACCTACCTAATTCAAGGACAAAAAACACGCCAGTTTAAACTAACATCAATAAACAATATTTCACATTAAAAACAAACGAGAAAGTCATTATGACGACCAGCGATATATCACAACGCTTACATTAGGTGGGTCAGTGTTGCCATGTCTACCCTTATCAAACTGTTAATAATTGCCTCCTACCCGCATCATGGACCATTTACACTGTAAATAATAAAAGTTGCCAAAAGTAATAATAATAAATGAAATGAGTAGGAAAGAAGGAAAGTTTTGTGTAAATAAACTATTACTTGCTTTGATTTCTGAGGTCAGTTTTTGTGTGAGGAAGTTTTTTTATTTGTACCGTTGTCAATGGTTGAGGGTGAGGTTTTTCTGGAAAACTTCACGCCACTAGTTAGGGCTACTTTGAGGAGAGGTCCTCCAAATCGGAAACGTGAACATGACGTTGACGTCAATAGGGTATTCTATTTGACAAAAAATGTTATGATTCTATTAAGTCCGTCCTTGAGCTTTTTAAAACATATTAGACACGTATTAACTTGTATGTGTGGTGTAAACTGTAATGTTGAACACAAATAAATATGTTTTTGTATATTTATTTGTATATAGTTAGGTTTAGTTGTTTTCATGTTTTTAATAAGTAAAAATAAATCAAATTATAAAATAAAAAAAAAGCTAAAATAAAAAGCAAAAAAAAAAAAAAAAAAAAAAATAAGTATTTTTTCTCATTCCAAATCGAAAAGAAAAAGCGCAAAAAAAGCATACATAAATGCATGATAAAAAAATATAGAAAGATAAAAAAATAAAGCGCATCTATTATTTATTTAGTATTTACTTTAATGTACACCTCATAACAAGTGCGCTATTATGCGCTTTATATTTATATTTTTTTTTCGATTTCAAGAAAGGGGCTGGTGACGTCACGTCGCTTTTAAAAATTGTACTATCGTAGTGACGTCACGCGAGTTTTCAACGCATAGTGCCATCTTAATTTTTTGTTTACGATTAAAAATAGTTGTTCAAAATTTTTCTGGAAATCTGTCTGACGGACTAGTATGTTTTTTTTTTTTCAGTAAACTATCATATACCTAACATATAAGCATCTTTAAGTCATTCACAGTCAGATGCGAAGAAAATAGGTCTTATATTTTCCACTAAAATACGTGGGATCTGATGTCTAGTGATAACCTACCTTACTACAGTACCTTATCTCTAGCAGCAGTAGGAGCATTATCCTTCCATAACAAACACGGTACCTCACACACGATCAAATTAATATTTGCATCTAATATTATTCATATTACTATTCTCACATATATGCAACACCAGAGTTCCAAACCACATCAAAAGGTCCACAGAAATTTCTTAACCATTGGAACACTCGACTGGCTCCGCAACACAGCCTTTGTAACTCGCTCTGCACTTGCAAGGAGCCGGTAAAAAACGAGAATTTCTTGCTGGCAACCCGCGGTTTTATTTTTAAAATACCTCGGAACTTCCACTAAGAAGGCGGAAGTTTTATTCGATTGTTCTTTAAGGAAGTCGTATTGAAAATAATTGCAGGTAGGTACAATTAAAGGCGAGCTCTTTAATGAGTTCTTATTTTTTTTCTGTGACGTATAGTTTCTTGAATGAACTTGAACAAGTGAATAGTAAGCAAATTAATACTTTGTTCTAGAATTGTTTGAAAACTACGTTATATTGCACACTTGTACCTACTATTTTATGTTAAAGTCGGTTGTTGCCCGACGTAAAGCTATTTTACCTAGAATCATAATTCCTACAGGAAAACCTTGTATTTCTAACCGAGCTGAATATTTAAATCGCTAAATAGAACAGGCTGTGTAACATCTGTTCGTGCTCCAGCATTGAGAAAAGACAAACTTAAACAAAGATAAACAAATGTAAACCTTCCTTTTTAAACAACCTCAGTAAATTTACCTTTCATAGATATACAACCAAATAGACGACGGTGTATATAATATATATGAACAATTGTCCGAGATTCGCGTGGCAGAAAAAAAATGATGCATTTGCCGTCATATAGGCGAACAAAAATTAGAGAAAAAAGAGCAAGAGCTATCTTCTTACCCTTTCATTTTAGTCACCTATTTCCTTTCTCCTTTCGTGATGTCCTTTAGCAGGGAAAGCATTTGCAAGTTTAATGGAACGGTCTGGTGGAGAAAAGACCTCGCTTAGCAACAGCCCCTAAAATGTAGAGCGATAATGTCCCTTTAAAAGGTTGAATTTTCAAAAGGCGACGAAATAGCTTTCAGCGTAGATTATTTAGGCACTTTAGTAAGTCTTTGAAACCAGTAGAACTGTATTTACTGGAACGTTTGCATTTGCATATTAGTCGCAATCTATCAAAATGTAGGGAAATGTAAGTTTTTTTTTTGTTGACAGATTGTAGCTGATGTGAAAGTGAACGTTGTCTAAAAAATAGTAGAATTGGAGTGTCAATTCTACTATTTTTTCGTAAACAAAACTAAGAATATTTATCGAATCAAGAATATCTAGGCGTACTCCAATTCGTCTGGTCGCTCGCTGATTTTTGCTACAAAAACACTACAGCCCGGTTGTACAAGAAGAATTCATCAGAGCGAGTAAATGAACGGTAGAAAAACTGTTGAATTGAAAATTCCGCCGAGTCAGTGAGTTGCTATGGTCGCGGGGGATGTCTGGCGCGTCGCTTTTTACGTTATAAATTATAAATTTTGCGCCTCGTGCATTTTAAACAGGATGATTTTTGTGAATTTTAGAGTACATGATGAATGAGGAAGCGTTGTGTATTCATTGTTTATTCAAATAAGTTAGTTTGTTGCCCTGTTCCCTGTATTACTGTGCAGTGAATATCAGAGCACCGCAGCTTCCTGTCTCGAGCTGAATTCGATTTAGCTACACAGTTGCGGCCAGAGTGCTCGTAATAATGAGTAGGCAGTTACAGCGCTAGCTAAATGCTCTAATTTCTTGAACGGTTGTTTAATTATGAATCCTACTTAAGCAGCGCTACAAAGTCCCTATTACAGCGAATGGCAATAGAAATAGAATTCAAATAAACGATTTTGATGCTGAAATACGCAGAACAATTAGAAATCGGATATTGGAAAATAAACAGTCAATTTGTGAGAATATTTAGCAGATATTTCCTGCTATGGTAGGCGCAAGATAAACCTGCAATAAAGTAAATTAACCTTTCCTTAATATCCCTTAGATAAATACCTGAGGGCCAATTCTACTAATTTTTAAACAACTTTCGCATTCGCATGTTAATAGCAAACTGTCAAAAAAGCTTTAATTTTCATACATTTTTGACAGTTTGCTATTGAGATGCGAATGCGATGCAAATGTGAAAATTAGTAGAATTGGCCCTGATCAATAAATGATCCGTTTTTAGGGTTCCGTACCCAAAGGGTAACCAAGTGAACCCAATTACTAAGCGTCCGCTGTCTGTCCGTCCGTCCGTATTTGCGTCCATCTGTCTGTCAGCGGGCTGTATCTCAAGAACCGTAAGGTAGACAGCTGAAATTTTTCATTGCTTCAGAACGTAAATTATCACAATAGAAATCGGTTTAGAACAGCTTTTTTCTGTTTTTGAAATTAAGAAAGTCAACAAATGCATGTGGGTCAACGAATTGCACATTTATCTGGCGCCTACTATAGCCTCGACGTCACTAGGGATAAAATTGTCAAGGAATTCACCGATTACGTATTTACATCGAAACATTTTTGTGTAAAACCATGGGGCGTATGAAAGGGGCTCATCTTGTGACATAAAAGGTGACCTCCCTTTGAGTCCTCACCCCTTTTAGTTGCTTCCTGGCACAATGGCACACGTTGTTTAAAAGTAGGCTTCCGCTGAGAGAGTTACATGCAACTTACAGCGACCGACTCCGGAATTGTAGCACATGACATATGCTGTGACTCATTTTCATGTACATGTTTCAAATATACGCCATCTGCAAGCTAAAGATTCTGTTTTGTTTTCCTTTTTAATTCCGTACACTGTTACACACTATAAAAACCGAGAACCCGTTCAAAGCAAACAGACTTTGCTCTGGAATTGCATTTAGTTATATAGCAGGAAAAGTAATCAAAATAGCAGAGGTTTCGCATCCTAGTTTTCCGATTGGCTTACACAGATGTGGTATGTTGTATTCGTTTTTTATTAGTTTGTTTCGGACAGTTTTTACCGAGGCTTTTCAGATAGAGGTAGTTGGATGAAAGTAATAAATATTTCCAGATTTTTAATTGATCAGAGCGTTTGAGTGGCTCTGAGGACTTAGCTACAGTTAACCTCCAAGCATCTTTGCTATCTTTTCTAAATGCGTTCTATAAGCATCCTTGCAATCTTTTCTATAAGCATTCTATAAGCATCCTTGCTATCTTTTCTAAATGCGTTCTATAAGCATCCTTGCAATCTTTTCTATAAGCATTCTATAAGCATCCTTGCAATCTTTTCTATAAGCATTCTATAAGCATCCTTGCAATCTTTTCTATAAGCATTCTATAAGCATCCTTGCAATCTTTTCTATAAGCATTCTATAAGCATCCTTGCAATCTTTTCTATAAGCATTCTATAAGCATCCTTGCAATCTTTTCTATAAGCATTCTATAATCAAATCAAATCAAATCAAATCATTTATTTAAATTTCTTAATTCTAAATTACACTGTAGTACATAAAATAGCAAAGGTATTAATATCACTGTCGCCTGAACTAGGAGGGTCCTGTGTTTCAGGCGAAGAAGTTCAATATTGTATACATTCTTAAAATAATCACTTATACTGTATATTGGTTACTAGGAATACTTAACAAGTTATAACGAATAAATGAACAAAAAAAAAAATGATGATGATGTTTTAATTATATAACGATATAAATGACGTAAATAAAGAATACTCGATTTACGCAATTACTTTATAACTAACAATAGCTTCTCTGTTTCTTCGTAGTCCATGTTTTGTAGGACATCCTTTATGAGTTCTTTACAACGACTGTACTTAAGCGCATAAACGTCCCTTAGAGCATTGAGTCTATTGTATAGTAGCGGTCCAAGAAAAACAAAGAATTTGGATGTAAAAATATGTCTAGTAATAATGTTTCGAGAGCAAACTATGTCTTTCCGTCTTCTATTTATGTAATCAGGGTTGTAGGGCAAAGATATGTGCTGCTTTAATACTATGCTCATAATAAAGAGCTGCCGAACTGTCAATACTTTACAAGACTGATAGAGGAGGTTCGTGGGAAAGAGGAAAGGGCGAAAGGTAGCAACTTTGAGCACCGCTCTCTGAGCTCGTTCGAGGGGTAGTAGTAGTGTTTTTCCAGCACCACCCCATGAAGTTATACAGTAGCTCAGTAATGACTGACACAGTGCAAAGTAAACTTGTTTTATAAGTTTTGGGTCTGCAATACACCGTAACTTTTTGAAAACAAATATCAATTTGCGTACTCTGTTGCTTAAGGCTTCAATATGTGGTTTGAATGTTAGTCCTTCATCTATTATAATACCCAAATATATTAGTTGGTTAGTACGGTTAAGTTCTGGACAAGTACAGTGGTTAATTTCTGATGGATTTGTACAATAATGAGCACGTAAGGATAGGTTAGTGAGGGCTGACGTAGACTTGCGTATAGAGAATTTAATATATTTTGTTTTCTCGGTATTTAGCGACAGTAAATTTTGCTGAAGCCATTTATTGACTACGTTAAACCCACTTTGCGCAACCTTGCAAGCCTCATGTTCCGAATCAGCAGAAAATAGTAACGCAGTGTCGTCAGCGTATGATACGATTGTGCCGTGAGTCATTTTTAATTAACATAGACCGTTTATATAAATCAAAAAGAGTGTTGGTCCCAAATTGGATCCTTGGGGAATTCCGTAGCATGAGGTTCTCTCGTCAACATTTCCTATTTTTACGCATTGAGTCCGGTCTTCCAAGTAGCTTGTAAGGAGTCTGAGTTGATTCCCTCTTATTCCTACAGATTCCAGCTTGCGCAACAGTATAGGAATGGAAACGGTGTCAAACGCTTTTTTTAGATCTAGGAATATTCCTATAGTGTGATTCCCTTTATCAAGTTCTTGAGCAAGATAATCAGTTAGATGATGTACGGCATCAGCAGTTGCCAATTTAGACCTAAAACCGAACTGTGTCTTAGATAAGATTGAGTTATCCTCTAGGTATTTTATCAGCCTCGTATTTATAATTTTTTCTAATATTTTCGAAATTGATGACAGAAGGGAAATGGGCCTGTAGTTAGTCACTAGGTCTTTCCTACCCGATTTATACACTGGCACAATAACAGCTCTTTTAAGACATTTGGGAAATATACCTGTTGAAAGACATTGTTGAAATATATGAGTCAGCGGCTGTAACAGGATATATCTGAAGTTCTTAATTATTTTATTTGGTATATTGTCCCATCCTACTGCACAGTCATCTTTTAAACTCATTATAAGACTTTCCACTTCATCTTCGTCGGTATCAAGCAAACCAAATGATGACAAGGAGGTGCTATTCTTAAAAGTGCTGTTTGATTGATGCCCCAATTGCCCCTGTATGGTTTCAGCTAAACATTTTCCTACATTAACAAAGAAATTATTCGCATTGTTAGCAGTAATAAGCGGCGATGTATTTGCTTGCAATAAACCCGATGACGACTCACGTTGTTTCGCGGAGTTTGCGACTTTATTTACACATTTCCATATCTGTTTACTATTATTTCCAGCCTGTTCTAGTGTCATTTTATCATAATTAACTTTCAATTTCTTTAAAAGATTGTTACAAAAATTACGGTACCTTTTGTATGTGATCTGCAAAACTTGATTATTTGGGTTAGATTTAGATTTCATGTGCAGTTTGTCTCTGTGTCTCATACAACGCAAAAGACCCGTTGTGATCCACGGCTTGATGTTACAGTTTTTATTACTCAATCGAATATTATTTGTATTATTTTGAATAGCCTGTTGCACTTTTTCTATTAAGTATGTCATACCAAACTGTGGATCAGCAGAATTGTAAACCGGGTCAAAATCAATTTTTCGTAAGTCGTCCTCAAGTGTATTTATATTTAATTTAGTAAATGTACGATAGTTGGCTTGTTTTGGTATTTTACAATTAATTGAAAGTAGGACAGCTTTATGGTCTGTTATTGATGAGTTAATCACAAGCGCGAGTGAAGGGAAGCTAGATTTCAGCATGATATGGTCCAAGCATGAGCCACTTTGATGAGTAGGAAGTGTATGTGTGGGAAGCAAGCCATGGAAGGAGCATAGGTTAAGATAGTTTTGAGCATACGTATCTGTAAATCCTGGCAGAATATTAATGTTAATATCTCCAAATAAAATTACGCACTTTGTACTGTTTAGAAAGCCAACATTCTGTTAGAACAATAAAGTCACAATCTATGTTTAGTCGTTGCTGTAAAGTATTGAAGTCATTATAATTACGAAATATACTCCGTATATTTTGGGTCAGAATGGTTAGTGTATGTCTGTAAGAAGAAAGATATGGTTTGCATTCTTCAACCTCACAAAATTTTGACTCAGAAACAGAGAATTGTTCTAATTCATTATTTAAATTATTTATCATGGTAATCAACAATAAAAAATAAAAAGAAAATAAAAAATAAAAAAAATAGAAAGGCAAAGAGAATACCCTAATTGTGCGGCGCTCTTAGGCGCCTCCATAGTCAATTGAGTTGATGTACCTCTTTTCCGCTTGCTGTTTGGCTGGGCACTCTTTATCTCCAGTTTTGTGGTTGTCTGGCTTTTTGAAGTGTAGACAGGTGGCGCATTTTGGTTCGGCCTCTTTCTTCGGGCAGTTCTGGATGGAGTGTCCTTGTTCCCCACAGTGACCACAGGTGTGATGAGCCTCCCGACATGACTTGGCCGCGTGGCCATACTGTTGACACTTGTAGCAGCGCGTGACTAGTGTGAAATCTCTTACAGGACAGGATGACCAATTAATAAAAGAGCGGTCTTTTGAAATTAGGGCTTTCCGTATTACTGCAGTGACTTCTACTACGTAGTTACAGGTCTCAGAGTCTTTTTTACCTGATTTATGGCTTAGTTTGACAGCGGATAAAAAGTTCTGCAGGTCAGCATTCTCCAGTTTGTCTGCAAGATTTTGGTTGAACAAGCAAGTAAACACTTCTGTCTCCTGCATTTTCGAGGGCACACCTATTATTACGACTTTCGGTTTCCTTTTTTGGGGCTCGTCCATCGTAAAACCTGAGGAAGTAAGCTGCACGGAGCGTTTCAGTTTTTCAACATCTTCTTTGTTATCAGTGCTGATAATAACTCCTCCATTCCTCGTCTTACGAAGACCTCTTACGTGTAGTTTCATTTCCTCAGGGCGGATAAGTTGTTGTACCAGTGTTTTGGTCTCATCACTGGATTTCTGCTTGTCCACGGGATAGATGGCTACTGCATTATGGTTTGCTGGTGCTCTGATGTAGTCATTGCTGCCTTTCTTCACCATATCCGCAAAGGTATTACTTGGGGCTGGTTTCGGCACCTCCGCTATTTTTAGCTCCAGGTTTTTGATCTGCTGCGATATTTCCAATTTCTCCTCCAGAGACTTAATGGTGGTTTGGGCGAGGATGGCCTTGCTCTTCAAGGACTGGTAAAGGCAGGCCATTTGCGAAGTTCCGTGGGCGACTTTGCGGCATAGAGTGCTCACTCTCTGTTTTTGCTCTGAGTTCAGCTTACCTTCAGTTGTGGTACTGCAGATATCATTCAAGCAGCTCTCAATGCTCCCAAGCCAGTTCTGGATCTCAGCAGTTGCGTTTACTTCCATTTCCTCTCTTTGTGCCGGTGGTGGTTTAGGACTCTCTGCATATGCAGCTCCTGGTGTAGGTGGTGGAGTGCAAGCGGTTCTCGCACTCCTGTTAAACGGACTGCTTTCCATTTATGTTTGTTTTGGTATGTGAGTACCTAACATCGTAGAATGAGTCACGAAACTACAAACTAGGTCACAATTAAATAATTGATTATTTTAAATAATTTTCAATACGTCTGCTCTGTATGAAATGCAGGACTAGTTGACTATAAGCATCCTTGCAATCTTTTCTATAAGCATTCTATAAGCATCCTTGCAATCTTTTCTATAAGCATTCTATAAGCATCCTTGCAATCTTTTCTATAAGCATTCTATAAGCATCCTTGCAATCTTTTCTATAAGCATTCTATAAGCATCCTTGCAATCTTTTCTATAAGCATTCTATAAGCATCCTTGCAATCTTTTCTTTAAGCATTCTATAAGCATCCTTGCAATATTTTCTATAAGCATTCTATAAGCATCCTTGCAATCTTTTCTCTAAGCATTCTATAAGCATCCTTGCAATCTTTTCTATAAGCATTCTATAAGCATCCTTGCAATCTTTTCTATAAGCATTCTATATGCATCCTTGCAATCTTTTCTATAAGCATTCTATAAGCATCCTTGCAATCTTTTCTATAAGCATTCTATAAGCATCCTTGCAATCTTTTCTATAAGCATTCTATAAGCATCCTTGCAATCTTTTCTATAAGCATTCTATAAGCATCCTTGCAATCTTTTCTATAAGCATTCTATAAGCATCCTTGCAATCTTTTCTATAAGCATTCTATAAGCATCCTTGCCGTCTTTATAATTTTTTATGTTTTTATTTGTAGACTGACTGTTTTTCTCTTGACTCTAGTCTCGGTCAGAGGTGACGGAGACAAAGTCTACGATGAAGCGAGCTGACCCAGAAGTAGCCTGTTCACTCTTAACTTTGAAAAGATTAGGGTTGTAAGCGTTCGAAAACACAGACGCAGGCAAAGAGTTCCACTCCATTGCTGTGCGCATTATAAGCTGTATGATACACTAGTTTTTTGCACAGTCAAATTATTGACAGTAAATGGAAAACAAATATAGATGGCATCTTGCTATGGGTTTACAAGTATTATATTCTCGTACTTGTAGATTTTTTTTTATATTATGACATTTCGTTTATTTTTAGTTTATTTTATTGTAATTCTACTGACTGTTGTGTGAATATGTTCTTAATCATTTCAAAGATTTTTCATATAAGTATGCTATTTCATCAACATTCAATTTAATTTACATATTTTATTTAGATATATGTTTTTCACATAAACCCCACAAAGGCCATCCCAAGAGTATATCGTAAACAATTAAAGTTTTCCTTTATTTAATTAGGTTGCGCAAAATTTACGGAGAGGTCAACCCTTACGTAAACCAAAATGGCGGCCGCGGTTGTCACAGCACATAACTTTACACCCTCGGTTAACTTAAAGTTGCGTTTGATTAAGTTATTCTGGAGTTTCTCTGTAAATGTGTTAATAATTGTAAAGCCATCTGTGAATGGGTCGAGCGAATACATGTAAAACTTTTGAGCGGAAAATTACATATTCTGATGAAGGCAGATACGTAATTTTACGGGTTGTTTCATTCAGAAATTCGTATCGTTCACAGAGATGACTCAAAATGAAATATTAAGATACTGGTATTAAATAAAAATGATTTGCAACTATAATGTCTGAATATACTTTCGAAATAATAATACTGTTATGCAGTTAGGTTTAACATAGAGGGAGCAACATTTTCAATATTGCAAATTCCCCTAAAATAAAACATAAATGACTACGCAATCCTCAAAAATTCTGAGGAGCATTCTTTTGTAGAAATCATTATTAGGTACTAGTTATTTCCCGGAGCTTGGCTCTCCGCATTTCCTCTTGATTAAAATAAGGTCGTAAGTATTTGACCAACGGAGATAGTGTGATTTTACATAAAATCATCGTAATCAGTATTTGTAAGCCAGATCACTACAGGGATTCTCTTTTACAAACAATTTAACCACCTTATTATATTTAATTAAATGTGCAATGCACGTTACAGTCAACAAAATATATTTTAACCGAAAGCGAGTGATGCAAATATCATTCAGAACACACATGGCTATCAATTTAATATTTAAATATCAAAATAAGAACCTTCTTTGGTTTAAATCTCGCTGACGGGAGTTTAATTTTCCTCAAATCCCTGTTCAGCGAGAGGGTAGAGTCACTCGTATAATCTGTAGCCCAAACATGGTTTCTTTGATAAATTTTAATATAGTACCTACTACAGACATATTATACCGCTCATAAACACACACAAAAGATAATTTATGTATCAAGGAACTTTCACATTTTCTAATGTGCGCCTCTTGAATTTACTCCGAGCATTTGTCACAGCATTATGCTGAGCGATAGCTGAACTGCGGGTGTTTGAAGTATATACAGGGAAATTGAAAAAATACCCGAAACCTCTTAGGCAGTGAAAGTACACATGATTATAAGCAACTTTTGTTTTGGTAAAACTCCGAAATCTCGAAAAAAATGTCAGCTGTTTCATACAAAATGCAGTATTTAGCCAATGAAAATGTATGAAACAGCTGATATTTTTTTCGAGATTTCGGAGTTTTACCGAAACAAAAGTTGCTTATAATCATGTGTACTTTCACTGCCTAAGAGGTTTCGGGTATTTTTTCAATTTCCCTGTATTATTATTTTCCTTATTAGAATTTATGGTCTTACTCTATGTAGATATTATGGTTTTCGTGTCTTTTCTCAGCTATTGATTTATTTTTTAGCCTCCTTTTTTTGAGCCAGTATTATGTTACTTGGTAGGTATATTTAATTAGCTAAATACGTCGGGTTTAGTAGATCGATTTAGTCAAAATACTACTTCAGTAGCTTTCAAGCAAATCATTCAAGTTAATTCTATTGCTGGGCTAGATCGAGGGCTTGGTGACATTATAGCTCGGTACCACGCAATGTAACACAATGCAAAATAGAAATTTGGACTAAGAGAGTTATAAAATGCTAATAATACTTTTAGTGTCACGTTATTTTTTATATTATTTGCAACAATTTCATTGGTTCTTTTACCCCGGTCACATACGAGAACCATCACTCTAACTGACATGACATCGCATCACCGATACGTGACATGGGGAGAGTTGAGAGTCAATGACGAAGCGATATTTGAAACCGCTTCTTGGCGCAATAATAGCTCTTACGACAGATTGTGTACTTTTTGGAAAAGCTGCAGGAATTGTTTGTTCATCAGTGTCCTCAGGACTGCGTATAGTGATCGTACTATCTATTCATTGTACAAAACTGCTAGTCTATTCTGTAAATAACCATTTCGATATCGACTTCACCTGAGTGACTAAGCTTACAAAGTGAACTTTATTTTACACATCATAAGGTCTTATATTTATACGAATTTGAAACTCACCTCGGATTCCGCTGTCGAGACACAAAAATTTTGTTACAGAATAGCACTGCTGTACTTAAAACCGACCAAGTGCGAGTCGGACTCTCACACGCAGGGTTCCATAGTTACCATAAACCGAAAAAAAAACCCTTTCTTGTATGAACAAAGCTTTTTACAAAAAAAAATACAACCGACTTCCAAATAAAAAAACACTACAAAAAATAACTAATTTCGGAAGTCGGTGTTTTTCTTAGTTTCTTCGTTTAATTCGTAATTTTGACACCGCCTTTCAAAATTAGTTATTTTTTACTTTGTAGTGTTTTTTTTTTATTTGGAAGTCGTTTGTATTTTTCTGTAAATAGTTTTTATTTTTCAGTTTTTAGTGGTAGGTACCCCACACCTAACAGCACCACTGCAAAATCGCAGAAAAGCAAAATACGCAATTTCGATTACTTGGATGACAAAAAACCATCATCCAAGTAAACGAATTCTAGCCATTTCGATTTAAAATCCAAACTTCGAAGCCGATTTTGATAAAATTTAAATGGGACCAATCTGCAAGTATATCCTTTGAGATAAAACAAGAATTTTTCAAATCGGTTCATAATTGTCGGAGTTATGAAGTAACAAACATAAAAAAAGCATACAACCGAATTGAGAACCTCCTCCTTTTTGGGAAGTCGGTTAAAAAGTAAAAATAAATAAAAATTTAATGGGGCTCCTTTAATTATTTTTTTAAATTTTGTTTGTTATAGTGGCAATAGAAATACATACTCTGTGCAAATCTCAACTGTCTACCTATTACGGTTCTTGAGATACAGTCCACTGACAGTCGAACAGACGGACAGACAGCGAGGGCTTAGTAGTAATAGGGTTCCGTTGGCTACCCTTTGGCTACGGATCCCTAAAAACGTTAAAATTTAAGGTGCAACATAATCTCGGCGACATTCAGTGTAAAAAACTTGTCAAAGTGTAGACAATTTCATTATTTTTTTGACAGACTGCGTCTGTCATGCCGATGTCAATATTTCTTAAAACTGCAGCAATTGCTTCCCGTATTCGTTTTTTTACGACTTACAGTAAACTTGTTTATCAGTAGTTGCTACTATTTATCGATATATAGAAAAAGGGCCATTTCTACTAATTTTCACATTCGCATTTCAATCGCAGTCTGTCAAAATTGTATGAAAATTAAGGCATTTCAGAAAGTTTGCGATTGACATGCGAATGCGAAAATTGTTTAAAAATGAGTAGAATTGGCCGTAAATCTATACTAATATTTATAAAGCAGAAGAGTTTGTTTGTTTGTTTGATTGTTTGTTTGTTTGTTTGGTTGAACGCGCTAATCTCAGGAACTACTGGTCGGATTTGAAAAATTATTCAGTGTTAGATAGCCCATTTATCGAGGAAGGCTATAGGCTATATATCATCGCGCTAAGACCAATAGGAGCGGAGCAGTAATGAAAAATGTTACGCAGACGACGTTGCACGGGTCAGCTAGTCTTAAAATAAAGGTTAAACCCACGGACATACATATCAGTCGATATGTGCTTATGAGACCGTATTTATTGTACTGCCTTTTTGAGAATTATATTGTTACAAACGGTAAAAAAATATATATATAAAACAAGGGTACTCCCAGAGAAAAGGTGTTACTTTGTAGTGATATATACATATATGTGTAAAAGTATGTCATGTGTCTGAAGGGTGCTATCCTGTTTACAGGTACAATGTATCGTGGGTGGTGGCTGATGGTGGCCGCGCTACTAGCCTCCGCCGCCGCTGACGAGGCTTCTGACCCTGAGGGTCTGCTGGAACCTGTTGCTGGTAAGTGGAATGAAAGACCTGTTAACGTAGATGACGCTATAATTCGGTATTACGATTGGAAAAACATGGTAAATACCATAGTAAATACCTACATGTTCAACTGCGTGAAACTTAAGAATATTCAAGATTTTAAAGTCTCTTTAAATGAACGCAATAAGTTTTATGTTAGTCTATCTTTTAACTATAGAATAACATTTTTATGATGAATCATAAACAACATAATAATACATAGAAAGCAAGAATTATCGTAACCCCATAGTTTCTACAAAAACAGTTTTTTGCTTCGAGTCATTTCTAATAACATACAACGAAAGTATTGCAATATAAAGGAAGACAGAATTAAAGTGTTTGTTTTAAACTTTATTGAAATTACTTTTATTTCTGCACTAAATAAAGATTAATCTAACCTGAACATAATTGGCATTTACCACGTTAATTCTTAAACCAACTGCAAACTGCACCATTAAAAAGATAAGAAAATACGTCGACAACTAACGGCAAATGAGAAAAGGAACACTAGAAAATTCTATCCGAAGATTACTTCCTCAATAAAACCGGGCTTAATTACTACTACGGCGTAGCACCCTCTACGAGCGCTCGTAGCGCGTAGCACGGCGTAGCACATAATTCTCCGAGTACGTAGGCCATTACTTTGCTGGTTATTATGTAGCCTGATAACGCAGTAAAGCTGACTGAAGACGGCCATTTTGAAAAAATGTATAAAACTGGGTAATGCGATAAGGCGTTTAATCTTACTGTAAATAACTTTTTATATCGGTTTACGCGTGTAGGTAAAATTGATGGGCTGTTTGTGGTTTTTTTTTGGGGGGGGGGATGTACGGATGGGTAGAGTTTATGGGTCTCAATATAATATCAGATTGCAAGTACTAATGTTTTTTGTAATTTTGTGATTTAGGGATATAGGAAACTATAACCAAAGACTCACACGGTCTCGGTACTTCTCTTCACCTTCTATTTTTCTGTCTTCTGTGTACCTATATTTCTTTTCTTTTTTAGTAGTGCAAGGGTATTCCGTTAACTGTTCTTGTATTGATGATGCAGTTAAATCACATTTTGGGAGGAAGTTACGCGTTCAATAGACATCAAGAAAGGAAATTCTTTTATGCACCAACCAGTCCAGTAGAGTCTTAGGTAAAGACATTTACAAAACAAAACAACTTACGTAAACAGCACCTACTTAGAATGAATAGTCATGACACATTCACTACATAATTATCTCATACAAATATCCCACGTTTCACAACTCATAATAACATATTTCTTACCACACCACTATTTTTTCCTAAAATTCATAAGCTTCTCTTCCTCGTGCCGTGCCGGACGCGTCGACTCGCGGCGTCCGGTGGCGATAAAACTATTTTTAATTAAAAAACTGTTTAATATTCTCTGTGAAAAACTCTCGGCGTGCCAGTTTTCTCGAGTAATGCTACGTAAACATTCTTGCTGGATTTAGATTAATTTTGTTGTTGTGAATTTATTAAAGTTTAAAGGATTTTTGTTCCTCAACGAGAAATCTCTTGAAGTGAGGGAAGAGTGTAGGATTACTGATTAAAGTTTTAAAGAAAAAGATGCGCTACATTTTGCTTGAAAATCTAGCGTAAAGTTGACTTTTGTTTACAACTGGTTTTTATCCCTTATCTCTAATTAGTTATCATCGTCATCATCATATCAGCCAAGAAACGTCCTCTGCTGGACATAGGCTTCCTCCAAGTGTCTCCACAGTAACCGGTTTTATGCGTCTCGCATCCTTTGGCTACCCGCAACCCTCACCAGGTTATCAATCCACTTTGATTACTAGAAAGGAATGGGTTATATCCTAAAGGTGAAACGCAGAAACTCCGGTGAAAATAAATAGTGGACTGAATTAAATTAAGAAAGAAGTTAACAAGTGATTCCAACAATATCGAAAACTAAATTAATTAATACCGCGTATGCGTTTCCAACAATATCGGAAACTAAATTAGTAAATACTTAAATTAATTAATTTATAAATGCAAATAACATAGTTTTTTAAGGTGTACTACTAACAATATTATGGGCCTAAATGTCTGAAATAAAAAGTTTTTTTTTTTTTATTATATTAGAAAAAAGTGTTCGCTCAGTAAGGCGGACGATGACGCATTTCCTTCGGTCGCCCCTTGGGCGCTCCATCGCGACCGCAGCTACTCCGCGTGATGGCCTGGCGTGTTGTGGTGTTCTTAACATTTACAGTGTCTTTTAATAGTGCACAAAACAAATTCGCTGTCTACCTCTGTCTGTGTTCTCCGCTTACTTCTTCTAAACTATGCATCGGACTTTCATACGGTTTTCACTAATGGATATATCGATAAGCAATGAAGGTCTCCAAATATAAATGATTTTCAGCCATGCGAAGCTGAGTTCTCTAGTTGGTTAAAAATATAACTTCAGAAGGCAGATAGACAAAGAGAACAGCTTTTTTTCTCATAGTAGATCTCTTATTAAAAGTTGTTTCAGATCGTGATTAATTTCACGTCGTAAATGATAGTCAATGTGTTGCGAACTTCTTGCTTGCAGTGACTTTTTAGAAGATTTTATTTTTTTCACATACTGTTATTATTTACTTTTTGGTTCCTTCCTGTTGTAGTTTTCAAAAGGTTTGTTTTGGTTTTCCAATAAATGTTATGTTTTCATTGAAAAGTCATCTTGTAAACTGGCCAGTACTGCGGGTCTAAAAAGGCCACTTTGGCGGAATCATAGAATCATAATATTAACCATACAACGATCTCTAACATTTCATTTTCATCTTTATCGCTAAAGCATTAGGTTCAAAATTGATTGGGAAAATTTGACAGTGACGGATAGCGTCATGTGCTTTCTGATTCTGCTAAAGTGACCTTTTCAGACCCCCTGATCTTCATGTAGTGGTCATATTACTCCAATATCCCTATTATTTTTATTTATAACTTAATGTCTGGATACTATAAAAGCAGTAGTAAATGGCGTAATGTTTGATACTCTCATTTATGACGTCTGCACGTATCGTTTAGTTTGAAGTACTTCGACGCTATCAGAGTATTGGTTGGAAAAGTATTTATCTGTACTGTATTAATGTCTTCCTAGGACAATTTTATGAAATACAAGTATACGCAATATAACGTCTTTGGATACAAAATCAGCGTATGTATTACTAGGAATTACAGGCTTCTTGTTGGGTAAGCTCACTCCATCGCATCGTAAACATTGTCTCTGTCATCTGACCAAGACTAGAGTCAAGAGCAAACCAAACACAAATAAAAAAAAAATTACAACTTTGTAAGTCAAGAAATCGAAAAATAAAAGGGAAAAACTGTAAGTGAGATGATTACAAAACTGTCAACATGACTCATTTTCATTTTCATAGATTTACACAACGTATAGCATCGCGGGTAGACTATGCGAGACGCACAAGACCGTTTGTTGTGGCGACGCTTGGGGGAGCCCTATGGCCAGCAGTGGACGTCTTTCGGTTGATTTGATGATGATGACGCAACGTGTAAAAAAATAAACGCAATACCTAAAAATGGGTCATTGTACTCAACACGACAACTTTTACTGCGGCACCAACACTGATATTGCGAAAAAAATAGACTAGCCCATTTATGTTCGAACCAGCTTCTACCAGCGGCTTCGCCCACATGGTCCTTAGAGAACACACTCCCGAGATATATATAGCCTATGTGTTAGACAATAGTCTACCTCTGTGTCAAATTTCTTGAAGATCCTTTCAGGCATTATATCGTGAAAGAGTAACAAACATCAATCCATCCTCACAAACTTTCGCAATTAAAATATGAGTAGGATAACTCAACAAACTATACTAAACAGGTGATATTTTTTCTCGGTGTTGGTCCCATAGTCAAAGTTGTCAAAGTTGCAATGAAGGAACATGGATGGGTTTTAGTCAGTAGAAGTCTGACACTCCCTCACGCTACACCCAGAGCGGGAGGAGTCATTGGATGATTTCCCATCCAAAAGGCTATAGGTTATATATCATCTCGCTAAGACAAATAGGAGCTGATCATTAATGGAAAATATGACGCACACGTAGTTGCACGGGTCAGCTAGTAATAGATAAAACTAAACATGAAACATTCATTCATTTCACCACTCTACACACAGACACAGTTAAAACTAGGCTAACTAATAAAAACATAACCCCGCTAAAGTGTAGCAATTTAACTCATGATTAGGATAATTATTACTGTAGCATAATTATATTAATATGACTTACCACTGAATATATATAGTGTGTATAAAAAAGGGATGTATTTTTACTTCATGTAGTTAGTAAAGCAGTACAAATGTATAGGGACCACTGTAAATGTATAAATGATTGCTAGTAAGTTTATGCTAATTTATTCCATTTGTTGCACGAACCCTTTTTTGTTTACTTCACTACGCAGTGGTTACGTATCAACGTATTCGGTTTGAATTAACAAAGAAATGAAACTTAAAGCATAAACCACAAAATAAATCAACTTCTAATTCCTTCCAGGATTAATGTAATCTTCAACTTTCACGCTTTCAATTATTTTTACTTGCCTCTTTCCGTTCAAACCATAAAATAAACATTTAAGCGAAAACTCGTGCCATAGCGAATTATTGCCCATTTTAATTATATGCAGGCAACCCGACAAATGGAAAAAGGAACTAAAATAACTCGAATAAACTAAATAAAACTGCTTTTACGGCCTCTGAAAAGATAATAACACCAAAATTCACTTACAATCGTTAATGTTTTCATTCCATACATACTCGTAAAATAAAAGCAATAATATTGTCAAAATATAAATATATAGTACAAATAAATCAATTTATCTCAATAAAGCAGAAACACCAATAAAGGAGATCGATACGATGTACATTACGCGACATATTGTCTATGGATGTAATACACAAAAGAGTCTATACGTAAATCCAATCTCCCTTGATCCGGGGCATAGAGGCAGAATGCGTGCGTTCCCTTGCCTCAAACACGTCATGTTATGTTACGACCTAAATGAAATAAAATCTTGTCTCTGCGTATTATGTAGCAAGTTTAAGGTTGCGTAATAAAATGTGTTAAGCAGCTATCTTTTGTTAAGGGACGATAAAATGTTTCAGCTAGATTTTAAGTGTAATCTCTAACTTTAAGTGCAGCAGCATGTTTCTTATTTCAAAGTATGGCGTCGTTAAAGTCGTTACATCAACTGTCTGAGCTATTGGTGAAACATATTTTTTATTGTTTAAACAGCATCTCAAGATCGTAAAACATCACAAGTTCCAATATAATCAACTTAGCGCGTGCTATTCAGTCCGAAACGATCCTATTTAAGACCAATATAGTGGCTTTAATATCTAATTTCAGCTCCTAAGCAAAGTTTAAACTACAACTTACAGGAATACAACTTATGATGTTATACAACATATTATAAACCAACATACTATTTCCCAGTACGAACACATGAACAAACACGCGTGCCGCTACATAAACAGTCCGGTAAACAGATCCGAGCATTACAAACAGGCTTACGTATGTAGTTTGGACGCTCCACTGAATACGAAGCTAAATGGAGTAACCATTTATGGTATAAGAGAGATAGTTACTTCTAAAGATATTTACGCGACATAACAAAACTTAACGCCTGTTTTCCGATAGCACACCCACCTTTCATAATTTGGTAATATTAGCTCAAATTAAAAATTATCAGGGTTTTTAAATGACATGCACCAAATTGCAGCATTGGCGCATCAGACTCAGGCACCTATCAAAACGTTTATGCTATTCAACATTAGTTAGATTGCAAGATACTCATACGTTGTTAGCACCTTTCGACGGCAACAAGTATCGTAAATTTTCCCGAAAACCCTCATTTTTATAAACCCTACAATCTTAGAAACACATATTTTTGTTCATCTTAAAAAATTGAAGAATACATTTCAAAAATAATATGTGTGTAAACACTAATTTTCTGTGTGGTTTCTGGCAAATAATATGCTACCCTTCTCAACCTGTTGATTTTGCAAAAAGCGAGTAATACAAAACAAAAGAATGGGACATGTCTTCCTATCCACATTTTAAACTGGTGTCTATACTAACTACCAATCGTTAGTGGAAAATTACAGTATTCAACCTAGGGAGTCTATAAATGTACCTACATTTAGCACACAGACAAGAAATACAACTTTATATGCTCTATAATTCAGCAGTTACAGTATAATTAAACTACACGCACTCCATGTACTATCTACTCCATGTTTCGCAGTTCAGATACATAGGCAATACCCGCAGATGGGCTTAACTTCGTTAAATCAATATTAACACGTTTTCGACGATGCAGGCGGGTATTACAACGAGATACTCCGGAATGTTCCGCTGATTCATTCCGTTTATCAGTTAGTGTCGGTTTGAGAGCTTTATAATAAGTTTAATATAGCTGAGTGGTAGTTAATTGAAAAATCTTTAAATATTTTTGAGGGAAAATGATTCTTGGGGCCATAAACTTCAATTTTTTTTGGCGGTTTTATTTAGGGATATTGTAACTGGTTTTGTTTAAACCATAGTAGGTCATATAAGTAAATGAAACTGCCACCTTCCTTGACGTGACGTTATATTATCAGAAAAATCAACATGACTTTTCCTTAACGAAAAACTGTCACGTAAAGGAAGACATAACACAGTTACGCCACAAGCGGGATTCGTCTCCCAAAATATTTTCCGAGGCACGACTGATCGAAAAAGATTGCACAATCCTTAACAAAAACAGAATAAAAATGTATACGATGTTCCAATATTAATTCCTCCTTCAAGATTCCACCCCAAGGCGAATCCGAAGATGATAAAAACGATAGATGAAAGCGCGAATTTCCCCAAAGAATATAACTATAAATATAATATTTTCACAAAATGGCGTCTGAAAAATTGGCGGGAACCTTCGGTAACTAAACGTGAGTAGTTATTCACGCGGGATCTCTGACCTAAATAAACATTGGAGCGTTATATTATTTTCTTTACTCATAAATGTTCTGGTTTTGTATTGAGGAACTTTTATATAAGAAAAATATACTCTTGATGATTATTCAAGTGTATCGTACGTTAGTCAAATAGTGATTTAGAAAAATCGCTTTTTAGAGTAATTGGAACATAAATGTGGATGGATGGATAGGGAGAGGGACGCCAAAGAAAAAATGGATGGATCGTGTGAGGAAAAAATTGGGAGTTAGTGATAGTTTGGCCGCCTGATAGGGTAGAGTGGAAGAAAAACAACGCGGACCCCAAGTAACATGGGATAAAGGCAAGAAGGTGATGGAAGGTCTTTAAGATTAGATGTTCATGTAAATGACCAAAGTTGAACAAACATCTATGGACCCAAACAGTATTGTCTGCGGACGCGGACAATTCGCAGTCATTGTCCGTTCAAGGTACAACGCATATTTTGTCCATTCTTTATTTAAGCCAGAAATATTTTCACGTAAATCTCACCGGCACGGAATCTTGGCCAAGCGCGTATTTCGCGATAACAAGTGTTTCCTATGATTATTTATTATAAAGGTTGGTCTAAAAAATGTTTACCTTTAGTTCAAGAGGGTAATTTATCATGTTTGAGTGCAATATGGCGTTATTTTTAAGTTTTAGTTGAACCCGGTCATCTGAGCGACTAAGTTGCTGTTTTAAATTTGTGTTTTGTGAAAGTTTATTGTTAGGTTATTCAATTATTGTGATATCGTACTGTTACTTCAATAACTAAAGGTGATTTAATTCCAATAAAAATGCCATTAACACCATCACAGGTTGCACAAGCTGTAGCATTGATCGAACAAGGGCTGACACAGCGAAGAACGAACGAAGTTGCTGTTATACTGAATGTACCACGTTCATCGATGCAGTATGCGCTGAAACGATACCAGGAGACAGGCTGCTACTCCCGCAGACCAGGCAGCGGAGGCGTCAGATGCACATCAGCCCGGGATGACCGCTTTATTGTCCTGGAAATTTTGAGAAACCGCTACCTCACCGCTGTCGAGATACGCCAGCGACTCCAGTTCACAAGAGGTGTCAATGTTAGTGAACGTACAGTGAGAAGACAAATGGAGGAAGTGAATTTAAAAGCTCGTAGACCAGCACGCGGCCCAGAACTTCTCAGAAGTCACCGAGTAGCTCGACTTCGATTCGCACGAGAACACGTCAACTGGACCCATGAGCAGTGGGCTCGAGTACTGTTCACAGATGAGTGTCGAATCGCTTTACAAGCTCCAGATGGTCGGGAGCGAGTGTGGAGAAGAAGAAGAGAGCGGTTTTTACCCATTACCACCACACAAACTGTTAGTTTTCATGGAGGCTCTATAATGGTTTGGGGAGGAATAAGTTCCGATGCACGTATGGAGTTAGTTATCGTCGATGACCGATTAACGGCAACACGATACATCGAGGAAATTCTTCAGGAACACGTGTTACCATATTCAGGGTTTATTGGGTTTGACGAATTCCTCCTAATGCACGATAACGCGCGCCCACACGTTGCACATTGCGTGGAGGAATACCTTACAGAGGTTGGTATTAAAAAATTGCAGTGGCCAGCTCGTAGTCCAGACTTAAATCCAATAGAGCATATCTGGGACATGCTTAAAAGAAAAATAAAGTCCTCCTCCAACCCGCCTGAAACTCTGAACCAGCTTCGAAATGCAGCACTGACCGCTTGGGAAAGCATACCACAAGTTGAGATCAGAAACATCATCCAAAGTATGCCAGAACGAATGCAAGCTGTTATCGGGGCTAGGGGAGGAAACACCCGATATTAAAATGCAAACACAACGAAGACTTTTTGGTTATTTTTCATTTTGTGTTCTTTTTAAATTGACAGTGTTAAAACCAATATTTTTGTGAAACTGCTTATTTTTTAAAAGATTACTGCTGGTGCATCATTTTTTCAATAACTGAGTTACAAAACCATAAAAAACCCTAATTTAGTGCATAAACCCATAGTATAGTGAAAATTAAATAGTTAAATAGAAATTATCGGCAAGTTATTGGTAGCTTATAAATTTCCATTCTCTATAAACGGTATTCAGATTCACTATTATTCAATATTCCACACAAAACCACGACCAATATCCATCAGTAATACACGGCACTCGACGGCACCGCAGAAACACGTACACAATACATTGCATTACATTTTATTTGTACATTGTACATTGCTGAATGTTCCCCGTACATCGGAGAAATGTACCTATGTGGCACGTTGTGGGAGCATTACAGACATGTTTGCACTGTAAACTGGAGGGAAACAGGAAAATGGAACGGATGTTCCAGGAGTGGACTCTAAGTCTGACAGCTGTCTGTGTATCAGCACTTTATATTAAATGGAGGGAAGAGAAAGCTGATAAAACCTTACAAGTACCTTAATACTGAAGCTTTTAATTTACTTTTGATTGAAGTTAATTTTGTTTAGATTCGATCGATAGAATCGTGTATGAATATGGATCAAGCCAATATTTTAAACATTTTTTTTAAATAGTTTATACTCGAAACTACAATCAGCGGTATCTCCGAAAAGATTCGATTCAATTCCGACAGCGATTTTCTGGAGTATTACAAATGTCGAATGCTAGAGCCTGGCCGCAACTCAACACTAGAGAAGGATTGTAACAGTTTAAACACGATATCTACATAATAAATTTAATCATACTACCATAAAGTCATACATGCATGGACCATTTTGCAACCAATCACGTCAAACCAAAGACAATAAAGGGGTCCTGACACAATCACTGTAGTTGGATCGTATGGGGAGGGTTGCATATGAAATTTAAAATGTAAATGTATGGAACGGGAGACCAAAGAAGTGCTGTAGTATGCGGTAGGCGGAGAAGAACTGAAGAAGAAAACATATATCATCGATCTAAATTAATAAGGGACAAGAGCAGTAAAATGATAGATTGTAATTTTATTGATGATTGAAGAAAAAAGAGAGAATGAAAATATTGTAGCACAAACTTAAAGGCCACGTTAATAGGAAAAACAAAACATTATTGTTTAAAAAAGAACATTAGGTACTTGGGAGAAATCAAAACCTAAAATGAATAATTTATGCTAGCTGTAGGTACATATAGTTAACTTTTTTAGGTTTTGATTTATCAGCAACTTTTTAATCATATCAACCGAAAAGTTTACGTTCAGCAGTGTGGACGACAATTGGCTGTTAAGATGATGATAATGAAAGACAAAAATTAAAAATAAAATATTTTATTGACACAAAAAAAATGTTTTACATTTCCATTTGGAACCCTGACTCCTGTGCTATGTGAGACCTGTGTTACAGGAGTCAGTATCTTCTGCTAGACATAGGCCTTCCAACTTTTTAATGTCATTGCATAATGGCACGATTTGCATTTTTGTTTCAAAATGTCATTCAAAATCGAGCTTTTGCCACCACTGTTGCCCTTGAGTTTGCGTCATAATTCACCACTCAGCTACATACTTCTATATCAAATTCACAAACACATGTCATAACAGGCACCATTCGTTATTCGTATACGAAACCAAATACAAATCGTTTATCAAATTTCAGCTCCGGTACGATAAGCCGTGTGTAAACACTGAAAGGGTGCTTTTCCACCAGAGATATTCGAGGTAGCTAAGCGGTGCGAGGATGTGTAGCGGTGCTGCAGCTATAAAAATGTGTTATTGTTTCCACCAAAGCTATCTGAGGAACTACGCGGTACCGGGATGTGTAGCGAAGATGTGCTGTGTATTTTACACGTATTCCTCGCTCGTGTCCCTCGCATACGTGTATTTGGTATATTTTTTGTATGTGAAAAATCGTAGCTTCGGTAGCTTTACACGAAAACGCAATCTTATATTGTGTAACGATGTATCGAACAGTGTTGCACTTTGTCGCTATGTGTGGAACTATAGCGCACTGTGGCGAACACGCCCAGGTTCCATATTGAGCCCATAGATATTCACGACCTCAAACGACCTCGCCACTAATTGGAAACAAGGGAGCTAGAATATACTGCTATGTGGGAGTTATGTGAGGTTACAATCATACGAATGTAACTAAGTAAAGGATTTTTAACTTATAGATTTTAATACCTCAGACGTTGTTAAACCTATCGGTTGCAAGATGCTTTAATTTTGGCATATTAAAAAAAAAAAATATTTCAGGCAATTTGAAGAAAAAATTTTCATTTAAATTAAAAATATAATATATTATTATTTACTGTTATATCAAAGAACTATTATAAGGATACTAGTATAAGGACGTAATTTTTTGCAAGAAATTAGTGATCACTGGAAGTACTAAACTTATTACAAATATAATAATAAATACAAAGCATTCCACTGATAGAAAACTTAAAATATCGCTGTTTCTGGCATATTTTATAAACAAAAATTAACAGCTTCGGTGAGATGGGTTACATGAGCCGATTAGTGGAAAAAGGGTAGAAGATACCTAAGTAATAAGACAATCATACGGCGGATAGGGTCCAATATATTGACAAACACTTATAACCCACAACTACCGCCTAAACTCATCAAATAAAACAATCAAATCCAACAACAAGAATAAAAAAGTCTACAAAGTACAGTAATTTCATCTTATTCCAATATACGAACTAGGAGTACAAATAAGATTGTTTCAATAGCAGTTCTACGAAGTTTCCGCTATTATTGCGGCTTCGCCTCTTATTGTCTCTGGACTCCTGGTACTATTGACGGCAATATGGCGGAGTATATAAGCCGTTTGTGGACGTTATAATGGACTGTTCATTCAGTATACAATGGGAACATTAAAGTAATTAGTATAATCCACAGCAGCATCCCTGAATGCTTTGCAGAATAGGTATCTAGAATCTACTCGGGAATTGGTTTGCAGATTACCCTATACCGAAGACCTAGGTTATCGTTGGAGATAGTGCAATTGGGTCGTTAATAGTATTGCAACACTATTTGAAAACGTATAAACAAGAGGAAAACTATTTTGATTTTAAAACAATCCTGCGTATCCATTCCGTGACAACTCGGGTTTAAAAAACTTTTTACAAAAAAATACAACCGACTTCAAAATAAAAATAAAAACTACAAAGTAAAAAAATAACTAATTTTGGAAGTCGGTGTTTTTCTTACTTTCTTCGTATTTTGACACCGCCTTCCGAAATTAAAGTTATTTTTTACTTTGTAGTGTTTTTGTTTAGGAAGTCGGTTGTATTTTTTTGTAAAAAGTTTTTTATTTTTCACTTTTTAGTGGTACCCCACACCTAACGACTGCAAAATCGCAGAAAAGCAAAATACGCAACTTCGATTACTTGGATGACATAATGACATGATGATAGGACCTATCTGCAAGTATATCCTTTCAGACAAAATAAGAATTTTTCAAATCGGTTCAAAAAAAACATACAACCGAATTGAGAACCTCCTCCTTTTTGGGAAGTCGGTTAAAAACAATATCCCTGACGATATGTCAATGGTTCCGGTGGTATCGCAAAAGTGATGACTTTTTCAAAGACTGGCGAGTTTGGTTACCAACTAAGGGCGGATTTCGTCAATCTGAAACTTAACGCGATCAACATAATGAACCACGTTAACGAGCTGTCAGTGTCATTATTTTCTATGGAATATTGACACTGACAACTCTTGAACGCAGCTTGATGGCGATCAGTTTCATTGGTGAAATCCGCCCTAAGTGCAGTCTATTCCCGAGAATTATTTTACATTAGAATCTAATTTTCTGAATCGTCACTAGAGTCACTTTATTATTTTATTTTAACTGTAAATGTTGACGTTTAAAAAAATTTGATCAACCTACTGACATCCATGTGAATTTAATAAAACTGTTCTATCAAATTACTTGAACGTCTATGGCCCGCGTAAAGAATTTTGCACGCTTCAAAGTCAACGTCAAAACGTTTATTTGGCACGGCCATTTTGAGGATATACTTGTGTAGATCCATTTAAAGATGGCCTTTCAGTAACAACTTTCTCAGTCGGCCAACTTCAGTTAGTCACAATTTCTTTTTTATAATAAGTTGTTGTTAGCACGTTATAGTAAAAATCATTTATTCATTTCATTACAAATTCTTATGGTAGGCGCCAGATAAACTTGCAATAAAGTAAATTTACCTTTTCCTAACCCTTCACCTAAACAATAAATTATGAACCGTTTTTCATTACTACAGCGATAACCTTGTGCCTTTATTTCTGTTTTTGATATAAGTAAATTCAGTAAGAGCTTGAGGGTCAATGATCGTTATTACAGGTTTATCGAGCGCCTACCATAATATAAAGATTATTTTTCGTTTAACCCTCTACTGCATATGAACCCATAAATGGTTGACCAGATTCAATTATTTTTTTTCACTTTATATTGCACAAGCAAAAACTAAACGCATAGTAAACATTTTGATTATTATGTTGGCAATACGAAAATATATTTTGCTGTCTGTGGTGTAACGTCATTTTGGTTATAATGTCACTTTACTTGGCGCTTGTGTGAAGTTCAACTCGGTGTCTGTAAACACATGTTTTTTTTTTTTTTTTACATTTTTCATATTTTTTTCATATGGTAGACATGTGTGTTGTAAATGCTTGGATACTTTGGCGCAGAAACAATCCAGAAGTTTACATGTCTCTCTATGATTTCAAGCAAGCTGTTTCAGAACACTTACGCAAATCTGGTAAAACCGTAATGTCAAGAAAAAGAGGGCGTCCTGCAAATCACGTAAGAGATGGAACGCCTGATTCTAGGCACGGAAGTCCTGCTTTATCCAATCCAGGCACACCAACTATACCAAAGAAAATAAAGAAAGTACCTACCAGACATCAAGATACAGTACCTTTAAACTCCGTGAGAACTGACAAAGTAGACCATATGCCTGAATGGATGAAAAACCGTCAAAAATGTCAATTTTGTGGCCAAAAAACTTACACGAAGTGTAAAAAATGCATGGTATTTTTGTGTTATAATGACAAAAGAAACTGTTTATCCGCGTTTCATGAATAAAATTGCTGTACTTTTTATTTTATATTAAACACTCAAATTTATATTTGTTCCTTTATTCTTCATACGAACCCATATATGTCTGTACTTTTTTTATTAAAATTGGTTTGAGTGCATACAAACCCATATATGACCTCCTTATTTTTTTCAGTTTATGTAATTAGATTTTATTAATATTCATTTTTGACATATTTTTTATCCCCAAATAAAGCCTAAACAACCATGAAATATTTTTTTTTTCATGTTTTTCATAATTCATGCAGTAGAGGGTTAAAAAGTCTATAACTGGTGAGTGCAGATAATTTTTGAAGTTCCCAAGTATTTCAAACTGGCAATCTTCCCCGTAATAATATTTACCGACTTTATACCGAGAATTCCAAAGGTAAAGATCTTAAGCCGGTACATTTGCAGTTGTCGTGTTCCACGAACTTAGTAGGAAGGTACAAGGAAAATAATAATTATTTATTGCTACACTGATATCTAAGCTCCCTTATCATCAACATCCCCGAGCATTCATACTAATTTATTGGGGGTGGGGCAGTATCTACGACTTTTTATTTCATAAATTATTTCAGACATTTATTTAAGCTCTCTTATGACATAAAAGTGCTGGTTTCCTCATTTCCTCTAAGGAAAATGAAGACGATTATACAAATTAAAATTAATTAAATTGTAACGAGATGTAAATGCCAAGAGTTTTTTTTTTTAAATAATATCTTCCTAAATGAGATTTTTTTCCATAGAGCTGACTTTTCTGTGGTGAGATAACTTTTAACTATAGTGTAAATTTTATTAGCGGTTTAATATTCCTCAGTTAAAGCTTATCGGACTACTGAAAAATCGCCCCTAAATAATATAGACTGTACCTACCAGCAATGTTTCACGAACTAGAGAAAAATATCTCATGAAAATACGTCACGTTCTTGTGAAAACTAGGTTGTGCGGTTAGGCATCCACTTCCGTTGGAGGTCACACCGGAAACAGAGGAAATGAAGACGTGCCAGCCACCGCAGCGACACCTAGCGGCCGTGCCGGATATCGGCTCCGCTGCTGCTGACATTGCGAACGACTAAACATGTCACAGCCAGATCTTACGTCATGAACAGGCTTTGAGAGTAAATAGAGAAAAAAAATTAACAACATTGTTCTGCTTTTCGTAATGGTATTTTTGTGACGCTAAGTGAGAGGTTCTCTTCTTGAAAAACGTAACTTTGACGTTAACATGACGTTGAAGAAAACATTAGCTTTTTGAAAGGCCTGAACCTCACGCTATAGTGCTGCCACGTGGTGTCCGTATTTTTTTAAAAAGCCGTCACTGTTGCGATACTTTAACCTTAACTGGTTGCCACAATTGACGGTAGTGAGGCTCAATCCTATACAAATACAAAGCACAAGTCCGATCCTGCATGGAGTATTACGGCATGCTGAAGATGATTGCTGACCGCCTGGACTGTCCTATGCTATAGTTGGATGAGAACGACAATGGGCAATTAAATCTTAGTATAATTATGACCAATTGTATTGTTGTTATTTTGTATTGTTCTCTAGTTTATTTTAGTTTTTAATTAATTCTATCAGTTGACATTTTAATTTTTAATTATGTATAATGTACCTATATGTATTATTCCGAATAAAATGAATTAATCATTACGGCCACCTTTGTGATGGCTCAGCTAACCAGCTTGCCGCGCTTGACTCGGTGGAACGCAGAGCTAAGAGGCTCATTGGCAACGTAAAACTAGTGGATGCCAAGCCACACAGCTTGGTCATCGCCGCAAGGCAACCTTGCGGCGATGAGCCAAGCTGTACTTGTCGGTCTTCTACAGATCATACTTCGTTGAGTGTGCCCAAGAACTCCTCGACCGATCCCACCTTCTACCATCGGACATGCAGACGCACTGCAAGTTACCATCCTTACCTTGTCGCTATTCCAAACGTTTTTTATAATGCGCACAGCAATAGAGTGGACTCTCTGCTTGTGTCTGTGTTTCCGAACGCTTACAACCCTCATCTCTTTACTAGCTCCATCGTAGACTTTGTCTCTGTCATCTCTGACCTAGACTAGATTCAAGAGCAAACATCATCATTTCTGGTGCTTTGGCCAAGTGGTTTTCCTCCTAATCTTTGGGTGGAGTTTTAAAATTCTGCAAAAAAAACCCACAAAACAAACTTACCTGAATAAAAACAAAGATAAAGTTACTTAACAAGTTTTAAAATATATGAACACTAGCTGACCCGCGCAACTTCGTCTGCCTTACATTTTCCATTACTGCTCCGTTCCTATTTGTCTTAGCGTGATGATATATCCTATAACCTTCCTCGACAAATGGGCTATCTAACACTGAAAGAATTTTTCAAATCGGAGCAGTAGTTCCTGAGATTAGCGCGTTCAACCAAACAAACAAACAAACAAACAATCAAACAAACAAACTCTTCTGCTTTATAATATTATATAAGTATAGATTTAAGGCAAGGCCTTTTTTACAATGAATAAAAGTTTGTCCTAGTTTCAGTATTTCTACAAGGTCTAGCGTAGATAAAGTGCCTGTTAATACAAATAGATGTTAACCATCGCCTCTGGCTGATATATACTACTTTTTTAATTCTTTTTTTATTTGAGATGGGTTTGCTCTTGACTCTATTCTAGGTCAGAGATGACAGAGACAAAGACTAAGGGCCAGTTTCACCGGTTACGGATAAAGTGTCGGTTACTTATCTGATGGATAACTAACCGACACTTATAATACTTTACTCAAATTACTTAATAAATCTGCTAGATATCGCTATCCGACACCTGTGAAACCAAAAGTTTTAGTTCATCTGCCAGATAAAAGATGCCAGAAGATCCTAATAGGCTAACCGACACTTTATCCGTAACCGGTGAAACTGGCCCTTAATATTGTAAATGGATTAAATTCTACGAGTACCATAAAGTAGTTCTACTGTCAAAGATTACTTAGAAGTTAACTTACTGTTAAATATTACGGAAAACGTTGAGAAAACTGTTCTCATAGTATATTTTGAGATTTAGAAATTATTGGGTACCTACTATCCTCGAAATAAGATATAAAGTTTATTTAGTTCGGTGACGGGATTATTTATTTAGGTATTTATTGTTATACTAGCTGTGGTACTCGTAAAACAGCACAAATTTCGATTTCATAATAAATAACAAACAGACAGCCGAACAAAAATGTAAAACATGTTTTTTGATATAAGTATTGTATATTACTACATACATTAAATATTATTATTATATACATATGCATTTAGTAAAAGCTTTTATTTTAATATTAGAAACAGACTAAAATTTTATTTATTTAAATGAATGTAATAGCTACACGATTTATATAGGTAACGCTATACATTTACCTAACATAATTTTATAACTGTGCCAGTACAGTGTGATTTCATTATTATTGTTACCTATGTAAATCAATGCAACGTGCATTAATAACAATACTTGTAGGTCACCTTGGTCAGACCAAGGCTAAGATAAAAAGAAGGAAAGAAATAAGAGAAAAGTATTTGGTATTTAATAAAAGAAATACCTCGTAATTAAAGTAATTAAATTAGATTGCGAAATTTAGTAGGCTTAAGCGAATTATATTAAAAAATCCAAGTATATATAATTCTTCCCTTACTGACTGAGTGGCTGACATGCAACGCACAGCCCAAACTACTGGTCGTAAAAAATCCAAGTATATATAATTCTTACCTTACTGACTGAGTGGCTGACATGCAACGCACAGCCGAAACTACTGGTCGTAAAAAATTCAAGTATATATAATTCTTCCCTTACTGACTGAGTGGCTGACATGCAACGCACAGCCGAAATTACTGGTCGTAAAAAGCTGAAATTTGGCATGAAGGTTTGTCGGGGAGTGTAAGGGATCACTAAAAGATTTCCTGAAATTCCAACAAGAACGGGAATAATGGGATGTGCGCGTACGAAGTCCCGGATAAAAGTTAGTCATAGCTATCTGTCACCGAAAAGTGGCAGACCCCGTGAGATTGTAATCAATCTTGATTACATTATAACTTCTTGAAATATTATGTAAAAATCGTTTTATTTATATATTTAGGGAAAAACAAACAGTTACACAAAAATGGTACAGTAGAAGAGTTTACGAAGAAAAAAAAAACATATGTGTAACCCACGACTTTATCCATAGTTTATACACAAAAGAATGTTTGAAGGACTTATAGCATACGAGTAAAATTGGGAATGATAACATAATAATAATATTAAATTTTAAAACAATTATACAAAAATTATTTTTAAGGGAGAACAAAAAATAAAAACGATTTAAGTAAAAAACTAAATGAAAACTGTAAAGCCAGAATTCAAATTAAAAACAACAGCAAAGAATTCTCAAAAGTTTAATAAAATACAAACATAAATTGAAATTCAATAAAAACACAAAAAAAAATATCATAAAACCGGAAAATGGCAAACACTTAACTATTTTACTCTAAATAAGACTTGGATGCATTGTGAACCATTGAATTTGGATGCGATATATTATTTAAAAAAAAAACGATTTTCTTACAGAGTCTGCCATTTACCGGTGACATATATATTGAATATCCGATCAACATTATTGTATGAATAAACAGACACAGATTGCAACAAATGACGCGTGAACCTTCGTCAGATAACAAGCGCCCCAATCTGACTGACAGCCGCAAAAATCGCTCATAACTGAAATTCAGGTCAATTCGCACACGTTGTTAATTTTAATGTCGTTACGATTCGATTGACAACCCTGTAGGAAGTCCATTTTGAAATTGTCGGGGAAAAGTGTTGTCACTCGACAAAATAATGTTAATTTATTTTGTAAATGAAGTAGTATGAAATACCAATAACTTAACATTGCACATTTTAAAAGTATTCCACTACAGCAATAACACAACACTGTTATTAATAAGCAGTTGAGACAGCCAGACGGACGGAAAAATAAAGCTGCACGCACCATTCTGTATGTATAACGTTCTAACAAGAAAATTAGCAAAGGCATTTTTGACAGCTAATGTCAAAGGAAGTGAGAAATCACGTGTCATTGTCACAAGTCCCATTTTAAGCATTTCTCCTTACATTAAAAAATAGAACCCCAAACCAGTCCTCCCCTCATCCGTCATTTCACCGCGTATTTTCGACGTCATTCATATTTTACCTTTTCGACTGTGGACAACTGAAGCTGTTCACAAAGATGAACGAAACCCAGCCTGTGTGCGGTTTTTATCTATTTCCAGAGTTCCGCTTCCGACGAATATTTGTTGCCAGTATTTTATGTAGCGTAAAGGTTTTATTCACTTTTGCAGGTATGGAGTAAAAAGTATGATTCGGACTATGCCGGGTATGATTTGAATTTTATTCGTGCGTTTCAAACTTTTGTTAATCTCGTTCTCTTTGTTTTTTTTTTGTGGTACTCCTAACTATTGTACAAAAATGAGACCCATTATTGTCCATGCAAAAGATAGTATTGTGTTTTTTTATATGAACGACTCTTCTTGAGAAAGATACTTAGAATTAACAACTTAAGTGCGAGTCGGACTTGCGCATAAAGGGTTTCGTATTATCTTATTTTTATTTGTTGTGACAGCGGCAACAGAAATACCATTTTCTGTACATTTCAACTGTCTACCTATTACGCTTCATGAGATATAGCCCGTTGACAGACGGATGGACTGACAGACGGATGGACGGACGGACAGCCGACGCTTATTAAAAGGGTTCGGTTATTCCATTGGTTAACCTTTGGGTACGGAACCATTGGGTACGGAACCCTAATAGGAGTCCATATATACGCCAAGTTCAGTAAGTACCCTCACCACTGCAACCTTGGATTTTCTCAAAAAAATTCGCCCATCTTTATAAAATTACCACCTTCATCTAGTCAAGTAATAAAATAGCAACAAGTTAATTTAAAACAACGCCAGCCTCCAGCCTCGTGTATCGACGCCCGTATAATCCACTCAGCCAGTAATCAGATTGGCCCACACCTACACACACACACCTACATACACACACTCAACACAGCACCTGCCAATTCTACTTAGTTTGGTGGTGGCGCGCTCGATCCGACGTGACGGGATACGGGCGTGTTATCCTAGTCCATTGTTGTGGCTTAAACGATATTGATGAGGTTCTGAATACCCTGGTGGTTCTAAATATTGGGGAATAAGGGTATTGGCGCTGTTGTCCATTTTCCTATAACAAATGGTGTAAAAGAGTCTGCACCAAAAGGAGCCAATACGGCTCGCGTCTACGCCGTAGCCCATGGGAGGTCGTAGCCGCTACGAGCTACGGAAACTTTTTCGTAGCATGGACAAACGCGACTGATTGACTGATATAAGTAAGTAACTTTATTGGTATAATAGTTACAATTTTTGTGACTTTACACCTAATGTGCTTGCCTATACGGACTTTAATTTTCAATCGGGTTTTAAGGTACTATACTAATATAATAAAGAGGTAAAGTTTGTGAGTTTGTGAGGTTGTAGAGGGTAATCTTTGGATCTACATTGGAACTGATTATAAAAATTCTTTTGCCAATAGAAAGCCACATAATTTGTGAGTGTCATAGACCAATATAACACTCACAAATTATGTGGTTTTCTGTTGGCAAATATTTTTTCTACTTTTTTCTATTTATAAATAGACTATATTTACTACTAGAAAAAAAATAGAGATACCTACGAAAATTGCAATACTAAACCCGCGCGAACGAAGTCATTTACCTACATTTTTAGTAGCCAAGGACCTATGGTAAAATTATGATTCAACAAATCCATAACATGTGACAAGTGAGTAAAGTATTGTCATGTTCAAAGACAAAAAAAAATACTAACAATAATCACACAAAGAAACCCAGTTTCCAATTAGGTACCTGAAAGCTTAAGTCGGTCGTCATCAACATATCAGTCGAAAGACCCACTGCCCACTGCTGGACATAGGCTAAATGTCGCCATAACAACCGGTCCCGTGGCTTCAGCCAATACTTTCATATCGCCGACAATAAAAACAAATAACGTCACAAATCCCATTACCCCTTGTTCCTATAGTCATTGGCATAATAACCAGGTCATTTACCATAATATTCAGTCGAAGGCTGCCAATATTAACCCTTTGGCGTTTTCCTATCATTATTTTTGACGAGCGCTCAATCGTTTTATCTTCGCAGCACATGCGAGAACAGATTTAAAACGATTTTGTATAGTTTACGTTAATTCTTGTTCACTTTGGTGAATGGGTCCATTTAGAATAGGGAATATAAAATATCAAACACTTACCTACATTTTCAAAGAATATTCGACACGTGTTTTTTGCTTTTTCAAATGAATAAATATTGACAAAGATAAAGTGCACCAAAGTTTTGAGGAGAGATTGGTGACATCACTTGTAGTTTTTTTTTTAATAATCCCTTTTTGTAACAGTTCAAAATGTCACGGCACGGTAGTGTCAAATAAGATAGATGAGATCATATATTAACGTTTGCAAACTCCATATCTATCTCAATATTCGACCAGAAAAAGAATCTCCCTTTCAATATCTACTTAGATATTCCATGTTTGAACAGAGCCAATGAAATAACAACGTTCGAAGTAAGGTAGCTTCAAAGCACACACAGCCTACATATACCCGCTATCTGTAGTCTAGAATCTATGCCTTCGTATTATCGGCTACCTACAGGGCGGCGGGGAGTAGGGAGGGGGGTGAAATTCAGGATCATCCGGGAACCGCCGCGCGACGTTGGGACCAACTTTGGGATGGACCGCCGACGTGCAACTAAAGCCTCGGCCCCCAAAAATAGTTTTCAGTAGGTTATATTAGGCACTGTGTTTATGTATTAAAGTGGTGTAGGTACTTAACCATACCGTCTTTTTTGTACTGTAGATACCTTTCGTCTTAATTTGGTTTACGTGTAAAATAAAGAGCTCATTATTTTTAGGGTTCCATACCCAAAATATTACTAAGCCTCCGCTGTCCGTCCGTCCGTCTGTCTATCAGCGGGCTGCATCTCAAGAACCATAATAGGTATAGAGTTGAAATTTTCACAGATTGTGTATTTCTATTGCCGCTATAATAACAAACAATTAAAATTAAGGTTTATGGTACGCAACTCTTCGTGTACGAGTCCGACTCGCGCTTAGCCAGTTTTATTCGGAAATCTTTCTGACGGAATAATTATATTTTTTCAGTAAAATGGGTTTTATCTAACTTGTTCATAACATCTGTAAGTTCTGATTAGATTGCGCACACTTATTAAAAGGGCTACATCTACATCACGCACAAAACATTTTGGGAACACATTCATAGTACGTATAGCAAAGGAGTAGAATTCCCTGCCGGAGTCTGTGTTTCCTCATAGCTACAACCTGGGAGTCTTGTAAGTCAAGAGTGAATAGGTTAATTCTAGGCAAGCGTGCTCCATCTTAGACCGCATCATCGCTTACCATCAGGTGAGATAGTGGTCAAACGCATGCCTATCAAAAGCAAAAAAAAAACTACACTGATTATATCGCTGAGTGTCGGAGCAGCTCCTTTGATCCAGGAATATATGCATGATTCCTTTGAAACAAACCACTTATTCCAGCTACCATTATAATACGAAGAATGTATGGTCCACGTCACCGGAAAGTGGCAGACTCTGTAAGATTGTAATAAAACTTGATTAGATTATAATTTGTCGATATATTATGAAAAAATCGTTTTGTATAATTATAATATATCCTACCCAAATTTAATATTTTCCAATACATCTGTGTCTTATTTAGAAAAAAAAGTTTACAATTTCAGGCGATATCTTACAATAGGCTCGTGTCCTGAAAAAATCTAATTAGTCCGTCACTTAGATTATCAAAAAATATTTGACCCGTATTTTTCTTTTGTTACGGGAACCAAAATTGACGAAGTGACGACGCTTTTAAAATTCTCAATACGTCATGCCCTGGCATAATTTTTAGCGGGTCGTGACGTCACGAGCCCCCACTCCCGAGTTTTGATGCGTTTTATCTTTGTCAATATTCATTGCTTTAAAAAAACAAAATATCCGTGTCCATTATTTTTCAATACTCTAACTGACGGACTAAATAGTTTAGCAATTTGTGGATGATGGAAACTAGCCTATCTTAAGGTGTTAGCTATTTTCCGGTGACATCCACACCATTTTATATAACCCACAGAGTCGACTTTTAAAGATAAAATAATAATTAAATTCGGAATTGAATTAAGCCGATTATAGAATACCCCTTTTCTTCCTAGGGCATCGTCAGATTTGATTGAAATTCTTATTTCAAAGTACAAACTTACCCATCGGTTCTCCTCAAAACGAGCCGCATTATTAATCGATCACGTGACGTATTGTAACGAGGTTTACCTTACATTCATTTGTTACTAGCTGATGCCCGCAGCTTTGCCCGTTTAACAAATTATACACTAAAAACTTCTCGAGAACCACTCTATCTATTGGTGCAAACAGCATGAATATCGGTGCAGAAGTTTTTAAGTTTATCGCGAACAGACACACAGACGCGGCGGAGGACTTTGTTTTATAATATGCAGTGATGAGATCGTATATAAACGTTTGCAAACTCCATATCTATGCCAATATTCGACGAGAAAAACGAATTCACAATCTTCCTTTCACAACCTACTTAGATATTCCGTGTTTGTGAACAACGTTCGAAATAAGGTGGTTCCAAAGCACACAGAGCACCATATAGATACATATACCCGCTATCTATAGTCTAGAATCTATACCTTCGTACTACAGGCTACCTGCAGAGCTGCGGGGAGTATTACGATTAGTAATGTAAATTACCCTGTGCATTGGTAATCTGAGTTCGTAATTGCTTTTTGAGTAGCGTAATGAGAGATGGCCTAAGGCTAGGGACACATTAGCACGGGTGGTTTAGGCTGCGTTTCCACCAGAGATCTGCGAAGATGCGTAGCGAGAGACGTTTTTGTCAAGAACTAATGGAATAGCCTCTTAAGTAGCCTCCACACTATTCCCGAAGTTTATCGAAGTTGAGCGAATACGATAGTGTGGAGGGGCACTTCGCTTCGCCTCGTGCAACTTCGCTTTGCCTCGGGCGACTTCCAGTTGTTGTCGGTTTTTGCGCCCGAGTCAAAGGACTCGAAGTTTGAACACGAAGCGTCTGTCCACACTGCTCGGGTCACTTCGGCTCACTTCGGTTCGCGTCAGCCATAGTAAATACGCACGTATTTTTATTACGCGAGAGTACACATTGCAACGGCAGTTGCCACATGAACGTTATCCATTATGCCTATCGTGAGGGGAACGGGGGGAACGGCGACTGAGTTCCTCGCGAAGTTGCTCGAGGTGTGTGAACACCTACTTCGGACTTCGGTCAACTTCGGAGAGCACTTCGCCTCGTGCAACTTCGGAATAGTGTGGAGGAAGCATTATATACTATACTAGCTTTTGCCCACGACTTTGTTCGCACATATCCCGATTGTTCCCGTTCCCGTAGGAATTTTGGGAAATCCTCTCTTAGTTCTCCCCTACACTCACCCCAAGGAACATGCCAAATATCAACTTTCTATGAGCAGAAGTTTCGGCTGTGGGTTGACTGTCAGTCACTCAGAACAGAATAATTTGACTGCTGAGCAATAGGCCTCTATTTTCTTGTGCCAATTCCCATGCTCCTGTGCGTCCAAGTTCTATAGCTATGGCAAAACCAATAAAACCATCGCCACGTTTTATTAAGCGTAGAACATTTTTTTTAGATCTGTCTACTCCAAGACTCATTATTGCTTCAGTTTCCATGCTTATACATAAATATACATACGTTTGCTCGTTATTCCAGTGTGTCTCCTCTTCCCATCTCCAACCGCAAGCCCGTAACGTCCCCACTCCGTAGTTGAGCAAAACACGGCAAATTGGTTCCATTAGCGTGCATTAGGGGGCGCTGTCGGCACAACTGGGCCCAACTGGGACCAACGGAGGACGCGGATGGCTGCCGTTATGGAAAGTGTTTGGCTCGAGAGAGTCCCGTCTGGCGCAAATGTTTGCTCGGATACAGACTCATTTGAGGCCGGTTATAGACTTAATTGAAAATAGGATGCACGTTTTAAGGGAACTTATCAACTTGCGTTACTAGAGTTGTGTGTAAACGTTCAAAGTTGACACACTATTTTCATGTTCGAGTTCATGTGTGAAATTAATTTAATAACAAAATGATTGAACAGGAGCAAAATAATGAGGAGGGAAAATCCATTTAAAAAAAATATTTTTTTGCGTCCTGCAATAAAATCATTCGTTAACCGGTACTACTAACTGGCAACGTAATATAATATCATACTTTCATCTATACTTATAATAAATCTGTAGAGAGGTCAATTCTGTACATGAAATATATTTCCAAAATAACTATCAGGGGGTGATTAGGGATCGATACTGATGCCAAAACTGCAATCAGTACAATTTTTGTCTGTCTGTCTGTCTGTCTGTCTGTCTGTATAACCGTTATAGAAACAAAAACTACTCGACGGATTTTAATGAAACTTGGTACAATTATTATTCATACTCCTGAGCAGGTTATAATATACTTTTCATCACGCTACAATCAATAGGAGCAGAGCAGTGAAGGGAAATGTTGGGAAAACGGGAGAAGTTACTCCATTTTTAAGCTTCCGTCGCGTGTGCAACCTTAATGGTGAAAGCTACACAGAAATCATGTATGACGGAAATGTTCTCCTTAAAATTATATAAAAAATATCCAAAGACAGCATATGTCTTTCTTTTATGATTGACGAACAATAACACGTGTAACTCCCGATAGCTTAGCAGTTCGAAGCTTTCTGATTGTATTTGTCTACTCTTAAGTTTATAAAACTCTCAGTCGTCCCTAATTAACATTAATAAAAGTTAATATTATTAACTATTCCATAAAAAAGAATCATAGAAATCGGTATAGAAACACCAAAGTTATACATGAAAAACGCTAATAATAAGCCGTCGCGCGTGAATACTGGAGGCCAATCGCGCTAATTTTAAAAGTTTAGGTCCGCTTGCAATTCGTTTCCAATTCAGTTTTAGTTATGATCTAATTTCGATTCACCTGTAAGGAATTTGGTATCGCGCTAAAGTTTAATTAAACTTCAACCAAAGTTGCGTCAAAACTATATCGTAACCTTTACAAATATTTTCGTATTTTCCTTCAAAATCCTAACAACACAACGCGAACGATTGAGAAAAAGTCACGAAAAAGTAGAACTGTTTCAACTTTTTGTTTGACAGCGGTAACGTTACAGTTGTGATGCAGTTGCGTTCCAAGTTTCTGTCAAACGTTTAGCGCGATACGGAATGTTTTAAAAAGTTGTGAAATGGCTACAGTTCAGTTGCGTTCCAACCGAATTTTATTAGCGCGATTGCCCTCCTGAATCATGCTTTAACCGCTTGAATAAAGATTCGAGTGGAAAAGAGCAAAATGATACAAAATATCGTTTGTTAGACAGAAATGGACATAGTTTGACCACAGATCCGTTATTTGCACGACAGTCATTTCCGTGACTGGTGGGCGGTGTTCAGACGCGTGACTGTCGGGCGGTCAAGCGGTAAGGATTATTTTTGTGGTCGCGAACGCACAGGCAGGCAGCTAGTTTGGCGCCTAGAGGCTAGCGAGTAGCTTCGGAAAACGGCTTACGACAGTTTGCAATATCTTTTAATAATTATAATGTCGAGGGGAAGATGGTTATAATACACCAAACGAGTAATATTATAAATGTGAAAGTTTGGTTGTTTGTTACTCAATCACGCCAGAACGGCTTAACGGATCTTAATGAAATTTAAAACACAGATAGATTATAGTCTGGAATAGCACATAAGCTACTTTTCATCCCGGGAATATGTTCCCTAGGGATCACGCGGGCGAAGCCGCTGGCAGAAGCTAGTAGTTGGATAAAAATAAACACCTCTTAATAAACACCTCTTGTTTCACCTCTATCTTGATATTACAACAAACTAAAATGGTTTTGCGGCACTAAGATATTTCCGCCAAGTATGTAGATTTCCCCTGTTATAAAATTATCTTGTAACATAATATGAGGAGGTAGAAAATCCACGCACAACACAAGGGTACGTACAAGTTCACTTGCGTGTAAATGTCAGCGGGCACAGATTCTCATACCTAGTGAATTAGTTATGCTGATTATATTGTTCAGCTGGTGGAATATACGCAGGGGATAATGCGCATGGTTATTTATTTACTAAGGATATTGTTTTCTATGTTTATTTTTTATGTTATTTACAGCTTAAGTTGCAAATAAGACGGTAACGTTACTCAAATGTTTAATAGTTTCGGGGTGGCGACTCTTTTACGTTTAGCATCTTTAGCTCTGAGGTTCTAAATAGAGTGATATTTTATTAACTATGGCAATTGTTGAAATGGTAATCAGGAACCGAAATCGAAATAAGCACGTTACACGGATTTTAGGACAACGCAAGCATAACGTCATATGCTCGCTTACAATGGTACTTTACGGCCCGCGGTTACACTAGTCAGACCACTTTAACATAATGTCGCTTGTCTGTAGCCTGTTTCGTTCTCTCTCTAACAGGTTAATAATAGGAGTAAGGTAAGACCCCCTTTGGGATATGACGATAACAACTGGCCATGTGCGAGTCGGGCTGGCGTGCCAAGAGTTCCGAACGAATTTAATTTTTTGACACATGCATTTTTTTCAAAATGTTTTGCTCATTACTTTCGGAGATTAAGGTCTGGTAAGGAAACTATTTATCTTAAAATTATGAAAATAACTTTAAAAGAAATAGTAAAACTGTGTCCCCAAACACAAACGTGTTATGTAAAATTTGTGTATGGGCTTCGGTCACAAATAAAAAGTTTATCAAACTGTACCGTGTGACAAATAAAATGTAAAGGCTCATTGTGGGGGTTTTAGTTATGTTATTTTCATATTTTTTTAAATAAACAGTTGTGAAGTTATTCAAGAAATTAGACGAAAATGACCATACCCGCCGTTTATCTGCGCAAGTACTGAGCCTATGCCTCGCAATGGACAAGCACCCTTAGGGTTCCGTTTCATACAGATGTTCGTAACCCTGATATCTGCTGTTACATTCATTTACCATTTTCATTTTCTAAGAGCTGTCTTCATCATATACTTATCCAGCCTGTCAAAGCTGAACAAAAGCCTCCCTCTCCCTTCTTCACACTATCATAGTCCTCAATCGCCAAAGCATAGAAACTTCGTAATAAATCTATAACAAAAATAAATATCAGATGAATCTTGAAAGGGAAGCTGCCTGAAGATAACGTAAGCATGTTGATCGGGGCGATAAGCTGGCAAACTAAGTGGTTGACTGATCTTTCTTTGAACTTTATACCTTAGATCTTTTCATAGACTGCGCGGAAAGGAATGTAGTCTTTCTTAAGATCATGTGAGTTGTTTGCAAGAGCGATGGTAAAGGATAAATCTAGTTTACAAAACTGAATTAATTTAAATAGAGATTACAGTGAAATCAACATAGCTTACGATCTGGTAAGATAGTGGTCAAAGACGAACCTTTCGGTTTAAACAAAACCGGCCAAGTACGAGTCGAACTCTCACACGAACCATAAACAAAAAAAAACTATATCTATCTCTTGTATGGGAATACTATATCTATACTATCTATACTAATATTATAAAGCAGAAGAGTTTGTTTGTTTGTTTGTTTGGTTGAACGCGCTAATCTCAGGAACTTCTGATCTGATTTGAAAAATTCGTTCAGTGTCAGATAGCCCATTTATCGAGGAAGGCTATACTAGGTTATATATCATTACGCTAAGACAAATAGGAGCGGAGCATTAATGGAGAATGTGTGTGCAGACGAAGTTGCGCGGGTCAGCTATTGTTTATAAATGTATTGTTATTACGGCAATAGAAATACACATTCTGTGAAAATTTCAACTGTCTACCTATAACAGCCTGCGAGAAAACAGACGAATTGATGGACGGGCGGACCCTTTAGGTACGGAACCCTTAAAATGCCATGAAGTATCTACCAATTTCTAATCGGTACCGTCTTGCTTCGGCTAGCGGCGAGATGGACGGATGACATTGTTGCCATCGCAGGTAGAACCTGGATGAGGCTGGACAGGAGCGTGGGGATTGGCACAAGAGTTGTCTACGCTCAGCAGTGGGCGAAATCGGCCTGTGGATGATGATGATGACTGCCTTGCCAGTAAATTTGGTCTTATAAGTCACTTATTCTGACTACCCAAAGGGTTAGATGGATTTGGTACTTTGCGTAGTTGTTTCCATATTTTATGATAATTTAACGACTTAAGCGTCACGGCTACTAAAATGTACGCGGTTGTCATTTAATGTCTTCAAAGTACTTACATACACATAATAATATATTGAGGTACTAGGAGTAGTCCAGCGCCACAAACATTAGGTACAAGTTAAAAGAATAGTTGCGTAACCGTTATGATTTTCTGAGCTAAGCACCCAACGAATATCTGAGATCGTCCAGCAGTGCGATTTTGTTAACATGACGAAGTGAATGCTTGTGTTAAGTGATCACGAAGTGAGCTGTCATTCCATCCTGATTTATTTGGATTGACAGCTGAATCGTAAATGGGACTACAGCGGGTCGATTCTGTCGACACCTCACCGTGATCACTTAGGTGGAGTGAACGACAAGTGAGCTGTCATGCCATCTTGTTTGTATGGTTTGACAGCTCACATGTCGTTCACCTGATTTATTTAAATTTACAGCTCACTTCGTGATCACTTCACCCAAGCCTTCACTTCGACATGTTTACAGCCGGTCGATTCTGTCGCCATCTCACCACGATCACTTAAGTGGAGTGAACGATAAATGAGCTGTCATGCCATCTTGTTTTATGGTTTGACAGCTCACTTGTCGTTCACTTCGCCTAAGTGTTCACTTCGACATGGTTACAGAATCGACCGGCAGAATCGACCGGCTGTAGTCCCCTTTGCGATTCTGCTAATATCTCGCTGGGTAAGCTTAAGTGGAATGAACGTAAAGGGAGCTGTCAATCCAAACAAATTATTTATTTATTAAAACTTTATGCATAAGTAAAGACCCTGTACAAAGGCGGACTTAATGCCATAGGCATTTTCTACCAGTCGACCTGACGATATATATAATGACAGTTTACTTCATGTACTTACACCTAAGTTTACACGGCGAAACATTGACAGAATAGACCGAACTATCTTGCGTTCAGCCTAATATACCTGTGTGTCTAAAACGGCCACTTTAGTAGAATGACAAAGCACATAAAGCCACCCAAAACTGTCAAATTTTACCAATTAATCTTAAACCTAATGTTTACGCAATAAAGATTGAAATTAAATTTGATAGATTGTTGTGTGATTAATATTATCATCCTGATATGATTCTACTAAAGTTACCTTTTTAAACCCGCTGAACTTACGAAGCACTCTACATAATACAAAGTTTCAGCACAGTGTAACACCCATGGAAAATTCCAACACACAAAATAATTGACAAAATCTCACACAGATAGAACCGGAAACCTATCAACTACAAAATGCAATTTCGAAATACTCTCCAAAATTTCGAGCGTCATTTTACCCGAAATAATTGGGACTGAATCAAATCAAATCAAATCAAATCGTTTATTGCATTCCATAATGTACACATACAGGTGGTAAAATAGATTCAAATTGAAACAATTATGGACCCTGTCGGGCACAGCAAACTTTAAAATAATTAGGAGAGAGGAAGAGTGCTTTAAATTCTTTTCTAGTAAAATAAGTGTTGTTTTTTAGTTCCTGTCCAGCTTTTTCTAATGTTTTTTACATGTAGTTACATATAATTATTATCAATCCGTTACCTATCCACTAAGCTTTGTAATTGTGATGATGTGATCTCTGGGTAAATGTAGCTAAATCGTCAGGGATGGTGAACCTTTGATAATTCTAAGCACGGTATTGATTTTAGAATGAAATTGTTAGAAAATTTAATTTCGGTTTACCTTCAAAACGAGGAACAGGATCAATATACTGAGGTTTTTTCACGGAGCAATGAAAACAATCCACTTGCCAACTTTCTACAAAAATTCAAAGAAATCACTTAAAAAATTATACAAAAAAGGTAAGGCACCTATAGTATGTACAGTCAACAAAGCTATTTGGTATGCAGGCAGCTAACTAGCAACCACTTTTAAACAATGTTGAGAGTGTGCCGATTATTGTAAAAAGTTGTAATGCACACATTAGAAATAGATATTAGCAGTGCAGTGGAAAAAAATATTTTTCCAGTAAACCAAATAGCTTTGTTTAGAGCAAAGATCACTTCGAATCAGAGGGCCCACTACTTATGATCTTTAAACAACTTTCGCATTCGCATGTCAATCGCAAACTGTCAAAAAAGCCTTAATTTTCATAAATTTTTGACAGTTTTCGATTGAGATGCGAATGTGATGCGAATGTGAAAATTATTAGAATTGGCAGACAGCTGCACAGTCTTATTTGCAAATCTATGACATAAAAAATACTACAGCCCTGCAGTAGGTACATACTCGTAAATGTCTCTCAACTAAAGTTGACCAGACCATATGTGTTCTTGTCGTTACTGGTATTAGTTATAATAATGGACATTTGAGTTTGTGCAGATAATAACATAAAACAGATTCTAGAATAAAATATTTTAGATATTCAGATTCTCACGAAATAATATATTATTTTAATGCAACACAAAAAAGCTTTGTTGGACTCTGTTCTACAAATTCCGTATGAAACATTTTTACTAACAATGTTATTATGATGACATAAGCGGAATTGTTTTGTAAAATATGTGAATCGGAAATTAAACTTCAAACCGAAATCCCGCTGCTGTTATACGAGAGTTGTTTGTTTGGATGTTTTAAATCAACCACGCCCGAACAGTTAATCGGGTTTTAATGGAAGAACCCGGATTAAGGAAAAAGAACAAAACTTTTCAGTACCATCAATATAGATACCCACAACCACTTCAGCTGAGCGATCTTGTTTGTAATAAATAAATAAAATATTTCTTCGGGCTATTACGCTAACCTTGGTGTTCTTGCGGATAATATCATTACTGATTCGGTCACACAAGGAAACTTCAAGCATTGCCCTCTCCATTGCTTTTTAGGCAACCGCCTTCTGATGAGGCCCATTGTGAGCAACCATGTTTCGGTTCCATTCAAAATTCAAAATTCAAAAGTCATTTATTCGAATTAGGCTGAGGGCCAGCACTTTTTGAACGTCAAGTTTTACAAAAGACAGTCCCCCAAAACGCCCGCCCGTCACCACTTCCAAGTGTTTTAGCTGTGGAGAAGAAGTGGCCAACAAACTCCCCAGCAACACAACTGTCTGTTACGTTTTAGCAACTAGAATTTTACAATAATTAATAATAATATGCAAAGTGATCCAAAATTCAAAATTCCTTCTAAAATTTACATGACACAAAAATAAATACATACTTTATTTATCACTTGTTAGCTACTAGCACTATGACACTAAAACAAAATACACACTTAAGCAAGTGTTGACGTATGTGGATTAAATAGGTATAAAAAAAATAATGACCTACATGGTCAGACAAATAAATAAAAAAGAAATAAAAAAAAACAAAAAATAAAAAAATATTATATGAACTCATATAACCTGTCATTAAACTACTATACTATCTACTTAAACACAAGGAACATGATAATTTGTCTTGCGTTCAACACAGCGACCAACTATTCTTATCGTCTAAATAATCATTAATAGAATAGTATGCCTTGGAACAAAGGTTAGATTTTACTTTTTCCATCAGTCATCACTGGCAACACGCACAATACTACAGCGTCAAACGAAATTTTTGTCCTACGAGTGGCCAGGAGCGTGATATGTGCCGCATGCAGACCAGATCCACGCTCGGGTGAAAACACGCATGACAGGAAAAGGCCCCTTAGAGCCGTTTCTACTTATTTTCACTTTCGCATCCGTATGTCAGTCGCAAATTGTCAGAAAAGCTTTAATGCTCATACATTTTTTATAGATTGCGATTGAAATTCGCATGCGAACGTTGCTTGAAAATTATTAGAATTGGCACTCTGCTAGTCTATTCTGTAAATAACCATTTCGATATCGACTTCACCTGAGTGACTAAGCTTACAAAGTGAACCTTATTTCACACATCTTAAGGTCTTATATTTATACGAATTTGAAACTCACCTCGGATTCCGCTGTCGAGACACGAAAATTTTGTTACAGAATAGCACTGCTGGTCATTTTCACGTCGACTTTCGTTTTCAATCTAGTACTTACTAATATTTATTTAAGACTTCATAAAAAAAACATCTTTAAGAGATTAAAATTGATTTCAAAATTTATTTTTACTAGGTACTAAGCTATCTAAAGCCATATTAATATTTAAAAAAATCGCAACTAAAATACAGTAAAAAAACCGAATAAGGCTTTATTTCCGTCTAAATTCTCTTCCATTAGAAACAAGGTAGTATAGGTAAAGCTATTTGGTATCTAGGTAAAAGAAATAGTTTTTCCACTACACTGCTCATTTATTTCTAATGTGTGTAATATTACTTTTTAAACTTAAATACTTACGAGTGTGCTGTACAATAATTGTGTGTGCTGTACAGCAAACTAACCTAATCTTTTAAAAGTAGTTGCAAGTTAGCTGCCTGCGATTCGTCCAACTGCGCACATGGCTGCGTGAACACACCAACAAACAAGCGGAACGCTGGTGGACCTTGGCACCAGGCTGCAGGCAGTCCAAGGAAGCCATGCCAAACCTGGACCGAAAACTAACCAGGCGCCTTCTGCGACTGGATAGGCGGAGCCTGCGAATGGTGACGGGGACCATCACCGGTCACTGCTCATTAAGTAAACACTTGCACACGATAGGCATAACGGACAGCCCTCTATGCAGAGCATGCATGGAGGGGGAAGAAACGATACCGCACGTACTCCTTGATTGTGAGGGTGTCGCCGAAATACGGAAGCAAACTATAGGGTCACCAAACTTGCTCACAGATATCCTGAACACGCCGAGAAAACTTATCTGTTTCTGGAGGGAGGTTGGATGGTTGGAGTGACGGCCGCCATGGCTCACGTACAATGGTCCAACGTCAGGACTAAGTGCGGAAACCAAAACCCCCTAATAGAATAGAATAGAATAGCTGCCTGCGTATCAAATAGCTATGTTGACTGTACATAGACAGTGATAGGAAAGGTAAGGTCGAGGCGACCTGAGGGTTCACGCTATAGGTCAGTTTAAAATAGACTAGTGAAGACTCTAAAGGTCAATAAACTACGTACTACTCGTATATCAACAAACTAGCTGACCCGCGCAACTTCGTCTGCGTCACATTTTCCTTTAATGCTCCGCTCCTAATTGTCTTAGCGTGATGAAATGAAATTTGTCAAATCGGATCAGTAGTTCCTGAGATTAGCGCGTTCAACCAAACAAACAAACAAACTCTTCTGCTTTATAATATTAGTATAGATTGAGTATATGGATGAATTTTAAACGTACGATGTAGAATCATCATCTGGCCAGCCTTTCCCCAACTATATTGTAGGCAGATGATGATTTATTAAAATTAAAACATATTTTGTAACATCCATATTGTAATAATTTTATTTTATCCTTACTGTTTTAATATATGTATAGATTTGATGTTTGATTAAACTTGGCACAAAGGTTGACCATATCTTAAAATGATATGATATAGAATACTTTTCATATCGGGAGTACGACACCTTTAGAGAGTTATCTCCTTTCGCAGCCACACCAGCAGGCAGAGACTATTATGGTTACATAAATATTCACCTCGCTACCAAGAAAGCAATTATACATCTTACATACACTAAATAACTTAGTACCTACAACGATTAGTTCAGTCTATTATCACAAGATCTAATCAAGCACATTGAGCAACGAATGCTAATTATTTCTTAACTAAATTACGATCAAAGAACATTCGTTCTTCAGCTCCAAAAATAGACATTATTTTTGTTGGTAGAGGAGACCTCGGTCAAAAAAGGTCATATAGGTGGGACAGCCGGCGACGAAATTGGATCAACGATAATGTATTTTATTTTTTTGTATACATTTTATTTGATACGCAACTTGTTACAGAATAAACGCACACGCGAAGAACGAAAAAAAAACCAGCTGTCCTAAACACATATGTGAGCATAACTCGAGAATTTACTGAGCAGCTGATTTTTTTCGCGTTTTGGGTTCTTAATGAGGAGCTCAATGACCCCTTTTCAGTAGTTACGATTATTCTGTAACACGTTGTACAGGTTACAAAACAAAAATTGTGACAACACCTAAAAAGCCGCCAATCCAAAATGGGACTGGGCCGAACATGTCTGCCGCATGTCGAACGGTTCATGGACTAAATCAACTACAATGTGGGTCCCATAAAACGCCCGGCGATATCGCGGCGGGCCCAGTCAAAGATGGCGGGACGAGCTTGATGCCGGACACACTTGCTCAAAGCTGGGATAAATGGAAGGCAGCAAGAATGGGTTTTACTCTGCAGTGGGACAGAATTGACTGAAAATAAATAAGTTGCACCTAATAATAAGTTTATTTGTAATTATTGTAAACAGACAGACTACATAATTATGATCTGCACATCAGCTGTTTCCAAACTGCAGCTTGCAAAGCTACAGTTTGGATACAGCTGGAGCACCGTTCAATTGCAGTTCGTCTGTTAAAATCTTAAGGAAGAAGTTGGATGCACTCGTAATTTTTTATCTGTTTTAAGCACTTAAGTACTAATCGATTTTAGTTACTGACTGTACCATTTCGGAAAAAAAAAAACATTTTAAATCACTTTTATTCTTTTTTAAAACAGTTTAAAAAGCAGAGGAAAAGGACATTAATCTCATTACCTGATAACGCCTTTGTACACGAGCGCTATTTAAAAAGAATGGATTTCCCGAGGAGTCCCGATAATCTTGTTTCACTATCATCGGACTGAAAGGTTAAGCGTGCATAAAAAACCTTTAATGGTTCAGTTCCAGGTTAAATAAATTACTTTGGATGTTGTTAGGGAAGGATTGAAGTTATACTTTGTTTTTGGCCTGATTTTTAATTCACTAGATGTCTATCAGGAGTGATATTAGTCAGGAAATAATAAAAAAATAATCCTCACAACAAGAAACGCTATCTATCACACATCTATGTACCTAATCATTATTATTTATTTATTATTTTTATTCTATTTTAAAGAAATTAAAGTTCACCCAGTAAATTAATTCACTCCTCTTAAAGAAAGTATTTTACCGACTTCACAAAAAGGAGGAGGTACTATGTTCGGATGATTGTATTTTTTTTTGTATGTTTGTTCATCGAATACTCCGCCAATTGTCGACGGATTTTCAAAATTATTTTTTTGTTCGAAAGCAGATAGTTCTGAGGTGGTCCCACTGACACCAAGTTAGGATCTGATGATGGGATCTTAGAGAAATCGAGGGCAACCCTCAAATTTTATAGGCTTACTTATTATTTTTCGCATATTTTATGATGTATCTTGTGTATTTGCGTATGTTTGTCACCATCTCAGGTAGCTGGGCTGATGATGGAAGGTACAACTCCTTAACAGTAAGAAGTTACTCGAACAGGCAAGGATTGTTTCAGTAAATTGTTTTGATGTTTGATAGGGCCTTTACCACATTTGGTCTCATGATCATCAAGTCATGACCTGATGCTGCAGAATACCTAACTCCTCGACAACTAACAGCAGATATATCGTGTTTAGGCTCATTGAATAGGGCTCGATGTGTGGATAAACGTACTGTTAATGAGGAACACCGAAGCACATAGAGACCTGATGCTGAAGCCAGGAGCATCAGAAAAAGTACAAGCCTTGAAATTACAGCACCTTAGTCGTATTTGGGCTCATTTTAAACAGGACTAAATTTTAAGTTTAATGCAATGTTGACATAAGTCTGGCCTGATGCTGCAGCCTGGATTATCAGCATCAAGTCTAAAAACTAATAAATAATTCTTAAAGTGAAATACTTTTGCGACTTTTTCTTCTGTATAATTTTATTATTAACCGACTTCAAAAAAGAGGAGGTTCTCAATTCGGATGTTTTTTTGTTTTTTTATGTTTGTTCGGGCATAACTCCGTCGCTTGCGAACCGATTTTAAAAATGATTTTGTTTTGTTGGAAAGTATACTTCCCAAATAGTTCCATGATAAGGAAACCAGGATCTGATGATGGCATCCCAGAGAAGTCGAGGGCAACTTTCAAAAATCGTATGGGCAACTAGTGCGATTGTTAATTTTTTCATTAAGTATTTTAAAGCACTACAATTTAATGAAGATCTGGAGTCGATCTGATGATGGAGCCGAAAGACATTCGAGGGAACTCCTCAACGATTTACAGCAGTTACATGTGTTTGGGCTTGACTAATCCGTATTGATGAGAACTTTACACCTAGATGAGTTGTGGCTGTCATTACGGGTCTTTAACTTTTATTTTATGTTTTATTTTTTGTTACCTCATAATTCCGACAATTATGAACCGATTTAAAAAAATCTTGCATATTGGTCCCATTTAAATTTTATCGAAATCGGTTACGAAATTTGGATTTGAAATCGAAATAGTAAACAATAACTTTAATTTCGGAAGTCGGTGTCAAAATACGAAAAAACTAACAAAAACACCGACTTCCGAAATTAAAGTTATTTTTTACTATTTCGATTTCAAAACTTCGAAGTGTTTTTTTTTGGAAGTCGGTTGTATTTTTTTGTAAAAAGTTGTTACACAAACAAGAGCGTTATCTAAACTTGCGTCTACTACGCAGTTGCTACGCCGCGCCGTAGTCTGCTACGGCGTAGCACGGCTGCTACGCATTTGTTGTCGTTGAATACTCACAGTTTTTCTTTACGTAACTATTTCAGCTATGAAAACACAATTACAACACAAAACTTCTAATTTCCTAAATAACTCTGTATCCATTAGTCACATTCATCACAAATTGCCTAATATTTACTTCACACAAACGAACTAAATTAAGGTCAACACAAAGAAGTGACTTACAAACATACCTCCATATAATGTGTTCCATTTGGTACAGCGTTTGGTCGCCTCGGTTAACTAAATGTGACTTATATGTGTTCACCGGGCTGAGTTACTGCCTGCCGCTGACAGCTAAATAATAGCTAGTGAAATAAGCTGTATTACAGGACGAAACAACGTTACGGAATAAATTGAATACGGTTTTTGTCACCGACTGATACGTTGGCTTTTATGAGAATTTAGTACCTAGATCATCAATTTTTTTCTTTTGTTAAAATATATTTACTCCAAGTTATACTAAGTCAATTCCTCTAATCGACAGCGGCTGAGCTCGTGGATAAATAATAAGAGCCTCAAGGTCGATTTACGAGATTCCGTAACGCCCGGCTGTCATTTGTCGTCTGTACCTATCGCTATCTAGGTCGTAACGAATAGGCTAGAAACCAAAAAATCTAACACAAATATTCACAAAGCCTATTTAATGTTCCCTATAGTAGGTAATTTGTGTTTGAAACACCTGAATTATGTAAAACATATTTTTAACGCAAAATACGTATTTTAACTAACTCACCAGACTGGAAACTTCGCCGAAAATATTACAACTCTGAACTCAGCGTCCAATTTTCATAATGTGCTGAATTAGGCTCATCGTAATTTACATATTGAATATATTTCAACTTATCTGCTGTTTTAACATTGAGATGTACTGTACCTATAACTTTCAGTACAGTATCTGAAGTAAACACTTACAAGGACTGCAGCACCTGTTCTGACCTCTGAGACTTTGTCTTGTGAAGGTTTCAGTAGTTCAGTTATGCATAGTTAACCCAAAACTAATTTCTAGTGTTTTCTACAGACCTCTTGATACCTTTACTACACGGCTCTTAGTCTTATGGGTATGACTATTCCTATTTGTAGTTTATCAGCCATCTCGTTACCATAACACAAGCATTAAGTTGCTTAGCTTGGGACTATATGGCGTTGTGTGAAATGTCCAAGGATATTATTATTTGTGGTTCTCTGATTTGCTAATGCTTTAGAGCTTTGCGTCACCAATTTTGCTTCTTGAATATGTAAATATTCAAGAAGCAAAATTGGCTTTTTAAAATTTAAGTCTTTCATCATACTCAGAGGGGCTTTTTTTAAGGATGTGAAATCATCAAATGACTCCTCCCGCTCCTGGTAAAGCAGAAGAGAGTGACAAAATATTCGTGCTATGCTTAGAGGGGCTAGCACGAATATTATGACGTATAGCAACGTTAACGTTAGTGAATTTTGAATGTGAAAAACTACAATCCCATAGTATTTTGGTTTAGTTTTTTGGGACATACACAATTTATGTCATTTAAAAATATGAATTTGTAGTATCCAAATTAAATAAATATTATGTGCGAAATGATTATTGTAGCTATGGTAAAATTTTACGTTACGTTTCTATACGTCACAAATATTCGTGCTAGGCCCTCAGTACCCAGTACCAGAATGCCTATTTCAGTAATCACGCAACGTTTGCATTCACGTCTCAGTCGCCATTTGGAAAAAAATATGAAATTAAGTTTTTAGTGCGAAATCTTGGACGGTCCCCCATGTTTTGGATTTAATGTGACATTATTACTTTCGTGTTCTCCTCAGCAAGCCCATACTGTGGTAGTGCAGAAAAATATTCCGTCATCTAAGTTAAGTCCGCCATCTTGGATGATACGCCATATTGGAATTAGAATGACGTCATATAGCTAAACATTGTCATCCAAATTAAGCGTGTATACCAAATTCCAGCTCGGTTAAAGAAAACTCATTTAAAATTCAGTTCCAAGATGCCAACCGGACAAACTACATTCATTGCAAGTTAAATAAAAGCTTGTAAAATGAGTAAAATTGGCCCTCTTAGAAGTATCAGAAGTTATAATAGTATTTCACAGCTGCCCAGTCACGTTTTTCTTTTATCAGAAAACTAAAGAAATAGAAAATGAAGAAATACAAAAGCGTATGTTCCACATTTATCACGTGTGCTGGAACTACAAACTGTCAACTGTACCTCTCGAACTCATCAATATGCCAGTCAGGACGGCCGAGTGAGTGAAGCCTCCTCGACTGGCATACAAAGCGACTACACTGACGACTTACTTAGTTATTAACTTGGCTATCAGCTTGCATGCTTGTCAATGGATACTGAAATTGGCACAGCAACATACGTACTTTTTGGTATATTGAAATGGCGAAAAGAATCTGCTTCTATTTTTATATTTCTACAGCAATACACCCAATCTGAGTGCCAATTTCACTTATTGATAAGCAACCTCTGCATTCGCATGTTAGTCGCAAGCTATAATAGTTATTTATGATACAAGAGCGGTAAGTTGGTCTTTACAAACGAGTAGACAAATGTAAGCCCGAGACGAAGTCGAGGGTTTACGGTAGTCACGAGTTGAAAGAAAAGAACGAAAACGAATACGTAGTACGAATGAAAAGGTTTCTTTTTGGCCCTATGTTGTTTTTTTATCAAAATAATTTGTGGGGAATCCTGGAATTTAATATGTATATATATATATATATATATATATTATTTTTATTTATTTGTGAACTTAGGGTATGGTAAAACATGTTATAAAAATGTAAGTATAAAGTCCCAACAATGTTCCAGAAGGCATACAAATATTAACAAAATTATTGATATTATAATTTGTAAGTTAATTATTAATAAATTGCAAAAATTTTAATTAAAATACAAAAATCATTCAAATAAATAAAAATAAATAATAAATAAGTGGCTCTAATTTCTATATCGTTTTCTATAGGAAAAATCTAAACCAACCTACCCTGAATGAAAGTTTCATTACAATTAAATCAACTCTATTCCATAACTCCATCGAACAACAAACAAATCTTTCTATTCTGTACCATCTGTATTATTGAGTCGTCAATCCATAGAAAACGCCGAACATCTCTCACAAAGAGAGCCCTGTCTTCACAATAGAGCGGGATAACATCGTTACATGACGGTGCAAGCGCGGCCGGCTCGAGCGAGCACTTACTTGCTCCGCTCTTTACAACAGTGCCCAGACTCCCAAGTGCTTCAATATAGCTCCTTCTTTACTGTTGTTATCGAAACAATAGATTCTATTTTCGAACCGAATTTATGCGAAGTATAAGCCGAATTTAATTGCAATTATTTGAAGCTTAAACGGTGTACGGTTTCAACTATTGTCGTATTTGTGTAGACTATTTCGGAAATTGGTTTCCAAGCGTGATTTGATTTTCAAATTATCCTGTGTTCTATAAAATATTCAGGTTTGTTGGTACTTGGATACGCCATACTTTGTGTAAACAAGCGCTAACTAATGACTCTAGAAATAATTATGTGCTTTCACAAACAGATAATTTACATTCTCATTAAATATCAATTACATTGTGTGCTCCAAATGAACGCACTCGTTGTTATAATCAAATTGTCGAGTAATTGGAAACAGTAGCGATTCATTTGATTAAATAATGTGTGTTCTGTGATTATTAAAAGCTTTCACTGATCAGCGGCCTTATTATCTTCTTGCTCTTTGTCCCAATTATATTGAGGTCAGGGCAACATAATATGAGTTTTCTTGCAAACTGCTTTATTAGTCGTATAAGTGCTCCCTTTGTAGCCTTATTTATATCATCCAGTCTTTCTTCCTATATTAATTAACCTAAAACCATATTATTGTTAAGGCTATCAAAGATGTCATACCGTGTGGTCAGAGTTTGCCGACAAACACAATTGCCAATAAAAAGTAATGCTAATTTTAAAATGACTGCGGTTTGGCTCTTTTACTAAATGATAATGAGAGTATTTAACCGATTTCAGCCATAACCCCAACAATTTTGGGTATTTAGATACCCCTGTAAGTAAACTTTAGTTAACTTTTTGCCACTTGGACATAATGAAAACTGTAGAATCAGCTTAACAAAATTCTACATGCCCAGATTATAGTAGCATATTATTTTCACTAAATTAATTGTACTACTTGTCACAGTCTACCATACTAAATTAGTTTTCAAAGGGTCCGAGGATACAAATAACACAACAAAGCACAATATAACACCCGTATATTCCTTTCACCAAACTTATCACATCACATCAAAGTCACAAAATGCTTCAGGATCTCAACCCTACACTTTTCAAAATAATGCGCGAAATAAAAACTGCCCAAATCAAGACTATTTGCTACAAGCTCAGATAACAGTAGCATATTCCCTTAATTAAACTAATCTTAAATAATAAATTAATTATAATCGAAATGCAATCAGCAATCCCATGAATAACTTTAAGTTAAAGTACGAATCACTGCTCTGCCCATCCGCAATCATCCCGAAGATCATCTAACAATATTGACATGGAATGGAAAGCATACATTAGAACAACAGAGTTCTACCCAACCAAAATTCTATAACTTCACCGTATAACCCAATAACTTATAACACAATCGAAATACAATCACCATCCCCATGAATAACTTTAACTTTAAGTACTACTCACGGTTCTGCAATCCCCCTGCCATAAGCATCCTGAGGATACGACTGTACGTCTAACGATATTCACATACACATGGAAAGCATATATTAGAATAGGTCATCAACATCTAAAGGTCTTAAATAACTTAATATCTCACCAAATTGTCCAATTGATGAAACTTTGAACATCTCCGGTCTAAATTAGCAATACAACGAATCATCAAGCCTGACTAGCACAAATAACAGTGGTATATCGCTTTACCAAACTAACACACAATCGAAATACAACCAAACCCATGAATAATAAAAGTATATGGAAAGCATATCGGTTTTAAATTACTAGGTACTAAACGGATCTACCACAACAAAATAATTTGTCAAAGGGTACAAGAGACGAAAAGTTTAGACACCTTGCAAATTACACTCAAAATAGCACCCAAAGTTTCATCAAGCCTGCGAAAAGCCGAATAACAGTAACATAATCGCTTCACCGTTTAACCCTTTACCATTATATATTATATAACTTATAACACAATCGAAATACAATCACCATCCCCATAAATAACTTTAACTTAGTACAACTCACTGCGTTTGCCCATCCACCCGGTATAATTATCCCGAAGATACGTCTAACGATATTCACATACACATGGAGAGCATACACATGTGAATATTGAAACACCGTGTGTTTGAAGCGAGAGCTACACGTTCATCGTTTGAGTTTGCTAAGTTCCTGTTAACTATCTCTGAAATAGACGTGTGTTTATCTATGGAATATAATATGAAAGTGTAGAAAAGGTCTATGATTTTTCTGTCCGTACTGATAGGTTCGGCAAAGAACTACTTAGGGCAGATTTCATCAACCTGAAACTGAACGCAATCAACACATGAACCATGTTTACGAGCTGTCAGTGTCAGAATTTTCTATGGAATATTGACACTGACAACTCTCGAACGCAGTTTCATCGCGATAAATTTCATTAGTGAAATCCGCCCTTAAGGGGGATGCTCCAGGGTGGCCCGCGAAATTCAAATATTTTTATGTTTTTTGCAATTTGCAGGTCAATGTGAAGCTGTATGTCAAATAAAATACAATTCGCGATCGTAAATTACTAGGTACTAAACGGATCTACCACAACAAAATAATTTGTCAAAGGGTACAAGAGACGAAAAGTTTAGACACCTTGCAAATTACACTCAAAATAGCACCCAAAGTTTCATCAAGCCTGCGAAAAGCCGAATAACAGTAACATAATCGCTTCACCGTTTAACCCTTTACCATTATATATTATATAACTTATAACACAATCGAAATACAATCACCATCCCCATAAATAACTTTAACTTAGTACAACTCACTGCGTTTGCCCATCCACCCGGTATAATTATCCCGAAGATACGTCTAACGATATTCACATACACATGGAGAGCATACACATGTGAATATTGAAACACCGTGTGTTTGAAGCGAGAGCTACACGTTCATCGTTTGAGTTTGCTAAGTTCCTGTTAACTATCTCTGAAATAGACGTGTGTTTATCTATGGAATATAATATGAAAGTGTAGAAAAGGTCTATGATTTTTCTGTCCGTACTGATAGGTTCGGCAAAGAACTACTTAGGGCAGATTTCATCAACCTGAAACTGAACGCAATCAACACATGAACCATGTTTACGAGCTGTCAGTGTCAGAATTTTCTATGGAATATTGACACTGACAACTCTCGAACGCAGTTTCATCGCGATAAATTTCATTAGTGAAATCCGCCCTTAAGGGGGATGCTCCAGGGTGGCCCGCGAAATTCAAATATTTTTATGTTTTTTGCAATTTGCAGGTCAATGTGAAGCTGTATGTCAAATAAAATACAATTCGCGATCGTAAAAAGCATTTATCTAAATATAACCTTTTAAGTTCATACAACTCGATTGAATGACTTTTTCACGAAATTACATTCAATCGAGTTATATGAACTTAGAGGGTTATACTGATGATTCAAATGGTTATAATTCTTTAGATAAATATGCGTTACGGCCGCGAATCGTATTTTATTTAACATAGAGCTTCACACTGACCGGCAAATTGCAAAAAACATCAAAATATTTGAATTTCGCGGGCTACCCTGGCCTTCCACCTTAATGTGTAACTCTTTTCACGATGTATTATTAATAGGAATTGGTGAGAAGAGCCACTTGTAACCTACTCCAAAATAGTATTAGGAAGAAAATAATCATTTTTTCTTTTTATTTGTTTTATAGCAAATAGCAATAGGCATCGACATAATTATTTTATGTCAGATGGCCAATTTTCTACTAATTTTGCATTTTTATTTCCCACGTTCACATTCGCATCTCAGTGTCAAAAAATACCTCAATTCCCATATATTATTCACAGATTGTGACTGACGTGCGAATATGAAGCTAAGTTTTGCTTAAACAATAGCAGTAGATTACATTCCATTAGTGACCACGATTGGCATAAAGTAAAATATCACGTGGTCAATTCCAAAGATTTTAGACTTTTTGACAATCGTTACCTCTGATACAAATTCACTTAATAAACACAAATTGTTTGAAAGTTTGTGAGAAACGATGAATTTTTCTTAATCAATTGCTATTGTCTTCCAAAACCTTAACTTCCGTACCCGCAGCTGAGCTGCCGCTAAAGTTTTCCTCACTAAAGATAAAGGACCTCGTAAAATAATAGCTCTAACTACGTCGCTTTAATAAAAGCCGGAGCTTTAATATTTTCAGAACGGCCAACTTTATTAATTTTCACAACTGATATTACCCGCAGACTACTAATTTTAATCCTGTGCCGACCTTTGACGAAAATATCCAAAAGTTTATTTGATAACAAAACAAACAGTATGAAACGTCAGGCTGTCGGTCATGTTATTTGAGAGCCTGGCTGTTTCCCGCGGCTACGTCCGTTTACAAGGTTTTATTAAACCAGCGATAGACTTAGCTTGGTTTTAATTATTTCAACAAATCAATTTTCCTAACCAGGGGGGCTACTCTCTGAGGCCGACGTCCGTAGTTTCGGGCTTAGTTGCGGGCGTATTCTACACCGTAATATATAACCACTTAGAATTAATGACAACACGATTCGACAGTTACTGTCAAATCGTGTTGTCATTCATTTTTAACCAACTTCCCAAAAAGGAGGAGGTTATCAATTCGGTTGTATGTTTTTTATTTTTTTATGTTTGTTACCTCATAACTCCGACAATTATGAACCGATTTGAAAATTTCTTGAAAGGATATACTTGCAGATTGGTCCCATTTAAATTTTATGAAAATCGGTTACGAACTTTGGATTTTAAATCGAAATAGCTGGAATTCGTCTACTTGGATGATAGTTGAAGAAGTCGGTTGTATTTTTTTGTAAAAAGTTTTTTTAGTTCTGGTTCGGGACTAATCTTAAGTCCATAGGTGGTACGGAGTAGAATACGACCGCAACTAAGCCCGAAACTACGGACTTTGGGCTTAGAGAGTAGCCCCCTGGATTCGAACCCGATGAATAGTGTTCGGTATTCTTCATATTTTCGGATTTCGCCATCCACGCCCACTTTCACAATTTACCCTGTATGTATCTGTGTAGGAATACAAAAATTATATCAAACTGTTTACAAACCCATCACAAAAATCCATTAAGCAATTTGCGAACATTTTCCGCTCATAAAGACATGAGATTAAATAGCGAAAACGTTTCTCGTATTTACCGCCGTGGTCCCGACCGGCTTTAGACCTACAGTAATGTGACCAGCTGTTGTACGCTTACCGGATGTTCCGGTCTGAGTCCTTTTGTTGGCCAACCTGTTTTAGCATTCGGTATTTTACTGTCTCGCTTTTTGAATGGTTGAATACTTTTGTGTCGAATTTTTAGGACAGGTGGACTGGGTTCTTTAAGCCAGTAAATAATTGTGTTTAAACCATGCATGTGCACTCGTCGTGTCTAGTTTTAATAATTGAGAATAATAAGTTTAAAAACAAAATTTCCTGGATTTCCGGATTTTGAAGACACGTTTTGTGCTTCTGCTGACAAAATATTCGTCTTACCACAGAAATGTGTGTGAACTTCGTCTTTAATAATCGCAAATCTCAAAATGTTAACTAGAATTTATAATGAACACATGCAGGTTTAAATGTTGAAAAAGAAAGAAGTCACTCGAAAAAATTGTTTTTAAAGTAGGAGAGACAACTGCAGTACGAATCTGTAAACATGTCGAAGTGAACTCTTAGCCAAAGCAATCACGGTGAGATGTCGTCAGAATTGACCGGCTGAAGAGCGCTATAGGTACACTTCTACCATGAAGTACAGGCATAAAGTCATAACAACATTCATTAAAACGCCATATCCATGCATAAGCATAAAAACCATCACACCATAGGTATAATAAGACAGCACAAAAAAAAACGAAACGTATCTATCTGTATTTCCCTAACGAGCTCCGATTAAAAAAAAAAAACATTCTAAAGAAATTTCTTTTCATCGCTAAAAATAAACCCTGCTCTATAGTACCTCTGTTTACAGTCATCCCCACGTATTGGAGCCAGCAGACAGGGCTCCCGAGCATTTTATCGCTCGCACCGTGGACGCTCGCGCCTGTAAAGCAGCAGATATTCACCCCCTAACACCCCCCTTTTCAACCCCTGAGGGTATTTCCCTCGCCCCCATATCACCCCGTATAATCGATCGACTCGCGTCGGATACAGTGTTAAGGAGACGTCTACTCTGTATTGAAATAAATGTGTTTAACTGTCAGGGGAGCTGAGGTGTGACGGATCAAATGTGATTTCAAAGTAGACGCGGGAATGGTTTGCGTTTGGTAAATAAAATGGAGTCTAGGTTTAGTAAATAATGACGGTTTCTGAGGTATAAACAGATGTATTCAACAGGTATAACTAACTTCTCCAGTTAAAAGGTCTGATATTTCAACCTTGAAATTATATTCACTTATTTTATTAATGAGAATGTAAACATTTCACAAACTCAAAGCCTACCAAAACAAACTTCATAAGAAAAACCGCAAAAATGTGAAATTATGCAAAACACGGAAAATATTTACCTTATGTAAAGAAAACTTTTCTAAACAAATATTTTGACTACTTTCTTGTTTATTGCAAGATGTTGGTACGAATAAATGTTTATTAAACATCTTTGGGGTACTCCACTTAACAATTTAGCGTGCGCCATTTTTTTTAATTTGAAACCCTTTTCCGTCTAGAACATTCTTTGCAGATTCGCGGAAGTTTTAAGAACTTGCTAAAACTCCGGGGTTTAATTTGTTAAAGTCTTTGATGTATCCACCTTAAGTTGGAGCGTGTAACTCAAGTCTCAAGTTTGTGTCACACAGAATCCGATTAAAACGTATTATATATTATATAGAAGAAGACGTAGTATATATACGGTGTTGATAGGATAATAATGATTTGTGTGAGTAGAATTAATGATGTGGGAACGGCGGAAAGTGAAGGTTATGGTTTACAAAACAAAGTTGTGAGATCTTCAATGGGACTTTAAAGCTTTTGTAGACTCTGTTACGAATCGGTAACTTTGTAATTTCACGTGAGTTTTTAATGCGCCGCGGGGGTTTTAGGGGGTGTGCATTGCAAGAAATAATTTCAATTTGATCGTCCACAATTCCATCGATGGAGGTTTTAGTGTGAGTGCAATGCAAGAAATAGTTTCAAAATTATCGTCCACTATTCCATCGATGGGGGTTTACAGGGTGTGCAATGAAAGAAATAGTTTCAATGTGATTGTCCACCATTCCATTCATGGGGGTTTTAGGGGGTGTGCAATGAAAGAAATAGTTTCAAGATGATCGTCCACCATTCCATCCATGGGGGTTTTAGTGTGAGTGCAATTTAATGCAAGAAATATTTTAAATATGATCGTCCACCATTGAGGTTTTAGGGGGTGTGCAATGAATGATATAATTTCAAAATGATCGTCTACCATTCCATCGATGAGGGTTTTAGGGTGTGTGCAATTAAAGAAATATCAATATGATCGTCCATCATTCCAATAATCAATAATCATAAATATCTTTTTTTTCTCACCGCTGTACTTTTCTCATTAATTTCGTTGCGGGATCTAAGACAGTTGAGTCATTTCTCCAGAACTCGTCATGCTTCATTAGCTCGGCGTTTTTCTGGTGGTCGCCGCTGCTGATTCTAGATTTCAGGCGTTGCAGTGGTTGAAATTTTCACAGAGTGTTTATTTTTATTTCCGCTAAAACAATAAATAATAAGAATAAAAAGCGGCTCCTATACAAGAAACGTGATATTTGTACCATAAGCCGAAAAAAAGAAAGTCTCACTCGCACTTGGCCGGTTTATATGCTTCATGTTCTCTTTAGCTTTGAAACTATCAAACGCTACAGTAACCCAACAATAAGTTGGAAGCATTATGATACCAGTCGATTAATATTCAGTAGGTAGGTACAAATTAGTCTGATCAGATAATGAATATTGATACTCGCTGTAGACAAAGTGATTTATGACTCTAATTAATACAGGAAACCGTTGAAAGTTTTTTGTTTATCGACAACTAGCTGACCCGCGCTACTTCGTCTGCGCCACATTTTCCATTAATGCTCCGCTCCTATTTGTCTTAGCGTGATGATATATAGCCTATAGCCTTCCTCGATAAATGGGCTATCTAACACTGAAAGAATTTCAAATCGGACCAGTAGTTCCTGAGATTACCCCCTACAAACAAACTTACAAACATACAAACTTACAAACAAATTTTACCTCTTTATAATATTAGTATAGATAGTATAGATTTAGCTGATTATTTGTCAATATTTGTTCGTATTGCACATTGTGCATTTAACTATAAGAGAACATAAATGTGGATGAATGGAGAGGGAGAGGAAGGCCAAAGAAAAAATGGATGGATTGTGTGAGGTGTTATGAAAGAAAAAGGAGTTAGTGATAGTTTGACGGCTGATAGGCCAGAGTGGAAGAAAAAAACGATATGTTGCGCCGACCCCAAGTAACGTGGGATAAGGGCAGGAAGATGATGATTTGTTCGTAATGTACCTGTATTTTTAACCGACTTCCCAAAAAGGAGGAGGTTATCAATTCGGTTGTATGCTTTTTTTATGTTTGTTACCTCATAACTCCGACAATTATGAACCGATTTGAAAATTTTTTGTTTTATCTGAAGGGATATACTTGCAGATTGGTCCCATTTAAATCATATCAAAATCGGTTTCGAACTTTGGATTTTAAATCCAAATAGCTGGAATTTGACTATTTAGATGATTCTTTGATAATCGAAATTGCGTATTTTGATTTTCTGCGATTTTGCAGTGGTGTTGTTAGGTGTGGGGCACCACTAAAAAGTGAAAAATAAAATACTTTTTACAAAAAAATACAACCGACTTCCAAAAAAAAAACACTACAAAGTAAAAAATAACTTTAATTTCGGAAGTCGGTGTCAAAATACGAGGAAACTAACAAAACACCGACTTCCGAATTTAAAGTTATTTTTTACTTTGTAGTGTTTTTTTTTTTGGAAGTCGGTTGTATTTTTTTGAAAAAGGTATTTTTTTGTTTCATTGTCTGTATCAATGTAGATATATCTTGGGTTATTAGGTACTTGTATAGGCTCTCCTTCCAAAACTTATCAGCAATACCTAATCCCAAGAGTAGGTACTTTTACCTTATTTCGGTACGAGCTGAGTGCAGATAGTGATTTGTTATGAACTTGGAATTCCTGTGTTAGGTACGTCGTTACTTGAGAGCGAGAAACCTCACGCCCCAGCCGAAGAAGAAGATGCCACGGGCGTCGGGAGTCGCAGGGCGATTCCCGGCCACCGTAGGCGCGGGCCTGCGGATATGCGGATGCGATGGATAGCTCGCCATTCAATCAGAAGCAGGCTCGGGTCGTCGGTCGGCGCGTTGTTCCACGCGCGGCTCAAAGAGAAGTCAGCTTAGTAGGCGGGGCCCGCTAGGGCCAGCACCTGCCAGGGTTGCGAAATTTATTAGAAAGAGTCACCGCGGCCCTGGAACGCAAAGTACACTTGAAGGAACATGGAAGGGTTTTAGTCAGTTAGCGTCTGACACTCGTTCTGCTCCGCCCAGAGCGGAGAATCATTTGATTATTTCCCATCCTAAATCCAAAATCCGTCGTTACTTGATTAAGTAGGTAACAAACTAAAAGAAAGTCCGCTCATTTTTAAAGTACTTCATTCACACCCATCCGCAATTCAATTCAACTTGCAAAACACCATTTTATCAAATAAACTACATCAAGTTAACTTCCAACGACATTTTCTAGCGGCAGCGATCTCGTCACATTTCTATTTCCGAACTAGCGACATTTATCGGGACGTAAAGAGGCAATACCCGCCAACTAGCGTGATACAGAGCAGACGGCCATTTTGTATTACTTGGTCAATAGTGACACCGATTGTTTGCTGATATTTTGATACATAATTTGAAACGTATTTAATGTTGGAAACATTTTAGTGTGGGTTACAAATGAATGTTGTTGATTGCAGTTTACACTCTGTGAGCCAATTCTACTAATTTGCACATTTGCATCGCATTCGCATCGCAATCTGTTAAAAATTTATGAAAATGAAGGTTTTTGGACAGTTTGCGATTGACATGTGAATGCGAATGCTGTTTAAAAATTAGTAGAATTGGCCCTCTGGTTCTGGTTCACTTCTGGTTTCTTTGAAGAGGTTTTGGGCCTTAGTACTGCCTAGTATTTCCGAGCTGCCGACATTAATTATCGGGACGTAAAGAGGCAATAGCCGCCAGCCAGCGTGATGCAGTGCAAGTGGCCATTTTGTATTACTTGGCCAACAGTGACACCGTTTGTTTGCTGAGTAACATTTGAGTGTCGGTAGTGAACGGACGTGTCTTTATTTTAAAGTGTCTATTTTTTAGATAATAATAATATTGCGTCTGTTTTCCCAGAAGAGGTAAATAGTACATTCATATTTTAATTTATTTCAATCATAAGGGACTACTCACACTTATTCAGCTTACACCCATAGAAAATAACGATTTAATATAGAGACGCGTACGCATCCGTCCAGCTTCCGCATCTATTCAGCTTCCGCGGCAAAGAAGTATAAAATGAGGACAAATATGTTATATCATGCGAGTGTTATAGATAAGGGTTCAGCGCTGTTCTGCCGCTGCCGCTTTCTCATTCTTAAGGCACGCGGTACTTTGCACCAGTTGCATCACTCGATTATGCGTCTGGTGCCTGTCTATTTATTTTTAAATGCACACTTATTACAACTATATTGGGTCTTTTTCTGCAATAAGTCTGCATTTCTGTCTGGAAATAGGGACACTGACAGGCTTAGGGACTACTCATACTTATTCAGCTTATGCCCATAGAAAGTAACCATATGGAGACGTGTACGCATCCGTTCGGCTTTACGCGTCTATTCAGCTTTCGCGGCTAACAAGTATAAAATGAGGGACATCTGTTATTATCATACGAGTGCTATAAATTGAGTTCAGCACTGATCTGCCGCTGCCGCCTTCTTATTTTTACGACGCTGTACGCGGCTGATAGAAGCAGAACTGTGTAAGTGTGACCAAAGTCGTTCAGCGAAACGCGCGAATGAGGCTTAATAAGTGTGAGTTGTCCCTTAAATGAAAAAAAAAAAATAGTTTACTTTTTTTTTTAGTTTAATTTGTAATTGTATTATTTGTGTTTTTATTTAATTGTAATTTTAATATTGGGACTTAGTGCCTTATTAAAGAGATTTTTTTTTTTTACGTCGGTAGTAGATACTATCCCGTCGGATAACACTCAGCTTTAAAAACCTAGTATCTGTTGTTATGGTCAACCCATTTATTAAATAGATGGACTTGTTAATTACTCAGTAACACATTAAATATTCGCTTTAGTTTCTAGTTACCTAGCCGCCTGTCATGTCTCTGACCTGCACAAAGTTGAGAAGTTTGCTGGGCGTCTGACCTCGTTAGGTTGTCGGTGAGGCGTTGAAATATGAAGCTAACTGACGTTAAAACGGTAGTGGAGATAACAATCTGAGCATACCCATGGGAAGACTTTGACAAATTAACTTTAGATATTATAGATGTACTGAGAAAGGAAGAATGTACTCAGCCAAGTAGTTTTCTAGAATGTTCCACACTGCATACGCGACAGCCCTTCTCTTGACGTCTTCAAGAGGAAAGTTAAAGAACATTTCCTTTCGGTTTTGACATAATATTCGTATTTATGTATGTGTATAATAATGATAGTTATGTATGTAGGTTTATTTGTTTATAAAATATGAAATAATGTGCACTGGATCCTACCCTCCATTGTCATCTTTCTCTATCACTCAAAGGTTTTCTGGGAGAAAACTCATTATTGAGTTAAGCTCGCCTTTGTAAATGAACTTTCATCACTGTATATTATATAAGCTGTTTTGGTGTACAATAAAGAATTAAGAAAGAAAGATTAAGAATGTTCAATACAATTTATGACAGGCCGTGTAAATTATAGTTAGATATGGTTGGTACCTCCTATAGTTCAATTGGCGGGTTGCTTGCATGTTATAGGTAACTAAAATATACTCTAAAGTTAAACCTAGAGCTCTTCGGTAAAATAGACCAATTATAATGTAGATATTTTATAAACAAATCGAACTCCATCCACTCAAGATCCTCCCTCGAATATTACTATCGGCAAACAAACCCTTAGATGTTTAGTACAGCAAATAAGCCATTTATACCAAATGACGAATTGAATGACGAAGTTAAAGGAAACTGGAGTAACAATGGTACAGACACTAGCATATCAAACTACTTTCTTCAGTAGATTTTCAACTTTATCACTTTTTTCAAGGTGTTTGGGAAATTTGACAGTCTTGGGTAGCTTGATGGGGTACACTATATTAATACGAAAAACTATATTCCGTCAGTCACAAATACGAATTTGAAAATACCGTGTTTTATAACTCCGAATGGTTCAAAATTACGATTAATCCCATTTTTTTTAAATTCCGACATTTCAATATTCCTAAAGTGTATAATTACTATTCTCAAAACACCGAGTTTCAATAGATTTAATGACAAAAAGTCTGACTAAATGATAATTCGAAACATCAAAAATACGAATTCCGATTATAAAAGTACCGATTAATTAGAATTCTGAAATGAAAACGCCTTCGTCAGAGAGAAGATTTACTAAGAAAATATGTTTAGTATGTGGAGGTCGAATTAAAAAACTAATGACAGATGCGTTTTGCCTTTCAAAGATAAAACTATGCAAACAAGCATACACCTTGCATGCAGGAAGCATGCAATGAAGAATGCACCATGCAAGCAAGCATGCAGCATGCAAGCAAATATGCAGTATGCAAGCGAGTATGCAACATGCAGCAGGCATGGTTTCTGTCACGGCTCCAGCGTCGCGGCTCTCCAGCGGTGCCTCGCGAACATATCGTCGCAGATGGTTTAAACATTAACTATCGCCACACTAAATTAACTAAATTACACTTTATGGCAAGGCAGACCGACGTAGTCTTGCTACGTGGGGTCAGTTTTACAACGTTTCTGTCACTTACTTTTGTAGTAAAACGTATTGCCGGATAAAGAAAATTTTTAATTTTAATTTAAGGTTAAAAATGCTTAAAATATTCGCTTAAATAGGATTACGCCAAATATCTAGATTCTGCCAAATAGAGGAAACTTCGGAATCTCGAAAATCAGAATGTCGTTTTTCGGACCTAGAACTCATCGAGCCTTTGAATCTTCGAACGTATGAAAATCGGAAAACAAACAAATCGCATTTACGACTTTCAGTAAAATAAATTTCAGAATTTTTTCTTAGGTATTATGATATTCGGACTTTTGAAAATCGGAACATCGAAATTCGAAAAAAAAAGTATTTCGGAGTATTTGGGTGTTTCCTGCTTGTTGCGCTGGCGTCTGTACAAGATGGCGTTGGATAGTTTGTGCAGCAGTTGTTTTGACTGGTATTTAAGCCTCGATTTGATTGCATCCGTCTCATTGGTCTAGTGGGCGCAATTACAATAGCAGAGTGTGGTACTGGAGCTCGAACCCTGGGTCAGTCAGATGTGTTATAATTAAAGGACTTAGTATCTTACCAACTTCAAAAAAGAATCTAACTAATATTATAAATGCGAAAGTTTGGATGGATGGATGTTTGTTACTCAATCACGCCAGAACGGCTGAACGGATCTTCATGAAATTTGGCACAGAGGTTGATTATAGTCTGGAATAACGTATGCCTTTTTATCCCGGGAGTATATTCCCAAGGAATCACGCGGGCGAAGCCGCTGGCAGAAGCTAGTCTAAAATAAATGCTAGATATATATTCAGCTATCTTATAACTATTCAAATGTTCAAAAGGTCAGAGAAGCCATTTAATATCTTAAAAATTATATTCAAGAGAAGTACATCTGTTAAAGGTCACGGCTTTGATCAGAGAGACCTTTGTAGACCAAATTGTAAAGAGGTCAACTCACTGACACAAAAGTTTTATCTACCCACGTTTTATTTACATAATAGAGACGCGAAAAGACATTTCTGCTGCTAAATATTCTGCTCACCATATAGCTATGTAATCGAATTTGAAAAAAGCGTCTTCTATCTAAATGACTGACGCGAAGTTTCACTTAGTCTAATTTTATACACAAGCATCAGCAATAAAACAGTACTGGCAGACAGATAGACGTATAAAAGAGTGGACTTCCCTGCCGGAGTCTGTGTCTCCTGATAGCTACAACCTGAGAGTCTTTAAGTCAAGACTTAATAGGTTACTTCTAGGCAAGCGTGCTCCATCTTAGACCGCATCATCGCTTACCATCAGGTGAGATAGTGGTCAAACGCGTGCCTATCAACAGTAAAAAAAACCGGCCAAATGCAAGTCGGACTCGCGCACCGAGGGTTCCGTACAAACCAGTAGGTAGTAACCTATATTATAAGCAGAAGTTGCGATTTACGATTTATGACGTATTAAAAAAAACTACTAACTAGATGTTGTTCAAACCAATTTTCGCTGGTAGTTTACATGGTAATATACATCATATATTTTTTTTTAGTTTTATCATTTTCTTATTTTAGAAGTTACAGGGGGGGGGGACACATTTTACCACTTTGGAAGTGTCTCTCGCGCAAACTATTCAGTTTGGAAAAAAATAATTTTAGTAACTTCAATATCATTTTCGAAGACCTATCCATAGATACCCCACACGTATTGGCTTGATGAAAAAAGTGAGTTTCAGTTCTAAATATGGGGACCCCCAAAATTTACTGTTTTTTTTTTTTTTGTTTGTGAAAATCTGAATGCGGTTCACAGAATACATCTACTAGCCAAGTTTCAACAGCATAGCTCTTATAGTTTCGGTGAAAAGTGGCTGTGACATACGGACGGACAGACATGACGAATCTATAAGGGTTCCGATTTTGCCATTTGGCTACGGAACCCTAAAAAAGACGTTTTATTTTCCCACACCGTTCAAATTTCAAACGAAAACAGAAAAAACAACTCCAAGACTCGCTTCATTAATATTTCCCCAATTGAAACCCCAAAGGGAAACGAACCCATCTTGCTAATACGAAATCAAATAAACACCAAAATTTTGATATTTTTTCCGTGTCCTTAGAACGTATTATCCCTAAGTAAAAACTCTTGAGAAGTAAGTAACAGCGCGATTTGAAGATGAGATTAATTCCGGAGGTAAATCGTCGGAATTCATTAGCCGGATCTCAGTCCCGGATCTGTAGTCAGGTGACAGATCTGGAGCTATCTCGGCGTATCTCTGGAAGTCGTCGTTAATTTGCTGGGAAATCCATCACTGGCAACCTTGACCTCATTGGTTCGAAGCCTTAGCTCTCGCTATTTCCTGGGAAGGTCGCGTCGAGAGCTCAAGTGGGGATTTAGGAAAATCGGTTTTCGTTTGAACGAACAAGTGTGCTCTAGATTACCTAATATTATCATACGAGTACTTTTATCTTTGCTACCAATTAATCTATACTAATATTATAAAGAGGTATTGTCTCTGTCATTTGTGACCAAGACTAAGGTCAAGAGCAAACCCATCACAAATAAAAAAAAAAAAGGTAAAATTTGTTTGTAAGTTTGTATGTAGGGGGTAATCTCAGGAACTGCTGGTCCGATTTGAACAATTCTTTCAGTGTTAGATAGCCCATTTATCGAGGAAGGTTATAGGCTACCTATCATCACGCTAAGACAAATAGGAGCGGAGCATTAATGGAAAATGTGACGCAAAAGAAGTTAACTGAAATTTGGCATGTTCCTTGAAGAGAATATTTCCCGAATTCACGGGAATGAGAAACAACGGGATATGCGCGTACGAAGTCGCGGGCAAACGATAGTTGATAATAATTTAGGTCTCCCGTTGTAGGAGTTACATTAAAATTGCAATTTATACGTAAAATACAGTAGATACGTTTTGAAATTCTCTTTTTAACCGACTTCCCAAGAAGGAGGAGGTTCTCAATTCGGTTGTATTTTTTTTTATGTTTGTGACCTCATAACTCCGTCAATTATGAACCGATTTGAAAAATTCTTATTTTATCTGTAAGGATATACTTGTAGATTGGTTTATGAAAATCGGTTACGAAGTTTGGATTTTAAATCGAAATAGCTGGAATTCGTTTACTTGGATGATGGTTTTTTGTCATCCAAGTTATCGAAATTGCGTATTTTGCTTTTCTGCGATTTTGCAGTGGTGCTGTTAGGTGCGGGGTACCACTAAAAAAAGAAAAATAAAAAAACATTTTACAAAAAAAAACAACCGACTTCCAAATAAGAAAAACACTACAAAGTAAAAAACAACTTTAATTTCGGAAGTCAGTGTCAAAATACAAAGAAACTAACAAATACACCGACTTCCGAAATTAAAGTTATTTTTTACTTTGTAGAGCTTTTTTTTATTTTGGTTGTGCGGGAAATGGAAATGGGGGAGATAGTAAAATAGAACCCTCGTCAATGATGAATACTGGTATAATATTCGATGCCATACTCCCAAAAAACAAGAGAAACAAGAATAGAAATCCGTCTCGCGACATTTGAATAATAAAAGCAAGTCATCAGTAATGCGAGTCATCATAAAAGCGCGTTCTCCGAGCGAGAGGATCTACTTATTGCTCTCTCAAAGAAGACGCTTACAATTTATATTCATCACGTTCGGTTCCGCAGCCTACTTTTATGTTTAGATCCGAAAAAAAACAAGTAATTAAGTTATTAAATAAACCTACAATCAATTAACAGGTCCTACGATGTCAAATTTCTTACCTTATGCTGTAGGTAAGACATTTGGCATCATAGTAGGTACTCTAGTTACCTGCTAACTGTAATTGCTATCTGCATCATAAGTAAATGGACTGAGCCCCTTACAATAGGGCGAGGAACTCGTGGCTAAATAATAACAGCTGCACAGGTCGATCTTCAAGGTTAAGCAACGCTTACCGATGTCAAACGGTTCGATTCTCGGGTAGGAACAGCGATTTTTTCAACATTTTAATGATATACAGTTTTACTTTGTCATCAAAAACGGGCTCGAGACTCCTTTCGGTACTTTTTGATATTCCTCATTAATTCGGATTTGGCCATCCACGCATACTTGAAAATTTACCCTTTATAAGTATTTTTGTTTGTCTATAGATTTGGAACAAGATAACCTTATCTCCATTCGAACAGTATAAAGGAGAAATACAACAAAGACGCGACAAACAATGAAATTGCGTCGTACAATCGTACTATTCCATTCTCCCTTTACATTATTCAAAAGATCACGCGAATGATAAAGTAAAATATAAGCTTAGAAATGAAGTTCACAACTTCAAAGACAGAAAAGTATCCTTAGTGGTTGGTATGATAGAAAGCAGGTGATTCAGTCATTGAGCGGTATATCTATACTAATATTATAAAGAAAGAATTTTGTTTGTAAGTTTGTATGTTTGTAAGTTTGTATGTAGGGGGTAATCTCAGGAACTACTGGTCCCATTTGAAAAATTCTTTCAGTGTTGGATAGCCCATTTATCGAGGAAGTATATATCATCACGCTAAGACAAATAGGAGCGGAGCATTAATGGAAAATGTGACGCAAACGAAGTTGCGCGGGTCAGCTAGTTTTATATAAACTTGATCACACTAAATTGTGTAGCGTAGAGCACTACCTACCTTTTATTGAAGCGTTACTTCCTATTTTAAGGGTTCCGAACAAAAAAAGCAACCCTTATAGGATCACTCGGATGTCTGTCTGTCTGTCCTTCCTTCTGTCACAGGAAGTTTTCACCGGATTTACTGGACCGATACTCTTAAAATTTGGTACACATGTGGACTTCTGTGTCCCAAACACGAACGCGTTATGTAAATAAATAAATTTTGAGTATGGGGGTCACTTTTGGTGGTCAAAGTAGAAAATAGTAAAAAAGGGTTTCAAACTGTATCGTGCTATATCCACACCTCAGTTGAAAATGGAGACCCAGCTAAAGTCTGGAAATTTCTTAAATCCATAGGAGTTGGGAAATCTCGTCAAGAATCAATTCCTAAAGATATTGATATTGATATTGATATTGATATTGATCTTCTGAATAAGCACTTCTCGTCTTCGTCTCCATGTAATGAGACCATGAAAGAAACTACATTAAACTCTCTTTCAAACCTCCCAGCTCCGGATTATTCCCCATTTATTTTTAGTCAATTCTCCGATTGTGATGTTAAGAAGAGCATAGTTTCAATCACCTCTAATGCAGTTGGCAGTGATTGTGTCAGTCGAAAAATGATACTCCCTGTCCTTGACGAAATCCTTCCTATATTCCTATAGCTATATCCTAAACTACTCAATTTCCCATGGGGTCTTTCCATCAACTTGGAAAGAGGCCAAAATCACTCCCTTACCCAAAAAGGCAAATCCTACTTCCTTTTCCGAATACCGCCCTATTTCTATCTTGCCTTTCCTCTCCAAAGTCCTTGAACGCCTTGTCCACAATCAGCTTAGCGCTTTTCTATGTAAAAATAGCCTGCTGAATCCTTTCCAATCCGGATTTCGTCCTGGACATAGCACCTCCACGGCCTTAGTGAAGGTTACTGATGACATACGGTTAGGCATGGAACGAGGAAGTTTGACGGTTCTTTGCTTACTCGATTTCAGTAATGCATTCAATACTGTCGATTTTGATATTCTGCTTGGCATACTTCGCTCGCTTAACATATCTCCAACGGCGATTGGCTGGTTTCGCAGTTACCTGTATGGCCGCCGGCAACGTATATGCATAGATGAATCTAACTCTTCCTGGTGTTACACAACTGCCGGTGTACCTCAGGGTGGCGTTTTATCTCCCTTACTCTTCGCAATATTTATAAACGCTATCTCCAAAAAACTACTGTCTTCCTACCACCTTTATGCAGACGATTTGCAAATCTACCAACAAGCTGCCCTTGCAGATTTGGCTGAAGCAATTAGAAGAATGAACACGGATTTGGCTACAATTTGTGAGTGGAGTGAGGCAAATGGGCTTCAGGTTAATCCTTCGAAGACCCAGGTCATTGTTGTTGGCAGCTCTAGGATGATTACAAAAGTAAATTGGTCACAGCTTCCCCAGGTTCAGTTTAACGGTACTACTATCCCAATAAGTGAAAAGGTTAAGAACCTTGGGGTTTGGATCGACAAACATCTGTCTTGGGGTCCGCAGATCCAGGACGTAAGTCGTAAAATTTTTGCATCTGCCAGGTCTCTTAGACGTTTGCGGAACTTTCTTCCCACTGCCACTAAAATTGCGCTTGCACAGTCCCTTCTGCTTCCTATTCTTGACTATGCTGATGTCAGTTATCTCGATCTCACTGAGGCACAACTCGATAAACTTGAGCGTATTCAAAACCTTTGCATAAGATTTATATTTGGCTTGCGCAAATATGATCACATCTCTGAATTTCGCACAAAGCTCAAGTGGCTTCCCATTCGTCTTCGCCGGGATTCTCATATTTTATTTCTGCTCTACAGTATTCTGTTCAATCCTACAAACCCCTCTTACCTCAAAGAACGTTTTAAGTTCCTTCATGACACACATAATAGATATCTGAGGTCATCGGAAAGCTTGAGATTAGAGATGCTGATGCATTCCACCAGCTTCTACGACAAATCTTTTACGGTTCAAGCGGTGCGGCTATGGAATGCATTGCCCGAGTCAATAAGACGTGCTCAATCTTTGTCCAGTTTTAAAACAATGGTCAAACATCACTACCTTTCTCTATGATCGTTTTTACTTGGGTTCTATGCTTTTTGATTCATAATTTTAATTGTATTTATTTATCTATCATGTATTTATTCATTTAAGTCGTACACCTAAGACTACCTACAGTACTGTATTTCCTTTCTCTTTAAAATCCATCCAAAGGTTGTCTTGAAAAGATCGCTCTTAGCGATAAGGCCGCCCATTGTGTCACCTTAAGTAATGTTTACTTAATTTATTTTTTCTGTAACTTATATGGTGTACATAATAAAGAGTATTCTATTCTATTCTATTCTATTCTATTCTATATATCAAATGAAAGGTTTTAGTGTGAGGGTTTATTATATTCTTAATTTTATAATAACGACCATTCCCCCCCCCTCATCTACGGAACAACAGAACCAAGAATTTTGAAAAATATGCGGGTAATAGCTCTATACCTAAAGATTACAGGAAAACCTATAAGAAGTCTTTGATGTTAAAATAAAATGTTAAAAAAAATTGGTTCGCTCTTGGCCAGTTTTTTTGGACCTAGAGCCTCATACCTAGATTTTATTTCTATTGATATATGCTCACATTTGATTACAACCTCAAATTATTTAAAGCGATTATATGTTCACTCTTAACTTAAATACAGACTAGAGCCATCAGGCTGCAAGGAATTCCACTCCTGAATTGTATTCACACTGAAAGTTCTTGTTCTCGGAACATTTTGTGCTTATAGGGAGAAGAACTACATATTACAGACAAAGTCATCTGCATATTTATTATCTTCAAACAACGATCAAAGTACCCTTGAGTTCGAGGGATCAAAGATTTTTTGCAAAGAGCACTTGTACCATTTTCTCCTTTACTAAGCATATTTTATGGATATGCGTCAATCACTCTATCAGCAGGTCTAAAAAGGCCACTTTAGCAGAATCAGAAAGCACATCACGCTACTGTCAAATTTTCCCAATCAAACTTGAACCTAATGCGTTAGCGATAAAGATGAAAATAAAATTTGACATATTATTGTTGTGTGGTTAATATTATGATTCTAATATGCTTCTGCTAAAGTGACCTTTTTTAGACCCGCAGATAGACCCTGGACTGATTTAAAAGGTTTCAGTTCGATCTGTGTAACTAAATTCACCCATAATTCTTCCTTAGAACAGCATCCGTACAAAAACTACCAAAGCAGCCATATTAGATTTCCCCTCACAAAGTCAGAAGGAAAAATATCCCCCATACTTATACCTAACACAGCGGAACACAGCCATTACACCAGGAGGCACGTATCCAGTGCTGATGTATGCATGAATGCGGTTCCACTCTCTGATTTATGACGGTAATCTCCATGGCGACGGGACACCGTATTTTCCACTTAAAGTCTTCCTTGTAACTATTTCTGGTATGGATAATTTTGAGAAATTGTCGGTGGAATGGAACTTTGTGTAGGCGAAATATATTTAAATATTGTTAAATAGAGTCTGTAAAAACTGTTTTTTTTTTATTGTTGCTAACTTTTATTGTCGGAAGGGGTGTAGGATGTCTATAAGACTCCTTCCGACTACATTACTTGAAATGAAGGCATCGCTTAGGTCATGGCATGAGAATAAATTTGGTCTCAAACTTCAACGCACATCTGTACCAGAGACCAGCCTTATGCTTGGTTTTTTTTACTATTGATAGGCATACTTCTATGATAAAGAGAATAATGTCAATACCGTATTTATATTAATGCCACTCACATCACTACCCTAAACGCAGTTGAACCAAATCAAAATAATTATAAAGCCATCTCGTCAGAAATATTTAGCGAAGTTAATAATGCTATCAAGGACATCAATCTGTGACGTCAATTGACAATACGGCTTCAATTTAAATGGCGGCTGACACGTGTATCTCAAAGCTTTGCCAAGCCAAGGATATTATGTGGGCCCATTCACTTAGTACAATTGAAAAAATATATCGAGTGAAAATATCTTTCAGCCAGGTTATTTTCGACCCTGTTCCACACGCGATATGGCATATAATTGTGTGTCACAATTTATTGTCAGTGCTATACAACTAAGCGGCTTACTTCTGAAACTCAACGAATTGTTGACGTTATGGTTGTTATTTTGAGCTGTTAAAGGCTCTTCAACAACAGAGCCTTTAATGAGTCCATAGCGCAATAATAGCCAAAGGTACAATTAAAAAAATAATAATAATAATTTGCCTCGGTCTGTCACTTTAAAGAACATTATTCACCACACTTTGAAAGTGAGATTTTTATGATCTCAGTTATTTTATAAGTAGCTTTTCACGCGGCCCCCGTGCACGGCCGTGTTGGCTTGTGACCCGGTGGTCATGAGTTCGATTTCCACGGGAAGCATACTTTGTAAAGTTGTTGCCAGTTTTGTAACGGCTAGGACATGGCTAGGCTTGAATCACCTGACTGTTTGATAAAAAGATGATTCCGTGCTTCGGAAGGCTCGTATATGCCAGTGTTCCCGGCTGCCAAATGGCGGTCGTCAAATAAACCATGTCTGAGGCCCTTGAGGCGGGTTAGAAACTTTGACACTAGGGTGTGTGGGTTCGTTAGACGTAACTGTCCACACGATAAGAAGTCGACGCGGCTCCACTACCGTGGTTTATTCCGCAGGAACTGTGCATATCCCGAGCTAAAAAATTAATATAAGAGAAAACCACACTATCGTTGAGGTAACGCTCCGCAATTAGTGTAGGTTAAAGCTAACTACTGTCAAGTAACTTTATATCAGCAAATATACTTAATATATATTTTGGGGGCCGACTCACCCGCGTCCGTAGGAGAATACCCTTCAGCGAATCCCTACACGTGGTCCCCGGGTGGTGCTAAACAGGTGACACTAACCGCCTCCGTGGTCTAGTGGTTATACCACCTGATTCAGACCCAGAGGTCCCGGGTTCGATTCCCAGCGGGGGCAAATTTTTTGCTCGGTTTGGTTGGTGGTAGGACTTGTTCTAAGTCCGCCTGGCAAGCTACCACCATCATGTCTAAGTCTGTCGCCATAACAACAATGTAAACAGCATTGTTGTGTTCCGGCAATTAGAGGTATGATAGCCAGTTCCTCTGTGTAAGAGGATTCCGGGTGAAACTCGCTTCCATCTTCGGCCTTATCATCACTTTCCATCAGGTGAGATTTGGGCCAAGAGTTCCCCGTTTAGTATAAAAAAAAAAAAAAAAATTGAAATGAAACTCCGCAACAATGGAACTCCGGATCCACTGCAAAATTGTGTCTGCTCGGCAACCAAAACGCGCAAAATAGTGATACGGTTGCAATGTCAAAAAGCACTGCATGCAATTGTCTCGTAAAATTAGCGTATTAAGATTGGAAAAAAAAAAAAAAACGATTTTCTTCTGCAGTGCATCAGGTATGTTTGCATAAGCACACGTCGATGGCTTTCATGCCATCGTCAGACAGATATCAGCCTCTTTGCGGGTCAGCTCCAACTCCATCCTGAAGACCATAGCGGGAAGGTACGACTCTCCTTTGTTGGGGCTCCGTTGGGCTAGAAGCTCCAACTCCATCCTGAAGACCATAGCGGGAAGGTACGACTCTCCTTTGTTGGGCTCCGTTGGGCTAGAAGCTCCAACTCCATCCTGAAGACCATAGCGGGAAGGTACGACTCTCCTTTGTTGGGGCTCCGTTGGGCTAGAAGCTCCAACTCCATCCTGAAGACCATAGCGGGAAGGTACGACTCTCCTTTGTTGGGGCTCCGTTGGGCTAGAAGCTCCAACTCCATCCTAAAGACCATAGCGAGAAGGTACGACTCTCCTTTGTTGGGGCTCCGTTGGGCTAGAAGCTCCAACTCCATCCTGAAGACCATAGCGGGAAGGTACTTACGACTCGCCTTTGTTAGGGGATGTTGTTCGGAGATGTATCTCAAACAACATCCTTGTCTCTAAATAGTTTTAAGTTTACTAACATAGGAATAAGTAATCTTTTTGTTTACTAACTCATATGGATGTTGCTTTTCCGAAATGATGATTATTTTATTTTAAAAAATATACCACTATAGTTTACGCCAGATAAACGTGGAATAAAGTACATTGACCTTTCCCTAATATCTCTTCGTAGATACTAGAACAATAAATTAAGAACTGATTTTCATTATTAGAAAACGTAAAGGATCACGATAGAAGTCGATTCAGGACAGCTTTATGTCATTACTTCTGATTTTGATCTTAAGAAAGCCAATAAATGTATGTGGGTCAATGTACTTTATTCCACGTTTATCTGGAGTATAAATGTATGTGGGTCAATGTACTTTATTCCACGTTTATCTGGCGTAAAGTAAAGTCGTGGGTAACCTCTCGACTACCCAACTTTTACGGTCGCCCTAGGTGCTCAGCAGCCGTGACAACTCCGCCATTTCCGGAAGTATTTTATTGTTAATTCCGCAGTGTTTTGAGTGTCAGATCCGCGAAGTTTTACGGGTCTGAAGTAAGTGTATGCACTTTAGTGTTTGTCTCTTGTAGTCCGGCTATAAACGAGTGCGCTTCATTCCGGGTCGTGAGCTCTAAAGTGCATGCGGAGTAGTGTAAATTGGGAATTTCAAGATAATTTATCTAAGTTTAGTTTTTATCACCGATACTCTCCAATGGGACCTTTATCAATTTGGGCCTATTTTTTTGCTTATTTATTAGGCTCACCTTGTTGGTGAGCCTAATAAATAAGACAAACCAAACAAACCTACCCGATAGAGGCTTAGGACATTAATTGGTGCAACAAGAAAAAACACAGGATACAATATCACAGTTGAATTTTACTTTCTATAAATTGTCAGCAAATGAATTCACGTGACATAAATCTCAAGCCAAGTACAATCCAAACTTTAATTTTAAATTTGATGGGAACATTTTCAAATTAAAAAAGAAATTTTCCCTTGCTTCCGAAATTCAATACGAAGTAACGTATGTTCTAAGCAAAGTACAGATAAAAACTTTGAATAGGCCCTAACAAATAGCTCTTTGCTCTACTTATAGCATTGGTGGAAAATAGAAGAAGCACTCTACAGATTTCCGCATACGTATTTTGCTTGTACATTCGAGTGCGACCATAAAACGTAGCGCCAGCGAAAAAAGCCGGAATATAATAGCCGAAAATATCAAGGGTCAAGCCTGAACGGGGATAACAATGGGAGAAAATATCGTATTACCGACCAAGGGTAAAACCGATATTTCATACAAAATAAATATGTCCGGCTTATGACCGAATTTATGGACAAATGAATAAATCATGCCAAATCGTTGGCGGTAAAACACGGCAGAAAGACATTTGTGCTCCAATTCTTTTTGTATAGGGTTATAATGGTAATGTGTGGTGGTACATGTGACCTTATGTAGGGGTAGCTAAATGATCAAACTTAATGCGGGCCATACACGTTCAAATAATTTGATAAAATTGGCATGAATGTCTGTTGAAAAATTTGATTAAAAATGAGTCGTCAAATGGCATTAAGTAATACGACATTTCATATTTCTATTTGATCAAACAGTTTGAACCAGTTTTTTTTAATCAAATACCTTAGACATGTATCGCCTACATAAGGCAATACCGTGATAACATTGGGGTAGAAATATTTCTAATCAATATTGAGATACAGACAATCATTTTTAAATAGACAAAGGCACTAATCTATACTAATATTATAAAGAGACATTTGTTTGTAAGTTTGTATGTTTGTAAGTTTGTATGTAGGGGGTAATCTCAGGAACTACGGGTCCGATTTGAAAAATTCTTTCAGTGTTAGATAGCCCATTTATCAAGAAAGGTTATAGGCTATATATCATCACGCTAAGACAAATAGGAGCGGAGCATTAGCGGAAAATGTGACGCAAACGAAGTTGCGTGGGTCAGCTAGTTAATACTATAGATACAAAGACTATAATTATACACAATAATTATAGTCAATTAAATATCAGTAAAACGGGGTCAGAAATGCAGAGGTGGAGAGACGAGAGACCTGATGCTGCATATCAGGATACTCTCATTAATGGTTTTTTTTTTTTTTACTTGGTATGGGTTTGCTCTTGACTCTAGTCTAGGTCAGAGATGACAGAGACAAAGTCTACGATGGAGCGAGCTTACCCAGAAGTAGCCTGTTCACTCTAACTTTGAAAAGATTAGGGTTGTAAGCATTCGGAAACACAAACGCAGGCAAAGAGTTCCACTCCTTTGCTGTGCGCATTATGAAAGACGCTTGGAAGCGCTTAGTGCGAGTTGGATTGTGGAGGTCAGCAACACTCAGCTCGAGAGAAACATTCAGCTGTTAGGAAAGTTGAGTGATTGCTGGGTATAGGCCCCTGTTCCTTTCTACCACACTGTCCGATTCCGCGCACCTCTCATCCAATAATATTAACCCACGCACGCATGTATAAGCCGGTGGTCCCGGCCGCCAAATGACGGTCGTCAATTAAACCATGTCAGAGGCCCTTGAGGCGGTTTAGAAACTCTGACACTAGGGTGTGTGAAGTCGTTAGACCTTACTACCTACATGATAAAAAGATAATAATAACTTACTAAATGCCTGACATATTTTATTAATTAAAACATGAGCGACTTTAAACTCATAGAATACTATTTTGAAAATCCATTTAATCCAATAAATTCCAATGTAGCAGAAATCCGCACAAATTTGATTGGTTATTTAGTTATTCGCAATATCGTCCGGTATTCGTTTATCACAGCCAATCAAAGCCAAATGAATATTTGTAAAAATAAATGGCGGGCAACGCGAACAAAGCGCGCTTCCGCCATTTTGGATGATTTGATTGGAAACATATTTGATAGAGTAGCGAGATTTTTTTTTCCTGTTAATTTTTCGCTGACCATATTGTGAAATAGAATAAACTCGAACACACAGAATTAATTGGCAGAAGTTTTAAAGTTCTTTCAATGTGCGTGGAGTGGAATTCTCGGACGGAGTTTTTTTTTTCATGATAGCAAAAGCTCTTTAAGTCAAGAGTGAATAAGTAACTTCTAGGCAAGCGTGGTCCTCTACATTATCGTGTTCCATCAGCAGAGATTGTGATCACACGTAAGCCTATCATTAAAAAATACTTTAGTTTTTTTAGCACCAATGACATCTTGGAAGTGACGAAGTTCTGAGACAACATGATTTGATATGTCGTGCCACAGTGTCAAGATATACCAGATTAATATCTAAATAATCGCGATAACAAGCCTAGTAGGTACTAAATAGGTAAGTGGTGAAGATATACAACCGGGGCCACTATAAACTACAGATAAGCAATGAAAAAGTTAGCTATAAATATGACCCTTCTTCTGGAGCAATCATGTATGAAGTCGTGAATCCTACTTTTTTGTTAAAACCTACACTGTCCTCTGCTGGGCAAAGGCCACCCTCAAGAACTTAGGGGTCCATGAACACTTTTCTCACGCCACCTCAAATAGATTTATTTAAAACCTACATCAGAACTAGCCTACATAATGAGATAAATATGTAAATAAACACCCGTGTGCCTAAAAAAGGTTAAAAGGCCCGCCTGAAAATATAGCACCCTTCACACTCGATTTTTCTCTTTCGCGTAACGCTGAAAACTAAAATGGCGCCGGCACAATAAATCTGGTACGTGCCGAGGCCATTTTTTACCAAACTGTGCGAATACAGTCTGCCCCGGTTTTACTTCACAGCCTTCAGGGTTTAATGACCTGTTATCTACGTGTGTTTGTGCGATAGCGTTTGGCAGGGTTGTGGGCCAAATGTGGGACAAGCCTTGGATAGTTAGTTATTTACATTTACACTAATATTATAAAGATGATAGATTTGTATTTTTATGTTAGTAGCGAATAAACTCCTACTGTACAGATTTCAAAAAATCTTTCACTATTAGGTTGCTACATTATCCCTCAGTAACATAGATTATAATTTATTTTCGAAAAAAATCTCTACGAAAATTCCAATAGTAAACCCGACCGAACGAAATCACAGACGAAGTGCCAGTACTAGATATTGTTAACTTCATCTAAATATACTAATATTATTAAGCTGATAAGTTTGTTTTACTGGTCCAAATAGAAAAATTCTTTTAATTTTGTATAGCCCATTTATGGCGGAAGGCTAATAGGGCGACTAATTAATAGTGATAAATGTGACGCAGAGGAAGTTGCGTGGCTCATCTAGTAACTGGATATGTAAAATAATTATTTAAACTACGAGAAAATTCTAGAAGATTCATAAAGCTGCTTTCAGACTATGCTATAATATAATAGCATATAGTATATAGCTTATAGCACAAAAATATCGCGCACCATACTTTGTTATGGACACGTTCACACTGTACTGTACTATATGTTATTGACAATGTATGGTGCGCGATATTGTTGTGCTATGAGCTATATACTCTATGCTATATATTATAGCGTAGTCTGAAAGCAGCTTGATAAGCTGGTAAATCGTCATATTTCATTTTATAATAAACGAAACCCGGTCGGGTTAAAGATTTAATCGCTCCAGCCGCCAGTGCTAAATAAATTACCCTTCATAACGAAAACTTCGTTAAAAAGATTTACATCATCCCAACTTCAAAGGCGAATTTAAATAATCCTTTATATAATTTCCAAACATCTAACATTGGCCCATATCTGGCACAAAGACCGCGAAGATAAACATTCTGTCCCGTCACCAGTTCTTTGTAAATAAATCCTCTTTTGACAAAGTTCACTGACCCCGGGAAGCTGGAATTGGGGGTAGCCCAACCTAAATTGGAAAACTTTGTTCTAGTAAATGCTCTCTCGTGAGAAATCATAGAGATGCTGCGAAAGTTTTAATGGATTTGCAATAACACCCAAAGATCATATAGCTTCGAGTTTGTATGAGCGTCGCTCTTAAATATATTATGGCGAGAAGAGGAAAAAGACAGGTAACTATGTAATATTCAGAGGTTTCCATTTTGCGGTAATGTGTTGTTATAAATAAGTTTCTAAGGGAGTCGTCTTGGCGACTGGCGGCTCGACGACCAACAATGAGGATTCAGGCTTTTGAAAAAAATCCAGTTGCTTGGAAACGACCGAAAAGCTTTGTACTTTGGGATAATTATTTACCTGAGTTGATACATTAAAGAATAACTTGAAAAATAGCTTTAACTAAATCTATTTCATTTTTATAAAATCCCACAATTTCAATAACGACATCGACGTAAAGAACTGCTACTTTGGAGAATGTATTACATTGCAATTTTGCAGAATTGGTTTAAATGAAACCACGACATTAGTCCGTCCGACCGTCTACTGATAAATTGATGGAAATTGCTTAGGTACATCTTGGTTTCTGCTAACGTGTAAATACACATTCTAAGAACTATGCCAAAATTATATTCTTTGCTATTTTCTACTTGCGGGTTTGCTCGCGTGTTAGAATCATCCCAAGGGAACAGTCCGGGATAAAAAGTGTTACAGCTGATAGCAAAAAATATCCCTACTATTTTTTTTATATTATAAATGCGAAAGTAACTCTGTCTGTCTGTCTATCTGTCTGTCTCTTCTTCATGCCAAAACCACTGAACCTATTTAATTTTTTTTTCAAAGATAGTTTGTGACCCGAGAAAAGACTTAGGATAGTTTAGTGTAGACAGAGTAGTGAAGAGTTTTCATTTCGAAATAAAAATTAATATTAGGTAGAGACATAATAATTAATTTCTATATGATAAAAGACACAATAAAAACCCGTTATTCCCTTCACAAATCACAATATCCACTTGCCCAAACCCAGTGAACTTAAAATAACGAGCTTCCAGTTCACCTTTATTGGAAAATGGAAGATAATGCCCTTTCTTTCCGTTTTCAATTTAATTTAATCCCCTTAGTGATTAGCGTTACTTGTGGCAATAATCTTTATCCGCATTTAAATACAGTAATATAGGACTGCCATTGTTATTGAGAATAAACTTTTGTTTGTTATTTAACGTTCAATTAAAAGCAAAAGATGAAGAAGAAATCGCAATTTTGTTGACAAAACTTAATAATACAATCATTTTTAAACTTGCTCAACCTTATTTAGCCTTGTAAGGGAGTGAATGCAACAAGATAATATTAGGTAACAGTCTTCACCGTATGACTTATATACTAACAACAAATAACTTTTGTCTTCGGATGTTGTCCACTAGCACTTGGTAACTGCGGTGTTGATGCACCTTTACTCTCAGAAAAATTAAATTAGAGCCCCTCATCACTTCCGAAGCAAGAGCGTCGGCGCAACAACCTACCCTCAACCCTTTTGATAATATTTGCCATCTATAAAACCAGTCACCAGTATTGCACACGTTGATAACTAAATGCCCGGCAGGTGTGGAGGCCACGATTGCATTAGCGTCGGTCAGTCTGCTCCCATCGCTCCCACCGCTCTCACCGCTCTCACCGCTTTCCGTATTCCACGCAGCCACGGAGCTCTTATTTGAAGAGGGATGCTGTGCATTTCAAATGTTTCAGGAAAATACTTTACCGTTTGAAATAAGTCTCGGTTTTAAAAAGGATAGGTACGTTTTTAGAATGTTTTAACTATAAATGAACGTTTAGGGATAAAACGTCAAAAAAGTGATAGTTTGTCGAAGGTTCTCGATCTCAATATGATAGAAGGCGTAGTCTATCGTCTATTTTTGGATACTCATAACCTAAAGTCGGCTATAGACTACGCCTCCTCGCACCCTTTTCGGAATAAAGGATTTCGGAATAATCTTTGTAATGAAAAAATCCTAACCACGTCGTGGCCAGTCCGTTTTTAGGTACCCTAAATCAATACAAGACTTTGACATCCGAGTACTTTTTACATAATTATTACTATCACTGCCAAAACCAAAACCATTATAAGTATTTATTCGTAGTGTCAGCGCTTACTAATAAGTATATAGTCGTATGTTTTAGTAGGTAACCATTATTGACTCATTGATACTCGAATTGGAAGAAATTCTATTCTATTCGGTTTTATTTTTGCATAATACTCCTTTGCTTCTTTGCTCAATTTCATACAACTGCACATCGAATGTGAAAAAAGCAATAGACCCTGAGATCGCAAACGTATCCACGCCACGTTTACATAGATTCACATTGATTTACTCTAATCGGGCATGCATACACATACACACAACATACAGTAGGTACCTGTGTGCGCAGCTGTGAACCTAAACAACATTATTAAAAGATCTCAGCGGCTTTAAATTAACGGTTCCCAAACCAGATGCTAAGCCGAGGCTTTGCGGGGTCCTAACGTACCCGCAGGGCCAGTTGTACCCCAATAATCCTCCTTTGGCCCATTAGGCCTTCAATTGTCTTAATATACATCGGTTCAATGAACTAGGAGGTCGATTCTATCTGCCTTATTGGATATCCAATGAATATTCCGAATAAGGTTGTAAATTTTAGCTAATCAGCTGAGTTTTGAACACACTGATCTTTTTATTTTACTTCTTAAATTTATAGTATTTTTAATTGATTGTTTTGTTTTGAAATTGGGTATTGTGAACAGAAGTGCGATTCTGTAAACTTGTCGATGTGAAAACTTAGGCGAAGTGAACGCAAGTGAGCTGTTAAACGATACAAATAAGGTGGAATGACAGCTCACTTGTCTTTCACTCCGCCTACGTGTAGACTGTGAGATATGGACAGAATGGACCGACTGTATTAAGTTATTATTTTGGTTGAAAAAACTAGGCTAGGCTAACATACATATTGTGACTGCCAAAACCAGATATTAAATTCTAATCTACTACAGATATATTCAATTACGCTGTCCTGCTACTAATACAAGCTAATTAAAATATGTATATACCGTACAAAGGGGATAAAAAGGGAGGGGAATAAATCACTATGAAGCAAATTCTAAAATATGGTATTCCCATAGGTACTTATTTAGGTAAGAATTTATAAATGAATTCTCAACATAAATCTAAGGCTTCATAGGCATTGATCCAATTTGCTCAAACAATTTAAAAATACTTTAATGAAAAACAAAACAATAAAGAATTTGTTTGGTATCCTTAAAAGCTCTTGTTGTTTTCTTTTTTATAAGTTGGGATAATCGGAGCTTATTTTTAGTCATAAAAACGGCAAAACGCGTAAACAAAGGAAGAAAAATTAAATATGAAAACAAAAATGAAAACTGGAATGAAAAGTAACAAAGAATATTATAGAAAATAACAAAGCCTGGAAGTTTTTCAACATAAGGGATTATTGGCACGTGCGTTGAATTCCATACAAAAGTTGGACTGGTATGTAAAGCTAATGTTTTTGCAGTGGAAGGGTTCTATAATATTCAAGTCAGAAACAGGGTGATCAGAGGACTTGGTTGATTCGAAAAACTATGGAAAGGTGATTTCTGAAGTTCAGATTTGGACTACGGTAGATACATGACTTACTGAGATATTTCAAGCATAAAAAAACTTTATTTTCGTCTCGACTCTCATTATCTAAAATCTCGTCAAATGACTACAAGCGAAGTAACACTATAAAAGAGACTAGAAACATACAACAACATTTAATTTATTTATTTATTTAGACTTTATGCACAATAGTGGTACATGGGCGGACTTAATGCAACAAGGCATTCTCTACCAGTCAACCTTTGGGTTAAAAAGACTACACTGCGGTAGGTGTACAACAAACAAATAAAAATAAAATATAATTGAGTCATATCGATACAACAATAGCCAGAAAACTACTTATAGTAGCAAGTAGCTAGCAATAAAATCCAGCAAAATATAACACTCAATAAATCAGAAAGTTCGAACCAAGCCATTAGTAACGGTTCAAAAGTCTCTATAACAAACTAAAAATTCACACAAGACTTCAATCTCAAAGCTTTCACGTCATGTAAATTGCATCGTGTGGCGATTTTACATAAATTACGCACGGTGGAAGTAGTGGTGGGGGCCAGTGTATGCATGTGAGGTGTGCGTGTCAGACAACAATAGCCCTTGTTATAATGATCGATATTGTATCGGCAGGCCTTCAGCAAATATGACAGCTTGTTTAAATAGTCTGCTACATTTACCATTATCGTCTGTCGGTTGTCAGTAATTTGGATCGTTTTCATGTAGGTAGAATTTTGCGGTTTGAAGCGAAAATACCTAATATTAATAGCTCAAATATCAGTGATGTATGCGATCCGTTTAGACAGGGTCCGCTAGAGAGACGGGGCTCGCTAGGGTCAGTGCCAGGCAGGGTTGCCGAATTTGTTCGTAACAGTTACCTGGAACACAAAGGGCATTAGGAGGAACGCGGATGGGGTTTAGTCAAGAGTCTGGCACTTCCTTCTGCGTCGCCCAAAGCAGGAGGAGTCATTTGATGATTTCCCATCCCTGAAATAAATGCGATCCGTTGATATAAAGATCAAAAGTAACTATTCATATCCTTTCATCATCTTCAAAACAGAACTACAAAGTTATATTTTGAACGATAATAGCAGTCATGATCTGAAAAAGCCCCGACTTTGAAGTTTCGTGTGTCCCAGAAAACTGAATTCATTATAGCGAACGAAACCCTCTACGATATTAGATTAGGTATATTAGATGCTTCTGAACGAACAAAAGTAATGCCAATAGATTATTCCTTCAATAGCTGCTAAAAGTACAGAATAGGAGAATACAGAATACAGCAAAGGAGTGGAATTCTCTGCCTGGGTCTGTGTTTCCGAACGCTTATCTATACTAATATTATAAAGCAGAAGAGTTTGTTTGTTTGTTTGTTTGGTTGAACGCGCTAAACTCAGGAACTACTGGTCCGATTTGAAAAATTCTTACAGTGTGAGATAGCCCATTTATCGAGGAAGGCTATAGGTTATATATCATCACGCTAAGACCAATAGGAGCGGAGTAGTAATGAAAAATGTTACGCAGACGACGTTGCACGGGTCAGCTAGTAACCCTAATATCTTCAAAGTTAGAGTAAACAAGCTCCTTCTAGGTAAGCTCGCTCCATCGCAGACTTTGTCTCTGTCATTTCTGACCAAGACTGAGGTCAAGAGCAAACTAATCTCACATAAAAAAAAAAACAATAGAGTGACTTTTAATTCATTTACAACCATTCGGGATCTTTTACTACAGATCATCCATTCCACGACCATCAATTCTTTAATATAAATAACTTGCTAAAACCCGCGGCTTCGCCTGCTTGACAAATTATAATTATACTCTACCCATTGGTGGAAACACAATGAAAATCGGTGCAGTAGTTTTTGAGTTTATCGCGAACAGACAGACAGACGCGGCAGTGGACTTGTTTTTTATAGTGGTAGGTTGGTTTTATTCGATACCCACATCATGGGGTGCATAAAAATCAATTGACTGTCATCTTTGAGAGTGCACCATAAGTTAAATAAACGCTTTTAAAAACCAGTATTAGTCGATTTTTTGTTTGTTTTGCCCCAAAGTAATAATTGTTCATTTTCAGAAGTATGTACTTTTCTTTTCTCCGTTTGAAAAATTGCTGCTCTTACTGGATCTTAACAAACACACCCCTCGCAACACATCCTCCCCCCCCCCGCATCCCGTCCCTAGTGGAAACGCAGCCAAGAAGTTACCTTTTGCTACAGAACTCACACACATCACAGCGCTAATGTTTTCCATTTTCTTTTTCGTATTTATTGTTTAAGTAGTCGTTTACATATTTATCTTGTTAATGTGAGTATTTATTATATATTTATAATGTATAATTATGTAGGTATAGTTAGTATGTGTATATTATTCTTTTTAACGGGTTAGATCCGGCGGTGGAACTATTGGTTCCACCTGCCGCAATTGATTTTATACTATTTTTTGTACTTTACTTTATTTTTATACTTTGTATTTGAATAGTTATCAATCGCATTTAATTCTCCGTATTGCACCTACCACTATTCTCTGCATCACCCAAAGGTTGACTGGTAGAGTATGCCTATGGCATTAAGTCCGCCTCTGTACTTTTGTTTGTGCTGAAAGTGTTAAATAAATAAATAAATAAATTTGTCTACACATAAATCCAGCAGTAGTACTGTCTTACAAGGGGTATATCCTGAAAGGTCGCAAACTCAAACTCATTACTTACTATTATATTATTACGTTAAGAGTACTTGAAACCAAGTCCGCATCCACGGTTGAATAGCACGTAAAAATTGAAGTAGTATGCTAACATGTCTCCCAAATGTCCCTGTTTGTATGACAAATATGTAAAATTTGAAGAAAACATGTTTACCTTGTTCTATTTCAAGATGTCCTTATTATTGGAGCACTCTTGCTTCGAGTATGTTACTATGGAATATTTTACGGTTGGAGAATATTAAGGACGACTACTACTCACAACGGTCTTTCATACAAACTTGTATTGGAAATGAGTGTACCTATTTAAATTAAACTTAATATGCATAAATAAGGGTTAAAAGTATAGGTATATACAGGGTTATTTGTAAAACACCGACAACTTCTCAGGACTATGTTACTACGCTATTGCTTCGCATAAACTTCGCAATATTTAGAGCGTTCAATATAAATATTTTTATTTTTGTATGAAAACCTGCTGAACTAAAATATGATGAATTTTTAAAAGTCATAGAACAAAAGCTGTTGATATAAACATCATAGTTAGTAACATAGTTCTGAGAGGTTGTCGGTGTTTTACAAATAACCCTGTTTATATGTGTCAACGGAAAATATCAGACTCCATAAGATTGTAATAAATCTTGATTAGATTATATTTTCTCGATAAATTATGTTTATATATATTAAATCCCATGCAAATTCAATAGTCTGCAATCCATCCGTGTCTCATTTAGAAAAAAAAAGTTCATAATTTCACGTGATATTTAACAACTAGCAGCAGACCCGCGCAACTTCGTCTGCGTCACATTTTCCTTAAATGCTCCGCTCCTATTTGACTTAGCGTAATGATATATAGCCTATAGCCTTCCTCGATAAATGGGCTATCTAACATTGAAAGAATTTTCAAATCAAATCGGTGCAGTAGTTCCTGAGATTAGCGCGTTCAACCAAACAAACAAACAAACTCTTCTGCTTTATAATGTTAGTATAGATCTTACGGCGTTTGACACTTCCCGGTGACATATAACACATCATTAATTGCGAGAGCCATCACTTACAAGTTGATTTTGCACCAGAGGGATAATTTAAAAAAAAATCTTTCTCAAATCGTGCTATTCTAGTAACGACATCAAATAAGTATTCAGTCATGTAATTTTTTTTAATTGGACAAAATAATCTATCGTGATGTTTGCATTTATTTACTCTCGTGAAATGCAGCAACTGTACCTACCTGTATCATCACATCATCGTGAAATCAGCCAGAAGACGTCCACTGCTGGTGTAGGTCTCCCAAAAGTTTCGCCATAACAACCGATCCTGTGCGTCTCGCATCCATCGTCTACCCGCGATCCTCACCAAGTCATCGGTCTACTTTGTGGAGGCCTTCCAACGCTGCAGTTCCGCATGTTCCGGTACGCGGTAACTTACTTGATTGAACTTACTCCTTATACCTTTACTAGCTGACCCGTGCAACGTCGTCTGCGTAACATTTTTCAATACTGCTCCGCTCCTATTGGTCTTAGCGTGATGCGTATAGCCTTACTCGATAAATGGGCTATCTAACACTGAAAGAATTTTTCATATCGGACCAGTAGTTCCTGAGATTAGCGCGTTCTTTCAACCAAACAAACAAACTCTTCTGCTTTATAATATTAGCATAGATATATGTCCAATTAAAACTCACTTATCTACCTATAAATACGCATCGGCAATAGCTCATAATATCACATGCACAGTATCCAGAGTGATAAATGACCATTACACAACACATAAACTAACTTCCACGGGGATAACACAACATTGAAGGTACAATATTATACTTTTATCCTAATTCGAGGGTCTTGGGGCCATGGGTAGGAACCCCTTATGATGTCCGGGTGACGTTAATGCATCGGATCCTTATGCTCCATTTACCTCCATCATTGTAGACACGTTATTTCGTGGGTATTTTAGTCATAACAGTGACTATAATGTCTGTATGGTGACTGCATTTTTTAAAAGATTAGAACATTTTTGTTAAGGTTTTTTTAAACGGGCTTGCCTCCCACAAACACCGTGCTTATGTCGGTAAAACGAAGCAATAACTGTATTAAAATTGGTGAATTCAGTGGCAGTGTAGCTTTTCATTAGAATTATCGCAATATATTTTAAACATTAAGAATACAATCAATTAACCTCCTCACAGTATTAGATAAAAGATTGACAGAAGTCTTCTGTCTTGAGGTGCATTCAATGAGTACATCCCAAACGTTATTATTAATTAAAAGTTGGCGAAAGGAATGTGTAGGGATCATCCCAGGTCACGTTCTGTGGTCTACCCCTCTGGGTGTCTATGGATGTTTGTAGTAAAAATATTTTTTGCCCACGACTATCTACGTACGCGCAGGGCATATCCCGTTTTTTGCGTATAGCCAAAAGCCATGTACATTAATGTGACAATCATATACATTAGTTAGGTATTTATGATATTAGTGCTATAGGCAGAGCTGGATTTACACTAGGGGCAGTCGGGGCTAGAGCCCATAGAGGAAGATTTTCCAGGGCGGCAAAATTTGGAAATTTTCTCAATATAATTAATTCATTCTCTTAATTAATTGTTTTTTTAGGTTGCGTACCAATATGGTAAAAAGGGTTTCTTTTATGGTGGACCGGTGTGACTAAGTCTGTCCGTCTATCGCAGCTACAGAACTACCAATGCTGTCAACTTTAAATTTTGAATAGTTTTAGATGACATTTACTCAACAATTTTGCAAATAAGAGTGGCAATTCTACTAATTTTCACATTCGCATCTCAATTGCAATCTGTCAAAAATGTATGAAAATTAAGGGTTTTTTGACAGTTTGCGATTGACATGCGAATGCGAAAGTTGTTTAAAAATTTGTAGAATTGGCCTTCTATCTATCTATATCTATCTATCTATATCTATATCTATATCTATATCTATATCTATATCTATATCTATATCTATATCTATATCTATATCTATATCTATATCTATATCTATATCTATATCTATATCTATATCTATATCTATATCTATATCTATATCTATATCTATATCTATATCTATATCTATATCTATATCTATATCTATATCTATATCTATATCTATACATAATAATAAAACTGCAGAAAAGTGGTTTTTGTACATGAAAAAAAAATCCAAAGAAATAGCTAGGGTGTTAAAGAAAAACCCATTTCCAGCATTTTTAGAATTTGTGTCTGTTTGTCTGTTTGTCTGTTTATTTGTTCGGGCATCACGTAAAATCTGCGAAAGCAATGTTGATAACGTTTACACAGAAGGATTGAGCGTAACTTGGAGTAACATTTAGTTTTTGTTTCATTGCAATCGGTTCAGTCTATCAAAAGATATTTGAATTTAAAGTTTTCCAGAAGTAAAATTAGGGTTATGTGCACTTAGTCTCATTATTACTTCAAGTAACTTTTATACATAACAATAAACTAGCCCATTTATCGAGGAAGGTATAATAGGCTATATATCATCACGCTAAGACAAATAGGAGCGGAGCAGTAATGGAAAATGTGACGCAGACGAAGCTGCGCGGGTCAGCTAGTATAAAATAAAAATGAACTTATTTGTTTTGCAACAGCGACTGAAGGTGGTCTTGAAAATTCGAAGTGGGTAGCCCTACTAGGGCATGTGGGATAATGGAAAAGTTGCAGGACTTGAAAAGTAAATTGGGCATTTGTAAGCTAATTGACATTTGTAATTTAGTCATATATTTGATTGACATTTGATGTTTGGACAATTTGTTCTTTTTTTTCTTTGACATTTTAAATTGATTAATTTACTATGTAAACAATTTGTAATCTTTTTTTTATTTTGTGACATTGTAATTTGATAATATTTAGACAATTTGTAATTTAATTATTGCTATTTGATAATATGTAGTAAAGTCTTGATTTAGTTCATGCATTTTTTTTTTTGACATTAGAAATTTATTATTTTGTTTGAAGCATTATTATTACAAAATTTGCATGCCGAACTGAATAGGCGGAATATGTTGAACTTATTGTGTATCTATGATAAAATTTGTATAATACCATATTTCGGGCAAATAAATGAATCTATTTATCTATCTAAAAACGGTTTTTACACATTCTCAAACATGTTTTCTTTATTTTTAGGCTGCATGGTTTTCGACTTTTGACTTACGACTTTGCCCACTTCGTTGGACGGTCTATGGCACTCACAAATAACGTGGCTTTCTATTGGCAAAAGATTTTTCGAATCGGTTCAGTAGATCCAGTGATTACCCTACAACCTCACAAGCCCACAAACTTTACCTCTTTTTAACATTAGCAAAGAATAGATTTCACCGTTCCCCCCTATCTCTGAAGATTGCATAGAGAAAAATCTCAAATTATTCTATGTGATATAAGCCTATGTAAAGATTACAGGAAAAATAAAACGATGACATATCTAACTAGCACATTTTTTTAAGAAATCATCAACAAAAATAACATATGTTCCACTATCAGTCAAGTGATAGCACTGATCTAAAACTGCAATATTGCAGTTCGATTCTTCCGACACATACTTTCCGGCATAATTTATTTTGATGTGGTCTCCAAGGCGCCCGAAATTGAATCTTAGTTTATTTTTTTTTATTTGGAGAACACAAGCCTTTCTTTACATGTTAGTCTACCTACAAGTAGCATTGACACAACCACACTCACATTTTTTTTTTAAATTACATTTGTCGCACCCACTTTATATATTTTTTTTTTTTTTTTTTTTTAACACAGTCGCTGCCGTGTATATACACGGCAGCGACTGTGTTAGAATATCTAACTAATATAGGACTCGCCGAAATAATAATTAAAAAAAAACACGTTTTATATAGTGGTACGGAACCATCGGTGCGCGGGTCCGACTCGCTCTAAACCATTCTTTTTTTTTTGTTTAATGGATTATTCAAGAAATCCAATTCGTGCATTGTTTGTATAGTCGCAATTTTACAAATTACGATTTTAGTTGAAATTAATAATCAATAATTTATTTATTTTATTTCTTTTAAGATTAAAAAAAATCCCAATTAAATCTATTAATGATTTTAAAAGAAAAATAAATAAATTATAACTTTATGGAAAATTCAGTGTTGGGGCGGCATTTTCTACAGCGCCCAACGGCGGCACTTATTTTAGTCCGGCTCTGCGGATATACAGTCTTTTTCGTATACATTAATGTGAAAATCATATACAAAAACTAATTTTCCAAATCCGATTGGTACTTCCAGAGATTAGAGCGTTAAATCAAAAAACAAACAACAAACTCTTCAGTTTTATAATGTTATAGAATAAATAGATAATTCAAGCCAAGCCCCAACACACGTTCTAAAATCATATTCTCACAAGGAATTATAACTTACACTGCACACAGCAGGAATATTGAAAACGTTGTCTAGTAGAGAAATTACATCACAGGGACTTGGATTGAACGCACCATCTGTATGCAAATTGGGACTCATGGTGGGTCCCACACGAAACACAGGATTATAAGATCCGACAACATATTGCTACGTCTCCGGGCTATATGTCTAGGACCTAACGTAGATGGAGCGAGGTCTATCAACGTCTGAAGGCTTAGGTACCGATTTGTCAACTTGATCAAAGTTAACTGTCTCGTCTTGAGTATTTTTAGACTTTTTTGTAAAGGATCGCTGAAAGAATTGAGCTTTTTTTAGGGTAAGTTATTTCTGTGTGAATTGGTTGGTTTTCTTTCGGTGCTGAAACATAAAGTAAAGAAGCAAGTTACTGTGAAAATACCTATAAAATAAACTAAACTATTTAACCAAAAGCTCCGCTAAAAGACACAAATATTCTTAGTTGATAACACTGAAAACTTTGGTCTCTCACCGAAGTTACGTCACATTAAATATTTTCAATTACGTACTAGTTCATAATTACTTTCCAACACATACAAACCTCAAAGGAAACAGTACCCCAGTTCAATTAAATTAAAATTAAATTGAATATTAAACTTAATCAAATATATTCGAAAATGAGTGTTTTCAATCTACAAGCACTTATAATAAATGACTTTATTGATGGCAGCGCGATGCTCGCATTAATTTGATGAAACCCAAACGGAGCCCAGCAAATTACTTTACTCGTTAATTTCCTTAGAACCACCCCGCGGACAATTTTCATATTATATTTTTCGGATTTCCGGCCCTTTGGTAAATTAACGTTTATTTTTTTCAATTACGAAATCGTATAAAGAGTGTCATGGAATCACAGAACTGTCAAGGCCAGTTTCCCAATCTGTGAGTCTCACACTGAAATAGTATGATTTCATATGTTCTCGAATGTTTCTAGGACAAAATTGGCTAATTTCCTTACAACGTTTTACTTCACCGTTTTGACAGGAGCGGTAATGAAAAAGAAGAAATTGATATTTATAATTACGAACTAAGATTGTCACCTTGTATCAATTATTCCATATTTAATCAAAGATGCAAAGTTTATCATTAAGGTCCACGCAGAGTTGTAAACTAAAACAAAGTTGAACGTATCTAAGTAATTTTAGAAGATTATTTCAACCCCACAGAAGCTGAATAACCCCACTGGCAATAGAAATTACAATCAGTTAGCAAAGTTTGGAATAATTTAATTTCTCACGATACAACTTTGGTGGTTCAACAAAAAAAGTTGCGAAAAAGTTATCTAAATAGAATTTATAACAACATCAAGTCAATTATTCACTTGGCGAGACAGGTTACGGATAAAAAAAAACTACAAAATAGGTAGGTTATTTTTATACAACAACACCGATCTAGCTAGCTAGATGATTCAGTTTTATTTTTATGGTTAACTATCATTTTTTAAAACAGATTTGTGTTTGAGGCAGGAGATAAAACTACATGTAGTAATAAACTAGGTTGTGTTCTAAAAATTAAACCTACGCCTTCTGTCAAGCCTGTAATAACAAGAACCAATAACCCAAAAAAAAACAACCAGAAACACCAATTAATGAAAACTAACAAAATTCTTCACCTAAATAAAACAATGTTACCAACAATAAACACAACTCTTGCCTCGATCCTCAATCACATATGCTGGGGGTAGAAAATAAAATAAAAAATAACAAGCCTGGCAACACAGCCACTCTTGTGTCAATGTAACAGCGATAAAGATAACAAGGCTGCATAAATAGATGCTATCGCCCCTCGGGCCACAGAAAATAAATATTGCGAAAAAGTAGGTCACTAAAATGCTTTTGATCATGGTGAAATAGAGAAGGTACCTGCCTGATTTGTTGGTTCATGCTATTATGCTGAGGACCATTTCTTCACCTTTTTATGGGAAGGGAAGATGGTTAAAGCCTCTTGAATTAAATTACAGGTCTTACCTGTCTTACTTTATGGCAAGAAGCAACTTAAATTTTTCAATAACAATGTAATTAAAAATTGTCATTTACTACTTACTGGCTACAGTAACTAACGGTGGAGACTAACGCAGTAAAGGGAAATACGAGGAGTTTTTGACAGTTTGCGACTGCTCTGCGATTGCGATCACAACTTAAAATAGGTACGAGAATAGGGAATATGCATGAAAATGTATTTATGATCTGAACAGTTTATTTAAAAGTATTCTAAAATATAATACTAACAGTGAAATTAGAATCTAAATTGCTCGAAAAACGAACGAGATACAATTATTTTAAAACAAATAAATATCTGTCCCTCTCGCGAAAACGCTGTTTTCTATGGCAGCTGTATAGTCGTCGTGTAATTTGACGTCACAGTTCGTATCGGACTTCTTTCTAAATGTAGTCTTTGAATCTTTATAACTTCATAATGATGAAGGTTTTAAAAAAAATATTACATGATTTTTTACTACACCTACTAAGTATTTTAATTTGCAAATAAAAAAATCGCATGCATATTGCCAAACAATTTATAAGTTCTCACGGTGACATTTGAATAGAAATAGACTAGCTGTTACTACGCCACACGCGTAGCAAGGTCTCTACGACGTAGCAGTGGAGCTACGGAGTAGCATCGTAGCTACATTCAATACAAAAATTTAAAACCTCCATTGCTAATGAAAACACATACAACAACAGCCTTATTAAAGCACTTAAAACATAAACCAATTGAAGCTCCTTGCTACAAAGTGCGACACGACCCATCCCGAACGCTAAAGTACTGCCATTAAAGGTAAGGGAGCAAACAAATCGTTCTCTCCCGGCTAATTCGATATCGTACACTTAATTAATCAGAGTGAAAACTGCCGCGTCTGGGAACTACTCACTCCCTCCGTGAGGTGGGGAATATAGAATTTCCAGTCGGAACAAGGCACCAAGTAACTACGGAGATTTGTACAATGAGAAATGGGTGTTTAAAAGTGTGGAAAGCGCTCTGACGTACCTTAAATCACACCAGGTAGAGTTTTTAGACTGGTACAATTTGCCAGTAAGAACATGTTTTCTTGTGGTCATGAATCCTGCTCCCTAATTTCATTTTTTTAGGCATAATCTTCCCCACTTTCAATGGACGAACCAAATATGATGGCCAATTTCAAACTTTAATTCGATAAGCTGAATTAAAAAAAAAATAGTGCAAAAAAAACGAAAAATGTATTTATCATTACGGTATAGTATTAAGGTACATTTATTTAAAAAGCCTACGGCTCTTCTGTACCCGTCTGTTCTATGCTTCTGCCATTTAATCAGATTACTACGAGATTTTAAAAAAGGTCCTTCACGTCTTCAGTAATTGTATAGGTTTTTCATTAGTTTCTTGGCAGCCGAGGATTTTAGCTCGTTGTCTGTTTCTTAGCGTTTTTTCAAACAGGATTTTTGATTAGATTACATTTTCACGAAATAAGGGACGAAAGTGGGATTAGATGAATAAAATATTGATACTGAAATATTTTGCCCGAGAAAGATTAAGTACAGAGGGTGTAAGCACTAAATTAGTTTTTTTACACACGTTTTTATAAACTTACAACGAACCCTAAGCTCGCACATTGTTTGTTTCTTATTCAGATTTTGTAATCTTGCCAGACAGCAACAAATTTCCAATAGCATATGTATCCAGTATTTTTCTTTTTTTCATCAAAAACCCCAAGCGTCTTACAAGTCAGTTAATAAATAACTACCCAGCAGTTTACTTACCAGCTAGAACATTTTCCGCGGCTATTCCACGCTCGGTAATAGCGTTACGTTTAGGCTCGTGTATTATAAAGGCAGGCTTACCGCGTCGCTCATGATTAATGTGCTTCCAGCTTCATTATGTACTGAGCTGTTACGTCAAGTGGTTTCTGAAGCGGGTAGAAATTAAGCTAGACTGCGAAATGTTTGTTTAACGCTAAATTGCAGTGGAGAATTGTGAAATTATTAAAGAATGTGCAGTTTTGACAAAAGCTTTAAATAAAATTGCTGACTGTTTAGGAAAATACTTACAAAGCAATATGAATATTAATTTTAAGTTAATAAACATGTCATGTTTTGTTTTTACCTACAATGTTTTCAGTGATTTTAATTTTATACAGGGTGTAAGGGACAGCCCTTCACAAATTGATAGGGTGATTTCAGTATATCGTACTAAGTTGACCGGTACATGAAATTATTTCAGGAACTTTATAGGAATCCAATAAAACTGATTTGTTTAATTACCTCACACGCAAACTCAAACATTTATTTCAATTAAACCATTTACAGGCACTTTTGAATTGTCAAGGTCGGTCGGTCCAAAAAGATGAAGCTATTTGCACGTTCCAAAGCGTAGATCTCTATGGAGAAGAACGTGCAAGAAACTCCACGGACACTCTTTTAAAAATAATAAATTGTTACAAAGTTTTCTTGACATCGTGTTGAAATTATACATACATGTGAGAACGATGTGACGAGCATGATAAAAACATCCGAACTAAAAAAGGAATAATTCAAAGAAATAATTAAAATAAATTAAAATAAACCATGGCAGCTGAGAAATGACCAGTCCCAACCGACGGCGGCATGACATGCGCCAGGCCCATTCGTCTCAACCATTTTGAATGGAGCCACATAATTTAACGCATACGCCACCATCAGCTAGGCTTTTGAGTGAGCATGACACTCCCAACCGCCAGGGTACTTGAGTCTATACAATGCAAACACACACATATTTAAAAATGTTGGTACTATTGATTTATCAAATAAAGAACAATAAATCAGTGTGTGAGTTAAATTAAATATAAAAGTCATTAAAGACATCTATAGATATACTAAATATATTAATACAAACATTATCAATAAGTTTGACTTTGTTTACTACACCTCAGACTGTCCTATGGAGCAGGACCAGCATGTTTCCAAGCATTCTTATCTTGAATATAATCATCTAATTTGTAATATGCTTGTTTACGTGTGCTTTTAACATAATTTTTAAATTTTCTTTCATTTAATTCTAATATGTCACAAGGTATTTTGTTGTAACATTTAATACAGTACCCCATGAAAGATGTTCGTACTTTGGCTAATCTATAAAATGGCTGATCTAAATTATTTCTATTTCTAGTATTAAAATTATGTCTATCACTAATTTTGCTAAAGAGATGTCGATTTTTCCTTACATACATAATATTTTCATAAATGAATTGACATGGGACTGTCATAATATTAATCTTTTTAAAGACTTCCCTAAGAGAATCGCGTCGACGTAGATTATAAATGGCTCTGACAGCACTCTTTTGTAAAATAAATATGGATTCAATGTCAGCAGCCCGACCCCATAGCAAAATACCATACGACATAATGCTGTGAAAGTAACTAAAATAGACCAAACGCGCAGTTTCTACATCTGTTAACTGTCTTATCTTTCTAACAGCATAAGCGGCTGAGCTTAGCCGCGCCGCAAGAGATGTTATGTGAGGTCCCCATTGCAATTTCTCGTCTAAAGTGATTCCCAGGAAAACCGTCTGATCAATAAATTCCAGTTTTTGTCCATTCAATACGATGTCACATTCGTTACTTTTAACATTTGGTAAAGTAAATTTAATACATTTGGTTTTTTTTTCATTCAATACTAAGTTGTTTGCCGTAAACCAATCTTGAACTTGATGAATAGAGTTATTGACATCATCAAGATTTTGTGACCGTCGTTCTATCTTAAATATCAATGATGTGTCCTCAGCAAATAACACCATCTTTGGCTCATTTTGAAGCAATTGGGGCAAATCGTAAACGCAACGCAATGTATCGCTACCTCTGCAAAACGCACGCAGCGAACGGCAGCGCAGCGAGCTTTCGAAAGGACAGCCGCGCTCGCGCCACGTGTTCAACAGCTGATTTCATGCGTCGTTCATTAGTTTTTTTTTTTTCATTTTAGCTGTGTTATTTACATTAATGGAGTTCTGTATACAGATAATGTAACTTTACATTGAAATAAAGCAATAAAAACTGAAAAAACTAAAAAAAAAAACCTGAGAAAAATTCCACAAGAATATGATTCAAAATAAGGAGCTGATTGCACCCTGTTAATTTGTGGATGGCTGTCCCTTACACCCTGTATAATGTATGGACCTTGTCTGAAGTAAATAAAGGAATTGAATTGAATAAACACAGAAAACAGAAGACTAAAAAAATTTGACAATCACTGACGAAAAACAAAAAAAAAATCTTTTACATTGCAACCGTAAAATACAAACTCAAAATGCATTTAAAATCCCATGCAGTTAAAACAAAATTCCTAACATAAACACACAAAAAATCTGCACAAATACACTGTTCAAATTCCATGTGAACAAAATTACACGTCTGTGATGTTGACACACAGTGTCAATCCTAGCTAGTGCCTCACAAAGCCCGCTCACCAGCTGCCTAATACATTCAGTTTCACACTGTTCCATTTAAACTAAATTCGACAGCATAAAATTTAAATTTCGGAAAATTAAGTCACTGCACCCGACTATTTTGGCCGGATGTGTATTTACCTTTGAATTCCAGATTGTAGCAACTGCGTTGCTAGCTAACAGCTTTGAATCAATTTACAGTTGATTTAAAATGTAAATTGTCAACTCATTAGAGTTATACATATACGAAAAGGTTGTTCATGAATATGGCAACCTCCTTTCAGAACAATAACTCTCTTTCAATGCTTAACTCAAAATGGTTTTATTGTATTGAAAGGCCAATTGAAAAAAAAAATACTGGCCGCTACGCATGGAAGCCATTTAAAACAATACGCGATTGATTCTTTTGTTTCCTTTAATTTGTATATTTTTTATTATTTCAGTTACGATTTTTACCCAGCAATTAAAGACAAAAGTAATTAAATGTATTAAAATAAAACATGGCACAATACTTGCTTGTTTTAAAAACTTTTTTTGTTCAGAATATTGTACAACACGGTAAAATCAAACTTTTGTACAATTTCATCAAGTTTTGAACAAAAAATTATTTTATTTTCTGTTTGTTACAGAACCATCGACAAATGACTCGGAATACTCCATCTACGTTGGCAAATGGACTGAATGCAACCCTCTGGGAGCGGGGGAACACGCTGCACGCACCATAGAGAGGTACAAAAAGCAGGCATACTTTTTTTTTAATTTTGACAAGAAATATTTATAACATAAAAAAAGGATAGATTTTAGGATATTTTCGAAAAAAAGTTTATGTTGAGTGCATAATTATGTTTAATGGTTTTACGACTGGCCCATCTTACATTTGTTTTTTTTTTTAATATGACTGGTGCTCTTTGATAGTTTCGCATAAAGCTGATTTTGAAAACCCATGGTTAAATGGTTAGCTTTTCATGCAGTCGTTTTCCTTGTCATCAACTTTTGCAATGAATTTTTTTTAACTTAGGGTTTATTTGTCACTAGACGGATATTTTCTAAGTAAAGTATTGACATATTTAGTACACAAAATCTGTCAAAAATCAATCATTGAATAAATACATTTAAATAAAAAAAATCTAACTAAGATCAAAATACAGTACATGTTTACCTATTTTACAACATAATTTAAAAGAAAAAACCCTTTAACATTTTGACAAATTGGATGCCACTTGCCAGTCGATCCATCACACTCGCGCAAGTTACTCGCTTTCAAAAACTCCATTAATCTTCGTAGACTAGATCCAATACTTTTTATTAGAGCGGTGTCCTATCAAAGTTGTCTAGTCTGTAATTACAAAACAGTCTTAAGTATTCATTGTAGAAAACCTGTACGAAGTGGTACACACAACTTTTTAATGGGACCAAACCCGCGAAAAAAATTAGCTGTCCAGTACATTTTGTTGAGTTATGCGCGCATATATGTATATGTATGGGGCAGTCAATTTTTTTTCGCAATATCAGTTTTGTTTTTTAAAAGTTGTTCACAATGATGGGTATAATGGCCCCTTTTTAGGGTTCCGAACCCAAAGGGTAACCAACGGCACCCTATTACTAAGCCTCCGCTATCAGTCCGTCCGTCCGTCTGTCCGTCAGCGGCTGTATCTCAAGAATCGTTGGCTGGTTTTTTTTGGGTAATGCGTTCACTCTTTTACACGGTGTTACTTATTATTATATATATAGTTACTTATTTATTTGCACTAGCTTTTTCCGCGGTTTCGGTCCCGATTTTCCTATTTATCACAGAAACCCTGCATTTTTTTTTCTAAGTATTAAGCATCTATGGCACTCAGCCATACCGTACTTTTGTACCGAATAAAAAATTTCAACGTATCAGTGGTTGGTAACCATAGATAAACTTCAATTCAACCTAAAAAATCGGTCAAAAGCGAGTCGGACTCGCGCATGAAGAGTTCCGTACACAGCATTTTTCTTATTTGTTGTTATAGTGGCAACAGAACACGTTCTGTGAAAATTTCAAATTTCTACCTATTACGTTTCATCAGATATAGCCCGCTGACAGACGGATGGACGGACAGACTGAAAGCGGATAAAATACAAAAATACAAATAATTTTATTAATGCTTCAGAATACATAGGGTTTTAGTGTTTGTAGCCTCATTTTAAGCAATAAGGATGCTTAGTAATAGGGTTCCCTTTGCGTACGATACCCTAAAAAACTACGTATTTACAATATTAGTTTAGAATGTTAGAAAACATTCCATCGATAATGCCATAGACAGAGTTTTTACAAAAACATTCCCAATCTTAGCCTTTAATCGAGATTGAAAGAAGCGAAGATAAAAATAATTCTTTTGATATAACATTACAAGTATTCTCGGCCTTCCTGTTATTTGGACCTTTCTTGTATCTTTTTTCTTCATTCTTCCGTTCAGAATATTTCCGCACAGAAAAATTCCTGACAAAAAACTCATGTATGGACGCTTTTTTGTGTAATATTTCTATGTGTGTGACTTATTTCCTATAGATACATGCGGACGGAGACGGACTCGCTAGTACACACGCCCCGACTTGGTCTGCAGCGCCGGCAGGTGCAATGTCGCAAGAAGGACGGACAGTTTGTTGAAGCCATGTAAGTCTACCTACATTTTCAGACCTTGTAACACAACTCCATGCCTAACCTTTTCCCAACTATGTTTATTGGGGTCGGCTGCCAGTCAAACCGGATTTAACTGAATACCAGACCTTGTAAGACAACTAATGCTTGTAATAATAGGCACAGCAAACACCATATTTCGCTAGTTATTTGTTGGCAAGTCAAATTACACCGTAATGAAAGCGACTACCACGTTAAAATTCAGAGACAAATGTAGAAATTTCGAACGGAGTGTAAACAAGCTAATAAAAATTCGTATTGTGAATTAGCTTCTATTAATTCGTATTTTAAATCCTTTATACGAATTTATAATACATTTCTACAAGCTTGTTTCTTTCTTACTTCCTGAAGAATTTCGTAAGGAAGAGTAAGCTTATAATAAATTCCTAATTCCGTACCAAAAACATCTCAAAATTAAGAACTGTTCCGTACTTTACTGACAATACACGTTTCAATATTCACATATTGTCAAAGAAATTTCATATCGTCAAAGTTGTCTCGTCTTGTGGCTCAAGGCTTGCATTCTTACGACACTTGGAAACTGGGTCATTTCGCTCACTTATTGATCTAAAGCCACTTGCTCATATAAAAAGTTTATGTGCTAAGTTATGGCGGCGAGATGGAACATTTTTCATCTCTCGTCACGTGCCTCGCAAACAGTTTTACTGATCATTATTGGAATTTAAGCTGACGTTTGTTTCACAAATGCTTTCTCGAATTTCGTCGTGAATAAATGATGGTGCGCGTTTTAGAAATGCTGATTTATGTTGAAGACGTGTTCATCGGTTCGATGTGGCACACAAGGATTGCTACATCGGTATTATCGACTCTGAATATTGCTATATCCGCAAAAACGTTCTGACTTGCTCATTAAAATGACGAAATTGTAATGAATAGCGCCTTTAATTTAGGTCAAATTTAGCATGTCGTAACTTTAAAGCTGTTTTTATTCCCTATTTGAATAACTTCCGGATTTAATCTTAAACTTAATAAACATTTGAGAATTTTAAGTTTAACTAGATTAAAGTTTTTCTGTTAAACTTTTTATCCAAATACATGTTTGTATTGCATTGTAACTCGTATGTTAAATCAACAAATTCTTCTCAGGTACTGCGGGCCTACACTGGCACAGATAGGAACTGCTCGGGTGTGTGTGATCAAGGAAGATTGCATATTGGCTGAGTGGTTGCCATGGCGACCGCGGCCAGATGGTGCGCTCGTGAGGACAAGGAGACTGAAGCGATTGCCGCAAGGTTTGTACACTAATAGTCTACAGCAACACAAAAAAAAAAAAAACTCATTCTTAATATGGATATATGTACATATGAAGTAGCTGTCTATGTGTTGTGTTTTTCACAATTCTCACGAAGAGTTTTCATATAATGGCAATATCTTGCCACATTTAGAGAAAAGAAAGAATACGATTTGTTTCTATCGTAGCCTGGCGTTATGTCTTAGCGGATGATTTCGCCTTCATTTTCGGATAAAACGAAGTACACGTGCTTAAACTTTGTCTGTCACTGTGTCACTAAATTGATTCGTGCTCAACATTATATGATTGCTTATACTAAAGATGAAGCGTGTCAGATAAGTTCAGCAAGCAGCAAAAGACAAACTTTAATAATGTCAATGGAATCTCTTAAAGTCATTTATAGCAGAACTGTACATGTTTGTACTTTTATCCTTCAGTTTCTGACACAGTTTTTTAATGTACCCAGGTGGAGGCAGGGAATGTGAAGTGGTGGAGGAAGTAAGACCAGCTGCCTTGGAGGCGAGCGCTCATTGGACGCCGGGACCCTGGGGCCAGTGTCGCGTGGCTATCGAGATTGGACACTCTACTGCCTTGCCTGGTTAGTACTTGAACTCGTTACAATTACGCATATGCCCAGAGGGCATTATCATCAGCGCTGGAGCGTGTAGGTCGAGGAGTAAGGAGCTCTCCGAGTCTTGGGCGTTTATTTCTATTTAGAAGAAAGATGTGACTTAATCTCAGACAATTTGTTTTGAAATAGGATGCTGCATCTTTTATTTTGTAGGAGGAACTTTACGAGTACCTAGTTAGAAGACAGAAAATCTGACACCAGTCTTGCCAAGGGGTATCGTTTTACCCAGTTACTGGGTTGTGGAGGTCAGATCGACAGTCTCTCCATGTAAAATACTGGTTTTAAGCTGCATCCAGTTAGAATGGAAGCGGGCAAAAATTTCTTTTTTTCTTTTTATAAGCACGCGTTTGACAATTATCTCACCTGATGGTAAAAGATGGTAGAAGGACCATTTAGGGGCGCCAAGTCAGAAGTCAGAAAATCTGACACCAGTGGTCAGGGGACCACAGGGTATTTTATTACCCAGTTACTGGAGGAGTTGTGGAGGTCAAATAATGTTCAGCTGCATCTGGTTTGACTGAAAGACGACCAAAACATTTTTAGGAAAAGGCTAGGCAGTTTGATTGACAAGAGCCTGCCTCCTTGGATTAAAATTAATCACATTATCTTGTCCAACTCCTGCTCTACTGAAATAAATATTTCATTTAATTAAGGAAAACTGAGGTTAAAAACCTTAACACTCGTCCAATAAATATAGGATTCCTAGTGACCTGTTACCATTTCTATATCCCATTTTTTTTTGGCATTTTAAAATTTAATTTTTTGACACTTTAAATATAATTTATTGACATTTTCAATTTATCGACATTTTAAAATTTAATTTGTAAATTCAATTTATTGTTTGTTTATTTTTGTACTGACTACAATAAAGTATATATTAGTAAATATAAATAAATTAATTTATTATTATATGTATTTATATTTAACGACGTAAATTAAATTCCTTCCTACCTAATACTCGCAACAAATTAAAGCATTCATATTAATTACTCACAAATTAATTTACTCGCTACACGGTGTCTCATTTTCTATGACATCAGCTGTCATTATCGTTCCTTTGTTCCATTTATCGTAGAAACGTTGGGGATGATAATAAGGTTAATTTTGATGAGTAATGGACAATCGCTTCCACTGACCCATTGTTCTAACGAGATTAATTGATAAACTGACATGATTTGTTGCGATAATTATGCCAGGACTTGCTGCGAATTGTTGCATGAATTTCTGTTCAGGGAGATAGGGGTCGATAACCTAGATGTGACGTGCATTTGCATAATGTAAGCAGGGTATTAGCTATTAATGGATGCATTTCCGATTGATAGTGTGATACAAATTAATTAGCATTAATGTTATCTTGATACTACAATTTCGTTAGCATCACATTTTTATTAATGCTCTGCTCCTTTTGGCCGTAGCGTGATGTTATTCTATAGCCGTCCTCGATAAATAAGCTATCCAACACTAAAAGCGGAGTTCCGGAGATTATCGCGTTCAACCAACCAACATATGTCTGTGGAGAACAGTTCACAATTATACTTAGTCTGATTGGGGTTCCAAATTATTGAGAACTGTGTCAATGACCAACGTAGGCAAGGGTCTACTCAAAAAGTCCCCTCTGTTAAGAATACAGCCCTTATCTACCTTACCCCCAACCTTATCGTCCAAAGCCTGTGTGTTTCCAACAATGGGAATCTCACTGTCCGATATTTAAATAGCCAAGTAGCGGGGGAGACAGTAATACAAAAATATCATGTTAATGTCCCTCAACTTTGTACAAGAGTATAGAGTAGACTTAATGTTCAACAACAAACAAGAGCAGATAGAATACATATTACAAGCAATTTATCTGAGCTGAACATTAATTTCATCTTGATCCTAAAGCGTTCGCTGACGTGATGAATATGGCGTTTGGACGCGAGCCATGTATTAAAGCTGCATCGTTGATCACTTAGCCCGCGTTACATATTCATAGAATTTGTATGAAGACTTGAGCGGATAGAAGCATCCAGGAAAATGAACTTAGTTCTGAAAACTACGTACGGTGATGCGCCAACGGTACACGATGGAACTGATGGAAGTTCCACTCAGTGTACGTAAACGTTTTGAGAATACTTGCATTGTGCGTACAGCTAAAGAGTGGTTTTTGTCTGTATATCCGGATAGCTACAACTAAGTAATACTCAGTCGGGAATGAGTGGTTTAATAGGCTAGTTTCCACCATCAATAAATTGTAAATCTATTTAGTCCGTCAGTTAGAGTATTGAAAAATAATGAATACGTCCTTTTTGTTTTTGTAAATTTAGTGAATATTGACAAAAATAAAACGCATCAAAACTCGTCAGTGGGGGCTCGTGACGTCAGAACGCACTAAAATCATACCACGGCGTGACGTATTAAGAATTTTAAAAGAAAAAAACGGTGCAAATATTTTTTGATAATCCAACTGACGGACCAATTAGATTTTTCAGTGAACAAGCCTATTCTAGGCAAGCGTGCCCCATTGTCGACCATATCATCGCTTTCCATCAGTTGAGATTGTGATCCAAAGCAAGCCTACAATAATAATAAAAAAACTGTAGGTTTTAAAAAGTCAATTCACAATGCTAGAGAGCACCAACTCAACCCGAAAGGACGGTACTGGAAATGGACTTGGTACTCTAATGGAGTACCATCGAAGTCATTCAAACAATACGTCAAGTGCTGAAGGGTGGGGCAGTTTGCAGTTGTGCTACGTAAATATGGATTTCAAAAACATATAACGTTTACTAAGTATTTAAACAAATTGTAACCAACATGCACTAAAATTACGGACATTTTTATAGGAAGCGCAATAGGACCTCAAATTTTGTTGTTCTAGAGATCAGTCCTGGTTTTAGTTCAAATATTATTTTTAGTACTAGCCTGAAAACGATGGGATCACGAGGCTTACAAGTTATTAAAGGACTGGCACAGTCGCCTTTGTCTTGCATTGTGAATTCCCGTCTCGATAAATAAAAATGAAATGCTCATTGCCAAGCGTATTACTGGAGAACGGATTAAACAATTTCGTCCGTAAAATGTTTTTAGGAAAAGAGAATAGACAAAATTGGAAAAATTAAAACTCTTAAGTAACTTTTACTTTACTAAGCCATTTTTCCTCTGTGTTTTTTTTTAGTATTCATTCCGTGTGAAAGGTCAACGTCTGTCGAATTAGCTATTTATACTCGTAAATAGTAACAGCCATATCAAGCAAACCCTAAAACATATTTCAGTCAACACCGACGATGACGATGACGCAGATGATAATGACGCGATCTACGATGACGACGACGATGATGACGACGGAGAAGATGAAGGGAAGGCAGCTCGGGACGCGGGCTGCGGGGGAGGGGTGCAGCGACGAGACGCGACCTGCGTGCGCGCCGATGGACGAGCGCTTCATCCCGCACAGTGTGCTCATGCACCGATGCCTACGCTTGTGCAGCCTTGTGAGGTGAGAATACCTATTTTTGCAGCTATGTCGTGACGACAATGACGTGATCTAAGTTGTTAAGTAGAAATTGAAAGGAAACCAGTGCAACCTTGAGGTAAAATTAGCTGCAACACACCTCCTTGCTAATCCCTGCATTTCCCGTAGGGTTAGGAGGTGAAAAGATGATGTTCGTATGTATGTGTGTATAAAAATAGTTCAGAATGAAGATGACGGGAATAATTTGAGAACTCTACATATTCTATATCCCAGCTACAAGTGAAATTTGTTAATTATAAATGAGTACATTACCAAAGTAGAGCTACTTTGTGAATTTAGTCATAATCTGTGTGCCAATTCTACTAATTTTCACATTCGCATCTCAATCGCAATTTGTCAAAAATGTATGAAAATTAAGGCTTTTTTGACAGTTTGCGATTAACATGCGAATGCGAAAGTTGTTTATAAATTATTGGCCCTCAGATCGGGTATTCCGAATGTGAATGGAAATAATTATACTCCGTTATCCGAATAAATAAAGTTAAGCCTCAGTCATACTTGCTTGTTCCAAATCGACCTGCAATTCATCATTCTAGTCAGCTGAACTTAGGCATGAGTCAATATAATATGGGGCGCTTATGGCTAACATAGGTATTCTACCTTGACATAAAAACTTCTACGTTCTGACTCATGATACCATGATTCACTTTCAGTAATATTTTCTTGAAATCCAATTATTAAAGCTGTATTTCACAGAAAATAACCATGACTGTTTGGGATGACTCACAGCAATGTCAGGGTGGATAAATAATGATGACTGAATCATTTGAGTTTATCGATAGACGAATTGCCCTGTATAGCTATTCTGTAACAATCTCATCTTGATAACCTAGGTGAAGTTCATGAGCTGCCAATTCCTTGTATCAATTCAAAAGACAACTTACTTGATGCTCCCTTCAGTTTAGTTTTCACGATGAGTGTTTTTACAGAATCAGCTCTTTTAATATAGGGAACGACTTTTTAGATTAATTTTGATTTTTTCCTTTATTGTTTTCGTCTTTGTTATAGGTGCCTTGTCCACGTGATTGTGAGGTTGGCGAATGGGGAGAGTGGGGAGCTTGCCAACCAACTGACGGATGCCCGCTGTTCCCAGTGCAACAACTTACTACTACTGGTAATTTATAATTTGTTATTTAAAGATAGAAATTATACCAAAATATCTTCTTTAATCCGATCACAATTAAAAACCTAAAAGACACACAAATGGAATAATAGTATCGTTTATTTAAATAAAAAGGGCACATTTACAGTAAACTTATTTATCTTAAACTTTTAAGAACACAGTTGCTAATTTGCCTGAACTAGGAACTGAAGCGATTTAACTTTGAATACTTCGACGAAATAATGAGAAATCTGAACTGTTTTGATATTTTCATTGATGTGGTTTAATGCTGATTATAATAGCGAAACCAACTGAACAGCAGTAAAAACTTTTTTTATTAAGTTTCCTAGTGTAATTGTACCAACATACACAATTTTGGTACAATTACACAAGGAAACTTAATGAGGGTTTTCAGGTCAATTTACTCCACCAGTTGGCGCTACATAGGTGAGAAGTCTTCTTTATTGAAAAAGTGACTTTGACATTAAGGTGGAAGCGCCAGGGTAGCCCGCGAAATTCAAATATTTTTATGTTTTTTGCAATTTGCCGGTCAGTGTGAAGCTGTATGTTGAACAAAATACAATTTGCGGTCGTAACGCATATTTATCTAAGGAATTATATCCATTTTAATTATCAGTATAACCCTCTAAGTTCATACAACTCGATTGAATGACTTTTTCACGAAATAACATTCAATCGAGTTCTATGAACTTAGAAGGTTATATTGATGGATAATTGCTCTTTACGATCGTGAACCGTATTTTGTTCAACATACAGCTTCACACTGACCGGAAAATTGCAAAAAACATAAAAATATTTTAATTTCGCGGACTACCCTGGAGCTTCCACCTTAACATGACGTCGACTTCAACTTAACAAATCTCAGAAAACAAGCTGTTTGAAAGGTATTTGGGACTGACACCTCAGTGCTGCCATCTGGTGATCGAAATTTCAGAAAACTCTCATTTGAAAACAACAGCTATCATCTTAAATGTACTATTTTCTCGTACACCAATAAGTCTTGGAATAACTTAAAGCTACCTTCTCGCCTCCAGGCTACAGCGTCCGCCGCCGCCGAGTGATATCCGCAGCGTCCGGGGGCGGAGCACCCTGCCCCCCTCTGGAAGAGAAGCGCACCTGCAGCACTCCTCGCTGCGCCTCCTGGAAGGCCCTGCCCTGGGGCCCCTGCGTGCTCAACCAGCCGCACACCACCTGCGGCCCAGGCAAGAGGAGCCGGGAGCTGAGATGTGTTGGTCATGATGGGGTAAGGGAATATGACGCAAATAACTAGAACCACAACCTGACTTCGGAGTCTTGATTTTAATTTTAAATCAAGAATAAAAAGATAACTTGTAAATAATAATATCCTTGGACATTTCACACAACGCCGTAAAGTCCCAAGCTAAGCAACCTAATGCTTGTGTTATGGTAATGAGATGGCTGATAAACTACTTATATACATTTTTTTTGTAAATACATACATATTATGGATAGAAAAACACCCAGACTCGGAACAAATACATGTAGATCGTACAAATATTCCGTTCCATTCGGGAATCGAACCCGCGACATGCTGCGCAGCAGTCAATCGCTAAACCACTCCGCCAACCGTGTCGTCTAAAAATGACCCCGGAAAATGGCAAACTCCATAAGATTCTAAAATATCGCGTGAAATTGTAAACTTTTTTTCTAAATAAGACAAGGATATATTGGAAAGTATTGAATTTAGATCGGATTTATTATTTACAAAAAGATTTTTATTAAAAATCTTATCAACATTTATTACAATCTTACGGAGTCTGCCATTTACCGGTGCCATAGACAAGCGCGCTCATACACAACATAGCTTTTAATCAGGTCAGCTTGTGGTCAACCCAAACCGATAAATAATAAAAAAAACTAATAGAAGGTCAAAATAGTAAAAACTGCATCTAACTAACTAGCTATAAAAACATCGACACTGCACTTAGAATTGTCATTTATAACAAGCAATTTGCTTTAACAAACTAGAGTATGTCCTTTTGCATTATCCTATATTGACAATCTGTACTTCCTTTCCATTAAAACTCACGTATAACTTCACTTTTGAGCATTGATATATACAAACCCTTTGAGACACAAACACACATATCTTTTACTTTCCAAAAGCTATTCTAATCAAATTCCTTTAACCCTTCAGAAAGAAGCTCAACGCGCATGGTGCAGTGGAACTGGCGCACCACCTCGCAGTGAGAGATGTCGCATCGCCTGCGCTGGTGACTGCGTGGTGTCGTCATGGGCATCTTGGAGTCATTGTTCTGCTCCTTGCGCCGCAGCTGCTCATCCACGACCTTCCAGGACCAGGCGACGGCATATACTGGCTCATTCAGCACCAAGTAAGATCATACTACTGCTACATTTAGGAGAACGTGTCCCATCGCCTGTGCTACTGATTGTGTGATGTCGTCCTGGGCAACTTGGAACCACTGCTTGGCAGTTTGTGCGGCAGCATCCCATCCCTTACCTTCCAGAACCAAGTGACGTCATATCTGGCTCATTCAGCTCCAAGATCATACTACTGCTACATTTAGGAGAACGTGTCCCATCGCCTGTGCTGCTGATTGTGTGATGTCGTCCTGGACGACTTGGAGCCACTGCTCTTCACTTTGTGTGGCCGCATCCCATCACTTATCTTCCTGGACCAGGAGACGTCTTATACTGGCTCATTCAGCTCCAAGTAAGATCCTATAGTACTACTTCATTCTGGGATAGGTGTCGCAAAGCCTGCGCTGGTGAATGTGTGGTATCGTTCTGGGCTTCTTGAAGCCACTGCTCTTCACCCTGCGCCGCTGCTGCTCATCCACAACCTTCTAGGACCTGGAGTCTACATATTATACTGGGACATTCAGCTCTAAGTAAGTGAGTCATACTATTACTTCATTAAGGAGTAGGTGTCACATCACCTGAGCTGGTGACTGTGTGGTGTCGTCCTGGGCGACTACCCGGCTCCTTGCGCAGCCGCTGTCCATCCCTGACCTTCTAGGACCAAGCGACGGCACATACCCTGGGTTCCCCTGAGTTCGGAAATCTGAGCTGTAGCTGCACAATCACAATTAGATGCTGTGCTGTCATTAGCACGTAATAAATGATGGACTGTAACTAAGTAGATCATAGTATCTTTACGCGCCTTACTTATTTCGACCTTATAAAGACTTGCTGCATCCACCCACCAAAGTAAGACGAGTTCCTAATTTTACTATGTCCTAACAGGCACAGTTCCTTACACCAAACAACACTGTTTGCCACCAACATGCGGTAGTTTAAAAATCAACAAGCAAAATTAATGACCAATCAACACCCTATTTCAGACGGCTGGCCATGTCCTCCGGAAGACCAATTACTCCAGAATGAGACCTGCAACAGTCACGCTTGTGCCACCTACTCCTGGCTCGCTACGCCGTGGGGACCCTGCGAGAGAAGGCGGCAGGATTATTTGCCTGCTACTAACTATACGGACCTGCTTGTAAGTTGATAGTTCATCCTTCCAGAAGATCAGAACCAGTCATCATTTCAGACCAAAAGACATCCACTGCAGAACGTAGGTACTTCAAAAGGTCCTACGTTTTTTACACCAAGCAGGCTCTGTACTCATATTATAAGTAACTTCTCCGTTAGTCTCGCGGTCGCAAGCATGACTGCGAGCGTGTGGTGGGGTCCTAGTTTTTATTCCCAAGTCAGGCAAAAAGTGTTTTTGGGTTTATCCATTAGGAATTCTTCTGTGACAGCTCGGAGTGGAAGTTGGTGGTGTGAAACCCCCATGCCTCGGATAGCACGTTAAACGGTTGATCCTGCGCCAGATCCCATCGGAATATGGGGGTGATGGAAGAAGGAATGCACTTGTGATACCGCACACTTGTACAGAATAATGTACCGCGCCGATGGCGATACACTATCGTTCAGATTCATCGATCATCTGATGAGATTGGCCGCCAGTCACGAGGACTTTAAAAGAAAATCAAAAGCAAATTTCGTATAATCTTTCCAAGACGTTTCCTTTAATTTTATAAGAAAATTTTCGGAGACAATTCCCTTCGTTTGTATTTTTCTTCTTCAGATTTTTGGCTAATTTAAATACCTACCATTTCTGTGCAGCAGTTGTCAAATGAACTCTCAAATATGTTCTGTGCACATGCTATGGCTATATTCATGACTTTTTCAAATACACTTCAGGATGGAGACTCATACAGCGAGAGTGATGAAGAGGAGCCGTGTATTGAAGAAGGCGACATGGTACGAGATGTGATGTGTGTCCAGAACAACGCTGACGTGGTCCGAGAGGCTTTGTGAGTATTTATAAACTGCCATCTTTTTTTGTTCTCTTTATCTCATTGGAAATAGGTCTCTTTCGTAAATTAATCTGCCTAGCCTTTTCCCAACTTTTTTGGGGTTGGCTTCCAATCTGACCGGATACAGCTGAGTACCAGTACTTTACATGGAACGGCTGCTTATCGGACCTTCACAACTCAGTCTCGGTTTATAAATAGATGGACACCACTGACCTCTACTATACAAGTACGCTAGACTGCATAACATCGATGTCGATGAAGACCTTTGATTTTCGCCATTTTGGTGCTGATAGCAACGTGAGTGTCCATGACTCTAATACTTGCGATGGGACACAGCCCTAAATAATTCTTTTATTTATGGACTTGTCTATTAAAAAAAAATATTTCTTGAGAGTAAGTATCAAATATTTGGTAGCAGCATACAGTCTTTTATATTATATCTATATATTTATGTAGTGATAATTTGTTTTACAATAATGTGAAAATGGCTAGATAAATTTTCCGACTGTAAAGTTTCTTTAAAATGTTTCTGTAAATCTGGAAACAAATTTCTGGTAGCATAATATTTCAATAGTACTTTTGTAATTGCTGGAAAATTTCGACTGAAATGATTCACTATCGAAAGAATAACATCGATTTGGAATATTCACACCTCTTTTCACCAGAGGCGTATGTGTCAATGTGTCAATTTTAGTTCTGAAACGCTTGAGCGGGGCGCTTTGAATCTGCACAAACTGTAATTTCATCAAGTATATTAAGTCCAGCTTACTTATATTAGAGGTCAGTGATGGACACTCACCTAAAAACTATCGCTTCACCTCGGAGATCGATCCAATCGGATATCATTAAACTATTCACGAGCTCCTCTTTCCAAAATAATATTACTTATTTAATTTTGATGGACCCTGTAAGTCAGTATTTTGTAACTTTTGTGTTTTTCTTTTTGGATGGTCTTCTATCTCTAGAAAGGTTACAGTCGTTTTCAAACGTCTTTTATAATGCGCACAGCAAAGGAGTGGAACTCTCTGTCTGTGTCTGTATTTCCGAACGCTTACAACCTGAATCTCTTCAAAGTTAGAGTAAACAGGCTCATTCTGGGTAAGCTCGCTCCATCGTAGACTTTGTCTCTGTCATTTCTGACCGAGACTAAAGTCAAGAGCAAACCCATTACAAATAAAAAAATAAATTTAAAAAAAGTCGGTAAAAGACCTTGAAACCTTTACCATTCAGGTGTGCCCCGTTGAGACGTCCTGCCTCACGGCGTGCCTGCACGGTTCGTTGTCGTCGTGGATGCAGAGTGGAGGCCTGGATGCCCTGGTCGCCCTGCCCTAATACTTGCGGTGAGTTGGATCAACGTGACATTTATTAGATTCAAAGCTCGAAGGCTTTGAATCTAATAATTGTCACGAGGACGAATATTTATTAATTTATTCTTTTTTTTTCATTTTATATGGATTCGCGCATGCTCAAAGTAAATCAAAAGGATGGTCTGAGATTATTGAAACAATTTTCCTAAAAAGAAAGTCAAAGTTCTTGCTGTCGGATCTTAAAACTGATCCTTAACTTTCTCCATTAGAGTAAAGCTGTTTTCAGACTACGCTATAATAATATAGCATAGAGTATATAGAGTATACATATAGCAGATAACACAACAATATCGCGCACTATACATTGTCAATCGATCGAATCGATAACGTATCCATAACAATGTGTGGTGCGCGATATTGTTGTGCTATGGGCTATATACTATATGCTATATATTATAGCGTAGTCTGAAAGCAGTTTTAGCACCTGTTTACCACATGTCCCATGTCCCTGAACGAACTGATCCTATATACTTATTATTATCTTTAACTCCAAAAGAACCTGGCAAGCAAGTCCGAGTACGAGTCGTTCACGGCGGCCCGAGCTGCGGCTCTCGCATGGAGACGCGCGACTGCCCCGTGTCGCGCACGTGTCGCGCGCGCGACGCCGCCTGGGTGGCGGGCGACTGGAGCACGTGTCGCCTGCCGCCCGTGCAACGCTGCGGCGTGGGCTACAGGATCAGAAGTAAGTACCACATCAAGATTCAAGATTTTTACTGTCATAAGAACCTTCTCCTGACAGCAACAAAACATCAAAAAAAGAATTAGCGAAATCGGTCCAGCCATTTACGCGTGATGCGATGACCAAGAGAAATAAGGATTCATTTTTAACTTCTATAGATAAACGATTTACAGGCACTTTTGAATTGTCAAGGTCGGTCAGTCAAAAAAAACATGAAGCTATTTGCACGTTCCAAAGCGTAGATCTCTATGGAGAAGAACGTGCAAGAAACTCCACGGACACTCTTTTAAATCATTCGATGTAATACAAAAATCATAATTGAATTAACAGAGACAGAAGAATTCCCTCCTACGCCAACTCTCCTTCCACCCTTCTTAACTTTGGCGACCTCATCGTCAACTTCCAGCCTGGTACCAGCTTCTGATGTAACCGTACGCAGTTAAATATCAGTATTCTTCACCCCACCTCGGATAGTTTTAACTTTCTTACCATTCATACTTAAATAGAAGAAACTATTTTGACTAACCCAACATATTTTCATCCTGCATGAACTATTTCGGCTATTTGTTCGCTGAGGTAAGGGGTTTGCGGTTAGCCCCGCAACCCAGAGACAGACAGGGCCTGTGTAGGCTAAGTCAGACCCAGTCTGGCAAACGCCGCCGCCGCGTCGAATGTATAGCCAGTTCGAACTAGTAACTATAGAAATGTCTTAGTCTTTACATATATTTTCTAAATCGTCGCAATCTTTACGCTGCTTTCAGACTAGGCTTTAATATAATAGCATACAGATAGCCCATAGCACAACAATATCGCGCACCATATATTGTTATGGACACGTTCACACTGTACTGTACTATATATTATTGACAATGTATGATGCGCGATATTGTTGTGCTATGAACTATTTACTATATGCTATATATTATAGCGCAGTCTGAAAGCAGTTTCAGTGCCGTACCACAAAGTATCCCATTTAAAACAAAACCGAACCAGTTTCTCTCGCTGATTTGAAATCACGAAATAAAATAATTATAAACCAAATAATAAAATGAAAATAACACATGGTGGTGGTTTACGAATTTTCTTTTGAAAATAAATATGATAAATTTAGGTTAAATTTATATTATTGATAATTGGGGATTTTGCGCCCCCTTTCGATAAGCGCCCAGGGCTCGTGCTCTACTTGCAATACTTAATTACGCCTCTGGATAACCAGCAACTAGTGGAGAAAAGTGATGATATTGCTGACTTAAAAAAAAAACAGGTTCATTATGATCTGACAAAAAGGTATATTGGCTCGCCAAGCAGTCGGCAATCATCGGGAGCAGTCGTGTACGCGAGACATTGCAGTGTTTCTTGTATGATGAACATGTATAAGCAAACGTTTGGACGTCTCTATCTGTACCAGTTTGGGGAATGTGCGACGGAATTGTATAATTTAATTCCGCCAAGCCCGTTCCATCATCGGACCACAAGACGAACGGCGATGCGCCACCGGTAAATGGTGGACATCCCACCTAAACGCACAAAACTTAAAGGAAACACATTCATAGTGCGTAAAGGAGTGGAATTCCCTGCTGGAGTCTGTGTTTCCTGATGGCTATAACCTGGGAGTCAAGAGTGAAAAGGTTACTTCTAGGTTCTATGCAAGCGTGTCCATCTAAGACATTCCGGACGTTTTTATCATGCTTGTCACATCGTTCTCGCATGTATGTATAATTTCAACACGATGTCAACAAAACTGTTTAACAATTTATTATTTTTAAAAGAGTGTCCGTGGAGTTTCTTGCACGTTCTTCTCCATAGAGATCTACGCTTTGGAACGTGCAAATACCTGTACCGAATGACTTTGACAATTTAAAAGTGCCTGTAAATGGTACAATTGAAATAAATGAGTCTTTGAAATGGTCAAAAGCGCGCCCATAAAAAAAATTGTTAACCGGTTCACAGTCCAACAGACCACATGTGGTCTGCTCTGATTGTTTTACTACTGTGTCTGCTTTGCGGACAGTGAACCTATTAAGGTTTGCTCACACTCAGTCATGCTCCAGGTATCTGGTGCGGCTCGGAGTCGCACCGCGTGGAGGCAGGCGCGTGCGCCGGCCAGCTCATCCCGCGCGCCGTCGCCGCCTGCCGCGTCACCTGCGACCACATGCCGCCGCTCACCTGTGACGTCATATGCAGTGATCCGCTCAAGTTAGTACCAGGACATTAAATGAATATGAAAGAAAATTGGCCTTTAGTGTTAATTATGTCAATAAAGAAATGATATCCTTGTGGTAGCTGTGGCACTTTGTGAAGAACTACAACTTGCCATCCCTACCTTGTTGCTATTCTTTTTTTTTTTAATATTTATAGGCGTACGTTTGACCGCTATCTCACCTGATGTTAAGCGATGATGCGGTCTAAGGTGGAGCACGCTTGCCTAGAAGTAACCTATTCACTCTTGACTTAAAGACTCCCAGGTTGTAGCTATCAGGAAACACAGACTCAGGCAGGAAATTCCACTCCTTAGCTGTACGCACAATGAATGTATTCCCAAAACGTTTTGTGCGTATAGGTGGGTTCTACCAACTCGCAGTAAGCGCTTCCAAGCGTGTTTCATAATGCGCACAGCAAAGGAGTGGAACTCTTTGCCTGCGTCTGTTTCCGAATGCGTACAACCCTAATATTTTCAAAGTTAGAGAGAACAGGTTACTTCTGGGTGAGCTCGCTCTATCGTAGACTTTGTCTCTGTCATCTCTGACCAAGACTAGAGTCAAGAGCAAACCCATATCAAGTAAAAAAAAGCCAGGAAATACAGGTAATTTTTCAAGTTCAGTGAAAGGTTTTAGTACCAGTGATAACACTGGCTTGATATTGGCACTTGATACAGGCTCATTAGGCATTTCATATTTTTTAAGGATGGTATATCATTAAATAATAAGTCTTCAGTGTGAGTGTCAGTCTCTTACTGACTAAATCCCGTCCGTGTTCCTCCTTATGCTCTTGGTGTTCCAGGGCTGCGATGACTCGTTCGAAAAAATTGCGCATTTTCGAAAAAACCTGGCAGACACTGAGATAACCCCTAAAAAAAAATAGCACAAAAAATATCTCAATAGAATCATTGAAATTTTCGTTTTATTGCAGATTCCTCGACGCTTCGGATCCTGATGTTCCAAATTGCGTTTGTAAGAACGTATCCTTGGAGCTGTTGCCGACTGATTCTGACTGCATTCTTCCATCCGGGTATGAAATACAATTTCATTGTTTTTGTTTTAACAATAGGGTATTCAACTACGCTACGCTCTAAGTTCATAAAGCTCTAAGAATGACTTTTGTTTTTTTTTTTTGTTCAAATCTCAAATCAAATCTCAAATTGTTTATTGCAATCCATAATGTACACATACAGGTGGTAAAAGAATAAATAGAACAAATTATGGACCCTGTCAGGCACAGCAAAACTTTAAATAATTAGGAATATTTATTCCTAGGCCTTTATGAACTTGGAGGGTTGTATTGGTGATTTTGATGATTATAATTCTGTAACTACATATGTCTTACAGCCGCGATTGATATTTTAATAAAAAAACGCAAGAAATTATGAATTTCGCGGGCTGGTTGGAGCATTCACCTTAGAGCCAGCGCGCACTAGCGATTTAAGTTGGCCGATAGTTTGATCGGTCAGAGGATCAGTATAGAGTTATATGGCAGTGTGCCATATATCCATAATCGTTGGACCAATGACTGTTAATACAAATTAATTTGGGGCCCATCATAGCTACCTTTCAATGTTTGTTTGTTTAAAAGTTAAGTTTGACCAGTGACATATATGAAGGGTTGTGTTTCAGAATGGAGTGCGGAGAAGGCAGGTCTCTCCGCGCCGCCAGGTGCATGGTGGGTGGGCGAGACGTGCCCATGGACGTCTGCAAGAAGTATCATCCACTTACTGGTACGTCCTGTGTTTTTTGAAGTGAAAACTTCTTTAGCGGCTTTGAGCACTTTTCTTGGGATAGGTATAAAATGTTAAACTCGCGTCAGGACACGTGACCTGATCGAAAATTCGTAAGACGGATGATTCAAAAATGCACAACGTTAATGTTCAAGTTTTCACTTCTGCCGGCACTCCCGGAGTGCAACCCGTTGTTTTCTTTTTGTGTTGTAATTAACATCATTTACATAGATCCTCGTATAGTATAGTAGAGGCTTTCTAAAATAAGTTAATTTTTAACCCGTGATTTGCAACTTTTCAAGATTTTGTCCATCACCGAATGTAATTTTGATTAGATTATGATTTAATTTTTGTAATATATAGATGGTTGAACGAACATAGTGCTCCCTACTTTGTAGTAAAAGACGTCTTTTGTTTTTATTCATTTCTTTTTTTTTTAGATGGGTTTGCATTTGACTATCGTCTTGGTCAAAAATGACAGAGACAAAGTCTACGTTGGAGCGAGCTTACCCAGAAGGAGCTTTTCTCCTTCTCTACAAACCAACTGTTAGCCCTGAATGAACGGTTGACTTCGTAATTCATCTTTAGTCACTTAATTTTTCGAAAGGACGCGTGTAAGGTTGCCCCCTCTTATACGTCCTTTCATGTGCTACAACCTGGGACAGTACTGAACTCAATCTATAGCAATCGCATGATAATGACACATTTGTTCTCATTTTATACTTGTTGGCCGCGAAAGCTGAATAGACGCGGAAAGCTAAACGGATGCGTACGCATGGAGATGCGTACGCATCCGGTGCGTGCGTGGTAAAACAACCATCTTGTATGGAGATACAAGATGGTTGTTTTCCAGCTGAAAAGAGCGAAATAAGTATGAGTAGTCCCTAACCCAGGTACACTACACAGTTGTGCCCTCTCCGCAGGCCCCAGCCGCGTGCGCGAGGCCTCCACAGACGGCTACTCGTATGACATCGAGTTCCCCTCCCTGCTGCGCGGCGCGTGCAGCGTGCGGTGCGCGCGCGACTGTGCGCTCGGGCAGTGGGGCGAGTGGGGCCCGTGCGCCTCTGAGCCGGGCTCCAGGGCGGCTTTCCGCTTCCGGACCAGGTGAGAAACTGCACTAGAGCCTTCGATTAACATAACCTAGTATGTTTTTTTTTTCCTCCGCTGTACTTTTCTGATTAATTTCGTACCAAGACAGTTTTATTTTTAATAAAACGTTGCCTAGTGTGGGGAATTTCTGCTGTATCGTGGGTGCGTTTACAAACATACAAAGTCACATACACAAACAGCCAGACCCGGAACAACTATCTGTAGGCCATACAAATATTTGTTCCGTGCGGGAATCGAACCCACAACACGCGGCGCAGCAGTCGATCGCTCAACCACCGCGCCAAACGTGCCGTTGAATCGTTTCTCCGGGACTCGACGGGCTTCATTAGCTCGGGGTTTTTTTGGTGGTCGCCACTGTTGATTCTCGCTGTCAGGAGTTGCAGTGGTTAGGAATGTGTGGCAGACTTGTCCCAAATAAAAAAATAAAAAAACTTCGAATGATTAGTAATAATTTCATATTCAGAAAATTTTGGAAAAAGAATTTTGCCTTTTGAAATTAATATTGTTTGACAAAGATAAACTGTATCAAAGCTCAGGAGTGAGGGTTTGTGAAATCACTAGTTGGTAAAACGTGTACCAACGCGACGCGAAACGAAAGACCAAAAAATCAGGCATTTTAGGTTTTTTTTTCTTAATGTCACGAAAATATCGTGAAATGTTACGTAAAGGTGCAAAGTATCAATTTAACGTAAGCCAAATCCAGTCGCGAAAGCAAGTTTAAAACCGTTTTCTTCAACAATACCTGAACATGAAAGACGTTAAGATTAAAACCCTCCAAACATATTCGAACATCTCAACAAAACAGTATCGTCATTATTCGTCATCTCCAGGGAGGTGATCGAGGAGGGTTCAGGCGGAGGTCGCGAGTGCGGCGCTACTCTGCAGCGCGCGACATGCGCCGTGTCGGAGCCGCGCTGGGCGCTCGGCGACTGGAGCGTGTGCGCGCCGCCGCGCTCCCTCTGCGGCCGCGCCATCATCAACAGGACAGTCACGTGAGTGCCTATAACGCTACACCACTTTACAATTCAATCATTCATTTATTTTATTTCAGACTGAAAGTATCAGAATCAGAATGCTTTATTTGTAAAAAAAACTTGCATAGGTCAAATTACAACAGTGTGCGAGATGTTACAGATAGGTAGATTAATTCTCCATGTGTAAAACATGGAGAATTAAGATGAGAGAGACGTACAAATGTATTAAGTTAACATTGTCGAATTTTTATCACACATTAAATGATCTCCATAATTTTTAGTATCAGTGGTCTTAAAAAGTATATTAGTTTATTTTTAAAATAAAAAAGAAAACAAATCGATCATAAACATTTAATTCTAAATTATAATAAACACTATGTCCAAAATAGCCATGTCAAAAAATTAATAAAATTAAATAAAAATACATTAAAATAATCGATGTCAAGAAATAAAACAATCATTGGCATACATCCATTGTCATCTCGCTGACTAAATCCAATACGATTCAAATAAGAATAGGATCGACGCAGCGTCATATTGTGATCTATTACATCTGGAGTAGTCTACTATACGGACCTTGTAAAAACCATACCAAATTTCCGTACGTTCAGGCGACTTTACCATACCTATTACTGGAATCAAAAGTAGCTCACAATTTAGGATCCAAATTGTGAGCTACTTTTGATTCCAGTTTAGTTACAAAAATTATTTAGTTAATCAATGTCAATCAATAGTCAATGTTACTCAATAGTCAATGTTAATATATAATCCGTGGTGCTTGGCAACTGGGCTTAACCCAGTTGTATATGTCCCTTGGTGCCTATTGGCCTAGCTCTAATCTATCTCCTGCTTGATAAGGAGGGAAGTAGAAATTAAATTTATTTTTTCCTACTCCTCCGCTGTACTCATCTGATTAATTTCGTTGCGGGATCCAATACAGTTGAGTCGTTTCTCCGAGACTCGTTGGGCTTAATTACACCACACCTCACCACTGTTGATTCTGGCTTTCAGGAGTTGCAGTGGGTTGGGAATGTGTGGCGGGATTGTCCCAAAAAAAACGCATTTATAGAAAACTTAAAATTGTTCTCAGTGTCACTCGAAACTCTTTTTCGAAAAAGTTCTTAACTAACTTTTTAGGCGCGTTTTGTGTAGGTGCGCCTATTTAAAGTTTAATTAAAATAGGTTTATTCATTTCAAAGAAAAAGACTTACGATTTTGTATAAATATCGCATTGAGTACATGCTCTTCTGACTAATCAAGCACAAAATGATAAGTAATTTTCCCAGAAGAGATGATTACAGTGACCTGAAGCTACTAATAGTGATATATGTGAAAAAAAACTTCAACTGTATCTTTGTGTGCTCTGAATAACACATCTCACATTTTCAGAATATTTTGTCAGCAACGGTCACAATACTGTAAGGTCCACAAACAAAATCCGTTCTACTGGAGCAATTTCATACCAGAAAAGTTCAATGACATAAGTTTTGAAAAATGCTACTTTAACATCCTCTTTTTCGTCATCCTTAGAATATTTAAATATAACAAAAGATTGAAACATCACCAACACACTGACGGAAATCATCTGCCCCTAATAGCTGCGTAGACGCGGAGGGGCACGTGCTGGAGCCGGCCACATGCGAGGCAGCGGGCGCGGGCCCCGCCCCCACGCGCGACGCCGCCTGCCGCGCGCCCTGCCCCAACGACTGCGTCGTCAGCTCCTGGTCCGATTGGAGTCCTTGTGAACAGGTAATCAACAGTAGCAGTATACCTTCCCAGGAATAAATGCTAAATTTGTCCCTGAACACGATGCCTGGTAGTGCCAGGTAATTTCTAACATTGTCCAACAAACGTTCGTACTAAGAGGCAGATGTCTCAAAACATGTCTTCTACATCAAACAACTTCTACAAAATCGAATACCATCCTATACTAGATGGTATTCGATTTTGCGAGACTTGACGGGTAACAAGACAAAACACTCCATTACCATCACAAGACTCTGTCTCTATACTAAGCATCTCTTAAAATGGGTTTTTAATCAATCAATCAAATCGTTTATTGCATTTCATAATGTACACATACAGGTGGTAAAATAGATAAATTGAAACAATTATGGACCCTGTCAGGCAAAGCAAAACTTTAAAATAATTAGGAGAGAGGAAGAGCGCTTTAAAGTCTTTTCTTGTAAAATAAATGTTCTTTTTTATTTCCTGTCCAACTTTTTTCTAATGATTTTTTTTAACCGACTTCCCAAAAAGGAGGAGGTTCTCAATTCGGTTGTATGTTTTTACATATAATTATTACCTACCTACATTTGTATTGTTGTTTTAATTATATGCATCTTGCCCGCCTTGTCTGAATCGATCTCATTTGTCCATCAGACGAAGTGGGGTGGTCGACGTGATCGTACTCGGGTAGTGTTGCGCCCCGCTGACGACGGGGGCTCCCCATGTCCACACCTGGTGGGCGCGGAGCCCTGCTCACCTCATGCACACTCCTGGCACGTGGCACCCTGGGATGATTGCCAACCCCTAGGTAAGTAGCGCTGTTCAACCAGAAGTATTCTACAAATAAGGGTCTCTTTCTTAGACAGCTACAAAAATCTACATTGTCAATCTCATTTGTTTGTTCCAGGAGGATCACCATGCGGTGAAGGAACAAAGAAGAGGGCTGTAAGATGCCTTCGAAGTGACGGAATTTTTGTCAACGACTCGTACTGCCCTGTAAGTGATAAAATGCATGCATAAAACATTCTGATGATGATAAGACAATATCTATGTCAAAATTATAAAAAAAACCTTCGTATTCGGTAATTAATTGTGCTTTCAACAGAACACAACTGCCACTGAAGCCAAGGAATCCTGGTGCTATGTACCGTGTGGTGTGGATTGCGAGTTGAGCGAATGGGGCGCGTGGGACGCGTCCGCCTGCTCCTGCGGCGATGCCCATACTGCTAGCCACATGCGACGAACGAGGTACCTATAGACTAAATTACGAGTCACTCGCTCGCGCACACAGATGGCTTTCACACTGTGCTGCGACGCCGCATCGCTTCGCTGATATTCCGTACGCGTGGGAGCGCCAACACCATCCTGAACGTGCTCAGTCACAAGCTGGACAGCCCCCTTCTGTGGCACTGGGTTCAAGCACAAGTGCCCGGGGCCCCAGAGGGTGGTAAATACTTAAATTAATTAATTTATAAATGCAACTAACATAGTTTTTAAGGTGTAGGTACTACTAACAATATTATGGGCCTAATATGTCTGAAATAAAAAGATTTTTTTTATAGGCCAATTAGTTTGAAACATGTGTTGTCCGAATTCTGGGAAACAATATTCATATCTTGACTCGACACATGCTTGGCAATCGCTGCGATGTAATACCCTGTCATCAATTCGACAACTGAATAGATGCAAAGAGTGTAAAAAAAATAATTTTGCTTTGCCGCCCTTCTGGATGTCTTTGGCTTTCGACAGTATCCGGCACAGAGGCTTTCTTCGCAAGTTCAAAAATTGATGCTTCATTCAATATTTAACGTAATATCATCTTGTATGTCATACGTCATATATATATATAGATACTTCTAAGTGAAGCAGGGTGACACTACATCATCATTTTATGAGTTTCTGGCTGGAGTGCCGCAGGGATTCATTCTCGGCCCTATGCTGTATAATATTTTCACTACAACTATGTAAATACAATGATTTCCATTTGCTGATAATACAGCTTTTTCTCTCATGCAGTAGCAACGCATATGAGACGAAAGGAAAAGAAACCGTCACTGGCTAACCGAAATATTTCAGACCGGCAGGTCTCCACTAGCTAAATAGTTCCTAAATTATCACGCTAACACTATTTTAAGTTATTCCCTGAATTTGTTTGATTACCAAATCATCGAAAGCGCAATTTAATAAAAGCGATACCAAAAACTTAGGAACCACTTACGTCTCTTCATGCCTGATTTCACAGCCTCATGTCCTGTTCCTTTCCCACAGACAACACCTGACCGCCGCAGTGTGGCCGGGCCGCGCGTGTCCCCCCACTGAGCAGCGCGCGCCGTGTCCTCGCGAGCCGTGCCTCAAGCTGGTCGCCAGACCCTCGCTCGGATGCCACATACAGGTCGTTAATGAGGTAACACAGGCTTGTTATTGTTTAATGTGTTAACTTTGCATGGGCATCCCCTTTACGTAGATAACTGTTGACTGTATTTCTAAGGTCTTGCCTATAGGCTCAAACGTGGCCCTTTTGTTTCAAATGGAGGTTAATTTTCACACAATGCCTCTTTTTGACACCACCTTTTTGTGACTTACTGGTAGTTATAAATTGAAACACTACACAGAGATGGTGCCAGTAGACTTTAAAAGTTTGCACTACTCTTAATCCGTTTAGTTAATAATGATAACGCAAAATAAATTCACTCAAAAGTAAGAAGGATCCAATGTCTACTTAGGCATTCTAATACCTGTAGTATTTAATCCTGCAACTGTAAATCCAATTTGTTCTATTCAACTATTCAAAGTTACCACCAAAAATACTAAAGTGCACACTAAATTGGCTCATCAAATAAATCAAATCTATTATACTGTTTGATCTTTAAAGCTAAACTGTTTTACTGAATGACTACCTGCTAACTAAAAATTATCTAACTTCCCGTGACGTCGACCGTCTAGGGTTAGCGTTTCCGCCAGAAGGTCGACGATGTAGGGTTTAAAGGAACCTAACTATCCGATCCTTGGGGTGCCCCTGACGTTGACCGTCATTATTTAGTGTCGTCGTAATTTAGTGTGCAAATCAGTATTTTTGTTATACAGTGGGTACTTAGTTGGGAGATTTAGTTTGTTTGAATTTTAAATAGAGGTGCAATTAAAATTTCCCCATTCTAATAGTCACAATAATATACTAAATCTTCTTACCTAACTCCATTCCTTCCCAGACATCAACTGGATCAGAAGCAGCAGGCGCTTGTGGCTGGGGGGTGAAGGTGTCTCACGCACGCTGCGAGCTAACAAGTGCCGACGACTCCGCGGAACTGTTCCTGCAGCCCTGGCGCTGCGCCTCCGTACTGCCCGGCAGGATCGTCGCTCCACCCATGCACTACCAGGTTTGATTACAGTTATAGTATACCGTTGGATGGCCTCCTGCAAGGTAGACCGATGCCCTGAGGAAGACCACAGGAATCCGCTGTATGCGAGACGCACCAAATCGGACGATGATGCAAAACATGGGGAGGCTTACGTCCAGCAGTGATCCTCTTTCAACTGAAATGATCACGATGATGATGAAATATTCGTCACTCACCCGAAAGATATTCACTGCTATTTTTGACTATCTATGATTTCGCCTGATACCATGGATGTTGTCAACGATCTTCGCATTAAACGGTTCTAGTGCTGCCCTTATCTGGTGCAATTCGTATTTTGGTTTACCTTTTAAAGGAATCAGCGGGTTGCTACACTGGGTCCAATCGACGCTGCTCCTTCATGTACGCGGTTGTTACTCGTTACATTTATAGCCTTTAGTTCATCCGAGCGAATCATACTTGCGTCTACTTACAGGAGGACGAAGTATGTGAAGTAGAGTGTGGCTGCAAACAATCAGAGTCAGGTCAGCCGGGCCCCTGGGGCTCGTGGGGCCCCTGCCGCGGCGGGGCTCGCTCTCGCACCCGGCAGCTACTCGTGCCAGCGCGACGAGCTTGCAGCACTCCTTCCAGGTACATCTTCATTTTTAGTAAAATTTTGATCGAACAATTCCTTTTGCCATTCTCAATAACTTTATTTTCAGTCAATATAATTGTGCAATGGACTAAGCCAAACAGTGTTTTTCTTTGCTTCAAAGAATATGTTTTTTTTATTATTATTATATACTTTATTGTACCACGTAGTAAGAGAAGGACAAAAATTTATAACAACAAGTGAATAATTAATGTATTGGTGGTGAAGGGACTTTTTTTTTGGATTCTTTGGGCCAATCTGACATCGATTCTTTTGCTACCTTTCATAGTACAAACAGGCAATGAGACTCACGAAAACTTGTAACCATAACGATGACCATTTTCCCAATCAACCTTGAACCTAATGCGTTAGTGATAAAGATGAAATTTGACAGATTGTCGTGTGGTTAATATTATGATTTTAATATGATTCTCCTAAAGTGGCCTTTTTAGACCCTCAACTATCCCTCCTGTTTCATGTTTTCTTCTCCTCTCTCCTCTGTTTACGCTTAACTCTCCTAATATTTTTTAGATATGTAACGATTGAATGGGCGAACTGCACCGGCGAGCTGGACGAGATCCCCGACCTGCTGGCCGTGGAGCCGCGCGAGGACAAGCGCCGCCCCCAGGACATCTACCACGACGGATATATCGGTAACACTTCACGCACTACATCATCCTACCTAGCCTCTTCCCTGTTCAGCTGAATGTCGGTGTTGTATAGAAAGATTGCCTACCAACCTACACAATGTAGTAACTGGGTAATATAATGGCTTTGTAAGAAATATTCCGTCTATTCTGTCCCACTTCTGGACAAATCCTTCCAGGTTTTATTCCAGACTTTCATGCGGTTATTCGCTCGCGAATTGCATCATTTTCGAGTAGGTTAGAAAAATCGGCCAATCAACTACCGAGGATCGTCCAGTGAGGATTGGTGCATTCCGACCTATAGATTATAGGCTCGAAGTCCACCGGAGTGCCAATCGACGCTAATTATATTGTGTTTGTAGTTTTTAGTGGATAATTGCATTTATTTTAATTTTAATGATTATTTTCTTTTAATTATATTAAATTGTTAGTTAAAGATTTACGATTTTATATTTACTATAGTCTTAATTTAATTTTAATATTGGGACTTCGAGCCATAATAAAGAAATGTATATTTATTTACTAGCTGACCCGCGCAACTTCGTCTGCGTCACATTTTCCATTACTGCTCCGCTCCTATTTGTCTCAGCGTGATTATATATATATATATATATACGCCTATAACCTTCCTCAATAAATGGGCTATCTAACACTGAAAGATTTTTTCAAATCGGACCAGTAGTTCCTGAGATTAACGCGTTCAACCAAACAAACAAACTCTTCTGCTTTATAATATTAGTATAGATTGCTGGTGGTAGAGGTGCTGAATCAAGTGGATTCTTAATTTCGTCCAGAACAGTCCAAAAAGAAACACATTTTCTCCGATTTTTACTGACAATATTGCTGATCGTAGACCACTGATAAATATAGTTTGTTTTAAGATTTTATAATATCAAAAAAGTTTTACTGGGTTCATAGAATCGATTTATTATAGAGGAGCTCGTTCAAATCGGACCAGTAGTTCCTGAGATTAACGCGTTCAACCAAACAAACAAACTCTTCTGCTTTATAATATTAGTATAGATTGCATAATATACAAAATCTACGTTCAGTTACGTATCCTGATCTCTCTCTCGAATTAAGAATATAATTATGAAGAGGGTACCTAATGCAGGGCACTGTATCATCTCTATCGGTTGAAATGCCGACCAGCCCAGGTACCTAATCTCCTGGTACAAACTAATCTTGAATCAAAATCAACAAAACCAACTATCGAACGAATGGTGCTGAATCAAGTGGATTCTTAATTTCGTCCAGAACAGTCCAAAAAGAAACACATTTTCTCCGATTTTTACTGACAATATTGCTGATCGTAGACCATTGATAAATATAGTTTGTTTTAAGATTTTATAATATCAAAAAAGTTTTACTGGGTTCATAGAATCGATTTATTATAGAGGAGCTCGTGGCTAAAGCCGCACGGGCCGATCTTCAAGGCTAAACTATAACAGACGAACGCATCGATCTTCAAGGTTAAGCAACGCTTGCGAAGGTTGGTCTGTGGGTGGGTGACCATCTTGACATACCGAGTTTCCTTCGTGCCTCAGAAAGCACGTTAAGCCTTTGGTCCCGGCTGTCATTTGTAGATCTTTGGCAGTCGTTACGGATAGTCAAAAGCCAGTAAAATCTGACTGAAATCTTGCATTGAATGAGTTGTGGAGGTCTGGTAGGCAGCCGCGCCACGTAAAATACCGGTATTCAGCTGAATCCGGTTTGTCTGGAAGCCGAGCCAATATAGTAAGGAAAAGGCTAGGTTGTTATAATGGTCACCCATTCACAGACCGACCTCGGCAAGCGTTGCTTAACCTTGAAGATCGACGTGTTCGGCTGATATAGTTTAGCCACATTGAAACATAATACCAAATATTCATCTCTTCCGTTAGTAAAACAGTTTACTTATGGATACAGGTAACTCCGGAACTCCGGACTCCGGAGGAGACTCTCCTCTCCTCCCAGTAAATCGAAAAACAATCTAGTAATTCAATCAAATCCATACTTCCATAGCTAATAATTTCAACATTATACTTCCTCAAGATAAATATCATAAAACATGGGGCTGACCTTATGCTACTGCGGAGAATCTTAACACCGCGATTCAGAAAAACGCGTCATAAGTACAACGCCATCTATCGATCTACAACGTAACTGAACTGTCTTTATGCTCATAACTACTCATAAGTTCAAACTTAGAAGCTTACACGTTACGATAAATAATGATAATATAAATAACATATAATTATAAACATTATGTGTTTAATTAAAAAATAACTCAAAAATACATTGTTTCGGGGTCTTTTCACACATTTCTTATTAAAAAAATTCTCAATAGATGGCATTGCAAGTATCTGAAGTCTCAATGAAAACAACCTATTTTAGCGCTCGATGAAGTTTCTTCGTAAACTTTAAAATTCGATATCTTTTGATTTTGTGGGTCGATTTTGATGAAATAAACACTAAATGTTGCTCCGATTATCACTTAATATTTCGAAGTACCTAAATTTTGAATTCAATCAGTGGTTTATGCGTGATGCTCCTCCAAACGCACAGACATACAGACGCACAGACAAACAGAAAAGAATTTCAAAAACTGCTTTTTTGTGTTCTATGTCATTTTTCTGACATTTCTATGTATTTTTTATGCGAAAATATTCAATGTACAGACACGGCAACTCTACGATTTTATTATATGTATAGATTTTATTTCTTTCCCGAGCCACCTCGCTCCAACCCTTGCGGTAGGATGCTAGCTTGTCTTGCCATTTGTTTTCCTCAGTTGCACCGTCCATCAGTCTCAGGCACTACATTATTGACTTGTTATGCTTTATACCTACTAACTCTCATTTGGTTTGGTTATTGTTTACAGAGGGCAGTAGTTCCGTGTTGGCGGTAGTGTGGACTGCGACCATCGTGCTCAGTCTGTACGGAGCCTACATGTTGTACCGCGGCTTTATAAGGTACTCGTACTAGCTGATCCGTGCAACTTCGTCTGCGTCACATTTTCCATTATTGCTCCGCTCCTATTTGTCTTAGCGTGATGATATATAGCCTAAGCTATAACCTTCCTCGATAAATGGGCTATCTAACGCTGAAAGAATTTTTCAAATCAGTCCAGTAGTTTCGGAGCCTATTCAATTCAAACAAACAAACAAATCTTTCCTCTTTATAATGTTAGTGTAGATGTGTTGCTTGCAGTTTACTTTAACTAAACCTATTAAAAAATGAGAACTAGACGCCACAGGTCCAGTGTCCAACCAGAAAGGTATTTCACCAACGAGTATTTTCAAAGGTGACTTTATTTTTCCAGATGCTTGAGGAGTAGAAAACTGAAGACGATCACCAAAGTGTAAACAAGAAGCAAGTCATATTTGTGACAACTCGGTCGCCGGCGACGCTTGTCCCGGCCCTTCACGTTCACATGGACATCGTTCGTTCTGTTGTCTGTCTGTTTTGTGATCTTCATTGCGTTGTTCTACTATTTCGCAAGTCTATTGTTGAGTTTGACTATTACCTATGTTGATGTTATCACATGAATTTGCTCATTTAATTCGCGACGTTTATTTGCGAATTGTAAAATGTTAACCATTCCTACAATAGTTTTGTCTACAACTGTGCCCACATCAACAACTGGCAGTTTGTACACTTAGTAATATAACAATGATAGCCAGCAAAGAGTCTGTCCGCAGGAGTGCTTCCATGTTTTTACTACGTATATAAAAATAATGCTTTAGACGGTTTTTATAACTCCACGCTAAACGATTAGCCGAAGCGTTGGTCGGGCTTTTTGATTGACAATATACTCGTTAGCTGTAATACTAGCTAGCTGCGCCCGTCGCCCGTAGCGGTCTCGGTAGACAAGTTGAACGCCTTCTATTCGAGTTATTAAGGAGTAGCCCTTAGGATTCCCATAACATTCCAACTGTCGGAAACTGAGGCAATGTGACTAACACAGAGCCGTCCATTTTGATAAGCGATACTTGAAATGATGCCCACATAACTTGGCTAGGAAATTCAAATATGTGACACTAATTGCAGTGTTTATTGAACAGTACTTTAAAAATATTCAGCTTATTTCTTTACAATTGCAATATACGCAAAAAGCTGCAAATCTATTTACATGACTCTTTCAGTGACTACTATTTTTATAAAACAAAACTTTTACAGTAATCTTTTTTCGCACAAATACTAACATAATTTTAAGTGGAATTTCAATGCTTAGTTAATTTACAGTACTTTATGATAAGCATTTTAACGATACAGTAAGATTAGTAGATGTTGAGGATGACTGCGAGTACTGACGGGAAGACTTGTGACCAAGTGACACGTGACACATCATGCCACATATCAGTGTTAAATTTAAAAAATCGTCGTAATTACTATAAAATATCTTCTGCGTATGAACACTAACAAACCGTTTTAACATTTCTCAGTAAAACCATCGCGAATGTAGAAGATTTTAATATCTAATGCGAAAATGTACTAGACATGTGCGGAAGACTTTTTATACAACGCTTAATATCATCCAAGTAGAGCTTTGGCGCACAAAAAACTACCTAATATGAATAGTGTATAAGACCTATTATTAACTGATCATACCGTTTTGAGATAATAATCGTGTATAACACTTTTTTGTAGATTTTGCATTTAAGCCCATGTATTGTGTACAAGTATTTATAATGTGAGTGTGTTCTAAGTCTCGTCGAATTCTTTCTCCTACATTTCATTGTTTCCTGTGCCAGTCTCTGAAACTTGTAGACTATCAATAAACTTTAGTATCTACGTTTCATCAACTTCATTTGGCTTCTACTAACTCTTTATTATTTCTGACTTAATAACTATTAATTGTTTGTGTCTATGTATAGTATTGTTAAGTTTTCATGCACGAGTATAATATAATTATTATCCTTGGCTACTTCTTGTTCCTTCATGACAATATTAATAAAAATGTTATTTATATCGTATTCTATAACTGTGTCAACTATCGCGACATCTCTCTACTTTCGATTCTGTCCTTTACTAATATCTTTTGATCTATCAGTACTTTATCGACCCAATGTATTTGTAACCGTATTATTATGCCATTACGAGATATTGATGTGAAACATGATAGTTAAGGAATCGTGTTAGACAATACAATATTTGATATTTAATAAAATTTGATTGTGTTTTTATACATCTGACTTTTATTTTATACTAGTAACCTGCCCCGGCTTTACTCTAATTTAAAAAAAAAACTAGATCAGTATACATACACCATGAAATTTTAATGTAAAAAACGTTAAACCTAAAAATAATATTTCTGTTTTCAAAAATTTGTAAACACGAAGGGCCCCGAAACTACTGGACTGATTTGAAAAATTCTCTCACCATTAGAATCCTACATTATCCCTGATGAACATAGGCTATAATTATCATCTTTTCAAAAAAGTTAGGGGTCCGTATGAAACCTTCGATAATGTTACCCAAGGTATTCTTATCAAGAACAAATTATTCTTAACTCTTTATTATACACCAAAACAGCTTATATTAAACAGTGATGGAAAGTTCATGTACAAAGGCGAGCTTAACTCAAAAATGAGTTTTCTCCCAGCAAACCCAGCAATTATTTCATATTTTGTAAATAAATAAACCTACATACATTACTATAATTATTATACCTATCTATTATAACTAATTCTAAGCTGCGGAAATTTTGACAATAGAGCAAAGTAAAGTACTACTACAGTTTTATAGAAGACATCAAAATCTACAAAAATGTCTGCGAGTGTATATTTCTAACTATTATGGTTAAGTCACAATGACGAGTGTGGCTCGAGACGTCGAGCAGTGCGCATGCGTTTGTGCCTTTCGTAGCGAGTGACACATATTTTTTACGAATACCCACGTTACACATTTTGTTAAAATGGACGAGGATTTAAGCGGAGTGGATTTAAGTGATTCAGAGATTTTACAGAAATGTGAACAACAATTAAATGGCATGGGAAATAAGGAAGAGGTACATCAGGAGAGTGGAAAAAGGATAAAGGAAGGTGAAATAAGAGTAGCAGAGAAAAGAACGAGAAGATGATCATAGTGATGATGATTTCATAACAGTAGTCATAAGAAAACCCAAACGCTTAATAAGAAGTGATTCGGTGGACGTAAATAATGACAAAGAAGAAGAGAAGGGAGGTACCAGTACATCTATAACAAAAGCGATTCATGAAGTATGTGTTACCTCATTGGAGAATTTACCTAAACCAATAGCTTTGGCCAAATTATTACGTTCGGAAAACATTAAGGACATTCTTAGAATAATATATAAAAGCGTTTACAAAGTTCTCATTCAATTCCAGAGAAAAGACGATGCTATAAAATTAATAGAATGTAAAAGACTCAAGGACATGGGCTTACGATGTCAATTAGTGCAAGAAATGTCAACGTCGTATGGAATAGTAAAAGACATTGACCTTGAATTAAGTGAAGAAGAGGTTATAAATATTTTAGAAGCGAATGTCGAAGTGTTAGCAGTAAAAAGATTAAAACGCTTGCAATCGGATGGAAAGTGGATCGATTGTGAATCCGTAAGAGTGAGCTTTAATGGTAATGAGCTACCACAATATATATATTTATGCCTACGACTGCCGGTTTAAAGTTGAACCATACGTGTTTCCAGTAACGCAGTGTTCGGGCTGTTGGCAATTTGGCCATATAATTAAATATTGCCCTACTAAAAAGGTTTTGTGCCCGAAATGTGGAGGTAATCACGAAACAGTTTTCGTGATTAATTACAATTTAAACATTTAAAGTCTTTTATGGTACAGTTACCATAAAAGACTTTAAAAGGGATTCATTCTCACACGGTTTCTTATATTATCGCGCAAGTTTTCCAGTAATTCAATATCCTCTTGGTCTTCTTCATCAATAAAATCCAGTACGGCAAGGATATCCATTTTATCTTGATAAATGTCAAATGTTAGAATTTAAACACGCGCTAAACCAACTATCCCGTGTGTCTAAACTGATGTCTAACTTTAGAGGTGTTTAAACACGAAATCACCGTTAAACACTCTTTTGTGGTAGAGCTTTTGTTAAAACAAATGTTCAACAGATGTTTAACTTTTTTGTAGTAAGACAGTTAATGTTTAAATTGTAAGGGAAATCACTTTGTCTTGGATAAAACTTGTTCCGTTTTTATAAAAGAAAAAACCATTCGTATTATCATGAGCGAACAACAAGTGACGTACCGAAGGGTTTTACATCTGTTTATGGAGAAGAAGGAAGACTTGAACACAGACGGTTTCTCACAGAAAGTTGATAATAATCAGACTACGGCTACAGTCAACACTGAGAAAGTAACTTATAGAGATGTTGACCAGAGCCGTAGTGCATCAACAACCGATGGGGGATATGGAAAAGGATGATGAAGAAGAAGAAGAAAATCATGCATATATGGGAAGAAAAGATAATTCAAAAAATCGAAAACCAAATACTAAGAAGAAAATAACGGAAAAAGAGCAAAAGAAGAGTGTTGTTTCGGAGGAGCAGACAACGTACGACGATAGAAGTAGTTCACAGAAAGAAAAATAAGGATCCAAGAAAAGTACACAATTGTTAAATAGTTTTGAATGGGCAAAGATATGGATAAAAATAACAGCTATATATAGGTCCGAACTTACGTATAACTTAGTATACTTAAATATTAAAACTATGAATGAAGGATCTTTAAATAATGGGAACGTGCAACAAATGTATGACTTTTTTATAAACTGTGTTGAGTATGCAGCTAGTACACATATACCATACTTTAAATTTAATTCTCAATTCTCAATTCTTTATTGCGTACCATGATGTATACAGTTGGAAGTAGATAATTATATTAGTCACAATTATGGACCCTGTCGGGCACAGCATAGATCAAGTAGAAGAGAGGAGGAAGAGCACTGGGGCTTAAATGTGATAATTTTAATAATTAAGTAGCTAGTAAATTGTAAAATTTTATGAATACAAAGTAAAAACTAATAATAGGTTTATTATTTAGTGTCAAGCCAAACGAAAAATTTAAACAAAAAAATTATTGGTGCCCTAAATTGTCTCTGGTAGTTGCACAGCGAAGGTTGGCCTATCTAATTTCCGCAAAAATCCCACCCCTGATAATTTAAATAAACTAGAGTCCAAGACCTTAGAATCTCAAACGTTAATTAAGAAAGCTAAATACCATAGCTGGCAAACATTTTGTGATTCTATAGACGAAGCTACGTCGACACAGGAAATGTGGCGCCGTATGAAGTGGGTGAAAGGTTTTAAACAGCAAAGATGGTGCCCTCCAATTGACAAACAAGTTGATCTTCTACGTTCTCTGACTCCAGATTATGTTCTTAATTTGATTCCAAGCTTTAAGTCCCGAAATGAAACTTTAGAATCCGAATTTACATGTCAAGAACTGGAAAACTGTCTCAAAAAAAAGAATTCGGCACCGGGGCAGGATACTATATCCTATTCAATGTTGTATAATTTACCGGACTCAGGAAAGTTTCTTCTACTAAAGATATACAACTACATGTTTAAATCCGGTAGGTATTGTTCCACACCAATGGCGAAATACTCAAATTATTCCCATACCCAAAACTACAAACAATGCTAATTGTGAGATTAAATTAAGGCCTATATCACTGATCTCGTGCGTGTGTAAAATTTTTCATCTCTGATGATTTGTAAGCGCTTAGAATGGTTTTCCGAAAAGAACAAACTTCTGTCTCTATACACAGTAGGATTTCGGAAAGCACAATCATGTTTGGATGCACTATCGCGACTAGTCTCGTACATTCAAGTTGGATTTACGAAAAACATCCCTACAGTTGCATGCTTTTTGGACATTGAAAATGCGTATACCAATTTGTCAATTGATTCTGTTACAAAAGTATTAGATGAAATCCAAGTTGGGTTGAATTCGAATTTGTACTTATCTTTGGTAATTTATGAACGAGAGGCACTTAACAATTAAATCGTTTAATAGTAAGGGTTTTGAAACAAGATTGAAGAACTGAGGATTAGCACAAGGTGACCCGTTGTCACCTTTATTGTTTAATTTAGTTACGCATCAAATCTGTCGTCAAATAAAAACCGTTATGGTATCGCAATACGCAGATGACATTGTTATTTACTATAATGACAAGCAAGTAAACAAATGTGAGCGTTATTTACAGGATGCCTTAAACTGTATAATTACATTACTGGGTGAGATTGGATTGACGTTGTCACCAACCAAATCGAATTATTGTATTTTCAGTAGGGGCCGAAGACGAATATTACCCTCATTAAAAGTGTATGGTCAGCCGTTATCAGTGATGTAATGTGTTAAATATTTAGGAGTTTGGTTAGATAGAAGCTTACTGTGGCGGAAACATATTAATGAAATTGTTAGTAAATGTGGAAAATATCTTAATATATTAAAAGTACTAGCAGGCTCCTCTTGGGGGGTGCATACTAAACATATACGACGAATATATATTTCTCTAGTGAGAAGTCGACTTGATTATGCCTGTTACTTGTATGATTCTAGTGCAAAAACACATACAAGCAAACTAGATAAATTACAAAACCAAGCACTTAAAATAGTAGGAGGTTTCATAAGAAGCTCGCCTATACATGTGATGGAGAGTGAATTTTATTTAAACCCTCATTATTTTTGAGGAGAAAATATTTCGCATATAAGATAATTTTAAAATCATTGTCATGGTCTAATAATATAACTATAAACACAATTGCAGAATTAGACTCCCTAAGTAATAATAACTATTGGGCAAACAAAAGAAAACCCCTACTGGCTACCTACTTCCTTTAAAGAATTAGAACAGCTGCAAATTATAGCCTCGGATAGTCTTAAAATGTTCTCTTTAGACATTTGGGTATCAGCATTACAAATAAAAGAGATTATGAATTGATTATGAAATGATTTAGAATGTGTAACGCACCCCAAAATATGTTATAATCCCAATATATTGGTACACGAAGTGGTATCAGAGTTAGTTTCCACATACAGATGGATCGAAAAGTAAAAAAGAGCTGCTTTTTTCTTTCAAAGCACTGATTATAAAGCCATGAATATTCAATTACACCGCCTTACAACATCTGGCTCGATGCGCCTCTGGTTGCAGAGGTGCATCATGTTGACATTTTGAAATAATTCATTAATTTTAAATATTTATTGCAGTTTTTTTTATATACATTTTATTGATTGTTATATTTTAAGCATTTCTCATTATTTATCTATATTTGATTTTGTAAAATTAATAAGGAAACAAAAATTAAATTTGACATAAACATTTGTACGCCTAATGGCAAAGCACTTACAAAAAATGTAACATCTCACACACCTGTGTACCTTTTTTTTTTTAGGGTTGGGAAGTCATCCAATGACTCCTCCCAGCTCTGGGTGTAGCGGGAGGGAGTGTCAGACTTCTATTGACTAAAACCCATCCATGTTCCTTCATTGCCCTTTATGTTCCGGAGCCACGGTGTCTCTTGCGAATAATCCCGCGACTCCGGCAGGCGTCGTCCCTTTCGAGCCCATCTGTGTTGCTGACTCTCTTTGAGGCGCGCGTGGAACACTAACGCGCCGTCGACACGGCCTGTCGTCACTAGACGGACGGACGGCGAGCCACCCATAGCTCGCCGTCCACAGGCCTGACACCTGTTTACCTGCAACCTATGTTTACAAATAAATAATCTGAATCTGAATCTGAAAGGACTAGACGTATTATTTGTGGCTTAATTCAGAAATCCAGGCTATAATTCCCTTTCATGGATCAAAGGATAGGTGTAGGTATACCTAATATTCATATAGGTTCCCATATAATTATAGAAGCATAGTGTATACATAGCTGTGTGTAAATAAGATATAAGGTACAATGGGGTTGACGTGTCCATGTGGATAAAAACCCCATATAAATAAAGAATTTAAAAAAAATGACCGATTTTTGTTTAAATTATTGAATTAAAACCCGGGTGGAAGGAATAGTGGTGATTTTGGTATCATGATATTAATCCTTATCCATTTTAATTGCTTGATAATTACGGTTGGTTATGTACGTGTAAATTATTCAAATCGGACCTATCGTTTAAAAGTTAAGACGGGTATAAAATACTCTAAGTAAGAAAATTGTAGCGGTTTAAGCGAACCCTACATTTTATATATTGATAAGTAATTTACACATTACTCTTTTTAGGGTTCCGTAGCCAAATGGCAGAAACGGAACCCTTATAAATTCGTCATGTCTGTCCGCCTGTCTGTCTGTCTGTCTGTCCGTCCGTATGTCACAGCCACTTTTCTCCGAAATTATAAAAACTATGCTGTTGAAATTTGGTAAGTAGGTAGATGTATTCTGTGAACCGCATAAAGATTTTCACACAAAAATAGAAAAAAAATATATAAATTTTGGGGGTCCCCATACTTAGAACTGAAACTCAATTTTTTTTTTTCATCGTACCCATACGTGTGGGTTATTTAGGGATAGGTCTTTAAAATGATATTGAGGTTTCTAAGATAATTTTTTTTTCTAAACTGAATAGTTTGCGCGAGAGACACTTCCAAAGTGGTAAAATGTGTCCCACCCCCCCTTAACTTCTAAAATAAGAGAATGATTAAATTAAAAAAATATATATGATGTACATTACCATGTAAACTACCAGCAAAAATTGGTTTGAACGAGATCTAGTAAGTAGTTTTTTTTTTAATACGTCATAAACCGTAAATCGCAACTTCTACTTATAATATAATACCTACTGGTTTGTACGGAACCCTCGGTGCGCGAGTCCGACTCGCACTTGGCCGGTTTTTTTTATATATGGTAGAGGGGTATGGGGGGGAGGAGATGAGGATGAAGTTTGTGGAGTATCAACTAAACCCGCGCGAACGAAGTCGCGGGCTAAGTGCTAGCTTTTCATAAATGGCTTGTATTACCAAGACAAAATCATTTCGCTGTGGGAAGAGAACCATTAAAACACGGTGTATAAATCTATTCTATACTTATAATAAATCTGTAGAGAGGTCAATTCTGTACATGAAATATATTTCCAAAATAACTATCAGGGGGTGATTAGGGATCGATACTGATGCCAAAAATGCAATCAGTACAATTTTTGTCTGTCTGTCTGTCTGTCTGTCTGTCTGTCTATCTGTATAACCGTTATAGAAACAAAAACTACTCGACGGATTTTAACGAAACTTGGTACAATTATTATTCATACTCCTGAGCAGGTTATAGTATACTTTTCATCACGCTACAATCAATAGGAGCAGAGCACTGAAGGGAAATGTTGGGAAAACGGGAGAAGTTACTCCATTTTTTAAGCTTCCGTCGCGTGTGCAACCGTAACGGTGAAAGCTACACAGAAATCATGTATGACGGAAATGTTCTCCTTAAAATTATATTAAAAATATCCAACGACAGCATATGTCTATCTTTTATGTTTGACGAACAATAACACGTGTAACTCCCGATAGCTTAGCAGTTCGAAGCTTTCTGATTATATTTGTCTACTCTTACGTTTATAAAACTCTCAGTTGTCCCTAATTAAAGTTATATTAACTATTCCATAAAAAGAGTCATAGAAATCGGTATAGAAACACCAAAGTTATACATGAAATACGCTAATAACAAGCCATGGTCGCGAACCACAGAAATATAAAAAACAGATCTATGTCGCGAACGCACAGGCAGACGGCTTGCTTGGCGATGGCGATAGGCTAGCGAGTAGCTTCGTAAAACGCCTTACGACAGTTTGCAATATCTACACTAATAATATAAAGAGGAAAACTTTGATTGTATGTTTGTTTGTTTGTTTGTTTGTTTGATTGTAATGAATAGGCTCAAAAACTACTGGACCGATTTTAAAAATTCTTTCACCATTTGAAAGCTACATTATCCACGAGTAACATAGGCTATATTTTATTTTGGAATAAATAGGGTTCCGTAAGGGTTTTCAGACACAAGGTGTAAAAATCAACCAGAAAAGTTACTTATTTTGCGCACGCTGCCTAAACTATTAAAGATAGAACCATAAATTGTTCTAATTAATTGTAGATCTTATAAATATCTACAAAAAAGTCCGCGACACACTGGTCCTATCTATGTCGAGTGAGGCACAACAACCATTATTTTATTTAAAAATCTTGATTTTTTTTTTACTACATTTAAACGCGTTTATTTTACTCATGCTATTAATCCGTATCAAAATAAAGTTTCATCACTAAGTACAGTTTATGTAGATAATATTTGGTCTTTGAATGATTAAAATCGGACGTTTGGTTTTGAAGTTATGGCGAAATTAAAATATTACGATTTCTGCTGTTATTTAATATAATAAATGCAAAAGTTTGCGAGTGAGTTTGTGTGTAGGTTTGTTACTCAATCACGTCAAAACGGCTGAAGGGATCGGGGTGAAATTTGGAACAGGGATAGATTATGGTCTGAAATAACACATAGGCTATTTTACGGGAACGCGTACGAAGTCGCGGGCAGAAGCTAGTTTATTAAATAAAACCAAAAACTCGTGTCAACATAGTATAATATATTCATTTTCCTACAAAAACCCTTGCAGCGTCAGTCATTTCATAGAAACATTCAAGCTCGTCAGAGCTTTGGGCTCGTACTTAAGTTCGGCCAGTCCTTTCTGCACGATGTCGTTGACCCTAGCCGCCCGCAGCTCCTTCCGACAACTGGCCACGTCCTTCTCAGCGGCTGATAAGTTCTCCAGGTTGTTGAGAAGAACCTGACATGAAACAGTTATCGAAACACGTTAATGGTGCATTTGCGAAAGCGGCGACCGCATTCGGTTCAACCGAATTAATTAATCGAATTAGGCTGCTAACATTAAGTCGGTTACTGAATACGGCGACCGCATTCAGCAGAATAACAAGTGGCACATTTCAACAAACCAGCCGTGTTCAGTCACCGAAAACGGTCTGCGGCCGAATACGCCAAACCAAAAATCTGTTTACACTAGTCGGTGACCGAATACAGGCTGTGGCCCAGTACGGCTACCCGAAAATCCATTTACACTAATCGGTGACCGGGCTGCAACCGAATCGCACAGAACAACCTAATGGTAAATGATCCATAGTAAAAATCGCACCGCGTGCTCTATCAAATTAGGCTGAGAATCAATAAAAACAATCTGGCTATCTAGCCTTTTCTCAACTATATTGGGCTCGCCTTCCAGTGCCAGTGCTTTCAGTTCCAGTCCTTGTGCTGTACATAAAGCGACTGCTAATCTGACCTCCACAACTCAGTAACTGGGCAACACGGTACCCCTGCTCCTAGGGAGGATCCAGGATTGGCATTTGAGGGTGGCCTGAACCCGCTGAGGGTAGGTTTTAGCAAAATAAACACTAAAACAACACAACATTTTATTTTTCTCAACGCAATACAAGCCTCCTTTGTTTTCGTAAATTCCTCATTGACTTCGTTAGGTAGTAGACTACCAAAGATATCTCGAATTAGTGGGAGGTAGGTTGAGCACCTTAGGCAAGGAGGACATACGTAATGGATGCATAATTTTTAACTATCATTGACATGTCTGTTTAATTGTTTTTATTTGATTTTATTACTGATTTGACATTTTGTTTATTTATTTATTTTATTGACCACTGTGTGTGTTTTAATTAATTTCAATTTGATATTATCTGATATTTGTACGCTTCTCGGCAAAACATAGAGAAACAATCCAATATTGTGACAGCTCACATACCATGTAACTACCTATGTTTACAAATAAATATTCTTATAAAAAAAAAAAAAATACTGGTTTTGGTGTTCCTCAGGGCAGCATTTTGGCCCCAATTCTTTTCCTGGTTTACATTAATGATTTGTGCAATTCAAACTTTAAAAATGGCAAAAAAATTTCATATGCTGATGATACGGCCTTAGTATTTACCGCTAAAACCAGTAAAGAATTGTACGAATACGCTCAAATAGGTTTCAATACGGTGACTAATTGGCTTCAAAGCAATTTACTAACATTAAATGCTGACAAGACAAAATATATTCAGTTCTCCATGCGCAAACCTCAAGTTAACACTACTCATCCTCATGTGTTTGCTCATAAATGTGCACATCACCCAATCAGTACATGTGACTGTCCTTTTATCCTTCAAACATGCAACATTAAATATCTCGGAGTTATCATAGACGAATGTCTCTCCTTTAAACCACATATTGAAAATTTGGTTAAAAGAGTGCGCAAATTAATTTATGTGTTTAAAAAACTGCGAACTATTGCGGATTCAAAAGTAATCACACAAGTATATTTTGCCCTAGTGCAATCCGTAATCCAGTACTGTATCACTTCATGGGGTGGTGCAACCAAAACCCATTTACTCCCTCTTGAAAGAGCTCAGAGAGTCATTTTAAAAGTAGCCAATTTTCATCCCTTTCTCTATCCCACAGATCTCCTATACAAATCCTGCAACGTACTGACTGTTCGCCAGCTTTTCATTATGCACTTAGTATTAAAACAGCACACCATGCTTACTTACAAAACCGAAAATACTAACAAGAGACGGAATGATATTGTGTGCGACTTTAATTCATTTTCAAATTGTATGTTTTTGTAAAAAGATTCTTTACGTTTTTAGGTCCATTTCTATACAATAGATTAAATAAGAAAATAAGTATCTATAAGTTAAACTGTTATAGCTGTAAGAAGAGAATTGTGCAATATGTATTAAGTATCTCTTACGAAGAGACAGAAGACCTTCTTTTTGTATGTAAATAAAACCTGTGTCCTTTAATTTTAAGTCTTAATTATAGGTAATTGATAAATTGTTATTTTATTATTAATGTTTAAATAAGCACTATCCAGCCTGAAACACAGGTTCCAACCTAGTTCAGGCAAATAAGCAACTGTGTTCTTTAACAATATTTTAAGATATTTGATTGTAAATGTTAGGACACATTTACAATCATTTTATAAATAAATGATTTTATTATTATTATTTATTATTAAAAAAAAACAATGCCGTATATAAGGGCAGTCCAGCCTGTTGGCGATCATTGCCAGGATAGCATTGGGACTGGCCCGCACGCAACGCACCAGGGACGCGCACCGCTTACGCATAGATGCGTGGAAGCAATCTGTTCGCGCCATCGCGAACATCCCTGATGCACTACAGAAACGGGGCAGCCCCAACACAGCCCGGAACGCGTTGTTGTACTGGACTCGGAGGGCACTGTATGCCCTTTCACTATAGTCAGCCCACAGGCTACACGTATATAGGGACGTGCAGTACGCTTTAAAAACCGTGACCTTCACACCAGTAGTACAACGCGAAAACCTGCGGGCTATCATGTTGGCTCGCACCGACAGTGCCCTCCGCTCCCGGTCCATGTCAGCATGGTCTCTAAGGTCCTCGGTGAGTAGATGCCCCAGATATTTAAACTGGTCAACTCGATCTATTGAAACACCATTGAGATCAATATTCGGGATGCTCATAGGGCTCGACACACCGGTAGCCCGAAAAAGCATGTATTGGCTTTTCTTTCCATTATATTTCAAACCATGTCCATGCGCGTATTCCGTACACGTACTGAGTAGTCTCCTTAGCCCACAGATCGACGCGCTCAGCAGCACCATGTCATCCGCATAACTCATATTGTTGACACAGACTCCGTCAATATAGCATCCGACACGTTGACTGCAGAGCGAGACGATCAGTTCGTTCATATAAAGGTTGAACAAAGTAGGCGAGGTCAAACCACCCTGTCTTATACAATAATAATTTAGCTGAATGAGATTTAATATGTACGGACGCAATTTATTGACAACCAAGTTTTTCGAAATTTAATGATCAACAGCCTTTCCTGTTGCATGTATTAAATCTGTTAATAAAACTCAAAACGTATTTTCTACTCTTACCTTTGTTAAAAACAAACCCAAAAGCTAATGAGAACGTTTATTAAAATCGAAATACACAGGACATAGGTAATATTATACATTTGTATAAAACATTTTAAAATAAACTAATACTCTCGAAAATAGGGTGATCCTTCGAATTCTACTGCCGTTTTCTGCATCTTTACCATTGTGGGTGAATTATAAGTGAAGACATCCGAACAATAATAATCCCTAAGTTCTGGCATATCTACGCATACATCCTTACTAGCTTCAGCGTTTTCGTCAATTAATTCTCCGACCAAGCTTCCAAATATTTTCGGTTGAAACATACCCAAACATGTGAAATTAGGACTGATTTGCGCCATTCTAGTGCAAAGAGAAGTATGATCACTGTAATATACACAAAGGTTGAGGTATTCTGCTAGGGCACGAAATATTTTCCAATCATGTCTTGCTTTCCCTGGGGGAGTGACAGCAGGGTACGCAAACTGCGATCTACCCTCCATGTTTAAATAAAGCCCGCCTGACTCTGAGTAGGCACTTCCTGGTAAAATCAAATTAGCACATTCCGAGCCTCGATCACCTTGAAAACCTACATAAATTATTTTACATTTCGGGGGCGGTTCCCATTCATAGAATATTTTGTCTGCTCCTAAAGAAATGACTACCTTTGGACACTTTTCCTTCAATGCACACAATGCTCCAGGTTTCCATCCTGCCTCTAAGGCACCGCCAAAACTGGCCTCTCTAGTAACAATGTTAATTACGTCATTATTTTTCTTTTGAAATGACATTGCCAATTTATATAAATTTTTCATTATCGTAGGACCCATTTCACCTTCCAATTGAGATATTCCTACGAAAAATAGAGGGTTCTTAGCTCCAGAGAAAACTTGTTTAACGAGTGATAAATGGTCAGGTTTGTCTCCTAAGTATTTAACGTGGTAGTTGTAGTCACACTCTTGACCAACCACGTATATATCCGCTTCGTTATTTCTATAAGCTTGGCGAATCCACATGTTTAAAATAGGCGCTTCAAATCGAGGATTAGTGCCAACTAATAAAATTTTATCAGCTTGTGCGATGTCTTTTAAAGTTAAGCCACAACAATATGAAGATCTAATGTCAGCTCCAGAGCCCGAGTAATTCATGGATCGTTCTATGTAAGTGTTTTCGCATCCAAACATGTTAAGGACGTCTTTGCAGGTAACCAATGTCTCGACGTTAGTAAAAGGGCCAGCTATCGCCATTACATCACCCGGAGTGGCTGCTCTAAGCATTTCACAAGCCATTATCAGGGCGGCATCCCATTCGATTGGACAACAACAATCACCTTCTCTTGTCATAGGAGTCACCAATCGTTGCATCTCGAGCGAGTCTATTGCCCATCTGCCCTTATCAGAGACATATTCCTGATTTATTTCATCGTGTTCACGAGGCAAAACGCGTAGCACTCGGTCGAACCTATAGTTTAGAATTATGTTGGTGCCTGTGGCGTCTGTCACATCAATAGAGTTGGCTTTCTTTAATTCCCAAGATCTAGCTTTGAACCTGTAGGGGATGTTAGTCAATGCTCCCACTGGACATAAATCTACGATATTCCCAGACAGTTCCGATAAAAACATTTTAGGAACAAAAGTTCCAACAAGCATGTCATGGCCGCGGCCCGTAGATCCTAACACTTCCAGCCCGCATACTTGAGATGCGAAGCGAATGCATCTGGTGCAGTGGATGCAGCGATTCATGTTCGCTCGAATGAGAGGACTCAACGATTTATTTTCCACGGCTCTTTTGCCCTCGAAATGTATGTCTGTAAATCGTGAACGATCATTACCATATCTCATCGATAAGTCTTGAAGATCACACTCTCCTCCCTGGTCACATACAGGGCAATCTAACGGATGGTCGACAAGTATAAATTCTAAAACAGATTCTTGAGCTTTACTGACGAGTGGTGAGTTCGTGCGGATCTTCATGTCTTTGGATACGGGTACAGCGCAAGCCACTTGAGGTTTCATCCAGCCCTCCACCTCGATGAGGCACATTCGACAGTTGCCAGCTATCGATAAACGTTCGTGATAGCAAAATGATGGGATGGTCACATTCACACTACGAATAGCTTGCATAATCGTAAAATAAGAAGGCACTTGTATGGCGTGCCCATTTATAAACACCTGTATGTTTTGGGAAACTTGTTTCGTCTGGAAAATCCGATGTAAGTTTTGGCATTTTAAAATCCCGCTTGTTATTGGAAGCGCTTTGAACATTTCCTTTCAATATCACTGATGCTGTCCACCAAATACCTATTATGTCACGGAAATGTCATATTATAAATTGATTAATATCAGGTTTAATTTTTTTTTGTTTTTTTTGTGACATTAAATATGCAAAAAGTTCAAAATATATCAAGGTTTTGTCTGTTTGATATTCAGAGTGGCCCTTTTACAGTGGTCCAATATTATATTTATGTATATGTAAAGTTAACCAACATGTATGGTTAAAGGTCATGATTTTTAGCTTTCATTACCCAAGGGTTTCGCAAGAGACACCGTGGCTCCGGAACACAAAGGGCAATGAAGGAACATGGATGGGTTTTAGTCAGTAGAAGTCTGACACTCCCTCCCGCTACACCCAGAGCGGGAGGAGTCATTGGATGATTTCCCATCCCTAAAAAAAAAAGGGTAACCAAAGGAACCCTATTGCTAAACCTCCACTGTCCGTCCGTCTTTTTGCCAGTGGGCTGTATCTCAAGAACCGTAATAGGTAGACAGTTGAAATTTTCGCGTATTGTGCATTTCTGTTGCTGCTATAACATCAAATAATAAAAATTAAGGTTATTGTATGTAACTCTTCGTGCGCGAGTGTGGCTCGCACTGAGGTTTTTTTTTAATGTATGGTTGATCATAAGTTAGGTATCAACTTGGCCGTTTTAAAATTATACAGCAGCTATGCTTTTTTAGCCCTATTTATACAGTTTTGTGGTTTTTGGCTTAAATAATGATTTATACCTCAAAAGGAATAAAAGGAATCCCTATGGTATCATTTGTTGTCCGTTTGTCTGTCAAGACATCTCGGAAACGCGTAGAGGTATCGAGTTAAAATTAAAACCATATTCTCAGATCTGCAGTCCCTTTAAGCTAGATTAATAAATGTTAGGGGCCAGAGAAACTTGCAATATTTAAGGACATTGACGCCTTTATTTCTGTTAATGATATTAAGTCAATAAATGTATGTGGGTCAATGACCGTGTGACTATCCGTCACTCCTAGATAATTAAATACTTATTTAATTCGTTTCAAAACATTTCACATGTTGCCAGATACTTGAAGGATCATAAATTGCTGGGCCAGCCGTCCACTTAATTTCGAGAATCACAAAATATGTTAAGTATCTGCTTTTGAAATATGTAGCATGAGATTTGGTACTCAGGAAATCAATCAATCTTTGTTTTAATGGGAAGCAAACGCGCCATTTGCCAGACGTTATTCGAATGCAATATTTTACGTTAGTGGAAATACGACCTTCTCCTCAATTCGTTAGAGTCGATATTCGTTAGTGGATAACATTATCGACTAAGGCGCTTGTACCTGAAACCCGAGAAATGAACAAAAAGCACAGCACTTATGATGTGCACTTTAACCGGGGTAAAACCCACAGGCACTTTTGGGCTATTATTAAGAATTTGGACAAAAAGCCCAACAGGACGCCGGTCGGTGACGCTCGTGATTTTGGAAAAGCGCGGCACTTGGCGTTAGGGCTTGGAAGGATACGGAGCCAAGTTAGGATTGATGGCTCTGACATCGCGAGAGTCTGTAAGCGATAGGCTAGTGGGAAGACTGATAGTAGTCAATGCCATATGGCGAGATTGTGTAGAGCTGTTGTATAGCGAGTGCAAGTAGTATTTATTAGATCAATATAAGTTATAAATAATTTAGTATTGAATACGTGTGTGTGTGTTTGTGCTGGTGTGAATGGGTGAGTCTTTTATTGTTCTAATTTACTCTGGGCTGATATTGTGTTTCATTATACACAGTGACACTAACGGAGCCGCAGGCAGTCCTAGTTGTCTATAGGTTGTATAACAGAACAGACAGATACGTGTTGCTAGAGAGTTTGTTGTGCCATTTCTTCTCTCTAGCCCAAACACTAGGAAGTGGCAACGGGTGGGCGCTTTAGGGGCTGTCTATAGGCTTGAAGAGTTGAAGTTCTCAACTATATATGCTTCTTGAGTTTATAACTCTCGATTGTAGTAACTATTTGTATTTTTATTGATTCTGGAATTTATGTTCTCTACCTGCGACCACTGATTCGGTCAGATACGAACACTGTGTCTTACAGATGTACTTGTTGTACAAAGAGTGCGCTTCCTGGGGTTGGGTTGACTATATCTATCTCATATTATACAGTCTAAGGGCTGTTTAGGGACCGTGTCTCCATGAGCTCGATGTCGACGATTCTGCCGCTGGAACTAGTTGCTCCGTTGCTAGACAAGGACGGTCGCACGGTTGGCGCAGGGAAAGCCGCCTCGTCACGTTTCCAGTTTTGAGAAAAACTGCTAGGGTTCGCGTTTCTTATAAACGTGTTGCCGACACTTTGTCGCTGAAAAGCCGCTGGTGTCACTTAAGGAAGTGTTGCTCTGAGTGCTATGGGTGCAGACGTGAGGTATCGTGCGAATAACTATTGACCTTATACCAGTTACGCTAGCGTAAAGGTTTCTCACACGATCTATTATTAATTAAAATAGAGTAATTGATTTTCCCTTTGTTATAAGGTGAGCTTCTGAAACCATTCCTATTTTATTTCATAACTATGAATTCCTAAGTCCTTGTATTATATATTTCAATCCAAACTTTGACCTATTAATGTGATAAGGCATTGGATTATTTCATACTTTTGGAATTCACTTCATAAAAGGCGGGAGGATGTCCAGTCTGGTCTGAGTCCTACGGGGACACGCGTTGGTTGGGGCGTGTTTCTCCCCCTTCGGGGGGACCGACCTTATCTATTAGAGTAATTTAGGAAAAACGAAAATTTTATCAGCCTGGGGTAATTTAGGAACAGTCACAACCGTTACTACACATTTATCTGACGCCTACCACAGTTTGAAGGCACATACCTGATGTATCGAGTCGATTAACAAGACCAATGCATCTTTGAACTGGAAGAAGATCTCAGTAGCTCTCTGGTACCTGTATAGAAACGTACGATAGGTACAGTGAGGCAATGAAACTTAACTAGGTAGCGAAAACTCGGGCAGTTCTTATCAGGCATCGATTAAAGCTTTCAGTCTCACTCGTTGCATGGTTGGTTCCCGGAGAAAATAATATCGAGTCAATGTGGTCTTGGACATCCCGGGGAAAACGAGTCTATCAAGAATTCGAGACTATTTTAAACGTAGGTTTGTATGGAATCCTGCCAGGGTTGCGGAATTTGTTCGAAAGAGTCACCACGGACCTGAAACACAAAGAGCATGGATGGGTTTTAGTCAGCCAGATTCTGACACTTTCTTCTGCTCCGCCCAAAGCGAGAGGAGTCATTATTGATGACTTACCATACTTAAACAAAAAGGTTTGTATGAATTAATGATAAGCGTTTCCAAACGTATTTTATAATGCGCACAGCATAGGAGTGGAACTCTCTGCCTGCGTCTGTGTTTCCGAACGCTTACAACCCTAATCTCTTCAAAGTTAGAGTAAACAGGCTCCTTCTGGGTAAGCTCGCTCCATCGTAGACTTTCTCTGTCATTTCTGACCTATACTAAAGTCAAGAGCAAACTCATACCAAATATTAAAAAAAAAAATTGAAAGTCTTGAGTCTGGTTTTTTTCCGTGACAGAAAAAAAAAAAAATCGTAGATGGTAATGTTCGAGAGCGAGATTGCGAAGAAAAACGCCGTAGTTGGTGAACGCGTTACTTGTGGTCGTGCACGGCGTCGGTGAAGGCGTAATCGAGCGCGAGGCGCAGCGCCCGCGCAGCCCGCGGCGCGGCGGGCGCGGCCAGCACGCGGCGCGCGCCCCGCTCGGCACAGCGCGCCGCCACCAGCAGCGCGCACGCGTCCGCCACCGCTGCCGAGCGCTCCCAGCCGCTCCTGACGATGTCATCAGACAATGCACGCACTACTAGGTACTTCAATTACCTAACTAAAAACCTATGCCTTTTGAGGAATGTGCGACAGAATTCCATAATTTAATTCAGCATTGTTGTGTTCCGGCAGTAAGAGGTATGATAGCCAGTTCCTCTGTGTAAGAGGATTCCGGGTGAAACTCGCTTCCATCTTCGGCCTAATCATCACTTTCCATCAGGTGTGATTTGGGCCAAGAGTTTCCCCGTTTTGTATAAAAAAAAAAAATCCGCCAAGCCCGTTCCATCTTCGGACCACAAGACGAACGGCGATGCGGCACCGGTTCATGGTGGACATCCCGAACACACGCTCAAAACGTTTTGGGAACGCACAATAAATGTGTACAGCTAAGGAGTGGAATTCCCTGCCAGAGTCTGTGTTTCCTGATATCTACAACCTGGGAGTCTGTAAATCAAGAGCTTGCCTAGAAGTAACTGTTACATTACAACTTCTAGCGTGCTCCATCTTCGACCGCATCATCGCTTACTTTCTGGTGAGATAGTGGTCAAACGCCTGCCTATTAGTAAAAAGAATCCTTACAATCACTCCACGTCTACGCATCATTATTAAAAATTTAACAAGGGTTAAAGGCCCGCTTTTACTGTCATAAATCAAAAATAATGTTTAATGTACGTACCCATGTACCATATACGCATGACTCGACAAAATGAAAGCAGTGATGTGGTCCTGACCACTTTTAAGCACTATAAACAAGATTTCTTGTGTGTTTTATTTCGATGCCTCTTATTGTGGGCATGTTTGGGTCGATGCAACACAGGACACAGCCATCAAAAAGATGCATAGAGCGCATGCCAATTGTACGAAGACCATCGGTCAACTCCCTAGTTTGTGCAAAAAAGATGATCCCACACTACCGACACACACAGAAGCAATGCCGTAAAACCTTAAAAAATATAATAATAATATCCTTGGACGTTTCACACAACGCCATATTATAGTTCCAAGCTAAGCAACCTAATGCTTGTGTTATGGTAACGAGATGAAATCTTGAGGTATTCAATCGAATGAACTCATTCAGAGCTTTTAGAGCATAACAGGTACTTTTGGACTATCAATGAGTCAGTAAAATGAAGATAGTTACCTACTCCAATACTTAGTAGATTTCTGATGGTAATTTTTACGTAGCAACCCCTGTCTTGGAAAGTACGTTATGCCGTTGATATTGCGCCTGATCTCTCGCTATCCGCATCGGTTTGCCGTCCCATCGGCTAATGAGATTGAGTAACGGAAGTTTGCACCTGTATTTGCGCTCTCACTTCTGCACTATTATCCTGTGCTGATAACTATTCTCCGTTGATATATATAATATATAGAAGACTATTATTAAGTTCCAGGTAACAATCGAAAGCACTGACTTGCCAACGGTGGTCATCTTCCAAGCGGGCATGGCGTCGTCCAGAAGCCGGACCGCCGCGTGCGCATACTCAGCGGCGGCGCGGAGTCGCGCGGACACCGTTACTAGCGCGTCACGCAGCCCTAGCGCCTTCGTAAGGGCGCTCTCTTGAGCACTGCCGGGACGGGCGGTCGAGCCCCAGATTGAGTCTTAAAAATGATTAAAATAAAAATGAGTTCCCCTATCCTTATTGCCGCGGCCGCATACTTCGTGGTAGCGCTCCGTATAGCGAGTTCGGAGCGAGCTGATATTCAGCAACGCATCTCCTACACAGAGAGCTCGTGGCTAAATAAAACACAAACACACCCACACCCATACTCACATACACCCACACAGAACACTAACTCTTATCTGATATAGACTTTAATACTTTCAGGCAAATTCATAATTGTTTGTTTTATGTTCGTAACTAATATGATTAATTTTTAATTTGAACACTTAAGCAATTGATTTCTCCTTTCTTGAGGGATATGGCACTGTTTCTCTTTACTACAGGCTATTATATGGCCTATTTAAGAGGATAGTAACCATTTATGTTGTAAACCAGTGTTAATTTGTAAAGTGCAACTGTTTTCTTATTGTTTTTACTGCAACACCTTTTATGCATAAAGTTTTTATATTGTACTAGCTGACTCACGCAACTTCGTCTGCGTCACATTTTCCCTGAATTTCGAGACCTTTCCAACGAATGCAAAACCGTGGAAATCGGTTCGTAGGTACGTTCTGGAGTTATTTTTATATTATAGACTAGCTGACCCACGCAACTTCGTTTGCGTCACATTTTCCATTAATGCTACAAACCTCACGGAGCCCGAGACCTTTCCAACGAATGCAAAACTGTGGAAATCGGTTCGTGCGTTCTGGAGTTATAGCGGCAGGAAGGAAAACCCGACTTATTTTTATATAATAGATTATTATTCTATTAACTTCGAGCTGAAACTACGCTTGCCAAGGTCAGTCCGTGGTTGGGTGACCATCAAACATACCGAGTTTCCTTCGTGCCTCGGAAAGCTGTCCCGGCTGTCATTTGAACTACTTCGACAGTCGCGTCGTAACGAGTAGTCAGAACTCAGAAAATCAGACACCAGTCTAACAGAGGGGTATCGTACTACCCAGGTGCTGGGTTATGGAGGTCAGATAGTCACTGCATATAAATAAAATTGAAAAAAGGCTAGACATAATGTTGGTAATGATCCACCTCCCATACTCACCCAACAAGTGTTGCAACTGTGCGTACAGTGAGCGCGAGCGCAGGATCTGTGCGTGCAGCACGCGGCGCTCGCGCACCAACTCCGTATAACGAGTACGGAGCCAGCTGAGTTCCAGGCGACGCATCTCCTGCGGACCATGGATGATATTGACTGTTATTCGTATTTTTAGTCTGTAGGATAGATGTTGGAGATTCGTTAGGTAGGGTACTGCTCCTCAGAAGTCCGAAAGTCAGACAACCAATCTTCCCCTTGGTAAGACTATTAGTATTGTTGAGTAACTGCTGTTCAGCTACATCAAATTAGAGTTGAAGATGTCTTATGGTTGAGATAAGACTCACATACTGACTTTATTAAGTATATAATTATTTCAGAATATAGGACTTTATTTATTTTTTTACAAAGTATATAATCTCGGTTGGTAAGCTTTCTAATTAGTAATTATTATTTACGTAGGTCAAGAAACCATCGCTAAGTACCTAATGTGCAAAATATAATCTAGGCACATAGTAACGATTTGTAACTGCCAAATGAGGACCGTACCTTCCGATTAACATTTGCGACGAAGTCTTCATTTTCTGAGGCCAACATCGGCCGTCTGTAGAGATCTAAGCTTGTAAACAACTGGAATTTAAAAAAAAATCAATCAACAATGTCCAATACACAACAAGTAATAGTAGATTATGACACGAGGGGTTAAAGCAGTGTCTTATGACACACGCGTCATATTGAATCCCGAACACAATGAAGGATTCGAGAGTTAACTCCGTAGCGTAGCATAGCGTCTTGCGTAGCGAGGGAGTTAATACAAGAATCCTGACTGCAGCGAAGGATTCAAGCTAGTGCAAGTCAAAGACACCCTGAGGATCATACTCTACTTTTCACACCCACTGCGAGAAAATTGTGCTCTAGCCATGGATACGGGTGGCGCGCGTCGACACCCGCCAAAGAAGCAGGTCGCGCGTCCGAAGCTGTGGCTCCAGCCCCCGCCGAGTAATAAATATTGTGTTGTACTGAATTTCATTACAACCCGCCGAACAATAATGTGATTTGAATTTAGAACGCATTTTGACTGCACACGCCGCAACTAACAGCGGAGGCGGACGGGAGCCGCTCGCGAGTGAATGACGTACTTTAGGTTAGGTTTGCGTGTCAAATAATTTGACGTTTTCGTGGTGGTGTGAAAACTAATTTTCTTCAAATCAAATAGGTACCCTAGGTACTAGGTATTAACTCACCTGATGCATGGTTTTGGCATAGGTGTCTTTAGTTACTGTAGCAGTTATCTCTTCAAAGGTCTTGATTTCCTATAAAAAAATAATACTTAGTAATTAAAACAATAAATACGAAAGGCGTGTTGTTTGTTACACTTCCACGCTTAAATCGATGTACCGATTTTGATGAAATTTTGAACAGACAGAGAAGAATGGAAGCCCAGAGACGGTTCTAAGCTCCTTTAGCGAGAGCTAAATTAAATGGTGCACAAAATCGTGACTAGGTAGCAGTGGCGTAGCTAGTCTCAAAGGAGGGCCCCTTTGAGACTAGCTACGCCACTGCTACCTTCTACTCAATCATCATCTTCAAACTTCTACTCTGATCTGATCTTACTGATTATTTCACGGAACAGAGTTTTTTCTGTTTCGTGGATTATTTATACGATAAGAATAGTTGGTCGCTGTGATGAACTCAAGACAAATTATCATGATCTTTGTGTATAAGTAGTTTATGACGGGTTTTATGTGTTCATATAATATTTTTTTTTCTTTTTATTATTTATTTATCTGGACTATGTACCTAGGTCATTTTTTTATACTTATTTAATCCACATACGTCAACACTTGCAGTGTGTATTTTGTTTTAGTGTCATAGTGTGCTAGCTGACAAGTGATAAATAATATTTAATATTTTTTTGTCTCATGTATTAATTACTTTGCATACTAATTATTGTAAAATATTAGTTCCTAAAACGTAACAGACAGATGTGTTGCTGGGGAGTTTGTTGGCCACTTCTTCTCCACAGCTAAAACACTAGGAAGTGGTGACGGGCGGGCGTTCTGGGGGACTGTCTTTTGTAAAACTTGACGTTCAAAAAGTGCTGGCTCTCAGCCTAATTTGAATAAATGACTTTTGAATTTTGATTTTTTTAAACATTTTTGGGGCCCCGTTTTTAGGGTATTGTCTTTTTTTTTAATTAAGTCTATTAGCTTAGAAGTGTCTTGACAGGCCACGAAGGTGAAGGCGGGACTAAATGATTAGCTTTGCGTCAACAAGTCGGGGGCCTTGTAGTCAGGGGCCCGGTAGCGGTAGCTACGCCCCTGGCTAGTAGGTAACACAAAACGTATTACTTTGGATTTAATGTCCAGTTTGAAAGTAAGTAGTCTAAGTAAAGTTGAGGTCTGCAATGTTGTACTCGTATTAATCTCTCCTTAGTACCTACAGGTTGCTCAGCAATCTAGCTAGGAGAACAGCGTCTCACCCAATAATTTGTAATTTATATGCACATATTCTTGTATGCAAACTGTGTTTACTGCAAATACCATTTTAAGCAGTAAATTATTTATTTATTTATTTTACTTTCTCGGGTCCCTGGAGGCGTACGAGGGGCCGAAACCAACTCGCAGAGGCCCCGTTAGACATTTCAAATGTTATGGTTATTTTATTTATTATTAAGAAATTCAACATCAAACATAGCATGATTTAAATTCGCCTACGGATAAACAGAATCTTCTGCGGGTCTAAAACGGCCACTTTAGCAGAATCATAATATTAACCACACAACAATCTTTCCATTCTCGTCTTTATTGTAAACGCATTAGGGTCAAGGTTGATTGGGATTTGACAGTGACGGGTAACGTGATGTGCTTTCTGATACTGCTAAAGTGGCCTTTTTAGAACCCCAAACGTCAGGTTGGCAGGTGAATTATAATTCAATTGACATGGTAATGTGTTCACCCACAGGCAGCATCAAACGTTGTTTAAAACTGGCAAAAATTAGTCTAGTTGAAATAAACACTTTGACCGCTCTAGTTAAATCCTACCTGTTGTATGCTCTCCAGCTCAATGGCGACGACTGCTAGCCTGGCAGCTGGATGGGTCCTCTCGCTCTTGGCTATCTCATCGTCCAGCCGCGTCAGAGCCGCCAACACCGTCTCGGGTCTGGTGGACTTCAGCGACGATTTCGAAGGTTCGGAGTACTGCGTGAGACATGATTGTTTATGGTAGGTATGACGGAAAAATTTAGAAACACCGTCACGGTGCCTCTCTGGTGACGCAGCAGAGCGGAATTGACTCACGTGGTGCGGAGATTTTATGCAATTCCATTGGTTAAAATATCTACTTTTCTCCGCTCCGGTGCCTCGCTCCGCTGTAATGGACAGAGGTGCCTGTCCATCAACATCACAACAGCCCGTTTCCACTTGTCGGGTGTCAGGCAAGTGTGAATGGCTTCAAATAAAATGCTCTGTCACTGCAACATCCGATAAAATCCGGGCCCGACAACCGACAAGTGGGAACGTAGGTACCTACTGTTGGTAGTTATTTATGACTCGGTTGACATTGTATTTGGTAGATACCTACGACGCATTTTGAATCTTAGCGGCGCTTTATAACTAAGTTGCCTTCTTAGCGAGTGTCTGAGTTAGGAAATTGTAACGTTTCACCAACAGTCGATTAGCCCATGAACCGTGGGTCAACATTATCTTTAACCCATTAACTTTCTACCCACGAACGTTTCGCCCACATAACTCTTCGTCAGTGAATGTTTAAACAAGAGAATGTTAACTTTCAAAACAAAGGACAAATTGTGCACAAAAATACAAATGTGGCTGCAACACAGACACACATAGCTTGTGCTGCATTATGTTGCGGATGGCTTAACGCAGTAATAGTCGGTCCGAACCCAGCTGCAACACAGCGGCTTCTACTTCTGGTTGGTATAAAAAAAATAACCACGAAGGGCATGGCAGGGTCTGTCAAACCCCGCTATGCCCTTCTAACCTATCCTATCCGAGTCGGAGTGACTGAAGTTATTGGTCAAAACATTCTGTTAGTTAAGCATTCAATGACGAAGAGTTATGTGCGCGAAACGTTCGTGGGTGAAAAGTGCTTTGGATTAAAAGTTACTGGGTTAAAGATAATGTTGACCAACGGTTCATGGGCTAATCGACTGTTGGTGAAACGTTTCAGTTCCCTGAGTTAGCGAGCAGTCAAATATTAAAACCATTGATTAAGCAAGAGACTTATATACTGATAAGTAGGTATCTATCAAATTCTTTACAAAGAAATTCAGTAAGGATTTTGGTAAAAAACATTATAAATAGGTTTGTTTCTGTTTGTAACTTTCACTTTAAAATAAATGATCACTCACAGCCGCAACGCTAATTTTCTGGGAACTCGCCATACACCCCATGCCCACTTTGTGCACCATAACTAAACAGACTATTTCGCAAACGTCTTGAACGGTTCTAAATACCAAACTAAATAATGGGGGGAAACGGGCCAAGGTTACTACGAAACGGCCAATATTCTTTAGGTTTTCAAACGTATGAAGCGGTGACAATAGAGCCTTCGCGGCACGGTACCGAACGTGATAAGGGCTTTTTAAATAATTGTGTGGATGTATGAAAATCCGAAGGTGGCTGCCTGGCTGGTAAAAGTGCCGGCTGTCGCAGATTATGCTGAGCGATGGCCGTTTGCGCGAATATTCCCAGTTGCCCCCTCATGGTTGTCTCTAGGTGGCAATCGGGAATAAATTCCCAGTTGCCACCGGTGACACCGGGTGACTCGGAAGTTAATGCTCCCACTTCAAATCACTGTACACAACGACTGGCAAGTTATTTCCCCCAAGGCAATAACTACTCTGTCGCCACCCGGTGGCAACTGGAAATTTTCTTCCCGATTTTCAGGTGGCAATTTATGTGGGGGCGACTCGGAATACTCGCGTTTACCCGGATTAAATAAACTATAGGTACCTATAGATATAAACATTATTTCTGTGTTACTTTGGATACCTATTTACTAATTCCTCTGTAGGTAAAGCCAATCTCACACACGAAACATCTAGAACTAGAATAGATACCAACAAACACCTTATCTCTACTCACAGTATTTATTACTACCTACAGAACCGGATCATACATTTGGCGCCCTTTTAAATTTCGCCCGCGACTCGTGGATTTAGTAGGTACCTACTCAAATAATGCTAGGGTCGCTCGGAACAGTCGGAACTCACTTCTACGGGAAAAGTTCCTAAAAGTTAAAACGATGAAATTAGTTTTTCTATCAACAGAAATAGTTATTCAAATACAGTTGTTAAGTCAAGCTAATGCGAGCAGCGCCCTGTAGGTATATTGTATGTCCCGGTGCCCTGCAGTTGCTGGCCCTAAAACCGCTACTGACTACCTATAATAAAAGTCGACTGCAAGATTTGAACTTTCCGTATGCACCATTTTGCGCAAAAAAAAAACGAAAATAGAAAAAAATAGCTTATCAGATAGTTTCGTGCATGAACGTACTATAATTAGTCACGATCACGGTATACCACATAACATGTACCTAGCATGAGTTGCACAGTTGCACCATAAACGGAGGTCTCACACGCCTGTGATAGCGATACGATACGCAAGGTGAGTGAGTCATCGAAAACGATAACATACCTAGACTACCAATGACGTAGTTTTATATATATATCATTGCCTACTACTGTGATTCATATCGAGTGATTATCCTTAACTGTCGATTTTGTATTATCAGTCTTCAACTAAACCAATAGGTATCTATTATCAAGAGGTAAAATTATTTATTTGTTTGATTACATTTGTGTCACGATAACACAAAATAAACACCAAAGAAATCGTAAATTTTGAAAACGACCTTATTAGATACCTACCTACAATGACATACGAAAATTCTTTAGGTAGCTAGGTACTTAATCAATCAGTTTTATAGGCTTCTTTTTATCCCGAAAATAATATTCGTTTCCTTTAAAAGTAGGTAATTCAAAAACTTATCACGGACATACAATAACTTTTTAGTACCTACCTATAGGTATTTGTAGGTACCTAAACATAAACATCATCCCCACAATATATTACCCGACATACCCACATTTTCCATTAATTCTGCGCTCCTTTTTGACTTAGCTTAATGATATAGCCTATAGCCTTAGAATAATAACGCATAGAAACCTAGTACGAGTTCAAAAAGTGAGGCAACTAAAACTTAGCCTAATCCGTCAATCCGTCAAACTTAGCCGTCAGTACTCAAGGTCACGTTCCGTCGAACACAACTCCCGAGTAAATAATTGAAAATGACAGTTTGTTGCGTGAAAGGATGTTATAGCACATCAGGAAAACAAAAAAAATGTGATAAAATAACATTTCACAAATAAGTGCTCACATTCTATGCACTATTTTTACGTAAATCGATAAATAAAACAAAATTCTAATAACCTAACTTGTCATAACACAGTGTTGCTATTTGTGAGGAAAAAAAGACCCACATTGCTTTCATTCATGTTTTTCATTTTTGTAATTTTAAAATACAATACTTACTATTAATTCATATCAAACCCGATGTTTTAACTTTGATTATAATTATAACCCATCAAGCATTCTAAACGAATTGAACAATATCTCAATCTTTATGCGATTTATTTCCTTTTATTTTGAAATAAATTGAATTAAACCTTCCGAAAAAATATGTCATATTACATGAAAAATCATGTTTACCTTTTCCAGTTCCCAACAACATAAAAATGGTCAGTGGGTCGTCTTAGGAATACTTGCCTTGATAGCAAAATAGTCATGCGTCTTCCCATATTTTGTGGGTAACGGCTTGGTAATGGTATCACTGAAAGCTATATCTGTGTGCGTTAGAGGAACGTAGACACATTCGGCTCACGCACACAAAGAAAATGAAGTGGACACACGATTTTGCTCGGGTTTTGTTCTAGACGCGGCTTTTATGCGTTATTATTCTAAGCCTATAGCCTTCCTCGATAAATGGGCTATCTAACACTGAAAGTTCCTGAGGTTAGCGTGCTCAACCAAACAAACAAACAAACTCTTCTGCTTTATAATATTACTAGCTGACCCGTGCCCACTTCGTTGGGCGGTAAACATTTTAACTTGTGATGAGATTAGGAGTGTGGTTCGGTTAGTACTGACTGCTATGATTTATTTCCTGACGGCCAAAAGGAGGGTTTTGTTTTTATTGCATAATAATATGTATGTAGCTAGGCTAGCGAGCCGCTGCGAGCGCTCAGCGTTAGACTCCCTGTCCCTTGTTGCAGAGACATGCTGCTTTAAATCACTGAGACGCTGTGCACGTTCAGCGCTAGATTCCCGAGCACGGACCTGCGGTGTTCTCCAGCTTTGGTTAGCAAGCCGCTGTGAACGCTCGGAGCTAGATTTCCCAGCGCGTGCTTGCGAAATATTTTCTCTATTCCTCGAGAGGCTCTTCCGTACGGCGTACTCGAGCTGCTCTTGTCTCATGTCTGGGATGTCTGACGGAAAAGTTGTGATATCCTTTTAGGCATGATAAACAATCGCTGAAACTGTCCGATATCCCAAAAACAGAAATATCACAGCTTCGAACTCGAAGAATGAGAACGAAGTAATATTGTAATTTTGTTTTGAGAAACCGAGCAACCCAAACAATTTTAAAGACCAACAACATTCAACCAACTACGTACAACTCACCTACCAAACGACAAAAGTTAAATAATAACTGGAGAGGGTCATTAATCCGCGGAAAATCTTAAATGGATAAAACGTCCGTACAAAGCATGTTCTAATGCGGTTTGTGAATGGACGGCGCGGGCGGCGTTTTGCGATTTAGTAATTTTATATTATCTTCGAAACTATTCAACCAATTGACATACTGTTTTGGGCAAATCGTATCTCTATGATGTTCTTGTGATCATAATAACATTTTTTTCGATAAGGTTTAATATTTTGTTGTTTAAAAAATCGTCCAAAGATAAGTACGTCGAAAAATACTTTTTTTAACACATAAAAGCTACTATATCTGCTAAAATATAAAAGATAGAAATATGGTGCCGCGGACTTTTTTGTAGAACTATTCTAGGCGGACCAGGTTGCCATACATTGTTTTCAATTATATACAACTGTTAAGGCAGCGCACGCAAATAACTCTGTTGTAAGAGCTTTTTTTTTCCGCCTGGATAGACAAAAATTGAGATAGTTCGAGTAATATGCATGATATCTTTATAATTTATAGCCTATAGCACTCACGAATAATGTAGCTTTCTATCAGTGAAACAATTTTTCAAATCGGACCAGTAGTTCCTGAGATTACCCCCTACATACAAACTTACAAACTTACAAACTTACAAACAATTTTACCTCTTTATAATATTAGTATAGATAACTCAGAGGTTCTCAGATTTTGTTGTGCAAGGCGTTGCGAACGTTCGACACTCGACTCTCGTGCGCGTACCTGAGAGTTTCTCTGATTTTGTTCAGCAAGGCGTTGTGAACGTTCAGGTGAAGATTCTCCCATACGGCGTATTCTTTCTGCCCGTGCTTGAGAACTATGTTTAGTAAGTTGAGACATGGCTCTCTTTAGGCATTTTCAAATGTTTAAGAAAATGTTAGTAGCGTGTAATATTCTAGCTCTGAAAAGAACTGTTGTGTAGCCCTGAAAAGAACTGTTGGTTAGCCCTGAAAAGAACTGTTGGTTAGCCCTGGAAAGAACTGTTGCTTAGCCCTGAAAAGAACTGTTGTTTGGCTTTGAGAAGAACTTTTGCGTAGGTGTAGTTTTAAGAACGAAATCTAAAGAAAATCCGGGAGCCGACGTACTTATACTTATCTATGGAGCCGACCTCGCGGCTGAGCCGCGCGGGTACCTTACTCATAGATCTAAACTCGCCTCCCGCACGCGCACCCCCCCGCCTTGGTGACGTCCACTTCGCAACGGGTCGTGCAGCAGAAATCGTAATATTTTAATTTCGCCTTTCTTCAAAACCAAACGTCCGATTTTAATCATTCAAAGACCAAATATTATCTACATAAACTTTACTTAGTGATGAAATACTTTATTTTGATAAAGATTAATAGCATGAGTAAAATAAACGCGTTTAAACGTAATCCAAAAAAAAATCAAGATTTTTAAATTAAAAAAATGGTTGTTGTGCCTCACTCGACATAGATAGGTATAGTGTGTCGCGGACTTTTTTGTAGATATTTATAAGATCTACAATTAATTAGAACAATGTATGGTTCTATCTTTTATAGTTTAGGCAGCGTACACAAAATAAGTTACTTTTCTGGTTGATTTTTACACCTTGTGTCCGAAAAACCCAAATATCTTACGGAACCCTATTTTTTTCCAAAATAAAATATAGCCTATGTTACTCGTGGATAATTTAGCTTTCGAATGGTGAAAGAATTTTTAAAATCGGTCCAGTAGTTTTTGAGCCTATTCATTACAATCAAACAAAAAAACAAACAAACAAAGTTTTCCTCTTTATAATATTAGTGTAGATGTAGATAATAATAATATAATATAATATAATATATATAGTGTAGATAAACAGCTTTATAATAGCAAGCCACTTCGAAATTTAAATAAAACCTTTGGTAAGTTACCTCCATGGTTGCCATGTTTCTGAATAAAAGATCGTTCCATTTTTAAATAAACGACAGATACAAGTATGTAATTTATTTGGCCGAAAACCACGACAGATATGGATTTTCATATAACTTTTGCCGGCCGCTGCGTGGCCAGTACAGCAATTTCGATTTGTCTCGAAGAATGTTTTCAAAATAATGCTCTTTCCAGGCATGTTTGAGAAAAAGAATTACCATTATTGAATCCAATTATCTTCATTTCCCCATTCCATGTAATATTATGACGTTATTAGAAGTCACGTCATATTGCACAATATTAATAATTAACGTATGTTACCTACCGCAATAAAGGTAACCTAAAAGATTGTGCAATACTGAATAGAAAATCTAAAATTCCCGCTCTTCGAACACTCGTTACACGTATTTTTTGTTTTAGTGAGCATATCGAGAATATCATCGCATTTTAACATTTATAGATCTTTCGATTTACTACTAGGATTAGGTACCTATTCATATTGGTCACGAAAAAGTTGTTTTTTTTTATAAGCATTGTAATTGTTTTATTGTCGAAGGGAAAATCCTACATAATTATATATTTGCATCTTGTGACGACTTCAGAAAGTTGCAACGACAAACCTACTGTCAAATTTTAATTGTCAACGTCGACCTCCCCCTTCACCCTTCTTCCGAATCCGAATCATCCTTGTCATATCGTTATAGTTATTGCAATTTTGTAAATTATTAAATTATTTTAGTTTATTTTTCGTTACTATATAGTTATTTTTAACAAAAACGTATCGGTATACTAAACAAACAAGTGGTAAGTCAACTGTATTTATCTAATATTTTAGAAAGTGGCACATGTAGGTTGCTCGCGAATTTGATAACAAATTATCCATTTTACTAATTTCAGGTAGAGTTACACGTTTAACTCGAGACCTCAGGCTTCGGCCTGCGGTCATAACATTACCGTAACTACAAAAAAACTCGCATAATCCGCAAAATTCTTTGCCATACTTCCTTCTGCTATACACAAATATTTCGCAATATATTTTGTTAACCCGTTATCATGTCTCAGTGGAACAACACATACTCTTACAACAACCAGTACCAAACCTGGAACGGCGACCCTAACGTCCAATATGTGAACCAAACCTACTATCCAAATAGACCAGAGCAAGCTAATCAGTATGTGAGTTTTAATGAGTTTCTTTCTCAAATGCAAAGCAGTGGTGCGCCCAGTGCTGGCAACTATACCAATGCACAATATGAAAACTATCCTGCAAGGCAATATAATTACCAGAATGTACCCACCACTGCTCAAAACCCTCAGTTAGAAAGTTATGGATATGTAGGAACCACAGGCAATGTGTCCAGTGCTACTGAAGCATACCCAGTGAATGTACAAAGTCAATACAACCCATTGGCTACCAATCCTAATGCTTTTACAAATGCAATGATACTCAAATCTAATCTCACTCCAACAGCTACTGAATTTGTGCCAAAAGGTTCTATGATGACACCTTCTAGTAGCACTCAAAATATTCCTGAATCTAGTACTGTGCATGATGATAGTGAATCTAGAAATAATTCTAGTAATGTTGAATCTAAGAACCATTATAGTAACATGAATGATTCACGAAATAACTACCCTAGTATAAATGAACCAAGAAATACTAGTGGCAGTTCATCAGACACAAACTGGAGAGAAAGATCCCAAAGCTCCCAAAAAAGCACTGAAACAAGCCAGAAAACTGAATCAAATCAACATCCCCAAGATCAAGAAGAAAAAAGATCTAAGAAACAAGAAACCAATGGTCGGCACCGTGAGACTAAACATCGCAATAATGAGTCTAACGGGCGCCATCATGATTCAAACAACCGCAATCAGGATTCAAACAACCGCAATCAGGATTCCAACAACCGTAATCAAGAACTGGATAGTCAACCACAGGATTCTAGTAGTCGGAACTATGAATCTAACAACCATAGCTATGATTCAAATAACAAAAGAGGCCAAGGAAAAGGAAATTATAAGTCAAAGAATAAAGATGATGCTCGCACCTTCTACAACAGTGCAATTAGTAAAGACAGTCAGGATGTGCGAAATGGGAGAGGAGAAGCTTCGGGTCGGGGGAAGAATTGGGTTGGAACACCACGTCTTAGAGCAATGGATCGCAATAGCACAGAAGATGCAGAATATGCCAACACTTATTTACAAGGCAGAGAAGAGAGGATGGAAAGAGACAACAGAGATAGAGAGAGTGAAAATCGAGAAAGGGATATAGACAGGGGAAGGGACACCCGTGACAGATATAGGGATGGCCGAGATACCTATGAAAGAGATAGAGATTACCGAGATGTCCGTGACACAGATAGAGATAACAGAGACATTCGTGAGAGAGATAGAGGTAACCGAGATATTCGAGAGAAGGATAGAGATAGTCGCGATAGGGGTAGGGATTACTGTGGTGTCCGTGAGAGAGATAGAGACAACAGAGATATACGAGAAAGGGATAGAGATTACAGAGACAACCGTGAGAGGGTTAGGGACAACAGAGATATACGTGAAATGGATAGAGATTACCGTGATGGTCGTGACATGGATAGAGATGGCCGTGAAATTCGTGAAAGGGACAGAGGTAACCGAGATATTCGAGAAAGAGAAAGGGATACTAGAGACAGGGAGAGAGCTATTAAGTCTGAGAATGCTCCCAGTCCTGCTCGTACCAAAACTAGATATGGCAATGATCAAGGTTTGTATAAGATTTTATTATTACTCAATATCCAAAGATTTTTCTTGCTTATGAAATTCTTTGAAAGCTCCAAGAGAGTTCTTAATCCACTTTTAAATTTGTTGAATGTGGTGTGAACATATTTTTGAACTCAATCAAATAAACCATAGCAGCCCAGAATTATTCATAACTCACCATGCTAGCCAAAATAAATCATAATTGCAGATACTGGCTACTGTGGATCTTTAATTGATATACAATAATGAATGTTAATGATCTTTGTTAATATGTACAGTAAACACAGTACTTGCTCGCAATAATCCTTAGTATAAAGAGTGCAGTCTAATTCTAAAAGATTATCTACTTTCAGTAAACAAAGAGATGACTCAACGTGAACGTCTGACTGAACAACTAGATAAAGGCACACTGGAATGCCTTGTGTGCTGCGACAGAGTCAAACAGTTTGACCAGGTGTGGTCTTGCTGCAACTGTTACCATGTGCTGCATCTGAGGTGTATCCGGAAATGGGCTATGAGCAGTATGGTCGGTGAGTACTTAGAGAAACTGGCTAAGGAAGCCAAGATGATAAAATACATCAGAAAAACTTTATGGGACACCCCGCAGATGTGAAACATCTATGTTAAGAATTAATCTATGTTATCTAATCTATCTTCTAATATATAAAAATCTCATGTCAAGGTGTTTGTTTTCGAACTCCTCCGAAATGGCTTGACCGATTTTTTTGTTTTTTTTTTTGTGTATACTCAATAGGTGGTGTAGGGTACTTTATTTTTTTTTTATTTGGCAAAACAAAGTAGCCCCGTCAAATCTTAACAGGCGGCGTAGTGGAGCATCACGATATGACAACAGCGTAGTTTCCGTCACGGCATACAATTTGGTTTTATTTCCAAGGCACGTCAGTATTTCTCATTAAAAAATACTGCAACAAGACAGTCTCTACCAGTCAACCTTTTGGGTTAAAAAAACTACTGTGGTGGTCATTATTTCTGTAATTCTTCTTTATAAATATTTGCGCATACAGTGATCTGGTTTTCAAAGGCTTAATAAATATTGTGTAATCTTGCTGACTCAGTCCAAAAGTTATTTGTTCTAGTTTCATCATAATTGAGTATACTTTCCTAGTATTTATAACTAGCAGACCTAACAAACATTGTTTTGCCACATAAATAAAAAGTAGGTTATTATCCTATTCTCAGACCTACTCCTATTCTTAGACCTCGATATCAAACGCTGTGACAGGAGATTTTTACATGCCAATTTTAAGTTTTGTGATTAACCTTTTCTGCATATACACTTAGAATTCGCTTACAATTAAGCCTCGCTAGCAGTAGTGAGAATTATTACAATGTAAAATTGAGTTTCCTTCAACAATTTGGTTTTACACCGTACTTTCCAGCAGCATCATGTTAAGTTTTGGAGTTCAACCATCTATCTTGAATTAGTCTTTCTTTCACTTAAAACTTTATTTACTCATCATCATCAGTGCTAGCTAACAAGTGGTGAATGATTTAGTTTCAGGTTGTACGTGTTACCCATGTTTTATTATTTTCTTTGTAATAATACTTTGCAAACTATTATATAAATGCAAGTTCTTCTAACGCAACAGACAGATGTGTTGCCCACTTCTTCCCAGCTAAAACACTAGGAAATGCTGACGGGCGGGCGTTCTGGGGGATTGTCTATTTCTAAATGTTGACGTTCAAAAAGTGCTGACACTTATTCTAATTTGAATAAATGACTTTTGACTTTGACTTTATCAGAGGGCAAATGGCGCTGCCCAGCCTGCCAGAACACTAACGAAGCCATCCCCACTGAGTACCGCTGCATGTGCGGAGCGGTGCGCGCGCCGGAGTACCAGCGGGGCTCCACCGGCGCACACACATGCGGCCGCGCCTGCCGCCGCCCGCGCGCGTGCCCGCATCCCTGCACGCTGCTGTGCCACCCCGGACCCTGCCCCCCGTGCCAGGCTACCGTTGTCAAGTACGTATACATTATTTTATTCATTTGTTAGGATGTTCTAGCTGCTAATTACCTGACGCGTGTTTTGCGGCAATGGTGACACTTTCCAAACAAAGTAAGTGTGTCAAAGGCTCACTCGCACTACCACACTAACTTATCTTTCAAAGTAGTTTCAAGTCAGCTGAGATCTAGAGCCTTATTTGCCTCTATCTCAGCTGTTTCTAACATTTACAAAACCAAACCTAGGAGTTTTTAGCTTTACTTTTCTTCATCAAATTCATTCCTAAACCTTTATTTGCAGACCTTGTGGTTGCGGTGCTGAGACCCGCTCGATACTGTGCAGCAGCAAGCTACCGCAAGTGTGCGGGCGCGTGTGTGGCCGTACGTTGCAGTGCGGCGTGCACAGCTGTGCCAAGGTCTGCCACGACGGAGCCTGCGACATCTGCACCGAGACTGTCGAACAAGGTACCAACAAAAATATGTATATACTTTAATTGTGTACCTATACATTTCAGGATTGAAAGTGTTTGTGTCTGCTAACTCTGCATTGTGAAACGAAACCTGTGACAAAAAAATATTAGTTTAATTTTGGTGGCACTTTTTTTTTTTTTTTTTTTTTTTTAGGGATGGGAAATCATCCAATGACTCCTCCCGCTCTGGGTGTAGCGGGAGGGAGTGTCAGACTTCTACTGACTAAAACCCATCCATGTTCCTTCATTGCCCTTTGTGTTCCGGAGCCACGGTGTCTCTTGCGAATAATCCCGCGACTCCGGCAGGCGTCGGCCCTTTCGGGCCCCTCTGTGTTGCTGACTCTCTTTGAGGCGCGCGTGGAACACTAACGCGCCGTCGACACGGCCTGTCGTCACTAGACGGACGGACGGCGAGCCACCCATAGCTCGTCGTCCACAGGCCCGCGCCTACGGTGGCCGGAGGTCACCAGGTGGCCCCCGACGCCCGCGGCGTCCACCACGGCGGCTGGGACGAGAGGGTCTCCTCTCCCGCTCCGCCACCTCCTTCGCTAGCATAATTTTGGTGGCACTGAGCTTGGATTTTGAGCCCATTTTCGATATCAGCATCCGCGCAGTTCTTGAAACGTTGCTGCGTGACTTTTTGCTTCGTACTAGGTCTTTTCATACCTCGTATTTCTATGTCCAGTATGCCACTGCCCGGCCGCCAAGTCGCGCTCAGTGGCGTGCACGGCGGAAACGGGCACGTGCACGAGCTGGTCGTGCGGCGACACGTGCGGCCGCGTGCTGGCGTGCGGCGCGCACGTGTGTCGCGCGCACTGCCACGCGCCGCCCTGCCAGCCCTGCCAGCTGCTGCCGCAGTACGTGCAGAGCTGTCCCTGTGGGAACACGCAGTGAGTACTACCTGTAACATGCACGTGCTGGCGTGCGGCGCGCACGTGTGTCGCGCGCACTGCCACGCGCCGCCCTGCCAGCCCTGCCAGCTGCTGCCGCATTACGTGCAGAGCTGTCCCTGTGGGAACACGCAGTGAGTAACTGCTTGAAACATGGCACTATATAAACCTAAAACTCCTGTCATATTCAAAACTTCGCACAAGTTTTAACCTAGGTAAAACAACACAAATCTATAAAACCTTTACTTTCATTAGGTTAGCGAAAGACTTGCGCAAGGCGTGCACAGACCCAATCCCGCTGTGCGGCAACATCTGCGCCAAGCCGCTGCAGTGCGGGCCCGCCGGGGACAAACACTTCTGCAAACTTAACTGCCATGAAGGTCAGATTTTATCACAATCCACTATTCATTATGTTGTCAATTGAATGTAACTATTTTAAGGTGAAAAAATAACTTGGTGAAAGGCAAACCGCTGGATGAGAGACGTACAGGACCGGTTGTTGTGGCAAACTTTTGGGAGGCCTATGTTCAGCAGTGGACTTGTTTCGTATAAAGAAGTCTTTTAAATCAAATTTAAATAAAAACTTTCTATAGTAGTAAATAGCTAAATATAATATGCAGTTATTATATTTTAAACCATACCTTATCACTTATTTCACTCAATATTTGGAAATTAATAATCTTGCTTTGCTCACCTTACCTAATTGGTTTGGATTGACAGCTATGACGTCACAATACGGCCCTAAGTCGATCCTATTCTTATTTGAATCGCATTGTATGTGGCAACATAGAAGTGTCAATATCAAGTATTTAAAAAGTAAAAGTTCCAAAATTACAACGCAGTCGGCCCATGCACGTTCCTTATAGCAATTCGAAACATTAAAATGTTTAATTATGTATTAGGCCCCTGCCCCGAATGCCCTGATAAGACTGTCCTTCAATGCCGCTGCGGCCACTCCAGCCGCGAGGTGCCCTGCGCCGACCTGCCCCAGATGTACAACAATGTGCTGTGCCAAAAGAAGTGTAACAAGGTAAGCAGTAATACAAATGACTAAATACTAATAGTAAAAATACCATAAAGCTTTTTATGGCATTTATTACTAAGTGAAAGTATTTTACCTTGAATCCCAACAGCAAAACCAATAGAAAAACAGTCGTCAAATAGTCGTTAACTTTTCCACCAGAAACTGTCGTGCGGGCGTCACCGCTGCCGCACCGTGTGCTGCGCGGCGGCGTCGCACCGCTGCGCCGTGGTGTGCGGCCGCACGCTGTCGTGCCAGGCGCACCGCTGCGAGGAGTTCTGCCACACCGGCCACTGCGCGCCCTGCCCGCGCGTCAGTCAGTACTAAGCTTATCTACTACAACTTGACCCCATTTTCGGTACCAACACTCCCTGAAACTTCAAAAGCCAATGAATAAAACTCTGATTGCTGCCTGGAATACGATTTTGACAACATTTTCGGTGTGGGGTCGTCCATTATTCGCGTGAAGCCCGAAAGGTGGAAGGTGGTTGAGAAAAAATCACGACATATCCAGGAGAGACGGGTGTTTAAACCTCACCATATATGACCAGGGGGGAGAGGGGCTTAAAAATTTGCTAAAATCACGTGTTTTATGGACGACCCCTGTCGACACCCTCGAAAATCTGGGGTAGAGGTTATATTCAAGCATTTTTTCTCCAGGTTTCGACGAGTTGACCTGTGAATGTGGAGTGGAAGTGATCCTGCCTCCAGTCCGCTGTGGAGCTCGGCCGCCTGCCTGCAGCGCACCCTGCATCAGAGAGAGACCCTGCAAGCACCCTCCGCACCACTCCTGCCACTCTGGAGACTGTCCGCCCTGTGTAGTGCTGACTACCAAGCGTTGCCATGGCGACCACGAGGTAATGTCCTGTTTATGAAGAATAAAAAATTGATGAAAAATTTAAATACTACCCTAAGACACCCCATTCTAGCCCCACCAATACCGGGACACCCCATTCTAGCCCTACCAATACTGCGACACCACATTCTAGCCCTGCCAATACCAGGACACCCCATTCTAGCCCCAACAATACTAGGACACCCCATTCTAGTCCTACCAGTACCATGACACCCCATTCTACCCCTAAAGATACTGGGACACCCCATTCTAGCTCCAACAATACTGGGACACCCCATTCTAGCCCCAACAATACTGGGACACCCCATTCTAGCCCCAACAATACTGGGACACCACATTCTAGCCTCAACAATACTGGGACACCACATTCTAGCCTCAACAATACTGGGACATCCCATTCTAGCCCCAACAATACTGGGACATCCCATTCTAGCCCCAAAAATACTGGGACACAACATTCTATCCCTACCAATACCTGGACACCTAATCTAGCCCTCCCAATACTGGAACACCCCATTCTAGCCCTAACAATACTAGGAAATCCCATTCTAGCCCTATCAGTACCGGGACACGGCATTCTAGCCCTACCAGTACCAGGACACGGCATTGTAGCCCTACCAAAACCATGACAACCCTTTTTAGTCGAAGAAATAGGACTGGTCAACGAGGCAATAATTAGGCAAAAATGGTTAGTCTTAATGACAATGTTGAATAATTCAATGATGTTCAAACTGTTTGATCCAGAACTTTAGTGGTACAAAACATGCCGAATATATCGTCCTGCTGTTTTAAAATGTGATTATACTTCCGTTTATCAGGAAAGAAAGACAATACCGTGTTCTCAAGAGGAGTTCTCGTGTGGTCTTCCGTGTGGCAAGCCGCTGCCTTGCGGCAAGCATACTTGCATCAAGACCTGTCACAAGGGACCCTGTGACACTGGCAAGTAAGTCCTCAACGATTCTGTATTTGATCATGTTACAATTGGTTCACGGTTCTTTGCCGCTCTGAAGTTTGGTTTTAGTGACGACCGCGCAGACGAAAAAAGTGTTACGTTCGTAGAATATTTTTCACAAAGTAACACAACAAACCCATACACCACAAGAACACAGAAAACTCAAATCAAACAGTAAGAAATAACCAAATTAATTTATTAAAAACACAACAACATTTAACACTTTTTGCATCAACATTGCATTGAGCAAACATTGCATGACCCAAGTATGCATCGAACGTATACGAGCGACTGAGATTCCATTACACGCGCCATCTTGCACGAGAACGCACATGCGCGCCCTACCCGTGCATGCTGTTGTATGTTTTTTGCCAAATTAACATCCTGCTCAATCAATAGGGAATATGCACGCGATTTTTTTATTTATAAAATGAATTACTTAAAAGCTCCAGTAAACACTAGAAAATATTTTTTAAATATCTTCATCAGCGATGAAGTTATAACGCTTAAAAGATTACTTTTAGAAAGAGAAGTCCGACATGGAATTTGACGTCACATTACGTGACGTCTATACATCTGCCATAAAAAACAGCGTTTTCGCGAGAGGGAAAGATATATTTGTTTAAAATAATTATATCTCGTTTGTTTTTCGAGCAATTTTGATTAAATTTCCACTGTTAGTAATATATTTTTGTATATTTTTAGATAAAGTGTTTAGATAATAAATATTTTTTTTTATGCATATTCCCTATTGCGGCGTATATGTCAGAGAGGTAAACTTGCGTGACGCGAACTGTACGTCTACACGACTATACTTTTACTGGTCTTACAGTGATGACTGATTTTAAATGCATATTTTCAGATAATTACAGGTTCTTTTAAATGTACTTTTCTGTGTGCGTTATTTTCGTAATTTTACGCCTGAGACTTGCCCCATTGGAACTGAGGATATTTGCATGATAAGAGCTTATGGTGCTAATAGGGTAGGATCCGAATCAGCACTTCCAAAGATAACTAGCTATAATCGATCAATTAAACCAATGAGTAAAATATTTAAATAAAACGCTACGCTCCAGCGTAGTATATAAACACTATCTTGCCAGGGTTGTGGAATTTGTTCGAAAGAGTCAGCGCGGCCCTGGAACGCAAAGGGTATTAGGAGGAAACCGGGTGGTTTTTAGTCAGTAACTGCCGTCTCCACGAGCGAGAGAATTGCGACGATATTGTTACGAGCTTGGGGTTCGTGACAATAAAAACAGCCGATTAATTAACCAAAAATGACACTTTAATAATCAACACTAATTATCACTTTAAAGTTTAAACGCACTAATTATAACACACAATCGCACTATTAAACACTTCACTTCACTTAATTCGCAGTTGAAGATCGCTTCCGATGTATCGCTTGTATCGCCAATTCAATACTGACTCAGTCGCGAGCGATGCGCACCTTATATAGTCCCACAGTAATTTCCAGAACCTTCGAGAATGGAAATATCTAGAAAGTTCGGGAAAATACCGGTCCCGACTGACTAGGTGTCGAAACTTCGAGAATGCGTATAGCGTCTATATAATAGCGTCGAAAAGTCTAGAAAGATCGTGACCCAATTAGTTCCACTACTCGATACTAGATGGCGTTAGTAGTACGTTGTGTATCCGGCATTAATTCTGGCGCGTAACAATATTATTGTCGTGCCACGTATTTCTATAACAACTCTATCAACGTGTCTCCCTATCTTAAATCCCTCGCTGCATTCAGGATTCTTGTTTAACTCCACATTAAACTCCCCGCTACGCTCGGGAGTTAACTCTCGAATCCTTCATTGTGTTCGGGATTCAATATGACGCCCGTGTCATAAGACACTGCTTTATGCCCTCGAAAAAAACGTCAATATGAGCCAGCATCATCATAGCCAGCCCAATACAGCCTTCCCCCTCCATCCGCAGATGCACGCAGCCGTGCACAGAGAAGCGTCCGTCGTGCGGGCACCCGTGCGCGGCGGCGTGCCACGTGGCGGAGGGCAGCGCGGCGGCGTGCCCCAGCGCCGCGCCGTGCCGCCGCGCCGTGCGCGCCACGTGCCCGTGCGGCCGCCGCCACGCCGACCGGCCCTGCTGCGACAACGCCAGGGACTATGCCAAGTGAGTCACACGCCTTTTTTCATCACATAAGGATATGGTAGGCGCCAAATAAGTTTGCAATAACAGTCATTGACCATTTTTTTTGTTTTTGTATTTGTGGTGGGTTTGCTCTTGACTCTAGTCTTGGTCAAACATGACAGAAACATAGTCTAAGATGGAGCGAGCTTACCCGGAAGGAGCCTGTTCACTCTATCCTTGAAAAGATTAGGGTTGTAGCTAACTTTGAAAAGATTAGGGTTGTAGCGTTCGGAAACACAGACTCAGGCAGAGAGTTCCTCTCTTTTGCTGTGCTCATTATAAAAGACGTTTGGAAATGCTTAGTGCGAATTGGTGGAATAGCAACAAGGTAGGGATGGTAAGTTGCAGTGCCTCGTGCCCCGATGGTAGAAGGGGGCCGGTGGGATGAAGTCGTGGAGTTCTTGGGCACACTCACCGAAGTACAATCTGTAGAAGACCGACAAGCAGGCAACCTTGCGGCGATGAGCCAAGCTGTAAGCTTATGTTTGAACTATTTTTTTTATAGCAAAGGCTCATAAATCTGTAAAGTCGTCAGTGACCAGAGCTGCTATCGCGTAAAATCTTAGACATACTCACGGTTATAAGTCGAAATGTTTCTCAACAGGATGATGAGTGCTCTAGCCGCCACCAAGATGTCAGAAGGTGGTTCAGTAGATCTATCCGATGTACAGCGTCCCGGGAGTATGTTGAAAACGTAAGTTTTAATACAATATGGCTTCATAGCTTGCTATAGAACCAGTGAAAAATCATGTTTAATTTCAGTGTACTTTTGGTGAAACCGATGTGCGACTTTAATTTATTAACCCAGCAGCAAATCAAAGCACCACTATTCTTGTCACCATTGCAAGCCATTCCCAAAAATAGTGACCACAGATGAACCTTAACGTCCCCAGGCTGGAATGTGACGACGAGTGTCGCGTAGAGGCGCGCACGCGGCAGCTGGCGCTGGCGCTGCAGATCCGCAACCCCGACGTGTCCGCCAAGCTGGCGCCGCGCTACAGCGAGCACGTGCGGGCCACCGCCGCGCGCGAGCCCGCCTTCGCGCACCAGATACACGACAAGCTCACCGAGCTCGTGCAGCTCGCTAAGAAGGTAAATATTGTAGACAAGCACGTCTCCACCCAACTTGTGGTTGGCGCTGCAGATCCGCAACCCCGACGTGTCCGCCAAGCTGGCGCCGCGCTACAGCGAGCACGTGCGGGCCACCGCCGCGCGCGAGCCCGCCTTCGCGCACCAGATACACGACAAGCTCACCGAGCTCGTGCAGCTCGCTAAGAAGGTAAATATTGTAGACAAGCACGTCTCCACCCAACTTGTGGTTGGCGCTGCAGATCCGCAACCCCGACGTGTCCGCCAAGCTGGCGCCGCGCTACAGCGAGCACGTGCGGGCCACCGCCGCGCGCGAGCCCGCCTTCGCGCACCAGATACACGACAAGCTCACCGAGCTCGTGCAGCTCGCTAAGAAGGTAAATATTGTAGACAAGCACGTCTCCACCCAACTTGTGGTTGGCGCTGCAGATCCGCAACCCCGACGTGTCCGCCAAGCTGGCGCCGCGCTACAGCGAGCACGTGCGGGCCACCGCCGCGCGCGAGCCCGCCTTCGCGCACCAGATACACGACAAGCTCACCGAGCTCGTGCAGCTCGCTAAGAAGGTAAATATTGTAGACAAGCACGTCTCCACCCAACTTGTGGTTGGCGCTGCAGATCCGCAACCCCGACGTGTCCGCCAAGCTGGCGCCGCGCTACAGCGAGCACGTGCGGGCCACCGCCGCGCGCGAGCCCGCCTTCGCGCACCAGATACACGACAAGCTCACCGAGCTCGTGCAGCTCGCTAAGAAGGTAAATATTGTAGACAAGCACGTCTCCACCCAACTTGTGGTTGGCGCTGCAGATCCGCAACCCCGACGTGTCCGCCAAGCTGGCGCCGCGCTACAGCGAGCACGTGCGGGCCACCGCCGCGCGCGAGCCCGCCTTCGCGCACCAGATACACGACAAGCTCACCGAGCTCGTGCAGCTCGCTAAGAAGGTAAATATTGTAGACAAGCACGTCTCCACCCAACTTGTGGTTGGCGCTGCAGATCCGCAACCCCGACGTGTCCGCCAAGCTGGCGCCGCGCTACAGCGAGCACGTGCGGGCCACCGCCGCGCGCGAGCCCGCCTTCGCGCACCAGATACACGACAAGCTCACCGAGCTCGTGCAGCTCGCTAAGAAGGTAAATATTGTAGACAAGCACGTCTCCACCCAACTTGTGGTTGGCGCTGCAGATCCGCAACCCCGACGTGTCCGCCAAGCTGGCGCCGCGCTACAGCGAGCACGTGCGGGCCACCGCCGCGCGCGAGCCCGCCTTCGCGCACCAGATACACGACAAGCTCACCGAGCTCGTGCAGCTCGCTAAGAAGGTAAATATTGTAGACAAGCACGTCTCCACCCAACTTGTGGTTGGCGCTGCAGATCCGCAACCCCGACGTGTCCGCCAAGCTGGCGCCGCGCTACAGCGAGCACGTGCGGGCCACCGCCGCGCGCGAGCCCGCCTTCGCGCACCAGATACACGACAAGCTCACCGAGCTCGTGCAGCTCGCTAAGAAGGTAAATATTGTAGACAAGCACGTCTCCACCCAACTTGTGGTTGGCGCTGCAGATCCGCAACCCCGACGTGTCCGCCAAGCTGGCGCCGCGCTACAGCGAGCACGTGCGGGCCACCGCCGCGCGCGAGCCCGCCTTCGCGCACCAGATACACGACAAGCTCACCGAGCTCGTGCAGCTCGCTAAGAAGGTAAATATTGTAGACAAGCACGTCTCCACCCAACTTGTGGTTGGCGCTGCAGATCCGCAACCCCGACGTGTCCGCCAAGCTGGCGCCGCGCTACAGCGAGCACGTGCGGGCCACCGCCGCGCGCGAGCCCGCCTTCGCGCACCAGATACACGACAAGCTCACCGAGCTCGTGCAGCTCGCTAAGAAGGTAAATATTGTAGACAAGCACGTCTCCACCCAACTTGTGGTTGGCGCTGCAGATCCGCAACCCCGACGTGTCCGCCAAGCTGGCGCCGCGCTACAGCGAGCACGTGCGGGCCACCGCCGCGCGCGAGCCCGCCTTCGCGCACCAGATACACGACAAGCTCACCGAGCTCGTGCAGCTCGCTAAGAAGGTAAATATTGTAGACAAGCACGTCTCCACCCAACCAACACCACTCCAGCCCAACCGCAACCACTTTACCAAAACTACAACTACTCTACTCCAACACAACCAAAAACACTCCACCACATCCATATTAATATTTGACAAACAAAAAACCAAACAAAACGAATTAAGGTCGGTATAGGTGTAGAGATCAAACAGGTCACAGAAACACATCCTCCACGCCAAACAAAAGTAGTCCACCCCAACCACAACCACTCCACCAAAACAACAACTCCATCCTAACCAGCTCTGATGTTGCAACACGAAAGCCGATCGCCTATTTTTCTCCTTTATTTCCTTTCGAACATCCCAGCCTAGCGCCCTACTGGCGCTATTTCTATCAGTTAATAATATTAATTCTTAAATTAACAAAAAATGTATAAATTCTACATAAACTTTATATTTTCCAGTCCAAACAGAAGACCCGAGCGCACTCGTTCCCGTCGATGAACTGGCAGAAGCGTCAGTTCATTCACGAGCTGTGCGAACACTTCGGCTGCGAGAGCGTGGCCTATGACGCCGAGCCCAACCGGAACGTTGTGGCCACCGCTGATAGGGAAAAGGTGAGTGTTCATTTTGTTACATGCTTGGGGTTCGTCACAATAAAAACAGCCAATTAATTGTCCAAAATATACACTTTAATTGACAACTCAAGTCACAAATTACAAAACATTATTATTTTATTTATTTATTCAATAAAAGAAACATTTACAAAAAGTGTACATTTAGCTAACAGTAATACATTAAACATACAATTATAGCGCCTAAAAATAACTAAAACTAAGATATCATTATTATAGGGGCAAGCGTTGGTTGTTCGGAATTGCAATGTTAGGTAGAGACCAGCCCAATCTAGGTTATTTTAAACCTGTGTTTCAGGCCACCACTTTACAGTAAACTACTTTGGTATATTACAATATAAAGTTAATACATAAAAATTAAAGAATCCTTTAGTTGTTACTATGAGAAAAAGCGTAATGGTACCTTAATAATTATTTCAAAACTAAGTCTATGTCACAAAACAAAAATAAACAAATACGAGAGGAACAAATATTATTACGCGCCAGAATTAATGCCGGGTACACAACGTACTACTAACGCCATCTAGTATCGAGTAGTGGAACTAATTGGGTCACGATCTTTCTAGACTTTTCGATGCTAGAACATTCTCGATGTTTCGACACCTAGTCAGTCGGGACCGGTATGTTCCCGAACTTTCTAGATATTTCCATTCTCGAAGGTTCTGGAAATTACTGTGGGACTAATAAGGTGCGTATCGCTCGCGACTGAGTCAGTATTGAATTGGCGATACAAGCGAACATCGGAAGCGATCTTCAACTGCGAGTTAAGTGAAGTGAAGTGTTTAATAGTGCGATTGTGTGTTGTAATTAGTGTGTTTAAAGTGTTAATTAGTGTTGATAATTAAAGTGTCATTTTTTTGGTTAAATAATCGGCTGTTTTTATTGTCACGAACCCCAAGCTCGTAACAATATCATCATTCCAAAATTTCTAGAAGTTAGAAGTTGTCCTGTGTCTGAGTAATGCAGTGTAACTAAATATTCAGATAACATTTTACTACATTTTTTATACCTAACACTATAGAAACTTAGTAACTTGTTAAGCCTATTATGTAGAAAAGGTCCCAAAAACAGAAAAAAACGATGAGCAAACGCATGTCTAGTTTGAGGCTTTATGCAAACCAAGTCTTTCCTTCTCTTGTCAGAAGGTACAGGGTCAAAAGGAAGTGCAGTGTGCTGAAGTAGTACTATGTAGGATTATTAGGACATAATAACACTATTGATCACTTTGGTTGAAGATCGCTTTCTAAGTTACCGCGTGTATCACCAATTCAATACAGATCTATCTAGCTGTCGCATCGAGGGTGCACTCTCGTACCCCCACGCCATTCGACCAGGAGCCCCCAGGGCTCAGTGCTATCCTCCCTAGTCTTTACGCTGTTCACCAGCGATATCCAAAAGTAAAAAAGCCCAGTTGACACTATTCACCGCGACGCGGCTTTACCATACCGGTTGCAACCGCGACTCTATCGCCCGCACTCTCCAAAATTCCACAAACATCTTAAGCAGATGTTTCAGGAAGTGGAGTCGAGGTTAACCCCCTATCTCGAAACCGTGTCATAAACCCCCCTTAACCCCTTTATATGACAAACCAATTCCTTGGGAGAAGCAAACCAAATTCCTAGGTCATCCTGGACAGCCACCTCACCTTCGCTGAGCATATAAGGCAAGCCCGCTCGCGCGCCGCCTTCGCTCAAGGAAGGTTCCACTCTAGCACGACCACCCGTAGCATTTTGTCACTTATGTGCAAATTGCGTCCTTTCGCCGAGGTCATCCGCCCCATCATGACGTACACTTGCGCTGTATTCGCACAGGTAAAACCTCATATCTTCAATGCAGACGCTCCAAAACCATTTGTTCTATAAAATCCCTGCTTCTATGTCCACAACGAGACTACATGGACCTCTAATTGCTTACTATCCAGCAGTTTATGAAACGCATCACCAAGCGTTTCCTGCACTGCTGTGACACATCGTATTTCCCTTATTGCATTCCCAAGATAAGAACCCTCCCGCAGCTCCCACATTCACCAATAGAGGCCTTAAAAAAATGCAATCGCGTAGAAGCAACACTGGCTTCGTTTAGGCGTGAGCGTTTTGAAACTACCTACGTCACGATGTTAACATCAAGTTTGCACAGCGTTTACGCCGCGTATATTTAGTTGTTTAGAACACATTGTAACATGAGACACATCCCCACAGTCGTGGCTGCCGGCCATGAGCGTGCTGGAGGTGCTGGCGCGCGAGGCGGGCAAGCGGCGCGTGCCGGGGCCCGTGCTGCGCGCGCCGCCGCACGCCGCCTCGGGCTCCACGCTCATCAACAGCAACAGCGCGCAGGGCGGCGCCAGCTCCAACACCAAGTACGTACACACATACTACTGCACACACCCCACAGTCGTGCGGGGCCCGTGCTGCGCGCGCCGCCGCACGCCGCCTCGGGCTCCACGCTCATCAACAGCAACAGCGCGCAGGGCGGCGCCAGCTCCAACACCAAGTACGTACACACATACTACTGCACACACCCCACAGTCGTGCGGGGCCCGTGCTGCGCGCGCCGCCGCACGCCGCCTCGGGCTCCACGCTCATCAACAGCAACAGCGCGCAGGGCGGCGCCAGCTCCAACACCAAGTACGTACACACATACTACTGCACACACCCCACAGTCGTGCGGGGCCCGTGCTGCGCGCGCCGCCGCACGCCGCCTCGGGCTCCACGCTCATCAACAGCAACAGCGCGCAGGGCGGCGCCAGCTCCAACACCAAGTACGTACACACATACTACTGCACACACCCCACAGTCGTGCGGGGCCCGTGCTGCGCGCGCCGCCGCACGCCGCCTCGGGCTCCACGCTCATCAACAGCAACAGCGCGCAGGGCGGCGCCAGCTCCAACACCAAGTACGTACACACATACTACTGCACACACCCCACAGTCGTGCGGGGCCCGTGCTGCGCGCGCCGCCGCACGCCGCCTCGGGCTCCACGCTCATCAACAGCAACAGCGCGCAGGGCGGCGCCAGCTCCAACACCAAGTACGTACACACATACTACTGCACACACCCCACAGTCGTGCGGGGCCCGTGCTGCGCGCGCCGCCGCACGCCGCCTCGGGCTCCACGCTCATCAACAGCAACAGCGCGCAGGGCGGCGCCAGCTCCAACACCAAGTACGTACACACATACTACTGCACACACCCCACAGTCGTGCGGGGCCCGTGCTGCGCGCGCCGCCGCACGCCGCCTCGGGCTCCACGCTCATCAACAGCAACAGCGCGCAGGGCGGCGCCAGCTCCAACACCAAGTACGTACACACATACTACTGCACACACCCCACAGTCGTGCGGGGCCCGTGCTGCGCGCGCCGCCGCACGCCGCCTCGGGCTCCACGCTCATCAACAGCAACAGCGCGCAGGGCGGCGCCAGCTCCAACACCAAGTACGTACACACATACTACTGCACACACCCCACAGTCGTGCGGGGCCCGTGCTGCGCGCGCCGCCGCACGCCGCCTCGGGCTCCACGCTCATCAACAGCAACAGCGCGCAGGGCGGCGCCAGCTCCAACACCAAGTACGTACACACATACTACTGCACACACCCCACAGTCGTGCGGGGCCCGTGCTGCGCGCGCCGCCGCACGCCGCCTCGGGCTCCACGCTCATCAACAGCAACAGCGCGCAGGGCGGCGCCAGCTCCAACACCAAGTACGTACACACATACTACTGCACACACCCCACAGTCGTGCGGGGCCCGTGCTGCGCGCGCCGCCGCACGCCGCCTCGGGCTCCACGCTCATCAACAGCAACAGCGCGCAGGGCGGCGCCAGCTCCAACACCAAGTACGTACACACATACTACTGCACACACCCCACAGTCGTGCGGGGCCCGTGCTGCGCGCGCCGCCGCACGCCGCCTCGGGCTCCACGCTCATCAACAGCAACAGCGCGCAGGGCGGCGCCAGCTCCAACACCAAGTACGTACACACATACTACTGCACACACCCCACAGTCGTGCGGGGCCCGTGCTGCGCGCGCCGCCGCACGCCGCCTCGGGCTCCACGCTCATCAACAGCAACAGCGCGCAGGGCGGCGCCAGCTCCAACACCAAGTACGTACACACATACTACTGCACACACCCCACAGTCGTGCGGGGCCCGTGCTGCGCGCGCCGCCGCACGCCGCCTCGGGCTCCACGCTCATCAACAGCAACAGCGCGCAGGGCGGCGCCAGCTCCAACACCAAGTACGTACACACATACTACTGCACACACCCCACAGTCGTGCGGGGCCCGTGCTGCGCGCGCCGCCGCACGCCGCCTCGGGCTCCACGCTCATCAACAGCAACAGCGCGCAGGGCGGCGCCAGCTCCAACACCAAGTACGTACACACATACTACTGCACACACCCCACAGTCGTGCGGGGCCCGTGCTGCGCGCGCCGCCGCACGCCGCCTCGGGCTCCACGCTCATCAACAGCAACAGCGCGCAGGGCGGCGCCAGCTCCAACACCAAGTACGTACACACATACTACTGCACACACCCCTTTTTTTTAAGGATAGGAAATCATGAAATGACTTCTGCTATGGGCGGAGCGGGAGGGAGTGTTAGACTTTTACTGACTAAAACCCATCCATGTTTCTTCATTGCCCTTTGTGTTCCGGAGCTGCGATATCTCTTTCGAATAGTTCCGCAGCTCTGGCAGGCGTCGGCCCTTTCGGGCCCTCTATATGCTGACTCTCTTCGAGGCGCGCGTGGAACACGAACGCGCCGTCGACACGGCCTGTCGTCTTGAGACGGACGGACGGCGAGCTACCCATAGCTCACCGTCCATAGGTCCACGCCTACGGTGGCCGGAGGTCACCAGGTGACCTCCGACGCGCGCGGCGGCCGGGACGAGAGGTTCTCTCCCTCTCCCACTCCGCCACCTCCTTCGCTAGCATGACTGCTTCGCAAAAGGAGGTGACGGCGTCCCATTCCGTCTCGCTCCGGACCATGGATTGGACCAGGGCCGGACGCGAGAGGTCGCCGCCGACCGCCGCTTCGAGGACACGACGGTGCTCCGCCCAAGCGGGGCACACCTGCACAGTGTGCTCCACCGTGTCCTCCGGTCGATCCTCGCAGTGGTGACACCCGGTCGTTTCCTCCCGCCCGATTCGGTGCAGGTACCTCCCGAAACATCCGTGTCCGGTGAGAAGGAAGTTTTTAGTTTTTATTTAGTGACTGGGCAACTAAAGGACTCAGAAAAAGTAGGGATAGACTTTATGAGTTGTATGGCCTTAAGCCTTTTATTAACACTGAAACTTTTAATAAGTATGTAACTACCTACTCCAAAATTTATAAAAATACTTGTAAGGTAGCTAAGGCTTTATACATAAGCAATAAGGTAAAAACAGCAGACAATAAAATAAAAACGGTTTGGAAAATTATAAATAATGAAACAAATAGGAACAAAAAACATAACACTGATTACAGATTGCAGACGCCTCACGGACTTATTAGCGATAACAAAGAACTTGCTCAAGAATTTGTAAATTTCTTTACAAGTATCCCTGTTAAAACTACTGAAGCCTTAAATTCCTCGCCTTCGCTTGCTTTTGATTTATTACAGGCAAACTTATCAGCCTGCGCGACTGAATTTAATTTTAAACATATAAACCCCATAGTAGTAATAAAAGCTTTTAAACAAATCAAAATTAAATTGACCAAAGATCTATGGGGATTGTCTATCAAGGTTTGTACCTCAATTATCGAGACTGTAGCGCCGTACTTAGCTTTAATATTTAATTTGTGTGTCGATCAAGGAGTCTTTCCGGACCTAATGAAATTCAGTAAAGTGATACCACTTTTTAAATCTGGGGATAGTAAAGACACCAATAATTATAGACCAGTGTCCGTGTTGCCAGTGTTTAGTAAGGTATTTGAAAAAGTAATGCTAAATCAGATGCTCAGTCATTTTAACACGAATAACATCTTACATGATAAACAGTATGGTTTCACCAAAGGACGTTGTACAACGGACGCTGGTGTCACCTTACTAAAGCATATCTTTAATGCGTGGGAGGACGCACAGCATGCCATAGGTGTCTTTTGTGATCTCTCTAAGGCGTTTGATTGTGTTGATCACGATACATTACTCCTGAAGCTCGGGCATTACGGACTAGGCAAAACAGCGTTAAACTTAGTCAAATCTTATTTAAATGATAGACAGCAATTAGTTCACATAAACGGTGTCAATTCGTCGGGATTAAACGTAAAAATGGGCGTCCCCCAAGGCTTTATTTTGGGTCCTTTCTTATTTTTGGTTTATATTAATGATTTACCTTATTTATTGCAACAAAATCTTGATATGGTGTTGTTTGCTGATACCTCTTTAATTTTTAAGATAAATAGAAGGACGAACAATGTTAATGACATAAATAATGCCCTAATGCAAGTCCAAAATTGGTTCACGGCGAATAATTTGGTTCTAAATGAAAAGAAAACAAAGTGCATAAGATTTGCCTTACCTAATGTCAAAAGCAGTGATTGTGACATATTATTGAACAAGGAAAAACTAGAATTCGTCGATAAAACGGTTTTCCTTTGGAATTACGCTTGACCCCAGGCTACAATGGGGCCCTCATATAACATATCTTTCCGGACGGCTAAGTTCAGCAGCATATGCTGTTAGAAAAATCCGCCAACTAACGGATGTCGATACCGCGAGACTGGTATATTTTAGTTACTTTCACAGTATCATGTCTTACGGTATTTTACTATGGGGACGGGCTGCAGACATCGAGTCTATTTTTATTCTGCAGAAAAGAGCCATCAAAGCGATATATAATCTCCGCCGGCGCGATTCTCTCAGGGAACTGTTTAAGATTATTAACATCATGACGGTACCTTGTCAATACATTTACGAAAACATCATGTTTGTCAGAAAGAATTTACATCTTTTTAGTAAAAGAGGCGAGAGACATAATTATGGTACTAGAAATAGGGACCAGTTAGTTCAACCAGGCTTTAGACTGGCTAAAGTAGCCTCATCTTTCATGGGGTACTGTTTAAAATGTTATAATAAGATACCTCCCCATATATTAGAACTAAATGAGACGAAATTCAAGTCTTGTATTAAACGATGCAGGCAAGCATATTATAAGTTGGGGGATTATATTGAAGATAAAAATGCTTGGCTGAATGCTGGTCCTGCTCCACAGCCACTAGGGAGCCCAAACTAATCTGTAAATAGTTCGGAAACATTGTTGGACCGGCTGAAGATTGTAAGAAAAATTTGCATTGTTAGAATCAATTTACTTAGCATTGTATAATTTCAGCCATTAACAGCACATGTGTGAGTACTGTGTACCTTTAACTTTAATTATCAGTTTTAGGTATGTTTTTGACTTGAATGTACCCTGGCGGTTGGGAGTGTCATGCTCACTCAAAAGTCTAGCTGATGGTGGCGTATGAGTTGGATCATTTGGCTCCCTTCAAAATGGTTGAGCCGAATGGTGCTGGCGCATGCGTCATGTTCGTGAACGGGCGCCGTCACTCGGGACTGGTCATTTCTTAGCTGCAATGGTTAATTTTAATTATTTCTTTGAATTGTTCCTCTTTTATTCCGGACGGGCAGGCGCGCGAGAACTATCGCCTCCAGATCCAATGCAACTGCACTCACCCCTACAGTCGCGATCAAGAGCAACAGCGCACAGGGCGTTGATCGTTGATTAAAATGGCCATAATTTAGTCCAAAAAGGCATCTAGAAAAAAAAACAATAATAAACTGAACACATTTCATCGAAAAACAGTCCCCGACATCCTACTATTCAACCCTTATTTCCACCACAGATCAGGCTGGGCAACCCTCACCTCCACGAACGCCTGGGCCGCCCGCAGCCAACCGAAGCCTGCGCAACCGCCGCAGCAACCAACGGCTGAGAAAATCGACTATTTCGACAACCCGCCCGACAACTAGGCGACTAGCTCAAATTGTAGCGTAGGTACACTCAGTGCATACTATGTGGTAATCATTATTTATATTTAGATTTAGTCTGGCCAGGCGCCATTTTGGTTAGGACTCGTGACGCAAGCTTGCGTATGCGCATTGGTTCTGAAGTTTTGTGGAAATGGGAATATTTAGGACACTTTGGATTATCGTGGGATACAATGCCCGAGTGGAATAATGGTTAAAAATGTTTCGCCAGGAGTAAAGAAATTTTGATGTTGCTAGAAATGAAATTTACTAAAGGTACGAAGTACGGTAAGGCTGGAGTCTATGCACCCAGTGATTTTTATAAATTATACTTTTTACATTTAATTTGATTTTTATCAATTAATTTGTCTAATCAATTTAAGAAATTCATTTTTTCATGTATAAATATATTCTGGACAAGCAATTTAGAAGCAAAATTACTTAGTACGCGTAAAGTTCCTTGATCGTTGATCTCCCAATTATTTATTTCAACAAAATACTGATTGAATTCATATGCGCAGTTTTTTTTTTTCAATGCACTGAGTGTACATCAACAGACAATAGGGTCAATTTTATAATTGTTTACTATTCTAATTGTAACGTATTGTACACTAAATCAAAATAATATCAAATAGTTAATGTATAGTTTTTTTCTAATGGGGGCAACTATATTCGGCGTATTGTATGAATTTATTGCACGGCGGAGAAAAGTCTGCTTTTTGCATGATTAAATTAAAAATATATAAATAATCTCGTAATCGTAAACTCCTTTAAACAATGGCGGAAACTGTCGCAATCGTCCATACGCGGATTATAAAGTTTGAAATCTCGATAAAACAATTTACATTTTAATAAGACAGGATGTGTCATTGTAAAAGGAGTTCAAAAAAATCTTAGCACAAAATGTGAAGCACTTGTATTATAGCAAGCCCCTTTACCCATCATAAGTTATCGCGCTTTGTAAAATAGACATTTTATTAAACATTTTTTAGTGAATTGATACACGCAAATTGCGTACAATACATAGTGAAGCACGCCTTACAGTTTACCTTCAGACAAACATGTAACAGTATATATTTATAAATGTCTAGAAAGTATTAATCGTTTAGATTTGTTGTATTACAGAACTGTCTTTTACCCGACTATGGTGAAACTGTTTTTTTTTATATTATAGTCTATCGTCGCATGTGACGTCATTCAATGGTTTCTCCATATTTTTGTAGCCTCCTACGATAGAAATATTATACATTATTTTTATTTATCCTCTATGTTTTGACAATGCCCAGCTAGCTTTAAACTAGAAGCGCGCGTTATTTATAAAAAATAACCTCTGTTTTTGAAGTCGGTTAAAAATTAATCGTAAATGTATGTACATGCATAGCTTTGTAACGACTGTCCCAAATAAGATAATTCTTTTATAGTTGTGGTTCGCAACTGTAAGGGCGAGATTTGTATGGAAGACCATTTTGAAAAACAAATGCATCCGGGCGAAGCCGGGCCCGTCCATCCGAGCCACTAGTGCTATGCCCTTTCATGTCTGAAACCAGTCGGGCATTCCCAAAACATAGATGGTTATGTACACGTCGTGGTTTATCCGTAGTCGGGTATAAGTGCCTAATGAAAGCTATACGTGGCACCCAGTGTATATTCCCAGAGGCGAAAGCAGTGTTGATCTAGATATACTCGGCGCCCAGTGTTACAATATTCGAAAAAAAAAACTCTGGATATTGTTACAGTGTATAATTTAATATACATAATAGGCTAGTTTCCACCATCAATAAATTGCAAAACTATTTAGTCCGTCAGTTAGAGTATTAAAAAATAGTGGACACGTATTTTTTGTTTTTGTCAATCAATGAGTAGGTATTGACAAAGATAAAACGCATCAAAACTCGGGAGTGGGGGCTCATTACGTCAGACCGCATAAAAAAACAAAAAACTCCAGGGCGTGACGTATTGAGAATTTTATTAGCGTCGTATCTTCGTCAATTTTGATTTACGTAGCAATAGAAAAAAACGGGTCAAAAATTTTTGATATGTAATCTAACTGACGGACTATTTTTTTTTCAGTGGAAGCCTTTTATAATAATTATTGTAACACCAATTTACCAGCTAAATGATTAAAAAGATTACCCTAAATATTGATATAGCAAGCTTACATGTTTAAAGTTTTTGTAAACAAATACAAATACAAAATACAAATACAAATACAAATCTTTATTTGTGTACAAATAGTTTAGACATACAAATTGTCGTGTAACCCTCCAAAAAAAATCTTTTAAGCCAGAAGTTACTCTGAAAAGCTACAAGTAATATGTATACAATTTTACAAACAATAAGTTATAATTTTTATAGGGAAGGTTCAGTTGTGTTACCATGTGTCATTAATTATTTCTTTACCACTTTAGTTGATGATATTTTTCTACTTATTTAAACATGTACTGGACCTGGTCTGGATTAGTATTAATATTGTTTGATTTCGAAAATGATCACCTACTCAATAGGAACTGGCTTGAAGTCAAGGCTTTATTTTTTTTTCTGGGACCGTCTCGCATATTTATTTATATTTATTATACTTTATAGTAATTACAGTTTTTTTTGTTTGTTATTGTAAAACATTTTCTGTGAAACTGGCTTGTTTTGGTAAGATTTAAAAGGTGAAGGGGGATGCGTTCTTATGAAACATTTTCAATGTAACTTCTATGTAGAAATCTATAAAAAAAATTGTAACTACCTAACTTAAATTCGCTGTTGTACAGGCGACAAGTGTATTAAAGTGTTACATATTTGTTATATCTGTTTAAATTTAACTCCATTTGTCGTAGACCTGTAACGAACAGAATAGGCTTGAGTCCTAAAAAAATCTAATTAGTCCGTCAGTTAGATTATCAAAAAATATTTGAACCGTATTTTTTGTTTTGTTACGGAAACCAAAATTGACGAAGTTACGACGCTTTTAAAATTCACAATACGTCACGGCATGCAATAATTTTAGCGGGTTGCGAAGTCGGGAGCCCTCACTCCCGAGTTTTGATGAGTTTTATCTTTGTCAATATTCATTGATTTACAAAAACAAAAAATACTTGTCCATTATTGTCGACGACACGGTTGGCGTAGTGGTTGAGCGATTGACTGCTGCACAGCATGTCGCGGGTTCGATTCCCGCACGGAACAAATATTTGTACGACCTACAAGTGTTTGTTCTGAGTCTGGGTGTTTATCTATCTATAATATGTATGTATTTACAAAAAAAAAATGTATATATGTAGTTTATCAGCCATCTCGTTACCATAACACAAGCATTAGGTTGCTTAGCTTGGGACTAAATGGCGTTGTGTGAAATGTCCGAGGATATTATTATTATTATTATTATTATTATTTTTCAATACTCTAACTGACGGACTAAATAGTTTTGCAATTTGTGGATGGTGGAAACTAGCCTATTCACCAGAACCAGACAAAAGCGTTGTTTGATGTTCACCGAAAAATTGCAAACGCCGTAGTATTGTAAAATATCGCGTGAAATTGGAAACTTTTTTTCAAAAAAATACACGGATACCTATATTGGAAACTATTGAATTTGGATACGATTAATCTAATAAAGATTTATTACAACCTTAATACGCAGTCTGCAATTTTACGGTGACATAATTATATAATTGCAAAGCTAATTCAGTTGATCGATCACTTCGTTCGATGGGACACTTTATATCGTTTACCTGCTGTGTCCTAAGAACCAATACGACGCTACTGATGGAGCTAAAGCAGAAGTCTGAATTCTGGTACTGTCTCCACCTTTGTCAAGGCACATGGTCACAGAGTCGAGGCGAAAGTCTTTAAAATGTTGATCCACAACGCACACATTTACCTGGAGGTAAATAGACGGCCAAAATGATAACCCTTCCTTTTGGCTTTGCTACCTAGTCGGGTAAAAATGATTCAAACACGCGCGCGCGTTTGTATTTCTCTTCATGGAAATGTTTTGATTTTCGGTTCGACTCTGCATCATTGTGCCTTGTGACTGCCATTGATGCGCTAAGGCTTGTTTCACACGTACCACAACCACACCATAGAGTAGGTACTACTATAATACTGGTAAACCACACCGTCACGACAAAACGTGGTCCAGCTGTGGGTACGTGTGATTAGTGTCGCTGCGGCTTCTTAGTGTCGCCGCACACGGGCCACCGGCCACAACCACAAAACGCCGCCACCGGCATATTTCCTGTAGTTTTCATACATTTAGGATTGTAGCGTGTGGCGGCCACCAGCGTCAACCGTGTGCGGCGAGTCCATATAAAATGTACGAAAACTACAGGCAATATGCCGGTGGCGGCGTTTTGTGGTTGTGGCCGGTGGCCCGTGTGCGGTGACCCTTACGGTTGCATTGTGGCACCTACAAAATGTGGTTGTTTACGATGTGGCCGGCCGTTAGTTCGCGGTGGCGCTGGTGGTTGTTGCATTCTGCTTGTGGTCGGTAAAATTGGGTCAGTGAGTGAACTATAAAATTTTCATTCAAATTAGCACCCGCCCTCGTGCGTTTAGTTGGTGGTACTTACGTGTGAAACAAGCCTTACAAAAGGAAAACTACACACTGTATTTTCTGTCATTGGATACTTCCACACCTGGCACTCAAACTCTAAAACTAACAAATAATGTTTTAAACCCAATGACTTATTATATATAGACACGTCATAAACCAACATCAACAACATTAGTTAGGTAGCTACATACGCATGAAGAAAGGGAAAGAAAATATGTCACCGTACGGCGGGATGCCTGTTGCTAGAGGGAGATAAATATACATCTTCAGGATCTTCAGTTACTTAGGTATAAATATGAGTACCTAAGGTATTTGTATTTATAGTGATTAGTTAGTAGGTAGGTATAGTCAGATCCCCTCATCAACTAGGTATTAAAGAGCTGATGATCTTCAAACGGCTGATCAGGTCATGGTTACCTTACCGTATACTTTCAATATCATTGAAGTACCACGGGTACCAAATTTCGAATCGATCGGACATAAGGAAGTACCTAAGTCAGATCCCCTCATCAAGACGTATTAATGAGCTGATGGTCTTCAAACGGCTGATCAGGTCATGGTTACCTAACAATGTTCTTTAAATATCATTGAAGTAATACGGTACGAATCGATAGTAACTAATACATATGGAAGGTAGATCCCCTCATCAAGTATTAATGAGCTGATGGTCTTCAAACGGCTAATCATGATTGCCATGGTTACCTTACCATATACTCTCAATATAATCGAATTGATCGGACATAAGGAAGTTAGTCACACCCCCCCTCTCATCAACTAGAAAAGATCTGATAATCTTCAAACGGCTGAACCGATTTTCATGAAACATGGCTAAGAACACTAGGGAAAAAATTATCTATGGCACAAAAAATAACTACCTACTGGGAGCTACGATACCACATACAGATACACAGAGACACGTTAAACTTATAACACACCTCTCTTTAGATGAGATGCCCCAAAATAATTATGGATTTTATATAAATAGAAGCTGCGTGATGTCTTTGAATCGTCGATCCCACAATCCCTTTAAGACTAGAGTCTAACCAGTGCGTCCTCAAATTCAGGTTGCTCAGCGTGCAATGGAGAGAATGCTCTCGAGCCTCTCGAGGTTTCTCTCACAACCGTGATACAATAAAATTAGTTTTGTGTTTAATATTTTTAATGTGTAACAACAATTTTACCTACATATCCTGCTAAGAGTCGTCAATGTCCTTCAATATGCTGTCAATACAATGGGCTATTTTCAACATCGGATGCAAGGCCCTGTTCTGATACGTATAACAATACCGTCGGCGTCTAGAAACCTTGGGCCTTTCACTCAATAGGTCCGACCATATAGTGCCACTTGAGGAAGACCTCGGACTTATTTCTTCACTGTAATGGAGTACCTTGTTAGAGCAGCGCCATGGTTCAATCACGCGGCGGTGACTCTGAACGGTGTCAGTCCCATTGACCAGTGATTTCGTGTAAAAGGGCTTCCAATCATTTTGTGAATAGTGTCTAACTGAATATTTTCTTTCCGCCGATCGTCTTGTTTTTATCAACTTTTTGGCTTTCTTTCGTGACAATGGCTACAAAAAATAGAACTCTTGTTAATAATAATCATTTGATATAAACTGTGATAAATATAATTATATAAAAAAATACCCTTATTTCACTTATTTTCTTGCATTTTTTAAATTGTACCAATTTTTTCTGTTTATCGTATAAATTGGGACCCGTGTCGGACACCTCTGATTCATCTCTAGCAAACTCTATTGGAGAGACGTAAGGCTGCAAAATATGACCTAAAATTAAAACTCCTACAAGTTAGTATACACGCACGGTGTTTCTCTATCGAATCTGGCACAAAATGACTTGCAATCAACCAACCTATCGATTAAAGAATATCGGCGGCTTCATAAAATACCCATAGAAAAGTTTCAAAAACTGCAAAAAAACAATATCAATGACCTCGAGTTGACCCAGCACAGTCAGAACTATTACTCACACATTCTGTTGACGCCTCTTCGCAGGACGTCACACGCGAGCACCGCAGTCAGAAACTGTGAGCTGTAGTCACAGTAGCAGTTGCCTGCAACAAACGGTTCATGCATTGCGGTGTCAGTAAGCAGATATACTCCAAACGTTATTTAAAATGTTCTTAACAATCACCGTGGTTCAGTTTCACAACTTGATAGGCGAACGAGACTAGCCGGGACCATATCACGATTAGATTACATTCCTGATCAGCTTTTTTGCTAACCTTCACATGCTTCAGTTCTTGTAGGGCGGCTTCATTGAAGCTCTCTGACATTTTATCCACTTCAGAGTTATCGACGTCTTCAAGTTTAGCAAGCTTTTCCAAACACTCTATATCCTCTTTGACGGAGTCGAGCTGCATATTTATATCTTCGGCTATAGAGTTTTTTATATCGTCTTCCATAGAATTTAGCATAAATCCCATTTCTGTGGGTGGTAAGAACTCGTCATTGGGTGGCTTTAAATTCTCGACTACGCTGTTAACGCTGCCCGCATAGCTGCCGTTCTCATCTTTATGTTCTTCGACATTAACGTAGTTGGGTATGCAGCACTGGCTTACCGACAAGCCTGAGCTGAAGGTATCGCCCTCGCCGTCGCCACTGAACTCGTTGCCGCCGGTTACCTGCGTGACGCGCTCCTCCTCGTGCATGAGGTACAAACTTTCGAAGAAGTCATCGTCGCTTGTACTCGCTGTAGACCTGTAGTTAGTTTTGCTGTCGTCTCTTTTTAATCGCGACTCGCTTTGACAAAGGCCGAATTGGTCGTATAGTTTGCGCCTAGCACGCCTCTCTGACAATTCTTGGCGCAAAATTCTATCCTGATATGAGCGATCCTTCAGTTTCTGGGCAGCATCCAACTGGCTTTTTTCAAGAGATTTGAACTGCTCATATAAATACCATGATCGCACCCGGTGCGACTTTTTATGTATTGTATCCAGATCTAAAAGAAAATTGCACAAAATTAGAACCCACGCTCGGGTAGGTACCTACCTATATCAAAAAATTAAAATCTTTGAGACGATAGAAAAGACATGTGACACTTACCAAGGGAATCCAAAAACTCCATACCTACCTATTACTAAAGATGCTAATATTTGAGGTTTTTTAGACAGACGCGTTAAATGTTAGGTTTACATAGTTCAAGCAAATTTTAATTAAATTTTCAATGTATTTGGGTTTAGTAATGGGATGTTCAGTGCTTTTCCTGCCAGACCAGAAGTTACCAAATCTTGTTTAATTGCTTTTGACATACAGACAATACCTAAGTCCTAGCAATAAAAAGAATCCGAAAAAAGTCAGCTGCCAGTTACAAAAGTGAAGACTATGACGCCAAAGTTTGTCGTGGTTTCATAATGGCGTTGGTTTTTTAACTCGCACTTTTTGGAGCCCACTAATGTGTTTTGCTTTTGGAAAGGATAAAATAAAAAAAATCCATAAGTAGGTACTATGTAGGTACTATATTATAATGCGAAAGCAACTCTGTCTGTCTGTGTTACGCAAGCACGCCTGAACTACTGAACCGGTATTAAATTTGGTACAGAGATAGTCTAGAGCACGAGAAAGGACATAGGCTACTTTTTAACCCCGGGAGTATGTTCCCCAGGGAATACGCGGGTAAAGCCGCTGGCAGTATCTAGTATTTCATAATTGTATACCTACTGAACTTTACTGTTTCATTAATAATTTTAAGAAATATCGATGGCATTAGTAGATCGCACAAGGTACCGTCAATAAATGTCGGCCTTAGATAATTAAAGGATATTGCAAACTGTCGTAAGCCGTTTTACGAAGCTACTCGCTAGCCTGCGCTAGCCTCTAGGCTGTGCTCTAGGCGCCAAGCAAGCCGCCTGTGCGGTCGCGACCTTTATACAAAAATAATCCTTATAGCATGATTCAGTATTCACGCGCGATGGCTTATTATTATTAGCGTATTTCATGTATAACTTTGGTGTTTCTATACCGATTTCTATGATTCTTTTTTATGGAATAGGTACTTAGTTAATAATGTTAACTTTTTTAATTAGGTATGACTGAGAGTGTTATAAACGTAAGAGTAGACAAATATAATCAGAAAGCTTCGAACTGCTAAGCTATCGGGAGTTACACGTGTTATTGTGCGTCAATCATAAAATATAGGCATTTATGCTGTCGTGGGATATTTTTTATATAATTTTAAGCAGAACATTTCCGTCATACATGATTTCTGTGTAGCTTTAACCATTAAGGTTGCACACGCGACGGAAGCTTAAAAAATGGAGTAACTTCTCCCGTTTTCCTAACATTTCCCTTCACTGCTCTGCTCCTTTTGATTGTAGCGTGCCAAGTTTCGTTAAAATCCGTCGAGTCGTTTTTGTTTCTTTAACGGTTATACAGACAGACAGACAGACAGACAAAAATTTTACTGATTGCATTTTTGGCATCAGTATCGATCCCTCATCACCCCCTGATAGTTATTTTCGAAAAATATTTCATTTACAGAATTGACCTCTCTACAGATTTATTATAAGTATAGGTAGATATAGAAGATGGAACTGAAGGGCTGGTGCTCACACGAGCTTTGACACCTAAATCGGTGATCAAAACGACATGAAATTCATGCTCTTTTCGGTGCCAGTTTGCGTGTGGCGAATATTGAAAGTACCTATTAACTTTCAATAAGTGTTTTTCAAATCACTGGTGTAGGTAGGTAGGTGAATTGGCTGTTCGCTTTACAATCGTCGTTAGTTTATAGCGTGCTAATGGCCTTTATAATGACGAAACGATATTGATAAGGATTATTTACAAAATACAGGAACTCAATTGGTAATCGCTGTCATTATGGTTGGAGTTCTTGTAGGATACCAATAACATGGCACAGCGAGCGTTAATGAGGGTAGGTAGTTTTGCATACAAATAGTTCGTTTGAGCTTGTGTTTTGTGGGCATAAACGCTCTCATACAAAACGCCATAATATGTTTGAATTTAGTGCGGGCCGTGTCACTGAGTACTTACATTGCATACACCTCGCGTCTCCACAAACGGGCACTAAGGAGTTGATTTTCAGAAGAACAGTGGGCGTCGTAGCCACAGAACAAATATTATCGGTTCTGTGGTCGTATTGGACTATAAAAATACAAAGAACGGAGAGTGGACCTGTCCTCGTGCACACTCCTAAATAGGTATAGGTACAGACGCCAGCACATCAAGTTACAACAATCTGTAAAATTTCTTTGTTAGATTTTCAACTTTATTTCACAACGCATCGGGTTCAAATTTGATTGGGAAAATTTGACAGTTTCGGATAGCCTGATGTGCTATGATTTCCCCTGCTTACTTGGTCAACCTTTGTTGGGGTTGGCTACATTTTAACTGTAGCTGAAATTTGTTCGCGAGAAATATACTTATTCTTCACATTTGCGCCGATGAGGTGCTAGGCGTAGGGCCTAGGGCGCTGGTAACATTAGGCTAAGAACTCACGGAGCGATTTTCACCCGCGTCCGCCTCGGTTGCGGGCTCGCAGCTTCTGTAGAATGCAGATATATACCTATGTAAAAAATTAAAGCACAACTCACGACGCGATTTACGCCCGCGGTGTGCGTGGTTGTTTGCGGTTCCTGCTGCACCGGCGGGCAACTAGTAGAATCGCGCGGGCCGCGGTCACCCGCAGCCTAGGCGGGCGGCGCCCGCGCGCTCTGCGGTCGGTTGGCGGGCGACCGCGGTGTCCAGCGGGGGGCGATGGGTACAGAATTCATGAGAAATCCAATACTATTTTGCACCAGTGACTTGTGGCATAATGACATGTTTGTGCATGTTTAAAATTAAATTAAACAAACATTATAAAAATGGATTTAAAATCGAACTACTAATTACTTTGGTCCATGGCGGTCTGCCCGTCTTGCAACCGCCCATCTTGCGGTCATCGCCCGGGACGTCTGCGGGCGATGATCACAACCGCGACGGCTGCGTAACCGCAGTTCCACTACCGCGGCGGTCGCGGGTGAAAATCGCTCCGTGATTTCTTAGCCTTAATCCGCCTCTGCGGCAAGCCTATCTAGGCTTAAAACCATGGAATTATAAAGTCCCTTCTTGTTTCAACAGATAGAATCGCTTAGACATGCTAGAAAATAATCTTCCTGCTTGACAAGATGCCTATACTTGGGGACTTCAATAAAAAACTTTAAAATAAACGAAACTATTTAATAGGCCACACGACATTGAAACAGCAAACATAAGAAACCACAATATTAACTTTATACAACCAACAAAGACAACAAAAAAAAATCTTGCAAAAACGACACACTAATCATTTTAATTTGCACCAAAATACCCAATAAGACACTGTATATTATTAGATATTATATTATCTGTAACTAACTACCTAGGCGTCAACATGGCCATGGCGCATGAAGTTCTAGTACAACTGTAGGTATGTACAAGACAGGCTTCCTGCCAGCGGGTTTGCCCGCATGAAAGTCAGAAATTTACACCAGCCAACATGCTTTTGGGAGTAGTCGTGAAAAAACTAATAAAGACATTCTTTATTATTATTATCTTTAGAATAGTTGAGAAAAACTCGACGGGCCTTATTATAACGGCCGGTTAGGTAGTGTTTTAAGATCAATAGAAATAAGTTACATAAGTAATATACCTAAATTACCACCGGCCCAATAAAAGCCCAAAATTATCTTAATTTAATTACGTACATTGATCAATTTGTTACGTCTAGCCATCGTTTAAAACTGGGTGATTTGATCTCACTATACTCATTACTAGTTCGTAACACAGACATTAAAAAATAAGACATTACCCTTCTTCTGGGTCGGGTAAAACACCATGACTATCATGATCTCGAGATATGAGTATTCAATACTTATGAGATTGCATCGACCTAATTAGAGATTAGGGTATGAGCTTACGTTCAGACTCGGTTTTGGAGAAAAACGCACTATAGGTAGTGGGTGATGGGCGGGGTAGACGGGCGAGCATGTACGCGGACTTATGGCTCGACGAGTAAGTTCGTTAGCGACTAAACAGGTTTGTTTTACTCGTAACTCGCCTCGGCTCGCACGTCTGACAACGCTGCGAGCTATCCTCTTGTTTAGTGGCAGGTTGAATGCTATTTTGTTGCAAAACTGACAACAAGTCTAACGCTAAATCACCAAAAGCTGCAATTTATCATGTCGTCAGTGTTCTGGTAAGTCGAACGTGTTTTCATCAAAAGTTGGATAAATTTATGCTTGATATGGAAGAATATCTACTCCAAGTCACATAAATAAATTCAGGTTGGTGCATCCTATTGCAATCGTCTGAAAAATTCGCTTAGCGACGTTATGCACAGAAAGAATTTGAATCAAGTAACTGGGGCTGGAATTAGGATAGGATCGCCGTAACAAAATTAATAGAAGAAAATGGCGCCACCGGCCGGCTGCCGGCTGTAACCGGGGTTGGTCTGCGAAGAATGGACTCCGGAGTTCATGAGCTTCACACTGAATGGAGATTTGCGTTCCTTGATTCCACCGCGTTTCATCGGATGGCCCTGAAATGCAAATGGTATCCATAAGTAAGTCGCTAACTACGGCAGTGCTTATCATCTCACTAAACAGTAAAAGTAGTCCATGACAATGAAAGCAATTCAATGTATGGGCCATGATTCTCCCGCTAAGGGAAAATGTAAATGTATTCTGAGTATAAGTACTCAGAATACATTAGGGCTTAGGATTCTACTTACCATGGGTACATAAGAAGGAGGTTTTTTGTCAAACGTGTTCCGAAGTCGCCGCCAAGTATCGCAGCCAATAGTTTCAGCTTGTAAGAAAATGTCCTCTTTATCCGCAAACGTCTCCGTAGATTGATTGTAGGTTGTAGTTAGGATCAAATCCAGACTATCTTTCGGCAAGCTGAAATTAAGAACTGTATTAGGGACAACTCACACTTATTCACCTCTATTCAGCGTATGTAGAAAACAACGATTTTGTATGGAGACGCGTACGCGTCCGTTCAGCTTTCACAGCAATCAATTAATATAAAATGAGGACAAATGTGTTATTATCATGCGAGTGCTATAGAGAGTTAAGCGTTGCCTTCTCATTCTTACGAAGTTGTACACGGCTGATAGAAGCAGAACTGTCCAAGTGTGACCAAAATCGTTCAGCGAAACGCGAATGGAGCTGAATATGTGTGAGTAGTCCCTTAATAGGAAACATGACTATTCAAAGCTTATCTGATCTATCGAGGTACCTAGTTAGGAAAGCCTTAGCCAAGTAATAGTCTCCACAACCCACCTATAAAGGTTGATGAAAGCTGGAAGAAAATAAGCCAAATATATACTTAAACTAATATTTTATAGCAGAAGAGTTTGTTTGTTTGGTTGAACGCGCTAATCTCAGGAACTACTACTTAGTCCGATTTGAAAAATTCTTTCAGTGTTAGATAGCCCATTTATCGAGGAAGGCATAGGCTATATATCATCACGCTACAACTAATAGGAGCGGAGCAGTAATGAAAAATATTACGCAGACGACGTTGCACGGGTCAGCTAGTTGGCCATAAATTAGGGAAGTACTTTAGCCAGATGTGGTAACATTGGCTATTTAGCATCGGGTGCACAGAGTACAACTGTAATACTGGTACTGATCGGTTAGGCCTGCTGCTTGTTTGTCACTCTAATCTCTGGCATAATGAAATGTAGGCACAAATCTAGGCAAAATGCATCTGATCTTCAAACTAATCACCTCAATATCACTATCTTTAAACATATCATCAACAACACTTACTAGAAAGGGTGATAAAAACTCAGTTTCCTTACACTTGCAAGTGTATGATGTGAGTACAGCCTAGACCCAGTTGAGCCAACATGTTTATTTTGAGTTGCAAGCAAAATATCTTTACTAAGTTCACCCTCCTTCCTCAGATCAGGGAGAAGAGTTTTATTTCTAACTTGTTTTACCCCAATCATTTTTATAAAATTGATGATACCACACGGCGGAGTTTTGATTAAATCCAAAACGAATAACGAATTTCTAAAAAATTTTGTCTAATTTAGCAGAACAATGGATTTTTTGACATTCAAAATAACTCCATGGCAACCACGCAACGCTACGGATATACCTAATAATCTTTCCTCTATGATAATATAAATTATAAATGATTGTACCGATGTTCCCAAATTATTATTGACTCAATTTTCCGTCACAATAATGCAATTTAACTGGTAAGTCATGAAAGAGAAGTTATAAAATATTGGTTTTGCACACAGACATATAAATAGTAGCAGACCAAACATTCGCTAAAATTTGCATAGCCATTACGCACACATAGGGAATGTTGTCATTACAGGGCCGAATTAGGACCGGTTGCCGGTATTATCTAACCAATGATATTATAAGTAAAAAGGTGTAGATAGGTTACCTATACAACATTCGATCTTCAAAAACGTGAAACCTACGTGACGTGTGTCTGTTGACGGCGCAACGCGACACTGAGGTGAAGTGTGGCTAGTTAGCCACATTTTAACGTGTCGCTTTCGGAGCGCTTATAGCCTATCTACACCTTTTTACTTATAATATCATTGTATCTAACGATAATGAAACAATCCATACCTATACTTTCTGAAAATCCGTGAAAATCAATATTTTCTGGGTAAATTAAATATAGATTACTTATCAAAAGTCTTAACGAATAGAACCACCCTCTATTCCCGTGGTTATTGTTAAAGGCGACTAAGGGAATATTTTAAGAGGACGATGGGCAGCAGTCCACTCTTCACCTTTTGACGGTGTTTACAAACCGTTGACGGATGTCAGTATCAGCTAGAAGAACCGGCACTGCAGTTATTAACCCGCATGCCCAGTTTTGTAGAACCGAGAGTCAAGGTATTAGTATGTCTGAAAGCTAGTTTAGGAATAAATCAGGATTTGTGAAATAAAAGTAATGTAATTCAAAATTCAAGCAATTATTTCAATTAAACCATTTACAGGCACTTTTTAATTGTCAAGGTCGGTCTGTCCAAAAAGTTTAAGCTATTTGCACGTTCCAAAGCGTAGATCTCTATGGAGAAACTCCACGGACACTCTTCTATCTTACACTCTCATAATGCTTACATATGGAGTAAATTCGTTAAACAGTGTAGGAATTGCTCCGGGACGTAATGTTGTTCGATCAAATGATTCTCAAAATGCTTTGAGCAAAGTACACTTGAAGGTCTTGGTTGCCAATCCTGGAGTTTCAGGTTTTTAATCCAGGCATTCCGTAAACTTTCATCCTTAGGAAACCTGGAAAAATATTAGTATGCTCATTTATTGCCTGCTGAATGAAAATTCATCGTTATGTGAGTAGCCTATACTGTATTTATACATATGCCTATGTTCATGTTCTCCATAACACAGACACTGGGTAATATAACATTGATTTTATAATTTATTTTTTATAATAGCATGACATGTGTACATACACTGAAACTACTACTTACAGGTATTTTGGAATTGTATCACCAAAAAAGAATAAAAAATCACACATTAAACTGAGGCTTTATTTGATAATTCAATGGAAATAAATATTTTACATACAACAAATGCAATTAACTAGTTTCGCCTTTGTTGCCGAATTCGTCCCTGACTAATTGAACAGGTACTTGAGCTGTCACTTGATGCCACTTTCTGACTATTTTGTCCTTGTTATGGTTTATTTCTTTAGTTTTAGGTACAAATCGCATCTTTGTTAAAAACTGTATGTAAAAAACGAATAAACAGTATCGAAACATTTGAATTCAGTCAAGAAAGCACTAAGATTTCCCAAAACTTACCGATGATAGGTCAATCCAGGTGTTCTGTGGTAGCTAGCACTGTCACAGCGATACGCACAGCACTTCACCATTTTATTTTACCGTCCTTGTGTATTTTATGTCCCAAACAAGTAATATTTTATTAATTTTAATGTTTGGTCTGCTACTATTTATATGTCTGTGGTTTTGCATCATTGTGCAAATCATATTTTTTGGAATGGTAACATTATAACTACATCCGCTTTTGACTTTGCGCTGCGCGTTCGTGCTCATAAAAATTCTTTCGTCATCCGGTAGCCATATTTCATTGTACGCTTGCACGCTGAGGTTGAGGTCGTCTACGGCCCGAAAAGTTTTGTGACGCCATTTTAATTTAATTGTTGTGACCAAACGGTGAAGCAGATATTCGTTTTATACTGTGTAGTTCTCGGAAATATAATACAAGATGAGTTACGGAAGGCCGCCGCCGCGTATCGACGGCATGGTGTCGTTGAAAGTGGACAATCTAACATACCGCACAACGCCTGAAGATTTGCGTCGTGTGTTCGAAAGATGTGGTGAAGTAGGTGATATTTACATACCCAGAGATCGGTACACCAGAGAAAGCAGAGGATTCGCTTTCGTCAGGTAATTTACTTTCCTCCTATCTACCTATCTACTTCAATGACGTCATAAGCCGTTACCGGTAAAATACCACCTGCCCTGCCCGAGCATGGCATTATTTCGAAGCCAGCACCCTAATTACCAGGAATCTTTCTTGAACTTTGATTTGGATGTAAATACCTATCTTGTTGCTCAATGATGCATCACAAATCGTATATTAATTTGCACTCCCATAAATTTTCAATTAAGTAGGTAATAATCATTCCGGTTTTTTTTTACTACATAATAGGTTCTACGATCGCCGCGATGCAGAGGAAGCCCTAGACTCGTTGGACGGTCGGATGCTGGATGGCAGGGAGCTCCGTGTGCAGATGGCGCGCTACGGGCGTCCCTCGTCCCCGTACAGAAGCCGCTACGACCGTCGCCGCAGGTAACATAGATGCATTGTCTTGTTTCGTCGGGACGCATTCTACACCGCTAGCTGACCACTAGCTTTATTATTACCATGATCAGAAACTATTCGAATTACTGTCTCAAAATTGATCACCCAACTAAATTTTAAGACTTGCGTCATTAGAATGTTGCCTGTTTATCATCAACACTATTTTGTATTAAATTCATTGGCCTCCAAAATAATACTAATTTTACTGTCTTGTTTTGTTTTGTCATATGGTCGCCTTTGTTGTGGTCAGCTAGTTAACTAATCTTACCTTGCCATTTTATACTGTTCAGCTCGCACAGACGAAGGTGGTACATGTTGCAATTGTGTAGCTCCAACGTCTCCAGTTGCGTGTAACACATCAGGACGGGGCGCTTGCGTCACTGGCTCGAGCAGAGGATGTATTCATATGTATTGTGTGATGGTTATTCTTTTAGCAACTCGCGTTCACGGTCTCGTTCACGTCGTCGATCCAGGTCTCGTTCCCGTTCCCGAAGGCGGTCGCGCTCATACAGCCGCAGCCGCTCCCGTTCACGCAGCCGCTCCGACTCCAAAAGCTCCCGGGGGCGCACCCGCAGCCGTTCCCGCTCACGATCTCGCTCCAGGCATTGAAGTGCTAAGTGAGTACACATTAGCTAACATTTTTGTCACAAACATCAGTGTTCTTTAGAATTTCTTTCGCACATAAGTTTCATGTTTCACAATAATACAGAAGTATAGCACACATAAAAATATGGATATAAATGTGTAAAATTAGTATAATTGTATGGAAATACTAACCACATTGAATAACAGCAGTGAATTTATTAAAACTTGGTTTATCTATGATACCCTATTATTCAAGGAATCCATATGAGATAATAGTGTTTGCATAAAAAGTACTTTATTATACCCTAATTCTGAAGTACTAGGTACTCTAATCAAAATCAGAAACCCATCTTCTGTCATCAGTAAATAAGTAAACTAAATTAGTATTTTTCCTCCCACAGGTTGAGAGTACCAGCTGAGAGCTGAAGTGCTGTACCACATGTCTCTCTGAGCCAGCCTTCAGCCAAGGTACTAAAACTCATCAGTTACTCATAAGCCATCCACAGACCTAACTATGATCAACATAGTGGCAAAACATGCAACGTAACAAATTATATTTTAAGTTCCCCTAACATTAACATAGGCTAACTGCATAATGTAAGAATTGTATCTCTAGAGATTTTCATACTTTATTTTTTGTTTATATAGAATTTTCATGAAATTCTCAAACATATCTTATAATATGAATTACTGAATACTACTGAATTGAGTTATTTCATTTTCTGAAATACTTTTCGTTTAGTTGTATGTTTTTTACTTAGTTTAGGGATTTCTTCAACCGACTATTCAGTCACTTGTATTTGAGTCTTCATGTTCATATTGTACTAGATTAATTAATGTATGTAATTAATCAGCATTAGGTGTTAAGACCAATTTGGTCTTAGATATTATTTCAGGTTTAATATAACAAAATAACTGGAAGATCATGTACCTACCACCACAAGTGATTATTGGGCTAAATTGGGCATTAATGTGGGACATCATCATTCATGATTCTTGGTAAATAACTCGTAAGAAAGTGATGCCTGGACTCTTTAGTTTTTTTTTAAATACACTTATGTATAACAGTATAACATTGTCAATATTATCTTAAGTAGTAGGCCTTTGCTGTATACCTGAACCTTTTAATCACCAACTTGTTTGGTAGCTTACTTAATTAACCGAGTTGCATTCTCTGGAGCCTGCTTTAGTGATACAAAGGTTAAGGTGAATTTATTAGAGACAGGAATATAACCTACGACAATAAAGCATGCGGCCTATTACTTATGAAATTTACTTTAAGTACAGCATTTGTTGCACATATTTTAGCTATAAATAATTCTGTAATATTAATCGAAATGTTGGTATGCTCAGGGCGTGGAGTACGCGGGGAGCGAGGCTGTATGCGGGGAGGGGGGGTTTGCTGTTTGCTGACAACTGCTGAATTGCTGTTGTTGCCGTACATAAGTTATGAGTAAACTTTTATATTTATTGACAAACCGAGACACGCATAAAGTAGGTAAAGACGTTTTTAGCAACACTAGATATTGTTCTAATTTCAGTAATATTTTAAACCCGGCACGTAGGGAGTTACATCGCGCACATCACCAATCTTAATTTCACTGTCCACAAGTTCTAAGTGCCGTCTCAAAATACATCGCTCGAAATAATATCTCAAGTATTATCAGAGGTATCGACGTAGTTGCGTCTCAAACAACCACCCAGTATAAGATGTGAGCGCGAGTCGTAGGTGGCGGCCGGCAGACCAGCAGACTGCGAACTAATATACTCGTTTGTTTGGCAGGCCGGTGCTGCACGCTGGCCTGTTTGCTGTGGCAGTATCCTGTGCTGATTTGCAGATTCGCATGCGGCTAGGTTTATTGGTAAAATGGAACGCCCTCCCTGCCTCTCCGATTACGAGCGATCTAAGTACATGCGGCTTAATATTTTTTATTTTATTTAGCGATAGGATCACTCGTTACTATTCTATAGGAATGGTTGATTGTACCTTTATACTTTACTGGAAGATTGATGAAGATCGTCACAGATGAGGACACCTGGAGCTGGATTTAAGTAGGTTTTGTCGGAAATAAATTAATTAAGAATATATTTGTCTTTTTATTTATTTATCAACATTTTTCTTTTCTTTGATCCATATTTGACAATTTCGTAAATAATTCATGTCACCTCTCTGAATCCCTAGTACAGAGTTAATTAATTGAGCATTCATTACCTATACCGCGTGTATCTGACATCGACGCACAAACGATTTCCATGGGTCCAGGGTATGATTCTGGACACCCTAGACTTGGAATTTTTCTTCGGCTTTTTTCTAATTTATTCAAGGAATTTTTTACTTTAGACTGCTCATCATTATTCTGACCTAACCCAATGACATTTTTTGTAAAAAAAATAGTTAACTACTTTCACTAAAAAGAGCAATCTGAATAAAACCACAAATAGATATCAGCTCAGCTGAGCTGATACCTATTTGTGGTACTCTTGAAAAAAAATGAGAAAAGAACCGACGAAAAATTCCAACACTGGGTGTACGTTACCCTAGCAAGAACGTATAGTTGGTGCCTTTACTGCTGTAAATGTGCCCCCACATAAAAAATGTGTGCCCCCACATAAAAAATGTGTGCCCCCTGTCGTTTTGGAATAAAACGGAAAAAACGATTCTTGCTGGGGTAACGTTTTTCTAGCAGAGGCCTTAGTGTGAGTTTTTTCGACTCACGTTCGATTGCGAGCGCGTTAGAATTTAGTATGGGAAATAAGGTTCTACGAGTGACCACCAGGTGGCACTATAACTGAATTCCCATACTAAATTCTAACGCGCTCGCAATCGAACGTGAGTCGAAAAAACTCACACTAAGGCCTCTGGAAAATTCTTAACGAATGATCGAAGAGAGAAAAATTGTGCATGGCCAGAAAGCTTACATGTGTGCCAAAATGTGCCCCCAAAAATAAAATCTGTGCCCCTTCAGATTTACGAGATATTGCATTTCCTGCTGGAGTAACGTTTTGATGAATCGTATAATTATCTCTATAACCATTGCATGTGCCCCTGTACAATAAACATACACTAACTAGTAGGTAGCTCTTAATGTGTGCCCATATGTGCCCCAAATTAGATTTAAGAAAATATTAATAGTTTTCAAGTTATCGCGGTTTTATGAAAACTCGAAAAAACATCGCAGCGCCTAAATGAGACAAGGTATAAGTTCGCTGAAAACTGTATTCGGTCCTTCTTGACGCTAATAATAACCACAGACATATAAATAGTAGATAACCATACAAAGTTTCAAAACTATTCTTGCATGCGTTTTTGAATAATCTTGCTAAAAGTCAAAACGATGGTGTCATAATTTTGACGGCAAAATACAAGGAATCGGCTCAATCCCAAATATGTAGGTGTAAACCAAAATCTTGTGCCTTTAGTCAAAAATATATGGTGAAATTATTCTCTCTCCGATAATTCGTTTAGAATTTTCCTGCTAGAAAAACGTTACCCCAGCAAGAATCGTTTTTTCCGTTTTTTTCCAAAACGACAGGGGGCACACGTTTTTTATGTGGGGGCACATTTACACCAGATAAGGCACCAACTATACGTTCCACTCATTTAACTCTAGGAGATAGGTACTTTCTTGCTGGGGTAACGTACACCAACACTGGGGTGTCCAGAATCATGCCCTGGACCATGGAAATCGTTTGTGCGTCGATGTCAGATACACGCGGTAGGTATATAAAAGTACTCTGTGGCTTTCATCTTGGAAAAGCCCTGCACCAACTATTTTGGTTCTAGAATAAAATTGATATACACTGACCTACCTACTCGACATACATTGATTTGGTACATTTTGTTGTTTGAACTACAATCGCTAAGGTTCCACAAGATTTTCAAAATATTGCCGTACAGACTGGTTTATGTCCCAACTGTAGCCAGACCAGGGAGATTGCACACCATCAGCCCATGGAAGAGGCCCCCAGATAGACCGGGACGGCATGGCAAGGGATTTTAATTTTTACTAATGGACATTCAACCGTACTTTTACAGAAATACGACATAAATTGCTATGCTTTAAAATGATGCCGTGGCATTGAAAGGGATTTTATCGCACGGCATTAAAAGACGCGCCACAGGCTCCCGTGGCGGGATGCCGTGGCCCAAAGTACTCTGTGGCCGTGGCATACTGCGATAGGCAACGGCATGCCACGGACTCCGGCGCTCGTAGTGATATACTGCGGGGTGCGGCGTGCCGTGGCAAAGTGCTGGAATGCCGCGGTATCTAAGCGGCCAGTGTGTGCTGACTCACGGCAAAATCCCTTGCCATGCCATCCCGGTCTGTGTAGGCCCTTAGTGTGAGGCCACACGAATGTAATTTTGTTAGTCATGTGTTGCGTAAAATGAGTGCGGAATTTGGTGTCATACTAAAATCGCCGTGTCAGACGGCGACGCAAAGAGCGTGTGAAATGCAGCGTAAATTCCGCCGACTCATATTACGCGGCTCTCGACTCACAAAATTATGTTCGTTTGTCCTCAACCTTTAAACACCACTCCGAGAGTCTCCTAGGGCTGTGCAAGGCCTGTTATGGCACATCCCTGGGGAGACTAAAGGGGTCTCCCTGAGCCTTGCTGTATACGGTAGCACGTGATCACAACACCGTCTCTCAGGATCACTCGGTTGGCGGATCGTGTGTTCTCAGTGTTGGGAACACTGAGAACCCGCGGCCCAGAGTCCCACCCACCCTGATACAGGCGGGGTTTCGGCTTCGAGATGGCCTCCTCTTAGCAGAATCGGCCGTCACGATCCCACTCGGCAGCTTCATTTTGGCACATCACGACTCACAGAAAGAGGCCTTTTCTTTCCAGTTTTCCTTATCCGGCAGCATAGACCAGAATATGAGTGTTTGTTATACAGAATCCAGGGGGCTCTCTTAGGCGATTATCACACGGAGCGGATTTCGTAGCGGTGCCCCGCGCGGTTAGGCGGTTTACGTGTGTTTAGCATCAACGGATTTATTAGAGTCCAATGCGACATGAGATCCGCTTCACCGCCTACCGCAGCGGTTCGCGGTGCCGTGTGTTAATGGCCTTAGCCTGAAGTCCGTAGTTTCAGGCTTAGTTAGGTACGGACGTATTCTACTCCGTAGGTATCACCTATAGAATTACAATTAGTCCCGAACCCGAACTAATAATCACAACACGATTTTACAGTAACTGTCATATTATCGTGTTGTCATTAATTATCCGTGGTTCGGTGAAACGGAGTAGAATACGCCCGAAACTACGGACCACCACGGGCTTAGAGAGTGACCCCCAGGTCGCCTCCTTAAACTACTACTAAAACATGCTCGCATGCTTGCTGTTTTCCAACTAGTGGTGTAAATGCCTGCCTGAACTAAAAAAAGTGTAATATAATACCTATTACATAATATACTTACATATTGAATATGTATACCTACTTATTAAAAAGTTGGGCACGGCTAGGTACTGAGTTAGTGTGCGTGGATGGGCAAATCCGAAACTATGAGAATTCAATTTTGATGAAAATAAAATATTTTTTTGCAAACTGTAGTATTCCTAGCCAGGAATCGAACCGGTTGAATCTTGAAAAATCAAGAGCTAGTCTGACTCGCGCACATAGGTTCCGTAACATCATTAAAACGTGAATGTTTTTGATAGCATTGGTAGTTCTTGAGATATGCAGATAGACTTAGTCACGCCATAAGAGTTCCTTTATGTTACCATTTTGATACGGAACCATAAAAACACCCTGTATTATTTACACCATCCGAAAGCGTTGCTAAGCATCAAATTCTAGGAAGTAATAAAATAACACAAGGCAAACTAAACGAAAGCGCTCATTTTTAACAAATTACCTTTTTTTCTGACTAAACATTTCTTGGATTTTATATCTGCCAGTTCTGAAATAGGTCTAGCCGTTTCGGAGATAATAGAGGGGAGCTATAATTGTTTGAATTTGATATTTTCATTTTATGAAGGTTTAGGGGGCCCCTTGGTATTTGCTGCAGGCCCCACGCTGGCTCATTTGCTCGCATGCTGTATTTTACAGGGAAGAACTGCCTATCTGATCTCCACAACCGAGTAACTGGGTATCACTATACCCCTTGGAAAAACTGGTGTCAGATTTCCTGACTTCGAACAGCGGGGACTAATGACTTATGTGCTTTCCAATGCACAAAGGAAACTGTATGTAATAGATGGTTACCCATCTACAGACCGACCTTGGCAAGTTTTTATTATATTCGAAGTTCAACTGTTTTTATTTAGCAACCGATATTCTTACACATAAATATTGAAAATAATGCATGCACAGTAGGTGACAAGTGCAACATAAGAAACAACAAGAGAATTAAAGAAATTATGATATTTAAATTGTTTATTACAATATATTATGCCTTAATATTAAAATTAACAACTAAAAGTCCATTTTTGGCACCTCCTAACTTAAACCATCTGCCAGCCTTATGTTCCTGGCCGACAGCCACATACAACTGTTTACCGTCACTCGTAAACTGCATAGAGTTTGCAAACCCACACACTTGTACACTAAACATGGGTAAAACTTTCCTATATTGGTCACATACCCTCCATAGCTTAATATTAAGATCATAGGAACCTGATGCAAAAACATCCGAGTTCAATAAAGTTGCCAGACTAGTGATCCACCTGGGTACTTCATTCACAGAGCCATGTGCTTCGGTAACTACACACAGAGGCTTCTTTTTCATTACACTCCATATGCATAAAGAGCCATTGTCACTGCCAGACACAAAATGCTCTTCATCTAAAAGCTTGACTTCGTCTAGACTGCCCACTGGCCCATTGTATATCAACTGTGACTCCTCTGCTATTTTCCATATCCTGACTGTAGTGTCTCTCCCTCCTGCTGTTAGTGCTCTTTCTCTTGTTAATGCATCAATGGAAGTAATGGGTGACTGGTGTCCAAAGAGAGTTTCAACATATGCCATCTCATCTAATGACCATATTTTTACTGATCTGTCTTTACTTGCCGAGTATAAATCATGTGTGTTCTTTCTAAAAACAAGCCCTGTAACCACATCTTTGTGGCCTTTGAATGTATGGATGTGTTTGAGTGTGTGAGGATCCCACACAACAATATGTGGAGAGTCATCAGATGACACTAAATATTTACCATCTGTAGATATAGCAAGAGATTTTACATCACCTTTTATAAAATTGGAATGAGTTTTGTATGTTAAACTACCGAGTTTTCTTTTCTCTTTAATTCCCCATTTGATTACTGATCCACATTTGCTGCCAGTAAATGCGAAGTTGTTATCACTGCTAATGCACACACATGTCAGTGTCAGACGGTGTTCCTTAGCACGAATGAGTCTGAGGTCAGTTTCGCTTGGTTCTACATACTTTTCGGCTACTTCAATCTTTAATTTACCTTTCTGTTCCAAATAGTCTTTCTTCAAACGATTTTCAATGGCATCATCAACTGGTTTCAGCTCTGCTCGCTTCGCCTCCTCTTTCTCGATTTCTTCTAGATATTTCTTAGCTAGTCGCAACTTCTTCTGCTCAGCCGTTTCATGGTCACTTTCTGACTCCTCCGCATCGGAAAACTTTCGTAAATCTAGTTCACTATCCGAAGATTCCTGACCATTTTCTAGGTTAGGCGCGTTCTGTTTTTTAGGATGCTTTTTCTTAACTTTGTCGCCTTTTCTTTTTTGAACTTGCCTAGATTTTCCTTTTAAAAAGAACGAAGAAGACATCCTTTCAAATAAAACACTTAGTTTATCACAAAAATCTGATATAAATGTAGAATAAGTTCAGAAAAGGCATGCAATGCACGTTGGCCTTTTGATTTGACACTGACAGCTAAATTAATAATATTGAGCAGGCGGGCTGTCAAAATGTTTTAATTCAGAAATTATTATTTTTTAATATATCGTACCGTTCTGAAATATAAAACCTCGGTTGCTTGTACGTCGATCCCTCAATGTTCATCCCTCGATACTCTCATGGGTGTACACAGCATTTTCTCAGAGGCATAAATGGCAATAAGTAATTAAATAGGGAGTAGGAATTTCAGTGGCACACTAACTCTGACCCTAAACTATAAATTCCAGTAGTTTAATTTCCTGTAGTTTTAGGGTCTGGCTCTAAAATGTGGTAGGTACAGTACAGACGCCACCACATCAAGCTGCAACAATCTGTCAAAATTTCTTCAATGGATTTTCTACTTTATTAGATACCTACCAGAAATATAAGGCTCAAGGTTGATTGGGAAAATTTGTCAGTTTCGGGTAGATTGAAGTGCTGGCGACTGTACTCTCACAAAAATTATAAAGCGTGCGTGGTGAACTCTAAAATTCTAGATCACCATCTGAAAAATTTAAATTTGTAGTGATTCTTTAAATGTGAATTAGGAAACAGAAGCAATCGCAGCGGGCTCCAAAAATATGTGCAACTTGCAAGTTTTAATACTAAGTTTTAATAATTATTTGTTTAATGGAAAAAAATACCATCACCCCCTTAAATGTAGCCAAAGCAGTCCGTCCCTTACCAAACTGGAAATCTCCGGGACCGGAGGGACTGCATAACTTCTGGTTCAAATGGTTTAGCAGGTCACACGCTCGGTCCTGGCTTCTCAATTCCAATCATCCTTAGAGTCTGGGTCGCTACCACAGTTTTTAACAACTGGCGTTACCAGAACTATAGACCAATTAGATAACATAGATATAAAATAGAAAAAAAAACAAAAACTTTTGGGGTCCCCATACCTAGAACTGAAACTCAATTTTTTTTTCATCAAACCTATACGTTTTGGTACGTATCTATCTATGGATAGGTCTTCAAAAATGATATTGAGGTTTCTAACATATTTTTTTCTAAACTGAATAGTTTGCGCGAGAGACACTTCCAAAGTCGTAAAATGTGTCCCCCCCTGTAACTTCTAAATCTAAATAAGAGAATGATAAAACTAAAAAAATCGAGATCTAGTAAGTAGTTTTTTTACGTCTTAAATCGTAAACCGAAACTTTTGCTTAAAAATATATACCTACAGGTTTGTACGGAACCCTCGGTGCGCGAGTCCGATTCGCACTTGGCCGTTTTTTTTTTTTTTTTTTTATAATTTTTTAGACTTTCACGGTCACTAACATTAGAATAGTTTATATCGGAATTGCTACCATGTAGGTACCTTTTTATTTGCGAGTACCACTGTCCACAAACTCACTTTTTTCCCGCAACTGTTCTCGACACACAACACTAACCGTATCTGACCGCGAAGTACCTAACACTTTGTTTTTACACATCCGAATCACTGGATTCCAGAGATTTGACAATTTAAACCCATCCTCACGTTTGAAATTGTACTTTGTAATTTCAATCGCTTCTCTAGGACCAATCTAGGTATGTAGTGGCGTTCTGTCGAAATGATCTGAGGGTTGTGAAACTCAATCCAGTGATTTGGACCCGAGTTGGTCAAATGTTCCGCGATTGCCGATTTCTGTATGTCAATGTAGTTGTAGTTGTGGGAGGTCATACATCGGCCAAACTAAACGTACTGTAGCGTGCCGCATGAAGGAACACATAAAAGCGGTCAAAAACAATGCAACTACATTGACATACAGAAATCGGCAATCGCGGAACATTTGACCAACTCGGGTCCAAATCACTGGATTGAGTTTCACAACCCTCAGATCCTTTCGACAGAACGCCACTACATACCTGATACCTAGATTGGTCAGGGAAGCGATTGAAATTACAAAGTACAAAAATTTCAATCGCGAGGATGGGTTTATATTTAAATAAAGAACCATAATTACTATGGATAATCAGTCCGCGAGCGTACGCTGCTCCGATTAGACGTCAAAGCGAAACAGTGTCGTGCGCCTGCCGCTAATTACCGTCAGCTGTCGTTCGCGATCTTAATATCAATTGTTGTGCAGTGCTATTGAACTTTTGAACTATGGTTCTCTGCGGAAGGTGTGGTGACGATGTCTCGGAGGCGGTTCAGTGTTCGGCATGTAACAGCCATTTCGACTTCCCTTGTTCCGGCATCACGGAGAAGGGCTACCGCAAGCTTGGGGAGCGCCAGGCTACATGGAGATGTGCTAATTGCAAGAGTGCTGGTCATGCCAGCACCCAGCCACTTTCAAGCACGGCCTTGCCAGCTGTTTCTGCACCTATCACATTAGATACAATAATGCGTGAGTTGTCCAGCATCCGTCAAGAACTTGCCCCCCTCTCCAGCTTGGCATCTGAGGTGCAACTTCTACGACAGGAGCTTACTAATCTTAAGGAGCTTCCTAGTAAGATCCTAGCGTTGGATGAAAGGCTAAACAAATTAGAAGTCGTGCAGGTAGACGTAACAAACACAAAGTCAGCGATTGCCAAACTTGAGGACGGACATCGGGATATTGATCAGTGGCTACGCAGCAATAATGTGGAAATTAAAGGAGTACCGATGAAGGATAGAGAAAACCTCTTTGATATAGTTTGCAAAATCGGGGTTAAAGTTTCCTATCCCATTTTGAAGACTCAAATTAATTTTGTACACAGAGTTCCATCTAACATATCTACAAATAAAAACATTATTGTTTCATTTATAAATCGATACTCAAAGGAAGATTTCATCGCGGCTGCACGTTCTCACAGGGATCCCCTGCTGCCTGAACACATTGGAATCACTGGCTCGGGAAAGATCTTCGTCAATGATCATCTTACAATCAAGAACAAAATGTTACTTTCCCAAACTAAATCCCTGGCTAAGGAAAAGAATTTCCAGTTTGTGTGGGTGAAGCATATGAAGATTTTTGTAAAACGGGATGCCACCTCCAAAACTTTCATTGTTACAACGGAACAGGACTTACAAAAAATACGTTAATCAAATTTTATTTAACGCCTCATTTCATAATTGCTTGTTTATTACATAAATTAAAATTAATCTCATCCTTGCTGTACCTTAAAAATATTACACTAAAACAAAAAAGATTATTGAAAGTGTTGTTTATTAGAAGTTTGAGAATCAGTGAATGTGCGTCGCTTATCTCAGTCCAAAGTTCACTTGACCGTACTTGCTTTGTTTACGTTCCGATTTCTTTTGTATCAAACTGTGTTACTTATTGCTTTTATAGTTATATTCTTTGGCTTGCTCACAATGATGTTTTGATGAATGTTGCAATGTTTTTCTGTACATTTGGAATGCTTTGTTTAGTGCGTTATGTAATGAGTATGGAGATAAATAATAACTATGTTGGTTCTATCGTTATACTTTTCGGTTTTTTTCCTGAACTACCCATATTAACGAATGTGTGCGCCTATGCTAGTCGATTAAATAAAATAAAATGTAGTTCATTGTTAATGGTCGAGTTTGCGAGCTATAGGTGGAGCTTAGTTCTTTTTTATGTTGACAAACGGAAGTTAAAGTATCTGCTCGAGTTTGTCACAGATGTCATTATATTTTATACTCTTTTTTTAATGAAATACTTAATTGTAGATATGACAATCTATAATGTATGAACTAAACATTTATTACCAGAATGTTCGGGGACTGCGGACGAAGCACAGACATAATAAATAGTAGGGACGAAGTCAGTTAACTTTTATAGGAATCTAGCAAAATGTAACTATGATGTAATAACTTTGACGGAGACTTGGCTCGTGGATGGGATATTGAACAGTGAAATTTTTGACGGTAGGTACCTAGTGTGGCGGCGCGACCGTGACTACGCCGCCACAGGGCAGACGCGTGGTGGTGGTGTGCTGGTGGCGGTCCGCCGTGAACTTGCTGTTGTTGAAAATGTTGACTGGCAATCCAGTGCGGAAGACATATGGATTTCGATTCAATTAAGAACCAGCTGTGAAAGACGTACCTATCGACTAAATATATGTACACTGTATCTGTGTGAACATAATTCAGGCAATAGTTTCACTGGTCAGTTACATGCTTATTTAGACAAACTTTCCGAATTAATAAGTGACCACCCCGCTGACAAATTTATAATTCTTGGTGATTTTAATATGAGCTCTATAACTTGGACGACTTCACATGATGGAATTAGGCCCATCGCGCCTCAAACTAGCTTGTTCACTTATTTTATTGACACCATCAATTTTTGTAGTTTACAACAATTTAATCTTATTGATAACAGACACGGCAAAATTCTGGATCTTGTCCTCTCAAATATTCCCGTCACCGTCTCAGCATGTTTAGAACCCTTAACTATCGAAGACGCATATCATCCTGCACTGTTAATTCAGTTTGTTACTGCGCAACCTCAGTCACTTAACGCTAGTGCGCGCATGGCGTATCAATATAATAAAGGTAATTACGAACGTATTCGATCTGACCTGCGAAGCACTAATTGGGTCGACATAATATTGAAAGGTACTGTTGAGGAGGCTGTCGGGAATTTTTATTCAACGTTATTCTCGTGGGGTGTCTCGCGCTCGTTCGTAGCATACAGACGTATTCGTTAGCAATTTTAAACTAACACAATAAAAAAGTGACCTAGATTAGTGCATTATAATAATAATGCAATTTTAAAATTTTGCCTAGAGTTTAGTTTTAGTAAATATAATGAAAACTTAGAAATAGTGAACTTATTATAAAATATACTGGATAACAGCCCGCGTAATCCATGTGGTCAAGTGCACCCTTCCGCCTCACCGGGGACGACGACGACGCAAAATCCAGCTCAATCAATTGAAGTTGCATCCACGTCCGAGATACAAAAATGGATGTCATCCATTGAGCAACACTTAAATGAGGTTTGTTCTATTGCTACGGATGGCAAACTTAACTCAGACCAGAAGTTGAAAATATCCAACTTATGCCGCAAAATAGGATCGGGCACCTCACAGATGGCAGTCCTATATCAATCCCTGAAGCAGAAAGCCGTTCAAGCATACAGTATGGTGGAAGACTTACAAGAAAAGCGGAAATTGTCGGACCACATTTCGGAGCTCCAGCAAAACATTAAGGACTCTCGCTCTTCTGAAAATGTTTCTTTTGCCGATATGGTAAAAAAGGGAACAAGTGACTACGTTCGACCGAACAATTTTAGTTCTGTGGCCATTTATCCGAACGATAAATTCAAATCTAGCGATGATACAAAAGACCTCGTGCAAGAAATCATACGCCCGGAGCAAATGAAGCTGCATGTTCGTGGTGTCCGCAAAACAAAAAATGGAGGCGTAATTATCAGTACCGAGACCAAAAACGACGCAGATAAATTAAAGCAAGCAGTCCAGCTCTCTACTTCTGGACTTACTGCTGACGAACCCAACAAGCGCAAACCCCGGATCGTGGTCGTAGGAGTGCCGACTTCCATGTCTGAAAATGAGGTCTTCAAGTGCATTTTCGAACAAAACGTAGCCGACAAGTTTCCTGGTATGTCCTTGGAATCATTCCTGACCTTTGTAAAATTAAGCCACAAATCTGGGAAGAGAGATGCGTCGACCTGTATCTACGTCATTGAAGTACCAGCTAATTTACGTAAAGCCCTGATCACTCAATCGAGAATTTTTATAAATTGGTCTTCCTGTCCTGTCAGGGACTTTACATTAGTAACTCGGTGCTACAAATGCCAACAATATGGTCATGCAGCGAAATCATGCAGAGAGGTCAACTGTATGTGTGGTCATTGTGGTGAAGCAGGGCATTCGATGGCAGAGTGTGCAAAGAAAACTGAAATGCCTAAATGTGCAACTTGCTCACGCTTTAAAAAACCCAGCAATCATAAAACAGGAGACGCTGAGTGCCCTGCAAGGAAGATAGCGGAATTGAGATACATCAATTCCGTCGATTATGAGGGCGCCTAGAGCGTCATACTCAAGGCCAGATTTCCGGACTTACACCTGATTATGATTCAAAAAGAACATTCCGCTGTGATGACCTACTTCCCCTGAATTTGTTGCTGTTTAAGTGAATTAGCCGCCCAGTACAAAAATCAAACACAATTCAATAGATGAGTTGCTATGTGAAAATTCTGCAACATTGACTTTAATCCAGTAAACATTTCTGCTGACGCCAATTGTTCACACTGTGTATGAGAAACTAATGAAGTGTTAGAATTAAGTAATTTATGTAAACTAAACTTAGCTACAATTTTTGATCTTTATTATTAATTTCAGGGGATAGTTGTTTAATTAAGTAAATTAGGTTAGTAAAATAAATTAACATTACTCAATTAACAATTGTAAAACTAAGTAAATATTGTTAAAAAATCTAAGGCAAATTTTTGTACACTGTTTGCGCCCTTGCCGCCTGTGATACAGGACCCTCCTAGTACAGGCATCTAAAATCGTTTTACCTATATTATTATCTAAGATTTATTGTTTTATTGTACCAATTTGAACTTTTGAATAAAGATTTATTATTTATTATTATTTATTATTCGAGATCAGAGATAAATACGTTCCTCAACGTCTGTGTAAACTTTTTAAATATCCACCTTGGTACAACACAGCACTCATTAAGATAATTAAAGAAAAATTCAAATACTATAGGAAATTTAAAGTCTACGGTAATATCTCTGACCGCTTATCATATCAATTACTGCGTGAGAGAGCCAATGATATTGAACAACTTTGTTATAAGGCCTACATAACTAAAATCGAGTCTTCAATAAGTACTAACCCAAAATTATTCTGGTCATATGTGAAAAGTAAACGTATGAACGGTAATTTCCCATCGAGTATGTCATATGGTGACGATATAAGTAACTCAGGGGGTGGGATTTGCGAGCTTTTTGCCAATTACTTTCGCACAACTATTTTCTAGATAATTCCTCCGCAAGTCACAACTGTGGTTCGAACGGCTGTGTCTCCGACTGTGATTTATGTACAATTGAAATCGACATAGCGATCGTTCATAGGCATTTAAAGTCCCTTGACTTAACTAAATCTGCCGGCCCCGACGCCCTTCCTGCTGTCTTCATAGTTAAGTGTGCTGAAGAACTAGCCCTACCTGTATCACTTTTATTTAAGAGGTCGATATCTGAAGGTATTGTACCTTCTTTATGGAAGTCTGCTTTTATATCACCAATCCATAAGAAGGGTGCTAAAGACAAAATTGAAAATTACAGGCCGATTTCAAAGCTCTGTCTGCTAGCTAAAGTATTGGAACGCATAGTTTACACTCAGTTGTACAGCAGTATGGTTTCTAACTTTTCTCCTCAACAACATGGATTTCTCAAAGGAAGGTCTACAGTCTCTAACTTAGTTCTGTTCACAGATTATGTTGTTGAGCATATGGATGATGGATCCCAGGTCGATGCAATCTATACTGATTACAGTAAGGCTTTCGATAGGATCGACCATGACACTCTACTGAGGAAGCTTTTCGACTTGGGCATTAGAGGGGACCTATATAGATGGTTTTCCTCTTACGTGCAAAATAGGACACAAGCGGTGGTTCTCAATGGCTTTATGTCTTCTTGGACAACCATTCCTTCTGGTGTGCCCCAGGGATCCCTACTGGGGCCGTTATTATTTGTACTCTTTATTAATGATATCGGCGAGTGCTTCAAACATTCTAAATACCTAATGTTTGCAGATGACATGAAAATCTATATTTCAGTTAAGAGCTTAAATGACGCTAGATTTTTGCAGGCGGACATATCTAGATTAGAAAATTATTGTAGAATAAATAAACTAGATCTTAATATAGCAAAATGCTTAGTTATGACCTTTACCCGTAAGAACCTTCCAATCATATTCGACTACTCCATTGCAAATGAGCCTTTAACTCGAACTCATGTCACTAGAGATCTCGGTATTCTTCTGGATAATAAGCTCACCTTTGAGTGTCATGTCGACCACATCGCCAAAAAAGCTTCTAAAGCCTTGGGTTTCATCATCCGTAATGCAGGTTCTTTCAATAAAATGAAAACATTAAAAATTCTTTACTGTGCTTACGTCCGCAGTCATCTCGAATATGGTAGTCAAGTTTGGAATCCGAAATATGCAGTGCACTCAGACAGGTTGGAACGAATACAAAGGAAATTCACCAGATACTTGAATTACAAATTTAAAATCCCTTATTTGAGTTATAACGATAGATGCGCTCGTTTCCACTTACTTCCACTTGTAACTCGGAGGAATATATCTGACATACGTTTCCTAGTGAAAATAGCACAATCTAAGATTGAATGTCCTGAACTTCTTTCCAAGCTGTCTCTGAACGTTCCTCCCCGACATTCTCGCTTAAGAAATCTTCTCCATACTCCTTGCGCTCGCACAATTCACCGTGGCAACTCTTACATGATTCGCTCAGCAAAAGCATTCAACAAAATTGTTAAAGATGAACAGCTTTCAATAGATTTGTTTGCAAACAGCTTAGCAACCATTAGTTCTGTCTTATCCAAACATTATATGAGTCCTGTTATTTCATAATAGTGGTTGCACATTTCCCTACGCAGGTACTCACTTTTTATGCTAAACTTAGTAGTAGTAATAGTTAATTAATTTTGCAACTGTACAACAATACCTACTCTTTTGTTAACTGTGGAGGCTTGTAAATGGCTTGTTGTGAATTAGCTTACTATTAACCCCGCATTAATAGCTGTAAGCCACCCTAACATAATAAAATAAAAAATAAAAATAAAATAAAATAAAATAAGTTTTAAAATATTTACTAGTAAAACTCTTTACGATGAAAAATTAAAAAAAAAAAACAAAATTCAAGCATTTATTTCAAATTTACAGGTTACAGGTACTTTTGAATTGTCAAGGTCGGTCGGTCCCAAAAATTGAAGCTATTTGCACGTTCCAAAGCGTTGATCTCTATGGAGAAGAACGTGCAAGAAACTCCACGGACACTCTTTTAAAAATAATAAATTTTTACAAAGATTTATTTACATCGGGTTGAAATTATACATACTGGATGCCTGGATGAACTAACTGGTCCCTATTTCTAGTACCATAATTATGTCTCTCGCCTCTTTTTCTAAAAAAGATGTAAATTCTTTCTGATGAAGTCACAAAATATTCTGGTTACACAACAAGGTAATTATGTAGTATGAATTACTTTCGGCCGTTAATATTTGCTTCAGGGATCTCCACATACGTTTTTTACACCCACTTTTGACGACGAATTTATATTTTATACTTTTCGCACAAAAAATGTACAAAGGCGGACTTAATGCCTTAGGCATTCTCTACCAGTCAACCAAGGGTGGTGAAGAGATTAGATGGCAGGTGCTCTCTTTGAGAGGAACAATGATAAAATAAAATAATATTAAAAGATGTCATATTGATAAATAGAATGGGTACACAGTACATAAATAAGTTATAAACTTATAATACACATACATACCTACATAAAAACAGCAAACGCTCTTTTTTTTTGCGCATCCCAGCTATAATTTCACTTTTCTTTATAAATAAATATATACCTATATTAAATACATACATATTGTATACGAAATCAAGAGAAAGAGGTGTTAAAATAACTCCGCGCAATTTTTTTAGAAAATAGCTCTGAAATTTCCGCTCAAATGCAAACCGACTGGTAGTCGTCGATATCAAGAGGTAGCGAGTTCCAAAGAAGAATAGACTGAATATGAAAGGAAGAATGTACAAAGTCAGAAGTATGAGAAGGACATAGTAGGAGAAGATTGTTAGAAGAACGCAGATTCCTAGCGTGTGAAGAACATAAATATTGGAAGTGAGACAAAAGATAAGGCGGAGTGGAAGAATTGAGAAGGGAGAAAAGTGTGGTCAAAGCGCGCAAATTTCTCCCTTGGCGAATGGACATCCATTTGAGCTCAGCCCTATAGGTCGACACATGGTCATATTTCCTGAGGTTGAATATGAATCGAGCAAAACCGCATTCAAGTCAAAGTAGCACACGTCACCATAGTCGATGATAGGGAAAATCAAAGTCTGCAAAAGCATAGTCTTCGTCTTAGCGGGCAAGAAGTTCCTCAGACGATACAGGGTTCGCAGAGTACCGTTGACCCTTTGACTAACACTAGAGACCTGACGTTGCCAGCTAAGTATCGAGTCAAGATGTAAACCGAGATCTTTCACATTAGGGGTAAGGGGTATGATGGTACCATTGAAAATAAGGGGAGGAAGAGAGCTAAGCGTCACCCTACACATCATGCGCAAGCTTCCAATTACAATGGCCTGACACTTTGGGGGGTTTACTGACACCCCAAAACTATCAGACCACTCCCTGATAGCATCTAAGTCTCGGTTTACATCCTATATAGTCTATAGCGTCAGACAAACCTTCCACCCGCGTCGCTGTATACAATTGAAATCATCGGCATAAAGATATGATACGAACACTGAAGACAGTGAGTTATAAAATTAATGAAGATGTTGAATAACAATGGAGAAAGAATACCACCTTGTAGAACTAGAACCCCAGCATCCAGTTTACGCCAACTCGATGAGCTCTTATCAACGCGAACCGACTGCTGACTTCCCCGAAGATAAGAAGAGAACCATTCCAGAGCCTCGGACGAAACCATAAGATGAGAGAGCATAGAAAGGAGAATCTCGTGGCTGACGGCGTTAGAGAAACTTTACACTACACAATCTATCGGGCCCGATATCTAGGGCGCCCTGTCCCTGCGGCAGGGTGCCGATTATTACACTACACTAGAAATCGCGCCCTAACTGCAGTGGCGGCGTAAAGTGGGGGCGGAGGAGACTGTCCACCCCGGGTGCCTAGCATCAAGGTGACAACGACAACTCAATCGTACATCCAAAGAAGTAGTAGGTATAGGTCCAAAGATTTATTTATTTGTTTGATACCTATATTTATCCTAATTACAATGGGATGAACAGTTGCAGAAATGGGTGCCTTTGTATGGGTAAGTTATTAAAAATATCATCTCCTGTATGTAACAATTGATATTGTATGCCTACTGGTAGACGTGCTCCCATAGTTAACTCATTCTCCATGTACTTGGGAGTCACAGGTTATGGATCTCTTGCTTTCCATAGTTTAAATTTTCTGTTCTCATTTGGTTGGTTTTAATTTAACCTGTTCGCGACGGCCGCAAATAGCCGTAGTTTTGAACTGTTTCAACCGTTAATCTAAAACAGAAATTAAAAATATTATACCAACATAACAAAGAATAAAAAATCACAACAAAAAAGTTTCTCCGTAACGGTGACGTCGCGTAGGGTGCACGCGGGCGTACCATCGGGTGCTGAGCGGTCTACATGCTTCTTTCTTCACTCTAGTTTCAGGAAAGCAGCTGCAGAGAAAGAGAAGAATTGGTTGATAGAAGTGCCACAGAACTTGGATCCAATGACAGACATGTTTGAGAAGAAAGCCAGTGAGAAGACGGAGAAAGTAGCCAAGAATGAGTTGCAGAGGCTCAAGAACATTGCCCGGACCAGGAAGGTCAAGATACCCAGGGTTGGGCTACCTGTCACTTCTGATAAAGCTTCAGCTACACAGGTACAGTTTCTTCTATAAAATTCTATTTTTTTTTTTTATGTAGGTATTGATTTATTATTAGAACAAAAGGCCATTAAGTTGATAAAATATAGGTGGGCATAAAAAAATGTTTTATTTTATTACAAACTAGCTGACCCGCGCAACTTCGTCTGCGTCACATTTTCCATTATTGCTCCTCTCCTGTTTGTCTTAGCGTGATAATATATTATATATAAATGGGCTATATAACACTGAAAGAATTGATCAAATCGGACCAGTAGTTCCTGACATAAGCGCGTTCAACCACCAAACAAGTAAACAAACAAAATCTTCTACTTTATAATATTAGTATAGATTAGCATAGATGAAAAATTGATAAATCAACTTGACTCAAATGCAGACATGGGCGAAGGTCATTCTTTCAAGAAACATCTTAACACCGCGATTCAGAAAATTGACGTCACACGCCAACGCCATCTATCGAATACTGCACGCAGTTAATCTCTAGGTATAGTCCAGAGTTTGATAGATGGCGCTATTTCAATATTATACTTCGGAAAGACTATAATAATTATAATTTTATTAATTCACATTTTTTATTTTATGGTATGAACTGATTACGATGAAACAAAAAACTTAATATTACTACAATTTACGCACAGTTTATTGTTATGAATAAAAGTTACGTGAAGTAATAATGAGACTAAGTGCACATAACCCTAATTTTACTTCTGGAATATCTTTTGATAGACTGAACCGATTGCAATGAAACTAAATGTTACTCCAAGTTACGCTCAATCCTTGTGTGTAAAAGTTATCTACATTGCTTTCGCAGATTTTACGTGATGCCCGAACAAATAAACAGACAAACAGACACGAATTCTAAAAATGCTGGAAATGGGTTTTATTGGTTGTTCTTTAACACCCTAGCTATTTTTTTGGTTTTTTTTTTCATGTACAAAAACCACTTTTCTACAGTTTTATTATAGGTAGGTATGTATAGATAGATTAAAGATCATGACACGTGTATATCAAACATGACGTGGTATACAGTCCATAACTGCATGCACAATGAGTATTCTCAAAACATGCGTATGATCTTTCTAAAGAAATCGTTCAGTATAACTGCATAACTTTTCAAATTACAGTTAGACACCACAGCAACCATAGCCAAGGCATCAACAGCATCACTCGGCATATGCTCGGCATGTTCCAAGATAAGTTGCCCAAAGAGAAAGAAGCCAGAGGCAAAGGCATTCATGAGCTCGTCCCTGGCAAAGAAAGGAAACGCAAACTGCCAATACCAACACCGGCACAAGAGAGGGAGAATAACTTGAATACTGATAACATTCTGAACAAGAGACCAAGATTGATATGGATAAGGCAGTAGCTAAGCACATACATGCCTTCTCCTAAGCACGTTTGCTCTAGCGAATCTCCACTCGGACCGGCCGATTAAGGCAAGAAAGAGGTGGGAGCTCTGTTCCTCGACAGTGTTCACTCTGGCCAGCCAATAAAGGCAATCTGGAGATGAGAAACAAGACTTCTCCCGGGAGATTAGGTTCGTGGGGTCGCTACTGCCCAACAGTTTGCCACAAAACTGCCTTGCGGATTTTATCTCTTTTTCCTGGCCCCTCAACCTAGGCATGACCTAAGGTCTATCGGGACGCACAAGCACCACCACGACGTCAACGTAGATATACTGCGGTAGGGTATCCAAATAAATACGTTATTCATCACAAACATTTAATTAAAAATATATATTATACCAAATGTGACTGTTCCTAAGTTACTCTAGGCTGATAAAATTTTCGTTTTTCCTGATTTATTCTAATTGATAAAGTCGGTCCCAGTTATATAATTCGATTTCAATGAATATCTTAGGAGATAAGTATCGCAGTTTTAAAATAACATCGAAGCAAAATCATACAAATACAAATAATTTATTTGCTTGAATATGGGTACATACATAAGGTGTTTCAAATTACATATAAGTTCTGAAACACCTTATGTATGTACCCATATTCAAGCAAATAAATTATTTGTATTTGTGTTTCATGATCAAGTACTGCGCGCGCATTTTATGCTTAGGTAGCTCCGTACGTTTTATTTAAAAATATTCACCTTCTTCGTAAACGAAGTCGCGGGTTAAAGTTAGCGTTAGCCCAAAGTAACTATTCCACGCGGACGAAATCGCGGGCAGTAGCTAGTTCTAACGAACTAGTGTGTACTTAATTAAATTTAAGTAGGTACACATTATTAGTTACTTTGTGAACACATACAGGGGCTAGCTTTTAAAAACGGGCTAAGTGCGAGTCGGACTTTCGCAAGGTTTCTGTACCATAAACCGAAAACGTGTTTATGTATTTGAGCCCCCTTTAATTTTTATTATTTGTTTTTTATAGCCAATAGAAATACACATTATGTGAAAATTTCAACAGTCTACCAGACCTCACCAGTCTATGGACGGACAGTAAAGACTTAATTAAGTAATATGGTTCCCTTCGGGTACAGAACTCTAAAGAAACATGATGTCCGAAAAATTAATACTGTGTGTGTGTGCTGTGTACACGGCTGATCTTCCTAAAAGTGGACTGCTAAGTTATTTGCTAGGTACAAATATGGCAGTGTGCATATCTATTAAGGTCAGGGAAAATTCCATCATATAATAAAAACTTACACAGAACTCATTCATGGTTTCATTTATTTTCAAAAGATTGATTTATCATTACACAAATCAATTTCATTATCAGACTATCTAGGCCACAAATTAATACAATTTTAGATTTTTATGTAATGTCAGAATAACTGTTTTTAGTTTTGTCTAAAACTATTTTCGATTGTCTATGTTTGTTCCTGACTTATCCAAAACAGCTGAACAGATTTTGATGGGACTTCTACTTTCCACATATTCCACAAAGTAACTGATATTAAAAGGTAACATTTGCTAATTAAAAAAAAAAAAAGTCTGCGGAAAGCAGTTACTCCGATACGGGTAGAGGAATCGGATTCTGATTTATGAATTTTATTTCTGCCGTATTAGTAATTGTAACTCGATTTTATAACTTATAATATAAAATCGAAATAAATAATTTATATGATAACAATTTTTTTTTATTTTCTAAGTTGGTAAATTTTCTTTCTCATTACAATATTTCATGTAAACCGCACTCAATACAAAAATTTTTGTGACCACTGTCAGAAGGTAAAGAGGTCATTGTACGAAATTCTTCCTGCTCCGCGACTGGACTTTAGTAAAACTCTGAAACAATTGCTTTTACGATGAAGTCACAATACGTTTTGGTTACTCAAAAAGTTCAGTACCCCCTATGTAGTATGAATTATCAACATCCCAATTTAAGATCATAGGTCTGGTAGGTATCGGGAGTAACAAATAATGTAGACCACAACTCAAAACCGGTATTCAGCTGAATTTGGTTTGACTGGAAGCCGACCCCAATGTAGTTGGGAAAAAGCTAGGCAGATGATAATGACAACTACAATATTTATAGTCGGCATCACAATCTTTCATCCTACTATTGTGTTAGCGCCTCTCAGTTGAAGGTATCCTGCGGTGATGTCCATCGGTAAACTTCTAACAGTTGCAAACTCTTCTGTGTTGCTGTAAAATAGCTTGGAATGCCGATCTATGTACGGTGCGGGGAGGCCAGATATATCCGAATATTTCTTGGTTGGTTTAAAAGTTGGTGGTGCGTTGATGGAGTAATCTGAAATCAAAACTGAGGTTATCACAAAATAAACATAGCTGTATGTATGCTGTGTTTATTTTGTTCTAAATATCAAGTAATGGAATTAACTCTTACACAAAACTGCTTCGTTGTGCCATGGTAAGGCTCTTTCGGCCGTTAATATTTGCTTCAGGGATCTCCACATGCGTTTTTTACACCCACTTTTGACGACGAATTTATTTTCATTCTTGAAACAATATGTTTTTTCCGAGTCACCAGTCATGACGCCACGATTATTTTCGATAAATCACAATAGCTATTTAATATATTCCTTCAGTTTAAAGCTACAAATTTCTAAAAAATAACGAAAGCAACAAATTCTACAATTTTTTTTTTTTTTTTTTTTTTTCTTTTATGGCAACTGAGCCGGTTCCGACTATTCTGCCAGTGTCACGTGGTGACGGTAGCACAGAGAGGCAGTCCGTCAAACTTTTTTTCAGTTTACTTCGTGGTAGGTGTTAGTATAGCTGAAACGAACACATGGGTTAGTAAAACATATAGTCTAATTTACAAGCACACTACAACACTACTAGTTTATACTATATACAGACTATTTACACACACGTAACGCACTAATTAAAATTTTAAGTCATTCTCGTTTATGAATGTGGCCAAAATGTTGATTAGTTTAGGGGAGAAGTGGGAAAGGAGGGTATGAAATTTGGTTGGGAGGGGAATGTTAAGTTTGGGAATTTTATTATATAGGTCAAAGGATTTATTATTTAGGGAGCAACAGAAGAAAATATGGTCTAAAGTACCATCCGCAAGGCCGCACTCGCACAGGGAATTATCCCGGACATGGATTTTGTTCAGGAACACAGGGCTACAACAATGTCCGAGTCGGAGTCTACAGAGGGACGAAACAGTTCTCTTCGACAATTTAGGATATTTAAAAAACCAAGGCCTACGCTGGATTTCAGGCTGTATGGCAGCGTAGTAGAGGCCCTTGGTTTTAGAAGTCGTCTTCCATGTTTCAGTCCACGAGTTAAATAACTTGGGTTTGGCACCATTCCGCAAATCGTAGTTATGCGCTACGTAGTGCTTTTGATCAACCGGATTCGATGTGGCATACTTTGCTAACGAATCAGCGCACTCATTGCCAACAATACCCGAGTGACCGGGGATCCAGGTTATCTCAATGTCCAAGCCGTTTTGGGAGCAATCAAATAACAAGTTCTTTATATCTATAATGATTTGACTATTAATTTTACTGTGAAGTTGATTTTGTTTAAGGGCCTGAATGCTACTACGGGAATCTGAGAAAATGACTGACCTTGTTATCTGATGAGATTTAATATAGTGTATGGCTTCTAAAATACCAATACACTCTCCTGTAAAGACTGATGCTTCTGGTGGGCATTGAAAAAGTAAAGCTATTTTGGAATTTTGAAAATAAACTGCCACACCAGTACATTCGGTTTCAGAGAATTTTGAAGCATCCGTGAAAAAGAGATTCCATCCTTCCCAATAACGCTTGACAGCTGACTCAAAGTCATGTCTAGCGTCTTGAGAATTCCTAGATAAACCTAATCCCAAAACGACTTTTGGTTCGAAATGAATCGCCTCGTATGCGGCGGAGAAGACCGGAAGAGTAGGGTATTGGCAAATAGGCGCAGAGAGTTGTTTAAGCTCTCTGTACCTATTTAACAATAGGGGAACCACTTTATGGTTCCAATAGGAAGAATTATTAAAAGAGAGGTCAATTAGTTCTAAAATTGGAAGCAAGGGATGGGATGAGAGGGAAAATACCTTAGTTAGGAAGCGATCTGCCAAGTACTGTCTCCTAAGGTGTAGGGGTGGGTCTGCACATTCCACTTGCAGCGCATTTATGGGAGATGATTTCATAGCCCCAACTACAATTCTTAGGCATTTAGACTGGATGCTGTCTAATTGTTTAAGCGCTTCTTTGTTACAGGGCTCAAGAAGATAGCTGCAGTAATCCATAGCACTTCTGGTCAGCGCATTATAGACCAGTTTAAGGGTGTAAGGGTGAGCTCCCCACCATACCCCAGCCAAAGCCTTAAGGATCGACACAGAACGTTCACATTTTTTGACCGTGTTGTTGATGTGGTCGACCCCAGACAATCTTGAGTCTAATGTTACTCCCAGAAACCTAGCCTTATCTTCGGCCGGAATGCTTTGACCATTGATGTTAATATCTATTGGAGGCACAGAACGCTTGCGTGTAAAAATGACAGCTTTACTCTTAGGAGCACTTAAGGACAAACCATTGTCAAGCAGCCATTGGTTTAATGAGGCCAGAGAGACATTCATCGAAAGAGCGGCATCCTGAATGGAACTGCCACATACCATTAGTGCAATATCGTCAGCATACTGAAGGATTTTACAGTCAAAATTAAGGGAAGAGGGCAAGTTGGCTGTATAAATGTTATATAATGGGGGACTGAGAACTGATCCTTGGGGTAATCCTCTCCAGGCCGATCTTTGTTCAGAGTCACCCCCTGGTATTCTCAATTGAATTGTGCGATTGGTAAAAATGCTACCAATAATACGACAAATCCTAGCCGGGACTCTCAGCTCATGCAGCTTTTGCCTGAGATTAGGGAGGAGAACCGAATCATAGGCAGCTGATATATCCAGAAAGACAGCAACCACAGACTCATTCCTACTAAGGGCCAGCCGGACCTCTGACGTGAGGATACCCACACTATCAGCTGTGCCCAGACCTTTCCTAAAGCCGAATTGAGTCGTTGGGAGCAGTTTCCTGTTTTCCACCAACCACACTAATCGATTTTTAATTAAGTGTTCCAAAAGTTTGATGAGTATGGACGATAAGGCAATAGGTCTGTATGAGCAATGATCACTAGGATCTTTGCCTGGTTTTAGGATCGGAATGACAACTTGAACCTTCCACTCTGTGGGAATGTAGCCAGAAATAAAACAGAAATTAGCCAGGTCCAGGTAATATTTGTGAGTTTTTGGACCAGCTTTAGAAATAAAGGAGTACGGGAATCCATCCACTCCCGGCGCGGAGTCCTTGACGTGGGATAGCACAGTTTTTAGTTCCTCCAAGCTAAAAGGCATGTTCATTGGTTCGTCAATGTTGTCTGCATCATAAATGTCAACACTGGTTTCCTCAACACTTGGAACATAAGCTGGAGCGATTTTTGAGAAAAACTGGTGTCCCAGTTCTTCCGTGAGGTTGTTAGAGGAGGAGGCAGGTGCTAAACTGCTCCTAAAACGTCTCACCTTTCGCCAAACCACGGAAACCGGGGTGGACGGACTCAGCGAACTACAATATTTTGACCAACCTTCGCGTTTTTTCCTTTTAAGGAATTTTCTGGACTTAGCTAGTATCCGTTTGAAGGCAATAAGGTTATCCAGGTTCATATTGCCGTTGACTGTCTTTTCAGCCTCATTCCTGGCCTTGACCATGTTAGTGCATTCCCTATCCCACCATGGCGGGGAAGGAAGTTTACCAGAATGGGGTTTTTTGGACGGGAAGCAATCATCAGCAGTGGAGGCAATGGTGGAGGAGAAGGACAAGAAACAATCCTGGGCGTTATCCCTGTTAACTTCTGGAAGGGAAGATATTCTTAGGTCCAGAATTTTAGCATATAAATCCCAGTCTGCAGAGTTCAATTGGTGTTTTAAAAGAGGGGGGGAAACTTTAAAAGGGATATTCTTGGTAGGAAATTCAATTATGATGGGGTAGTGATCACTTCCATAGGTCATATCCAAGCGACGCCAAATGAGAAGGCTAGCTATATTGGATGAGCAGAATGTTAAATCAATGCAGCTATTATTCTGACCAGGTGCAGATCTACGCGTAGCACTGCCATCGTTGATAAGGGAAAGATTGAGTTCATCCAATATATCCAGCAAGCCAATGCCAAAGTTATCACAAGTATCTGATCCCCAACGATAATGGTGACAATTAAAATCACCCATGACAAGCATTGGACCGCTAACACTGCATAATAAATTCCTAATTACTGAAAGATATTCTAGTTGTGGGTGCGCAATATAAAAAGAAAAAATATTTATACCCTCAGCCTTCACAGCAACAACATTTATGTCATCGCCAACAAAGGTTAGAGGAATCTGAGAGAATGATACCTTGCTATTGATGAGCAAGGCACATCCTCCGTATCCATCAGATCTATCATGGCGTACACTGGTAAAACACGGCAACCTGAAATTGCTTCCAGGCAAGAGCCATGTCTCAGCAATGCCGCAGATTGATGGTTTAAACTTATTAATTAAAAAAGAAAGATCAGGCTTTCTGGGAGTAATACTCCTCACGTTCCACTGGAGAAATGTCAGGGGATGGAATGTTGTGGATATAGTTTAGGATAGTGGTCAATTTTGATGCAACGTGGTCAGGTATAGCTTGGGATGGGTTTGCAAGAGCAGACATTAGCATGTCAGTAATTAAATTTAAAATATTTGTTGAGGTATTCTGTCTGTGATGCATTGGCTCTGGAGCTTCCATTGGAAGGGCACAGCCGTTTTGTGATGGGGAAAAGGAGTAATTTTGGGTGAGGTTCAGGTGAGCTTGTCTATCATAACCGGGTGAAAGGGAGATATGGGGTTTGGGTTTCAAAAATACCGTTTTACGGTATGAATTTTGGGTTACTGGGATGGGACTTGAGGACTGAGATTGCGATTTATTTGCAGTTACTTTGTTCCGTGGGGAAGACTTGGAGACTTCAGCATATGATCTGGAAACAGGTGGGAAGACCCGACTTGCCTCCGCATACGAGATCGATTTATCCGCCATCAGAGCTTTTATGCTCTTCTGTCGGCCCAATTCAGGACAAGCACTGTCATTTGCGAAATGGTTGCCACTACACGAAACACAGAAACTCAATTCACGGGTGACTTCACATCCATCACCTGGATGATCTTCACCACACTTAAAACACCTAGGTTTCGATCTGCAAAGTGTGCGGGTATGTCCATAGCGACAACAATGATAACACTGAACCGTTGGGTAAGTGTAACGCTCAACTGGGAGAGCCGAATAGAAGCTGTACACACGCTTAGGTAGTATTTGTCCGTCAAAAGTTAATACAACAGTCTGTGTGGGCTTCCACTCAGTCACACCAGAAGAGGACACCTTCCGGTTCATCCTTCTGGCTTTGATAACCGAGCCACATCCCTCTGGAACCTGGATATTTTTAATGATTTCCTCTTCTGACCACTCAACTGGTATATCCCTAACAATTCCCATTCTTGTTATGTTGTATTGTGGAATGGCAGCCATGTAATTGTGTTGGGAAATAATTTTATTGTTGAGAAAACTGTTTGCATCCTGGTGCGACTTGAACTCAACTGACACACGATTTCTGCCTATACGTTTGATCCCATCGAGACGTACGTTATTCACGTTGTTTATCGTCAAAAACATACCAAACTTGATAGGTTGTAGCACAGTGCCTGAGGTTTGTTCGTCTTTGAGCGAAACATTCACAATATATGGTGGATTGTCTCTAGCTGTGTAAGAAAGCCTGCCTAATACGTTTTTCGCAATCTTGGGTTTGACATTGGAAGAAACTGGGGGCGAACTAGCGGCCCTCTTGCGACTAGGGGTATCCGTATCCATAATCGGGTCCTGTGGGGTTATTACGATGTCATGGGGGAGGGTAATTGTTAGTCCGGGGGAGAGATCAAATAATTCATCAGGGGGGTCAGGATCAGGGGGCTTTTTCGAGTTCATCTCGAATTATTGTTAAAAAGAAGGACACTTACAACAAAAAACAAACCTTACACCAAGAACACAGACACAGAGAACACTTTCGATCGAGTTTTAAACGAGAAAAGATCACAAAAATCGAAAATATTCGTAGCACTGACAAAAGCACGTGTTTAGCCTTCACCACTACCAACGAAAAAAAACAAAAAAAAAAAAAAAAAAAAAAAAAAAAAAAAAAAAAAAAAAAAAAATCTACAATGAAAGTGTCACAAAACAGCTGTCACACAGAGTACATTATACTGAGCTGTCATGAGCTGTCAGCTGTGACCACAGACTACATAGAGATACTACGTAATTATGCTGTGACTGTGAGCTGTCACCTATATAGAAAAAGCACTGACGTATAAATAATAGAAAAAGTACTTTATGGCCTAGTTGCTAGGACCTTTTAGTAATTTCCTTGGTCTGTCAGTGTCTCGCACAAATCCAACAGATTGTTATTCACATTCTCGGCATACTATTTTACGATAATTGGCCCTAGCTGGAAAATCGACACAATATTTTTTTTTATAGAAAGAGGACAACCGACAACCCAACTTGGCATCAGTTTGTGAAGATACTCATAAAACTTCAAAGGAAAAAAACTTGATGATATAAAATTGTTTGATTCCATAAAACTAGAAAACAAGATTCAAGTTAATACTAATTTTTAGACAATTAATACAATTTTTTCATATTTACTGATTATTCTCCCAGGCCACGGCGAATGAATGAGTTTACGAAGACGTCCATTGTTGCACGTGGATTGCACATTTGCACCAAAGAGTGACACCAAAACGTCAAAATTAGTTTGAGGTTATTCTTGTGTTGAAGGGAAAGTGTTAATTTATAAAATAATAAAGATGGATATCGTTAATGAAATATTAGAAAAAGAACAGAAAAAATCGGAGAAGTATAAACCTATCACTGTAGAAAAGCATTTAGATGTAGATCTTGATATAGGCTCTTTACTGGCATCGGATACCAACGACTTGGACACAAAATTATTACAGTGAGTTGATTTTTTTAATGTTTAGCTATGAATTCGTCCCTATTTCCAATCTTTATGCATACAATTGTTAGAACTTGCCCTCAAATTAAAAATAATCGCTGAATTTAACTGCGTCATTGAACAAAACTAAGTGCTATAACCACACGTTATTTTTCAGGAGCAATAAAGACGATTATTTAACGTCTTTAACTCGTGATAACACACAGTTACTCTTAAACAAAATATGGGAGCTTCCCACAGAGCGGGTTGATGAGGCAATTGTTGTGCGGTTGCCTGAACCTAAGACAGTGATCCCAAGAGCCAAGCCCTGCCCTAAGCCGAAAGCTCTCACCAAATGGCAAGAGTTTGCTAAAGCTAAGGGCATCACAAAGAAGAAGAAGGATAAATTACAATGGGATGAACAGTTGCAGAAATGGGTGCCTTTGTATGGGTAAGTTGTTAAAAATATCATCTCCTGTATGTAACAATTGATATTGTATGCCTACTGGTAGATGTGCTCCCATAGTTAACTCATTCTCCATGTACTTGGGAGTCACAGGTTGTGGATCTCTTGCTTTCATAGTTTAAGTTTTCTGTTCTCATTTGGTTGGTTTTAATTTAATTACATGCTTCTTCACTCTAGTTTCAAGAAAGCAGCTGCAGAGAAAGAGAAGAATTGGTTGATAGAAGTGCCACAGAACTTGGATCCAATGACAGACATGTTTGAGAAGAAAGCCAGTGAGAAGTCGGAGAAAGTAGCCAAGAATGAGTTGCAGAGGCTCAAGAACATTGCCCGGGCCAGGAAGGTCAAGATACCCAGGGTTGGGCTACCTGTCACTTCTGATAAAGCTTCAGCTACACAGGTACAGTTAAACTTCTATAAAATTCTAATTTATTTTTTATTTTTATGTATTGATTTATTTTTAGAGCAAAAGGCCACTTTGAAAATCTTTGCCTAATTAATTAGACATAAAAATTAGACATGCTATTACAAAAATGAAATAAACTTAGTATTCTTCTAACAAACATCTGGATTACAATTCATAAATTGAATAAAAAAATCACGTTTTTGGTTCAAAAACTAAACATTCATTAACATAATATTTTTTTTTATTACAAAGGGTATAGGTCAAATTAAACAATCAATTTAATTCAAAATTAAGGTGGATGCTGCAAGGTAGCCCGCGAAATTCAAATTTTGAAGATTATTCTAACTATTAATAGAATAGAATAGAATACTCTTTATTATGTACACCATATAAGTTACAGAAAAAATAAATTAAGTAAACATTACATAGGGTGACACAATGGGCGGCCTTATCGCTAAGAGCGATCTTTTCAAGACAACCTTTGGATGGATTTTAAAGATAAAGGAAATACAGTACTGTAGGTAGTCTTAGGTGTACGACTTAAATGACTAAATACATGATAGATAAATAAATACAATTAAAATTATGAATCAAAAAGCATAGAACCCAAGTAAAAACGATCATAGAGATAGGTAGTGATGTTTGACCATTGTTTTAAAACTGGACAAAGATTGAGCACGTCTTACTGACTATTAATATAACAATTATTTTTGTTGAATGTAAACAATCGCACGCGACACGCCGATGACGTATTTGCTAATGACCGGCCGACTCCGGGCCACGCGGTGGGAGCGCGCCGAGCGCGGTGTGGGGGCGGTGTACATCTAGCAATAATATTGAAGTAAATGCGTAAATAAGTCACGACGTGTCGCTCTCGAGAAAGCGCTTGAAATTGAACCGAAGTTCGGCCGAACTTTTCACTATAACCGAATGTTCGGCCGAAGTTCGGATTCGGTAATATTGAAGTAAATGCGAAAACAAGTCACGACCTGTCTCTCTCGAGAAAGCGCTTGAAATTGAACCAAAGTTCGGCCGCAGTTCGGATTCGGTTCAAACCACATTTGGCCCATCTCTATTTATTACAAATTAAAGACCATGACAGGTGTATATCAAACATGACATGGTACACAGTCCATAACTGTATGCACAATGAGTATTCACAAAACATGCATGATCTTTGTAAAGAAATCATTCAGTATAACTGCATAACTTTTCAAATTGCAGTTAGACACCGCAGCAACCATAGCCAAGGCTTCAACAGCGTCACTCGGCAAGTTCCAAGATAAGTTGCCCAAAGAGAAAGAAGCCAGAGGCAAAGGCATTCATGAGCTCATCCCAGGCAAAGAAAGGAAACGCAAACTGCCAATACCAACACCGGCACAAGAGAGGGAGAATAACTTGAGTATGCTTGATAACATTCTGAACAAGAGGCCCAAGATTGATATGGATAAGGCAGTAGCTAAGCACATACATGATGAGCAAGTGAAGTGAGTTTAGTTTTAAGTACTACTAGCTGTCCCCCGCGGCTTCGCTCCCATCAATTAAGTATTCATTGCACATATCGAGTTTTCATTTTTTTTAAGATGTATTCTGCTATTCGGGTCGGAGACAAATCCAACAAATCAATAACCATGAAAATTGGTTCAGCAGATCTCGAGTTGATAAGTGTTGTAACAAACCCGTCTTTGTTTTATATATGTTACCGGCCAAACCCGATTTCAGGACAAACTAGTTTTGCCTAGGCTCAACTAGTTCTTACTATACGCGATAGGATTAACTGGTACAGCCTTAATGCATCCTAAGCCCGATAGGATAAACCAGTTTAGGCTAGGCCAAACTAGTTTATCCTGATACAAATACGCACACTCCAGGATAAACTGATATGGCCTAGTCTAAACATTATAGTATACCTAGAAAGCGAAAATAAATAAAACTAAATAAAAAATAAACTGAATAAAATATGCCGTAATTTTACTGTAAAAATAATGATTTTTATTATTAAAACATAGTCGTTAAAACTAATTGATAATTGGTAATACAAACAATCAAACAGTCATACTATAACAAAAATAATAAGTGTTATTTTTTATAGAAGCAATAATTATACCTGAATTATTAAAATTGTTATTTATTTTTACATGGTGTGCTTTGGTGGCACTTAGAATTGCAGAGTATCATTGCCTTCTTGCAGTTGCATCTGTTTGTGGAACAGTTTTTGTTGCAGCTGCATCTCACAAAACATTGGCCTGATCCAACTGAATTTCTCGTAGCTGCAGTCCTTAAGGATATTTCAAAGCCTTGGTTTACATCTGCTACCTCTAAAAAATGTTGATAGCAAATGTCGAATTCTGATCTGAAAAAAAAAACATATTAGCGACTTTAGAATTTCATTAATGCTCCAGAAAAATAGATAAATTATTAAGTAAGAAAAAATAAAACCTGCAATATAGTTTCTGAAGTACACCATGTTTGGTGCCAAATTTGTAAATACCTTCGTCATTTTTCTGAAGAATAACTCCGATGATGTTTCTGAGATCACCTTTGCCTTTATCAACATCTGGAATCGGTATTGTCACATTATTTCCAATGTTGGCGGGTAGATGAGACATGTCAGAAGTAGCTTTCATTTTTTTAGCCTGTTTCACAAGATTTTCTGCAGCAGTTTTTCTAGCTTTTTGAATGTCCTTTTGGTTACTTACTACTTCAACGTTATCGTCACTGTCTTCTGTCAGGTTAACATTGCAATTATCTTCTTTACCTTTCTTAAGTCGTCTTCATCCTAAATATCATTTATGATTTCTTGCGGCAAAGAGGAAGTCGTAAGTCCTACTCTGGGCTCTATTCCAAATAATGCCTTGTATGGTGATTGTTTTATTCCTGAATGGTAGGCGCGGTTTTTCATGAATTGAACACATCTCAAGCCTTCTGACCATTTCGTTCAAACGTTGTCCTTCATCCAAGAACCTATCATATTCTCAATATCTTGATTGGGACGTTCAACGGAACCCTGGCTTTGACTGTGCCTGGGTTTTCCGTGCACAATTTTCGAGTTCTGGCCACAGACTGGCAAGCTCACTTATAACGTCAAAATTCCCTGCCGTTGTCAGATTGAGGAATGCACGGCGCTCCTATAGTTACTTAGAAATATATCATTCAAATGGTAAGCCACCTCTGTCGCTTTCTTAGATTGTAAAGCGCGTAGCAGAACAAATTTTGTTAGATGGTCTTGATAAACCATAATAAATTTAAAATTACCATCCTGTTGTGTCTGAAAATCGATCAGATCTACTTGTCACCTACTATTCATTTCCGAATGAAGAATCAATGGGTTTAGAAACTAATGCCCTTTTTTTCTTGTTTATTCATTTTTTTCTACATTATTATTTTTCCAATTATGGCGTATTTTTATTCAGTTTATCTATTTATTTTGGCTTTCTAGGTATACTATAATGTTTATACTAGGCCATACCAGTTTATTTTGGAGTATGCGTATTTATATCAGGATAAACTAGTTTGGCCTAGCCTAAACTGATTTATCCTATCGGGCTTAGGCCGCATTAGTTTGGACTAGGCTATACCAGTTAATCCTATCGCGTATAGTAAGAACTAGTTGAGCCTAGGCGAAACTAGTTTGTCCTAAAATCTGACATCGACGCACAAACGATTTCCATGGGTCCAGGGCATGATTCTGGACATCCTAGACTTAGATTTTTTCGTCGGCTTTTTTCTCATTTTTTCATTTTTTTCAAGGGTTTTTTTTACTATATACTGCTCATAATCGTTATTCTGACCTAACCCAATGAGATTTTTAATAAAAAAAAAAAAAATAATTAACTACTCTCACTAAAAAGAGCAATCTGAATAAAACCACAGATGGATATCAGCTCAGCTGAGCTGATACTTTGTGGTACTTTTGAAAAAAATGAGAAAAGAACCGACGAAAAATTCCAACACTGGGGTGTCCAGAGTCATGCCCTGGACCCATGGAAATCGTTTGTGCGTCGATGTCAGATACACGCGGTATATAGATAAGATATGGCCTTACTGTGAGTTTTCATATTTATTTAATTGCTTTAAATTTTAACTGGTACTAAACAGCCAATGTCAGATGAACATAGTCAGAAACAATTCATCATCTGTCTATCCTTTTCCCAACTACATAAGGGTTGGCTTCCAGTCATACAGGATTCAGCTGAATACCAGTATTTTACGTGGAGTGGCTGCCTACCCAGTCCTCCACAATGCATTAACTGGGTAACATGGTACTTCTGGGCAAGACTGGAGTCGGGTTTACTGGCTTCTGACAATCCATAACAACTTCCAAGTCTTGAGGAAACTCGATTTGTTCAGATGGTCACCCACCCACAGACCAACCACACAGAAACAATTATTCCATTCTAATGGACATAAGTAAATACATATGCATTCAACTTTCAAGTATAATGTTCCCAAGAAACCCACATTTCTAGTGAAATAAGTGATGTGTGACGTTTAGATGAGATTAAAGGATGCTATTAGCTCAACCTCACATAGTATAGTATCTTCGAGTGTTCAGAGCCGCCATTAATTTTGAATTTTACTACGCCAAAATTTTAGCACAACCTAACCTAACCTAACACTTTTAATGCCTTAGGTCCCAATTAAATCCGTGAAATACCAACATTAAAAATAATTAAAATATTTTCCACTTCTATCCAGTTATTTCCTAATTGACTTCATTTTTACTTTTTTTCTTTACAGCCGATCAGATGAAAAGAAAATCACAAAGCCCGCTAAGGGCAAGCGTAATTTCAAAACCAAGACGAAGGGTAACAACCCCACCAATTTCTCAGCTAAGAAGCCTAAGGCAGGCAAAGGAGAGAGGAATCCTGGCAAAAAGGCGGGCGGCAGGAAAAGAAGATAAGGGTTTTGAAAATATAGACTTGTCAATATAACCTTTAAAGTTTTAAGGTGAAAGCTCCAGGGTAGCCCGCGAAATTCAAATATTTTTATGTTTTTTGCAATTTGCCGGTCAGTGTGAAGCTGGGTAGCCCGCGAAATTCAAATATTTTTATGTTTTTTGCAATTTGCCGGTCAGTGTGAAGCTGTATGTTGAACAAAATACAGTTCGCGATCGTAAAGAGCATTTACCTAAAGGATTATAACCATTTGAATCATCAATATAACCCTCTAAGTCAAATATCAATATAACCATAGAACTCGATTGAATGTTATTTCGTGAAAAAGTCATTCAATCGAGTTGTATGAACTTGAGGGTTATATTGATAAATACAATGGGTATAATTCTTTAGATAAATATGCGTTACGGCCGCGAATTGTATTTTGTTCAACATACAGCTTCACACTGACCGGCAAGTTGCAAAAAACATAAAAAAATATTTGAATTTCGCGGGTTACCCTGGCGCTTCCACCTTAATTAAGAGGTAATTTTAAGCTCATAAGGTTCACTTGCACAAACCACAATTATCTTTTAACTCAGAGTTACTTGCTAATCCAAGTTGTGTATTTTAATTTCTACATAATATAGTAAAAGTAATACAAATCCTACTATAAAATTCTTCCATTACTGAGTGACTTACAGACAATGCACATTGCACAGCTGAAACTACTATTTGTAGTAAGCTGAAATTTGGCATGTAGGTTCCTTGGAGAGTGTGGAGGAGCACTTAGAGAAGATTTCCATTCTCATGGGAACAAGAAAAAACAGGAAACGCGCGTATGAAATAAATAATTGACTTGTCCATTCTAATGGCAAATAATGGATGACATCGCTACAGAGACTTGATAAAAGTCGTTAAACATTTATCGTAATAGGGAATATGCATGAAGATTAAATTTGTCTGGAATATTTTTTTTCTAGTTCTCTTTTGTCGTCACATTATATGTAAAAGATATTTTTTTTATTTAGTTCTAATTTATACTCAAAAAAAAATTATACAAAACTGCAAAATCAGCGCGGGAAATTTAAACTTGCGCAACGCATCACCATTGGTCGCGAGTCGGGACCAATGGTGACGCGCGTGTGAGACGTCACACAACACGAAGAAATTTGACTTATTTACCGACTCCCGTCTTCAGAGTCGAGTGAAAAGTTTTGTTAACCGTTTAAAAATGTGTCCCTGCGGTGATTTCTAGTTAATCAAGATTTGTAATTAATCCAGGACGATGACTGTTTTTGACTGTTATGAAAGTGGTTTTGTTAAAGCGCAATCAGACAATTTACTTAAAATAGATTATCACGTGTAGTTTATGCAGTTTGTGTAGTTTTGTGCAGTTCTTATAGTGTTTCACACTTACAATACTTGTAAGAAGGTTTCTCAGCTTCTTCCATGGTCTGTATGGCAATTAAAACGAGAATCGAGCTGAAAACTGAAACGCCCAGTTCAAAAAGGTAAACAAACAAAAACGCGACGCACTGGACGTCACAACAAAATGTAATGTGACGTCATCCAAAGCCCGCGAAAAATGGCGGCGTTTGAACTGCAAAATTTTATTCAGCATTTTAAATATTCTTTTAAAAAATAATTAAGACATTTCCAAGACTATTTATATTTTTTCCTGCAATAAAAAGATGAAAAGAATAAAATAAAAAAAAATCATGCATATTCCCTACTGTGAATCGACCATTACCATCTCATACTTTGACATTGGCAAAATCCAATCAATGAAGATGAAGCCCTAACCTCTTAGCACGGTGCTCGAATTGTTGAATTCCACCGCCGTACCTAACCGGTTAAGGTCATAGCACATAATTATATCAACTTGGCAGGGGATCTTTTACTGTATCGCCTTTTGCCTCGCCGTCATACAGGCTTCAACTTAAAGTAAGTACGTAACCAAAGCGTTATAGCAGCTCCAGCACATCAACTCAACTCGCCTACGGCTAGGCGTTGACGCGCTTACGGCTCACCGATAGGCCGACGACCTGTTTTCGTCGATCCAGCCGCGAGAGGGGTTAGACTGAGAGACGTAAGCGTGGGGATGACGAGCCATACCGCGGGAACTGCTAATTGATCACGTACCGCGCCGCTGTTCGTGAGCTTTTCCCGAGGCGAGGCGATAACGTTACGATTCCGATTAATGTGCGTTGCAGTAGGGAGTTTCATACAAAAAATATTGCACGGCACGAGTCGATACGGTGACGATCCCTTTCCGCGTTGAGATTTGTGTGCTATGACCTTTAAATTTAAAAGTGAAATGGAATTGAACCTGAGCCATTATGTATGATTGAAATTTGTTATTTTACCTGTGTTAGCAATTAACACAGAGTTCAAATATAACTCCAGTTTTGCAAGTGAGCCTTTTCCATTTGCAATTTTGCCTATTTTTTTAATTTTATTGCAAGCAGTTCACGAGTGGACTAGTGTGTCAATGTCCTGACTTAGTCTTCAGAATAGACTTAGAACTTATGGTACAGTGTTACTCCGCCTTTTCATGTAAAATTATTTGAATTACTATGTTTCAAAACTGTAATAGGTACTTATTTAAGGGTTTAATAAAACATTGCAAACCTTTTAAATTATTTTATTTCTCCAACAAAGTTTTTATCATGGACTAATATTTTTACAATTCCTTTAGAAACCTCAAAGTTCATCTGTTTTTTTTTTTTTTTTTCAATCAATATTATTTAGACTGCACATGTGAATGTGATAATACAAACATTCATAAACTCTTTAGTAAACATGTATTAGAAAATAGCTTAAAGTATCGAGACTTCATAACTGTAAAAAAATGGTCGGACATTTTGGCATCAGATAACTCCTTAAATCTATGGCTACGGTAGGGGGTAGGGGTATACCATGGCGTCTGATGGTATTACATTATAATGTTGCTATGTTACATAATTGGTGAGAAACAAAAAGTGCGGATATGTTAAGGAGTTTGCATTCAGATATACATATTTTACATGGTTTTCCAATATAATAATTAATACATTATTTTCAGTAGGTTCATTCAGATCAACAAATTAGTTTTACGAACCCTTCATCACCTACGAGAAAAAAATATCAACCTATTTGTTTTCATGCACGTTTCGTGCCCTAAAAAATATCCACACCAACCAAAACAGCTCCTATAAACGCTATTCTAAAACACTAGCTCTAAATTCAACATGTGCAGTATTATTTCCTACATTTTTGTACCAGTGTGCTACGTTATTAAATATAATGATATCTTCCTTACTTCTACGTTTACACATCTATTTAGGCAAAGGAGAAGGTATATTGATTAATACTGTATATCGAGAAGTTTACACAACATGCTACGCTACGCAAACAACTTTACCATAAGCTACATGGAAGCGTCTACCACAGCCTATTCTTAGCCCATATAGTATAATAATACAGGGTCATTGTCCTACAAATATATATATAAAGCTCGTAAATGTTTTCGACTGCATTCAGGGCCGTATGGTGTGACATGTTACCAATAGGCAACATTTGACGCGCAACCAGTGACGCTCAATATGATCAGTTAGGTAAAGTGATCACAAAGTGGGCTGTCATTCCGTCTTGATCACACGGTCTGACAACTCACTTCGTAATCACTTCACCCAAGCTTTCACTTCGGCATGTTAACAGAATCGCACTGCTGCAATGTTGCTCAACAGTGCGCGACGTAGCCACCAGGCGCGCAACGTTGAAAAATATTACTAAACATAAAGATACAAGTTCGTAGCCGACCGGCACTAGAAGAAATACAAAGAAACAGTGCGGCGACACGTTACCTGCTGCTGCTGCTGCCTGCAGTCGGCTATGAACTTGTAGATATCTTAAGTTCCTTGTTGAGCAACATTTTGCGCATAATTTCGCGTAGAGTCATCATTGTCAGACAAGAATGGAGTTCTTTAGTCTCATCCCTTTATTACAATATAGCCACTGAACAGATTACTTTAGTTGTCTCTAGCTGCAATCAGGCAGCTCGGGAAACTGAAGATCATCAGACTCCAGTAGTTAAGCGAAAACGCTTGTTTTGACATACTACATGGAGTAAGATTAGACTGATTCTATATATTTTTTCTATTATTGACATTTATTAACCACGTTGATTTGAAGCTGAAAGTATCTAAATACTCTTGATACTCAAACATACAACGTTGAACAGTTTTGATACCTTCATTTATTTTCTTTCTTCAGATATTGCAATGTATTCTGTCGAATCTCATTTGGAAGTACCGCCAAGATGAATGCGTATCTACTATAGCTGCTTTCAGACTACCTACGCTATAATATAATAGCATATAATATAGAGCTCATAGCAAGACAATATCGCGCACCATACATTGTTATGGACACTACTACATATATACTGTACTATACTATAATTATATTATTGACAATGATGTATGGAGCGCGATATTGTTTTGCTACGAGCTATAGGTATACTCTATGCTATATATTATAGCGTAGTCTGAAACCAGCTTAACGTTGAAGTTAATATAGAACTAGTCATTTGGCTTCAATTATAGATTTGTAGTAATCTATACCTTATTAAAATGCATAAGAGTCACATGACGCACTCTCAATAAAATCAAGTATTAGGGGCTAAGACTTAGGCGAAGAGTAATAAGGTGCGATGCATCGAAATAAGGCATTAAATATGCATTTTATAGACTCATTAAATAATGTAACCATGATTTTGTATAAAATCAGTGTAAAAGAGTGTCCATGGAGTTTCTTGCACGTTCTTCTCCATAGGACCTAAACTTTGGAACGTGAAACTGCCGCGCTGGAGATAGGGTCGGTGAGTGTGTTTTGTTGCAGAATAACTTGCTGGTCTTGTCGCTAGCGCGGCAGAATTAGCTTCATCTTGACTGACAGACCTTGACTATTCCAAAGTGCCTGTAAACTGGTTTATTTGAAATAAAGGAATTTGTATTTGTTTTGTTTGTGTTTAGCTCCAAGAGAATTCATCAAGAACCACACACTGACACCTCCATCTGATGGAAAAGGAACTAAACTTGGTGTATTTACGCAGACACAGTTACTTTCGTATTTATACAGTACGAATTCACGTTCGTGTTATCCACGACGTACCGGTGCATATAACTCCTAATACTTCTTATCACCATATTACCTTCGACATGCAATATGCATATCTATTTTCAGTTATTAGCATGATACATAATTCATGCACAAACCAGTTCGTCTTTATCGCTAACAGATAACACAAAGATTCTTGTGTTTTAAGTGGCACAGCAAACATCACTGAGTTGTATAAGACTGAAAAATTATGTATTTTCTACTCAATGCTAGTAATCGGTAAGTAGGCACACTACCTCTACTACAATAATATTTTTTTTCTGTTGTTGTTTTATTATGTTTGATGCTATTCCCGTGTTACAATGCTGGGAGTACCTACATATTTGTTTTTTGCTTGGTTTTATCTGATTTTTTTTCCACGATAGCCTTATAAAATTAAGGAAATCATACCAAATAATTTGTGCAGTTTTGATAATTGGTTCAGTTATTCTTTGAGGTGTCCAGATGAACAAAGTCCTCGATAGTGGGAAGCGAGCCGGCAGTGGGGGTGGGGAGGAAAAGTATATTTTATGTATCTCCAAAACCATTAAAAACCGGCCAAGTGCGAGTCGGACTCGCGCACCGAGGGTTCCTCGAGGGTACCTGTAGGTATATATTATATGCAAAAGCTGCGCTTTACGATTTATGACGTATTAAAAAAAAACTACTTACTAGATCTCGTTCAAACCAATATTCGGTGGAAGTTTACATGGCAATGTACATAGGACCATTCTCTTATTTTAGAAGTTACGGGGGGGGGGACACATTTTACCACCTTGGAAGTGTCTCTCGCGAAAACTATTCAGTTAAGAAAAGATGATATTAGAAACCTCAATATCATTTTTGAAGACCTATCCATAGATACCCCACATTTATGGGTTTGATGAAAAAAAAATGTTGAGTTTCAATTACTAAGTATGGGGAACCCCCAAAATTTATTGTTTTTTTTTCTATTTTTGTGTAAAAATCTTAATGCGGTTCACAGAATACATCTACTTCTCTTACCAAGTTTCAACAGCATAGTTCTTATAGTTTCGGAAAAAAGTGGCTGTGAAATACGGACGGACAGACAGACAGACATGACGAATCCATAACGGTTCCGTTTTTTGCTATTTGGCTACGGAACCCTTAAAATATCGCACCACCCACGGCTCATGTCCCACCCTCGAGGACTTCTATTATGTTCATTTGGATAACTCAAAAAGTAATTATACCAATTTTCAAAACTACACGAAATATTCCGTCTGGTCGACGATTTTTGAGTTAATTTGCTTTATACTACTACCATATTTTCATTCAACTATCAACTTCAAATCAACGAGGTCCTACTAACTTACACATTAATATTGCTATTCATCGCTATTTACTACCTAATCGCTATCTAAACAAGTTGGTAAACGATTGTCACAAAATAGGATTTCTGATATTATTAATTATACTTATATTATACATCGGTCCGCAACACAATCGCCAAAGAAAACATCACTCTCTTTTGGCATCTTTCGGAGTCGGTTATAGAGTTTTCCTCTTCTTTGGCAATTGTGTGGCAAACCATTTTAGCATTAGAGTAGATAATGGAAAAATATGTTTAGCTTAAGGTAAGAATAAGAATAAATAGAGCTGTCTCAATAATAAAGAAGACAGTACTTAGAATAAAATTAATACGAAAATTCGACACAGTACTCTTTACACAACCTTGAGAGCCCTTCCCACATTATGCTTACATACTCAAAACCGACCAGAAAATTGTCTTACTGTCTAAATCGATTGAACCTATCAGTAATATCTGTTTGTCGGACGGTAACTGTAACCGTTTGAAGATACCCCTCCCTGTGGCTTGACGTTTACTGCTAATTTCTTCGTCTCCATCTCCAAAGCAGTCACTTTCGTCTCCATAGCAGTCATTTTCGTGTCCATAGCAGTCATCTTCATACGCATATCAGTAATGTTCATGTTCATAGCAGTGCTCCTCGACTCCATCTCCATAGTAGTAATTTTCTTGCCCATAGCAGTCGTATTCTTCTCCATAGCAGTCATTTTCTGGTCCATAGCAGTCATCTTCGTGTCCGTAGCAGTCATCTCTGTCTCCATAGCAGTCATCTTCGTGTCCATAGCAGTCATCTTCGTGTCCATAGCAGCCGTTTTCGTGTCCATAGCAGTCATCTTCGTGTCGAAAGCAGTCATTTTCGTATCCATAGCAGTCATCTTTGTGTCCATAGCAGTCATTTTCGTGTCCATAGCAGTCATCTTCGTATCCATAGCAGTCATCTTGATGTCAATCAGGGTCTTTACACTGTCTAGTTTATCTTTTAAATTTTTCACCTGCTTCAACATTGAAGATTGGCTCTCGCGTAGATTTTCTAACTCGGTCCTGTAATTTTCTTTCTCACTCTCTGTGTGTCTGGGCTTCTTTTTGGCTGGCTCGAAGTCCTCAGACCGGGTTGACAGCCTTTTAGTTGATCTGGTGAATGGGGGGGACACGTTGTATGGAGGTAGAACATTGTCGGTGACTGGGGTGCTGGCCATAATTTGCTTCCCAGAGCTCCCTGCCTGATGCTCCTCATACATACCCATTTCAGTGTGGTCTTCGGATCTTGCAGTTTCGAAGAATGTATCTAACCAAAAATATTAATGTTTTAAAATATCTCTATTGTTTTTGTCAGTTTCATTTTTCATAATTTGTTAGTATAACACAATTAGTGTTGGTTAGTAGTCAATGTTAATCAGTTTCGTAATAAGCCTGTGGAAAAGTCCCTCGTTCCATTTCATAAATCCTATCTAAGATTACAATTATATTGAAATCTAAATCATTCAAAACTCACAAATGATATATACAAACTGTTCTAAAAAATTCGATAGTTTGGTACCAGGTACCTAATCAGTCAATAAATTAATAATTAATTAAGTGAAAATAAATAATTTGGCTAGTCACAAAGCAACGGTCAATTCTCACTTAGCACCATCTGTTGACAGTAACAGGTAACTTAATTCTAGATCAGTTTGTTCTTCTAAAGCCTATGATCACAAAGATCCATTCATCCTTCTTGTTCGATCTTTATAGGTAACTGATCTAGATAACATTTGCCGTTTCAAAAACGAATTGTGCTTGCCTTAAATAAATAAACTTTAGATATTTTTATCATATATTAATTTATAGATTCCTTCTTTTCAAACCCGCTTGAACTTACTATTTTAAGAAAGAAGTTTAAAACTGGGAAGATTAAATTTGTAGGCGACTATCACACATACGTTTTGCCATAGAACAATAAAGTTCTGTGCGTTTTGCAATTATGTTTTAGAGTATGCTACGCTACCTCCGCTAAAACGTACGATTTTCTTTGCATCGTACTGTAATTATCATACAGATATAATTAAGCAAAAAGTTTGTCTGACAGCTGCCTTACTTCATCATTATAAATTATGCTCAAGCCAAAGATTTTATATTCCAAATATTATTTCATTAAGTTTAAATAAACTCTCAATGTGTCATTGATCTGTTTTATTTCGTTTCACAAAAATATTGTTTATGGCTATCTAACAACCCTGTATCAATAATGAGGTTACATGTTAAAATCCTGTATTTTAACAATATTATAACGAATAAAAACATCTCGATTCTCGATACTGTCTGGTGCTGCCCTCAGCTTCAGACATTGAAAATATAAACCTATTTGTAATCAATAATTTTTAGGGTATGGACCACAGGTATGGACGCGTTCTCGCTCGGAGAAAAACGGCCTATGTGACAGTAGTGGGGATGTTGCAGGCTGACAATTTTATTATATTTTTTTTATTTATATATATTTAAATTAAATCAAACTACGGCGAATCATTTTTTTCCGTTAGTAATTTAGCCTTACACTGAAACGTTACCACTTTACCACTCAAAAATATTCGTACATTTTGTACAACGCATAAAGTTTATAATACAATAGAAAATCTATCCCACAGTCTCAGTGTCAGCAGAAATCCATTCAGCTATATTAGTGTAATACTTAAAATAAAAATAAGTATATTATACTTAGGTACAGGTAAAACTCTTACAAACTACGTCATGAAGGGTAAGGAGATCAATTTAAGGAATAGAAATACCTACTGCGGTTAAATATTAACAATAAAAAGTTTTAAATTGTTATAAAACGAACAACTACGATGTATAAAGACTACATGATTTCTAGTGAAAATAGCCGTTTCATTGCTGAATAAAGATCGTAAATAAAAATAAATATACTTATGAATATTATTTCATGAAACTTGAGTAAAAAATAAATTGCTTGAAAGCATCTGTTTCGCAAGTCCAAGATTATTTTTGCGAAGTAGATCAATTTTGGTATGCTAATCAGGACCGAAGTTTAAAGCCAGGGAATATTGCGGTGTTGTATAGGAATACAAATGTCCAATGAAAAGTTTAAATTGCTTTTCAGATTTGATACAGTAATGCATAATAAGATCACGATCACGACGTCGTTATAATAATTTACATTTGTTAAAAAACCAACCCAAGAGAAATATTATGGGTGAACTTGTCAATTCTCTGTCGATTAGGCGAAAGTCCGAGACCTTGAGCTGCTCCCAAATAAAATTGGACTTGTATAACAGTGCACATTCAAATAAACTTAAAAATATTATTTACAGCTCTCATATTTCATTCTCTGTCGTTATTCTTTAGTAAATATATATTTCAACGCAACAAGATCCATTTAATTATCACCTATCAGAGGTCGTTAAAAATATAGCGTATAATATAATATGGCAGAAAATATAACGTATAATTATTATTTGTATAGAAATACTCCTACTTTGTTTGCTAATATTGCATATACTTGTATTGCAGTTACATTGAACAACCAGATTCAGTATCCTAGGGAATACGATGTCGTTAGAAATAAATATTAGTCAAGAAAATAGGACCAAGGGTTGACATTATCTCTGTCGAGATTCAATCACTCAAGGTCATATATAAATTAATAGAAATGATCTGATGATGACCTAGAATTCTGAATCTGTGCTAAACACCTGAACACGTATATAATTTATGACGTCTTACTTATACTCGATAATTTGGCCGCCATAACATTTCTTGCACAGAGTGTACACGCCCGACTCGGCGTCGTGTTTCCCTTTGTAATGGCACACAATGTGCACCAGCTTCAGATTCTCCCGCGTGAATATTTGCAAGTAATACCTATCGGCTTCGATACCTCCCACTTTCGAATCTTTATCACATAACATACATTTAATATCACCGTTATACAACCCATCGATTGCTTGTAGAATTTTTGGGATAATGGACCTTGAGAGCTCAATCTTGTGGTCGAGATTCCAAGTTTGGAATATGATGCGTTCCTCGCGGCTGCGGTAAGGGTTGATGACGTGCTCGCCCTCGTAGAGACACTTGTCGCTGCTCCACAAGCCTCCGCATTGGAACAGACCGCTCTCGTCGCAGATACGAGCGGTTTTGTTCGATTTGCGGTTGAAGTATGTCTCGTTGTACTTGTATGATTCAAGTATGTTTCGCAGGTCTGTCAAGAACTGGTCAATGAGTCTCTTACCTCGCCCGTTCTTCGAGTGTATGTACACGTCGGATGACTGGAGAGCTGATTTCGTTTTGTAGTAGTATCCACGCATCCGATCTTTTACGCGTTTAGACATTGACTGCTCTTTGGTCTTTTCTGATGGTTCTAGTCCTGTAAATATTTCCCTATGATAATATTATGTTACAAGAAAATACAGTGATACCCATAACATAGGTAAATACTAGGAATAAACACAATTTTGTCGTTCCTAATACCAGGCTCAAAAAATAGGTGATTCGTTTCGATGCCAATGTACCTATACATTTTTATTATAAACTTCCTAGCCACATTCGAGAACTTAGCAATAATTAATCATTCCATGTTACACCAATATAGTTTAACATAATATATCATTTCAAATTTTAAGGAAATGTTCTAGTAAAACATTTTTTTTTTTTTTTTTCAAAAAATATGCCTGCCCTACTACGCCGGGGGACAAACTTCCGGCGCGATCTCATGGCGACATGGAAACGAGGACTGTCGCAACCCAGTGCAGGGCACGCCACGACAGTGGCGATAAGTCCCCTCTTTGAGGAGTGGCTAGAGAGCCGCCACGGCGTCCTCACCTTCCGCCTGACGCAGGTCCTCACCGGACACGGATGTTTAGGGAGGTACCTGCACCGAATCGGGCGGGACGAAACGCCCGGGTGTCACCACTGCGAGAATCGACCGGAGGACACGGTTGAGCACACTGTGCAGGTGTGCCCCGCTTGGGCGGAGCACCGCCGTGTCCTCGAAGCGGCGATCGGCGGCGACCTCTCACGTCCTGCCCTGGTCCAAGCCATGGTCCGGAGCGAGACGGAATGGGACGCCGTCACCTCCCTCTGCGAAGCAGTCATGCTAGCGAAGGAGGTGGCGGAGTGGAAGAGGGAGAGAACCTCTCGTCCCGGCCGCCGTGGTAGACGGAACACAAAGGGCAATGAAGGAACATGGATGGGTTTTAGTCAGTAGAAGTCTGACACTCCCTCTCGCTCCGCCCGGAGCGAGAGAAGTCCAGGATGATTTACCATCCCTTAAATAAAAAAGTCTCACTTCTTCTGACTCGCGTCATTTGCTTCGTGCGTACGAGTGTCGACCCACGCTAGGTACGACGCATTTTTAATCGCATCAGCGCGAGTGCACTCGCCAGCAAACCATGAACGAGTATCGCCAGACATTGTTGCGTCACAGAACTGAATGTAGTACTCCATCCCCCTCCGCAACACATCCGTCACGGCGTCCGCGCACGTCGAAGCGTCACTCGAAGAAAAGCAAGTAGGCTGCCAAGGATAACATGCGAAGAAAGATCGCCTGCCATCTCAATCTGCTGACCTGCATCGCCACATAGCCGACGAGTGCTTCTCGGGATAGGAGCGAGCGGGGAGTAAACGGATATAGACTTCACCAGACAGTCGTCGGAACTACCCAGTGCTGAAGAAATCGACACCGAGTAGCGGTCTGGATCCGTTGTCAGGAGAAGGTCCAAGCAATTGGCAGTGTGTGACTCAACATCCGGCACCCTCGTTGCCCCCTGGACTAGCTGGGTAAGATTTAACGCTAGAGCTAGCTTTCGCGTCTCTCGTCCAGCATGGTCTGTGCACTGGTATGGGAAGAGCCACACCTGATAGTGGGCATTAAAGTCCCCCAGTAACACCAATTGGGCAGAAGGACATAGCTGCTGAGCCGCATCCCCCGCCTCACTTAGGTGTTGAGTGAGCTGTGCGAATGGTAGACACAGGCGTAGACAATTTGTCCAGGCCGGTGTCCAACTACGTACCTCTTTAAAGATAGATTAGAAACAGAACCGAAACAATACACTGATACATATTTCCCAGATGTGTGTGCGGGTGGCAGATGGCCTTGACGGAAACACTGAACGAAAAACTCGGAATAGCCCTTTTTTTTTTTTTAGGGATGGGAAATCATCCAATGACTCCTCCCGCTCTGGGTGTAGCGGGAGGGAGTGTCAGACTTCTACTGACTAAAACTTATCCATGTTCCTTCATTGCCCTTTGTGTTCCGGAGCCACGGTGTCTCTTGCGAATAATCCCGCGACTAGAATAGCCCTGACCCGGATGTGTGTGGAGGGCCCTTTAGGAGGGTAGAAGATCCACTGTTAGAAAGGCTTAACAGCTTATTGAGAAAGTACAGTCGACAGCACATCAAGCTGCCCGAAACTGTTTTCCCAATCAACCTTGAAAATACATCTTCGACTGTAAAGTTGAAAATCTAATGAAAAAATTTGACAGATTATTGTAGCTTGATGTGCTGGCGTCTGTACAAAACCTTAAGATGAAACTTTTTCCTCCCATCTGTCCCCATTTATAAATTCAGTGACAGATGTCACGAAAATTCCCATTTATCCCCAAGTGGGGACAGACATTCGGGGCCAGGTGGGAATACTCCACTTTTTCCTGTCAACAAGCTGTTTTTTTTAATATCCTTATTTATTTAAATCTGCTTGTTTTGTGTGTTGGCAAATAAAAGAATCAAAGAATCTTCAGAAGATTAACTATACTTAGTTTGTAAACCAATAGCTTACCATCAGGCCAGTATTTCTCAAAGGTATAGGCAGAAGTATATAGTTTTTAACACCAACCAATGATAATGAAATATTTTGAGTAGTTCTCACCTTCAAACCACTCTGGATCCTGTGTCCTCTCGCTGAGCATGGTCCTGGCATCATCAGCAGCTGCTATGTACTTCTGGAACACCTTGAATTTCTCCTTGATGTTAGTGGTGAGGAACTCTTTGGCTGCAGCTCCTGTATCTATGTAGTCCTTCTTCTGGGACCGGATCAGATCATAGTAGTAGTCAAAGTCTGGTGAAATCAGGTGAAATAAGTATTTTTTAGGCATTTGGACATTATTAGATAAACAAGAGCAGAATGGAGAGAGCTGGAGGAGCCCTTTGTATGTAATAATATTATGGAATAACTGGAATTGGAATAATAATAATGAATTTTATTTAATATCAATTTAATATTTGATGCTTATTTTATGTAATTAGAAATAATTGCATGTTAATAACTAATTATGGAATTTAAAGTATGATTTTTCTTTTCTCATTAAGCCAGCTCTGCTACATGTAGGTATCCCCTATATAATTATCTACCTACCTGCTTTAAAAAATAGTGTTCATACATTTCATTACATTTCCAAATATGCATAATTTTCTATTTCTGAAACAAAGCATACCAGTAACCATTTCCTCTGTGTTCTTCAGTAATATGAAGAGAGTCTGCGAGGGCAGCGTGGCCAGGTACTCGTCGTCTTCCACTTGTGTCCCGTCCTCCGCCACGCATAGCCGGCACTCTGCGCAGCTGACATTGAACTGGAAATCCCGAGTCGCGGAATTAGGTCAAGGTACACAAATATCGGTCAAGGTATCACCCTGACCCATTTCTCACAACCATAAACACAGCTAATCATAACTAAAACTAGCCACAAAAACTATAAAAAAGACGATTAAAACACATTCTAAACACGATAAATTACTTATACAAAGTTATTTCTACTTACGCCTAACTTTTTGCATGATTTCTCTATCAACTCTTCAAGATTTTCGGCAGCAACGCCTATTTTCTTCTCCCTCTTTACATCAGTCACTTTGTATCCTTTTTTCATGATAAATTAAATAAAATTATTTTACAGTTTCAGTTAATTCAATTATAAAAAATAAAAACAAAGAAATCCAACAGCCGAAAGTGAGATTGCAGCGCAGTTTAATTCTAAAGTGACGTTTAATAAGAGGGCTGCCATTTACGGACGTCACAATCTTCAATAATATATTTAGTTCTGATGTTTAGGAATTTTTTGTTTCGTAGCTTACGTCCGTAGGCCATGGATATATTATTAGCACAAATTTTAATTTTTAGAATTCCTTTGACTTATATTTCCAGTAAAATTTTACAGAATATGTTGCCAAAGATAAAGATGTTATTGCAAAGTTTTCCAGTTTTAAGGGTAATATTTCGAAAATTGGCAACTTTATTCTTATATTCGTCTCCCCAAGTCCCCATCCCTACAAAAAACTTGCTCGTCCCCACAGACTACATAGAGATACTACGTATCTCGTCCCCAACCCACACCACTAACTGCTACCCCTTTCCAACCAATTTTAATTTCATTAAAGTCAATTTGGTTTACTTTTCCAAACTGAAGGATGAGCAGATTTTAGATCTGTCTCATGTACCTGAAAAAAAAAATGTAAAATCGTAGATCATAGCATTAACAGACTTGCGAGTAGATTGATTTCAGACTAAGACTATAATAGTAGTACAAAGTAGTAGGTCGTAGTTTATTTGTACTATATTATCATCAAAGCTACCCTTGTTTTCTAAATATTCAAGACTAGTTTTTCTCCGCGACTTTGGATTAGTGGTGCATTTCATGGAGTGGGTACGGTCTTTTTTCATGTGAAAATTAATGGCTTTCTATTCATGAAATAGGTACCTACATTATTTTCGTGACCGAGAGTAAATGTCTTCCAAAGATGACCTCCTACACTCTAAACAAATAATGTAACTCCCTCATAACACAAGCTTGGATTAGATATGAAATTTAAAAGATTTATGGAGGTTCAAGATACTGGAAAATCCAGTAGCTGACTTTGAATTTAGTATTTGGTATGTTTTATCGTCATCATCAGGTAGATAACTATATTGGTGTGGATGGACATGGATCTCCCCGAAGCATCGCCACAATCTCTGATCTAGCCTGTATTGAGTGAACATCACAAATAATAATTCAAAGCCAGTTACCGAATTACTGACTTTTTCCTGTGGATTTGGAAGTCTTTGTTATTTAGTTTGAACTACAAAAATCCACGAATTAAAGCGGTTATTACACTACACAATCTATCGGGCCCGATATCTAGGGCGCCCTGTCCCTGCGGCAGGGTGCCGATTATTGATTACACTACACTAGAAATCGCGCCCTAACTGCAGTGGCGGCGTAAAGTGGGGGTGGAGGAGGCTGGTCCGCCCTGGGTGCCTAGAACCAAGGTGACAACGACAACTCACGCGTACATCCAAAGAAGGCGTAGTATAGGTCCAAGAAAGGCGTACATTCTTTTTTTTTTATCAAATTCATTAGACAGATATCAAAGCCGCATCTGTAATAAAATAAAGTGGCTTTTTTGACGTGCCGATAATTTGTTTTAATTAATTATACTGTTTCAATTCAATAATTAATTTTTGTAAAAAAATATTTGTAAAAAAATTCAATTCAATTTTATAAAGTTAATTGACATCAATTAACAACTACCTACTCTTGTAAGTGACTACTTGCATACAAATATTATAGTTCTAAAATGCATCACAACTATAATTTTACATATTCTTTTTCGAGTACAATTTCTAATTCCCTAAAATAATAAATTCATGTTGCGCTTAAACCGCGCGAGACAGGGAAATCAATTTTGTTAATTTGATCGAATATTTTAGTATCTAAAATAAATCAATCGAAAATATCTGAACACAAATCCGCCCAAGGTACCAATCTACCTAATGCCGCCACTGCGGCAGTGCCCTGTCTCCCTGTCTCTTATTTACACTAGGTGATAGACAGAGCAGGGAGATCGGAGCCACCCGATCGCCCGAAAGCAGTGTCCTTACTCCCGTTTTCTTATTACACTACACTCGCCCTAGATATCGGGCCCGATAGATCGCGTAGTGTAATAACCCCCCAAGACAGTGTTGTACTATCCTACTAGATCCGTATTCCACTTTGAGGGAAGTCGGAAGTCGCATCACTACTCTTTTTTGCTCATTCCTTATTCCCGCCAATTTATTGTTTTGCTTGCTGTCAAAACCAGTGATGAAGTGACTTGGAAAATAGAATCTTCTAACCAAATCAGGCTTTTTTTTTGTAAAAATAACTGAAGAGTGTACTGTGACGAGAGTGAGTATTAATTATTTAGATTTCGGCCATACTATTTTGTTTATCAGTTCTAATACTATCCTCGTTGTACTCAAAAAATAAGAAAGGAAGATAAAACTGCGAGCTGCGAGCGGCAAAAGTCACATACACGAGCTCTGATTTTAGATTATTTTGTTTCGTAGATTCACCAAGATTTATATTTCGGACATATTAATCATCTGAAAATGAAACGTGGTGCCCTAATAGTCATTGAGGGGGTCGATAGGACTGGAAAGTCTACACAAGCCAGGACACTCGGTAAGTACCTATAATGTTTACCTGTACACAACTGGTTTTCCGATTAGGTTGAAGGCCCTACCTGCAACCTTATCGAAACCTGTCTGCACCTTTTGTATAAACAGTCTAGTAAATAATATAATACAACTAAACTTAAAAGCTGAGCTTTCAAAGATTTCCCATCTGAACTCATTCTTTTTTTTGTTTATTACAACTTCTGTTTTTTTCTCTCTTTTAGTTGAGAATCTGAAAAAGAAGAATATTCATGCAGAATATACTAATTTCCCAGCTCGAGAGACTGATGTTGGAAAAATTATAAACAGTTATTTACAACTTAAGGTATTACTATTATTAATTTTGCTATCTTAAATTTCAGGGACTATCTATTTTTGTATGCCTATAACAGATTATCTTTGGAATTATATAATTTATAATAGGCGCTTGCAATTATCTAACCTTCCATTGCATGATAAATAATATAATTCAATGCCTGCCATTTTTTTTTGTAGCGGTGATGATAACGTAAGGCCTAGGCACACTAGACTGATTTATTAGCTCATATGATGATGCTGATTAGATTAGTCACATAATACAAGGGTTCAACTTCAGGACTAAGTGCGGTAACCAAGCCCTGATAGTTAGATAGATGATGAGAAGTCTTCTACCCATCTTGCTAGAGTATAAGTATTTTGCTAAAACTAACATACATACTAACATACTAACTACTCTTGGTACTATGCCCATGGGTATAGTACCAAGAGTAGTTAGTATGGTGGTATGCATGGTACTGATAGATCACAAGCGTAGGGTAACAATTACAATTCTACTGAAATAAAGTTCTAATCTTACCCATAACTTATATAAAGTTTATCTGTACTGTCCCAAGGCTACAAAGGTTTCTTTCAACCTTTTCAACACATTTCCCCTCTACTATAGTGGGCCAATTTTTTTTTTTTTTTTTCAATTGTTGCTCCACACTAGGAATTTTGCATATATAGTGAGTTCTAATCTTACCCATAACTTATATAAAGTCTATCTGTACTGTCCCAAGGCTACAAAGGTTTCTTTCAACCTTTTCAACACATTTCCCCTCTACTAAAGTGGGCCAATTTGTTTTTTTTTTTTCTATTGTTGCTCCACACTAGGAATTTTGCATATATAGTGAGTGCATTTACAAACATACAAACTCACATACACCAACAGCCTGTCCAGGAATAACTATCTGTAGGCCATAAAAACATTTGTTCTGTGCAGGAATTGAACCCGCAACACGCAGGGCAGTTAGCTAACACACAAAACAACATTATATCTTGCTTCTAATGTTCTAGAATGACCTATCGGATGAAGTGATTCATCTGCTGTTCTCTGCTAATAGATGGGAGAGAGCCAAGAACATTATAAAGACACTAGAAGCAGGCACCACTTTGATTGTAGACAGATATTGTTACTCTGGTGTAGCATTCTCAGCTGCTAAAGGTAAGATTATATAGATATAAGATTAACCAGTTAGATAAGGCGGTACCTCCGTACCACCTCGGTACCACCTGATGCAATTGATTTTATACTTTATTTTTATGTTAATACAACGTCAGGTAAAGGCGAAAGGAATATTTTTGATAACTAACTTTCTGTTTTTAATGAAAAACTGGTTGTGCCATTAATTTATAAGAAGAATGCAAAATGTGCTAATTAAAATGGAAATATAGCAAAAATATTTATTTGATGTGCATACCTATAAATTATGAACTCAAACCACAATTCGAGAAACTAGAATGTGTTAAGACAAAAATGAAGATAAACATTTGACCAAAATATGTATGCGTTCCAGGTTTAGACATAAATTGGTGCAAGTCCCCAGATGTCGGTCTGCCAAAACCAGATAAGGTGTTCTTCCTCACAATGCCCATTGACTCTATCAAGCAAAGAAATGGATTTGGAATGGAAAGGTCAGTAAACTCATCAAGATAAAGACATCTTATCAATTTGGAATAATTTTTTTTTGTGATGATGGGAATGAATAATGTTTAGTTGATTAAAAGGCTGCAATGCGATATGCAAGATTACCCTAATAAGTAGGGTAATTTTACAGTCTAGCTCAGTGGTTCCCAACTTTGTATTTGACCTGGTACCACTTTGATTTCTGAGATGCTTGCAGGGAACAGAAATCTATTTGAGGTGAAATGATTGACATTTTAAACATTTTCCCCTTGGAGACCATAGGTCGGAGAATCACTGGTTGGACACAGTATTATCAGATTTTTAAGTTGTTTTTTTTCCTTATAGGTATGAAGTACTGAACTTCCAGAAGAAAGTATCAGAAACATATTCAAAGTTAAAGGAAGATAACTGGGAAGTTTTGGATGCTAACAGGTAAATAACAGTCCCATCTTATATTTTACTTTATTGGTATTTATTATGATACAGAGGCTACTAAAATAATTTTCATTAAAGATGACTGTTGATTTCAGAGAGTGAAATGCAAAGGGTTCAAAATCGCCTGATGCCTACATAAACGGGCACTGAGGAAACAATACGTTATTGGCGTTCGTTTGATCCCTTGCTGCATCATTTGTATTTGTTTTAATAATACGAGCAAATACCTAAATTAACGCGCTTTTCGTCCATTTTAGCTAGAGCTATAGATAATAGTCAACATTTTTTTAATGTTTTGTAAGAGATACAATTGCAATTTAAAAGAAACATTACTACTACTAGCTGACCCACGCAACTTTGTCTGCGTCACATTTTCCATTAATGCCCGGTTCCTTTTAGTCTCTTAGCGTGATGATATGTAGCCTATATCCTTCCTCGATACATGGGCTATGTAATACTGAAAGAATTTTTCAAATCAGACCAGTAGTTCCTGAGATTACCCCTACATACAAACTTACAAACAAATGTTACCTCTTTATAATATTATAATTATAATTACTATGACAAAAAGCCGCCGTTGTTATAGCCGCATTAGAAATACAAACTATCAAATATCTACCTATCTAACGGACGGACGGACAGTAGAGGCTTAATAATAGGGTTCCGTTGGCTACTCTGCGGGTACGGCACCCTAAAACGGTTTAGAACTAATGCAGCTGTTTATTATATTTTCAGATCAATCGACTCCATTCAAGAAGACTTGCTGGAAAAGACACTGAATGTCGTAAATGACGTCACAGATCAAGATATAGGAAAGCTTTGGACAAAGGAGTGACTCCATTGTTAGCTAGATTTTGTATTTATGTAAATTTAATTATTGTGAATTCTTGGGTAAGACTAAACTGCCCAAATAAGTTGACTATCTATTGATAATTAATTTATTCATAATGGTATTTCATAGAATTTTCTAAGTCGTTAATCATCCGCAATTAAGCACTTCACTTGGCATATTTGTGCAAAGATATCCTTACCTTATTGAAAAATGAGCTTCCCTAAAATCATTAGGGCATATTTTCTGTTATAAATGTAAAACGAATATTTAGAAATCATTTGCTCTATTTACCATGACCGAAACAACGAAGTGTCTACACAAAACGAAGTAACCGATTTTCGAGATGAAAATACTTAGAGCCCTTTTCCTGTCATGCGTGTTTTCACCCGTAGGCGGATCTATGCCGCATGCGGGCTGCCCGCATTCTATCATTTGATACATGTTTTTCCTATCATGCGGGCAGCACGCTTATCACGCGTGCTTGCTATCCGGATGCGGGCGGCGTTCTTCTGTCTTTAGTGTTGTTTTTACTGTGACGCGGGTCGCACGCATGGTAATAGACTATGACCATGTGTGCGACCCGCGTCACGTGTTTAGCCACTGGCGACACGCACGATACTGCAGCGGCAAACGAAATCTTTGTCCTGCGAGTGGCCAGGACCGTGCTATCACCCGCATGCGGACCTGCCGGTCAATTCTGTCGACTTCTCACCGTGATCACTTAGGTGGAGTGAACGACAAGTGTGCTGTCATACCATCTTGTTTGTATGGTTTGACATCTCACTTGTCGTTCACTTTGTCTAAGTGTTCACTTCGACATGCTAATAGGAATCGCACTGCAGATCCGCGCGCGGGTGAAAACACGCATGACAGGAAAATTGCCCTTAAAGGTCGAAAATTGGTTACTTTTTTTAACTTGAGATGGGTTTGCTCTTGATTCTAGTCTTGGTCAGAGATGACAGAGACAAAGTCTACGATGGAGCGAGCTTACTTGTGTCGATACGTCTTTTTTCCTGCCAGCCTCATCTACCCGCTGATACAAACCAAGCATGTCAGTCTGTTACCGATATACGCGAAACTAACTGACAGACTGTGTGAATTTTAACTCTACATATGTGAGCCGAAACTTAGGCACATGCGGCTATGAATATTATTGTAACGACGTCACTAGTGGCTGCCGACAATTTCTTCGTCTGAGCTATGCTTTACCCTTATAAGAAGGTTATAGTATCTACTTGAAGAATAAATTGACTTATTTGATATTTTTAACTAGTATTGTACTTGTAGGAATGAAGTAAACGGGTTGCCAACTTGTTTTTGAGGCTAAAATAGTTTTTATTTTTTGGGGACCTCATTCTGCAGCTAGAAATTCTTCTTTCTAACCTAATAGTTAAATTGACTGTATTTCCTTATGTAGGTAATTTAAATAGGAAATACAATAAATAACGACATGTTTATTAATTGTAAATGTATAATAATTACAGTTTAGTTTGACAGCGAATTTAGGCTTTCGTACATATACGTAAAGCATCTTCAGACAAAGCCTGTACAGGCAGCAAAAACTGGTTTTTAAAAACATTTCCATTATTTTATTTATATACTACATAATATAAGGTTATATTGTTTAAATCTTATTCGACTCTGCTGTTGTTTTGGCTTCAGAATATTTTTAAATAGTTCTAAGTTGAGATCTGCCATAATCATAGGCATCTTCTGTACGAGTATCTATCGTAGAAGTTCGTTATACGCTGCGTAAACGCCGCGCACGCAGCTTCTTCACGACGTCCACTATCACGATGAAAATGCGAACGTTCCCATTATAATGTATAAAATCCCCATGTCCTACTGCTGAGTAGAATTGTGGCCAATTTTCAAGCCACACCTGAATAAAACCACTCTGTTGGATTTTCAAAACTAGGTGAAAAGCCGACAACATTGAGATTGAAATTACAACAGTGCTATAAGGCTATAACATAGCATTAATTTCGGTGTCGCTACAGAAAACAAACACCCATCAGTAAGGACCGTATCCGCCATCATAAAACTTGCAATTGAATAATAAGGATTTTTGATCTGCTAACAAATCGCCGGATATATTTTTTAATAAACAATATTAAAATTGTGATCTATTTTATAGTTAATTAGAAGATAATTATTTGTATGGAAATACAAGAAATAAAGTTGGACCATTAATGACGATTTTTTCTTTAGTGACTAAAACCCATCCGTGTTCCTCCCAATGCCCTTTGTGATCCTGGGGTGTACGTTACCCCAGCAAGAAAGTATCTCCTAGAGTTAAATGAGTGGAACGTATAGTTGGTGCCTTATCTGGTGTAAATGTGCTCCCACATAAAAAGTGTGTGCCCCCTGTCGTTTTGAAAAAAAACGGAAAAAACGATTCCTGCTGGAGTAACGTTTTGATGAATCGTATATCTCTAAAACCATTGCATGTGCCCATGTAGAATAAACATACACGAGTAGCTCTTAATGTGTGCCCCTATGTGCCCCAAATTAGATTTAAGAAAATATTTATAGTTTTCAAGTTATACCGGTTTTATGAAAACCCGAAAAAACATTGCAGTGCCTAAATGAGACAAGCTATAAGTTCGCTGAAAACTGTATTCGGTCCTTCTTGACGCTAATAATAACCATACAAAGTTTCAAAACTGATCATGCATGCGTTTTTTAATAATCTTACTAAAAGTCAAAACACTGGTGTCATAATTTTGACGGCAAAATACAAGGAACCGGCTCAATCCCAGATGTGTAGGTGTAAACCAAAATCTTGTGCCTTTAGTCAAAAATATATGGTGAAAATATTCAGCTTGGAATGTTTCGCATTAAGTAAATATTAACAAAATACCAAAACATAGTAATCAACGGCTGGTTATCCGACCAAATTTGAATGACTACTAAAAAGCGACGGATTCATGCATATCGATGACATTCTTTACTTAACTCACTAACCGGTTCACACGTGTTGTGCCTGAGTACACTGAAGTAGAAAAGTAATTAGAAATAAAATAAAGTTGTTATTGGATTATATTCTACTAGCTGTTTCTAAGAACTTACACATGATTAAGTACATTATAAATAGTAGCCTAATGCCTAAGTGCTATTCCAAGGTAAGCTATCTTCTCCATTCTAAATTTAAGTAAATACATTCAGTAATTTATGTGTGAACGAAAGAAATAAGTATATCAAGATATTTGCCATTTGTCAGGTCTTTGACCCAAAATTTGATTAGTCCCGATGTTTAAAAAAATATAGTTCATGAAATGTGTGATGAACACCTACCTACTATTAAAAAGAGGTAGCTCTTTTTTGTAAATCAATAAAAAGCCCGTATGTGTAACGCCTATAAGAACTTGGAGGGTTGTATTGATGATTATACTTCTTAATAATATTTTAATCAACATACAACCTAGCACTGGCGTGCAAATTGCAAAAAAACGTAAGAAAATTTAAATTTCGTGGGTTGGTTGGAGTGTTCACCATAACCAAATAAATTTTGGTACCTACAGTTTTGATAGTTTATTAGAATACTCTGTCTACGTTTTATTTAGGGTAGGTATACCTATTGTCAACCGCACAATGATCTATGTTGCAACAACGTGTTTCCATTTTGTATGTCGTATTATGTAGCTATGAGGGATTTATATTTATTAATCAACGATTATAAGCTGATTATGTAGGGTCACATAATTTTGATTTGATGGCGTTTTAGATATATAAGTGACATTCCACAGTCAGGTGATAATGTTGTTACGTATTCATGATAAACTAGCTGACTCGCGCAACTTCGTTTGCGTCACATTTTCCATTACTGCTCCGCTCCTATTCGTCTTAGCGTGATGATATATAGCCTATAACCTTCCTAGATAAATGGGCCATCTAACACTGAAAGATTTTTTCAAATCGGATCAGTAGTTCCTGAGATTACCCCCTACATACAAACTTACAAACAAATTTTACCTCTTTATAATATTAGTATAGATATGATTATTTATAGCCAAATACCATCAGATAATTTGTGCACATTCGATGTTTACAGTTATATCTTTATGCGGTTAACTATAGGTACTAACACACTTTATCTGAATCTATGTATAAGCAAATTACTCGTTAGAAGATTATTTAACTATCTGTGATTTCAAATTTAATATTTTTTTTACACAATATTATACTTTTACTTGACTCTGGAAAATGTACAAGATGTGCGAAGCCAAACTCCTCTGAGGAGGAAAAAAGAAATATTATATACTTATACCTAATACTGATGTGATTTTTTGTGATGCAAATTTACTAATTATATGTTAGACTTAGATGAAAAACTGATCTGTGATTTAAATAATAATGACTACACAACGTGCAAATAATTTCTAATAGAAATTTGATCTGTGATTTGAATTACTTAGGGAATAAATATAATAATTTCCATATCAACAAGCTGTTTTCATTAATATAGTCACAAGGTGCATTTAGTTTAATTTAGCCCCCAAAACTTTTGAACGCGACTGTACGGACAACGGCTTCGGTATAATACGTCCAATAAAGAAGGTCATCGATATGTATGAATCCGTCGCTTTTTAGTAGTCATTCAAATTTGGTCGGATAACCAGCCGTTGATTACATGTTTTGGTATTTTGTTAATATTTACTTAATGTGAAACATTCCAAGCTGAATATTTTCACCATATATTTTTGACTAAAGGCACAAGATTTTGGTTTACACCTACACATCTGGGATTGAGCCGGTTCCTTGTATTTTGCCGTCAAAATTATGACACCATTGTTTTGACTTTTAGCAAGATTATTCAAAAACGCATGCATGAACAGTTTTGAAACTTTGTATGGTTATTATTAGCGCCAAGAAGGACCGAATACAGTTTTCAGCGAACTTATACCTTGTCTCATTTAGGCGCTGCGATGTTTTTTCGGGTTTTCATAAAACCGCGATAACTTGAAAACTATAAATATTTTCTTAAATCTAATTTGGGGCACATAGGGGCACACATTAAGAGCTACTCGTGTATGTTTATTCTACATGGGCACATGCAATGGTTTTAGAGATATACGATTCATCAAAACGTTACTCCAGCAGGAAATGCAATATCTCGTAAATCTGAAGGGGCACAGATTTTATTTTTGGGGGCACATTTTGGCACACATGTAAGCTCTCTGGCCATGCACAATTTTTCTCTCTCCGATCATTCGTCTAGAATTTTCCTGCTAGAAAAACGTTACCCCAGCAGGAATCGTTTTTTCCGTTTTTTTCCAAAACGACAGGGGGCACACATTTTTTATGTGGGGGCACATTTACACCAGATAAGGCACCAACTATACGTTCCACTCATTTAACTCTAGGAGATACTTTCTTGCTGGGGTAACGTACACGATCCTGGGCCGCGGTGACTCTTTCGAACAAATTCCAAAATCCTGACAGGAATATTATAACTCTAAAGGCTCGACCGCACTGAGCGACGCTTCGCGGCAGCGGAGCAACGCGACACGTAACAACGTTCGCACTTGAAGTGTCGCGGCGCGTAGTTACGCTGCTGCGTAGTGCGTTAAACCGCATATAATTTCTTACAAAGAATATTTTGCCGTTGCGTGTCGCGTCGCTCCGCTGCCGCTGTCAGCTCTTATAGATCGGCTATAACCAAGTATAAGAAGGCCGAAACTGGCGCTCTTCTGATGCTAACCACTAACATGTCGGAAGACACACTGAAGAAAGTAATGAGATACAAGACTGCACGCGAAGTCTGGCAAGAATTGCACAGATTATTCGACGGGCTGACGGAAGATAGAGCATATAACATATGTCTAGAGTTCTTTGGACCGAAGCACGATAAAGTGGATGACATACCCACTCATATGGCCAAACTAAAGAACCTCTGGAATGAGTTGAAGGCGGAAGTCGCGAAGATTGACGCTACTGCTAAACTTCCCGAGATGTTTCTCATATGCAAGGTGTTAGATACGTTGGATGAAAGGTATCTCAACTTCAAGTCAAGCTGGCTCATGCTTAAGCAGACGGAGAAAACCATAGACAGTCTGACGACTCACCTCTGTGCATTCGAAAGAGATCTGGGTAGTCAAGAGATTCCCAAACAGGAAGCGCTAGTGGCTACACCCAATGAGCGTCCTACCAAACATGACAAGGAGCAGCTGATCTGCAACTACTGTTCTAGAAAAGGACACAGAGTTCGCAATTGCAAGAAGTGGATTAGAGATGGGAGGCCACCTAAATCAACTCAAGGCACATCAGGAGCAGGCTCAAATTCCAAGCAGGTGCAACACATCTCGCTAATGGTAAATGCATGTACTACAGGACACACTCAAGACCGAGAGAACTGGTTTGTCGATAACGGGGCAACAACCCACATCGCAGTAAGGAGCGACTTCTTCAGCGATTTTCATGAATTTGATCTAAACCACACAGTTATAACAGCTGACGGAAGTACAATTCCTGCCGTAGGAAAAGGCTCTGTGGTGGTAGAAACAAATGTAAACGATAAGAGGGAGAAGATAACACTTAACGATGTGTGGCTCGTACCAAATCTGACCAAAAATTTGTTCTCACCGTTGGCAGCGCAAGATAGGATGCAAAATAGCCTATTCACGTCAACGACTAAGTAGAGAGTGCAAGCTCGACATTGAAGGCCATACTAGAATTGTTGGCAAGAGATTACCCTTTGGTGGACTCTACAAACTAGAAATGAAGGCGGTCATGCCCACAAAGCAAACATCAATAGTGGTTAATGCTATTAATGGTACAAACATGCTGCAGCTCTATCATGAGCGCTTCGCACACCAAGACAAGAACCACGTCATTCGTGTAGCTAAACGCGAGCTAGGCATCGAGTTACGGCCAGATAAAGTGAAATGCGAAGGCTGCATCTATGGAAAGGCTCACCGAAAACCCTTCGGAACTAGGGAAAGAGCCTCAGCATGTGGAGAGTTGGTACACACCGACGTATGTGGCCCCTTCACGGAAAGTATCTCGAAGTACAAGTATTTTGTATTGTTTAAAGACGATTATTCAAGCTACCGCTTCGTGTACTTCATAAAGCACAAGTAAGAAGTAAAAGACAAACTTACACAGATGCTCCAAGAGGCTAGGAACGCTGGGCACATTGTCAAAACCTTACTGAGTGACAACGGTGGCGAGTTTGATAACAAGGACGTTCGGAAAATACTGCAAAGATACGGTATTCAGCATAGGCTGACAATGCCTTACACGCCTGAGCAGAACGGCTGTAGTGAACGGGAAAACCGTACGCTTGTCGAAGCTGCGAGATCGATGCTATATGCAAGAGGAGAAATGCCTCAAAAACTTTGGGCAGAGCTGATAAACACAGCTGCTTACGTGCTCAATAGAACGGGGCCAACAAAAGTAGAATCGATCGTTCCCTTCGAGTTGTGGCACGGTAAGAAGCCAAAAATAAGTCACTTAAAGATAATCGGCAGTGAATGCTATGCCCATGTACCAAAACTAAAGCGTAAGAAAATGAGCAAGAAAGCCATAAAAGGCAGACTCATAGGCTACGAAGGCGACGACGGCTTCCGGATCTGGAACGGACGAGAGACACTGAAGTCAAGAGATATCTCATTCCAGACCGATGTTGAATTTAAAATCAACACTAGCATGCCCTTACGGTCAGAGGGAGCCGAGAGTGATTACAGAAGCATCCCTGACCCTGTGCCTGATGCCGAAAACCAGGAACTTGCTCAAGAGGGAGAGAGAGAGGATGACCAAGTTCTGGTCCCAGATGATGTCTTCCTCGACGCTCGCGACGAAGGAGAGCTAGAGATCACTGACGCTAGCTACGAAGGAGAGCTAGAGATAACTGAGCCTTATTCTGCTGATGGTACCCCAGCTGAACAGGAACCTCGCTACAATCTTAGAGAGAGATCCACAATTGCGAAACCCAAAAGATACGAGGACTTTGTGTGCTCAATAAGTAATGAGAGATTCCCAGAAACCTACAAAGAAGCCATTGTGAGAGAGGATAACGAAGAATGGCGCAAAGCAATGGAGAGTGAGATTAATTCACTAAGAGACCTAAACGTCTGGACACCATGCCCGTTGCCCGAAGGCAGGAAGGCACTGCCCTGCAAATGGGTCCTACGCATTAAAAGGAACCCTGACGGCTCGATCGATAAATATAAAGCCCGACTTGTCGTAAAAGGTTTTAAACAAAGAAAAGGCATCGATTATGAACAGACTTTTAGTTCGGTTGCGCGTATGGCAACGATAAGAGCCTTACTGAGTGTAAGCGCGCAAGAGAATCTACATCTTGTCCAGTTTGATGTGTGTACTGCATTTTTAAACGGCAAACTTCAAGAAGAGATTTATGTACAACAACCGGATGGCTACACTGATGGTTCGTCAAATGTTTTAAAGCTTAACCGAAGCCTGTACGGTCTAAAACAAGCCCCAAGATGTTGGAATTCCTGCTTCGAACAAATTCTGCTGGATATGGACTTTAAACAAAGTGAATCCGACTGCTGTCTGTATACCAAGCAAGTTAATGGCAAAAAGCTACTCATCACCCTTTATGTTGATGATGGTTTGGTAGCTGCGACTGATGAGGACCTTGCCAACAGCTTTCTAAATGATTTGAAGATGAGACTGAAAATTACGACCAAACCTTCGTCTTACTACCTAGGTTTAGAAATAGTCAGAGAAGCCGACGGTTCTATCTTCATCAAACAAGAAGCCTATGCCAAGAAGGTCCTGGACCGATTCAGAATGGGAAACTGCAATTCAATTGGGACGCCTATAGATAATAATGCTCAATCAGGGAAAGTTGATGCAGTAGAGGCACACTTCCCTTATCGTGAAGCTGTTGGGTCCCTCGCATATCTGATGACCGGGACACGCCCAGATATTGCATATGCTGTTGGAGTTGCATCCCGGAAACTAGAATCACCGACTAAAGAAGATTGTCTTCTAGTAAAACGGATTATGCGCTATATTAAAGGCACTCTTTTCTTTGGAATAAAGTACAAGGCCAACCATGAATGTGGCTTATTGGAAGGCTATATAGCGACGCTGATCACGGTGGTTGTCAAATGAGTGGACGTTCAACCACAGGAATGGTATGCTGCTATTCTGGAGGCATTGTATCGTGGCTGAGTCAAAGACAAGCTTCAGTCGCCATATCAACGACCGAAGCGGAAATTGTCGCTGCAAGTGAAGCTGCTAGAGAACTAGTATGGCTCACTAGGATCTTTAATGATCTGACTGAATTAACAGAAGTACCAGTACTGCATGTTGACAATGAAGCTGCTATACGCCTGGCGCACAACCCCGACAATCCACAAGAGAACGAAACATATTAGAATAAGACATTTCTTCATAAGAGAAATCGTGAAAGAGGGAGGCATAGTAGTCAAGAAAGTAAGCTCGAATGAGCAATTGGCTGATTTTTTGACCAAGGCTGTGCCAAAGCCCACCCATCAAAGAACATGTACTTTACTAGGTATATGTAAAACAGACAATTAAGGGAAAGTGTTAAATGCAGACTCTTTGGACCCTTAGCTACATAGAGTCGAGTAATTGTCTGTCACCATAGTGATGAAAAAATAACAGTGTTGTCAAAAGAATAATGTGTGCAATGCGATGTAAAGTGTTGATGATATAATTCATAAAATACGTTGTACCTTTTATACTGTTTACTTTGCTTTCACAACTGCGTTCCTCTGCTTTAAAAAGCGTATATTTTAAGATTATCCTGGGTTCACATTTGACATCTATTTATGACTAGCTGATGCCCGCTTGACAATTTATATAGGAACTTAAACCTACCCCGAGATCCATCTATCCATTGGTCAAAACAGCATGAAAATCGGTGTAGTATTATTTGAGTAGTAGTATTGTTTTAGTTTATCGCGAACAGACAGACCGACGCGGCGGAGGACTTTGTTTTTATAATATATAGTGATAGTGATGTAATGATAATAAACTAGCTTTTGCCCGCGACTTCGTACGCGTATATCCCATTTCTCCCGTTCCCGTAGGAATTTCGGGGCGAATCTAGACTAATATTATGACACTGAAGGGTATGTTTAGTTGGTTGAACGCGCTAATCTCAGGAAATACATGTTCGAATTGAAAAATTATTTTAGTGTTGTATAGTCCATTAATCGAGGAAGACTATCGCGCTGCGACCAATAGAAGGCAAGAATTCATGAAAAAATTGACGCAGACGAAGTTGCGTGGGTCAGCTTGTGTCAAGATAAATGTAAAACTTACTGGTACTTGCTTCACGTCAAATATGTTGAGTGCATGGATATGTTACCTATATAAGTACTCATGAATTCCATGAGTCAGGTTTTAGTGCTGGTAATGTAATAGGTAAACAAAAACAAATACTTAAAAGTATAAGTTTATTTTTTCTGTACAGTCTGTAACAGGTGTTTCGCGCCTTCCGAAGTCTGTTGTTTCAAGATATTTACATGAGGCTTTATTTTCTTTTTCAAAGCATTTGCAACGGTACTATCATTGTTTTCAATTAACTTTAGCAGGAAGAAACACCCCCTGTTGGTTGGCAGCCACAGTTTGATCTGCAACAAGTACAAAGAGAAATATAAATGAGACGAAAAAAAGGGCTCCCATAATGGCCGATGGTAGAAGGGGGCTGGTGGGATGAGGTCTTGGAGTTCCTGGGCACACTCTCCGAAGTACAATCTGTAGAAGACCGGCAAGCAGGCAACCTTGCGGCGATGAGCCAAGCTATGTAGCTTGGCATCCACCAGTTTTAAGTCGCCAATGAGCCTCTTAGCTCTGTGTTCCACCGAGTCAAGCGCGGCTAACTGATACTTAGCTGAGCCATCCCAAAGGTGGCTGCAATACTCCATGCAGGATCGGACTTGTGCTTTCAACGCACTGTATCATCTTAACTTTTGTATGTGACATAACACCATGTATCTACTTACCTAAGTTTACAAATAAAGATTCTTATTCTTAAAAAGAAAAAGTATGCTTCCATTTTTTTTTTATATACTTACATATATTTTTTAATGAATCAGACTATTCTAAGAAAAAAAGGTATAGACGAATTAATATTCCGGTACTATTTCGTGAATATAACTATGTATGAAGATGTTCCTTTAACAAAAATCGGCCAACTGCAAGTAGGACTCACATGAAGCCATGAAGGATTCCATAACATAAACCGAAAAAAAAATACGTTTCTTGTATGACAGCTCTTTAATTTTTATTTGTTGTTAAAGTTTAAAAAATCGACTGGCTACCTATTGCCTTGAGATACAGCCCGCTGATAGACAGACGGACGGACAGTGGAAGCTTAATAATAGAGTTCCATTGGTTACCCATTGAGTACGGAATCCTAAAAAGTAAAATGTCACACTCACAGTATCATCTTCCAAGTGTCCAGCAATGGCTTCACCTAAAGTGTTGCCATCCTTGTCTTTGTCCAGCATTGCCAGTTTCTTGAGACACATGTGGATGCCGGCGTCTTCCACCGCCAGTAGGTCCTTGTCATCAACAGTGATGCGCCATTCAGGTTGGCAGATCACCTTGGCTAAGCCTTCTAGGATTTCTTTTGTTGATTCTGTTAAAATATATTTTTTTTTAATGTTAAATTTAATGATAGTCAGACTGGTTAAAAAACATCTAAACCAGCAAAAGACATTTTGCGAAGGCGAATTAATTGAGTCTTTGTAAGTCTATAGTTGTCTAACATCGACAGTATTAGGAGCAAAGATGTCTCAGTTTGCGACACTTAGACATCTTTGCTCCTAATACTGTCGATATTGGAGCGGTGAAAAAAAAAACAAAAAAACTGTAATGAAAGTTTGGCGAGAAAAATGTGGAAAAGTTCTTTGCACAGCATTGGGTTGGGACCATTAAACCAAGTTAAAAAACGGCTCATCTAAAGCTAGTATCGCCATCATCAAATCAGCCGAAGGATGTACACAGCTGGACATAGCCCTTCCCCAAGTGTCGCCACAAAAACCGGTCCTATGCGTCTCGCATCCATCGGCTACCTGCGACCCTCACCAGGTCATCGGTCTCGTGGAAGCCCTTCCAACGCTGCATCTTCCGGTTCGCGGCCCCATCGACCATCTGTTCTGCCAGCAATGTGCCCTGCCTCTTCAGCTTGGCGATCCTTCAGGCCTTACGGTAACCTAGTATTAATAAGCTAAGCTAGTATCACGCTTACCTATTGAAAGAACAGCGACAGTCAACAGCATATTCGTCTTACTGCTGAGCCAGAAACCAGGATCTTCTTCCATATCCTTCTTCAAAGCCGGCAAGACAGCCTCCCTGAGTTCTGACACACGAAGCTCTGCATCTTTCTTGGAAGTGCCGCTCTTGGCGCCCTCTTCCAAGAACTTGATGAAGGTGGGGTGGAACGCTCCTGAGTCTTTGGGTTTTACTAGCCAGTGTAATGTCTGCAATTTAAATTAATATCTGTTAAGTTTTTGTGTTTTTTTTACTGTTATATTGGATGCCTTTGTGGCTGTGTTCTTCTAATTTAGCAGACAGATATGTTGCTGGGATGTAGCTGCGCCATTTCCAATTAAAACACTGGAAAGTGATGAAGAATGGACATTTTGGGGGACACCCGTAACTTTTGACGTACAGAAAGCGCCGATTCTCAGAATCATTTGAGTAAATGTATTTTGATTTTTTCTCTATTTAATCCTAGAGGGCGAGTGAATGTTATAGAAAGTTCAGTCGTAAACATACTACATCTGAGGGCACAGTTATACCCCCGCCAAGTCGAGACAACGGAAGCGTAGAGCACTAACTTTTCTCGATGCGGTTTGTTGTATTTTTGTACCCTTATAGATTCGGTTTATGTTTTTGTCATCTATAGTCATACCTGTACGTCACTTTTTTTTAAATGTTGCCCCACGGCCCACACTAGGAATTTCTCCTGTATCGTGGGTGCGTTTACAAACATACAAAGTCACATACACAAACAGCCAGACCCGGAACAACTATCTGAAGGTCATATAAATAATTGTTACGTGCGGGAATCGAACCCACGACACGCGGCGCAGCAGCCGATCGCTCAACCACTGCACCAACTGTGCGCCAACTTGCTTTTTAAAGGTATTATTTATTTACGGCTAGGGTACTGTTTCTATTTACCTAACAGAGCAATAAAACTAGGACCACCTAAAATGATTTTTCAATACAATGTATTTATAACTTACCATGTTACCCCAATGGTCTTTAGCGATGTCCTTTAGATTGCTGGCTAAAGTTGAAACAATCGCTTTCTTAACTAGAACCGTGTCGTCAACTGAGTCGAATATGGCGATGAGTAGGCGGTAACCAGTCTTGTGTTTGCTGAGCGCAACTGCGTGTTCCTTCACCACTTTCAATATAGTCTATAAAATGAAGAATTAATGTTAGTTAGTGTATTTTGTGGACTAATAACAATATCCCTTTTTTCACAACAGAATCAAGAGGATTGAATTCATGTGGCCCCAAAGTAGATGATTATATCATAGAATAATTTGAGTCTACCCTAATAATGCACTAAGCCATATAAAGGTACTGGACAGGTATCTTTGATTAAGGACAATATTGATATATAACTAACAAATAATGGGATACATTAGCTTTGAAACAAACTATTTGGAAGTCATGGCTTTTACCTAACAGTGATATGTTGCAGATTGAATCAGAGTTTCCTACTAAAAGCTGCATATTTTTCCTTCATTAAACCAGATCAAAATAATACTGATTTCTTTTCTGTTCTACATATTCCTCACCTTCTTATCCTTATTAGTGCCCTGCCACACACAGATGGAGGCTGCATTGACACCGGGCAGTGAATTACTGAGAGGTACAAGGAGGGGGCTGAGTGTTGAGATCAGCTCTGCGCGGTCCTCTGCACTGCATTCTTGAATGTAGTCATACAGGATTGAGTGGAATAATCTGGAATGTTTGACATCAAATTAAAACAATGCTATTAACCCAGTTGTTACAATTTTTTTTTATCTCGTATCACAGAATTTTTTAGGGTTCCGTAGCCAAATGGCAAAAACGAAACCCTTATAGATTCGTCATGTCTGTACAAAATAGAAAGATACCTAAAATCCGAGTTTTCAGGAAAGCTCGGCTAAATGCGGATCGTTTTAACAATCAGTAGTAATAGGAAGTTAGGTCAACGCTCATGTAACTACCACTTTATCGATTGTATCATATTTTAAATAAAATAAACAGTTAGTATGGAAAAATCTTTATTATACAAACATGCCTATGTAAGAGTAAATGGACTATATATTTTTGACAAGTGAAGTTTGTATTTTTTTTAGCAAAGCGAACATCGAAAGTGAGAGTCTTAATACTCTACTAATCGGTTTTCCACGTATAAATTGTTAACAGCTGTGTACTCCATTATAAGGTACTATATCCTTGTCAATGCTATACATTTCTTCTAGAGGAGCCATATTCAGGAATATTTCGTTCAGAATATCGAAAAGCGTTCTCAACTTTGCAAATGTGTCTTTTTCAGTAGTTATCCGAGCATTGTCACAACAGTGGAGGTGAGTTATGATAAATGTAAATCTATCCCTGGACATGGCGTTATAATATATGTCACCGGAAAGTGGCAGACTCCGCATGATTGTAATGTTACGAGCTTGGGGTTCGTGACAATAAAAACAGCCGATTAATTAACCAAAAATGACACTTTAATAATCAACACTAATTATCACTTTAAACACACTAATTACAATACACAATCGCGCTATTAAACACTTCACTTCACTTAATTCGCAGTTGAAGATCGCTTCCGATGTATCGCTTGTATCGCCAATTCAATACTGACCCAGTCGCGAGCAATACGCACCTTATATAGTCCCACAGTAATTTCCAGAACCTTCGAGAATGGAAATATCTAGAAAGTTCGGGAACATACCGGTCCCGACTGACTAGGTGTCGAAACATCGAGAATGTTCTAGCATCGAAAAGTCTAGAAAGATCGTTACCCAATTAGTTCCACTACTCGATAGATAGCGTTAGTAGTACGTTGTGTACCCGGCATTAATTCTGGCGCGTAACAGTAATAAACCTTGATTAGATGATAATTTCTCGAAATATTATGAAAAAATCGTTTTGTATATAATAACTAATCCCATTTCAACTTGGTGAAGATCAGATGAAGAATCTCTGGCGGCACCCTTACGGAGTGTTAGGATGCTAATTGCCAAATGTCAGTTTTCTACGACCAGTCCAAATTCAATAGTTTCCATTAAATTCGTGTCTTATTTAAAAAAAAAAGTTTACAATTTCACGCGATATTTTACAATCTTACGGAGTAAGTATGACATTTTCTGGTGACATATATAATACTAAAATCAGTTTCTGATGATTTCTCCCAGTACATGTATCTTCGGGGAACTACGATATATCCACTGTAAAGAAGTATAGCAAGGATACACTTCATTTTATTCGTTGTCACATGGCCCACTTCGTTCTTTTAAATCGCTTAAATATTTGACCAATAATTCGATAGCACAGTCATCTATACTAATATTATAAAGCAGAAGAGTTTGTTTGTTTGTTTTTTATTTGAGGTGGGTTTGCTCTTGCTTTGTTTGGTTGAACGCGCTAATCTCAGGAACTTGAAAAATTAATTCAGTGTTAGATAGCCCATTTATCGAGGAAGGTTATGAGCTATATATCATCACGCTAAGACAAATAGGAGCGGAGCAGTAATGGAAAATGTGACGCAGACGAAGTTGCGGGTCAGCTAGTCAAACATATAGTCAAAGTAATACATGGGCGTTTTTTTGCCATTATGGTCGGTTGTGACGATTACTCCAAGTATAATTTTGGGATTTTGGTACAGTTAGATCAACAAAAGGAACGGCTGACGTGCTGCTAATAACTGGAGCTGAATTAGATGTAGATGGCTCAGGTTGACGACCAGTGGAAGGTCGTTAACCTGAGCCATCTACATCTAATTCAGTATAAGGGGTTCTTCGGTGATTTGACTTATTTACGGTCGACAAGGGTACACTGTCCTCGTCATGGTTGGAACAGTATTTTATCTCAACAGGAGCTCGTAGCTGAGAACCTAGATAGAAAAATATATAACAATTACTGACATGAATAAATAACGTAAAGATTCATATGATATCTATATAAAACCTGGGAGATTGTTCAGAGTTCCAAACTCCTCATCGTCAGAATCGTCATCTGTGATATGAGCATTCGCGTTATCTGGTGATAAAATGATTTTATCTCTTGAAAATTGGGCATCAACATGTAATAGTGTATTTTCCAACATCAATAAATTGCAAATCTATTTAGTCCGTCAGTTGGAGTATTGGAAAATAATGGACACTATTTGTTTTTGTAAATCAATGAAAATTGACTAAGATAAAACGCATCTAAACTCGGGTGTGGGGGCTAGTGACGTCAGAACGCACTAAAAATTATACCACGGCGTGACTTATTGAGAATTTTAAAAGCGTCGTATCTTCGTCAATTTTGTGTTACGTAACAAAAGAAAAAACACGGGTCAAATATTTTTTGATAATCTGACGGACTAATCAGATTTTTTCAGGACACAAGCCTATTCGTCAATTATTTGAATGAGAGACAATCATTGGGTCTGAAAGTAAAAAATACATCCCCAAATTACTACCGATCGTTAAAAAAACGATCATCAAAATATATAGTAATATCAATTGTTTTTTATAAAACACTAGCTGTCCCCCGCGACTTCGCTCGCGTTTTACCCGCGTAGTTCCCGTTCCCGTGGGATAAAAATGTCTGTCTCCTGGTTAAGCTACCTATCCACCAATTTTCAGCCAAATCGGTTAAGCCGTTCTTGAGTTATTAGTGTAACTAACACGACTTTCTTTTATTAAGACTAGATGACCCGCGCAACTTCGTCTGCGTCACATTTTCCGCTCCTAGTCCTAAATAATATTGCAACAAAAAATTGAGATGTAAGCTACCCTATCTTTCAATTTGGTTCAAACTGCACACGGTGTGCAAATTTGATTAAAAACGGTTAAGTAGTTTAGGAGTCCATCGCGGACAAACAACTGACACGTGATTTATATATATTAAGATAATAATTATGACAAGATCAAATATTATTTCACAGTTTGTTAAACCGGTTTTACATTTACATTTAAAAAGTGCATAAAATAAATTTCAATCACAGCTAATTTGTAAACACTTACCGTTTTGAAGACATGGTGAAAGTTAATTACGCTTTTAAGAATTAAAATACAAAAGCACTTCAAAATTATGATCATAAGATAATGGGCTTGTGTCCTGAAAAAATCTAATTAGTCCGTCAGTTAGATTATCAAAAAATATTTGACCCGTGTTTTTTCTTTTGTTACGGGAACCAAAACTGACGAAGTTACGACGCTTTTAAAATTCTCAATACGTCGCCTTCGCATAATTTTTAGTGAGTCGTGACGTCACGAGCCCCCACTCCCGAATTTTGATGCGTTTTATCTTTATCAATATTCATTGATTTACAAAAACAAAAAATACGTGTCCATTATTTTTCGGACTAAATAGTTTTGCAATTTGTGGATGATGGAATCTAGCCCATTATCTGTGCACCGGAACACTGTCAAACGATCACTCCGGCGATTAGTAAACAATACGCAAAAGTTATCCGCTCGTAATTATATTTGGCTTATGTTTAACTTACCACCAGATATAGTAACATTTAGCAGTCAAAAATAGTAAATGATCACCAAAATTTAACCCGCATTCTAATGTAAACTTATAACCAAAGTTATAACATCTTGCTATCCTATTTAAGCAAACCAACTCCAAAAAAAAAAATTCTAACCCAAAAATAGTTAAAAATATACGCAAAAAAATAACATCTCGTTTTCCGATTAAACCAAATGAGTCACCAACAATAGAAGGGATCTGGCGCTCGGCGGCCGCTACCGCGGCACGCTCGCTTCGCTCGCTCGCCTTCGCGCGCTAATGGTCATGGTTCTAACCTAACCTAACCCACATGTTTCACCAGCCATAGAGGGGATCTGACGCAGACACGTTACTATAGAATTTGAATATTATACTAACTGAATATTAATTTGCTCGCTAAGATTTGGTGATCATTTACTAAATTTGGTGGTCGAATACAATTTAAAGTGGAGTCGTGACTAAAATAGCTGGTACTATTGTATTTTTAGACTTTATTTTTCTGGTGTTAAGTAGATATTTTTAGTTACAAAACTAAGGGTATCAAAGCATTTTATGGTGGTCAATATATTTATCCCCATTATACTTTTTAAACTGAGGGTATTCCTCATACTTTTTTATCTTTATATTGATTGGTCATTACATTATAAATGGTTTACAGGCTTCAGGGGTTCGTTTTAAAGGTTTAAAACAACCCCCTGAAGTTTTAACCCATTTGCCCAAAGACAAGAAACATGCATCTTAAGCCGGTACTACCGCCACTAAAGTATATTTTTTGTCAATATAAGTTTATATCTGTTTGAGAAAAAGATAGTCGAATACACATTCTTGAAGATGCTATCAATTTTATGAGTTAAGTGTACACATTACACAATGCTTGTGATGTTTATCATTAAAGGGTAGGTACATAAACATAAAAAAATAATTTTGGGAATTAAACACAACATACTCTCCATCATGTAGATTCTTGTCCAAAATCTTCTGTATGTTAGCCTTGCACGCCTGCAGGATGGCCGTCTTCATCTCTGGACTGTCCTTGTAGGTGTCAGTCAACGTCTTCACTTTGTCATCCTTTGTCTGCAAGGAAAATAATTACAAAAATGTATTTAATTGTGATTTATGTAGTGACTCAAGTAAGGATACTTACCAGAAAAAACTCTTTTAAATTATTTACAGAATACATAATTTAGAACTTAGTGCATTGCTAAGTAGGGAAAATTATTCAATATAGTTACCCGGGCAACTTCATCAGCATCACAAAATAGGGGGGAAAAAACTCGTTTTGATAAATTGGCTGTCCAACATTCAAATATTTTTTCTATTTGAACTACTAGTTCCTGAGATTAGCACATTCAGCTAAACAAACAAACTTTTCAGCTATAATAATGTTGTTTACTAACAGAACCAAGGAAAATGAACTCACATTTTTATAAATGTCTCCATAAAACTCCTGCTGCATGTGACACTTTTCTTTCTTTGTAGCAAACTCTCCATATGCATAATCCAATACTGGTGCACTGATCGCATGAGTTGCTATTGAAACCATATGACCGAAGAACTTCTTCAGCACTTCATGTCGTATAAACTCCGTACCATACTTCAATATGCGTTTGACCGCATGCTGCCCATACTTTGACTGTACCATTTGAACCATTAAATCTAATAATTCTTCTGTTATTTCGTTCTTAATGTCATCAGGACCGTATTTCAGTAATACTTGTATGACTCGGCTGAGGTCATGAGTTAGGGCTATGGATTTGTAGTGCCCTTTGAGCAAACAATGGAGCTCTTTGCAGGAGCTCAGTCTGAAGTCTTGTTTTACAACTTTCCTGAAAAAAAAATGTGGTTAATGTTAGCTTAGGTGTAATTTGATGAAAACAAAAAAAACAATTAAAGTATTGTCCCAATATGTGGGGGTTAGGTTCCTGCCACCGCCTCTGACCACCACAAGTCCATTATTTATTTAGGAACAACAAACAGCAGTGTAATAATGAGTAAACATAACAGATTAAAACTTAATAATAGAGGTGACAAATACACTACTCACAACATTTTCCACTTATTATTTCACAGATCTACTAGTTGTTAGAAAGAACGAATATAAATATTTAAGTAAACATTACTTTAATTACTAGGGTTCCGATCACTTAAAATAGTCACAATTTATTTTTTGAATATAGCCTTGATGAGAAACATAATATCAGTTGAGCCCAACTGTCTATAGTAGGTGTCAACCAATCGACGCAGCAGTGAGCGACGCCTGAGGTGGTTCTACAAAGAGTTAGTGGCAAACAAGTGTCTTGAGCGAACATCTCGACCATGTACGGTAGGAGGGATCAGGTAGCACAAACTGTTCATTAGATCAGTACAGTCGACTTTATTACTAAGTAGGGTGCGCCTGGACTTTAGAGTAGGTAATGAGGTTATATTTTTTAGTAATATACTTTATCATAAGAAATTTTCTATTTAAAGCATCTATAGTGCAATGCGCATAAGAATTTTCATTAGACCAATTCAATAATGTCAATATACTTTTTATAGTAACGGTTCCCATTGGGTACATACAGCGTATTCCAATTGAGGTCGTATTATTGACTTATATAGATATAAGTAGATGGCGGATAGGTGCAAATCTCTTGACGCTCTCATTACAAAATCCAACATTTTAAATGCCTTATTGACTATATTGCCTATATGAGCATCAAGGTGAAGCTTTGAATCTAACTGCATGCCTAGATCACGAAGAGAATTAACGTTATTTAGTGTTTCCGAAGAATTATCGAATTTCGTCACGTTTTTCTTCTTTGAAAAGGTAATGCAATGACATTTAGCTATACTTAGGTAGAGTTTGTTAACAGAACAGTAGTTTAGAAAGCGGTCAAGGTCACTCTGAAATTCTAAACAGTCAGATCAAATCGCCTGCATACAAAGGGAACTTAGGACTTTTACGTCATTAATGAATAAGAGGGGACCTAAAATTGAGCCTTGAGGAACTCCGGAAGTGACCTTAACTATGCGAACCTCATGACCATTGATTACGAAGTCTTATCGGTGACGTAGTCTGTGATCAACATCACATCAATTTGCTGTCTATTGTCAATGCCTTCAAATAGATGCTTGGGGAAAACAAGTAGATTACTTACACAGGACCTGTCTTTAACAAACCCATGTTGCTCTTTCATTAAGATGCTATGAAGAAAAGGGTAGATCTCATTATGCACTAGTCTTTCAAAAAGTTTGGATAGCCCTGACAACAATGAGATTGGGCGATAAGTGGAAATGTCACTGTTACAGCCACATTTATTAATTGGAACAATATTTGCTTGTTTCCATACATCAGGGAAAACCCCATAGGAAAGACATTTATTGAATAGTATGAAGATAGGGGAGCTCAGTGTGTCACTTGTATTTTTTTAGAAAGATTGAAAGGATGGCCCCGGTCCCTTGGAAGCATCCAGTGACTGTCATTCTTTTCGTATTTTTTGTAATGAAAAATACAGCTTACAAATATTATATCACTATCAGAATTGGTTTGTGGAGGACTGTTTTATTCGTTGAGACTTTTTTTTTGGGGGCTTTTGTCCATACAGATATGCCAACCCCATCATAATATGTAGTGATAAATAATCATTTCATAAAATAATAAAATATAGTTATTTTACCACGAAAAATGTTTTTTTTTTTCATTTTAGATAAAACTAGCTGTCCCCGCAGCGTCACTCCCGTTTTACCCGCACAGTTCCCGTTCCCGTGGGATTTCCGGGATAAAAACTATCCTATGTCCTTCCTCAGGTCTCAAACTATCTTTGTACAAAATTTCATCCAAATCGGTACAGCAGTTTCGGAGCCTATTCATATCAAATAAACAAACAAATCTTTCCTCTTTAAAATGTTCATGTAGGTAAAAATTATTAATTAATATTAATAATTTTTACCTACATGAACAATCATCCAAATTGAGCAATATTTTATCTACAATCTTTCTATCTTTTTGATCTATGTTTCGAATACTATATATTTTTATTTTGAAAGACTTATTGTAACTAACAAAAAATAAATGTTTGTAAAGATCATTATTATTAAAAATATTACATGTTAAACCTTTAAAACACTCTCCTGTAAAATAAGTAAGTTTTGAGATTTTTCAGTTTAAATGCAAGAAGATGATATGTTTTCTTCAGCTCTGCAGACAGTTGGGTAATAAGTTTCTTACTTGTGCACAGATCTGGATTAGATTTATTTATTTTAATGTCAGTTGAACACATGTTGGCATAAAAGGATAATAAACGTTGTTGTAATAAATCAACAGTAAGTTGTAGATACCAGTATAAATATTTATGCTGTGGATGCCAGGTTCAGCAGGCTCAGTAGTCTAAAGCCGCTGCCTTTGCTCGCCGTCTCTGCACCACACGACCACCGGTTCAAACCCGAAATGCGCAAAACTTTTTCCAATTTTCTTCTGGTGAGTACCATACCAGGTGACAGAGACAGCGTGCTACAAAAACTAAAATGGCGCGGACCATATATGATACTTCACTCAAGACGGTACAAGAGGCACCAATAAATTAAAGAAGCAAAATTAAAAGCAATTGGAGTCCCGTTTCAATGTTAGAATATTTAAATTAACAACACATCCGCCAACAACTAAGTCAACCAAGTCAAAATGTTTATTTCAATTTTAGGCCATAAAAAGTGACTCTACTGTCAGAAATTGAACTGAACTGTTATTGAGCAACAGTACATTAAAAAATCAGATACATACAATTGTGTTTCAGGTTACCTTTGAATCTGTGCAGCTAACAACTTGGCCTTATGAGACACCTCAAAAACTTCAGCCGTGGCCTTAGCCTTGCGCCTCACTAGCCTCAGTTCCTTCTTTTCCTTTTTCATTTCGGACCACTTAGGTTTTTCGCCATTGGCTTGATCTTTCGAAAAATTCGGCTTCCCTTTGCCATCTTTGCTGTAATTAGGCTTTCCTTTGCCATCTTTGTTGAAATTAGGCTTTCCTTTACCAAATTTACTCTGATCTTTTCCAAAGCCCGGCTTTCCTTTCCCATCTTTATTAAATTTTGGCTTCCCAAACTTATTTGGACCGTTCGCCCCGTCTTTCTTGAAATCCTTTTTCAATTTGTTTTTCACATTTTCGCCTTTTACTGGTTTGCCTTCAGCATTATCTGAGACCTTCTTCTTTTTCGGTGAACTGGCATCGTCTTCATTAAATTTTCTTTTAACTTTCTGCATTTTCAACGAATTACACAAATAAACCACGAGGTTATGAAATTCAAAATTCTGTGTTTACTGTTCAAGTAAACGATTTGACACGATGCACGTAGCAAGTAATAATGCTTATATACTTTTTAACTTATTGGCTGCTACTAAAATTATCTAATATTTCATAAAATAAAGCCGTGCTTGATTGTCACCACACGTGCGATTTTATTGACTCCGTTTGACAATTTGTTTTAGGGATGGCGATCTGAGATCACAGGATCACAGTCTGAGACATAGAGTACTACTTTAGGTCTGAGATCGACAATCGACATAATCCAAGAAACAAATTTATCATGCCCAAAACATCGACTTTTTAACAATTTGTAGTACTGAATCGGTCCAGGGAATCGAAAAAAAAATTCTGATTTTACTGATAAGAGATCATTTATAATAGTATTTTTCTTGTTATTCTTGAAATGGAATTGTATTTAGATTACCTCTGAACTAAAAAAAAACTTTTTACTGATAAAAGATCATTATTTATGGTATTTTATTTTATAAAAATATACATGTAAATAGTAAATTTGAAAAACAAAACGATTTTTGAGAAATCGTTCTTTCAGACTTCAATTAATTTGTGAAATCATCAACTTACACTTTGAATCGATATAAAAATTGTTTTTTTCAGAAAAAATCGCCAGACGCCATCCCTAATTTGTTTGCTCATGACTGCTTTTTGACATTGACATTATAAAGGTGTATTTATAAATTAAGCTACAAATCTCTATCCAATACACAAGTAAATTATTAACTTTTATCACAAGGAGAATTCAAGTGTTATAACTATTATTGCCATTTAAAAATAAAATAAGTATCAAAGAGGAAAAATAATTAACACAAAGGGAGGGTTGATAATTTGTTCTTGGCTTACGCCAATGCTTCAGCCATGCTGAATCTGAATGAACTAAAAAGTGTCAATGTCATTGTCATTTTGTGATTATTTTGTCAAATTCAATCAAATTGTTTGAAACATCGAAGCAAAAATTTGCAAGTCCAAACATGTTGTCTTTCGTATAAAAAATATTATTTGTTAAGAAATGAAATATTAAAAAAGAAGAGAACCTCTAAGAAAGTATTTATGTACAATGGTTGATATAAATAAATATTTGGAGAGCCAACTGGCGCTTGCGAAACAAAGAGTTGTAAAATGTAAAAAGGACAATGTTTCGCAAAAAAGTAAAGATGCTGCCGAATTAATATCCAAAAAGCAATCGAAACAGTTTTCAAAACCATCGTCGAAGGAAGCTCTGGATACACCAGTGCCGACCAGTTCCAGAACGAGAACATCGACAGTTTCTTCAGAGAACGATTCTGACGATGAGTATTTACCTTCCGACGACGAGCCAGATGATATAATTAATATAGCTGCTGCTGTTGCTGCTGCTGCTGGACCGTCTACCTCAACCACCACTGCCCGAACAAAACATAATTTAAAAAGAATAGTAGATGATGGTGATACTGCCAGTTACAATGAAAGAATAGAGACCTGGAAGAGAAATTTAGCAGCAGCTAAAGCTAACAACCATGATGGTGAAACTATGACCGCTGATGTGCAATATGTACTGGAAGGCAACAATGACCCAGAAGAACTCCATGAACTGCAGAATGGTTTGTGTGTACCAAACTTTATTTGGAGGCAGCTATATAAGTTCCAAAAGATTGGAGTCAAGTGGCTGTGGGAACTGCACCAGGTAGAATCTGGAGGTTTATTAGGAGATGAAATGGGTCTAGGAAAAACAATCCAGATAATTGCATTTCTGGCAGGTTTATCCAAAAGTGATTTGGGAGCTTGGGGAGGGCTTGGCCCTACCATAATTGTGGCTCCAGCAACTGTAATATACCAGTGGGTCTCTCATTTTCATTTCTGGTGCCCACACTTAAGAGTAGCTGTTCTGCACCACACAGGGTCCCATGCAGGAAATCATAATCAACTTATCAGGGACCTACACACTGCACATGGGATCCTGTTGATCACTTATGCTGGTGTTGTAAAGTACACTAAAGATCTGACAGCCCGGAAATGGCATTATATAATATTAGATGAAGGCCACAAAATTAGGAATCCTGACACCCAAGTCAGTAAGCTTGTCAAGAAGTTTCAAACACCTCATAAGTTACTCATTACAGGTTCCCCCATGCAGAACAGCCTACAGGAACTATGGTCCTTGTTTGATTTTATGAGACCAGGACTTTTGGGCACTTATAATGCATTTATGGACCATTTTGCCATGCCTATCACTCAGGGAGGATATGCTAATGCTACTGAATACCAAGAAGCAACTGCTTTAGAAATAGCAAAAGCTTTGAAAGTAATTATTACACCTTACATGTTAAGACGAACAAAGGCTGAAGTTCAAAACCATATCAAACTACCAGAGAAGAATGAGCAGGTGTTGTTCTGTGCTCTGAGCCAGGAACAAAAAGATCTATATATGGGTTACCTCACTGGTAATACTGTAAGAAGTATTTTAGACAAAGACAATAAATATGGAGACCCTTTGAGAGCAAGGATATTGGTTGCTCTTTGTACCTTGAGGAAGATATGCAATCACCCAGATTTGTATCTCTATGAAGCTCATGAAGATTGTGATGACATTGACCCAGAAAGATTTGGCAACTACAAAAGATCTGGAAAAATGACTGTTGTTAATTCTTTATTAAAAATTTGGCAAAAACAAGGTCACAGAGCCTTAATATTTTCTCAGTCCAGAGGAATGCTATGTTTACTAGAGCAGTATTTACAAGTTCAAGATTTCAAATATTTGAGAATGGATGGCTCAGTGAATGTGGGGCAAAGGCAGAACATGATCAAAACCTTTAATGAGAATCCTGAATACTTGGTGTTTCTGGCAACAACTAGAGTTGGAGGCTTAGGGGTTAATCTCACAGGTGCTGATAGAGTGATAATATATGACCCTGATTGGAACCCAGCCACTGATGACCAGGCTAAGGAAAGAGCTTGGAGGATAGGGCAGCAAAGAAATGTAACAGTTTATAGACTGCTATCAGCTGGAACTATTGAAGAAAAAATATATCAGAGGCAGATATTCAAACATTTCCTCAGTAACAAAATATTGATAGACCCTAATCAGAAGAATGTGCTGACCACTAGTACACTACAGGGTCTTTTCACTCTTGAGGAGCTGAACTGTGATGGTGACACGGAAACTGCATCACTTTTCAAACATACCAAAATAAATGTTGATCAAAGTTCAAAGAGTAAGAAGAGTGATGATAAATATTCCAGTGAAAATGCCTCATCTTCTAAGAAAAAGATAGAAGCAATGAAAAGGATGGCTAGAGAAATAAGTAAAAAGATTTCTAAAGATAAGGAGGACAATAAAGAAAAAAAGGACCCCAGAGAAGAATACAAAAAGAAAAGAGAGTTGCTACTGAACCCACCTAAAGTTGAAGTACCTGAAATAAATTTAGTGGATGATCAAGTTACTAATGTTCCATTTGATAACATATTATCTGAATTGGATATAATAAATATGCATGCGAAAAAAGACTATGAAGAAAATTTGCTAAAAAATGTTTTAAAAAGCCAAGAAGCAGTTGAAAAAGAAGACAATGACCATGCTGGCGATGACACTCCAGATAATGATAAAGAAAAAAACAGCACACAAGATAATGATTGTTTAGAAAAGCCAATAAAGGAAAAAACACCAGAAAGGGATAAGCCAAAAGATAAACTTGTAATTGAAAAACTAATTAAAAAACCACATAAAAGAAAACATTCTCCTGATCCAGAAGCTAAGTTAGAAAATGTAGTTGCTGTAAAAAAAGTTAAAAAGAAGAAGAAGCATAAAAAAGATAAAGAAAAAGAAAGAAATGATGATGATTATGTGTTAAGTAAACTATTTGCTAAAGCTAATGTTAAGAGTGCATTGCAACATGATGTGGTGGTTGGATTAGCTGAAAAAGAGAAACGACATAGAATCAAAGAAGAAGCAGTGAAGAAAGCTAAGAATGCCGTAAGAGCTATCCGATTTTCTTTTAAGTGAAACTGTCCAGTGTCCATCCATGACTAACTTAAGATATAAGATTATAAGAGTAAGGGAAAAAAATATTGAAATTTTGGTCAAAATGTTTTATTTTTAATTCCTTGTCGAAGACCAAGACTACAAAACTAATGTCACATGTTCGTGTTTGGGTACCAGGTGGAATGTTATTTGGGTTTCCTTCAAGAATGTCTACATACTAGATAGAGCAAATGTTTGATAAAATATGCTTATTTATTGAATCTAGTTCATTAAATATACTAAGCTAGTTCGCTCTTTAACCGACTTCCAAAAAAGGCGGGTACTTCCTTTTTTTTCTTTTTTATAAGTATGAACTTACACCATGGAACAGAAAAAACAGACTTACACCGATTACTCCGAGGTTTCTGATCCGATTTGTGTGATTATTTTTTGCCTTCCCGTAAAAAAATAATTTAGTTTGGGTCAGTAGTTTTTATTTTATGTGCATAAAATATTTGCTTATTTCAATCTCTGCGTGGACGAAAACTTCGTGCAAGTATCACCACATAAAAGTGAAATAAAGAAACAAAAAAAATACCGTAAAGTATAAAATAACTTTGATTTCAGAAGTCGGTGTTAAAAAACAAAAATAAAAATCCAAAAACACCGACATACGAAATTAAGATTATTAATTTATACTCTCGTGTTTTGTTTGGGAGTTAGTTATATTTTCTTGCAAAAAGTTTATTTCAAAAACAATTTGAGTTACGTATTATGTTCACTACAAAACAAGTCCTCCGCCGCGTATGTCTGTCTATCTGTTCGTGATAAACTCAAAAAGTACTGCACCGATGTTCATCATTTTATTTTAGGCCTGCAATGCAGCGCCATAATGGACTTACTTTGCGCGTACTCTAACAACGTGTCTGAATTACCCGTTTTTGGTGGCAATATGCACACTTCATATACATCTCTGCCTAACACTAGGAATGTTTAAAATTATGCGCACTATTTAATTTTTCGTTGTGATTTCGAGAAAAACAAGCCTCTCGAGAATAGGAAAATGTTAGCTTGATGCGATGAGTTAAATTATGGCAACACAATATTGCAAATGTCAAAACCTAGCTGCCTTCCGAGTGCATAATTTTTTAGAAATAATTGAATAATATTGTATATTTTGCGATAAACTATTATAAAGCTTACGCCTAATACTGCCTTGAGAAATGTTTGTGTGATTTAGATATAAACTTTGTGTTTTATAACGCTAAGTCAACAGTTTGGTTTGAGCGTATCGTGGAGGGATTTGGTGAAGTTCTGATAGGATTTGAACTTTTTGGCTCTGTTCTTGCTGGAAAGACGACGGTGACATGTCGAGAAGAAAATTGCCGCCGCCGGGCTTCAACTTCAAGCCTCCAGAGGAGCAGGTCGTGTGAGTGTCAACTTGTGCCAATCCGTCTGCCTGACATCCAATGGCTGGAACTTGTGTTCTATATTTACATCGAAATAAGAATATAATTATGCTTATGCTAATGAAGAAATTCCTTATACCCAAATTAGGGAATACCTGTCTGTTTTGATATGATAATGGACAATATACCTTTGGTAAACACATTCTACAATCGAGATTCATAATTAATAACAGTGTTATCGCCTGGAATCGCATCTATGATCGAAACTTGTAATGTATACTATATTTAGTGAGTATCACATAATTTTCAGGTCCCAGTTTAGTAAACCTTGCCTATTAAAGTGTGGCTACTTGACTAGCAGTAAATCAAATTGATAAGCATTTCACCCTATGTAGGAGGGTAAAACTAGATAGATAACGGCTCTCAATGATAAGTATAGGTTGAATCTTAAAGATTATTGGACCCCTGCAGTAGAGAGTGATGTCCATTTAGACATCACACTTGGTTTTGTTTAAATATGATAAATGTAGATACACAAACATAGCAAATTAGCATTCAAGTGATTTTACAGTTATCTGCCTACCTCCATTGATAGAAAGTATGGATAGAAAGAGCCTCTTGAATCTATTTTTAAAAGCTTTACATTTATTAAGTCTTATATTATTAATAATAATAATAATATTAATATAATAATATAATATAATATTATATAATATGATATTATTATTCCTTAGAACACCTCCAAGAAACTTGGATAAGCAGACGACAATCACAGTTGATGACAAAACATTCACGGTCCATGCAGATGACCTGATCAAGATATGTGACCTGGGCCGTGGAGCCTATGGTATTGTTGAGAAGATGAAGCATATTCCTAGTGACACCACTATGGCTGTCAAGGTAAGGCTTCACCTCATTACCAGATGAAATGTTCTCCGTTCCTGATCAGCATGTCAATTTACCTTTCAGGATCTGAATGTGGTAAATGATGAAGCTGTAGTCACTTACAAGTGGGGAATAACAACTAATTAGTAAAAAGAACTGGCCAAGTGTGAGTCTGACTCGCACACAAAGGGTTCTGAACCAATTTCATTTTTGAAAAATATTGTTTTAACTCGAGACTTCTTATAAGTATTCCTATAACTTGTTGGTAGTTTGAGAGATAGGGGAGATTGGTGATTTTTATCTAATTTCTTGAATAGCTTCAAAAACATTATTTATTTATTTATTTTATTTTTAGCCTATTTTGTTCCACTGCAGGGCAAAGGCCTCTCTTTCTTCCTTCCATTCTTCCCTTTTAAAATATGAAACATATATTATGTAACACCTTCACAGTAAGCCCTTTCATTTAATATGTCAAATGATACTGTTTTTAAAACTTCTTATAATTTTCTAGTATGGAAAATTTATGTTAATCATTCATTTTTTGATCACAAAATTCCATGTGTACCAAATTTTAACAGAATCGGTCCAGTGGATCCAGAGAAAACTGACTGTGACAGACGGATAGAGAGATAGACACCCAAGTGATCCTTCCGGGGTTCTGTTTCTTATGAACGTTTCAAACCCTAATAAGGAAACGTAGCTGAAACATTAACTGCCAGAAAGTTGGTTCTTTTTTGACTCCTTAGTTTAGAAATTGTGAAAGTATAGTGTATTGCCTCACATCTCCAACCACTGTGTATATTTCTTAATTCTAGTAACCATTGGAAGAATCATGCTACTGGGAAACTTTACAAACTGCCTTTTTCCTATAAACACTTTTATTTATTTGGCAATTAAATACATGTGTCTATTTCCAAATATTTTTTTGTTAATTGGTGCCAGTTATATCCTTTTCCTTTCTCAGAGAATCACAGCATCATTCAACAGCCAGTCAACAGAACTGAAGCGTCTGCTCATGGACCTGGATGTGTCCATGAGAGCCAGTGCCTGTCCCTACACAGTGCACTTCTATGGTGCCATGTTCCGCGAGGGAGACGTCTGGATCTGCATGGAGGTCATGGACATGAGCCTTGACAAATTCTACATGAAAGTCTACCACAACAAGCGCACCATACCTGAAAACATCCTTGGAAAAATCACATTTTCCGTAGTCAGCGCTTTACATTACTTATATTCTAAGCTCAGAGTCATTCACAGAGACGTAAAGCCATCTAATATCCTCATCAACAGGAAAGGAGAGGTGAAGATGTGTGACTTTGGTATATCTGGTTACTTAGTGGACTCGGTCGCTAAGACTATCGACGCGGGCTGCAAGCCGTACATGGCGCCCGAGAGGATCGACCCGAGCGGTAACCCGGGCCAGTACGACATCCGTAGCGACGTCTGGTCGCTCGGCATCTCGCTCATCGAGCTGGCTACCGGCACGTTCCCCTACAACACGTGGGGCACGCCCTTCGAACAGCTCAAGCAAGTCGTCAAGGACGACCCCCCGAGACTACCCGCTGGACAGTTCTCTGCACAGTTCGAGGACCTCATCGTCCAATGTCTGCAGAAGGATGACAAAAAGAGACCGAACTACGACGCGCTACTGACGCACCCCTTCTGTCTGGGTCACAGTCAGGAGATTGACGTGGCGTCGTTTGTTCAAGAAATATTAGACTTACCAGATGAATCCTAGTGATAGGAGCATTATTTACGTACCTATTAAGTACAAGCGTTTACCGACTAACCTTAATGTAGTTTAATAATTGAAAAGATATAAAATAATGTTATTAACCATAAAAAAAATTAAATTATGTATTCTTTATAGAGTGCCGATCGCAATCGGCCGTACGCGGCAATTTTAAATGTTTGATTTCAAAGTTGATTTTGTGTCTACTGCGAGAGGCAATAAGTTTTTTGTAAAGCATGTTCCAGATGGATGTAATCTAGCTCCACAACATGGGTGACCTTGCTTGTTGCCATCCATCGACGGTAGATGTAATCTGAATTAAAATTTGATCTTCAACATCCTTGGAGGACGGGCGCACGCTTCCATTCGCTTCGATTACATCTCACCAAAGAGTGTGCTACCGCACGTATACGGGCGCAAAATGTCATAATTATGATCACGTATAATAACTTGAATAAGTTTTGAATGGCTGAAAATTTATAGTTTCTTTAACCAGCGCTTCATCTACTTTCTTTTCTTTCTTTGTTTCTGCCTTCAATTGCGCACAAAATTACTAAAGCAAGACCAATCTTTTGTGGACAAATTAGGAGCCATTTCTATAACTAACTAATTCTATGAAGCTTGACTGTGTTGGTGCTTGGTTGCGATCCGTGTAGCCGAAACACAATTCGCGGACGGAAACCAAGCTCTCACCTAGGCCACCTTTGTTGGACTCTAGATTAAATCCGTCTGGAATACGCTTATGTGGAACATTGTCAATTTAGTAATACCTATGTAGTAGTAGTAAGAGGGTAGTGTGAAGTAATAGTAACATGTCGCTAACATGGTTTATAAACGTGTAGTCTGTTAACTTGACCTCAGAGCGAACAAAGGAATTGGTTTAACAAAATAATGACTGGCAACATTTAATAAGCATCACAAAATTATCATAATTTAGTTTTAAATAAAAATATTTGTTTTCAATCATGTGGTTTCTTTATTTTATCTCAAACCTTTCGTCTCTGCTTGTAGCTAGATGCTTGCGATAGTCATAAGTTAAAATTCTTAAGAATCATGAAAGATACTACCAAATAACCCCAAGGCATGGGTCATGACAAAAAAAAAACAACTTTATTTTACTAAATTTATTTAAAACCATCAAAACATCATATAAATAAAGTAAGTACAAAATAGTACTAAGTACATGTCATATTTCTCTTACAAAATAAACGCCAGACGGCTCCGATAAGATATAATTCACGATAGAAATAAAGCGTAAAATTGACTAGTATTTTGGTTAGAAGGGCGAGTTCATTCCCAGCTTAGTGCCGAAGTCGAGGCGCGCGCGCCGCTGGTTGCGACCATCAGCCCTGCGGGGAGAGAGGAAATGATTGAATAAAATTGAAAGGCTCATGAGCCTTGGCATATACCTTTATAAATAACCCGATAAGTACTAGGTCTAGAAATTCAGCGCCACGTTGAGATCCGGCGAGAAGTTCGGCGATTTCAGTTTACCAAGACCACAAGCAGCTGTGATGTGTACGAGTTCGATATTTCTCGTATTTATCAGGGAATTTCTCTAGGTCCTATAGATCTCTAGTCTCTGGAGACCTCTAATCGTATAGAGTAGGGGTACCTACGGTTTCGCCATTGTTTTGGTTTGCCTCCTATTGAACAACAACTTCCGAGACATTGATGTTGCTGCCAGTAGCCAAGGAACATAGTACTGCAGGTCGCACATCACACACCTCTGACATAACTTTATGTTACAACACTCACTTAATCTCCTGCCACTTGATGAGCTCGTTGAGAGCGAACACTAGGAACAGCGAGGCGGCATACCCCGCAGCCAGCGGCCAAGGAACATAGTACTGCAGGTCGCACACCCCCCACTTTTCGCAGAAACCGTAGCTACTGCTCAACATAATGGCGCTGAAGGCCATCTGTACCAGGATTCTGAAAGGTTATAGAAAAGTAATATTTGGGCCCGATAAAATATAATATGGTAGATGACTAAAAAAATCTAATTAGTCCGTCAGTTAGATTATCAAAAAATATTTGACCCGTGTTTTTTCTTTTGTTACGGGAACCAAAATTGACGAAGACACATACATTCATAGTCGATAGCTGGCTGTTCACACTGCTGGCGAGCGGCTCTTACCTCTAGTTGATCGCAGCGACAAGAGCTATCAATGATTGTACTCGCTCAGCGACATGTTACTCGCTCGGCGATGCTCGCTTGGCGGTCAGAGCTTACCGACCAGCGGTAATTTCTACCTACAGTGCGGATCGGAGCGAGTACTGCGAGTAATCGCTACTCGCTGATCGCCGGCGGTAAGACAAATGCCTTAAAGATTAGTGACTTTAAAAAAAAGATATTGACTTAGACGGACAGACACCCGAGTCTATGAGGATGTCGTTTTTTACGGATATTCGGAACCTTAAAATGTTCATAGTGTTGAGTACAGACGCCAGCACATCAAGCTACAGCAATCTGTCAAATTTCTTCAATAGATTTTCAACTTTACTTTAAAAGTTATAAGGTCCAAAGTTGATTGGGAAAATATGACAGATTCGGGTACCTAGTGCTGGCGACTGTACAAAGCCTTAGAGGTATTGCGTTTATTCTTCTACACGTTGACTCAACATAAGTTAGTCACGAATGATAATAACATGAATGTATTATACTTACAAAAAGAGCACAGTGACCGACCATACTTTGTTGGCCCAGAAACACTTCTGCCAGATAGAAGACTGTCGATGAACGAATGACAATGATATCACGACTGAAAATGAAGAATTATTATTGTATGATGTTCTATGTTATAAACTAAATTGTTGATGGGAATATAATGACAGTGTACCTGGCCTAAAAGACGGTGGAAGATCGACCTTCACCCACCTGAGAGCTTAGTGTGAGTTTTTTGACGTACTCGATCGCGTTAACGTAAACGTTTGCATAAGTCATAGTGTATAGAAAAATCATCCGTTATTCTCACCAGGCGGCGCTTATTCAGTTTCAATACAAATTTGGCATTTACGCTAACGCGATCGAGAAAGTTAAAAAACTCACACTAAACTCTCAGATAACCAAATGAGACATATTTGTTATCAAATTTTATTGATTTATAAACATGCTTAGCTTTCATGGCTATTTTTATTAATAGAATTAATCATAGTCAACTTTTTTCATAACCTTCACTCTTGATAACTGAATAAAAGATTCAACTTGTAGAATATAGCATGGAGAATATGCCTTTGTAGGCTTGTCTACTTATTTCTGTGCATGGCTTCTTGGCAAGCAGGTATGAAGCAATATAGGAAACTACATCGATCTGTACCAATAAAAATTGGTATCGAAAGAAATATAATTTAGTCAAGTGTGTTCCTGGGAGTTTTTAAGTCAAGAGTGAATAGGTTACTTCTAGGCAAGCGTGCTCCACCTTAGACCGCATCATCGCTTAACATCAGGTGAGATAGTGGTCAAACGCCTATCAATATTAAAAAAAAAAATTAATTACAAAAGAATAGGCATGCATGCAATAAAAAATAAATAAAAAATAATAGCCTTTAACAATTTTCGACTGGCAAGCTACCAGGCGTGTTCATGTTCTAATATACATATAAAAATCTCGTGTCACGGTTATTGAACTCCTCCGAAACGGCTTGACCGATTCTAATGATTTTTTTTGTGTATATTTGGTAGGTCTGAGAATAGGTCGTAGGCTATTTTTTTATAACGTTTTCCGACTCTGCTAGACAACTGATAAAATTTGATAAAAAATATGTCTCATCTGGTTATCACCAGGATCTTCCAGGTCTTTCTCCACTACTAATGGGCCAATGCGCAACAGAATATACAAGAGTCTGATTATATCTATACTAATATTATAAAGAGGTAACATTTGTTTGTAAGTGTGTATGTAGGGGGTAATCTCAGGAACTACTTACTGAAAAATTCTTTGAGTATTAGATAGCTCATGTATCGAGGAAGGCTATAGGCTACATATCATCACGCTAAGACTAAAAGGAGCCGAGCATTAATGGAAAATGTGACGCAGGCGAAGTTGCGCGGGTCAGCTAGTATATTATATAAGTTCATAATAATGGCGTCTCTGAAATTGTTGTTAAATCAAAGAGTCGGCATTTCATCTCAGAGTAGTCACCTAGAAAACAACGACTTCGCCTAGATAAAAAACATTGATTAAATACGTCGTTAAATTTTTATTTTTTTTACCCTGTCATATTGTTGCACTTTTAATTCTGAAGGCTTGTAGAAAGAAGAGACATCACGAATTCGACTTTCCTAAATATTCGATACTAGCTGACCCACGCAACTTCGTCTGCGTCACATTTTCCATTAATGCTCGGCTCCTTTTAGTCTTAGCGTGATGATATATAGCCTATAACCTTCCCGGATAAATGGGCTATCTAATACTGAAATAATTTTTCAAATCGGACCAGTAGTTCCTGAGATTACCCCCTACAACTTGAAACAAACTTTACCTACAAACCAACTTTACCTCTTTATAATATTAGTATAGAAGGGTCAATTTACTACTGTTTCCTTATAGCTACAATCTGGGAGTCTTAAGTGAAGAGTGAGTAGGTTCTAGGCAAGCGTGCTCTATCTTCGAGCACAAAATCGCTTGCCATCAGGTGAGATGGTGTTCAATAGTATGAAAAAAAATCTGCATTCACGAATATGAAAAATAAGGTCCAAAACTTGAAATACTCACTTAAATGCAAAGTAATCAACGCGAGAGTAATATGTTGCGCTAAATAGAAGCCATCATAGAAGTCGTCTCCCCACCCATGCCAGCTCTTCAGCGTGAGGTCATGAGTGACGTTGAAGGGCCCCACGTTCACAGGGTACACTATCCAACACGCGGTGGCGTTGGTCGCCTGCGCCAGTTGCTCGCAGAAAGCGCGCAGTGTAAACGCGTAGAGGACTAGGATCGATAGCACGGCTGGGAGGAACTTTAGGGCGTAGCACCAGAATACGAAGACTGCCATCTGTATATGAGAGGAGTTAGAATATTTAGTTGAAAAGAGATAAAAGTTGTAGTTAGAGAATTAATAAGTCATTTGGACAGTTGCACCAAATCTAAGGTTTTTGGAACATCGATTGTGATTATAACGTGTGTCAGTTTTATTGCTAATAATTATAATATTTTGGAACACTCCGTATCTTATTGAATTTATGGGAATTTTTAAAAATATCATTAAAAAAATACACAATAAAAGATAGAGGTTTTTAGCTATTTAACGAATACCTCTCACCCAATGATTGTACTTGAATAATGCAAATAAACGATTTCATACACCCACACCGCGCCGCCCACGCTCAGCGACAGCGGCACTCGCTAGTGATCTCACCTTAGCATTCATCAGCAGCTGCGGGCGTGTGGCAGCCCTCTGCATGAGCGCGGTGTCAAGCGGCGCGAACGCAAGCGCAGCTGACAGCACCGGCACAACACACGCCCCGCCCCACACCGCGCCGCCCACGCTCAGCGACAGCGGCACTCGCTAGTGATCTCACCTTAGCATTCATCAGCAGCTGCGGGCGTGTGGCAGCCCTCTGCATGAGCGCGGTGTCAAGCGGCGCGAACGCAAGCGCAGCTGACAGCACCGGCACAACACACGCCCCGCGCCACACCGCGCCGCCCACGCTCAGCGACAGCGGCACTCGCTAGTGATCTCACCTTAGCATTCATCAGCAGCTGCGGGCGTGTGGCAGCCCTCTGCATGAGCGCGGTGTCAAGCGGCGCGAACGCAAGCGCAGCTGACAGCACCGGCACAACACACGCCCCGCCCCACACCGCGCCGCCCACGCTCAGCGACAGCGGCACGAACGCGCACAGGGACCCTACCTATTTACGATATAACATGCAGTATTAATACCAACTACGTCAAGCCTTTTCCCAACTACATTGGAGTCGGCTTTAACTGACCAAACCTTCACCGGTCTAACCGGAGTCAGCTGAGTACCAGTATTATACCGCGTGTATCTGACATCGACGCACAAACGATTTCCATGGGTCCGGGGCATGATTCTGGACACCCTAGACTTAGAATTTTTCGTCGGCTTTTTTCTCATTTTTTTATTTTTTTCAAGGGTTTTTTTTACTTTAGACTGCTCATAATCGTTATTCTGACCTAACCCAATGAGATTTTTAATCAAAAAATAATTAAATAACTACTTTGACTAAAAAGAGCAATCTGAATAAAGCCACAAATAATATCAGCTCAGCTGAGCGGATACTTTGTAGTACTCTTAAAAAAAATCAGAAAAGAACCGACGAAAAATTCCAACACTGGGGTGTCCAGAATCATGCCCTGGACCCATGGAAATCGTTTGTGCGTCGATGTCAGATACACGCGGTATGGAGCGAGTGTTCAGATCAGTATCAGATCTTTGCAACCCAGTAACTGCACGTTAAGCCGTTTCTATCATTAGAATACATTTTGTGGCTGTTATTTTAAGAACACCGAGTCTATATGGATACAAGAACACATTCACACACAAGCAGAGTTCTGGTGGGCTTCAGTACTAGGCTGCAGGTAGTCCAACGAGGCTAGCCATCCCTGAACAGGAACTGACCTCATGCGACTGAACAGAGGCAGCCTGCGTATGGTGGCGGGGATCATCACCGGGCACTGCTCACTGAACAAACACTTCCACACGATAGGTATAACTGACAGTCCCCTACAGAGCATACATGAAGGAGGCGATAACGGTAGCACACATGCTTGAGTGTACACACGTATATACGAAGACGACCGATATACGAAGGTAAACAATTGAAACTCCGAACTCTTTGAGAAATATCCTGAACACTGAGAGGCTTAATCTGCTTCTGGAGGGAGGTTAGCCGTTTAGAATGACGGTCGCCAGGGATCATGTACAATGGTCCAACATCAGGACTTAGAAACTACCCACACTTATTCAGCTCTATTCAACTTATGCCCACAGAAAACAACGATTTTGTATGATGACACGTACGCATCCGTTCAGCTTTCGCGGCAAACGAGTATAAAATGAGGACAAATGTGTTATTATCATGCGAGTGCTACAGATAGAGTTCAGCGCTGTTACTACTAGTTTACTTACGACGCTGTACGCGGCTGATAGAAGCAGAACTGTATTATAAGTGGGACGTAAATCGTAACACGAATGGAGTTGAATAAGTGTGAGTAGTCCTTAAGTGCCTTGGTAGATAAAATAGTTACGGATAGTCAGAAGCCATCAAATCTGGCACAAGTTACCAAGGGGTATTATGATTCCCAGTTCTTATAGGTATCAGATAGGCAGTAACTCCATGAAGAGTACTGGTGCTCAGGTGCATAAAATAAGACTAGCACCCGTCCCCAAAATAGTTGAGAAAAGCCTAGACAGGGAGGCACATACTAATCAGGGATGTTAAAATAACTCTTACTTGCAGGCACGGTTGTTAACAAAAGCATCACAGGGTTTACAAGCCGGAAAACCGATTATTTAATTGATTTCTACGTTAAACTAGCCCCGCGGCTTCGCTCCCGTAAACTGCAAGTTTCTTATTTTTTTCTTTCAAGAACCTTTTCCTGATAGTAACAAACACAAAAAAAAAGTTCACGCGTGATGCCGCGTAACTTCGACTTCAACGCTGTTTTTGCACAAACACGTTTAAATAAGTTTCAGAAAGTTGTCTATTTGTAAAACCTAAATGTCAAATATTTATTGCAATCCATAATATAGGCATGCAGGTTGTAAATATGAATAAATAAAAAAAAAATAGTGACCATGGCGGGCACTACTAAATTTAACAACTAGGAGAGAGGAAGAATAATTTAATACCCATCTTATTTCCTTAATATTTTTTTTTATCTTTCTGCTTACCTGCAACAGAGCTATGAAGCACACGCTACATATCCAGAACTGCGTACTGTTCCACAGACAAGTCATGTGGTGTCTGGACATCGTTATAAGGGTGAATAGAGACACGTCAGCGTCACGGGTCATCTGTGAACATAACCGTATATAAATAAGGTTGCTTTAGGAATTTAAACTTTACTAATCAAAAATAAAGTATAGTTTCCATTGCAGTTATATTGGTTTTACGTCCTTTTTAATAACTTTACACAGTTTTAATAGTTATTATAGGACGTAGACGAGTTTTCAAGCAACAATACTATTTATACATACCTTTTGGCTACAGTAGTTAGTAAATGGCTGATCTTGCCATTTATTTTGTAACTGAGCAGCGTGAAAAAAAGCACAAGATGTTTAAGAATCATTTAAATTCAAGATGAAGCCAGCTTCTAATGCACATCGCAAGGACTGTCCTAGAAAGCTACATCACCATCATTTAATATTCACTGTTAGATATTAGCTAACTCTGATCTATATGTCGGAAATAGGTCAGTCGATTGAACAATCGGGACGTCAACATCGTCTAGTGGCGTTTGACAGGGTCTAGAACGTTGGGATGGTCGTGTCAGAAATACGTCAATCGATTGAACAATCGGAACGCCATCTAGCGGACGGATGCCACGGAGGACGTTGTGCTCGACCGAGCCTGAGCGCAGTCTACTGGTGGAGATCAAGTAGAAACCGCCCGATATCCATATAATACAACTTGTGACCTTCACGAAATCGTCATGTTACCTGTGGGGGCAAGAGAGGCCATACTTTACTTCAGACTTACCGATAGTGAACAAGGAACCGAGTTGAGCGCTCTGGCCAAATCGATAGGCCCGATACAGGACTCCGGCACTTTGTATGGCGGCATTTTTTGGCACAACACCGGGTACAGAGGCTCTACTGCAATGCTAGAATAAGAAGAATAATAGTTACGAATAAGAAAATGGCCGCGGTCTGAATAAGATATGCACCAATATAAAGCAAGAAAACTAACTAAATGCTTCCAATTGTAAACTTAAAAAGTAGTTTTGTTTGAAATTTGAAATAAAAAGTAGTTTTGTAGCGGCACAAGTGCCGCTACCAGAACAACTAACGAAGCAAAATTTCTACCACAACAAAAATAACCGTAATGCCATCTATCCTACCAACAGCGAACTACTAACGAAATCCTGCGTCACGCTGTTAGAGTTTTCCGTGCTATTTGAACATATACAACTGTCCGAATATCAACTATCGGGCAGTTGCCCACCGGATACAACAACCATCTGGTCGGAGGATCCTCCCTTTTTAATGGAGGTTTGAGGAACTTTACTCTCTGCTCCACATACCACTATAGTTTTTACCGAATTTAGCAGTTAAAAGTAGTTTAAAAGTTTCTTGCAATAAAAAGCAGCTTTAAAAGATGATTGCAGTAAAAAGTAGTTTTGATTGATTCTATAAGGGCCCCTTTCCTGTCATGTCTCGTACGCGGGCTGTGCGCCTGCAACCAATCCGCATTCCACGCGCGTGCTGCCCGAATGATAAGAAAAACATGTACAAAATTATAGGATGCGGTCGGCCCGTTTGCGGATCGGATCCGTGTGCGGGCGAAAACACACTTGTCAGGAAAGGGCCCTAAGTTTGACTGATTCTTGCAGTTAAAAGTAGCTGGCTGATTCTTGCAATTATTTTAAAATTCTTGCAGTAAAAGTGGTTTTGACTGATTCTTGTAGTCAAAGGTAACTTTGATTTTTAAAGTAAAAGTAGTTCTGGCTGGTTCTTGCAGTTCTTTTAATTTTTTTGCAGTTAAATGGTTCTGACAGATTCTTGCAATAAAAAGTAGTTTTGAAAGTTTCTTGCAGTAAAAGTGGTATAGACTGATTTTTGCAGTCATAGAAGTTTTGTCTGATCCTTGCAGTTAAAATAGTTTTAACTAATTCTTGCAGTTAAAGTGCGCAGTCGGTGAAGAAAAAAGAGAAAAGAGACCCTATGCCCTTAGCGATAAGGTTGACAGTGGCTACACACTACACACCTCGCATCAGCCTGCATGAAGATGTCCATGTTGAGACAGTTGGCGGCCGAGCCCATGACACACACCACCTCGCCGTAGTCCTGCATGATCTGTATCATCTGCTGCACGGATCGTGCGGAGCAGTCGGTGAACAGAGACACCAGGAGAGGCACGTTGTCCACTTGCTCGATGTGCGGGCGGATGTTCTCGATACCGCGGGGGAGTTTTGCCTGGACAAAGGAAGAACATCAAGATCATCGTGATCATTCTTTAGCTCATTTAACACAATTAAGTTTGGAGTCGACGTAATATCTTCTTATTCCATCCTTATCTATTAGTCATAATCTCAGCAGTTGTGTATACAGATGGGCTAAAGAAGTATATTATGTAATCTTTCGAGTATATTCTACTTACTCTATTGCTCATATCGAAGTTGACGGGCGCGGAGTGGTCGGTCGAGTCTGTGAGGCAGGACAGAGAGCGACACGCGTCGGCGGGGGAGCCGCCATCGTCATCTTCGTCGCCGTCTAAAAGAGAGTCTGCGTCCGCTGATGGATGGCTAGTTGATATGCTGCTGCGTTGGAACTGTGAAAATAACTAAGTTGTTAAAGTTTTTTATGTTTTATGAGTTCGCATACAAGTCCATTTAGTGAGAGCAGTGTTTCTCGTTTTATTCAGCTTCAGAATCTGGATATTTAAAACCAACACAAGCCCAACCAATAAAATTAAGAAATCACTGAAAAATCTCCACCAGAAATGAGCTAACGAAATAGAAACCCATATTAAAATGAGAAAAGCCATAGAAACCACAAGATGTACCTTCAAATTAGTATGCGTAGTGATAGAATGCCTCGCCTTCTTGATCTCGTTGTCAAACTTGACGGTGCTGTGGTCCAAGTTGATGGCTCCCGGCGCAGACATAGACAACGCTTTCGACGTCGCCATGTTGGTACTGCAGCGGTTGGCAGACATGTACGATGATTATCAAGGGCAAGGTTATGTTGGTATTGCATCAGCAAAATGAACAACTTACTTCGCGGTTAAGAAATGTTTTATCAATATTGAACTTGATGTTAAGAGTCCTATTACATTTTTTACGGAAATTCATGATTTTTGACGCTGTAATTTTCAGCAGCAGTAAGATATTTTAATTATTTGATCCTGAATAACGATAGTACCAGTCTCTTTCTTGTAAGTTAAAGTTACAAATTTTCATTTTTCTTTTCGTGTAATTTACTATAAATATTTTACGAACTCAGTTTGCAAGAAAAAGTGTCGGCGATGGAACTTTGACGGTCAAATTCACATTGTTACAATCAATTCTTTTAAAAACTAAAATTGCTAAAAGGTAAGTTGAATGTTTTACTTGTTTATTGGAGTTCTAGAATTTCTTGAAATTCCTTGAGTCTTCACGGAAAAAAACGTAAAGAAAGCCTAATTTAAGCCAGAATTGTCTTCATTCAGCGTCCATTATATTCCAAATAAAAACAATTTTATCAAATAAATTAATATGATATAAAATTTCAATCTACAATGAATACGTTTCATTAGTTTTCGTTTGTCAATATAATACAACAAAATTACAATAAATAAAATTAAAGTACTATAAATTCTGCGTCAATTCAGCGCGCGCGCTCCTCAGTCTCGCGCGAGCGTCCAAATAAACTATAATCCTATTCAGACTAGTAAGTATCAAATAGTTTCGCGGACTATAGATGTACCCCCAACACAGACCAACGTAACTTGATCTATTGCAAACGAGCATTTACGATTCGTAATAGGACTCTTAAATATTAAATACATTTGTTGTATTCTCTTTAATTTTTAAAATTTGACACTAGTCTTGCCAAGAAGTACCGTGTAATCAACACGTGTGTGTGGAGGTCAGGGGGGCTTAAAAGGCCACTTAAGGAGAATCATATTAGAATCATACACTAATCTGTCAAATTTAATTTTCATCTTTATCGCTAACGCATTAGGTTCAAGGTTGATTGGGAAAATTTGACAGTGACGGGTAACGTGATTTGCTTTCTGATTCTGCTAAGGTGGCCTTCTTAGACCCCCAGATAGGCAGTCGCTCCATTTTAAATACTGTATTCAGCTGAATCCGGTTTGACTGCAAGCCGAAACCAAAACAGTTGGGAAAAGGCTAGGCAGACGACGATATCTTTAACTCTCCAAAGATGAAGTGGTTCATTTTGATGTAGCTTAAAATACATGTCTCTATTGATACTCTTGATAAATTTAATCATGAATGTATGTAGTCATTCATCTTATCTAAAGGTTTTCTATAAATGTAGTAGATTGTACTAACTACACACAAGCTTCAGTTTTACAGTTGCTTTGACTGACTTGACAGTGACTTTTGTCACCGTGACAGTATATATCTATCTGTTGCACTTCACAATAATGAAAGAGAGAAATATACTGTCACGCGGTCAAAAAGTCATCAGTGCGCGCATAGCCTAACATTTATTTTACACCTTACGAGCTAAGAAATGCCTGACAACGATACAACTGTAAGGTCAATTCTTCTATTACATCTCTGATAAAGAATAAGTATAGAATAATATATTTCTTCATTCATTCTATAAAAGGGTAGATTTTCTGGAGCAGTAGGAATCCCTGTCGTGACGTTCAAGCTCCTTCATCAAAACAACACAACTTTTTAATTATTCTTCGTTATTATTTCAAGTCTACAGATTTGTAAATGACTTGTGAATGTACACCACTGTTATCATGTCCAGTCACTGAAATCCTTTCCAATATTTTGGTAATATTCTTAGTTTAATTTGTTAAAAATGATGTGCATCTCAATGAGTTTTCTCCTGTTATAAAATTAGTCAACTGTTATATTAAAAAATGTGCCATTGACAAATGAACAAGCCAGTCAACTGCAAAATTGAACTCGTGGTAGTATCTAGAATGTCATATCAATATTATACACAGGTTAAGGGCCTTTGCACACGGCGTTTCTTTAACGCGCCACGACGCGCAGATGGCGCGCGTTATCGCGCTCAGACGCAGACCGTACTGCTTTTTGTTGGTCATCTCCAGCGCCATGAGCACGCATAAAAGGTGCGTCATCGGCGCGTTAAATTTACGCCATGTGCATAGGCTAACTGGTGAGTTTACGTTTCCCAAACAACATTCGGTCAAAGGTTCTAAAATGGAATAATTTAATTTAATTCCTACGCATTTAGAATCACTAAAAACCACCTATAGTGGTTAATATTGTATGTTTGAACAAAAAGTAAAGACGTTGAATTGAATGTTTTGGAGTTAAGTTCCTTTGCATTTCTCTAACCCGATGATTAGCTTTTTACTTTGTCCAAATATACATAGTTTGGCCTCAACATTATGCCTTACCAATTATTCTTGTATAAGCGTTGTATGTTATGAATGCAGTGTGTATACAGTGGTTATAATTAATAACAAAATGAGAATTTAGTGCTGAAGTCAGGTTAGCAAAAGCTTAAGTGCGAAGCAAAACTCAAAATAATGTTGATTGATTCTGTTCACATTGTTCTAGACAATGTCATTCAATAACAAATTGTAATTTTTCGTTTATAAGTCTATTTTGCCATAGTTTTTGAACATAGTTGAAATGTGAACAAAATCATAAATGAAGATTAAATACAAATGCAGCTTTGTTATGTCACGCCCAGATTTCAGTTGTTTTAATTATATTTATTATGTCCCAAATTTGAAATTAATATAAGCGTAATTTTTACTCTCCATAAAAGTACCACAAAAGTAGGTAATGACGATGTTTGGATGCCTTAGGCCACGACAGTGAGATTACTGCGAAGCCTCGATGCTAGACGACACAGTAGTCTTGATGAGAGTTACGTGTCTGAACTGTAAGGTACGACGAACGCAATTACACAATGCCAGATGTAAAATTCTGTCGCGGAATTGTCTGCAAGATTTACCGCGGCCTGAAACGCAAAGCGCATCTAAAACACGGGTGGGTTTTAGTCAGTAGGACACTGACACTCTTTCCCGTTCCGCCAAGAATCATTTAAAGGAAACTTGAAATTCTTCCAGGCGTGATATAACAAAGCAAGCGCGATAGAGCGGAGAAAACAAACCTATAGTACAAGCCGAGCGCGGCGGCATCGTAGGCGTCAATATGCCTATCGAGCCGCGTCGACGGCCGCTCCTTGCCGGGGACCAAGGTTTGCGACGATAAGGGCGACGCGCTCTTGCTGTCAACAATGTGTGACGGTAACAGTGACGGACCACAGCCTGCTTGTAAAACACTTTAATTCTGTAGTGTCGATTCAGGCGGCTTCAATATTTTTTTTGCGCGTGGCAACACTACTGTTATGATTGCCAAAGAGGTAAAAAGGAGTCTTTAAGCAGACCGAACTTAGCCTTTGCTTTGACAAGTAAAGTAAGCTAGTCATACAAATATGAACCTTATTTTTATAGATCTAACGTCCGCATTAGATACGAGTATAACGTGAACATTAAAATATTAAATTCAAGTCCATATTCTTATGAGATGCACACTTTACTAGGCAAAGTAAAGTGTTAATGACACCATTTCTGGTGATATTTTTCCTCCTCAACTAAGTTGAGATAGTAGTACTATTAGGCTGCAGTTCATCACAAAAAGGTATAAGAGAAAAACACTAACATTTAGAATTTAAAGACATTGAAATCTATCTTCAGGATATTTTTTTTCTTCTAAGAAAGGGGTATAAAAGGACAACATCCATTTCTAAAGGGCGTTGGGTACGTTCCTTTCTTTATAACAGAAAATATTTTTTTTAATTTCCGGTACCCAACCACCTGTATAACATCAATTTAACATCAAAAAGTTAAATCAAAGACAGAAGAAATGTCTAAACTTGTGCTGTGTATTTGCTAGTGACAATGATGTGATTGTTTTAATATGTCGAATTAATTGAAATTAATTGCCAATTCAAGCCGAGTTAATGTGACACAAATAATTTTATTTGAACACCCTGTTAGTACCGACCATAATGTATTGTTTTGCCGGTTTTTGTGACCCCCTGTGCATAGTGGCCAATGGCGTATAATGCATTAAGGTGTCTTATGATCTTTTTTTGTAGTGAATGGTTTTTTTAGTGTATTTACAAAATTACAGGTTATCAAACAAATTCCAAACTCCCTTTTGATAAATGCCCACATTTTAGTGTTTTGTTGTTATGAAAATATTTCTAGTTTAATCATGTTTCCCGTTATAATTAGAGACAAATAGATGATGTCCTACCAAGAAAACGTATAGTTGGTGCAATTCACGAACGCTTATGACATTTGGTTAAAATTACATGAACGCGCTTGGAAATAAAACAACTATACACTGATCAAGCTACCCTTTTCTTTTCTTGATAGAACACTTTACCCTTAGTTTCTGAAACGCAAAATTAGTTCGTGAACTGCTCAAATTGGTTGAATGAACAGTCGTCAACAGCCTATCACAGCAATTTACGCGCGGTTGACAATTTATAAAATTAATTTTGGAGTAATTCTCGTTCCAAAAACTGGCCATTAGTCTCTCATAGACACTTAATAAATATCCCCAAAAATATTATATAAAACCTACACATAAAATCGAAAAAAATATTACGATACTTTTTTTCTATATATCTTTGCACAAAGTCTACATTACCTTGCATTCTCTTCACTAATAAGTGATATGTGGCAGTTCCAGCCTGACTCCAGACCCATCTTCTCACTGAAGACCCTGGACCTTAGTTCATTCTCCTTGCTAAAGTGAACGAAGCGAATGCAAGCGCGTTCGAGGCGTTCTATTAATTCCACCATGTCACTTTGGGCTTGGTACTGCATTGTTACCATACCTATGAACACCTAGAAAAATGGGGATTTGAAATTTAAATTGCGGAATGTTCAGAACCGAAACAGATAGAAACACAAACAAATTTTATAAATGTTTCTTATACACCGCGAAGGCTGATGATTCTGGGCGACGAAGAATAATTGGTCAGGAAAGATTTGGAGGTCTTTGCCCAGCAGTGGGACACAAAAAGCAAAAAAATAATTAATAAAGCTATAATTGTGACAATCTAAAAAGTCAGATATGACAGCAGGATAAATTTTGCTTTACTACTATGATACATCTCTTTCGCACTAAGCGGTAAAGCGACCTTCTATCCCTCTCTACTCAGTTGTCAAATCCAATTTCTTAGCTGTCATGAATATAATCTTTTTCTTTGTTTAAATTTGAATGCAAACTAAATAGATGAGTACCTGGTTACATTGCATGTCAAAGAAACCTTCAGCATCATTAACATCTTCATCTGTCACCTCGTTGAACAACAAAGAGTCTGAAACAGCAAAAAGTAAATTGTTAGGTACTAATGTCCTACGCACACTGCGACGGAATAGCATAGGATTTAAATTTTTAACAAAAGACATTCAAACTTATCTAGTGGGAATTCGACATAAACGCCAATGTTATAAATTGATTCCTTGCATGATGGTATCGAAAGGGATTTCTTGACACGGAATTTGAGAGCACGGTAAGGGATACCGCGGCGGTATGCCACAGCAGCAAATACTTGTCGACTGTTCACGTCGATGTCCCGAAAGACTCGATGAGCACTCGGACCCTATGAGCTCGTTTCAGCTCCAAACGGCTCAAATATGTAACTCCCATTTAGATTCTTACATTTGCGCCGTTTGACATTTTCTGCACCTGCAGCAGCCGTCAAGCGCAGCCCGCTGTGCTAAGAAGATGGGATGGCGCAAGGGTGTCGACACATGTTGCATCCCACACCAAAGGCTTACCCACCTTCCAAGGCATAATGGTTATCCTATATGGCCTCTTCCCACCGTCACGTGCCAAGCCATTGGATTTCAATACAGCTGGCTCAAGAGGCAGACAGATAATTACATGAATGCTGGCATGCCGTGCTAAATGACTAGCGCTCCTTCTGCAGGACAGCCCATGGTGATCATGGGCGCCAAGAAGGGAAAACATGAAGAAATATAAGTATATTTGACAAGAGCACTATAGTAAAAAAGAATCTAGAAAATCCGAGGCGAGGTCGGTACTTCAAACTCCCTTCGCTCGGCTTTGTACCCGTTTTCTTTAGTTGTATCTATGAAGGAATGGGTAAAAAAAAACCTATCTTATTCAAGGCGGAGTTTCGAAGATGCACTTCCCTGAAAATAGTCCTGCTGTCGCCCATGATGGTAACTATTCCATTAGTCTTGATCACAAGCCTTACCCGTCGAATGGAAGTGCAGTGCAGGCGCATCCGCCCAGTGGTTTGACAGTGGTGCGTATAGTTGTCTGCTGTCAGCCGGCAGCTCTAAGTACATCGCCGATAGGGATGAAGATATGCCGCGTGTAAGAGGCCTGGGTAACATAAATAACGAGAAATTGATGACGTCACATAAATCATAGCTTGTATTTTAAAACCACTGCCAATACTTTTATCTCTAAAAGGATTAACATAAAAATAAAGGAGTATACTTTATTTATGTCAACTAACGTTAAAATTATATGTCTGTAAAAAGTAATCTCTGTAAGCATTCATTAGAATTAGATACTCTCTGATAGAAAGCTACAATATCGTTGTGTCTTTTTAATCCCAGAAAATGGTAAATAGCTATAGCTATTGTACTGGATTTATAGAGAACTAAAGTATTGGCCGAGAGTTTACGCAAAAGTGAAGAAGCTGTATGAATGTTAAAATCGCCTCTTTGCTCAATAACTTGTTTTTTTTTAAATGTTTTACTTGCTCGAAAATTTTTGCTGTGTGTTATGTGTGTACTGTGTTATTGAAGCAAAGAGACAAAATACGAACAATAGCTATATTTCAATACAAAACTACTGATCTGATAATGCTGATATTTGGAGGAAGTATTACACCCGGAAAAACATGCCAAATCAAATAGGAATTGTGTAAAACAGTAGTGCTACATACTTATAAGCGAAGGCGGTACAATAGGCCGTGAGCGAGTTCCTCTGGTAGAAATCGATGATCTTCTTTCTGTCGGCTGGAGAGATTTGTGTGAGATCCTTCCCGTTCCAGTAGTCCACGCAAGAATCTAGGATTATGTCAGCCGTGCCCTGGAGAAGCAAAGCGTGAACTATGTGAGTGAACTGTCTTTTGGTAAAAAATATTGTAGTGCCTACGCATTAAAGTAGAGTTTCCGTTACAACTTCGAATTTTTTTGACGTTTTGATGAATGCTTGCTACAATATATTTTGGGAAGAACTTTAATTATATTGACATAAAGTCGATATTTATCTAAGTGAAAACAAGGATTTGAATAGACTATATTAACTAGAGTTAACTTTTGACGCCGTACGTGTTAGCTAAAATTCAAAGCCATTCTGGATGAAATATTTGTATGTTTGTTTTGTGTTTCGTGTGAGCAACTCACTCAAAACGAAAACTCTGGTTAGCACCAGTGAGCCGTTTTAAAAATACACTAAGTATTGTTATAACGGCTACTATCAATCGAAAAGTGCTACAGAAAGGTTTTGAGAAAATATAGACTGAAATTTAAGAACAGACAATCTTTGTGCGGGAGGGATTTTTCGCTGCTTCTCATAGTGCATAAGATATTTCATGTAAGCGATTGGTTTAATTTGTACAGGGATGTTGTGATAATCGCATCGGCAAATGCGGAGCATCCGCATCGATTTGGGCATCCGCATCGCAATAATCGATTCGGATGTTCATGCGGATGCGGATGCAGAACATGTCGCGACAAAGTGAGGCTTGCGACCTTTAAAACACAACGTAATAAATGAATAAAAGCAGAAATGGTGCAACTAGTTAAACATTTAAATTTGACCCGTATCCAGATGTTAATAAGATCTTAAGTTACCTGTGTAAGCATCTGCAGCTGGTTGGCTTGATCCTTTACTACTACAGCCAACATGTGAGGCAGAGGGACTTTGACCTTCGTACTCAGTTGTAAAGAACGAACGAAGCGGGTTTCACGTCGTATTGTGTCCGCTTGCTGTGGAACAAAAATTGTTATCAGGCAGATCTTGAGATCTCCTTGGGATTTCAATTCTACAGCGTGAATTTTTAAAGTGTGCGTGCAACTATGTGGAATGTCGAATACTGAAAGGAGTACATTATTGGATTTTTGATAAATCAGTCAATTCTTCATTAACAGGCAACGTCTAAATTGTTTTAATAAGATCATGCACTTTTGAACCAATGAGGGTTTTCTGAAATGTCAAATACCAGGTGGCAGCACTGAGGTGTCAGTCCCAAACAACCTATCAAATCGCTTGTTTTCTGACATTTGTTAGTAGATCTCGGCGTCATGTTAATGTCAAAGTCACTTTTTCAATTAAAAGAACCTCTCTCCTATATTGCGCCAACTGGTGGAGTAAATTTTCCTGAAAACTCTCATTCACCAAACCAGTTCCGTCACTCGTCCCTCGTTTTTGGTTGTTTTTACTGTCCCTTTCTTATGTTTGCCCCGCATGGCAAACATAAGAATATAGGAAAGGGAGAGTTTCAAAAGGCCACTTATTAGGAACAATCTATCAAATTTCAGTTTTATCTTTATCGCTGAAGCATTAGGTTCAAGGCTGAAAGGGAAAATTACCTGATTCTAATAAAGTGGCCTTTTTAGACCCGCCGGGACAGTCTTCAAATAAATATCTTCTTCTAATTTTACAAGTCAGAAATTTCCTGGCAATATAATGGTAGTTACCAGTTGTCTGAATATCGCGAGGCACTCCTGCACATGGTAGGACTCGGTGACGGCGTCCGTGAAGCCGATCTGCTTGGCCAGCTCGCACAGGCAGCGTCTGTTCGTCACAGGGACCAGATCGTCACTGCAACGGAAAATCACGACTATTAACGAGTTTTAGTGGCATCAATACACAAGAAAAAGCATCGTAGCAAAGCAACAAAAAGAACCGCGACGTAAAATGCGCGTACGTGTGTCTGGGAGCGGGCGCGCACGTGTTGAGCAGCGCGGGGGCCATCGGCGTCGAGTTGACGCTGAAGTACCTAGGGCTCGTCCTCGACAGCCGGTGGAACTTCGTGGAACACTTCTGACGTTTGGCACCCAAACTGGAGCGGGCCGGGGCTGCTTTCAGGCGGCTCCTGCTAACCTAGAGGGGGGGGGGCAAAGGCCTCCTGCCGGAGGCTCTACGCGGGGGTCGTGCGGTCCATGGCCCTTTACGGGGCCTCGGTGTGGGCGCGTCCCTTGAGGCGGCGTGCTGCCCACTATCTGAACGCGCCCCAAAAGGTGGTGGCCCTAAGGATGGCCCGAGGGTACCGCACGATCACGCGCGAAGCGGCGTGTCTCCTTGCCGGATTGCCGCCATGGGATCTGGAGGCGATGGTCCTCGCGCGCCTGCATGATTGGCGCGCGGAGGTTTTGCGCCGGGGGGACAAAAGGCAATTTGTCGCGCAGCGGACAGACTTCCGGCGCGATCTCATGGCGACAGGGAGACGACGACTGTCACAACCCAGCGCAGGGCACGCCACGATAGTGGCGATAAGTCCCCTCTTTGAGCAGTGGCTAGAGAGGCGCCACGGCGTCCTCACCTTCCGTCGGAAGCAGGTCCTTACCGGACACGGATGTTTCGGGAGGTACCTGCACCGAATCGGGCGGGAGGAAATGCCCGGGTGTCACCACTGCGGGGATTGTCCGGAGGACACGGTGGGGCACACTGTGCAGTGTACAGGTGTGCCCCGCTTGGGCGGAGCACTGCCGTGTCGCGGCGATTGGCGGCGACCTCTCGCGTCCGGCCCTGGTCCAAGCCACGGTCCGGAGCGAGACGGAATGGGACGCCGCCACCTCCTTCTGCGAAGCAGTCATGCTAGTGAAGGAGGTGGCGGAGTGGGAGAGATCCTCTCGTCCCGGCCGCCGTGGTAGACGCCGCGGGCGTCGGAGGCCACCGTAGGCGCGGGCCTGTGGACGGTGAGCTATGGGTGGCTTGCCGTCCGTCCGTCTCATGACGACAGGTCGTGTCGACGGCGCACTAGTGTTCCACGCGCACCTCAAAGAGAGTCAGCATACAGAGGGGCCCGAAAGGGCCGACGCCTGCCGGAGTCGCAGGACTATTCGATAGAGATATCGTGGCTCCGGAACACAAAGGGCAATGAAGGAACATGGATGGGTCTTAGTCAGTAGAAGTCTGACACTCCCTCCCGCTTCACCCAGAGCGGTCCCCCGCTCTGGGTGAAGCATTGAATGATTTCCATCCCTAAAAAAAAAAAAAAGAACAGCGCGGGGGGAGCGAGTGCTGCTAGTATACTGTACCTGTACTGCGCCTCGCACGTGAGGTGTGCGCAGAAGTGCGCGTACGTGTGTCTGGGAGCGGGCGCGCACGTGTTGAGCAGCGCGGGGGGAGCGAGTGCTGCTAGTATACTGTACCTGTACTGCGCCTCGCACGTGAGGTGTGCGCAGAAGTGCGCGTACGTGTGTCTGGGAGCGGGCGCGCACGTGTTGAGCAGCGCGGGGGGAGCGAGTGCTGCTAGTATACTGTACCTGTACTGCGCCTCGCACGTGAGGTGTGCGCAGAAGTGCGCGTACGTGTGTCTGGGAGCGGGCGCGCACGTGTTGAGCAGCGCGGGGGGAGCGAGTGCTGCTAGTATACTGTACCTGTACTGCGCCTCGCACGTGAGGTGTGCGCAGAAGTGCGCGTACGTGTGTCTGGGAGCGGGCGCGCACGTGTTGAGCAGCGCGGGGGGAGCGAGTGCTGCTAGTATACTGTACCTGTACTGCGCCTCGCACGTGAGGTGTGCGCAGAAGTGCGCGTACGTGTGTCTGGGAGCGGGCGCGCACGTGTTGAGCAGCGCGGGGGGAGCGAGTGCTGCCAGTATACTGTACCTGTACTGCGCCTCGCACGTGAGGTGTGCGCAGAAGTGCGCGTACGTGTGTCTGGGAGCGGGCGCGCACGTGTTGAGCAGCGCGGCCAGGCCGAGCGGCTTCAAGCGCGCCAGGTGCTGTCTCCAACGCTGGTCGTCGAATTCCACGCAGAATGGTGCGTTCTGGTCGTGTGTTAGATCCAGTACCTATTATATTAAAGGTTATTAGGTACTCATTATGCACAAGTCTGTACGGGTATATAGTCAACATGAGATGACAGGTTGCGTCCCACATCAGCGCTTATAAATATCGCTATCGATAAAACTATTAGTAATTAGTTCAGCAAACTATACTTAGTAATGTAATTACTAAGTATAGTTTAAACTAGCAATAGGACCATTTGCTTGCTCGTAGGACGTTTTGCTACACAGAAGTTATTTTAGCTAGCAGGTGATTGATTGCATTTCAGGTCTACAAATACCAATAACGGCCTTAGAGCTGTGAAGTGGCCGACCGAACTTTTGGTGTCGGCCAAAAATCTGTTTTCGGTTTAGTTTCAATTGCAGTGGCCATCCAGCCGCAACTTCGGCCGAAACCGAAACTACATTCGAGTTTCGCGTTGCGATCGGACATGTTCCTTGTCGATGCATCGCTCGGACGGGTCGAAGCGACGATCCGTCATTTTGCCGTACTGCGCTGTTTTGAGTCGTATCAGACTTGTTTGTAATGTACTTTTTCACTACCCATGCTCCGAAAATAGGCTTGAAGTTGCCTGAGGAGTGGTTTGGAAGCATTACTTTGCAGCTCTAGGGAGAATCGTTTTCTACTGACAGCCGTCGAATCATAAAAAAAACCAATGATGAAATGTTATGGCTGAATAGCAGGCCGGTCACAGAAAAAAAAACAAAAATGGCGGGAAAGCGGCAATCCTGTTTTTTTTTTACTTCCTTGTTTATCGTAATGAAAAGCACAGTGATCACCTCGGGTGAAATACATATTTAGGCCCTCGAACTATTGGCTGATTTAGTCCCGAGACGGCGTTAGCTGGTTGGGGCTAAGTCAATTATTTTCACCCCTGGATAACAATGTACTATTTTGCCTTGAATATCGCTTACCATCAGGTGAGATAGTGGTCAAAGGGGTAGGTACCTATCAATAATAAGAAAAAGTATATTCAAATATAAAATATATATGAAAATCCTAAAAACATTTGGAAGTTTCGGTTTCGGCCGAGATTGAGACCGAAATAAAACTAGTTTCGGTCTGACACTCTACAGCCATATCGCCAAAGCATTTAACAATCTGGTCTCAAACATAAATTATCGGCCTTTTTAATGTTTTTTACTAGAATTAATTTGTTACCTAGAAAGAAAGAAAAATGTTTATTCAAACCAATTTTCGCTGGTAGTTTACATGGTAATGTACATCATATATTTTTTTTAGTTTTATCATACTCTTATTTTAGAAGTTAGGGGGGGGGGCACATTTTACCACTTTGGAAGTGTCTGCCGCGCAAACTATTCAGTTTTGAAAAAAATGATCTTAGAAACCTCAATATCATTTTTGAAGACCTATCCATAGATACCCCACACGTTTGGGTACGATGAAAAAAAAATATTTGAGTTTCAGTTCTATGTATGGGGACCCCCAAAACTTATTGTTTTTTTTTGTTTAAGTGTGAAAATCTTTATGCGGTTCACGAAATACATCTACTTACCAAATTTCAACAGCATAGCTGTTAAGGTTTCGGAGAAAAGTGGCTGTGACATACGGACGGACGGACAGACAGACAGACATGACGAATCTATAAGGGTTTCGTTTTTGCCATTTGGCTACGGAACCCTAAAAAGTTAAATCAAGTAAAACTAACACTACTAAAAATAAGTTAACAAAAGAAAAGTGCCTGCTATGATGCCACGGATACACTTACGGAACACAGGACATACTAAAATACAAATAAAATAATGATTATAACAGTTACACATGTTAATCTAAAACATAAATAATTTTAAAATCGACCAAAGCCCTACACTCCAACCTACTTCAACAATAGTAGAAGGCTCAGCGGTCTTCGTGCCCTCAAGGGGCGCGTCGACCTGTTCATCGCTCTGGTGCCCCATGGAGCCCACCAGGCTAGTCTTGCTGGAATTGTGTGACGATGGACTGGAGTTGCGCAGGAAGAACACTTTCTCTGCCGTGGGGTTCGGCCAGGATAGGATGCCTTTTTTGTCTACGCAGCTGAGTGCCTGTGAAAGATCACTAAGAAGATAAGTTTATGTGAGAAATTCCAACAACTTTTGATTCCCATGCACAGTTTTGGCAGTCCTGCAGACCATGTCCTCGCTACCGGTAGGGATGCTGAAGAACGGCCTACCCAGAGGCTCAAGAGGAAATCCGGGCAGAGGGACTTTTGTGAAAAAAGTTATAATTGGAGGTTTGGCGCTCGCCTGTTTACTCCACCAATATTGACAGAATTAAAAGATATTTCATAATTAGAAGGATACAAACTGCGCCCCTATATTTGACCAATTCCATTAATAGTTGTCAAAGTACACACACGTTGACAGCCGGCTATATAGACAATTTTGAGCCTTTTTTGAAGGTTCTAGTGCGTATATGGATAATATATCATCAAAAAGGAAAATCATAGAGGCACAGTTTATTTTAGTCTCATTCATTTTATGAAATATTTTTTAAACCTCGAAGTATGACTTTTTACTCAAATGCCTCTCCGCCCGCATTTCCTCTTAAGGCTCTCAGACTGCAGGTTGGACTCGCTCATCGCTTGGATCAGAGGGTCTCTTGCGTCTTATTAATGCGAGGGTGTTTGTTTGTAAGTACTTCTTTTACGCAGAAATGGAGAAACGAATCGACGTGATTTTTTGCATGAAAATAGTTTCTTAGCCGGATAGTGATATAAACTACTTTTTATCTCGAAAAAATCCACGGTTCCTGTGGAAAAGACTAAGGAAGCAAAGTCGCAGCTAAATGAAATTGACTCACCGACAACGAGCCCAGCACATGCACAATGTTGGAAGTCCTGCAGACCATGTCCTCGCTGCCGGTCAGGATGCTGAAGAACGTCCTGCCCAGAGACTTAAGGCTCTCGGGCTGCAGGTTGGACTCGCTCATCGCTTGGATCAGAGGGTCGCTCGCGTCTTCCGATATTGAACACGACTTCGGACGGACGTACTTTTGACGAGTTTCTGATAGGAGTTTGAATCTGAAAATTGATAAAAAACTTACGTAAATAATTGTTTTTTTTTTTATTTCTTTATTATCTCTTCTACAAACAAACCTTTATGAAACATACATAAGTTTTGTTTAAACTACACACAGTTTGCTGGGGACATGTTTATAGTGACTTATGAATATTTTCTTTATTGTTCTCTAATTATCACAGACACAGTACAAAGTCAAGGTACACCTAATGGATACCGGTGTCTGTTGTAGTTAAAACCTGTATTACATATAAGATTACGAATGTTCTGATTCGTTACAGTCGTAAAATTCTTGTACCATTCCACCATCAAAGACATTTAGAAACTCAGTTTCTTTCATTACTTCTATCCAGTAATTTTAAATCAAGAGTTCCATCCAAGCAAAGTTTACTTCTTTGGGACGCGTCTGCCAGAAACCAGCTTGATGTCCTTGACTCAATGGGCTTGTGTCCTGAAAAAATCTAATTAGTCCACAAAGAAAAAACACGGTTCAAATATTTTTTGATAATCTAACTGACGATTATCAAAAAATATTTGAACCGTGTTTTTTCTTTTGTTACGGGAACCAAAATTGACGAAGTTACGACGCTTTTAAAATTCTCAATACGTCACACCTTCGCATAATTTTTACTGAGTCGTGACGTCACGAGCCCCCACTCGCGAGTTTTGATGCGTTTTATATTTGTCAATATTCACTGATTTACAAAAACAAAATGCCCATTATTTATCAATACTCTGACGGACTAAATAGTTTTGCAATTTGTGGATGATGGAATCTAGCCTATTGAGAATCTAGCTAAGGGGACCATCGGCAATGACAGAATCGTCGAGTCGACGCCAAAAAATCTTGAGCTTCGACGCCGAGTTACCTACCTATCGGTTTTCTATCGGTTGTATTTTGGGGAGTGTGCGACGGTATTGCATAGTTTAATTCCGCGAAGCAAATTCCATCAACGACCGCAAGACGTACTGCGATGCGCCACCGGTACATGATGGACAACCAACCTACACGAAGAAAACGTTTTGGGAACACATTCATTGTGCGTACAGATTAGGAGTGGAATTCCCTGCCAGGGTCTGTGTTTCTTGATAGCTACAACCTGAGAGTATTAAAGTTAAGAGTGAATAGATTACTTCTAGGCAAGCGTGCTCCATCTCCGACCACATCGACGCTTACCATCGGGTGAGATAGTGGTCAAACGTGTGACTAGAAAGTAAAAAAAAGAAAAAAAAACTTACCTAGCCAATCCATAGCAGTTCAAAGTGACCCAGGCGATAGGAAAAACAATCTGCAGTAACGGCAGCGAGGCCGCAATGGTCTGTAGAAAATAGATTTCCGTCCAGTGCGTGACGCCAGGTAGGTGGTAAACGTGACGGATGAAGCTCGCTATCACCACCAGCGATATGACGAGGGGTAGCACTATGCCTTCCATAATTTTTACTGTACACTGCAACAGAATAATCGATTTACATAGTAAAGAACCCTAAAGGAAGACTAAATAACAAAAGCTGCACGGGTCGACCTTCAAGGTTAAGTAATTCATCTGGTCGGTCTGTGGATGGGTTTAACTTCTTAAACATCTTAGCATACCGAGACTCCTCTGTACACGAAAGCACTTTAGGCCATGGGTCCCGGCTCTCATTTGAAGATCTCATTTGTGAACCAAACGGCTGAGTAAGCTTTCAGAGGCACGGAGGAGTTTCGATATATTGAGATGTGACCCATCCACAGAACGACCCCGGCGATGGTTAACCTTGAAGATCGACCCTTGCGGCTGTTATTATGTAGCCACACATAGTACATATACACCGGAAAATTGCAAACGTCGTATAATTGTAAAATATCGCGTGAAATTGTAAAATATCTTTTCTTAATAAGCCACAGACATATTTATTTATAAACTAAACAACACATAATAAACTAACAAAAAATACAATTGGTGTCCTTATCGCATTCTGCTATCTCTTCCAGGCTACCTGGAATGAATAGAGAAAGCCTGGACACTACATGGGGTTGCACTTGATGCAAATATATATACCTACATAAGCTATTTGTTGCACAGACAAAAAAGTAGGTAATACAATATACCAAAATAGATACATAAATACATACATATTAAATATAACGAAAAAACAGAAAGACATATTTAGTAGAAATAGGAAAATATGTAACAATAAAAAAAAAAATATAATATATCGAAAAGTAATCACAATGACACTATTGAATTTTGATGGAATTCATTGTGTACAAAAAGTTTTTTTAATAATATGTATATTGATAAAGCATAGCCTAATTAAGATTTTTTACAATCTTGCGGAGTCTGCAATTTTCCGGTGACGTATAAATAAACATACGGAAAAAAAATAAAAAATTAACATTTGGCGGATTTGATTTCGGGATTGAAATTCAGTTTTGTCAAAAGATGCTTACCAGGTACCTCTGCTTCTCAAAGATTGTCACAGGCCTGACGGTGGCCTGTTCCAGGGCTAACTTCAAGTTTTTCAGGTAGGGCGTCTCGCACATTCTATAGGCCTTGTTACGATGTGGTGTGCGAATACGGGGAGTGCTAAAGTTATCTTTTTGCTGAAAAAAATAATATTTATTTAGTCTAGAAGGAGGCATGCCACAGAAGTGATACGACTATGTACAAATGTAGCGTGGCCTACTGCAGCACACGGGGAGGCTACACACGTTTATTGCAAGAATATTTATTATTTATTTATTTAAACTTCTCGCACAGAGAGGTACCAAGGCGGACCTAGAGGTAGTTAATAAATAATAATATCCTTGGACATTTCACACAACGCCATATTATAGTCCCAAGCTAAGCAACCTAATGCTTGTGTTATGGTAACGAGATGGCTGATAAACTACTTATATACATTTTTTTTTTTGTAAATACATACATATTATTATAGATAGAAAAACACCCAGACTCGGAACAAATACTTGTAGGTCGTACAAATATTTGTTCCGTGCGGGAATCGAACCCGCAAATGCCTTAGGCATTCTCTACCAGTCAACCAAGGGTGGCGAAGAGACTGCAGAGAGATGGCAGGTGCTCTCTTTGAGAGAGACAATTATATAAAAAAAAAATACTATTATTTATATACCTACCTATACTATATCAAACATTTAGGTATATGTATACAAAATCAAGAGAAAGACGTGTTAAAATAACTCTACGCTATTTATTTAGAAAATAACATAGTAAAAAACAACAAAAAACCGGCAAGAGCGAGTCGGACTCGCGCACCGAGGGTTCCGTACAAACCTGTAGGTATTATGAAATATAATTGACGTATTAAAAAAAAACTACTTACTAGATCTCGTTCAAACCAATTTTCGCTAGTAGTTTACATGGTAATATACATCATATTTTTTTTTAGTTTTATCATTTTAGAAGTTACAGGGGACATTTTACCACTTTGGAAGTGTCTCTCTCGCAAATTGTTCAGTTTAGAAAAGAATGACATTAGAAACCTCAACATCATTTTCAAAGACCTATCCATTGATACCCCACACGTATGGGCTTGACGAAAAAAAAAAATTTTGAGTTTCAGTTCTAAGTATGGGGACCCCCAAAATTTATTGTTATTTTTTTCTATTTTTGTGTGAAAATCTTAATGCGGTTCTCAGAATACATCTACTTACCAAGTTTCAAAAGCATAGTTCTTATAGTTTCGGAGAAAAGTGGCTGTGATATACGGTCGGACAGGCAGACAGACGGACGGACGGACAGACAGACAGACATGACGAATCTATAAGGGGTCCGTTTTTGCCGTTTGGCTACGGAACCCTAATAAACACAACATGACATAGTTGTAGGAACATATTCGTGTATAGCGTGTACCGCGTGCTGAGCGTTGAATCATATGAGTGCCATATTCGAGCAGGCCACGCGTGTACGAATGACGTCAAATGATGCGTAGCGTGTCCGTGGGTTGACGTGGAGACAATCTCATACATTTTCATTCAAGGCGAAGCCACACACACGTGCGTAGCCACTCCGTGCACCGTGTTGGATTGCCGCCTTTATGCAAATAAAATGCTTGTCTCGTATCATAGCGATAATTTACGTTTTATCATACATAAGGTTCGAATTGCAATGAACGCATGCTCATGAATGGATTACCGGAGTTGTAGGCTGGAAGATCTGTCCAAAGAACTGCTCTGGGTCCTCTGGCTGCAATCCTCGACAGTGGCCAGGCACCTCCTGGCCTGGTCTCAGCACTATCACGTCTCCTTCCACCAACAATGCCCATGGCAAATTCACTATGGTTGCTGAAATAACACATTCTATAAGGATTATCCTTACGGTTACCTTATTCTATGAGCGGTCTAAGCACCTGCCAGCCCGTCCCTTAAATGTCGTATTAGATGTATTGGCTGGAAGTCATTTAGGCCATTGATCTCGTTAGCTGCGACATTTACCCTTATTTATAACCAAACTGGTTTCTTCTTGCAACTCTGAGGGTTCCTTACAAATACAAATTAATTTATTCTGGCAAATAGAAAACATTACATTTAAACGTGATTCGAGCCTCCAGTTAAGCAAACAATGCCTATATTAGAAGGATCCGTTCCACCAGCATATAAAACGCTAAATCTTTTAAAATTTTCATCGGCGAGGCCTATGTTCTTTTTCTAGAATGTTAATGCTGCGCTGCATATTGCAGTTTTCGATCAGCGACCTCTTGTTGAGTTTTCTGAAAAAGTATGCTATTTCGAGGCATCGTTTTATTTTTCCTGTAATCTTTACATAAGCTTCTATCATATAATGTCTGATTTTTCTCTATGCAAACTTCAAAGATAAAATTTCAAAAAAAGAAATAGATTTTCCGTCAAAAGTCGAAAAATAAGCGGCCCAAAAAAATAAATATTTTTTTTTTAGAATACGCTTATAGCGCTATTTCATATTATAACCCACATGCCTTAGTACTACTAGCTTGCTCTATTATTCGCTAAATTGCACTTCCAATTTTTAAGAACAACTTTCAGACGCTGTTGCAAAAAAACATACATTTTTATTTTTTTCTTATTTGCAAAATAATTGAGCTAACGTCATCTAAAATTGTTCCAAATTTCAAGTTAATCTTGAAATCTCCAGCTGTGGTAGACGGCCAGACTTAGTCACACCATAAGGGTTCCTTTTTACCATTTAGTTACGGAACCCAAAAAAAATATGTACAATTAGCCATTCAACTATTTTTATTTGTTTTTTAGTTCGTCACAATTTTTTTTTTTAATTTAGCACATCCAGTGATGTGTCGTCTTAGTCATTAGATTAGGTTCAAAATGACGCGAGTCGTGCCCTTAAAATATACTCCGTAAGAAACGGAACCCTTACAGGATCACTCGAGTGTCTATTGTTGGGAACAAATTAGAAAATACTTAAAGAAAAAGTTTTCAAACTGTGCCGTTAGAAATATCAAATTGAAGAGCTTATCGTGAGGGTTTTAATTAGTTTTTTCATAATTTTAAAATAAACATATTTAAAGTTATTCAAGAAATATGAAGATAAGAAATTATCATTAATATACCTAACCTTGAAAAAAATTTTTTGATAATAGTTCTTTACTTATAGATTACAGGAATACCTGTTAGAAGCCTATAGTGTTAATACAACATGTTACAAAAATAAAAGTTAGGAACCTTACTTCGGAAATACTTTTGTAAAATAAACTTTATTCATGCTGCAAACATTGAAACGAGATCACATGTCTCTTTTATGGGGAGCGCTTTATTTCAATATTTGTTGTAATAGCGGCAACAAACACACTCTGTGAACTGAAATTTCAACTGTCTATCAATTACGGTCATGAGATAATGCCCGCTGGCAGACAGACGGACGGAAAGCGGAGGCTTACTAAAAGGGTCCCGCTGGCATTTATGTACGGAACCCTAAAAATGAAGGTTCTTACAATCTCGATAGGTCCACTGCAGGATCACACATGGTGAATATGGGGCACACAAATGAGGATAATAGGTTTCCTTCCATTTTGAACTCTCTATGGCTTCATCCAAAGTTTCTGTAATGTACAACACAAAGAACAATATGATAATAATATTGAATATAAAATTGATTATCAATCATACTTACTTGTTTTATCGGCAATTTTACAAACAAAATAAAAATAATAACTAAAAATAACAAATTAACTAAAAACTAAAATCAATTTCTTGGCTATATGTGAAATTTGATTAAATACGATGTATCAATTGAGAATATGCATGCGATTTTTTTATTTGCAAAATAAAACACTTATTAGCTCTTATAAACAATTATGAAATTATTTTTCAAATACCTTCATCAGTGAAGCTTCAAAGATTACAATTAGAAAGAGAAGTCCGATATGGACTTTGACTTCACAGTCCATGACGCCTATACATATGCCATAGAAAACAGCGTTTTCGCCAGATGGACGGATATATTTGTTTAAAATAACTATATCTCGTTTGTATTTCGAGCAATTTAGATTCTATTTTCACTGTAAGTATTATATTTTTGTATATTTTTAGATAAATCGTATAGATAATGAATATATTTTTCATGCATATTCCCTATTCATAAATAGTAGAAATTATATATTTAATTAATTATAAAGTATATATAGTAATTAATTATATTACATAATTAATGTTAGTATTATTTTAATGATTTTTAACTATAATCAAGCTATTATTTACCGCGACTCCCTCTTTACTCCCGGTGAATAATACCTTGTTTAAAGTAAGGTGTAAGGAGGACTATCTCTGTGTATGAAAAAGTGTCCGTCGAAATTCTTTAAATTAGGGTGGCGCTACAATCGCATCAGGATAAATTTTATGGGGTATGGGTACTGAGTAGGATAGAAGAACAAACAAGGAAAGAAAAACTTCCACTTCATATATGGCGCATTTAAAAAAGTTTTATAACAGTTCACTACAATCAAATTTTTTTTTAAAAAGTTCATAAAAATTAAATAACTCTCCACGTTTTATCATAGCAGTTATTTTCGGTTATAATTGCAAAATTATTTTGGACTACCTACGTAAATAGTAGAAGTTTAGTATACTGTACTGTCACCAACAACTAAGGTCAACAAAAATATAATTTTTCATTGCTCGGAAAGTAGACCTGAAATTGCCTGACGAGCGGGTTGAAAGTAGTACTTCGCAGCCCTAGGGAGAATCGTTTTCGACTGACAGCCGTCAAATCATAAAAAAAACAATGATGAAAATGTTATGGCTAAGCAGCAGGCCGTCAAAGAAAAATAAAATTCTCGAGATTTGCGAAAGAGAGCTTGCTCTGCTATACGAAAGTATGAAACTTTCGTATAAGTAACAGAGATTTATATTAACATGATGAGTTCATCAGATTCAGATTCATGTTTTTATTTGTACTTTCCTTGTATTTGTAATGAAAAGCACAGTGTTCACCTCGGGTGAAAGACTTATTTAGCCATCTAGTATCAATGAGTAGCAAAACTGGTAGTCTAGATCCTTCTAGACTTTTCTGTGGTAGAACATTCTAGATGATTCTGCAGTAGAGGGTACTGGAATCAACTGACGCCCTATGCAGGGTATTCAAGAAGTCAAGGTCATATTTAAGGGTGATATTGGGTAGCTGATATACATAAAGAAACAAATAACAAGTTGCCTTATTTTTGTGGAACCACCCGTGTACATCTTCTACACTGAAAGGGCTCAAGAATGTATCTGTTTGGTACACTTTAGTTAGGTTAGTATTTTTGGGTGATAGAATTAAGTTTGCCAGATCGGACAGCCAAAATATATGGACTCAATTTGAAAATGTCAGGATTTTGTCTGGAGAAATAAATTTTAAATAAAAAGTTTATTTTTAAACTTAAGTTTACTTAAACAATTTAAGTAAACTTATACTAACCAATTTGGACTCTTTACCAGCTTTATTCAGATAAGATTTGAAATTAAAATGATTTTATTCTAATTACTAACTCAGTTTTCTTCCACAGTAAGCATTGGGTTTAGGGATAGATAACATAAAGGCAATTCTTTTATTTCATTGTTTTGTTTGGTTGCTTTCTTTTAAAATATTGAAGAAGTTCAGATTTTTCTCGAAGACCACGACAATTCAGTAAGTCTTGAAGTAAACAGTAGTCGGTAGAAGTGTTCACTATTGTTTGAAATATTAAGTATGTCATGCAATATGAATAGCTCTCTCCTATGAAATTTTGTACCTTATAGAGACAATACAAAGTTCTATATATAAAAAGTTGTTGTTTGCAGGTATAGCTTGTTTTTAAAATTTCAGATTTGATGCCAAAACGTTTTACTCACTACTGCAAACATTCCTTTCTGAGGTTCTATTTCTATTCCTTAAGAATATTTCAACCAACTGATGACTGATATTAGGTAGTTTTTTTTTTCATAATCCTGTCAATTTCTAGGACAGTGCATGCACCAATGAAAGTAAGTGGCAATATTGAATTATTATTTTGTATCTAGGAAATTCCAGAAGCTGTTTCTCAAGAGATTTTGAGTTTTGTTGGGAGACTGGAGATCATTAAAAGTGTCAGGAGAATCCAGACAAATCCTAAACATCTGGCAACCCTAGATAGAACACATTTGTTGTGGTGTGTTTTGTATTTATGAGTATTTTCACCTCTGGACAGATGCCAATGACTTCAAAATACAATTTAATGTAAAATTAATTGTATGTGTCCATTATATATGTCACCGGCAAATTGCAGACTCCGTAATATTGTTATAAATATTTATTCAATTACAATGTTTCGATATGTTTTGAAAAAAATGTACAATAAATCCCTACTAATTTTTAGTGTCCGATTATTTATCTGTGTCCTTTTTAGAAAAACTAGTTTACAATTTCATGTCATAGTAGTTTAAAATCTTACAGCATTTGCAATTTTCCAGTGACATGCAATAACACAGTTTATTATAAATAATATTGTACATACTAGCTGTCACAGTTTAAAAATGAATAATAGGGGACCATATTGACTGTGAAATAAAAGTAATGGGATGATTATAATTAATTACTTCAAAATGACTCCTAAGAAGCCAATAGAAATAAATAATAATGCCAATACACAAATGCACTTATCACTAAATAAATACAATTTAAATGACTAGTACACTTACCTAAAACTTTCCTTACTCTATGAGGTATTTCATTTCTATATAAATACTCTTCGTTGAATGCCACAAAGAAGTTTACTAACAATATTACAATTAAGAAAAATGCTTCCCATAGTAAATAGGCATGGGCTTGTACAGATTCGCCTAAAAGGTATGTCAGTATCAAGCAAACTATGTACACTAATGTTATTGTGTAAGCAACACCTGACAACAGGACTTTCTCTGATGAAAACGATATAATATTCCGTACCAACCCCAACCTGAAACATTTTTAGAAAATTAAAACGAATTCTTGTGTGACAAAGTTGTGACATAAACACATATATTTTCCCACTATCTTAAATGACATCAATAGAATGCTCCAGGCTCCACAGAATCGTGGAAAAAGTTAAACACTAACATACCCGTGGAAAAAGTTAAACACTAACATACCCAGTTGGATTTTTCTTCTTATACTCTTCTATAACATTCCGTATATCATCACGGAGTTTTATGAGTGCTGTTTTCGTTGTATAGCCCAAAGACTGTAAGTTACTATCATCCATTGTATCATATATCATTCACATAATTGACTCTTTATATATTGCAAATTGCACTGAAAACGTATGTTAATTATGAAATAATATGTGTAAAAACTAAATAATAAATTATTTTTATCAACACTGGACACTGGTGAAGGTTGCAGTTTCGTTCTGAAAGTTTCGCATAAATTGCATAATTTTGAAATGTCAAAACTGATTTTATTATTTTATGGTTGCAGTTTCGTTCTGAAAGTTTCGCTTTATGCTTATATTGCATAATTTTGAAATGTCAAAACTGATTTTATTATTTTATTTAGTACTTAGTACAGGGTGGTAAAATTAAAAACGTGAAAAAATAAATATGAACACTTTTAATGTTATTACCATTTTTAAAACGATTGGAACAAATATTTGAAGAAGAAATATCAGAAATACATCCTTAAATATAGTCGCCAGAACATCAAGCTACCCGAAACTGTAAATTTTTTCCAATCAATCTTGAACCTTATGGCTTTTATGATAAATTTGGAAATACAAGGGATTTGATTTGTTATGTCAGACTTGTCAAAGTCACATGTTTGATTCGTACGGGTACATAGAAAAATATGATCGGATACAAGCATATTTTTTATTGGTTCATTTGGGGTTGGCGCAACACGTTTTTTTCTTCCACTCTGCCCTATCAGCCGTCAAACTTTCACAAATTCCCTTTTCTTTCAAATCGCTTCTCACACAATACCTACATCCATCTTTTCTTTGGCCTTCCTCTCCCTCTCCATCCATCCACATTTATGTTCATTACTCTTTTAGTTAAATGCGTTTCCTCCCTCCTCTTCACATGACCATACCAAGACAAGCAATTCCCCAATTCCCTTTTAATTTTTCCGTGACTGGTGCCACTTATAAACTACCTTTAATGTAGTAATTTCTCACTTTATCCATTCTTGTTACTCCATACATCCATCTCAACATTCTCATCTCCGCCACATGCAAACAATTTCATCCGTCTTTTTCACAGCCCAACATTCGAATTCATTAATTACGACAGGTCTTATCACGAACTTGTAGATTTTTCCTTTCAACTTGAGGGGCATCCATGGGTCGCAAGTGGTCCCAGTGACCTGTCACCATTTCATCCATCCTGAGTTGATCCGGTGCATTACATCTCGGTCTATATCGCCATCCCCCTGAACAAGCGACCCGAGGTACCGAAAGTCGGAGGAGAGATCGGTATAGGCGTTCCGGTGAGAGATATAGGAATAGGACTGGAGAGACCGCCGAAATTGCAGAACAGGTATTCTGTTTTTGTTCTGCTCAATTTCAGGCCAACTCTCTCCAATCTTTGCCACCACGTCTCCAATCTGCTTTGGACCTCTAGGCTTTCGGCAACCAGCACAATGTCATCAGAAAACAACATACACCAGGGAGCCTCCTCCTGGGTGTCCGACGTCAGAGCGTCCATTATCATCAGGAAGAGATAAGGGCTGAGGGCCGACCCCTGGTGCAAACCGACTGCCACACTGAAGCTGTCAGTGGTGCCCACTGTAGACTTGAGTACTACATCGACTGTACATCGCTCGGATCAACTGCACATACTTCCCAGGCATACCTTTCTCCTTAAGGGCCCACCACAAAACCTCACGAGGCACCCGGTCATATGCCTTTTCGAGGTCAATGAATACCATAATTATGCAAGTTTTATGCACAGTTCTATATTTCTCGCACAGCTGGCGGATAGCGAAAATGGCATCCACTGTACCCCGACCAGGCATAAAACCGAACTGGTTCAGTGAGATTACACTCTCTTCTCTCCACTCCAAATATTTTCCTCATTCATCAGTTTTTCAAAGTAGCCCTTCCACCTATCCCTAATCTTTTTATTTTATCTTCCGATAGAAGCATTCCAGCTTCATCCCTTATACATCTTAAACGACTAACATCCTTCGCCTTCCTCTCTCTGGCTCCAGCAATACGGTACAGGTCTTTTTGGACAGCTGGACTATCCAGTGTGTGTACGACACACTGGATAGTCCAGCTGGCCAAAAAGACCTAACTTGTCCTGAGCTTTTGCTTTTGTTATTGCCACGGCTTCCTTAGTTTTTTTCTTTAATGTATCATACTCACTCTTTTTTTCAGCTTTCAAACTATCGTTTTCCAGTCCCACACTCTGCCATTCCTTGAATTTCTTCTTTTTTTCTTTTAACACTTTCTGTATTTCTGTCGACCACCACCATGTATCCCTCTCTATTGTGCCTCTTCCTTTTGTTTCTCCCAAAATATCCTTCGCTGCTTACCTAATGCAGCCAGCTATCTCATTCCAACTTTCATTCACACTTCTATCATTCATGTCTACCATTTCTATCATTTTGTCTACCACTAGCTCTCTAAAATCCTTCGCGCAATCTTTCTTCTTTAGCATATGCCATTTTATTTTAGGGGGAGGACGCTTTTTGCTTTTTTTTTTTACCCTGTATTTTTATTACTACTTCCATCACGAGGAGTCTGTCGTCTGTGTTGCGAGAACAAGTCTTCTCCTGGCAGCACTTTTGCGCCTAACTAGAAAATAGTATATTTGGGTCTTGCGGTTACCACTTTTGTATGTGACAAGGTGTTCGTCTCTTTTCTGGAACCAAGTGTTGGCTACTGCCAGGTCATATCATCATTCTTCCTACATGCCCATTAAAATCACCTCCAACTATCAATTCCTCATGCACGGGGATGGTCATGATACTTGTATCAAAATCCTCCCAAAACTTCCCTTTTATTCTTTCATCACATCCTACTTGCGGTGCATGAAGTATCACACTATCCATCATAACTTCCACAACTATCAATCTATCATTAATCGTTTTTACCTCCATCACGCTTTCTTTCAATTTATTATCATATACAATTCCCACGTCATTTCTTTTACCATCACTTCCACAATAGAAAAACTTGTATCCTTCCCCAATTTCCCTCGCCTTTGTTCCCTTCCACTTAGTTTCCTGCAAACACGTTACATTTATTTGTCTACTTGTTAATACGTCCGCTAACTCTCTTGCTCTTCCAGTCATAGTTCCAACATTCCAACTTGCATACCTCAATCTCACTGCCCCGGGTGGTGCAACAACCCTAGTCTATTTCCCACAGGGGCCGGGTACTGCCCCTGCGCGTCGCCTGTGGGGTACGCCCTAACCCAATCGCACATTCCATATGAAATCACCATGTTGCTAGAGATTTGGAAAAAGTTTACAGTCAGCCGCCAGCCTGACACCAAACCTCCTTGGGAATGCTGTTGCTGATGGTTTAACCACCACCACGCGGGTGCTGAATGAGTCTGTACGGTCTCAAAATTTCCCTTAGTCGCCTCCTACGACACCCATGGGATGAAATGGGGTGGCAATATTCTTAATCCGGTGCCACACGGATTCAGTAGGGCGAACGTACGCTATTCCAATTCAATACCATTCGACACGAAAAGCAATTTCCCATCTCCGATTTTCCCCGGGTTTTAGGGAATCCAAATAGAGTGGCAATCTTTTTCGTCTACATGCTGCTAACTTCAGACGCTGTCAACCGAAAATGTTGCCAATGATAATTGCAATGTTTTATTATTGTGATAGTGTTTATTAACTCCTGCCCGCGACTTCGTATGCGCATATCCCGTTTTTCCGATCTCATAGGATTTTCGTGAAATCTTAGTGCTCCCCTACACTCCCCAAGGAAGCTGCATGCCAAATTTCAGCTTTCTACGACCAGTAGTTTTGACTGTGCGTTGTCTGTCAGTCACTCAGTAGGTAACGGAGGAATTTTATATGTCTGTGTTTTTATCGCTATCTGCCTGTTTAGCTCTTGTTATTCTCCATCAGAAAGTGGTACTGTGCTGTAAGGAACTGAACTACATGGGTATTTTACGAAGTAAATGAAACCGATTCCCGTCTATCTATATTTTGTAAAGACATGTTATGAATGGGAAATAAAACTTCTAAAGCTTGCAACATCGCTGTCAATCATTTCTGCAACTGCACGAACTGAACTGAAGTTGGCTTTTCTGAGAATTTCAATACTCCCAAAGTTTTCTTCTATTTATGTAAGTACTGTACTGTAGGCGATACAAAATTTTCGATGCAGAACAATTTAACGAGTCCCGGTCTCGCGTTTAAAACTTTATCGAGTATTCGATACCGGATAATACTAGCGTTTGTTAAATAAATGTTGTGTGCGTATAGTGACGGTGCTCAGTCAGTGTGTGTCATCGGTTGGGACTATCGGTGCGCCATTTAGCTCGCGATATAAAAAAAACAAGGAATGTGTCTATCGCCGCGATCGCTTTAGTTGAAACCAGTGCACCAGTTCGTGATGGAGTGACAGAATAACGCAGCAGTTATGGAAAATATATTTACAAATACCCGAAGAAAGTGCAAAGGGTTCCGAAGGGGGCCGCCGTTCGGACTATGGACGTGGTGTATTCTAATCAAATTTTTAATCAGTTTGCCGTGCATAATTTCTATGTGTCAAGGAGTAGACATTTCAGTTTCTGTGTACCCTGAGGGTATGATCACAGTTCCCTATGGGCAGCCCTTAGAGATATTCTGTATGGCTGACAAAGACAGTGCTGATAACTTGGAGTTTTTACTTGGTAGAAATGTTTTAGAATCTGTAAAACTGAATGAAACTACGAGACTGTTGAATATTACAAAGCCACATAAACAGATAAACACTTACTATTGTAAAAATAAAGCAACAAACAAACAATGCACCAGCAGAGTGCTGGTGGACGGGCCTCCATCCAAAGTCACAGACTTCGGATGCATATCCAAGAACCTTGATGTGCTGAATTGTACCTGGAATTGCCCACTGAACAACATCAGCGCAACATTCTACCAATTGACATTTTATGCAAATGGAAATACACTTAAGCCTCCTTGTAATGCAACCAGGAGTGGAGATTTAAGATGGTGTCAATGGGATTCCTCCAGCCAGCCTAGGTACAAACAGATGGAAGAGTATTACTACTTTGTTTTGACAGCTGAAAATTTTTTTGGCAAAATTACACAGAATTTTACAGTTGACCATTTCTCTGTTGTGAAGCCTGACCCACCAAAAGAGCTGAGAGTGTTGAGGAATGAGTCACACAGTGTGCTGCTTCAATGGAGGATTCCAAACAACATACATGACTTTCTTCAATGTGGAATTGTGCATAGGATAGAGTACCAAATTGCCAAAATTGATAACACAGCTTACTTTCGTAGTGTTGATGCGTCAAGCTTGCCAATTAAGAACATGACAAATAACTTCTTGCTCTCAAACTTACCATATGCACATATGTCATATGAGGTCAGGATATATATAAAGTCACTATTAGCCACAGAAGATAAGTTCTGGTCTGATTTTGCTTATGTGCTGTTCACTACTGCAAGTGAGAAGCCTCAGCGACCACCAGACACTATTGCTGGAGCATTTGCCCAATCTATTTTTGAAGACAAAAGAGTCATATATTTGTACTGGCAACAACTTGAAGAGTATGAAGAAGCTGGTGCGAACTTCACCTACAAAGTGGTTGCAATGAAAGGCTCTAAGGCACAGACATTGCTACCTGATAAAAACAAAAGCTTGAGTTATGTTGAACTGACTGATACAACTTTTGAAGCCATTGATGTTTTCATTTGGTCCCATAATGCAATTGGCTCATCTGTGAACAGCAGTCACCTTTACATTCCATCGAAAATAGATACTGAAGCACTAAATGTACCATCTTTTACCAAATTAGCCTATGAAAATGGTACATACAAACTGTCATGGGTTGGCATCAAGCATATAGACAACTACACGCTGATCTGGTGCCAGCACAATACAAGTCAGATTTGTACTGGACGCATGAACTTCACTGTTTTGGATCCTAATCAAAACACACATGTCATAGATTTGCCAAGAGATGGTAGATATCAGTTTGCAATATCAGCTAACAATGGATCCAAAACAAGTGGTATGACATGGGCATCTTGTGACATTTCTAAAGATGGTATTCAAATGTATGGGTTTCCTGTAAAAGTGAACCATGATGCTCCAGGAAAATCTTTTGTCAAAATCACCTGGACCATGTCCTGTACTCTACAAGAAGGCATTATAAAAGGATATCAAATAAATTACTGCCCTGTCTTAGCCACAAGCAGTGAATGTGACACTACTTTTGGGAACAAATCTACATATTACGTTTCTAACCCAACACAGATGGAAGTAAACATAACTGATCTGAAACCTTACACAACATATCAGTTTTTCCTGTCACTGGACACTACTTATGGCATAAAAACAATTGAAAATGCTTCTACAGGTGTCACCACCATTGAAGATACACCAACAAGTCCAAGAAATGTTATTGTTTCTGATGTACAAAGTGATTCATTAATCATTTCATGGGATCCACCATTACAGAAAAATGGCATAATAGGAAGATATGAAATTTCAAACAATAAAGAAGGAGATCCGGAGTGGTGGGTTGTCAAAGTTGATGAAAAGCTGCATGATAAGGATGATAAGAAAAAGAATACTACAAGAATGGAGTACAAACTAACAAAGCTTGAGGGGTTTCACAATTATACATTTTCCGTTAGGGCTTGTAATTCAGCTATTAGAAGTTGTTCTAAGCCCAGCCCTGACAATGGCATATATGTTCGGACAAGAATTGGGCCCCCCAGTATGTTGAGTGCACCTACAGTAAAAAATAATCCAGATTACTTGACATGGGAACTTCCGGATAAGCCTGGGGGAACTGTGGATCTCTATCAAATAAGAAGAGTAAAAGACGAAAGCACTTCACATAAGGAAGAGATACTGAACACAACTAATTTGAATTATTCTTTAATTCATTGTGAAGGTGTAGATGAAAGTGAAACCTATCAAGTCAGAGCAGTGAATTTTGATGAAGATCCTTACCACGGCATGCTAGGTGATAGTAAAGTAAAGCTTCCTGCAGAACAGAACAAAATACATCTTGAGTATCCAGGTCCATGGAGTCCCCCAAGCTCCGTAGCTTGTAGAAGCAAGGAAGGTCTAACCATGATTCTCATCCTTCTGGCTATTTGTGCAATAATAGGCATGATGTATGGTTCAATCAAATTATACAAAAAGTATAGAAAAATGGAGGATATAAAACCAGTCTTACCAAGTGGCTTAGGTATACCTGAAAAGGATATTTCTAAATACGCTTTTGGCGGATGGAATCCCACAAATAAGGACGACAAACCATCGTCAGATGAAATGTTGTTACTACCGAACAGTAGAACTACTGTGTCAACTCCAGAAACCAAGCAGAACACTGAAAATAACTGCGGCTCCAGTGACCACACGGACAGCACCGCGCTCTCGGACACGTCGCACGGAGCCGTCGAGCGACAAGCGTCCACTTCGGATGACGGCTCCGACTCGTCCTTGCACCTAGAAGTCGAACCCGTTAGGGACGACGACAATAATGTAACACAGGATGAGGATTCCTCAAACTCCGAAACTGACAATTCTAGAGAGAATTCCCCCTATTTTAGTGACAAAGCATTCAAGAAAAATCCTAGTGGATATGTACAACAACCTGTAGTGAATCCGGTCAGCGGTTACGTACAATCTGCCCCTGCAGCTCAAACAAGTCCCATTGCAAAACCTGCAGCGCAGCCGGCCAGCTCGAGTTACGTTATGGCTGCTCTGGCCCCGCCAATATTCACGACAGGAGTCACGCTGCCCAGCGTCCCAACTCAACCGCCAGCTTCATCGGGCTACGTGATGCCTGAAGACGCTCAGGCGAAGTCCATGATGAACTTCCCGAAGATAGGACCTTCGCCAACAAAAATTTTCGGTTCTGAGAGCTTGCCGATTATGCCTACCTTGCCACAGCCAGTTAAAAACGGCGCCGACAGCAGCTACATTCAGTTGCAGTCTTTGGACACCCTGCCTAGTCATAAGCAACCCGTACGCAACGCAGTGCCGCTGAAGCCGCCGGCGTCAAGTGGGTACGTGAGCCCCGGAGACGCAGTCATCAACAAGCACCTCAACAACATGTTGTCGGGCGGACAGCTCGAGGAGTCGGCAATCTTAGACCCGACCATGTCGCCCGACGCGTACTGCCGATTCTCTTGGAGCACTGACCCTGCGAACGATAATCTTCATTCGTTGCTCACCGACTCCCATACGTTGAACTTGTCGAAAAATTGAGCCCAATATAGAATACAATAGTGACACAGTACTGATAAAATAGACTTAAGTGACTGAGTTGTAAATAATGAGCTTTAGGAGCTTTACGAAGTGCTAAAACATTATTGGACATATTATAATTACACACAAGAATGTGGATGTGTTGTCTAGTGATAATTCTTGTGCCTTATTAATTTATTTTAGGTGATTTTTAAGAAGCTTAGTAGGTAAGATGTCATCCGCAGCTTTAATAATGTAGAAACCTTGAAGTTCGTACAAGAATTTATTTATTCACATTATTTGATCATCGTTAAACCTCGGCAAGCGTTACAAGACGTGATGTTTGTTACAGAAATAAAATACGCGCTTAAAAGAGGTTCAATATGGAGGGTATATATAAAATTAATTTAGTACCAAGTGATCTGAGCGTAGAGGAGACGATACTGCAGATTGCGGACACTTTGGATAATCTCAACGGCATCGTAGACGATGTGTTTGCGCGGCTGACGACAAGAATCAAGCAGAACATGGACAAGACAACGAAGCTCAGTAGCAGAATAGAGTTATCTAGATCGAAAGTAGAGAAGCTAAAGGGAATGCAGAAGGCGATCAAGGTGTTCTCGAGTGCGAAGTACCCGGCGTCAATAACCCATGAGCATTACCAATCAGCTTTTGATGCGGATGGATACCAACACAAGCCAAGGAAGGTTACTCTGAGTGGGAAGACTCAGGGGCAGTCAAACGAAAAGGAATTACAGGTGAGTCAATAATAATTAAGTTGACGTTATTACACTGTGTTTCGCGAGCTAATTTTGTATAAGCAATGTGTGGACTCGTTATCAGCACCTTGCAACATGCATGGGGAAATAAGCAAAGATACATTCTGAGCACTGTAAGTTTTCTTTGCATTTAATTTAAAATTCCCTAAAACTGTCGCTTCGCTTAATACATTTATGTGTGTACCTTAGGAACGACGACATACAGTCTCAGAGAGTACTCTTCTCGAGTGACTATAGTTAATTACTTTGCAAGACTAGATAGGAAGAACCATTTGTCACAATTTAGCTCCTTAACGATGTAAAAACATTTGAATGTAGCACTGTTGTCCATAAATTGATGACTTAACTTAGTAAAATGTCTATATTTTTTTTTAGGAGAAACTTCATTTCTATCACGTTAAAGTGGCAGAACCTAAAAATGCGAAGCCTAAACAGGATTTCAATTTGAACGCTATGATCGATAAACTCTCAAGTGTTGGCGACCTGTTGATCTTTAACACTGATGAGAGTCCTTATCTGGGGACTACGCGGCCGGCGTCGGCGTACGTGCCGGTTGTCACCTCGAAGGTCGAGAGCAAGAGTCTCCTGGAAGCGGCGCCTAGCTCTATCCTCAATAGAGATGTTCTGAAGCGAGACGCTGATGAATATCTGTACGCACCCGGCATGGGCATGGTACGTATTATTTTATAGTTCACTTTATCATAAGTCTTTAATTCAACCTATTTAACAATCCCTAAAGATCATTTCACTCATCACCATCAATGGTTAACAGGTCCCGGAACTAGAGATGCCACTGGACCTTCCACACCTGCCAGGCATAGCGGGAGACGTCCAGTTCTCCAACACGACGGACGGTTCAATTGCGCCGTCAGTCGTAACATCGCCAGTGGCACCTGTCATAGCTGTACCGGAATTGGAACTCCCGGACTTGAAGGAGCTGCCAGATGTTAATTTGGTTAAGGAAGAAGTGCTTGTGTCAGTGGTAGTACCTGACATACCGGACGCGCCACCTCCGCCGCCCGCGCAGGCGCTCCCCCCTCCCCCGCCGCCGCCGCCGCCACCACCGCCACCAGTGGACGTCGCACCACCCGTCAATACCAATCGGTAAGTGTTTTAATCTGTTCCCTTCCACCTTATGACCCGTCAGCCAAAGCAAGTGTGAAAAGGCGTCTTCTGGGTGCGCTCACTTACCATCAGCGATGTCAAGGGCGGGCTCTTATAGAATAAAATCCCATTTATATGTATACTTACTATGTCGGTTTACCATGGTACAGGATGTTCGGGATTACCAGAAATTGTTCACTTGGATGACGTAAAGTCTGTTTTTGTCTGTCGATGAAAAACTCGTCGATGCCTACAGGTGTAAAAAGTGATCGAATACTAATAATCACCATCTTCTGTGTGAAATAAAAAGTTGTAAAAACAAACGTCCCATATCCAATGACGAAATTAATTAATAGGCACGCCAAACAGTCTGATCGCCGAGTGATTCGAACTTCTGACTGTACTGTGAAACGTACAGATTAAATATATAGTATTAGATTGATAAGACATCAAGCCATTTGAGAATATTTGAGCATTTCTTGGGAATGTTCGCATCTAAATATTTTGCGGGGAGATTTGGCACTTGAATACTTTGACGAATCTCAAATAATATTAATTTAATCTCTGGGTTTCAATTAATTACATTGTCTCTTTCCCTTTTGGCGGAAAAAGAGGCTGATTAAATCCAAAAGTGTTTTAAACAAACGATATTCCATCACACGCTATGCATCCTGTCGTCACTATATCAAACTGTGTATTAATTCACCGATAATAATAGGCTTTTCTCCGCCATCATTCATTTTCTTCCTATTGTTAGGTTACATAATTATCATCGGAAACTTGTTTTCTACTCCCTCATAATTACTGTGTTCTTAGAACATTCGCGAAATAGATTACAACAAAAACCAAGTACCTACCAAATTCCTCAGTTTCAACACGTGTTTACTTTTTACCCATCAAGGCCCATATTAGCCTTATCATATATCTTTACCTGATTTTTTGTGTCCCACCCCTCGCCATATGCGGTACGAACAGATTTTTTCAACCCTAGATAAATAGCTCTAAAGTTAATATAAATATGAAACTCATTCCTCGCCAGCAAGGTGCCCGTCAAACCCGCTGTATGCATTAAACATTAATGCTAAAACACTGGACGTATCCACTGATTGACTATGGGATTTTGTGTAATTAAAGGTTCATAATAGATGCAACTTAAAAAACTCGTTTGGAGCATGCATCATCTCGGCCACTAATTATCTTAGCTATTTATGACAGAACTTCTATGAGATAGGCATCAATTACTCAATTAATTCATTTATTAACGCGTAATGGTTACGTGTGAGCCACCCTTGAGAATACAGCTTTAGAAAATGTATAGACAAGTTACAAAAATATTTGAATTCGTAAAAACGTGTAAAAGAATGTTATGCATATTATCTAGTCATTTTCCCGCGCGATCCTACGCACGAGAACAGGTTGGTTAATTAGTCTGCTAGGCAAACAGAGAAGAAAACCATTACCATAATTATTTGCGTTGTAAGGTGCGATGCATCTTGGCTGAGATCGGCAACAACCCACTGCAAAGTGCAATGCATATCTTGAATCTGTAATGGCTTTTAAACAGAATTAAATGTAGCGAGTTGATGAATACTTCACACGATAGTAATGTGGGAGTATTCAAATTAAAATTTAGTATAAATCCGGAGTGATTCCCATATAGTTCCCCGTAAGCAGCAAGTGCCGACTCTTCAGCGCTCGCCGCCGCCGCCGGGCCCACGGTTCCCAGTAGATGCATTGAATTACATGAATCGTAAGCACCTACGCTACAAAAGAAAGGCGTTATAATAGATACAGTTTCGTAGAACAATGTAAATCGCTGTGTTTTCCACCTCCGGATTAGAGTTATGGGTCACTTGACCCCTGTTTACTCCATCAATGGAATATTAAACAGCTCTAAAGTTGTATAAATAAGCTCTACTGTTTTTTAAAGAGCTTCATAAAACAAATATTTGTTTTATACGCGATGTGAGCTTGCATGGCAATTAGAGTAGGTCCGCCTGCATTGTTTTAATTACGTCAATATTTACTCGAAACTGGACCAGATAATGGATAAAAAAACATCTCATCAGCGATGGTCGGGTTTTCATTTAAAGACAAGACGTGTCCTGTATCGTGTACGTGGCTAGGGAGACAGACCCTGTAAGAAGGCTGCGTTTCCACCAGAGATGTGCGAGGATGCGTAGCGAGGGTTGATTGTTAAGAACCAATAGAATCGCGTTGAGCGAGGCTAGGTAAATGTTTCTTAACAAACACATCTCTCGCACATCTCGGGTGGAACGCAGCCAGCTCTACTAAGAGTTGTGTAAATAAATGAATGCAAGCGCCGAGGGGTATCCGTCGCCATCTCCAATGAGATGAAGTGGTATTAGAAGAAGCTTGATTAACACGTACACAAAAACTGTCTTGCGTGAGCTTAGGTTTAATGAATGCTCCGATCTACTCCCGAGTATTCTCAACCGTCGACCGCTTTTTCAAGAGAATGCGTGTGGTAAGAAAAACAGAATTTTCTGCATCGATCAATAATAGCCTCTGGTATGTATTTAATTAAAGATTTTAATTTAAGATTGTTCTTCATGAATCTAATTAATTAGTCGTCGAAGTTAGAACATAATTTCCATGCTTATTATATTGTAATTGTAGTGAAAGAAAAAGTATGCAGCTGCTTATCAGGCTGGCTGGGTGATGCGTATAAGGCTATGTGGTAATTAGTGGTCGGATCTTTTACTATTAGGGACTCTTTAGGTGGCAACGTGTGGAGCTAATCAATATTGATGCGTGTTGATTACTTTGGACCCTTGTTTTCTTTAGGCCAGATGTTTTTAAACAAGTCCACGAGCCTAGCCCTAGTTGGGATTACTAAGCAATTTTTAATTAGTAATGGCAACATACCTCCACAAAACAAAATCCCACTTGGTAAAAGTCACAATATTTACCAACTGGGAGATTTTATTCATTTCTTCTTCAGAACATGATATGCAGACAGGAAATTAAAAGACAAGCTCTGTTATAAAATAAATGCAGAAATACAGCCAGATCTAGTTACACTCAAATATAGGGAGGAATAAGCTGGAAAGATGATGAAGAAGATTTTATAAGAAGTCTGCGTCACATTATTCATTAATAATATCGCCATTAAAAAATAAGGGTTGGTGATAGAAAGGTAAAAATTTAGTATTTTTTAATGCCACATTATCGAAAAATAAAAAAAATTGTCCAAAAATTTAAAAAAGAAATGTTAGGGGTGGACAACCCTTATCAGTTAGGGGTATGAAAAATAGATAGTAGCCGATTCTCAGACCTACTGAATATGCATAAGTATATAAAAGTTGGTAAGAATCGGTAAAGCCGTTTCGGAGGAGTAACGTACCTAACTAACATTGTGACACGAGAATTTTATATATAAGAAGAAGTTTATAATAGTTTATTTTTTCAAATAAACTATTATAAACTATGATAAAATAAACTAAAGAATCTAAGAGTAATTTGTCTTGGGTTTTAACGCTGTCGTGATTCCAGCGAAACGTCTCTTTTAATTGAAGGATAAGTAAGAATTTCCTATTAAATACATAGATTGATAGACTGATTCATAGATAAGGAAGTAGTGCTACAGAACTAGGCACAGAAAATAGTAAATAGTCACGTTCTTGTACATAGATTTTATACATACTACATACTAGAAACTGTTCATTCATCAATTTATAGCTTCACGTATGTACATATTTTATTCTAGTGTAATCATACGTCATTCGTACCTCATTGGTGGGTTTAAGAAACACTTATCGTTTTTGCAATATAGCTTATGGGATAAGCGACGTGAAAACCGATATGTGGTGGGTGGACAATGTTGTTAAACTCTTTTCATCTTTATTTCTTATCTATGAGTGCATAGTTTTTACTACTTTGTTAGATCATACCAATAACATTCAAGATAGGTAATGGCTTTATTTATTATGTAAATGATTTGTCAGCAATCTAATTACGTATGCTGCGTGTATCGAAACAAAAAAAAACAAACAAATATTTTCTCTTTCATATGCCATAGAGTTATTTTAAACCTCTGCGCTTCTTGCAAGCGTTAAAAGAATAAATATTTACCTTCAATTAAAATACACAAACGCGAATAGCGTCTTCGCCAATTACTGTGAAGTATTGAAGCACTAGACTGTCGAATATATTCTAGAATAAGAGGACTATTTACAAACCACAAGGCTTTCCCAGTACCGAGTTCTTAAGTAGAAACAGTCGTTTTGAAAACAAACGGCGTATGTTCCACAGAACGAGGTATTGTACAAATAGTACCTATTAATGTTTACTTTCTTATGTTTCTGCGGTTAAGAATAGTGGATCAGGTGCTTTTTACTTTGCTAGTTATCCTTTTGAGAAAACCGTCAATCAATACCGTTGCAAAAACTACTAAAAGCCAATGGAGCTATTTCACTCAAAAAGCAGCGTGAGAATATTTTTAGAATACATGGTCATAAACAACTTTACATCGTGTCGGATTAAATTGCCTATATCCATTTCGATTCGACATTGAACCTGAAAACGAGCATTATTCAGCAGTAGTTGCTACTCCGGGCACGATTGACAAACGGCCTGACAGTTCTAGAGATACTAGGACGGCAGATCCGATAGGATACCCAATTAAGTGTCGGTAAATTGTAAGTACAATGCACACCAGCTCCTTGAAACTGAATGACAGCCTGAGTTGTGTCACTGTCGCACCAATTAATGTTCTCCCAGACTTATGATAAATCCTCTTATAAGGGAAAATAAATAGTTTGTTAGTTTTTGCTGTTACGAAGGCTATTCAGCCATCAGTCGTGAACTAGTTCCGAAGAATAGTGTTATGGTGTGGTGTTAGCGAAATGAGCGCATTCATAGAAAGTTGCAATACGATTCTTAAACTGCAGCGAGTCCTGTTGCGTTCCGTGTATGTTGTTTTGTATTGTTATATGTTCAGGTTCTTAGGTGTTGTGTGGCCAGTCTAGGAATTTTATGTTATTCCTGTTATTTGCTGTTGGGATAAATAGATATTTCTCGGTCAATTTTTTTCAATTTTGATGATATGGAAATAATGTTAACTGTGTAAAAGGAGAATTAGGAGGTTGTGACTTCAGTAAGATCTTTTTAAGATAATTTAGGCAAGCTATAATGCTTTTCGAAAAGAATTATTCTACACGAATTGTTCAAAGCGACAACCAAAACGTTTATTTCAATTAGACTATTTAAAGGTTAGCATTTACAGTACAAAGAAAAGTAATATTAAAGAGACTGTATGTCCATTAGCAAAGATTTTTACGGAGAAGAATGGACAAGTAACTCCATAGTTACTCTTTTCAAATACCGTTTTTTTACAATATTTGGTACACGTACTAATATTACATAGGTGAAGTTGAAGAGTTTGTTTGAACGCGTCAATCTCTGGAACTACAAATCGGATTTGGATAATTATTTTTGTAGTGTACATGATAGCCACATTCATGAGAAGGCCCTTGCGCGTATAAAATCGCAGGCAAAAGCTATGTGACGAGGATTGACCTTTAATAACACTAATATACAACTAAATATACGAAGTAATACCAGCAGAGGCAAATAAATTCACTTGCTAAATAGGGACATGGTACTGTCATAGGGACTTACAAATATTACAACCAGTGACTAATAAATAACAACAATAGAACATCGAACATCTTTAGAAGGAAGGCCGAAGTATTCTATTGAACTAATATCCACTTCGTGCTATTTAATTACCTGTAACCACTAGCAAGGCAAAGAGCGCATTAAAGTTATTTTCAGTCGCGATAAATTGCACGAAAAACTTTCTCGGCGCACTGATAAATATCGCTAATGCGCCTCTTGTACGGCATATGGTGTGCCGTGTGGCTTATTTTTTAGCGGTCATACATCTTGGAAGAATCGCGCCGTGTGGTTGAGCTTGATGCATCTTGGTTGGACGCTTTTTCAGTTACAAGTATTGCAGTAATAAGGGAAGTTTATTGATAGCTAACCAATTTATTAGACGACTAGAGAAAGAAAAATGCTGATAGCAACAAAATTAAATAAATGAGTACTTAAGGCGAGGTTGCAGTACTGTGTGTTTTGACGAACAACAGCGACTGTCCGGCGAGCGAAATAATGCCTAAATTTTGATTGTTTTTTCTTCCTGGCGAAAACTGATACAGAAATTACACAATATGGTTTCACCATTTACTTCAAAATAAAAAGCTCTATCTATTGATATAACTTTTATATACATATATTCGTGATGAAATCTCTTAGCAGTACACGTTTAAAATTGTAATTTAGTGTCATGTTTGATAAAAAAAAGTATCGAGCCAATCATTCTAAATCGCGTTTCTATCTTTACGATTTACTTGAGGGTATGTTCAATTTTTATGTAATGATTTTTATTTATTAAAAAACTCATAATTAATTAGATTTTCAGACGTTCAAAAATCTTATAAAGTACTGCAACCCCGCCTTAACTAATAAAAAAAGACATGTGCGAGGCCAAAAAGGGTTGTAGCTCAACATGTGTAGCGATATTTATAAAAGTTGAGGTATTTATCTTGAACTTGTAGATGTCTGCCCTTTAGGAAGATTTATTGAGATCTGTTTTCTATAATGATGATCCTATTAAGAGTTGTAAGATATCAACCGATGTAAGGAACATAAGATGTTACTCTAGTTAGCAGAACGAAATGCCATCCAATAACGCTCGCTGAACACGATAACAGTCATATTACACAAACAAACGAAAAATAAGCAAACAATTTAGCGAGTGAAAACAACGGTATTGTTTTCTGAAATAACTCACAACTGAGGTTGGATGCAGCATATTTAACAGCGGTATTATTGTTGTCGAGCTCGGTTTTCAAACGGAAAAGCTTGCACCAAAATATTTGCTGAACCAAACACCCACATTACCAGCAGTTCTATAAAACCCAGCATTCGCAAATTGCTAATTATAAATTCTCTTAACATCGGTCCATATTACACATTTCTCAGTAAACTTGAAGGTAGGCTGAAACAATCAGAACAATAGTAATTAACTTTGATTTCGCGTTTTATTATTTTGCTCAGTAATGGGATTAACACAAAAAAAACAATCGAGGTTTTGAAATTATGTAGTTGTTAATGGTATCGTACTCGAGGAATTAGACCTGCCTATAAACAGGAGAGTATTGCGAATCGATTTTTCTGATAAATTTGTTGGAGTACTTTTTGTACTGAATGAAAGTAAAACCTCGTCTAAAATGCTGTAACTTAACGATACAGGGTAAGATTAGTGCTGCGATACTGCGATGTACACGAGCTAACCTAATAATTTATGTAGAAGCACTTATGTATGCACGAGTAAATCCACAAAGATCGTATTAGAAGCTTAAACATACAGCATCTTCAGTAAAACTCGCACGTCAGGTAGTTTCTCCCCTTGATATGTAGTTTGTGCCGCTCATCAAAATTCGCTTTATAAATCTTAACAACGTAGATAATATTCGCCGAAACGTTCCGTAGATTGCCTTCTACCGCCTATAGAGCGGATTTATCAATCGTAGCAACCGAAGAGTACTGACTCGATGAACATAATATATAATATGTTTCGTTGTTACATTCACTGCCAGTAACTGGCGGCTTCCTTCGCTAAGTGAACAGTCATAGAGGTTCGACTAAGATGCACTTCGTAGTTTTGTAAGGAATAAATAAGATGTAAGTAGTTTGTGGAGGACGTGAATCAGTTTGTTCGCTTTCACTTGCTCAAATTCTCGGAAGTTTTTAAGAAATGGTAAAGTAGGTAGGAGACTTTTATTAAAGAGCAGGTAACAAATAGGATAACGGAAACATGGTTATCTATACTAATATTATAAAGCTGAAGAGTTTGTTTGTTTGCTCGAACGCTCTAATCTTAGGAACTACTGGTCCAGTGTTAGATAGCCCATTTATCGAGGAAGGCTATAGGCTATATATCATTTCGCTAAGACAAACAGGAGTTGTGACGCAGACGAAGTTGTGCGAATAAGCTAGTAAGGGATATAAATACTTCTCCTGGAGTCCTGACCGATTTCGGTCATGGTAGCCAATTACAACGCGGGACATATAGTGCACAAGTGCGTGCGCAAACACAGCGCTCCCTCTTCCACCGCTCTCATATTCCGATGGGACGGCAACCCGACTCGATCGGAGGGAACATATAATCATTCGATGTTAAGTAAAGTAACAACATTGATGAAACTGACCCAAGACTGGGACAGGTTTCGTTACATCTGTGATGTATTCCGTTCAAATATTCGACCTACTACGTCTCAGACAATACAGCTACCAATTCATATTCAATGAATATTTTACTACCAGAGCTAAGGTTATCTTATATCTGCAATATTTATCAATGAACAGACAAGGAAAATGAGTCGAAAAACATCTGACGTGTTTTTTTCTGCACATTAAACAACCCACAGTTTTACACTGCCAAGAATCCAACTTTCAAAATACATTTTAATTAAATGTTTAGCTCAATTTGTTGATTCCGAAAACCTATTAGCTAATAGCTAGGAAATTAACTAAAATCCATGTACTAGTGTGAAAAAAGTTGATAAATATCATTTCTAATGTGTTTTTGATTCGTTATCTATGTTTGTGATTTTATCTATCTAGCGCGTAGTTAACCGTCGATTCCTCACTAATCCTATACATTACCTAATTAAACAACACTATATTTCGATTATATCGATAGTCTTCCGAGAAATTACATAAGACCTTTAAATCCTTATCGATAGCTAATATAATTCTAACGAAAAGTTATCATCACTGTTCCTACCTACTCACTTGATTATTGTATTTTTCGTAATATCTGATAGTTTATTTATGATACTAGCTGATTGGCCGCGGCTTCGCCCGCTTGACAAATTATATAAGTACTTTAAACCTTCCTCGAGAAAAACTCTATCCGTTGGTGAAAACAGCATGAAAAATGGTGCAGTATTTTTTTAGTTTATCGCGAACATACAGACAGACGCGGCGGAGGGCTTTGTTTTACATTAGGTATGTATTTTATATACTAAAACCTTCCTCGAGAACCAGTCTTATCCGTTGGTAAAAACAGCACATGAAAATCGGTGCAGCAGTTAGTTTTTGAGTATATCGCGAACAGACAGACGGACAAACGCGGCGGAGGACTTTCTTTTATAATATGTATGTAGTGATAGTGATTTTCGGTAGTCACAGAGAGAAATCCTAATTTCTGTGTTACTGTTTATTATGTAACTTGTTGTGCGGAATATCCCTCTGATTGAAAATATATTTGATTGTAGATATGAGAACAGCGACTCGCCAGTTACCCACAAAATGATTATAATATTTATGTAGCCACTCAACATAGCAATAGAATTAGAAATAAATAATACGAATGGAGGTAAGCAACCTATGTCGCAACAACCAATTTTTTATTCGCTCCAACCAAATTATATATTCAGATAAGATTGGATATGATGGTTTCTTGTGGATCAAATCAACAACGTACTTGTCTAATTTTAAACATGGCTAATAAACAGTTTTTGGGAAACATATTAATTTTCAAAGTTGATGATCAATATACTGTGTAACATGAACGATGAAAGCATGTCTTTGTATTGTGGACTCATAAAAGGCCTCGGGATACCGTTCAACGGCTTTTGATCGCGTTCCATCGAGAGAATTTAATATTGATGTTAGCTACGGAAAGTTACGGGGCTTGCTCGAACAAAAGTCAGGTCTGCTGGAAGAAATTTCATTGGAAATAAGCAGTTCCTTTGTACTTATATTTATAATGTTAACTTTTACTATTTTTCTGTGTGTACATAAATAATAAAATAAATAAATAGAAGTATCGCAATATAATTGTTGAGGCTATCTAATCCTGAATATTTTGAAACTGATATTCATTTGCGAAGCTTTAAATACCAGTAACTACCACTAAATGCGGTTCCTGTTAACAAAAGCTCTTTATGGAAACAAAGCCCCACAAATGAAAGCGTGGTCGTTCATAATGAACTTGTTTATTTTTCCATTCATCGGCTATTAATGGCTGCAGTTATAAAGCTGCACTCTATCAAGTTACCTCCCTGTAAAGTTGTAAAATTCTAGTGCGTGCTGTATAACCCAGGTCAAACAGGCGAGGTGGTAATAAGATACGCTATCCGTGAGAAAGCTTTTAACCAGTGTGTCAACGGGCCATTTGCCAAGGTCAAGATCGCCAGTAAAAGTTCCTTCTTAACCGTCCCAACAAATTACCACTCTCAAGTGCTAATTTCCATCTTTACTACTACGAATTCGTCTTTATTACTTATCAGAATATCGTTAATGTGTCTTCCGAGTAGTCTGACATTCAAAAAATCCTCGCCATATTGGTACGGTCCGCAGAAGAGTATAAATCATCGTCCGTGCTGAAATTGTTTATGCAAACGTCCTTGTCGGTCTGCATTGTCTCTGCATTATGCTAATGACTTTCCCTATAAAGGCGTGCCCATAACTGAATGGTTAATGTTACATTATGTTTTACATTAATGTATGAAGCGTCTTAACTTGTGTGTACTTAGCAGCCGTAGCGGTAGCGTTTAGTTAATAGATGAGTTGAACTTAGAATGTTTTCCTCGCCTGTGTGTGCCATATTTACATACTAAATACATATTATTTCAAATTAAAATTTTGTTGTCAGACAAAAAGCTTTGGAAGTAGAAAGGGATATAATATAATGGAACACAATTATAAAAGATAAAAAAACACTACCGCAATGAGTCTTAAACCTAAAGTTAAACGGTAGAGAATCTTTGCGGCATAATAATTGATTCATGTTTTAATTTTTTAGTAGAAAGGCCTAACACATCACTAGGTTTTATTTATTCATCGGAATTTCGTTTATTGGTGTTAAAAGGTCTTTTGGTCTTACAGCACGCGCATCGTAATGACGAACTGCTAGTCTATTCTGTAAATAACCATTTCGATATCGACTTCACCTGAGTGACTAAGCTTACAAAGTGAACTTTATTTCACACATCATAAGGTCTTATATTTATACGAATTTGAAACTCACCTCGGATTCCGCTGTCGAGACACGAAAATGTTGTTACAGAATAGCATTGCAGGACATGGAATCTTAGCCAGAAAACTTAATTACACATTTAACTCGTTGCTTCTATTTTTACTTGTTTCTTGAAAAGTGCAAGCTGTTGCGTTTCACGCTTTTTGAAATTCCTCGATCAACACAAAATATTTGACATGGTATTTACTTTCTTTTAAGCTATATTTTGCCATAATATAGCTGACTGAAAACTTGATTTTTTCTGGATTAAACTTGTGTTTGCCTTTTAAAATTCAGTATTTTTCATAATATTTATTCTGGCTCCGATTTTATTGACATTATACGGAGTGTTTACATTTTTACGTCATTATCTTATCATATGTTGTTTTGTTTACCTTCATAAAATAATGTAAATAAAAGAAAAACGTCCGAGCTAGCACACGAAGAGTTCCGCACCGAACGAAAAAATCACGTTTCAACATACATTTTTTAAATTATTTTTGTTGTAGCGGCAGCACAATCTAAAAAAATCAACAAACTGCCTTTTACGGTTTCGCCTGCTAACAAACGGACAGATTTAGTAATAGGGCTCTGCTGATTACCATTCGTACGATACAGCATCCTAAAAAGAAGAACTAATGTGGTAGTCACATAAATACATTCGATCCGCAGCTACAAAGTAGTCTATTAATAGATTTCTTATGAACTTGAGAACTTCAATTGGTCGCTTTCTATCCTCGCAGGTGGAAAGTGTACTAAGAATGTCTCGACTCGTATGTGCGTGCAATATTTAATTAGAATTAAAATTGACCTTCTGTCTGAGAATAGCCCATATGCTGTAGTCTGTGTAAATTTTTAAGGTTCCGAACAAAAAACGGAACTCATAAAGTAGGTATCACTCGGGTGTTTGTCTGCCCGTCTGTCACAGCTAGGTTTCTCTCGATCTACTAGACAAATTCTGTTGAAATTTGGTATACATGTGGACATTTTGTGACCCAAACAAGGACGCGTTACGTAAATAAATTAATTTTTAGTATTGGGGTCTCAATTGGGGTCAAACTAGAAAATGTATGTATGTATCGTGTGATATAACAAATGAAAGGGTTTACTATGAGGGTTTCAATAATATTGATTTCATAATTATACAAATAAATGGTTTTGAAGCTTTTCTAGAAACTAGGCCAAACATGACCATTTCCCCCCTATCTCCGAAACTACGGAGCCTAAAATTTTAAAAAAATACTGCAAATACTAGTTCTATACCTAAATATAACAGGGAAACCTATAAGAAGTCGTGAAGAACCTATATCAAGTGTTAAAATAACATGTTACAAAAAATGAAATTGTTTCGGAACCCATTGCACGCGTGTCCGACTCGCACACATGCACAAAACAGAGTAATCTTTTAACCTAGTTACTAAAACGAGGTTCAATTTAACAAATTATATGTCATACATGACCCCTGATCAGAGTTAAAAGACAACGGTTTGAGCAAGTGGCCTTAATACGCTGAATTTGAATGCATTCGACGGCTTTAAAAATGTATTTTCGCAGTGCGGTAAAAAGTAAAAAGTTTTTATTAATTAAAATCTTTTCCCCGAATATAAAACTGAGAGCCTTATAATACATTCAGTATCGATCCAATACCTGCCTTTGGTCGACTTATAAAGTTTTAAGTGATACTCTTCAAAAAATGAAAATTAATTCTGTTGGTTTCGCAGTCATAAATGACTGCGTATCGGTAACGTAAAATGTCTTTGTGTAATGGGGTTTTAGAACACATGTTAAGTACTCATCGAGCTATCGAATACTGGATTGATGGCGCTCGCCGCATGCATTCTAAAGAGTATTTTATAGTGATGTACTGACACTTTCGTCGTAATTGCTAATAACTATTGAGTTAACTATTGAGTTATTAGCAATTACGCTGAAAGTGTCTGTGTCGGGAGTTTTAGTGATGAGGGTAGGTTGCATTTTATTATTCAATATTGCACCCTACCCTCATCTCTCAAAACTGTTGTGCAGTTAATTGTGTGTAACCTTTCTCTTCTGATTTGTTTATTTTGTGCTTGTTATGCTAAAACGATGTATTTATGTTAAGTGGAAGTTTTTTTGTACCTAATGTTAGCATTAACATACATATCTGCTTTACTTTTTATTCACGCTTGACAAAATGACGCAAATGAGTACTGAGCCTATTTATGTTTTCGCTATAAAATAAGTGAATAAAAATTCTTTTTTTAAATATATTTAATCGTATATTGCGGTTAAACTTCAAGGATATTAACGTTAATAATTTCCTATTAATTGTTTGTCATTTAATGAACGTCATTTCATTTGAAATTTGTTTATTATGTCAATTTACGTTGATTGAGGATGAAAGTCTATTTGCGGTTGTTTTTGAGTGAGTTCTGGTTATTATACGTGTATCCATGATAGTGCAAAACTCTTTCTATGAAAAATATTTTAGCATAGCATGTTACACTAAGAGATAAATTAATGGTAATATAAAATATTGACTAATAGGTAATGTACAAGTTGGACTGGTTGGACAGGAAATAATTAACATTTATTTTACAAGAAAAAATATTAAAGCGCTCTTCCTATCTCCTAATTATTAATTTATTAAGAATATAACTCGCCCGCTATTTCGTTCGCGCGGGTTTACTTAGTAGGTATTCCACGAACTTCATCTTCTATCATGCCCTATTTCTCTCTCTTTGAAGGGTAACTTGTTAATTACTTATTAATAGATTAAACGTAGGGTAGTTCGTTCAAACCGCAACAGTTTTCTTATTAAGTGTATTTTTATACTTACCCGTCGTAACTTCTAACGGATGGTCCGATTTGAATAATTTAAAGTGTAATTTACGTGTTGTAACCAACCTAAACTGTCAAACCATTTAAATGGATAAGGATTAATATCATGATACCAAAATCACCTTTATACATTCCACTCTGGATATGATTGATTGAAAACTTTGAACAAAAAGCGATCATTGTGTCTTAATTAACCATTATAGTTAGATACATACCCTTGCGGACTTTTTTGTGGATCTTAATGTCCTCTATAAAACCAGTACATCACTTTGCTATTGTTCATACTTACCGCAGCGTACGCGATATAAGGATTTTTTTTGGTATTTTTTTCACACCTTGGGTAACATTATCGAAGTTTTCATACGGATCCCTAACTTTTTTGAAAATATTCTATAGCCTATGTTCATTAGGAATAGTGTAGGATTCTAATGGTGAAAGATTCTTTCAAATCGGTTCAGTAGTTACGGAGCCTATTCATTTCAAACAAACAAACAAAGCTTTCCTCTTTAAAATATTAGTGTAGATTTTGCTGTGCCCGACAGGGCCCATAATTATTTATTTTTATTCATATTTACTACCTGTATATAATTATGATTGCAATAAACGATTTGATTTGATAACATCATGCCTCCAATTCACCAAGAAATGTTTTTTATGTGTAGTTCAGAGGGTATAGCACGAATGTTTTGCCGTATAGCAAGTTAGCAACATTACAGTATCGTTAACTCAAGTGATTATTTAAATATAAAAAAAACCACAACCCTATAGAATTTAGGTTTAATTTTATGCGACATACACAATTTTTACTATACAAACATAAACAATTTTTAAAGTTACTTTAATAAAATTTTACATGGCTACACGTAAAAGACATTAGAAATAAAGAAATCATTTATTTTCTGGTAATGCGGTATACATATAGGTTGGGCATTCGTACTTGGTCCTCTAGACTAAGTACACAAAAACTCTGATCATTGTTTAACGACAGTTATCGTCTCATAATAAATTACACAATTCTTTTTTCAAAATATTGTGACAAAAATAATAACTTATCCTTATGTTGCTCATGAAATGAACACTCTGTCTGTACACTTCACAAATTCCGAAAATTCGTACAGTGTAAGTCAAATAAAGTGGTCCTATTTCATACAATCCATTGTACTGTTTTACTAATAAGGCTTTAGCACCGGATCCCGAATCATTATCGCGCACAAATAAACATGCGCACGCGCAAATTAAATTATCGCATGTATGCAAATTATGTATTGTTCTGTAAAAATCTGTTTCGGCTGCCTTGTTTAGGCGTAACACTTGATTTGATAGATTTAGATGGCAGTTTTATAGGTTCACTAACTTTTGCTCCTGGCTTCACTCGCGTCGTCTACTGGCCACCTCCAGGGACCCATCAATCTCTGAATACCAAAAATCATCAAAATAGGTTCATCGATTTAGACGTCATAGCGTAATAACAAACAAACAAACACTACGCTTTTGTGTTTATACATAATATTAGTTGGGATTATAAATTAATTGGGCTTGTTTTATATTTACTGCAAACATAACATCACGCGTTATCCCTTGAAAGTACCTACCGCATTTACCACGTGTGACTTCGCCGAACGTACGGCTCTCGACTTTGTTATTCATAGACTAAAGGATTTCGCGAACCTATTATCATCAGCGCCGATCATAAACAACTACTGGAGGAGCGCCAAAGCATAAGGTTTAAATGACCCACGTGAACAAAGTGGCATAATCAGAAGTGGGATTCCCTGATTGCGTCATGACACGGGTCTTCTATCATTAATAGGTTAATCTCGTTAGGTCGTTGTCCTTATAAAGATTTCCTTCTGACATGTGACTGACAGTTCTCAAACTTGACATTGACGTTTCCAATGTCATGACCGGTCGATCTACTCGTTTAGATCAGCTTCTCTTCTTGGAAATAGGTCGATTATTATAATAAGGTTGGTATGGTAAAGTTCTCGTTATAATGTTCTGTCACCTACACAATAAAATAATAAATTAATAGTTTATGTATGTATTGACAGATATAAACTTAACGTATTATGATGGGTTTACGTCACCCCTCATTGCACTAGGAAACAATATTTGTTAATTTCCTATTGCAAATAATGAAATTCATGTTTGGGTTTCGAATCTTGAATCTAATAGAAGAAAGAGAACAGGAATTCATTGGTGCTTCAAAATCTCTTGTTTTTTTTTTAATAGTATTATTGCTAGCATTAGCTAATCCGAGACACTGTCAAAACCTTAGAATAATAACGCATAGAAACCTAGTACGAGTGCAAAAAGTGAGGCAACTAAAACTTAGCCTAATCCGTCAATCCGTCAAACTTAGCCGTCAGTAACTCAGTACTCAAGGTCACGTTCCGTCGAACACAGCTCGCGAGTAAATAATTGAAAATGACAGTTTGTTGCGTGAAAGGATGTTAAAGCACATCAGGAAAACAAAAAAAAATGTGATAAAATAACATTTCACAAATAAGTACTCACATTCTATGCACTATTTTTACGTAAATCGATAAATAAAACAAAATTCTAATAACCTAACTTGTCATAACACAGTGTTGCTATTTGTGAGGAAAAAATACCCACCCACATTGCTTTCATTCATGTTTTTCATTTTTGTAATTTTAAAATACAGTACTTACTGTTAATTCATATCAAACCCGATGTTTTAACATTGATTATAATTATAACCCATCAAGCATTCTAAACGCATTGAACAATATCTCATTCTTTAAGCGATTTATTTCCTTTTATTTTGAAATAAATTGAATGAAACCTTCCGAAAAAATATGTCATATTACATGAAAAATCATGTTTACCTTTCCAGTTCCCAACAACATAAAATACTTGCCTTGATAGCAAAATAGTAATACGTCTTCCCATATTTAGTGGGTAACGGCTTGGTAATGGTATCACTGTTAGCTATATCTGTGTGCGTTAGAGGAACGTAGACACATTCGGCTCACGCACACAAAGAAAATGAAGTGGACACACGATTTTGCTCGGGTTTTGTTCTAGACGCGGCTTCTATGCGTTATTATTCTAAGGTCAAAACCTTAGTAGTGTCGGTATCCATTGTATTATGGCAATTGAACACAAGCAAAACTATGTACTTAGGAATTCCAGCAAAATCGATGAACGGACCACACACTAACTGCCTTAGTTGGTGTCGACTATGGTAACGTCCTCCTGGAAATGTAGGTAATCTGTGGGCTATTCCTATTCCCTTCTCTCGCGAAACCAATATCATCAAAACGTGACGCGAAACCGACGCTTCATACCGCATTTATTAATAGAATTTCCGAGCATATTATTCATTTAGTAGCATCCATTGATATGAGGTTGCGTGTTCGCGATAACATGTAATTAGAAGAATAGAGGTTCGCGTGTAATCCACTCAAGTAGGTCTTACGTAAGTGTTACTTCGCCTGCTCGTTTCAGAACACAATTTGAATAGATTTATCCATTAAAACCAATCTTATTGTCAATATTTTACGATTATTGTGACCCGTATCCATAATATTTACAGTTAAACCTTTCACTTGGAGCCTTGAGCTAAAATTATGTGATTAATTATAGATAGGGACCGGATAATATTGGATCAAATTTACGCAAAGTGTATTACTCGTTACATTGAGTTTGACAGGTTGCAATCACGCACCATGTTCTGATATTTACGAGATTGCCGTTTATTATAGTTTGTAGGGTAATTTGCATGTCATGTAGGCATTGCTTTTCTAATAATATGTCAAAGACCCTTTAATTGCCGCTATACGATTGGTGTCACTCTCAATTTAGAGTCAAGTCTATTCATCTCCTTTCGTCGTCAATTCATAGATTGTTCAGTAATTTGCTGATCTGAGTGCCAATTCTACTAATTTTGCAAGATTTTATTTAACTTGCAATGTATGTCTGTTTTTTCCGGGTGGAATCTTGCAACTGAATTTTTAATTCGGTTATCTTTAACCGATTCAGCTGAAATTTGGTATAAGTGCTTATTTTGGACGACAATGCATGCTTAGGTATGTGACGTCATTCTAATTCCAGAATGGCGGATCATCCAAGATGGCGGACTAGTTATTTTTTCTGCACTACCACAGAATGGGTATCAAATGAAAGGGCTTGCTGAGAACACGAAAAAAATAAATCATGTTTTTAAAAAGTTTTTTTACCAATAATTTATTTACGTTCGCAATCGCATGTCAGTCGCAATCTGTCAAAGATCGGTGGAAATTATTTTTTTGTCTGATTGCGACTGAGATACGAAAATTAAACATTAGTAGAATTGCCCCTCAGTTCGCTCCTTCCTTTGTGTCTGCCGCAGAAAGTTCTTATTATAGCTTTAATTCCTTTGTTTGTTGATCCATCTCATCTGAAAGTAATTTAGTACGTTGAGTAATTGTTCAAGCTCTGTAGCTAAAGACCTTGCCAACATAATTATGCGGGTTGATTCGGAGCCTTCTCGCTCCGTGTTATACATAGAAATATGTACCAAGTCTATGTAGTTACAATATGTACCGCGAAATACTATTACTGAAACTGTTCTGTTCTGTACAAGTTGTTTACTACGAAAGTGAACTTTACAGTCGGATCCGAGTAGTCGTTGACGGTTGCTCCTCCAACCTCATGGCTATTGATGCCGGAGTTCCTCAGGGGTCTGTTCTCTCTGCGACTCTTTTCCTGCTGCACATCAGCCTGGTCTTGTTGGGTACGCAGATGACAGTACGGTTTCAGAGATATTATTATACTTGTCCAGCTCAACAACCAACGAGGGTGAAGTTCGTTCGTTGAGAGAGGCCATGGTAGGGCGGAAAAATTTGACCTGAAGCCTTATCTAGCAGTGGGGTAACGACAATCAGGACACTTTTAACGCCACCAAAACTCAGGCGAGTCTTTATACCGTAAAACGGAGTTGGTTCGACCAAACTCCTACTTTTCGGGGTATACATATCTGTTTCTGTGACTGAGCAAACCCATCACAAAAAAAGGCTAAGTCCCGCAAAATCCGAATGTTGAACGTTTTAGTAATGTGGCCGTGACTCTAAAAACTTTATGTCCTCTGACAATATTTGATTTCCCAACTCATTGTTTATTTTATTCCTCGCTAATACCTATATTTATAACTTAGAGGAAAACATATAGTTAAAATTCCAAGCGATAACTGGTCAAAAATGGTCACGTAACAACCAAATAATTGGCTCATTATTTTTAGTACTTTTGCCTGTTTTGATAGATGTGTTTTATATTAAAAAATAAAACGAAGCACACTTCGCAATAAAATAACTTTATAGCGGATAGTGGGGCCTGTTGATTATTGATTTTCCGCCTTATAATAGAGCGCTAGATTTATTCTATTATTAGTAAAACGTTAATGGACGATGAACGCCGCTTCCTTTTATCGTACGACAAACGTGTCATTAATTAAATTATTATGTTCATTTAATAAACATGATACATAAAATAATATCACGCCTGTATTAACCGACGGGTTAGGCAGAGATCTCCTTTTATTACACTACTTTTAGATAATGTGGTTTTATTAACAGTAGCTCTTGCCCGCGATTTCGTGCGCGCATATCCCGTTTTTTTCCCATTCCCTTAGGAATTCCATACAAATTTGAGCTTTCTACGACCAGTACTTTCGGCTGTGCTTTGTCTGTCAGTCACTCATCAGTAACGGAATAATTTAATACATTAAGATTTTATTTAAGCAAAAATAAAAAATCTAAATAACTTTATTAAGTACACTTTTTGCGAATTTGATCTCATCAAGTTACGAGTACTTGGAATGATAGCCAGACTGGAATGTCTTGTTTGGTTTCGTCCTCACCGAAGCTCAGGCACAATCATACCGAAATACCACGCCAATTTGTCGGTTGTGAGAATGTAGTAAGGCATATAATTGCTTAACTGTAGACGATAAATATGAATATGGAAAGAAACAGTAAGCTAGGGTAGTAGGATTGAGTGTGAAGCTTTTTAATGTTCCCATTCCAATGTTGCAATGCCACGTATTCCCCTCGGAATGGTTAGCAATTACGCCAAACCTGGAATCATATTTTTCTGCAGCTATAAATGGGGATAATAAATTGCGTACATGTCTCTGTATACAAGCGTTGGGAGCTAAGCATGGTTATTTTTTGCTGCTATTATAAGTACTTTAGTGCTTTGAAGTTACGCTGTGAATATTAGTCGTAAGTAGAGAATTTTATACGTTGTTAACTCCAATTATTACACTTGGTGAGATAATTATGTCTTGAGTTCTGTTCTATGATGAGCTGACGGTTTTGAATCCTTGTTTTTTTGTCTTTGTTTGCTGTTTAATTCTTAGCGCCTGATCAGTTTTTCCTAAGGCTAGGAATACATGCACTGTTTTAATCAGTGGATGCCGGTTGTTGTGTTCACTTGTCAACCTGCATTATTAATACAAATGTTGAATTAAATTCCATTGACCGTCTTCTTCTAAGCGTCCAATCTGGCTGGTTCTGAGCGGGTTATTTTTTGTCGCTTAGTAAGCTGCTAAATGCTTGTGTAGTGTGTTGTGTATCCTTCTGAATTTCTGATTAGCTTAATTTCTTTTCTTTCGGTGTTTCAAGATCTATGTTCCCTTTCATAAATTTAAAGGTAGGTACAATATTTTCATAAGTACAATATTAATTTTAACTTTCCACAGCAAATTGACAATCTATTGATCTTAAAACGAATTTAAAACATTATTCTCAGGATATCGTTTCAAGATGACAGAAATAAATTTTAAACGCGTTTTGCTATAAATACATAGGCCGTAGACATCGCGTCGTCATTATGCAAAGAGGTCATCACACGAATATGCGATAGTCGCATTCATTTTTTAGGCTAAAACGAAGGCGCCCGCTATTGGCGCGACGACGCGATCGGTTTGCCGTACAAATGACGGCGAATAGAGACGCCTAAGTTATTAAACTCCCTGGGCCTGCAACTACACCTAAGCCTGAAACCACGGAATTGGTGCTTAGGGAAGGGAGTAGCGTAGCCCCCCAGATAATTGATTTTGATCGTAGATCACATTCGAAATTGACTGTGTACGGGTGGCATTAACAAATTTCGGTCGCTAGATGATCGGTAACTATCGAGAGAGATTTCTCACCCAGTATTATTCGGTAGAAATGTCGAGACTTCAGGCTCTTCCTAAACAGTACCCCAATTACCCAATGAGTGCTTCCCAACGACAACCAACGGAATTATCCCCATGTCGCCAGCATGCGGGTGATAGGCACAGCCTTCAACGCGAATTAACAGTCCGTTGATACCGACACAAGTTAGTAGCGTGGTCATTTTCAAATCATATTGTAAACAGTTAAATTCGTTACGTCCGCTGCAGGCTGCAGGTCAATAGCTCGCCACTTATCAACGCAATCAGTCGTGTGGTCGTGAGGTTATCATACTCTGATCAATAGTTTCCGATAAATCGGTCCGATGTGTTCCCCGACAAAAACTGGAACAGGTTATGGACACCACTAATAATTGGTCATTGGTACTCTAAAAAGTCTTGTATACTTACGGTGTTTTTTTTTGTTTGTTAGCTAGCCATTATGATCAATTGGTATTTCGACCCTAGCAGCAATTTGATCTTGTTGGCAGCGAGTGTTGAGTCATGCCCAGCAATTTATTGTATTTGTTAAGTACAATGTGCTCTTAATTTAATAGCGGTCTTTGACTTTAGACGTGGCTGCTAACAATCTACATTAATATTATAAAGAGGAAAGATTTTTTTTGTTTGAATTGAATAGGCTCCGAAACCGATTTGAAAAATTATTTCATATTATCCCTGGTGAATATAGGCTATAGAATATTTAGCAAACTGCCCTACGCTTAGTTTATTAATAAGTAATTAACATGATACCCTTTATAGGAGATGAAGTTCGTGGAATAGACCTGCGCGAACGAAGTCGCGGGCGCGAAGTGCTAGTATAAAATAATTGCGGTCTTTTGATTAGATGTAAGAAGCAGAAAACGTCATCTGTATATTCCTTTCTTTTTTAACGTTTTCGTTCTATTAGGTGTATAATTTCGTGACTATCAGTGTCAAAAACTAGTCAAAATGTACGAAAACTAGAGGCGTTTTCAAAATAATGCGAAAGAGGTGAATGCATACGTCACTTTAAAAAAAAAAATTGCTTTGCCCCTGGCCTCAAAACAACCAGAAACAAAAAAATGAAACGCTTTATTGGGTAAAAACTCTTTTTTTTTTAAAGCAACGGGCCTTTGTGCTCTCCTCTACTCCAGAGTGCTATAGTGTCCGTTCACACTCAGACAGACCGTCTGTTTTTCCGGACCGACTGAAGAGACTGATATACCAGTGGCAGTACAGTTTATATGACACTGTTCACATTTAGACGTATCCGAGTAAAATAACGGATCGGGGTTTGTAGTTGAAATCTACCGATCGTCGGCCGCCATCTTTTAAAACAAACGATCCGTCTTAAGTGTGAACGCGCACTAATTTGGTCAACATAGTGCAGCTGGATACCAACTACGCAACCAAACCAACTATGACACTGCTTACGACAGGTCCTTTTCGAAAGGCAGCTTAATTCCACAGTGCATCGTTCTAAATATTATTCAAAGCAGTAGTACAACTTTCTCTAGAGCTTTTACTAGTTCTAACTACGTATACCACTTGCATCGCTGAATAACTAAACACTATCGAACGAAGGCCTTTCGAACGTAACAAATTCATCGATCTTTATAATATAAAGTACGTATATACCTGTGTATCCCACGTAGTTAAGCCGCTAAAGCGCTTTATATTTTTCTTTCTCATTTTGTATAAACATTGCGGAGGCGCGTTTTCTAGACCAAATAGTGCCAATCAGGCTTAATATATATTTTCGTGCTTTGATGTCTCGGTTTAACGACATAAAACAGATAGGAATGAATTCTGTTTCAAACATTTTCGTAGCATTTGTTACTTTAATTCGTGTTTAGTGGAATTAGAGATAAAAGTTTTCTTTGGCATCCATCGCGTTTTATTGGTGTGGCAATATCTCTATCTGTCTATAACAGGCCGTATCGTTACGATGACGCAGTGCGGTGTCCTCGTCCTATATAAGAAAAAAGTTCTTTTGAGGGTGGATATCTTTCCTCACTTACGTAAGTCTCCTTGGACCAAATCCCTTAAGCCCTTGCAAACAACTTGTTACTCGAAAACATATACTACATAGTTATATCTGCAGGATTAAATATCAAATCCTTAAGCCTAACGAATTTTAGGATCAAAGCCCCAAAGTGTTCAACAATTTTAATTTAAAGCTCTTCAGCAGAAGCTTCAGATGTCGCTCCAATAACCTTTTGTTTCTAAAATGTAGTATTTATTTTCTATGACGTAACACCGTCTGAAACTACCCTGGAGATGTCTAGACCGAGCTAGCTAGCCGAATCGATACTCGCCCCTACAAAGGTCAGAATTAATTTAATGCAGTATAAAAGTAACACACATTCAAACTTGTTTAGTTTTACGTATATGTACCTACAGCTACACACATATAAATGTGTGGGGGCATGTGCGTTCGTCACGTTTGTCCCTTGTGTAGGCTCAAACGGCTTTGAGCTAGCTTTTCGGTGAAATATCAAGTCCTTATATCAAGGGTTGTCAGCTGTCACGTCTAGGATTCATATTTAACGTCGAAAGTTACAGGATTCAATTTCAAATAAATATAGTCTGATAATATTAATTTTAATATTGAAATAAATAATTATATCCCAACGGGATTATACACATATTATGTATAATCCTGTTGGAATATATTTCAAGGGTGCCTCCTGTCTTCTACATATTGGTTTTGTGGCAGAACAAGCCACAAAGGGTGAGGTTTCGATCCATAATTACCGGAATTTAAACAAACATGTTTGCTGATGGTGGTATGTCCTCCGTTTTAAAACCCTAATATTCACAGACGTGAATGTAACTCTAATCTCATCGCCTGAATCTGTCGTTGAGTCGACTAGACTTTATTTTGTTTATACTTCGAGCAGTCTGACTGAACCTAGTCTGGCTAAGGTCTATGTATTTGTCATCTCATTTACATAATGGCTACATTTTATTACTCGTGTTCTAAGTACCACGTTATTACCTCACGAGGGTTTCACAGCCCACAAAATGTTACTCGTAATGCTTAGGACACATCTGCCTATATTTAATTTCACACCGGACACGATATTGTTAGAGATAGGGGAAGACTCGCCAAGTCATGCTATATGAACGCAGGTGTGAACCTATCTCAAATTAATATCGTGATTCTGTAGCCATGTTGATGTAGGTAGGTATAATTAATTATATAATATTATGTTTTACCGAGAAACACACAAGGATCCAGTAAACAAATTAATCGATGTTTTATTTAATTATTTATGCGAATCGCGAGGCTTTCGCGAAGAGAATCCTTGTAGTAGGTAATTTTTTAATGCTTGTATATCTTATTTCTCACGGTCACTGTCAGTCTACATAATGTGAGGAAAAAAGATAGCGTGAAGACAATTTGTCTTCCGCTGTTAATATTTGCTTTAACATTGAGATTTTGTATTACTTTGCTGTCGAGTTTCATTGCGAACAACTTCTTTAATTTATTATGGAAAGCATTTTATGATTAACAACTTATTATTTGCGGGTCAATTGTTCTTGCAGAATAGGAATCAGGCTCCTTACGTCATGCGGTTGTCACATTTTCATCCAGCATTAAATGGGCTCTACTTGGTGATTTTCAAATCTTATCGGTTAGGGTCGATCCTTCGATCGACCCTAACCGATAAGATTTGAAAATGCCTATGTTAGGTACCTATGTCTTATTGCTGGGCCAAGGGTTTCCTCTGTTTGCGGAATTTGTTCGAAAGAGTCACCGCGGCCCTAGAACGCAAAAGGAGGAACATGGGATGGGTTTTAGTCAGGAAGAGTATGACTGTCCCTTCCGCTCCGCCCAGAGCGCAATGAGTCATTTTATTGCTGAACTTAGCTGCTAGTCTTTTCTAAATGATCTGTAAAACTATGACGTACCTACGTGACCCACAGCCGTACATTCGATGTCCCCCAGACTGCACCGCACATAATAATAATGATGGAAAGCAGTTCATGAAAGTAATTTATGCTCCGTTGGTGAAATGTATGTATAGCGTCCCCAAGCGAGGCTGAATGAACAAATAAATTCTTTTGTTTTTTATTTTTTTAGGTTTTTTTAGGACCCTGGAACAAATACAATTTATCAATAAGTACTTCTAATTTGCAAACAAAATTGATTGCAAATGCAGAAGAGAGTGACTTTAGAACGATAGTCTCAGTTATGATGATTCCATTTATAGTTGTTTGCGTCTAAATCGTTAAGTAAATGTTATAAAAACATCTTTATCTGTTGTCAACAGAGAGGTGAAGGCTGTGTCGTCGACTCCTGCGCCCGCGCCGGTCGGCGACGCGCACTCCAACCTCATGGCCGCCATCCGCCAGGCAGGCGGGGCTGGCCGCGCCAAGCTCCGCTCGGCTTCCGAGTCCACACCACAGAAGGTAAGAGTCTTACCTACCTTGAAAAGCTAGGCAGACAGAAGTGTCCTACCGTAAGGCAAAATATGTAAGAGCGGCTTGCAGACTAACTGGAATAACTGGATGTTGCTGTTCTACATGAAGTGAGTGCCTACCTGACTGATCCAGTTTCTGGTTAAGAACACCACTTGGTAAGTTTGTCACACGTCCGGGTTTCTGACTGCTTGCATCAAATTTCATTGATCTGCAGACCCCACCATGAGAAGCTATAAATTTGTAAACACACATTTAACTGATGCATTATGTTTGTTCCATGAGCCAAACGTGCCAGTACCATAAACCATTACACGACAGCGCTTTATATCAATAAAAAATGATAGACAAGTCCAACAGCTTAACATGTTCGGAAAGCAAATTGACTGTAGCTTATTATCCTTGAATTCATATCTACACACAGCCATACATACGAACAGCCATTCTTTGACAGTCTTATCAAATTGCTATAACACGGTAAATAAACGTGAATTTTCAATTGCATTGAGTAGAGTAAACAAGAACCTTTTACGTGCAAGAGCCGGAAAAATGTTTATGTATTTATAACTTGGTGCAACGTGCATGATGGCCGAACTTGACTAACGCTTCAGGCACACTACCGCTACCAATTGGGCGGCTTTAGGAAGTTGATACTCAAAACTTAAGTTTTAAAATGAAGGTGAAGTAAAGTTTAAAAAAAAAATACCAATATAATATTATCAATTATAATATTAGAGAGTCCATGTCGCCAGTATTGTCGGCTTAGAAAATTACAACCGGCTTCGAAACACCCCTCAAATACTAAAACAAAACTAAGCAAATACTGTGGTAAGGTTCCTTAAATTTCATCATCAAATAAGTAAAATGCTCATAAAATAAAAAAGTTTTAGCCAAACTGAATTTTTACGGGACCAAATGGCAGGTATATCGCATCGAACTAAAAAAGATCTAAGTACATAAATCGGATCAGAAACCTCGGTGTAAACGATGTACTTACATACATCAGAATGAAAAAAAAAAAAAAGGCCAAGTGCGAGTCGGACTCGCGCACGAAGGGTTCCGTACCATTATCTATAAAAACGGTAAAAAAATCAAGTTTGCTGTATGGGAGCTCCCTTAAATATTTATTTTATTCTGTTTTTTAGTATTAATTTGTTGTTATAGCGGCAACAGAAATATATCTTCTGTGATTTCAACTGTCTAGCTATCGCGGTTCTTGAGATACAGCCTGGTGACAGACAGACGGACAGACAGACAGCGAAGTCTTAGTAATAGGGTCCCATTTTTAGGTACGGAACCCTAAAAAACCACCGAATTGAGAACCTCCTTCTTTTAAAAAGTCAGTCAAAATTGGGAGCATCAAATCTTGGCAGCTGATGAAATAAACATAAATTATGAATGATTTTCCCTAAAGCATGAATGTGATAAGACGAAGATTTGCATAAACTAGTATCAAAGGTTAACTTATTTCGCAGTCGTTAAATAAAAACATTTCATTGAATATTCCAAATTCTATGAATTTAATTTATATTTATACAATAACAAGTTTATCTTTAAACTTGTTGACCCCGGGATGCACAGAAATAATATATAGAAATATCCACTCGAGACCTTTGAGATAAGCAATGAATTCTAGTTTGCAATACCGAGTGGTATTGCAAACTAGAATTCATACATTTTATTTTTATAAAAAATAAGGATTTTGAAAATGTCTCCTCCCGCTCCAGGAGGCGCGGAAGGGAGTGTCAGAGTCTTACTGACTAACACGCATCCGTGTTCCTCCTGATGCCCATTGCATTAGGGTCTCGGTGATTATTTCGGGCAAATTCCGCAACCCAGGATACATTTAATCCTTTCTTTTTTTAAGGATGGGAAATCACCAAATGACTCCTCCCGCCTTGAAGCAGAAGGGAGTGTCAGACTCTTACTGACTAAAACCCATCCGTGTTCCTCCTAATGCCCTTTGCGTTCCAGAGCCGCGGTTATTATTTCGAACGAATTCCGCAAGCCTGGATACATAATTATTATCCTACATTGCCAAGATGTAAAAGAAACATTAAACAGATGATTTACTAAGGGAATAAATAAAAATGTAATATTAACTACAAACATTGTACATTTCCATCTACACTAGTGTTCTCAGTAATCGTGGAATTTAGTATTGAGATGTTGTAAAGCGATCGTGTACACTCACAAACAAAAGTGTGTGCCTTATATTAGCACTTAAATAAAATAAAAGTAAAAGCAACTTTCTCTACTAGAACTTTGATACAAGAACATAATAATTATTATATAGTATAGAATCTATACTAGAAGATCAATAGGTGGTTGGTTCAGTATTTTATTAATCAATTCTTTAGAAGAAAATAACTTTTGAATTTTGATGAGTGTGTTCAAATTTATGGTCGTGCCTGTACACGTGTAAAAAATAAGAATTAATGCGTAAATCTTACGGTTCGGAGAAATAGTAATGTCAGCCATTGAAGAGCAATTAAAATTTTACGACGCGCCCATTCGATGCGTACTATCAACGAGAAATGCAGCGATAATGAGAGGATTGTAATTAAAACGAAAGGTATAATTACTGATTTAATTTCGTTAAGCGAGAATGCGGCTAAGGTACATATGTACTGGCACGAGTATGTAGGTTTCATTTGAAATCTTTGATTGTACTTTTAGTGTTTCATTCTGCAGATGTTAATTACCTTTCCTTTGCACAAGCGTAGTTCATCAACTTCATATATACTATAGATTTGTTTTTTTTTCTTCTAACTCTATATCTTTAAATTCTAACTCACCTAAAAAGTTTTGCCCTCGTCCGTCAGTGCTTGATAAAGCTGTTTTAGAATGTTATTTTGATTATGAATTAACCTATTCTGTGAAATAGTTCTACATATTTGAGATGTTATGCCGAGAATTTGTGTTGTCATAGTATTACAAAGCTAGTAAACTGGCTTGTTTAGATACCTCAGTAATTAATCTGAACTATGCAAATATCTGTTAAAAATTAATAAAGTTATTATAACAGCATCGTTAAAATACCAATAGGTGATAGCTTTTCTACAAAATCATACCAGACATTTTATGTTTGAATACCTATTGAATTCATCACGAACAGAGTCGGATCCAGGAATGTCATTTACAGGGCTTGAGCCCACTGAGGGTAGGTTTTAGCAAAGTAAACCCAAATAACAATTTATTTTGCTGACTGCATAACGCGCATTCTTAGAATACTTTTCGCTAATTCCTCAATAACTTCGTTAGGTTGTACACTAAGAAATAAATCTCGGTCTTTTGGTGGGGCCTTGAGTCTCATTGATCCCCCCACCCCCTCCTTGGATCCGCCAATGATCACAAATTCAAAAATGTTAGCCATAATATAGACTTTGGCGTCGACCGTTGACAGAACACATTTGTTGTTTATGTCTGGCCATAGACACTTGGCAGCTAGCTGTAATTTGAACTTGGAATACACATGGGCGTTTACGAGCGATGCTTCGATGTGTTTCTAGATTTTCTTCTTAATTAAGCCTTGAGACAATATCTAGTCTTCTAAAGAGGTGACTATTAATTTGTAATTCACTAAATTGTTTACTAACATCTATTTTTTTATGAGGAATGCCACCCTTATCTTTGTTGATAATTATGTAATATCAGCTTTCAGTCAACTGGTTGGTAAACCATGGTTTGGGTAACATGTAATCATGACGTAATAATACAGTAGAACTACATGTATCTTGTTATACGAACAAGCTTCGCTCAAAGTCCCGGCCTCGTACACATGCTTCCAAGTAATCTATTGTTTTCTTATCTAACTATCTATAATAGTTTCAATTTTTTTAAGTAAAACAACGAAACCTTGGTCGTCGGTACACCCACATAATTACAAGCACAGACTGACGGTTCACAGAAGCAGCGATAATTGTACGCCGGCTATTTCGCTTCTAAGAAAGGCCATTATAGCGCATGATAACGCCACGATAATGGTATCAGCACCTATTGTGAGCGTCTCCACGTGGTCACTGCATCGTTGTTTACAATATTTTTTCCTCATTTTCTAATCGCGTCGGCAGGTTATGCGCATTTCTGTTCCGGAACCTTGAATACCCTCATTCCGCTATTTAAAATTTAAACGCGAAATAGCGTCGGCGCATGTATTTAAAACAAACCACATTGTGAATGAACAGACGGTTTTTTGCGTATGTAAACACTGGCGATTTATGATCGCAACATTGACGTATTTCGATTTTGGTTGAAATCGGAACATTTATGTGTATTTACTGGTCAACAAACTTGTTTGCTGGTTCATCCATCACGCCCCAATGGAACTGTAAAGCTCAGTTAATATAAACTGAACTACGAGTAAATGTGGCTTGAATTCAGTGGAGTACACACGTGCACACAGATCTCAATCAAGGGACCTTGCCTGTATTTGTTATGTATAATACGTATGTAAATAGTCAACATGTTGGATCGAAACCCTCTTGGAAATACTGCAGCTGAAGTATGTAGCCAAATTAATATGCTCCGACAGGAACTACTGAGTCATTGACAAGCTAGACTATAGCGACAAATTAATATATGTTACGTATGTCAAGTAAATGAGGGTATTAACCTTAAACGTAACAGTGAAGTTTACCACTTACAAGACGCACAAAATCCCTGAAAAATGTCACTGTCGCACATCACTAAGCTCCCTAAACCAATTCGTATAACTGTTTCCTGCATTGTCTTGTATTGACAAACAAAACCCCACAAGGTATGTTAAATAATTATTCTAAAAGTCATGCATACTAAAAGCACATTGTTATTTCAAAGGCGTACGTACGGTCTTGCATAAGAGCTAAGAACATCGTAAATTACTGTGAATGCAGTTATTATCGGGTACAGACGCAAAACATTGTCCCCGCGTGGGTTGTAGCGACACTGTTATCTGTAATTTTGTCGCTGATTGTACAAGATAAACTTTTGATTCATAAAACTTTTTGTCTTGCTGACTCATCACTTGATTCATTCTACTTTTTTTCGATCGTGATCCGCATTTATTTTTCAGTTCCTCATAAGGGACTTTCCAAGTACCTCTTAATCTTGTAGTGAAATTTATATGCTCCTGACTTACTCGGAATTTGGATGCGTTTTTCCAAAGGTTGTTAATTGAGTATGTATCAGACGTTTTTTCCTTACGGAGAGGAGATAACATCGCGAGGTGGCTGAACACTAGTTGCTGTTTAAATTGTACTCGGTCGTGTGAATAGGTGTAATTTATCGTCTTAGAGATTGCGATACGTAGCTGTTTAGTAGTGACAGCTTGATAGACGACTTCAATCGTCATTATGTTGTATTTATCAGTTGATTGTTACCGCTCTGAAGTGCAGTAGTACCAAGGAATGATTATAGTACCTAGGTACTGATTTTCCAGAGTTGTTCCATAGAAACAATTATTGCAGAAGCAAAAACAATTAATTTTATTAATGGGTTCTTCATTTTCCTAAAATTAAATATTTCTAAAGATCAATCCACTTGATTGCTTCAACTTTCTGCTGTAGTCCTTTCTGAAGTTCTGCTCACCCCGTTATAGGTAGCAGCCGTTAGGATACAAAGACACCAATAAAATGTCTTCCCAAACATTTATTTAGCGCGCGTCGTGTGGTATCGATCGTCTTACAGTTTAACGGAATCCGCGCTTCTCATCATTCTACTTTGTTGTGCGTTTCCGACTAACACTGTTCATGCTTCCAGTGAAATGCATGTATGCATCTCCACCTCCACGGCTCGCAAGTGATTTGTCCGTATATTCAAATTGGGCCTTAAATATCTGGACCTACTGTACATACAGAATGCGGAACGAAACGAACTTCTATGAATTCCATGTTTTTTGTGCGACCATTATTCTGTGAATCAGATCATTTGTATTAGGCTGTTAGGCAATGGACAAAAACAAGCCTTTGTGATAGCGATGATAAAATAAGGTTACTTTAATTTTGGCATGGGAGCGGTCGTCCGTGAGCTTACGGAAAAATATGAAATTATTATAAAATTCAACCTGAATTTATGAGTAAGTTTGAAACGCGACGTTTATAATTTTTATACGCGTCAAAAAATGTAAGGCGATTAATGTATGGTAATATCCCTGAGATAAAAGACTTCTAGGAAATATTAAAATCATGCCCACGTCTATTTATCATGCCCACGTCTATTTGCCAATACCACACAAACCGTCATAAGAGTGCCAAATCTGTGAGTTGTTAGTAACTGTTAAATAACCGATGACCAACACAGGCAAGGATGGCGTAAAATAACATTTCTCAACATTTGCCTTACACGTTCAACGTTCACTAGATCGGTTCTCGGCTTTAGAAGACTTCTCGCTCCCCGGTGCTATTGTATCCACGTCCTACCGGTAGCTTCCAACAAACGGCCTCACTTATCATCATTCTGAGAGCATACAGTCGCTCACAATTTATTATTAACGCGTGGGCCTGAATGGACGTTAACATTTACGTGAACACACGGAATAACTGAATGGTCAGTTTACATTAACTCCCGCCCCACGTTTGCTACTATTCCGTTGGGGATTAACTCAAGGGTTAGATGTTACGTCACAAGTTGACATTTAGCGCTAAGCTCGGATCGCATGGGTGACTAACTCGGTTAATAAATAGTTTTTGTCGAACTCCCCGTCCGTGCGAGGTACAGTAACGTATATTACATACAGTCTTACATATGGACAGGTTCCTAGAAGAATTGCTGATTTCTAAGTATAGTTTTTGTGGTCACAATTATGTGTATCGTTCGGGATTTTTTCTACACCGTCGTAATAGGAGCTTCGAGCGGTAAGCGTGCGGGATGTGTTAGTTATTGTACTATAACAGTGCGAATATATTACAGGAGGAACTGTAACTTGCAGAAAATAACTTATGTTTTTGCTGCCGAGGCGATAGAAGTCGTATAAAGAGGTTCAGTGCTTTTAACAAAACAACCTTCTTTTAAAATTAAAAGGACAAAGGAGTTCTTTGAACAATAAAGCAGGCTTTAAACATAGGACAGTTTAAGTACCCGCTCTAATTAAACGAGTTTACATTAGTTGTTGCCAGCTGGCGCCTCGTACCGTGACAAATGTTCATCTATTTAAAGATGTCGGTACGATATTATTAGTGATCTAGCGTCTAGTGGGCGCCAAAGATCTGCCCGAGGATGCGATCGGTCAGTCGTCATGATTCTAAGAAAATACTATCGGATCTACAATTACTACTAAACGTGTATTAATAAAGACCTACCTAACATTGGTTATTTCAGCGAAATCGAAAGAGTCGAAATATAAACGTCATCCATACTTGAAATGTCAACTCAAGTAATGTTTATCTGTCAAATTAGCGTCTCGTACTGATGCCAATACTTCTTGAAACCGGTCTCTAACAGAAACGCTCAGTCTATTGGTATTTATTTCATCTCAAGTTTAAAGGGAGCACGATTGTTCCAAAACAGCTTTGGTCTTATTAATCCTAAATTCGTTTGGATCGATTTGTCTAGGCTCCAGACGCTGTTTGTTCTGTACCTGGTGTAAATATGAATTACTGATATAATATTAGCTTTAGTAAAAGGATAGATTGAATGAAGCACTTTGGCTCATTGACTTTGGCACTGATATTGGTTTAGAAATTGGATAATGGTGTCTAAGCAACATTGATCGCTGTTGGATATTATATCTAACTAATACAAAGTCTGTGCAATCTTGTTCTTCTAATAACGGCTCAACGAGCACCAAATTATACAACGAATGCTTTATTATAACTTAAATACGTAAGTTGTCGTCATTCCGCAGTGCTCGGGCGGACTGCATTCCGGTCGACTCGGCCAATTATACGCCACATTTCAGATGTTTGATTTGCCACGGTCCGGCGCTGAACAAATAGGGATCTACGACGTAACGTGACGGACTTATTATACCCTTTATACTTTACTTATAGGGACATAGAACACAACACAAATTGGTCCTTATTTTATGCTTATACAGCCTGTGGTTTTATAAACGTGGGCTTGCGGAAAGTGCTTAGAAATGATCCGTATTTCACAGAATTTCGACGTCGTAGGCGGTGGTTATTGATCAGAAATGTTTTAATATATGTCTTTTGAATGTCGTTCTCATTTTTGTAACCGCTCCCAAGTATTATTTGGGCATAAAGGTTGTAGATTACCTTATTGAATAAAAGGATTTGTAGAATTTGAATTCGAAACTGGAAACAAATAAATACAAAGTTGTAGGAATTGTAGGCGTTGCATGACAGATTTTTGAGTGGGAGCGGGTATAACAATAATTTGTTGTAAGTATACCTTTTTGACCAAAAATTATCTTGCAGAAAAGAATTTATTTTACCGTAAAAACAAAAACCAACAGAAAACTCAAAGAGATTGGTCTGCAAGCCCAGAAGAATACTTAAGTCTAATTCGTATATTCCTGACTTGCAATAAGCGTCAAAGTCAGCTTTAGGCTGACGCTAAGCCGACACCGACGGCGAAACTAACAAGCGACACACAAGCGACAAATTCCTGCAGAGCATAAAATCACACGCTGTATATCCTCCGTCCATCAAACACATGACAATGGAGAGGCACTCCTTGAATTCGGGCACAGGGTTAGAACTGGGACGTGGCCATTGTGACCGACAATAGGCGATTGGTCGCGGTTGCCCCCTGCGGCCTTCACTACCAAGCCTTGTTACTAATTTCCAGCCAGTTTTTGGAATTTAGTTTTAGAATTTCGAACATATTGTTCGAAAATGGAAATATGCAACTTGTCACGTTCCCTGATTTTAATTTTGGAATGCTAAATCGTTGTAGATTTGTTTAGGAAAATGACAAAATCGTGTTGTTATTTTAACATCCTCCGTGATTTGATCAAATCCCTTAGCGAATTGACCAAATCCCTGTTTTTATCATATTCCTGCGACATATATATCATATCCGTCTGGCATCCTTGAAATAAATTACTGATGATATCCTTGAAATAAATTACTGATGATTTAATTTCTCTCCAGGGAATTTCCAACTTATTCTTTATGCAAAGTGTAAATAATTTCTAAGATTATGTATTCTGTGGTCTTGAATAGGAAAATACTACAGCGGTGAAAACCTATGAAGCAAGGCATAATTCGTGTCAACGATTAATAATTTACACTTCGTTGTTCAAAGAGACCCACATCATAGCAACCCAACTAGCGCTAAATATAAACTAAAACATAATATTGTATTCTTGTCGAACGTTTGAAGTTGTCAAAGGCAGAAAGCTTGAACAATATCTACCTCGTATTGTATTAGGTGAGTCGTACGGTCCCTATTATTTGAGACCGTTGCCATTTCTAATTTGCCAGCATTCCAGACATCAAAAGCACAAATAGCTTCTCGTTCGTACGTCACATTGTACGCTGTACAGGATACTGAGACGAACATGTGTAACTGTGTTGCCAGCTACAAATGTATTCAGCACATTCCGACTCATGAATTTTTTCCTCGTAAAATATCCCGGCAAGGTTGACAATGCTACGAGAAAGGAGATGGTTTCCTCGAAGTGGTCTCCGTTAAGGTAATGAGTGAGATAAGGTCATAATATATCTGTCAGCACGAGGCTCCGACGGCTCCGGCTGGCGTAATGGTGTAGATGGGCCACTTCCACACTTAGGATCTATGCTATCTTGCACACTAGATGGGTACATCACTAATTTCGAGTGCTGTGCCAGACTTGCCTGAAACTCAAGTGCATTCGTTGAGTTGGTGATTAATGATGCTGCGGGTTTTGCAGAATGCTTAGTCTTTTATATAACCCTCAACTAGTCGTTTAAATAAAATGATTGCCGAACGAATAGTACTGGAGGTCTTAGCTGGTTTTAGAGTAAAATAGCAAATTCGGGCCATACATCTTCAAGTAATTTGTTCAAACAGGCTGGTTCAAACTGTTGATCAAATAGATGTTCCCACAGATGTTCATGCCAATTTGATACAACTATTTAAGTAAGAGTTTCGGGTTGAGTTTCTTAATCCCTGATGAAAGGTTAGACCTTTCACAGAGCAGTTTTTTATACAGCATTTACATAAGAAGATTGTCTGCATTGCCTAGACAAAATTATTCCAGCACTATTGATATTTGGCGTTCTTTAAATGAGTATTTAGGAATTTAACATAAGTCGGCCTTGTTCGGTTTACGTAATTTATTTATATCGCACATCTTACTTCTCCGAACAAGACGAGTCGTCGCCATAATAAAACTGACAAACAGGCTTTTTACTCAGAAATTCCATGGAACTCCCAAAAAACAGATTAATTAATTTAGGTATTTCTTTGGAAGAAATATACATATGCATAATTAATATCTGACATTCTTGAAAAACTGGAAAGAACCGCGATGATTTCCGATGAATTATTGAAATGATAAATTAAAAAGAATTATTGTCATTTTCTAGTAGGACGGCTGCAGATAATTGGTGGCACTGACCTTTACTGGTCAGTGTGATAAGTTTGTTTTAATAGATACGCGCTTCTTCGTAAAGCGATGATTGCGCACACGCAGCGGTTCCAAGTTATCATTCGACGCTTTAATTAATAAATGTTTATCAGCGAGCGACGCCCGCGGCGCTTGCGAGAATACCTACGCCTTGTCGGAAGTGAACCGGTTAGGAGGAATCGAGGTTCATCATCATCTTCTAACTGGATACAGTAATCCTTAATATATAAAATTCTTCAGTTACTGAGTGATTGCCAGACAACGCACAACCGACACTACTGGTCGTATAAATCTGAAACTTGGCATGTAGGTTCCTTGGAGAGTGTAGAGGAAACTTAGAGAGGATTTCCCGAAATTTCTATGGGAATGGGAGAAAACGGGATATGTACGCACGAAGTCGCAGGCAAAAGCTGGTTTAATAATTATACATTTATTATTTACGTACAGTAAATTCGGGTTACTTTGGCCCTGGGGTATAAATTGGACCAAAACAAGGAACACAGTAAACACAGTGTCATGTGTTCTTATTTGTTAACGAGTAGCCCGATTTTACGGTAGATTATATGTACATCACTCCGTTGTCACGTCTATAATTATGAATTAATAAAGCTGCTTTCTGTATCTATGATGTTATATGATGTGGAAGAATCGATATACTTACTTAATAATAAAATAAACAAAGTAAAAAATAACTATAATTTCGGAGGTCGGTGTTTTTGTTACTTTCTTTGTATTTTGACACCGACTTCCGAAATTAAAGAAATTTTTTACTTTGTAATGTTTTTTTTTTATTTGGAAGTGTATTTTATTGTAAAAAGTTTTTTATTTTTCACTTTTTAGATTACTTGGATGACAAAAAAAGCATCATCTAAGTGAACGAATTGCAGCTATTTCGATTTAGAATCCAAACTTCCTAACCGATTTTGATAAAATTTTAATGGGACCAATCGATAGGTATATCCTTTCAGATAAAATTTTTTTTCAAATCGGTTCATAAATGACGGAGTTATGAGGTAACAAACCTAAAAAAAGAAAGTATAACCGAATTGAGAACCTCCTCCTTTTCGGGAAGTCGGTTAAAAATCGGGTAACTACCAATTTGAACCAGTCAAAAATGTACAGAATGTGAAATCCAAACATTTTCCTGTTTGCCTAACTAACAAATTAATTCCACAATCTAATGAAACTGACCTAAGCTGAGCGAGAGTTTCGATAAAAGTTATAGTTATTGTTTTGATTAATTTTGCGGATATTATATTTGTGAGCGTCATACGCGTCTATGGTGGTACGTCATTCATAGTTCAATTCAAACAAAAATATTTTTTTCGGGGATAAAGTTGCCTAATCGAATTAATTTTACGCCAGATAAACGTGGAATAAAGTACATTAACCTTTCCCTAATATCTCTTCGTAGATACTAGAACAATAAATTAAGAACTGTTTTTCATTTAGAGAACGTAAAGGATCACGATAGAAGTCGATTCAGGACAGCTTTATGTCATTATTTCTGATTTTGATCTTAAGAAAGTCAATAAATGTATTTGGGTCAATGTACTTTATTCCACGTTTATCTGGCGTAAACTAGGTATAGTACAAATATTCAATTTGCAAAATAGTAACAAAATGGATATTTATTTTATTATTTTCCTCTCTTTCGGCTTCCGGTGAAAGAGGGTTTACATTAATAAAGGAAAGCAGTCACGTTTCTTACCCAGTGAGGGAATGCGTGACGTAAGCACAATTCCTTCAATTTAGACCCGAACAATACGCATCACGTTGTCGAAAACACGGATGTTTAGAACGTGGCGGATAACACAACAAGCTAAGTTGTGCGCTGCGGTCAAAATGAAAGCATTGTAAGCTTTTCAATAGGACATTTGACTACTATCAAAAATGACCATGTTTCAAAGATGTTGCTAAATATTACCTAAGTTTTGTGATAAAATAAATAAAGTCGGTGGAAAAAAGATGGTCACGCTTTTGAATTCCTTCTATTTATCCTTGTCACGCAAAACGTCGCTCGTGCTGGATGTGACTTCACTCACATTCACATCACACGTAATTAGTGCTGTTTTTGTTTAACTCCGTAATTTTTGAGATTTTGTTTAAAAATTACTGCTTGTATTTTCTCTTGGTTTTAAATGTAATTAAAACAAATCCAATCAAATACCGTATTACGCTGCAGGGCTCCACAAAGTAGCAAAATCTATAGCAACAGGAAAATCAGAAATAAGTAGAATCGATTTCTACTTTCACTAGTTTATGTGTCTAGGTTTTATGATAGGTTTCTATTGACGAGGCTCACACACCCAAGTACACCGTAACACCACTGGCGCTTACTTACTTTTGCCTTTAACACTATCTCTTTAACACAATCGTAAAAAGAACTTGTTGAAACGTTTATTTTAATTCGAACAGGATGCTAAACCGTCAAAGTGATTCTGTGAAATCGTCGGGATATGGTTTCCTCATTATAAAGTATATTTTACATAAACCTATTTGGTGAACTAATCCTTCGTACCAAGAAATGATAAATTATTTCTTTATTAAACGCTACCTACCTGGTAATTTATTCTAATCCCACGTGAAAACCATATTGGTATCTTTATAACTCACGCCAAAATGCTTTATGTAATTTGGCGAAAGGTCTTTCCTGTGGTTATGTTACAAAAAATCCACTGATGACAGTGTTGCAGTATAGCAAAAACAAATCAGTAGTTCAGAATCTCTCTTTGTACCCAGAACTATTGTTTATATCGGCCTAAGCCCCGTGTCATCACTTGACTGAAATCTCAAGTTTGTATCAGAAACTGTATTCCTTTAGCCTTGCTTGGGATCATACGTTCCATGTTATACAAATTATTAGAAATGAAAGGTAACTGTTGAGGAACTCTTATTATTGAAATCCTTAAAACGGGCTTTCCTTTGTTCCACCCTTTCCACCCACACACAGAGTCCAAGACTACCCGTAGCTGTACCTAGTCATTAATTTTAATTGGAGTCCACAAAATACTGAATTTCCAAGAGGTCTATTCAGGAAGGTCATAAATGTTTAACGTGTTAAAATTGATCGTGTAACATATCATCTCATTGTTTTGTTTGGCAGCCGCCTCTGAGACCGAGGTTATTGCCACCATCGGCCATCGCCCACTGACAATCGGCCAGCCGATTCGATGAACTGTCGACATGTGTACCTCACACTCCTAATTAACAACCATTAAATTTCTTAAACGCCTTTATAATGATATAGATGAAATTCTACGGGGAATTTTGACGGATTTTTTGTGTATTTGCACTACCTCATGTATAAAAATAATTAAAGGTAAATATTAGTATGTGGCTGTGGTCTATTCCCAGAAGGCAGGTGACGTACCATCATTGTTAATTGTCGTTGAACTATTTAGAGCACTTGGCCCAGTTCTCAATAGTAATACATATCTACATACCTTATAGACGTCGCAAATTAGTTGCGCGATTTAGGTACGGTTCCCCGAAGCGACGCGCCTTTTAACGTGTCAAGGTATCAATTAGTGACGATCAAATATTTATGTTCATGTACTTTAATATGCTCCTGACAGTTACGTCACAGGCTTACTACTATAATCTTTTAGCAGCTTGAATATTTCATGTGGACTAAGTGAGACTGTCTTCGGTGGAAACTGGGCCGAACTGAGCGGAAACGTCTCGGATCACTTAGCATTAAAATTTATGATAGATTTAGAATTTCAGACGAAAACTGCGATGTTTGTAACTTCTGGGTATTTGAATATGATAGATACATATTTTAGCAAAAATTGACACTACGTCTCAAGAAAATGACTCTAAAGACATCTAATTTTTTGTACCTGTTGCGAACGGCTTGTATAGTTAACCGATTTCTTTTGCATTTCCCTTTTTGGAATTTCTATACTCAAATCCCTTTCTTTGTCCATAGGGCGGTTCAACACCAAGCGGCGGCGACCTGATGGCTGATCTCCACGCGAAGCTATCGATGCGACGTCGAGGCATATCCGGGGCGGAGCGCTCCGGAGGTTCCGTGCTCCATACCCTAGCCAGCGTCATCCCGGAGCCCGACCAGTCCTCGCCACAGCGGTCTTCTAGCGAAGACGACTGGGACTAATCCTTGGTCGTAACAAAGAACATAACTAGGTATATTTAAACTATGCGTAAGTGGCTTTGGAACTGTGAGGTGATGATTGCTTTTTACAAATGGAATGAATATTTAACAACTGACCGTGTAAAATATAGAAGAAAATCTTAAAAAAACCTTGTTTCTTTCACCAGTCTATTTGTCTGAAGCAAGCACCTCGCCGATCTAAAAGCATAAGTACCTATATTCAATGTTAATATTTTAGCAGCTTGAGCGACTTTAGAGTGCCTGCAGTTTATAAAGGAAACCTGGTTCAAAGAAAGGCAAAGACAAGAGAGACATAAGAAAATTTTATATCGCCATCCTCCTCTCACGATTTATTCATAGTGAGGGCGCCAATGGGCGTAATGTCACAATGAGTGTGAATTCTTTAAATAAAGTCGGTACAGAATTATACGCTCGATATAAAGTGCAGGTCCTTTGAGTTCACGGACGAAATTGAACGATAATAATTCCTCCTGGAAAAACTCGACTGTGATAATATTTACACATGAACATGTTTTCAATTAAGGAAGAGTATGTATTATTTCAAAAGGAAATTGTAAAGTGAAATGAAATTATGTACATTATTATGAAAATATGAAACAAAAACGAATAATTTTCGGAATTACTGCTTATACTTTATTCTCGGTCTGCAATTAAGAGGTCCTATTAAGATAATTTTCCTGGTACTGCCATCTGTATTTTCTCAGTAAAAACACAATTCGTTCTCCGAAAACTTGTTATCGATTGTTGGTCGTATAATAGGTATATTTATGGTCATTCCGCATTAGGTTTTTATGTAAGTCTAATCTTCATACCTTCTGGGAATGGAGCTGGGACGTATCATTGTGAATCGATTACAGTCGACCTTTATATCGACCGCTTCCGAATACTTAGAACACTAATTTCCGTCTAATCAAATGTTTTTGTTCATATTATGAAACAAAAACTAGCAGATTATTTACACGAGTTGTGTTTATTTCAAGTGTTGCTCGTTTCCTACGATTTTCCTCAATTCTCGGTACGTTCACAAATATCTCGTGTTGCTCGCAGTCGGGAAGCTATGTAAAGTTGGACAAGATTTAGGTAACGTTTTCCTTGTTCTAGGATAGTTGTTGATGTTTTACTTTAATTGAACTTCAATTAGTGCAGGAATCATTAAAATGTCGTTAGTATCGATGTTATGCATAGTGTTACTAAATTACTGGGAAAATGTCAGATGTAGGTATCCACAATTATACGTATGTTATGACCACCGCTGGTCTACGAAAGGCTGAGTTCATTGATTGAAATAGTATTTATATACTAACGTTACTCAGTGACGTCACTGGAAAAAAAACAGGTGAACTGAAAGGATATGAAAGGTACTGAACAAGGTAAATGATTCCGAATTTCTGGGTTATCGATTCATTAGAAAACGTATGCTTACGTCACAAGTCACAGAAAGTGTCAACAAGTATAGCGTCACGACAAACGTCACTGACGCATACTAACTATAGTAACTATTGTTTAAATCGTTACAAAGGGATTCACCTAGTTAATTATACCGAATTTGTGTACTATAATCTAATTATACCGGAAATCAATATTTATTAATGAATAGGTAACAAACATAGATAAAAATTTAAGGAAATGGCAATGGGCCAATTTCGAAAGTTCATAACATTGTTCAAGTCAACAAAAAAAAAAATGTAAGTGGATCACAGAAACAATCCAATTTGAGTCGACGGTATAGTGAAGTTTTTAATAGTCGAGTTCTATTTACAAACAGAGATTGGAAAAGGGCTCTCGTTCCGGGAGGTTATTACGATAATCGTATTTCTCACTAGTGACTATCTCGCTTTCGTTTCTCGGAAGGTGCTCGGCCACGTTAACAGTGTTCCCCGCAAACTATCAACTGGTTCGGCTGATTAGCATTTCCAGAATTGAGAAAAAGCTGCCGCAGCGAGCGGTCTAGTTCTCAATATAATCCGAGGAGTCGAGGACCATTTCTAATCGACGAGACAAATAATAGAATATATTTTAAATTGTAAATATCTTGTAATAAGTAAGAGAATTTAATCAATTATGCCCTAGATCTGAACACACGTGATATTGTATGAACGAATAGAATATTCATCGCGAACGTCATTAAGAGTAGTGTTAGATGTGTTCTAAAATTAACATTCAACAAGCGGAGTAAACTGGATGG